>CM036617.1:142394517-143627913 GCA_020746105.1 Trogon surrucura | reverse complement strand
GGACAGAAACACATCTCTTTATCTTGAGCAGGGGTAGGAGGTATAAGGAGTGTAAGAAAAGTTGCTTTTGTTAAATACAGATCACGTTATTTGGCCACATCACAAAACCTGAAGCTCATTTAAGCACTTTAAGAAAAAAAACTCTGGGCTCAGCCTCAAGGGAAAGAGCAAACAATTTACTTTTCACTGTCTCAATTCATATCAAGTTAAGAAATCATTTCCTATGAGAGGGGCAGAACATGATGAACAAAACAAAGCAAAATTGTTGCTACCAGAGTCCATGTGGCTCTATGCAGAGCTTGTTATTGATCTGATTCCTGCACGGGGAGAGCCCCAGGCTGTCTAGTGAATGTAGATGCACAGCCAACATTGGCTTGCAGTGCCTAAATTAACTTGTTAAAATGCAAAACGACTGCAAAAGGAAATGAAAACAAAACAAGGAGATATCCCATCTGGGTGTATTTTGCTCTTTCAGTATGTCTACTACATGGAACCTTTGTAATTAACCTCAAAATAGTTGATTTTCAAATCTTCTTTTCTGAAGAGGAGCCACTTTAGTGGTGGATTTTTCTTCTAAACATACAAAGTTTAATTTATGTCCCCAGTGAGACTACATGTATGACACAGGTCAAGCTTTTAATATATGTTTCTGTGCACACGTGTAAACATACCAGTTCCTGAAACATTTAATGAAAACTACCTATGATCTCTTCTAAAGCTTGTCATGATAGTGGTGGTCTCAAACAAAGCATAGAGCTAGCACTAGTGTTGGCACAGTTCCTCAGAAAACTATGCCTTTCTTCAGAGGCAAGGGATGGAAAGAAACTACACTGTCCAGGTGATAAGGACAGGAGACCAGGGTGATGTTGTGGAGGTGTTGCTGGAGAGCATGGGGATGAATCCCCAGCTGGCAGCACACGGTGTACTTGGTCAGTGCTGCCCTTTTCCAGGCACTCTGACTCCCCATGAGGCTGGCAAGCACCCTCCTTCCAGGAGGGGAACTCCCTCAATGTTGGCTTGGAGAAGAGATTCAAGTCTTTGCCCTGTGTCCTTCGAGAAAACAAGAATCTCTCAGTTTGTGTTTATGAGAAGATTTCACATATCGTTCCAGCTGGAGGGAAAAAGAGAAGAAACACACCCTTTTCTTAGCTAGGCTGGAGGTTGTCTGCACACACAGGCTGGGACTGTAGGTTATTCCACAGTAGTTTGACTGTACCCCACTTCCACCCCTGCCAAGAAAGTCTCAATCCCAGGGGAAAGCAGCACATCCTACGGTGTAAAGGCCTCGGAGGTAGGCAAAGCATGATGTTTGGCTGAGGCAGGCTTAGTACCGCTCCATTTGGCATCGCTAATGATAAGGTTCCCCTTTGGCTTGCCAAGAGGGGCTGTTGCCTGCAGAGCGCCTTCAGTGTGCAGCTCAACTGCGATAACATATTCAGAATGTCTGTTTGAGTCTTTCATCACTGGTTATTAAGTACACGAAGGCTGAGGAGTTTTTGCTCAGAATCAGAAATCCCAGAAAGAGTCACAAGGCACAATGTTGTTCAAGATCTGGACTATTTCTGAGAGAAGAGACTGTGTTTCAGGCCATTACAGACTGAGGTTGCCAATTTTGGATCCAGATGTAGGTTGCTGGTAAGGATGGTCAGGTCTGGGACTGCAATCTGTTCCCCAAAGGAAGTAAGAGTGAGACAAGCAGTTCAAGGTTTGCCACACCTTATACATTCATAGATGTGAAGCTCCATGTAAGACCTCTGCTTAAATCAACCAGGGATTCCTCAGGTGCAGGGACAGGACAAGAGCCAGTGGTCCATCTACCCTTGCAGCACTCTGTAGCTTTGAAGGTCAGGATCCACTCTGGAGATGAATGGGAACCAAGATGGGAACCAAAGTGAGCACTGACTGTTGTGGGAAAAAGCAGAAGGGTCCAACAAGTGTCATCCTGAAGTCCTGATTCTCCCTAATTGCCCTTGACTTGCTGCTCTGAGTAAGATACCTGGAAAATGGCATTCCATATCACCCCTCTCCCTTTTTCCTCAGCCCCCCCGCCATCCCTACATCCCTCCTGGGTGAGCAGAGAGCATCTATTACAGCAGTCTGATCCGCTCTAGTGGTTGGGTAAGTGGTTTCATGCAACCCCAGCCGTGGGCTCCAACAGGATTCTGTCTAAACTCTTGTATGATATTTTCTGTTCCTTCTGTCAATTGTCTTACATTCTGCTGGGACATGCAGTGAGGGTGGGGACGAGGGCAGGAAAATTAAGTTCAGAGCAATAATGATCATGATAAGAAGAACTGATGCTGAAAACAATTCCCATTTCTCATTACTATGCTACTGTAGCTATGGTTTGGCTCTCCTCCTGGCCTTGGCGAATATGATCCACTTCATCTCCTGCTTCTCCTGTTGGCTGGGCTCCCATCCGCCTCTTGGCTCCTGCAGCCAAACTCCTGGCTGGCTGCAGTAATCCCACATAATATTTCACGCAAATTTATATGAAGCCCGTTACAAAGCTCAGCAAGGAGACACTGTTTCTTTTTCTTGATACAATTAATCATTTGTAGCTCTACTCCCAAGGTCTAGCCTGTCTCCCATGTAACTGCTTCTTTCAGTCAAGAAGGTTGAGAAAGTGCAGTACCCAAGGAGGGCAGGGAGAAAACCCAGCTTCCCCTCCCTCTCCCATACGACCCCAGGGTCAAACTCTTGTAAAGCTCCCCTGCCTCCCTTCTACCTGTCTCACCCTGCATCTTGCTCTGGGTGGCACCAAAGCAAGCGTCCCACAACCCACCGCTGTCCCACAGCCCACCCCAGCCTCCCCGCAGCCTGAGCTTGGCTGCCTGGGTTGCGCTCCTGGTCTGCACAACAACTTGGTGAACCTGCTCCAGATGCTCCCATTTCATAGCCCACCACTGAGAATATTGTACAGGTTTGCTCTTGACACCTTTGGTTCCCATTGCTTTGTACTCTCTAGCTAATCTTTCGGTACAACACCCTCTTCTTCCTCCCATCTCACCCTCACCTTTCCCCTCCCACTCCAGGTTTGAAGTATTTTTAATGTTGTGGCTGTTTTTTGTTTTGTTTTGTTTTGTTTTTTAAAAAAGAAAGCTAATCCACAGTATAATGTTTCTGTGGCTAAATAGGAGACTCCAGTCTCTGGGCTTGTCAATCCAGGATCTCACACTATTACCAAAATTCAGAGAAAGAGAAAAAGGAGATCTTTTTTTCTTCTTGTAACTGTGGTCGTCCACCTCTACACTCAGTATTTCCTTGCTTGAGTCCATCTGGCACAACATCCAATTTCTCTTCTTCCAGTCTCAAGTATAACATCAAAAAGATAACTAAGAAACATATGCTTACAAAAACCCTATACTCCCCTTTTTAATACTAGAATGTGAAAGCTGCAGTCTGTTCCAGTATGTCTTTTCTGATATTCCTACAGAATTCATGGTAGTCTTTTCCAGTCAGAGATAGTAAAGGAAAAGTTAGTTTAATTACGTGTTTAATAATTCTTAAAACAAATACTGAAAGGAATGACTGACTTTATTTTTTCAGCTAAGTACCCAGAAGGTCCCGTTTTTCCTCCTAGAGGAAACTCAGACCATGTGTGGTAAAAGAAGGAAACTAAATAATAAATTGGACTTTTTCTCTTCAGTTTCATTACAGGACTATACCGTATTTTCTGAAGCACAATCACTGACTGAAGTTAAGTGAATTACTGTTGCCCAATAGCTGCAGTTTGTCTGTTCAGAGCACATTTCTCAGTTCCCAAGGAGTTTGGAAAAAAATTTTAAATCTATTATACTCCAGAAATCTTTTCCAGTTGTCATGGGCTTACCTTCCAGATAAGTATTAAGTATTTCTTCTCAACAGATAGCTATCTTTCACTGGCTCTCCAAGGTGACACTTTTCAGGATCCTACTTGCAATCTGAAATTAGAACTATAAGGACAACATTAGGAAGTGAGATTGCAGTCGTATGGCATTTCTGAAGGTCAAATTTGCATGGCAGCTTTCTTGCACTGTTTTGGTGATATAGCAATTTCCTTCTAAACTGATTCAATATCCGAATGGCTGAATAGACAGCAGCGGTTGGCAGCATTTCTTTGCAAATTAAAGTGACAAGGTGGACATAAGGTAGTATTGCAATTTAAAAAGCAAGCCACAGGATACACTGTTACAAAATGAAGTGATTCTTGGAAATGTACTAGTACAAACTAAAAGTGTGCTGGAAATTAATCCCTTAATCACAATCTTAAAGCATGCCAAACATCGCATGTGTGCTTTTTAATCTCTTAACCTATCTCAGGTAAGTGTTCTCAAATCTCAAGGGAAAGCGTCCTCACCTGATGTCTCAAACAAGGTCAGAAAGATCTACAGTCCACCTGTATCACTGGAAAAATTCAGTAGACAGAACGGGCTGTGGAAAAAAGCCATGGTATAAGTCTGATATTTAGTATAATTTCATCCTCTGGGTAGGAAATCTCTGAACTGTTGATTGTCAGAGGGTAGGAGAGAATGTGAAGGGAAAGGTTACACCTGGAAGAAATACGCACCTGTTGTATCTTTTTGCAAGTAGATACTACTGTCCACTGTCAGAGACAAGATATTGACACTGAGGGACCATTTCGTTCGGTCTCATTTTCTTATAGTCAAAGCTACGCAATCCTTTGGGGAGGGGAGGTAGGTGGGGTGTGTGTTTCATATTTTTTTGATTTTTGTTTGTTTGTTTTGGTTTGGGGTTTTTTTTTCAGTAAGCAACAACATACTTCTCTGATAGATGTGTTTCTTTACTTATTAAGCATATACATAATTCACATAATTTTCAAGTTCTGCAAATTAAAAAAACCCACAAACTGATAACTGTTTTTCAGCTTCTCCTACTGTCTTTGTAGAACACTTTTTACTACCTTCACGAATGGCCTGCACTGGAGACTTTTATCTGAATTATTAGAGAAATGAATTTTCAGGTCAGTTTTGATAAGAAGAGAAGGAACTAAAACCAAGGTAGATTTATATACAGTGCTATATATTTTCCCCAACATGTTTTTTGGAGGGTAGCAATTTCTTACCACTCTTTTAGTATAAAATACCACAATCTTTTAATTTAGACTTAGACTTGACCAAAGTGAGGATTAAAGTGGTTATGACAGGACCTGAATCAGCCAGAAATTTGAGGGAGACTTGCTTGTGTATTTTTCCTAGAGCAAGAATCCCTCCAGAACACCAGAAGGAATTTCAAGACTCTGGAACTGGGATTTATGAGAATGTAAACTAAGGAAGGATTCTTTTTTACAGTGTAGAGAAATATGGTCTTCAGGTCAACTAGAACAAAAAAGGGATTTGACAAGAACTCTGCATGTCAGTTGTGTAAGATGATTGTTCTCCTCAGGTTTGCTCATAGTAAAATATCGTTTTGATATTTTGATATATCAGAGTTGGTGTTTGCAGTCCCCCTCCCCCAGGATGTGTCTGTTCAGATAGTCTCAGGGAAGAAGCAATCTTCCCACTTTGTCTCTTGCCCAGCAGCCAGGACAAGGAAAAGAGGTAGTTCTGCTTTCTGTTGCCCATTTTTAAGATGTATACCAAGGAAGACTATCTTTTACTTGGAAATAATAAAGCACAAGACAGAAAAAAAGGGTTTTTTCTTTTAGAATGGTATGCTCTACATAGAACCCAGTTCTGTGTCCCCCTCTCTCTTCCATCAGCTTCTGAACAATCTATTCTACTCTAAATATTCAGAACTTTGCAAGATAACTGACCAGTAACACTTTTATACATTGGGAAGTTCTTCAAGTGAGAAAGCTGCACCAATGTCTGTGTCCTCCTGTCCAGTGTCAGATGAAAAATCACAGTGACATGCTACAACATGCTACTTTCCTGCCCCTAGGCTCTGAAGCCTGCCTCATATTCTCTCAAGGGTAAACCACAAGAAGTCTGATCTTCAGGAGAGAATTTTAAAGATATTGTTATGATATTTGACTTTTTTTTTTATTCTTGTGTGGTAAAGAGAAAGATAGCATTGCACAAGAAGCTGTTGATCCCTCGTCTAGGAAGGAGCAGTAGTTATCTTTGATCACCATGGTTGGAGTTCCTTATTCCTGGAGAGTGAACGTTGCCAGATGTGCTTGACCTGGACGATGTATAGAGAGACTGAGGAGGGGCTCGTGAACGTAAACTAGCCAGTACAGTGTGAGAGGAAACAGTTAGCCCAGCCTCTACTTTTGAGCCAACTGTATGTGATTTCATGGCTACCTAGAGATTTAGTTTAAGTGCTGTCTTCCGTACTTCAAAGATGTGAATCCTGACTGGATGATATAGAGAGTCATTGCCTGCAATATGATATATGCATCCACTTCAGACATGCCAGGAAGCCCATCTGTTTACTTAATTTTTATGAAAGCAGTTGAGAGGAAGAGCTTCTATTTAACTGGGGAGTTATTTTATTTATTTGCTCGTATTTGTACAAAAAAAAAGTACAAATGATGTGGAAAAAAAAAAATCAGCCTTCTGGTAACAGAAGTTATCAGGGATATACTGGGGTACTGGTGGATGAAAAACTGGACATGAGCCAACAATGTGCTCTCGCAACTCAGAAGGCCAATTGTGTCCTTGGCTGCATCAAAAGAAGCATGGCCAGCAGATTGAGAGAGATGATTCTGTCCCTCTAATCCGCTCTGGTGATACCCCACCTGGAGTGCTGTGTCCAGCTCTGGAATCCTCAACACCAGAAGGATGGGGACTTCCTGGAGTGGGTCCAGAGGAGGGCCACAAAAATAATCAAAGGGCTGGAGAATCTCTCATACAAGCACGGGCTGAGAGAGTTGGGGTTGTTCAGCCTGCAGAACAGGTTTCAGGAAGACCTCATAGCAGCCTCTCAGTACTGGTCGGGGCCTACAGGAAAGATGGGGAGGGACCCTTTATCAGGGAATGTAGTGATGGGATGAGGGGCAATAGTTTTAAACTAGAGCAGGGCAGATTTAAACAAGACATTAGGAAGAAGTTCTTTGCTATGAGGTGGTGAAACACCGGAACATGTTGCCCAGAGAGGTGATAGAGTCTCCACCCCTGGAAGCATTCAAGGTCAGGATGGATGGGGCTCTGAGCAATCTGATCTAGTTAAAGATGTCCCTGCTCACTGCTGGGGGATTGGACTAGATGACCTTTAACTGTCCTTTCCAGCCCAACACATTCTATGATTCTATGTTTCTATGATTCTATGAGAATAGTCTTTCACAGAATAGTGCCACAATGGTGACACTGATACCTCTAAGAACTCACAGTAAAACATAATCCACCACCACTTGTTTCTAGTGGGTTGCCTTTACAAACTATGTTTTCTCCTTCTTTTTCCCTCTTCCTTCCCTGAGACCATCTTTTTCCCAAGACACAAGCTAAACTTTGCCAGGCTTCCAGAATGATCATGAAGAGAATACTGGGGAAGATTGGAAGCAGGAACACACAGCATCTCTCCAAGCAGAGGAAAGCAGTGGCAAGCACATCAGAAAGCTGTATTTTACAGGCTATATCTGATGTCAAGTCTTTTGGTGGTGAGGGATAAATGGTAATTCAGAAGATGTAGGGAAGGTTCAGGGGACAGTGGCTGCAGACTAAGCTTCTGGCAGGACTTCTCAATAGAAAACACTTTCTGGGGCAACACATCACCAGCTGCAGTGCTGTGCCACTCCTTTTTAAATATTCTGGTTGCCACAGGCTCTATTTGTGAGTAGTTGCAATATTTTAACATCCCGTGTGACTCTGGACACTGACAGAAAAGTGCTCAGGGCATAAGAGCCTCAACTGAGATGCTACTTCTCCCATGGATGATCCATTCCAACACAAGGCATTGCTGCTCTGTGGCAGAGGTAAAGGAATGGGCTACATATTCTTACCTCACACCATCTTCGTTGATAATCTATTAAACTACCGGAGAAAGGAAGCTTGCACTAATACTTTGAACATTGAAATGAGTAGTCTGAGCCATGGACATATGTTCTATTCCATCACTCCTGCTACTTGCCAGCAAGCTCTGTTGGATGGCCATGGCATGCTAAAGCCATCAGTGCACATTAATCTGTGCCTTGAATAACAAAGTGGTGGCAGCTGGCTACTGCACTGAATAATACACCATGACAGCAACGAAACTTTGATGAAACACGACACTTTCCTTTATATCAGAACGGCTTTTAATAGCTTTTTTTTTTGTGAAAAATAAGACAGGTTATTGCCATCATTCCAGCAAGAAGAAAAAAGAGAATTCATTCGTTGAGATGTAACAGAATTTTGGCCAGAAAATAGACTGTAGTTATTTGCACAATTTTGCTTGTACAGACACCCAGGTACAGATGCTTTCATGGAAACTCTGGTTACATACCGTATTAATTTTGGCTGAGTCCTGAGACTATTTTCAGAAGCTTTCAGAAATTTACAGGAAGTACCTTTGCTTTTCATTTATGTACAGTGTTATTGTTATTTTTATGTATTGAACAAATAAACAGAGATACTTTAATTTTGCTCCTTCTAGATTTCATGCTAAGAAAGGAGGTGTGGTGGAGGGAAGAAAAATCTTGGCTTAACTAGTTCAAAAACAAGGCTCATGGCAACTCAGAAATTGAATGCTCTTTCTAGAAAACCTGGTCTTAAGAGCAGTCATGTCCTCTGAGACTGCCTGGGCTACTGCTTGTGTTGTGGCAGAATAAACAAACAAACAGTAAAGTAAAGATGAGAGGGTCCCCTGAGATTTGGGTCTTTCGCTACGTCTTTCATGAGTAATGAATGGGGTGACCGCACAGACTTGGAAAGCACTGCAGTGCTTGAATCCACTGCTGACTTTCAAACAGGCAGAGTGCAGGATTATATGGGATTCACTGGTGGTATCAAGGAGTCAATTAGAGGGGCTTCAAGGCACACCAGGAGTTTTTATTACTCACAGGCAGGGAGAAAAAATTTTACAGCTGCGCTTTATTCTTGCTGGTGGTATGTAAGTAGAAACTTGAATTATACAAGAGAGTCCTAAGAAACTCCTGCAAAGGGCCTCTCTCCAGCCTGGGTGTCCAGATCTGCTGTCTTGAGACCCTTTTACGAGTATGAATTCAATTCTCAGTAGCAGTATGGAAACTCCTGTTTAGCGAGTCCATCTGAGGTGACCATATATCCCAAGGTACTTTCCCGTTCACCTGGGTGGTCTCAGCCCCCTGAAAGGAAGACTCTTTCTGTTGAGAAATGACACATAGTTACATGTTGGTCAGTATAACAATACAAGATCTTCAGACACAAGCGTGCTATGTTACACTGATCATAGCTCTTCATCCTGCTTTCTCCTTGAATTGTCTCATCCTATTCTTAGAGTTCTGTAGTTAAGGTTTTAAGGACTTACTGGAGCAAGGAAAATAGGCACTTTCTTCCAAGCTACACATGGAGCAGTGGGAAGAGCTATTTACTAGGCAAAGGACTTCTAGTTCTGTCCTTTATGCTACCACAGAAGACAAGTCAGATCCTTTTGACTGCACTTTGTGGCTGCAGCATTGGTTCCCCCTTTGCTGCTGGCAAATTACCTGGGTATGGCATCTGTTTCCCTATTTAAGTTTATTCTTTCCTGCTTCGTTGCCTCGTCTGGTAGGGTATCAACAAGCTTCGGACGTTTCTTTGTAGTCAATCAAGATCTTTTCACACTGCCTTCAAGAAGATAAAAGATACTATCCTTTTCTTAGCATGTGGAGGATTATACAGCATTTGAGGTAGTCGTGAAGATGGAAAAAAATATAGAAGTGCCTTGTGCTGCAGTTTTCAAATAGGTATTCTAAGGGTAGCAGAAAGAGAAGATTTCTGTCTCCAGTGCTGTCATGGTCTGGTACCTTTCATGAGCAGCAAATACATTTTTCAAACCACTATAAAGAATAAAAAGTCAAAGCTTATAAACATTTAAAAATATACTATGAAAGAAAGCCAGCATTAGAAACATACCATGAAAGAAATCCACTCCTTTTGAAGCAGGCAACAGTATTATAAAGAAGGAAAAGTATAACAAAAATGGATAAAACTAAATCAAGTAATTAGCCACTAAAAGAAAACCCAGCCCTAGAGCTGAAACAAAAGGAGGCTGCATGCTGAAAACTGTACACGTTAAAAGAGGAATTTAAACAAAACAAAACAATAACTTTGCAGTCTTTACTAGCACAGAGCTTGTCCTGACCACAGTGCTCTGTGCCTGGTGGGAATGCAGAACAATGGAGGGCTTTGAAGATTAATGGTTGTTAAAGTCAGAAGGGATTTGTTGGACTTTCCACAGAAAATAAGTTATGGATCCTCAGCCAGTAAGAGGCCACAAAATGTCACTCAATATCGAGTCTAAAATATAAAGACTGAGGCCTTAGATTTGTTCTGTTTTCAGCTAACTATAGGTTTTCTGAAGGAAACTAGATAGCTAGATACAGGAAATTTACAATTACCAGGACTGCTATTTATGAAGTGAATTGTAATGACTAAGTCTAATACATTAGGCTGGACTTAGTCTTTTTTTTCCCAATTGCAAATGGAAAGGATGTTTTTTGTTTTGTTTTGTTTTCTGTGGTCAGAAATATTTGGCTTTCAGAAAAAAAATCAAAGTTGCAGACAGTCATAAAATGTTGAGACCAGATTTATTTTGTTGAAGACCACATCATACTAGAAAACAGTTTTTTGAAGAGCTTCTTTTCCCCCAGACAGATTCTACTCACTAACTGCTGAGCTCACATGCATATCAGCTAAATCTTTTGATAGCTCAAATATAGTTTATTATTCACATCTGCTGTGAAAGTAATAAGGAATGGTGGACCTTTGCAATACTGTTTCATATTGCCATCAGGAACACCCTCTATCTGTACAACAAGATGATAAAACTACATACATTCTGCTCCCAAAGGCTATGCAGAGAAAGAGAGTTCGCTCATCGTAAATCTGAGCAAAACCAGAAAAATAACCAGCTTTCTCTGCTTAATCAAAACCAGTTCCCCTGAGGAAGGCCAGCAGAAGTCCTGTATGAAATGCTGAGGAGTCTCAGCAACAGACTCCATAATATGACTCTGAGTCACACGTTCTCCCATTCTTGTGCCTTTGCCCTGAACAGAGGTGTGGGCTGTAGGGTGCTGGCAAAACTGAGCTGTTGGTGTAGATGGACATAGTTAAGCTGTGCAGTGATTTGCAGAGCATCAGGTTTCATGCTGGATGATGAATACAGCTAGTTGTTGAGTGATCTGAAGGATGAGGAGCAGGAATAACTGTCGCAGGCTTCCTTCCTTGAATGTGGAGCTGACATCCACCATTAGTAAAAGGCTCAAACGCTATCATCTTTGCTACTAACTAAAGGTACACTAAGAGCAGAGTCACTTTTTCTGCACTCTTTTTATGACTTTCTGCTCTCTGAATCATCTGGATTCAGAAGAAGGATCTTTTATGCTATCTGGCACACATCCATTGTCCATTTCCAAGAGACCTTGTCAGGTGTGGATGATTTTCCCTGAAAAGTGGGATGTAAATTTTGTCCTGAATCACACACGCAAGGCTGGTGTCTGTAATACACAACGTTACTGCAATCTGGAAAGGAAACAAACTTTTATTTCTCAAGGCTTGCCGACTGCCATACCATCTTGACTTGTTCTACACATTCCCTGCTCTGTACACAGAGCCCTGAGTAACCTGATTCAGTGTCACAAATTCAGATAAGAAATACTGCTTTAATTAAAACACTGGAGGGAATTTGTTCAATAATTAGCAGTTGTGTCTGTCAGAAAGGCGGTAGGGTCTACTGTATATGTTCAGAAAGGGACCACAGGCTAACATATACACTATCTCCTTTGAGGGCATGAAGTAAATTGATTAAACAGTGCCACAGGTCATGCTAAGATTTACAACTAAAGTCTCTAATGGTTTTTTTTGAATGAAAGAGTAATACCCCTATGGTTTTCACTTCAAAATTTTTGGCAAACTCCGTATTAACTCCACTCACATGCCAGCATGGTGGTCAGTACTGGGAGGGTACTTTATCCTAAGGTACTAAAAACTATGATTAGGCAATGATTTATGTCTTTCCTTAAACTCTAAAGTGACTTTTTTTAATATGAGTATTTTTAGCTGGGTTAATTGAAGTAAAAGTTGACTGATTTATGATTTAATTTACAAAACCTTTTGCCACACCTTCAATGATGAAATCTCCTTTTTTTTTTTTTTTTTCCCCCACTGAGGCATATTTTCCATTACTGCTATGCCAGTATGACATTAGAAAAGCAGCTGCCATCACAAACATCACTGAAAGGCTCCATTTCTTCTTGGAAGCTGTTTAAATTATATATTTAAACTCCTCTTTCTTCACCTCCCTCTCCCCACAAACTGTAGAAAAAATTATTCCTAGAGCATGAAGCCTTACCTTCTATCTCGCATAGAGAAAGTGCCACAGGTGGGGGCTGGGTTGAGCACTAAATGAATGATGGATGCTCTCTATTAATGTCTCTCCCTTCCCAGAAGGGGAGGTGAAAGGGAATAAGGCACAGAGACTTACGAATTCAAAAAGAGAAGTAGAACAGCTTTAATGAAAACAGCAACAATAAAAAGAAAATATAAAAATATTAATAAGAAAATAATTAAATCTATATAAATACATAAAAAAACAGTATCAGAACTTTGACAGTGATTCACCACTGATACTGGAGGCCAGGCACCAGGGAAATCCCAGACTGGGCTCAGTGACAAAGGGGAACTGGATTCAGGAGTTGGACACACAGGTTGGGATCCAAGGCAGAAGAGCGCACGGAGGTTCTCCTCAGGCGCTGGCCATCGAAGAAGAGGGCTTAACCCTTGCAATCCCTCGTCTTTATACTCGATATGATGTACATAGAATGGGATACTTTGTTGGTCAGTTTTGGGTCACCTGTCCTATCCCTTCGTCCCTGCAAGTGTGACCTTTTTACTCATTTACGACCCTTTTACTTCCTGGCATCTCAGCACGGGGCACAAGATTTAGCAGTGACCTTGGTTCTGTAGAAGCAAGCATAAGCAAGACCCTTTCTTTATACCAATCTTTAGTTTTAACTATAAACATCAAGCATTATCACTTTTAGAAGCAGACACTGCCTGCAAAAATATGCTATTAACTTCAGAAAGTGCAATCTCTCAGAAAAGTAAAGCTGAAAAGTAAAATCACTGAATAGAGAATGAGTTCTGTTGTAGCTCAAACTAGGACAGAAAGTCAGTGAGATTAAGGTTTATTTTATTCTTTTCTTTATAGAGTATTTGAACTTCTCACGCTCTGGTACACATACCCAAGAGCATTAAATATTATGAGCAACCTCTTTAATAAACAATTTCGAGCTGTTGTAAATGCATAACAAAACTCTTTCTTCTCTAAAGCTAGTCTAGCATGGTAGCGACTATGCTATTGTCATTTAGCAATTCCATGGTGGTATTTCTGAAACTAGAGGAGGGCACAGGCAGGACACCAAGCTGAAATCTGCCAGTTCCTTTGGCCTACATATAAAGCTCTTGAAAGTCAGTCTTGATGTGGCAAGTGCTCTCCTCGAGAGTGACAGTGACTCATCCCTAACTGTCCCTTTTCCTGGAAGCTGGAGTGGAGGAAGATGACATGGAATAGACAATGCCAAGACTAAGATCTCCTACTTCCCTACTTCATTTTGCCAAGCCCATGTCTTTTGAAAATTTACCCAAACCTTTTGCAACCTAGCCAGTTTTAACGATGCTACAGGCATTTCAGACACCATGGAATGTAATTCCACGGTTTTACAAACTTTTCACAGTTCAGTTCTTACTGCTGACAAGCATTCCTCTATAACCTTTAACATTCACCGTTCAACCAAGTAACCACAGGGATCCACACTTTCAGAGACTCTGACCTAAATTGGATAGTTCTGTTTAGCAAAAGGATGTTTTGTGCTGCCAGTAAACTAGTATTTGAAGCAGATTTCAGTGTTGGGTAATCCATAATATCAACAGTAAAATTAACTGAGTAATTGAAGAAAGGAGCAGATCAGACTCTCTAAGGTATACACAGGACAACTGATAGTATTTTGAGGAGCACCGTAATCTATATCTATTAAAAAAAAAAAAAAGATATCAGCCATAGAGAGACTCTCAGATGATAATCTGACTTTTGACAGTAATCACGTTTGATGTACTCCCTGTTTTCAGTTGATTCTGGCTATTTCATTAGAGAGCAGTATTAAATACATGAGAAAGGGAAGCACAAGCAAAATAGTATAAAAACAAAACTATAAAACATGTTGGTTGACTCCTCTAAGGAAAGCTCCAAAGCTGTAAAATATGAGCCTGGAGGAGTGTCGAAAACAGAGATTTATGGCAGAATGCCTTGCAGAGCTTGTCAGAAGTCACAAAAATCAGTAAGTAGAGCTGTGACACACATCATGGTCCAAGACAATGATAAGTATTTGGAGAAAGACAAGAGGAATGTAAGAGATTTAACTCAAAGATTCACATTCATCAGACAAACTGTTCGTAGCAGGAATGGACCATGAACCTGCAACTGTGACTGATTCCTTTTTAACGGTCCAGACAGAAAGCCTTTCTATCCCAGCAATAAAACTACAAAGTAATAGAGTTTAAATAGGTGAAATTATAGGCCAACCCACACAGAAGAATAATATCAACTAAAAGTAAGTAATCTCATGGAAAAAAACACCATTTCTGATATTGCTCGGGGGAAAAGTGAATGATGAGTTAAAAAAGAGAAGTGACAAGGTGCATTTTTTTTTCTTTTGGTGTGTGCATATGTGTGTCAATTGAAGCAGAACAGGGAAGATTTTCTTCGAAGAGTGGAGACAAGAAAGGACTCAGATGTTCTACATTATGCCCTTTTGTGACTTTAAAAAAGATATAAGAAAGGTCATTTTTTTGGGGAATCAGAGAACTAATAGATAACCTGGCAGATAAGAACAGAAACTTTAATTTATGTACAGATGCAAATAATCTTAGAACATAGCCATCTATACAAAGATATGTGTCTGAAGAAAACTTTGCTGCCAAGTATTTTTCATTCTTCTGTGCATTTCTATGCTAGCTACTGTTCTTTGGAAAACAGAGCATCCACCTGCATGCACATTAAGTTGCATTTTTGGGTAGCACTGTTGAGACTTTGTGGCAGTGAAACACAAAACCAGAACTGCCTGTGAATATTTCCAGAGTTGAAAAGCACAAGCAGAATTTAGTAGGTTTACTAATTGCTTCTGTCAGACAAAGATGATACTGATATTTTAGCGAGATGTGAAGGAGTACACAACAATGCAAGATACTGCAAGAACTTTACCAAACAGTGCTGGCTGGCTACTCACTTGACTGGATATAAATACCTTGAAAAATCATATCAAGTTGATTTTGATTGTTAATTACCGGTTTTGTGATGTTTGGCCTGGAAAGGACTACCTGAGGACATTTAACACTCACAAAGCATCAGTGTGAAATTTTTGGAAGCATCTGTGGGAGGGTCCTAGCACAGGAGAACAAGAACAACTACAGCTCACTGAGTGAGACATCCATCCTGTGTTTACTTTACAGGTATCCATATATCCACCTCATGGTGGATTTCTTAGCTGTAGTTACGATCTCAGAAAAATAGAATTCAAAGACAACTGAACTGAACAACTGAAAGATCTGTCTGGCTCATCAGTGTTAGTGAGATTTTAAAATCAGATTGTCTGGAAAGAGTAGTCTTAATTACTACACAATTATGTGAGAAAATAAAGTCAACAAATCTTCAACGCTTATATCCCTTAATTAACATCCTCAGAAAGTGCATTGTGGATAAAGAATAGAAACATCTTACTGGGTGCATTCAGATAATTATCTAAGTCTCTTAATTTGATAATAACTGAACCATTTTCCCAACCTTGGCATTATTTACAAAATTACGCTTTAGAAAGCATCATACCTTGTAGATTTTTGCTTCAGCCACTTTTAAAATTCGTCACAGAAAAAAAAAGATAGTCTCTTTTCTATGTTTTTTTTGAGTGTGTAAAAACTCAAGAATAAGGAGAAACACATTTCTTTCTAGCATGAGTGTAAGGTTTGAAAATTGCAGTGTCAGAGCAGAAAGCTATGAGCATCTGAAAAAATATTAGAATGAACTTGAGAATTTAACTAGAGCAGATGTTCCCTTCATCTGTTGTAATTAGCAAAACAGGGTTTATTTTCAAATATTATATTTACCTGCTTCTATTCAGAAATAATTCTGTCACTGAAGATCTAGGATGTAGGAGAAAAGGCAAAGTACAGAACAGCAGCATTGTGGGTATGAGGCAAAAAAAGACTGTGTAGCTCAGGATGCCTTGGGGACATAAAAATGTAGTGCTGTTGAGTAGAAAGCTTTAAACTTGCTCTTGGAGAAGTCAGTGGCAAATTTCCCATTAACTTTGATGTTGTTATGATTTCACTCTTTCTTGTCAATGGCTGTGATCAAATCTCAGATTTTCAACTTTTGCCCCAGTTTTGTTTGGTAATTTTGAAGGATTGTTGCAGACTCTGTGCAAGCCAATTTCTCACCTATACAGCAGTCATAGTTTTCTAGTTCCAGAAGAGATCCCTCCTTTCCTTTTTTTTTATTAAACAAAAAAAACCACTTTCTACAAGGCCTAAACAAAAACTGTATTTTCATCAACTGTTCACCAGGTCTTACTAACAATATTGGAAAGACTGTATAAAGGGAGAAAAAAGAGGAGAATTCTGATTATAAGTTTTTTTTTTTAACTGGTGACAGGGAAAGCTGATGATCAGTCAGTTTTTTTCACAGGACTTTACCTCCAGCGAATGGAACAAAACACGTATTTTCCACCCAAGCAATTCAGTTTAGGCTTTTAGGGAAAACTTTATGTCAAGTAAAATAAAGTGTTCATCATAATAATATTTTTCTAAGGACACTTTTTAAAATTACAACCTCAAGAAATGAAAGCTTCTGGAATATTTGCTGAAAATATCTTAAAAACTTCATAGAAAACAAATTAAAAACACTCTTTTATCCACACTTCTCACAAGAAAAGAATAATCTCTAGTAAGAGGCTTTTGGGGGGTATTCATGCAGCTACAGTTGTGTACATCCCCAGCACGTACATTTGGGCAGGCATAGGCAGATATAGCCTCAGGCAAGACACGCATTCATATCAAAGAGCCACAAAAATGCGCAGAGCATTGGGTAGTGCTGCAGAGCAAGAATTACAATTCCTGCAGTCTCTGTGGGTAAAACAGCAAGGCTGGTTTGCATGTTGTGGTATCTGATTACACTTTTGCCGATAAACCTTATCAGTACCATGTTTACCTCAGAAACTTCCTCCAGGATACCTACAAGCCTGTGGTTGCAGTGGATAGAGTTTTCTTTCTCATCTAGACTTTCACAGGTCCTTGGAGTGCACTCCCTGATTTCTTTCTTCCTTCTTTTTTGGTGTGGGTCCTACTCGCCTCGTTGAAAAGAGTGTGCCCAGTTACTGTGCGACTGATGTGCAGCAAAAGGAAAATCAGTCAGGGAGTCATACAACAGCAAAGGCCTCTCTACCTACCTACAAGCAAGTGAAATCTATATGAAGGCTTCTTTGTAGGCAGCTCTTCTATAAAGGCTATTACATTTTTCCAGGTCAGAACTAATTCAACAATATCTTTTATTCCAGTTGCTTTCATGGTTTATCTGTGTTTGATATGGGAATTTGCTTGAAATCTAGAATCTGCTTTAAACATTTTAGCTGAATACTATTTATTAAAAGGTCTTCCTGCCAAGAAAGCTCAGACATATGTTCCCTGTTGATTTGTTAATACCATTAGCAGTCCTGAGGGCTGTAGCCAGCAAGGCTGGCCCAAGTGAGGCAGTTTAGCAATCTAGCAATTTTAACATGCTGCAATTCATTCAAGGCCCATTTGTCACAGGGGATGAATGGTCTGAGGTGAAGCTGGTTTTTTATTTAATCATGGACAACTAACTTCCCATTTCTAAGCGTAGAGAACTCAGAAAAGGAGAAGGGAAACGGTCTCAGGAATTGACAAGAGACCAGGAAGAGAATGGTTCAATACAGAATGGTTCAATACAGAAATTTCCAGTTCTAACTGAAAAGTCGGCCATGATGGAAAATGCTTTCTCATTCCACAAATGCATCACTAGAATCAATTCCCTGTGCAATACTTATTCTTACTCAGCAAAAGTGTCAGAATATGTACATCGCTCTTACCTTGCACTAGCGGCCTTCACTGTTATACAATTTATTGTTGCAGCTGAAGAAGTCAGAAACTTTTTAGTTAAAAAGACAAGGACATTTCCTTGATTGCATGGATATTAATTAAAAATAACTATAGAATAAAAGGACTCTGTGGTGGTCCCAGTATGACAGAAAACAGTTAATAAAAGACCCCTCAAGTCCAACTCATTATTAGAAGCTCATTATTAGAACTCATTATTAGATTCAGGCCTCAGTGAGTTTTCTCATTTACTTCCTGCATCATCCTCCCTGCACTCTGAAGAAAGAATTTATGATTCCCATTTTCTATCCGGGAGAAAGAATGCCCCCAAAAAAGAAATCCAGATCAAATTTTGCATAGGTTCTTTCAGAAGTGCCAAGCTTTGAAAATAAGATGGATGGGCACCTTTAAAAATGTTTCTGGACAGTCTGTGTATATTTATGTGACAGACTATCATAAAAAAGACTTGGCTTGAGATGAATTGACTACCATTGTACAGAAAATCTTTGGCAGAACAAGGCAAAGAGAACAGGGAATCTCACAAGTCCCCAACCAATCTTCTTCTTCCTTGACATCTGACAAAAAATTGGGACATTTTAAAACTTGTGTGCATGTATTTGCCTGTATCTGTTTATTTCAGTAATCTAGATTTATAAAATTGTGTTCAGAAAGTACTGAATCAAATTCATCTTTGCTATACTTTATGGATCTGACAGAGGTTGTGCAAAGAATTAATCAGACCTCATAATCTTCAAAATACGTTATTTTTATTACAGTTTTAATTTTTTTTTTTCTCCAAATTTTAATGCAGCCTGGAGATGTGTCAGCTTCTTGCATTTGTGCAATTTAAAGACTAAGAAAGTTTCTAGGATTAGTGGGACACTCCCAGCTGGGTCAGGGCATGTTATTATGTGTCAAAGTCTGATGCAGAGAAGAGCAGTAATTGCTGAGGTTTGACTGCATCCTGTCTGAGCTCTGGGCGGTTGGGTGTGTGTACGTGTATTTGTTTTATGCATGTCTGTCAAAACTTGCTTTAGGGATTCAACCAACCACTCGTCTGAAGCCTGGCTTAGTAAGAACTAAGACAGAGGAAGGAGGGGGACCGGGCTGGAAAAGGTAAGACTTTACAGAAGCTTGAAAAATATAAACACTAGAAGGGAAAGAAATTACTTAGAGGGTTTACATTTAGGATTAAATTCAGCTGGGGAAAATTGATGAGAAATAAGGAAAGTATTCTTGTCACTAAAGTGATATTTACAAACTGCTCTGGACAAAAGTATTAGTAGATGTACGGTATGAATCCAGTTTAAATAGAATGCCTGAATTTCTTATGCAGCCTTTACTGCAATTATATAGACCCATGTTGAAACGAAGGGATTCAAGGCCTCTTTCTTTCTCAGAGTCAAACTACTGTCCTGAGGTTGTGCAATTGTTACACCATCCAGCTTTGCTTCATTATCTGGCTTTTACACATGTCATATTTGCCTGTCAATCCATCTATGGAAAAACACTGGCTCACATCCATCTCTCACTTCGCACAAAAAAGGCTCTGTGGCCTAGATGTTTTCAAACATGCATGAGACATGGAGTAAGTGCCTGCATTATTGCTGTTCTGCTTGTCCAGGGCTTGCCCAAGGGTTTTCTAATCTGTCTGTCACAGTCCCTTTTCAGCTAGGCAGCTGTGCTCTTATGGCTGCCGCTGTCCCTATTGTAGTCCTTCTGGAAGAGGCCAGTAAGGATCTTGGAGAACAAGAAGAAAGCATGTGTGTCCTATTTCATGAACTGATGAGTATCTTGGTGGCCAGAGGGGCCTACCCTTTGTTCATTACTGCATGCAGTATGAAAATAAACCAGGATTTTCCAGTGGAGTTTAAAATGTGGGTGAACCAAAGAGCAGACACAGCAGCTGAGCCAACTGTCTTGCTATCATCTCAACCAGTGATTGAACTGGATGCTTAAGGAAGAATATAATAGCACAAACACTGTGACGCTTCCTCAGAATGCTCTCTCATGCCTCTAGCAATTTGTGGCGCAGAAGTTTTCTGAGCCACAAGGCAGTAGGGGATGCAGGAGCTCATAGCTTCTCTTGGAGAGATTGCCAGCAGAAGTGACAATGATGCACCACAACTCTTCAGGCACTGCAGTAGAAGTCAGTACTGCGTGAAGTAAGAAAGAGAAAACAGATGTCTTTCCCTACAGCATGCAAAATAAATAAAATCTGGGGATGCTGATGAGGGGAAAAGATGTGAGAAATTGTTGAGCCCATTTGCGTTCCTTGTTTCTACCATGAGATTGTAATTTTTAGCATATTCACACATACATTAATTGTTCTTTTCTATAACTATTCTGTATGTTATGCTATCTTGACTGCACCTTCACACATATGAGCAAGTGTACTCACATATTTTAAGCATGTAAATATTATGCTTCATTCTTCTGTGCCTAAACAGTGCTTTATCTGCATCATGTTTTCCCCTTTATTTCACAATATCACAGAACAGTAGGAAATTTTTATTGTCTTTTGCAAATAAAATAATGT
Source organism: Trogon surrucura (assembly GCA_020746105.1). Classification (NCBI taxonomy): domain Eukaryota; kingdom Metazoa; phylum Chordata; class Aves; order Trogoniformes; family Trogonidae; genus Trogon; species Trogon surrucura. The sequence goes on along the minus strand of CM036617.1, from coordinate 143,607,168 downwards.
GCCTGTGTGAAGACTGCACCAAAGACAAACGAAAGGTCGCTCAGTGAAATTACAGAGTGGAACCTTGCATGGGTTCATCTCCAGCTATAGATATTTGGCTCCAGGTATAACAAGAGCAGTCATGGAAAATTTCAAATGTAGGTGATACCTAGGCTGCAGGATCCAGGGCAAAACTCTAGCTCTAACTCACCAACTATGTGAGAAAATTGTTTCATATCCCAAGCTACACTTGTTACATGTCTATACTAAATCAGAAAAAGTCAACATCTAGAGTAAAACCCTTGCAAATTAATGGAAATAGCCACAAGTACCCAAGAAATTCTGCCGCTACCTCTCTAGCACAGGTCTGTGGGACTCATATATTTGTTAGGTTGGTAGACTGCCCCGAGCTCGGAAATCCAGCCAGCTGCAGCTAGAAAAAGCAGAAAAGAAACTAGCAAATGTTTTAGCTACCCCTTAATAGTTTCAATAAAATGTTTACATTCCTTATCTATTCTGCAGTTTCAGCCAGTTTGTTCCCAGTTTTCAGATATTTGCAAACACTTAAAACTATATGGAGACTTTATTTTTTCTGCACTTGAGTAAGCATTTCATGGCATGAGAAGTGGTAGATGAATATTATTTTGGAGGAGTAGTAGATATTCTCCTGCAGATAGCATTGATGGGGAAAAAATTCCCCATGAAAGCAGACTGCTGCAGATTGAAACTGAAGATATTTGACATGAAACCAAGACCAGGATAGGTGGTGCTCTGTCCTGATCTGAGGGTGAGCAGTTTTCATGGCCTGGCTGAGGTGGCTCTCAAGAGTGGGGCAAAAGTTTTAGCAAGATGGGCAGCAGAAAATCTAACACTTCAGTCTGGGATGCAGAGTCAGATTTAATATAGAGTTTACCCACAACTTTGCTCAAAACATTTTGAAATATCAATAGCTGAAATAAGAAAAAGGAACAGTCAAACTTATTATCACTTGTTTCTGTCTACATTGGCTTCCTTGGGAGGGCACATTCAACCTCCAGTCATACTGAGTCATTTCCTAGGAACTTTACACCAGGCATAAATAGATCCAGATGGCAGGTTTAAGGAGGGCAAGGGGAATGTCTTCTTATTCTACTGTGCCAAGGACTCTTTGGCTCCTACTGGACAAAAATAAAATAATACCTAACAGGATCTTAGGTTTCCCAACATGCAGTTGTAGGAACCTGGATAGACACAAACCTTTGCTGCTGTTCTGCATCGCATAGGTCACCTTGATGCAACATCTTAGGATGGTGTTGCTTGAACAGCCAAATTCTCTGTGAGCAGTTGGTAGGTTTGGTTGCACCTCAGCTCTTACTCAAGCCAAGCTCAGTGCCAGTCAATCATCATTCTAAGTATCTTTTCACTGTTTTTAAACTCATGGACATACATGCCACAATACAACAATGGCTATATCAGTCCCACTAAGCATTACCTCCTAAAACTTGTTGTTCTCTTTAATTATTTATCAGGATAAAAGTTAAGAAATTAGGAAACATCACAACAAATCAGTAAGTTTTCCTTATCTGTTCTCTAGGCCGAAAGTCAAAACTTAAAGGCACATTTACTGTCTGTTCAGCCCTCTTGTTTTAGGAGTTGGATGTACCATTGCTATGCAATATGTCTTTTTTCCATAAAATTATTTAGCCAGATATAGACAGTAAAGAGGCAACATTATTAGTCTTCCATATAACAGGGAAATAACTATCAGCTAGTGTTTCTAATATTCAATACATGATGGTGAACCTGCCGAAGTTCAGATAGTTTGCTGGTGCCTCCCCCATATCCAGATGAATAAGTGTGTAATTTTGCTATCAAAGAGTACAGCAAATTTCCCCAAACCTCCTGTGTTATATATGTCCTAGACTATTTATAGCTCTTTAAATCAAAACTCAGATATTCAATAGTGGGGATTTCATCATAAGTATTAAATGATTGTCTGCACTACATAATTTCTTACATTGCACCAATTAAACTCTCAAAGATCTGCCTAAGCATGCTTTGAACTTAATTGGTAGAAAACTTGAGAGGAATTCTCTTGAGAGACAATAATTTGTTTGACTCTTTCAAACTCACATTCATGAATTAGAAGGGGATAGATTGTGAGCATTGTGCTTAGACTAGAAAATAACCACATAGCACTGACTGACAACCTGTTTCTGAGGCACAGCTATGTTATGGGAATGAGAAGAAAGAAGGCCACAGTGTCACATAATACTCATGGATGTTTTGGGGTTTCGGTACACTGAACCAATTTGCAGAGTTCTGTAGAGTTAGCCATTGTTTCTTCTTTTTTATTTCTTTAGTAGGGAAAAAAGGATAGAGAAGATGGGGGCAGGAAACGACCAAAAGACGCAGTTAGTGCAAAATTAGGAAAATGCCTGATTTATTATAATTTCTGCCGTTACACTGGTACCACTTTTTACATTTCAAGAGACATGAAACATTGACACAGCACAAGGAAGTCTTTTAAGATTGATTCCACAGTTAGGCAGGTAGTGAAGTCCAAGTACCATGAGTCCAACTGGTAAATTCTTTACTTCTGTGCATGTTAAAATACCCGATATGCCACTGGCACACGCCATGTAGGTTTGATAGCATCCGCAGGAAGGAGGTCACTTATTTTTTCATGTGTAATTTATCACCACAGGTATTTCTGCCTACCTATGTGTCCTCTGCTTAAATTCATGGTAGCACGTACATTTGCAGCTGGACGTGCTGTTGCTGTAGCAATCGTGCTCCACCCGTCAACTCACTGGCAGATCCTGAAACAGGATGTCAGCGTGAGGTACCTCTCTGCAGAGGTACTGTCTATCAGAAAGAGACAGTCTTGAGACACCCTGTGGGGCACTTTTTTAGAGGAACATGGGTAATTACTTAGGATATTTAAGTATAACATTAAATATTTACTTCTCCTGAGAAAACATTTAAAGTGGCAGTACTTTATACGATTCCTGCAAATGCAAATTCACAAGCTTGGCTGGGACATTTTTCTCTCATCCTTCATAAAAGTAAAGTTCCACCTCTTATTTCACATATATCTACATTTTTAAAGTTTATTGCTTTTTACTAACCACCTTACCGAATTACATTATTTTGTATAGCAAAGAGAACGGTTCTGAAGTCCTGTTTACATCCCAGACTTGAACCTGTTTTTCAAACCTCTGTGAGCTTTGGGGAGTTTTGTATCTGACAAGCTTTTAACTCTCTTTGCTTTAGACGTAGGTGCATGCGCCCTATAATTATCACTGTGCAACCGATTTTACCTTGCTTCACTGCTTTTGCCTTGCCGTATCTTGAAGAAGTATGGGACAAAGTCATAAAGATTGACTCTGAAGAAGATGTGGTGCCTCTGAAACACAGCTTGTAGCTCCAAGTTTGTGTGTATGTGCACACATTCCTTTGCTCCAGACATAAATCACCGTTCTTTATAATTCTAACCAATACTCACTGTACTCACTTCCCATACACTCCAAGTACTTTCAGTTTGACATGCTATCTATTGCAGCTTTCAGGTGTGAACAACAGAAAAAATTACCCTTCTATTACAAACTTCAGTAACTGGTGTCTGTTGTGATAGGATAGCTGACAAATAAGAGTGTCATAGCACATCTATTATGTATCTTCCTCCACCTATGAAGATTTTCCTCCATCTATTTTTTTGGTGACTTGGCTTGTGTGGGAAGATTTAGGGAGTGTTGAGACATGGAAAGTTAAATCTCCAATTATCCAGAGGTCATGACAGTCAGCCAAATGGTGTGCTTCCCTTTCCACCTCTACACCCACTGCACTGTCCTGCTGCTGACCCTGGAATGGAAAGACCACCCTCCTTCGAAATGAAATCAAACCCGCAGAACTTGCTCATCCTTGGGCCTCTCCCAAGCTCTCGTTCTGCCAAACATGCCTAATTCAGCAATAGTTTCATAACCTGGTGGGCTTCTACTCTCTTGCGACCTGAGCTGAGGTCACTGCATTCATTTCCATTTACGAAGCTGCCTTGCGTTTAAATCTGTGTTGTCCCAGAGGCAAATGTGCGTCTGGATTTTTCCCACTGCATACGCGCTGCCCTCTTCACACAAATGAGGTTTTTCTGGCAGTCTTCTGTCATGTTGTTATGCTTTGAATAATAATTTTTTTAAAAACTTCTCCAGTCCAAAGTTCACTTTTTTCCCTCCTCTCATGCTCTTCCCCCCCCACACTCCTTTTTGACTCCATCACCATCCTCAACCCCTCCAATTTATCTCTGTGTTATTCTTGGCCCGTCTAGGTGCTGGTTGGGAGCTAAGTTAATTTAGGTGCTTGTCTGCTCGCCTGTCAAGTTCTATCAAGAGTAAAAAGAATGGCAAGTTAATAAATTCAAAATTATGTCAGGCATGAAGCAGACTCTTATCCCATGCTGTTTATCTGGCAGTAGGTGAAAAAAAGACCAATAAAAGAGAAGAAATACGGCCTTTCACACACACACACAGACACACACTTTGAAAGGAAGGCAAATGGCTGCGCATTACTGTCAGGTGGCCAGCACAGAATTAGCTGGTGGTCTCAGGCCAGACCTTATGGGGCAGGTGTCCACATTACAGAAACCACAAGCACCATTCACAGCCTTCTTGGCAGCTGCAGCACAAAGACTGACGTGCATTCTCACCAGTTCAGGAGAGTCACTTGGTGAGAATTTGGGGCTGGAGACAGGGAGGAAAAGAGGGCAAGTTTCTTTCGCTGCTGGTCAGGCACCATTTTGAACCATCAATAAAAGACATGGCCTCCACAGACAACAGCCTGGCATCTGCTAGGAGAATGGCACCCACAGAGCTGGCCTAGTCCTTACAAGAGTGTGTTGTGGGTTCAAGAAGTTTGGAGTGAGCTCTATTGCACTAGAAAGAAAAGCCTCAAACAACGCTGTACAAATTGAGCCTCTGGCACCTGGGGGATTTTGTTAAGCTTCCTTATGAGCATTAAAGCTGAGCTTTGTCGAGATATTTTAGATAGTTCAGAACAGTATATATTGGGACTACTTGTAGAAAAGATGCTCTTAGGAGGGCAATGTTTAGGAAAAAGACGGGTTTGGAAATGTCTAGTAATCAACCCACATTCTGAAATCAAACGACACACAATCATCTGAAGAGGAGGAGGGGAAATTCTTCCTCTCTGGTTTGCATTACTCAGCTTCACATACATAATTTCCTTCCTCTTAATTGCAAGAAGCCTAATGTCATGCCTCCCAGGCTGCAGGGCATGATATTTCTCAGGCTTAAGGAAGAACCTTTTTCCCTCAGCAGATGTGTTACTAGTTTCTCTTCACCCACACTCTCTTACCCTACTTTTGCTCCTGGAAGAGAATGGAAAGCTGTGTCTTTCTTTACTGCTTTGGACAAAGTGCCCAACATAATCTGGGATGAGCTTATCGCTCCTACCAAAGAAAAAAGCTATGGTTTCAGACAAACAAAGAAGTAGTATAGTTTTTGTTGCAGCATACTTTTCCTCTTCCAATGTCTTTCTAAGGCAATTCACTTTTTATAAAATCATAGCCTTGCAAGTAAATGAGGACATCTTAGTGATATCACTGATGATGTATCCAGCTTTTAAGGACTAAACTGCTGAACTGTATCAACAATCCAAATTTCCAATGGGCTTAACTGAATGCAAGATCAACATATAACAGCCGGGCAGTTACTGAAAAATTAAAGTCTTAGTATGTGGGAAAAGACTTCAAAGATTTGTGTCAGTAGTGGGTGACAATACATGATTAATTCATAGATCAGAACAGCATTGAATATGTTTGATTATGTATTTTATCTGTCTTTATATGTGTATTTATAACTATACAAATTAGATGTGTATAATTATGTATATATACATACTTTTGTTCCTAGATGTGACTGGGAGTTTCCTGTAACTGCTGCTCTTGAAGTCACACACTGGTTGATAAAGATACATAAATGCTCCAATACTATTTGGAAGTTTTTACAGAACATCTTCGATTTAGACACCAGAGAGACCTGCTGAAAACATTACCATTGTATTTAGAGTGGAAGAACCATGAAGAAAATGTGGATTTGGGGTATGTATATATTAAGCTCCTACTTATTATTAATATTCTCATTAATATCAAAAACCAGTCCAAGTGACAGGTGGCCAGTAATGGCCCCAAACAGTTAACCACAATCTGAAGAGTTCTTATTGGCCTGGGCTGGAAGGGACCTCAGAGATCATTTTAATCCAACCTCCCTGTTGTGAGCAGGGACGCCACCTCGTGACTAGGTCAGGCATCACATGTGAGAACCGAACGGGAATCGAACCCGCTACCTTGGTGTTTCAAGCACCACGCTCAACCTGCTGAGCTAAACCTTCCCTCAGTTAAAAGCGAAGAAATCAAGGTCCTAAAATCCTGCTAACTGCATGTATTGCCATTCACTGTGACCACATATTTCAAGTACTTCCTTTAATAATACTTGCCTTGCAAAATAAATGACAAAATTTGCTCCAAAGGCAAAAGTGGTAGAAGAACTAGAGTGAAGGCCATTTTAGCTCAAGAATAAAAAGTAGCCTGATTTTCTGAGGAAGAGGGACTTCCCTGCTCATGATACCTGTTTGACTCCCTGCATTTTTTTTTAATAACCTTTGAATCAACAGGCTGAATCCATCAAGTAAACCTGAGAGAGGAATAGTGGTCTCAAAGACAATAAGCCAGTATTAGTTGTGAAAACTGATAACTTGGGGACAGCAGGAAGGAAAAGACTCTGACACAGCCCTGAAGGAGGAGTTCCATCTTGGCTACCTTCTGGCTCCTACTGGCTACCTTTACTTCATGTAACAAGTGGGAAGCAGCAGTTAGTCAAGCAAACAGGAAAGCCATAATGTGAAATTCTGGCAGTACTGCCCATCTCCTGATGAGCTAGCAAGGCTGCCAATGGTAAGTAGGAGGTGAAAAGGGCAGAAGATATTATGGGGTTGGGTGGTTTGGGCAGGTTGGAACGAATCACTCTCACATCTGGGGAAGTTCTTCAGGGAGGGTGGAGAAGGATGAGGTTATTGTAATGTGAGGATATAGGGTGTCCAGAACATATATTCATAAGAAACTAGGCTTCATAAGTCCTAGTACTCATAGATCAAGTTCTGTTTTCAAGCTGCTGGGCTCCAGTTCATCACAGCACTATGGTGGGTGATTGGCTTTATGCAGTTTAATGACAATAGTGGGAACAGTGGGACTGCTTCACTGCTTACAGGCTTTCTGCAGAGCGTTGTTGGTTATGACCATAAATGACCACAACAAAGAGATGCAATGTTTCCTACAGATAAAAGACATCAGTTCAACACGTGTAAACAAGTACAGTGTCTCTTGCATTGAATTCCACTCTTATTCCACACATTGTTTACAGCAATAGTCCTCATCCCTGTGGAGCAATTTCTTTCTCACTTGGTCTGTTTCTGATTAGTGTAAGAGAATGACGTATAGAAATGTCACTGTAATAAACATGATGGATAGTCCACCAAGCAGCTGCAGATTCGGAGAAAAAAAGGAAGCTGACTACTGAACCTTGGCTTAGCAATAAAAATAAAAACACAAACAACAAGATAAGGTTCTAACTGTGCATGTAAAAGGCACTTGAATTTATCTCACTGGTATTCTTACTGGTATGACACTCACAGCATGTAGAATAGTAATTTCCCAGTGGAAGGAAAGTATTGAAATGCACGTTAGGGGACTAAATGTCTTTTAGATCTGGCCTTTAGATCAAGCACTTACCCAGAAATGTCTTCATCTCCTCTGAAATTCATACTTCGCAGGGAATAGGAAAAAAAGATGAAACAGTTTTGAAATAACCAAACAATGTTCTCCTTAGATAAAGCTTTTAGACTAGGGTGTTAGTAAGTGTGTGGCTTCCTTAAGCTCATACATGAATTTTACAGACCAGGCTGAGTCAGTGCAGCGTGGGATGGCTGGATGACTTTATATCCTTAATCAGTTTTTGAGTGAATAGTTGTTTTCCTTCTGTTTGCACCTGAGGAAAAGCTTACAAGTGTTTGCACCACCTTCTAAGCAAACAAAATGAACTGGGCAACAGCAGCCTGGAACACTTTGTAGTACTTCTAGTTCTGCAGATATCTTGCCCACTTTTTCTATGCTTTAATCGGGGGGAAGCCTTTCATTTTACAAGGTGGTTCAGCATGCCATTTTGAAAATGGGGGAGTGGAGTAGAAGAGAGAAGGAGACTGGGAAGGGAGGGCATAGAAATTTTTACTTGATGAGTCAAGTAGCTCAGCTGTCCAAAAATTTCCCTAAAGACATTCAGTTTTCATGTCTGTGGGAGCTCCTACAGAAAGGAGTGGAATGTGCCATAGTTTTCCATAAAATGCTCCAAAGGGAGGATTGATGCAGTGCTCTGTGCTGTGTTTCTCTTCTGGGTGCAGCAGACTATGCTACTTTAAGGGCATGGCCTATTTATTGAGTTTCTTGAATCTGATATATGCTCAAAAATGGATTTGGTATTATGTTGTTCTGCAGCAGAACTGGAGATAATGGCAGTTCAGTCCTGTCCAGTTCTGTTGCTCTTTTAAATCCTTTTCTCTGTACTGAAGTAACACAAAATTAACCTCGTTCTGCAGTCTCTGAATGTATTGAAAAAGCAAATGTGTCTGACCATGCAAAGCAATGAACTACACACCATGATCAAAGGGAGGACACATGAAAGGGATAGGAAGTGTCAAATTATTTGGAACAAATCTGTTTCAAGAAGTAGATCTAGTGCTTGACAGAGAAGCTGGATTGACAGCACAGTGATGGACATCTGACTGACAGGACAAGGTATCAGACATCAATTTTTCAATTTCTTCATGAGGGATGCTACTGGCCATTTTACCTCCTTGTGAGCAGTGAGTCTTCCTCCAGCGGTAAGACTGTAGCTGAGATGCCATCTATTTGTTCTTGCACTTTCTCTTCGGATTTCTTATGACAGTGCAATATGTAGTACTAAAGATATTAATGCCGAGGAAGAAGTTGATTGTGCCAACATTAATTTCAGATAGTTTACTGGACAGCCACTACAGATTGCTGCTTTTGTGTCGTTAGTTTATCTGAATTTAATTAAAACATGGTAATTTAAGTCCCTTCAGTGCAACTAGTTGACTTCTTGTCCCACAGCTGTAATAAATTTTGACGTTCTGGTGGGATTTGTGCAGTTTACAAATTTTCTGTAATTTCTTATTATGCACTCTAAATAGTTGAGGCATTGCTTAAAGGTTGTTAGTGGTTTCTCTGTTATGATTTTTAAATCAAAACCAGTGCCAGCCAATGCGTCATGTATCTCAGCACGTGTAACCAGTCCCTAAAGCAAATTGATCTTCACACTAGCACACATGAACAGTGTTACAGCAGCCCTTGAACATCATGTCAGCTGGGAACAACTCACTGTTTCTGGAGCAACACTTCAATGAAAGACTAACATGTATGCCTCACTGAAACAAAAATAAGTTTATAAAGACACAGATTTTACAGTTTCAGGATTCCCAAGGGCTGGTATAGAACGGCTGAGAGTGAAAAAAATCATTAGCTACTTAATCAAGAATAAATCAAGAAACCTTTGAATGATTCCATACATCATTAATGAGTAAAAGTTTTGTAGCCAAAACATCACCAGTATTCATTGAAAGTTGCCTCATGATGCTGGCTGATGAAAATTTACTGTCATCATTACTGGTTTTGTCAGACTCAGAAGTGGTCAAAAGTGAAAAGACCACCCTATGCCAATTTCTAGTTTTAAAATAGTTTTTGCACTACCCAGAAACTAAAGACTTTTTTTGTTGGTGGTTGTAAAATGTCCTCAGGATGGGGAGCAATTTTCCTCTGTATTTTACTGTAGGAAGGTCTAAAGTAAAGGAAAAGTGTATGACGTTGGCAGATAAAAGCGAGAAACTTTAAGTTAAAGGTCAAGAGCCTATTTACTTCACTGGACTCCAGGTTTTGCCCCATGACCTAAATCATACTCCTCCAAAATCCTTCAAAAACGTTCTCATTGATCACACTTTGAATTTTCAATACAACTTCTTACTGAGAAGACAAAATTACATTTTCTTGCTGCTAACAGATGCTCTCATAACTTACTGTAGCAGAGCAAATGGGAAAACAAAGAATATTGAAGTAAATCTGATATGCCTTCTCTTTCAGGAAGTTCTGGGATATATTTTTCCACCACTGCCTTGCTCCTTAGCCCAGTCTATTTTCTGAAAGTGGAGGGTAGAGGAAAGTTTGAAGATTTTTCTGAAGTAGCTACAGCAGAATTTGATCCTAACCTCACAATGAATTTTATTCCCATAAGACATAACACTTAATTCTTCATAATCGGAAAGGCTAAAAGCATTGAATAAAGTCATTGTAAAAAAAAAAAAAGTTTCAGTGATTCTTTAAGCTCTACCCCTACATCTTTTTCAGGTCGTTTGTTATCACTGCTTTCTCACTTGTGAGGACAGAATGAAACAATAACCAATGGATCAGTCAAAACTACGTGAGCCTCAGTGACATGTTCTGTCTCCTTTTCCTTCAGGTAATATTAAATGTATAGCTGGATAAGGCATGAGTACATCATGATTTTAAAAAGTAAACAAGGGTGTTCTACATTCCCTTTGTACCATAACAATATTAAAATTTGACTCTGCACCTCGTGTACAGATTTATTGCTATTGACAATAGTGGTATTTATTTTAAAAAGTGCCACTACTTCTCCGTAAGGAAAGTCAAAGGTAAGGTTAAGGACACTAGCCAGAAGTTTTCAGAGAAGGAAACTGATGCTGAAGTACTCAACCTGTACCAATATCTAACTGTCATTTTATCTCTAAGGTGCCAAGTACTTACCAGCTTTAAGGTCACCAGCAGATGCATGAGAATCAACCTGTTTGATAATATGAAAGGTGCTTTCATATTTATGCACAATCCTATGCTGCACATTTTATAAAACCTTGGCTGATGGCTATTGGCAAAAATGCTATGTTTTCAGGAAGGGAGGTGGAAAGGGTCATAATTTGGTCATTAACATTTGATGCATCCCAGAAGAGGATATAAAAAGGTATCATGCTAGGAGCGATGTGTTGTTGTTGGCTGTCCATGTCCCCAGCTGTGACTGAAATGGATTCAGCATTTTAGGAGTGAGAATAAAAAAGTGAATTGTTAAGTTCCCTAGCTGTTTTTTGCTCGGTTTTAAAAATTATGCACTACTGTGACATTCAGTCTGAGATGAGACTATTTTGTCTGTTTGATCACCTTGAATATTTGCCAGTGAGATTTCTTTCAGTGAGAAAAAGACCATACAAACATCTGCCTTTGCATATTTAGATTTAAATGCAAAGTAAAATAAGACATGTACCATTACAGACTCTATGGTACTCTCCATCTAGAAGTAAATTGTGGGCAGCAGAGCAGCCAAGAATCTAAAGCAGCAAAAAATAGTTTGTTCTTCCCATGTCTTCTAAAGGCTGACCTTCCCCAAAGTTCTTCACCTTGCCTGTCTCCACAGTGCTATTTAAATACTATGTATAACAGAAAGTCATTCACTAGTGTTCAGTTTCCTTCTTTGATGTCTTTTAAAATTTAATGCACTATTAGTATATTATTGATGACAGATGCCGAGTCAGGAGTGATGGACAGATGGGTCAGTTTACTAGCAAGACCAAGTCTAGTTTTTGTACTTCAAGATGATTGTCTGAAATGATATCCTGAGTATACGTCCCTTCAATCATTCTTTGCCACATAAATCCTTTTTCCCTTTCTGTCCTCTCAGCAAATGTGCCCTGAAAAGGGGCAGACAACCTTCTCAGACCTGGGCCTACCCTCAGATTACAACCTTGCTGCACACATCCCAACACGTGGCTTCATACCTGTAACCACCTCTCTGAAGAAGAATTTTGATCATTCCTCTCATTTCTTCAATCAAAGGCATCCATGACAGTTGCTTGGAAGAAACTGTATCTGTTCAGATGGAACTAGTTTGAGATCATCAATTAATTTCAAATGGACCAGACAGACAAGTCTTCAGACAGACTAGTTGTCAGATTATGAGTAACATTTGAAAAATCTAACCAGTACCTCAGGTATGGATTAAGGATGAAAAACTCTACACAAATGTGTAAGTCTTGCTCCCATGGTTAGCCCAGTTGTAAGCAAGCTACAGGACTGGTAAAGCCAGAGGGCTGGGAGCTCATCTGGGGCAAGAGATTTGTCCCAATTACTTGGAAGTAGTGGAGAGTAGAAACATGGTTCATAAATCCTCAGAACTAAGAGAGTTTAAAAAGAGGCAAGAGTCTGTTTCGGGGTGGCTACAGGTCTGAAATATAATAGTTATATTTTTTAAGATGAGTTCACTCACTCCTTGATATATACATTGACTGTTATCTCCTCAGGTTCATTTATCTTTGTCTAGGAAACTGGAAGGAGTATTCAAAACAGTTAAAAAACCCCACTATCCTGGACTGAACTGTCTTTCACATGTTACTTTTCTTTCCAAGGGATCCTACAGCACTCTGTGTCATGCACTTTCAGGTGAAATCGCTTGGTCCAGTCTCTATGATGGAGTGGAGCAACAAGCTGTTTCTGTCTAGGCCAAATTTTGCTATCAGACATGATGACATAAATGCAGACAAATCTATGCAATTCTTATAAGTTTCCTTTTATTTGAATTTTTACAGCAGAGAAGTGAGGTCAGTGGGATTACATGCACTACAGAAAACTAGATCATAAAATTCAGAACCAACCAAGTTCAGTTAAAAATAAAGTGAGCTCTGGATAGAAAAATTACAGTTACAATGGTAATATCCTGGTCTCTTTAATCAAAAGAATAAACCCCTAGGAAGCTTTATTCTTTTAATAACATCTCTAGGCACTAATGTTAGTTGTAAGTACCACCCACTCAAAACCCTCTCTACAGTATGCTGTGGTTTGCCTAGAAGGCCAAATGATGACATACGATTGGTTGGTTTGTCAGATCTGAAGAGATCCCACAGTGAAGCGGGATGCATAAAAAACTACTTTGAAATCTTTGACTTGAGTCACAGAAGAAAAACAGACTCAGTTTGACTATTATGGAGTGAAGACATAGAAATACCTCCTGCTGCCCACCTCATCTGCCCACCCACAATCCCCTCCTTCCAGTGGGGGCAAGGCAAATAGTTTTGGGGTTTTTTTATGTCAGGAAATGACCTTTTCTTGTTTGCATGACAGCACATGAGATGGGAAGACAGTAGCTTTGTGGGACAGAAACTCAGACTGGCTATGAGAATCTGTGCTCCCACTGTGCAAAGATATTCTCATAGCTTTAAAGCTTGGGGTTTCTTTTTAATCCAGTAATGTGGATTGGGTTATTTGTAGCTATGGAAGGGGACAATTAGAGAGACTTCATGTGGGGAGAGGCAACACCGTTGGACTGCATTTGGAGATTGTTAATAATGTTACTTTTGATGTAGGCATACTCAACTGATAATGTCCTTTGGGGTCCCTTTCTTGCTTTCTAACCTTGTGTGTAAGATGCAGGAAAGTCACAGATGAGGCAACCAGTTACATCAGAGAGTGAGAGGTGCTACAGAGGTAACTGGGCAAGTACAGGCCTATATATATGAGAGTGAGTGTCTAAAAGTTTGTTTGAGTCTTGCTCTCCATCACTGAAACTTGTCCAGTCTGAATTTTGCCAACCAAGGAGCTCCGTTCTGTTCCCCTCCTCTACTGTGGTAAATTCCCCTGCTAGCCTCCACTGCTACCCACTATGTTTTCTATTTCGCCTTTGGAAGAAAGACATGCTCAAAACAGAATAAAAGAGCAATAATCAATGGCAAGACTAGATATCTCATTGCCTATCTGTCTGCCTCTGCATGCATTCACTTTGCCTCCTGGACAAAGCCAGGCAAACATGGTCCAACAGCCCACAGAACGTCCTGGTAAAGGAGAGTCATAGCAAAAGACAGCGGGATGCAGAAGGTAATGGTGCAGCTCTAACATGTCCACGAAGCAAGAGAGAGCTGTCTAGTGAAGACACAGCACGGCAAGAATAAGTGCATGAAACTCCATCTCTTTTCAAGTTGGCTATTAATTTCTGCAGAGTTAGGATAACCCTTCTTTAAAACAGAAACCAAAAAGTATAGTTGAGATGATCTAAAATCACTGTCACTTTCAGTCTTTTCTAACTTTCCCATCTCTTTTCAGTAGCTTGCCTGTTTGAAGAATACAAAGACCTTAAAAAATCAGCTGCAAGTAATTTCTCCATATTAAAAACAAACAGAAATTCTGAAATTAATCCCAAGGCAGCAGCAGGCTATGAACTAAGATCTAGTTCAAAGCTGTATCTCTATCTGCTAATACAGTCAGTTCAGCCAAAATAAATCTTTATTTTCACCAGATGCCACATGTGGCTTAAGTATTCCCACACATGTGCATTAGAATAATTTTCAGAAAGAAGATAAGTCCTTCCCAGGACAATACAAATGTAGTTTTTGTGAGCTAGTCTTAAGATGATCTTTGATTTTCCACTCCCTTACACAATCTTCTGACCTTTCAGAGATTAGCACATTCAGCAAAGCTGGGGTCATCTGCTAGACAGGCTTGACTGTGATGCCCAAATGAGTGCTAGTCACAATCCAGACAGGTTCCACTGTGCCAGCTAGCATCCACAAGTAGAGATGGGTGAAGCAACATGACAGAACTAAGACTAATCATTTTGCCGTATTAATCATGGAAGTGCTTCTTATTTTTGTTACATAAAGAAGAAGATTCTGACTTCAAATGCACCTTTTAAGAGGGCACACTGGAGATATAGTCAAAAGAGGTGAAGGAGATAGTTACTCAAGAAGTGCAGTGGCCTTGTGAATAAATGAGTTAAAGTGAAGGAGAAATCACTGTGGAACCTTGTAGCTCTTCTGAGACTCCATATTCATGGACTCCATATTCATGGCCACTCCTCATCATCTTTGGTAAGTCATGGGGAACAGGTGAGGTGCCTGAAGACTGGAGGAAAGCGAATGTCACTCCAGTCTATAAGAAGGGCAGGAAGGGTGATTCGGGTAACTACAGACCGGTCAGCCTCACTTCCATCCCTGGAAAGGTGATGGAACATCTTATCCTTGGCGCTGTCTCTAGGCATATCAAGGATAAAAAGGTCATTAGGAGCAGTCAGCATGGCTTTGCCAAGGGGAAGTCATGTTTGACCAACCTGATAGTCTTTTATGAAGACATAACCAGGTGGATGGATGGTGGCCATGCAGTGGATGTGGTCTATCTGGATATCAGCAAGGCCTTTGACACCGTCTCCCACAGCATCCTCATAGGCAAACTGAGGAAGTGTGGTCTGGATGACCAAGTAGTGAGGTGGGTCGCTAACTGGTTGAAGGGAAGAAGTCAGCAAGTTGTGGCCAATGGGGCAGAGTCTAGCTGGAGGCCTGTGTCTAGTGCGGTCCCTCAGGGGTCAGTGCTCGGACCGGTGCTGTTCAATATATTCATCAATGACCTGGATGAGGGATTAGAGAGTGTTGTCAACAAGTTTGCTGACGACACGAAACTAGGAGGAGTGGTTGACACACCAGAAGGCTGTGCTGCCATTTAGAGAGACCTGGACAGGCTGGAGGGCTGGGCAGGGAGTAATCTTATGCAGTTCAACAAGGGCAAGTGTAGAGTTTTGCACTTGGGAAAGAATAACCCCATGTGTCAGTATAGGTTGGGGACTGCCCTGCTGGAGAGCAGCGCAGGGGAAAGGGACCTGGGGGTTCTAGTGGACAGCAGGATGACCATGAGCCAGCAATGTGCCCTCGTGGCCAAGAAGGCCAATGGCATCCTGGGGTATATTAGAAGGGGAGTAGCAAGTAGGACAAAAGAGGTCCTCCTGCCCCTCTACTCTGCCCTGATGAGGCCACATCTGGAATATTGTGTCCAGTTCTGGGCCCCTCAGTTCAAGAGAGACAGGGAACTGCTTGAGAGAGTCCAGCACAGAGCCACAAAGGTGATGAAGGGAGTGGAATATCTCTCTTATGAGGAAAGGCTGAAGGAGCTGGGTCTCTTTAGCTTGGAGAAGAGGAGCCTGAGGGGTGACCTCAGGAATGTTTATAAATATGTCAAGGGGGAGTGTCAGGAGGACGGAGCCAGGCTCTTTTCAGCGGCATCCGTTGACAGGCAAGGGGCAATGGGTGTAAGCTGGAACATAGGAGGTTCCACAAAAATATTAGAAAAAACTTTTTCATGCTGAGGATGACAGAGCACTGGCACAGGCTGCCCAGGGAGGTTGTGGAGGCTCTTTCTTTGGAGACATTCAAAACCTGCCTGGACACCTTCGTGTGTGATTTACTGTAGGTGATCCTGCTCTGGCAGGGGGATTTGGACTAGATGATCTTTGAGGTCCCTTCCAACCTCTAACACTCTGTGATTCTGTGATTCTGTGATTCATTGAAGATTTACTTAGAGGCCCAGCCTTCAGCATTCTGATTTATTATGATAATCTTAAATTAAACTGAGAGCAGTTCTCTTCAGGCCGCTACAACTTGATAAAGAAAAACTAGAGAAAGCCTGGAAGCATCCTTAATTGGCTTACAACCTTAAAAAATTAGTTCTCAAAATATATTTTCTTTAAATAAGAAAATATGGTACTTGCAGGCCAGTGGGAATGAGGCGAGAACCTGGGAAAAAGTGTATTACTTTTTACATTAGAAGAGGGAGAGCTAGAATAGCATTCAGATGTATTCAGTAAGAGTATTCAAGACTTCCTGCTCATTTTGATCTGCCCTTCTAGTTCAGGACTTCCTTTTCCAAGGCAGCAACAGGCTGTTGGTGTTTGCTGCTTTGCCCCAGATTTACCTGTGTTAGAACTTATCTGTCCTAAGAGTATGGAAAAGAATATAATGATCTCTGATTAGATATGGAAGGTAAGAAATTGTGAAGAAGTTGAAGGTGAGATAAGAAACACGTGACTGCTCTGAGGGGAGATGTTAGTATTAGAGAAAGAGTACAGAGGAAAAACTCAGTATTCGAATGACATGACCTTTGTCATCAACTTTAATTCTGTATTTGAAGATGGGAAGATGGACTTTAGAGCCAATCTAAAGCAAAAAAAGAAAACCAGTAATTTTGACTGACAGCTTTTAGCAGTGAATGCAAATTCCCAACCCTTCTGTGAGATGTGGTGACTGGAAAAAGTAAATATTAATGGAAAAGTTAGAAAGAAGGACTTTAGGGAAAAGAGGCGGTTGTCATCTATCCAAAATGTCTGTCGAGTACTCTGAAAATGCAAGTTTCAGAGTCCCCAAGCAAGATTTCCAAGCCTCTGGAATGACCCAAGCCACATGAATGTTAGGGAAGTGTACAAAACCACTGCTTTCCTTTGGCCCATTCACCTAGAGTTGTTAGAGTTTCCTGCCTAGAGAAAAAGAATCTGCTACAGGGAATTCAGGAAAAATAGCTGCCTGGAACCACTATCACTTTTTTTTTTTCTAAAATTATAATGATGTCCAATTCACCAAGAAGTAACCAAAGAGTTTTAACCAGTAGCATTAGATTTCACTGATACCAATACCATCCAACAGAACAATACTGCACTTATTAGGAATGATTCATAAATAAAGTACTTCCTCACAGCAACAATGAAGTAGAAATGCACATTTAATTCTACCTTTCTCACTCAAAAATGTTGTCTTTCTATCAATCACTCTTTCTGCCTCTGTTTTGTACTTTGCCATTCCTAGATAAGAGGCCATATCCTCACAAATGTGTCTCAAGAGAAAATGCGAAGTAGAAAGGAGTAAAGAAGGGGAGACAGAAGAAAGACTGCAAGAAAATGAAGTATGAAAGCTTGCATTTTTACTGAACATACTTATTTGCAAAAAAGTTTTTCAGACAAACGTAGTATTCAAGGAGACAGGGCAGGAGTCTTGGTCATGACACCTGTTTGTAAATCACCACAAGCAAAGCAGTGAATGGCTACTCTGGTTTGCTTAGCCCATTTTGTCCTGTACAGCTCTTACAGCATTCATTCTTTTTCTTATCCTGATAGAATTCAGTGAAAACAGGGGATGAAGGTGACCATCTACACTTTGAGACTACTTTTTTGTTCAAGCTTTGGTTTGTGATTCTTAATCCCTCTTCGCCACTGGATGGACAGCTTGCCTGTATTCTCTACTCTCTGCACTCTGGCTCATCCCATGTCTCCCTCTTGTAAGCTTTCACTTTGTTTAATTTCTATAACAAATTCTTTTTCCACCTCTTCTACAACTCTCCCCTTCTTGCTTTCCCGAAGGTACACGTGTTCTCCATCTTGTGCTTCAGGAAGGCCAGAAACTACTTTGGAAATACCCTCCCAACCCCTCCCCCACAAAGAGTTAAATATAATGCTAAAGGGAACATTTCAATTTTAAATTTAAAGTTCTGTGGCCTTCTGTCTGCTTCAGCCAAAGTGCCTGAAAGAAAAATTTTGTTCAGAGGATGAGAGGTAACATGTGATAGCTTTTGATTTCTTGCTGGGGAATGCATAAACTAGGGCTGAGACGGGAAGCTGCAAAAATGTGGCAGCAAAAATGCACCTCTGTGAAAATCTTGTGTTCACTGAAGGGGAAGTGAAGGGATTGCCAGGAGGTCCCAACCCCCTATTGATACGCCATCAAACTTTTCACCCTCACTGTTCCACCACACCCAATTTAAAATCCCAGCTCAGATTATTTTTATTTTTTTAAAAATAGCTTATGAGTTCGTTGGGTCTACAGCTCACAGAGACTGTGTTGCCACTAAAAACACATAGCTAAACACAAGCGGGTAGAATTCAAAGGAATGAAGCAGATATATTTATTTATAATTTATTAAAAAGCTCTGAATACAGATTAATGTTCCTTACTCAATACTTTTTATATTGTTTCACCTGCTATACAGTGGGAATTGAAAAGGCTGACCGGTCATCTAATATGGCTGTAGCTGCTTGAAGTGTCTGAGGATCCTCTGAGGAAATATAAACCAAGAAACCACCCACAGTAATACCTCCCAGCTGCCCTCCGAAGGTCAAGGCTCCCTGTGAGAGAGCTTCAGGCTCTCCCAAGCCAGAACTAAGCAGATTTCCATGCACCTGATGGCATTCACCCCTTCCACCAGTGTTTGCCTGGTTTGGTCAGAGAAGGAGGCACAGATGTGCCCTGTCATCCACGCAGTGAGCCAGAAGTCTTACCCTGCACTCCAAATAACAGCCCTTTGAAGTTATTCACTGCATTCTTATATACAGGTTTATTTTAGTTTACTCTGAGGGATCTTCTTGCTGTTCTCTGTGCTGTGAGCCTGCACCCAGAACTGACCAGCTGGAGGCCAGAAGCAGAAAGCTCGAATATGGTATTTTCATTCCTCTTAGCAAGTAGATGCAACACACAGTGCAATATTTCATGAATTCCAAGCATGAGGCTTTCTTTGGAGTTCTTTGTTAATTATCGTGTGTTATGTTCTCACATTTTTTTCTCTCTTCCTTTTTCTTAGGTCTGTCCCGTGCAGGTAGATGATGATGGCTCCTTTACGGCTTCTTTTTCAAAGACTGTAGTGAACTGTATTTTTGGCTGTTCTGGGCCCTCTCCTAATTACAAAGCCTGCGTTGCAGTCTAAAGCAAAAGTACCCAGATTGAGATATACTGTGTTTGGAAGGGGAATCCTATTTTTAATGCAAAATGCACTGCATGTGGCTACAGTTTTGGTAGAAAAAAAGTCAGATTTCATTCCACAGTGATCTCCATATTTACCTCTCCAAAACCAGCATGCAGACACATTGCCCATTGGGTACACTTGATGACCTAGTAGCTGACCTTGAGGTTGGATGAACATTCTTGGCTTTGTCTGGAGAATCATTCATGTCATGATCCGGCTTCCAACGGTGAAGAGTATTTCTTAATTAGAGTAAGGAAATGTCAGCAATTAAAGTCATTAGACCTCATTCCACTAAGGAAAGAGAGTGGCTGGTAGAATTACATGTTGCGTACCTCATGCTAGCAAAGTCAGGATTTTTGTCAGAAGCAAGCAATCCCCTTTTGCACTGGGGCAATAGACTCTCACATTAGGCAAATGAGTCATATAGAAGTAGATTTAAAGCTATAGCACAAAAACTAATGAAATGTCACTTTTGAGTTCAACCTATTCTGTAACAAAAAAAAATAATCCATGGAGTGTCCTGCCCAACTGGGAAATTAATTTTTTTAATACAACAGAATAAAACAAAACCCCTCTCGTGAACTTTTGAACCTTTAAACTTTTTTTTTCAACAGAATATCCAAGTTAACAGGGGAAAAATAAAGTTTCTAAATAAAGTCTTCCCCTAGGACGGCATTTTTGTCTTGCCAAATTAAACTAACCAAAACTTTTGTTTCTCTAGCAATTTAGCTTCCCAAGAAAAATACACCTGCAACTATCAAGAGCTTTGCTTCAGCATGCAGGCCTTGTATTTCATGAACAACATTAGAGGGCACTTCTGCATTGTGGTAGGCTTAAGTCAAAGAAAAAGACAAGCCTGACCTTACTAGCTGAATTGCACTTGAACTCAGAGGCAACCTGACATCTGCTCCAGCCTTACCTGGATTAATAATTTATCCTGTAGGCAGCCTCTTTGATCCCATCAAAGCTGATCCTGGAGTAAGGTATGACCTGCTGTGAGGAAAGGTGAGAGCTGGTGCTTTGCAAGTAGGTCGGTGGTCGAGGAGGTGAGGTGGAGACACAGGCTCCCATCCTGCCCCACACTCCTGCATCCCTGCACCAAAGTGGTTCTGCCTTTGCAAGCTCCTACCCAGGGCTGGGGATGTTGGATCAAAGGCAGGTGTGAGATCTCGCAATGCGGGGTGCAACAGGCAGATGCCACGGTTTTGACAGCTTTGCTGATATTGTTCCGAATCTTTCTACATTTTACACTTTTACGGCTTCAGTTGACAAAGGCACGTGATTTAGTGATAAAAAAATGATTTAGTGAAGAAAAATACTCCACCATCAAAAAAACCTTTCCAGCCTCTGTGATTATAGAGGAAAAGCTTGAAAAGGAGATCTGAAAGCATAAAAATCAGGGAGGGAAAGAAAAAGTTAAACCATTACTTACTCACTTACTTACTTATTTAATTAATTATTTTAGAAGTGTCATAGTTTTTAAACCTGCTTTCCTTATTTTGAGGAGGCTGACTCACTTTTTATGAAAGTTTCAGGTTAGCAATGCTGACAAAAATAAACAGTCATTGATGTGCTTGAATAGCTCTAGTTTATCTGAAAGCCTCTAAGCAGCCTTTTCAACAAGTGATTTGCTTCACTGACATGACCTCTTTGAAAGAGTCACACAAAATTTTCAGCACATGCACAGATTGTAGCACATGCTAGCCTTCTTTTCCTGTATACAGTTTATGAAGGCCTGACCCATGGAACCAAGCTCCTGAACTGAGCCAGACTACCAGCGAAATGCAGTTACAATTTATTCTAAGCCTCTATCCCCATTAAGAGGAAGGATTTCACAATATGCCTCAAAAGCAATCTTCAGCGTTTATTATTGTACAGACTAACCAGGCAAAGCCTGCTTGGTTTAGGCATCAAATTCCCCTGTTTGCTTTGAACTTTCCATTTCTCACTCAGGGAAAGGTTGTAGGAACTGTGTTTTCTCCTAATCTCACCTCAGGGGCGAGGAAGTGAAAAAAGACAGAGCATTGGCAGGGTGTTACGAAAACGTTGGTCACTGCTTTCCGGAGTGAATGACCATGACCTCTCCATGGTTAAACTCAAAATTTATACCTAAAATTCAGTTTGCACAGTCCTCTCCAAGAAAAAGCAGCTTCTTACTGGAAATAATTTGTTCATCATGCAAACCAAACTGAACGCTTAATCTTCTCTCCAGCCCTGCAGGTATACCTAGAAACTAGGATCCTGCAAACTCTCCCAGGTAGGCTGCATTTTCTTGTGTGCTGCCTCATTTGTGGTTGGGTTCTGCACCCCGCCTTGCATCACTTGTGCCGCATCCATTGCATGAAGAGAGAGTGCAACTTGGTGTGGCAGCTATCGGAACCTGTAACTTTTCCTGGGCTTCACTATGGGAAGAGTGATTCAGATTTAAAAATTTCCTGTCCTGGTCTTGCAGCCGTCGCTCCATATTTATCAAAATTTGGAAAGCACAGTGAAGGAGAGGTATGAAATCTCTTGTAGGAACAGGACAGCTCTGAAGACTTTTCTGTCTAGCTGATGCCTTCATTCACCCACAAGACATGAGCAGCAGTCCAACAGAAGAATGGGGGGCCTGTTTTGGCCAAGCTCAGAAGTGAACAACAGCCTTCTAGTTGTGTCACCAAGGTCACCCGGTACAATGCACACGCCTCTGAGGGAGCATGAACACTTGTGCATCTGTTCATCTCTCCCCCTCCCTGCTCAGGAACATGTCTGCCCCTCGTCTTGGCAGCCACTCTCTTAAAGTTTCTGATTCATGCAGCAAAAAGTCTCCCCACAGAAAACATACTGGCTGAACCACTTTGTTTTTCCTAGAGCAGTGCAAACAGTTATTGCAAGGGGAATTTTAGGAAGACTGTACCTGGCAAGGAAAACTCACTAAATAAATACGTGATGTTAATTATCCTTTGCCTGATTCAAGTGAGCATTTCAAAGTGCTTCACAAACCATTAATTAAGCTGCAATTTAGAACGATGAGGTAGTTAAATATTATTAATGCTGTTTTCTGCAGGTGGGACACTATGACACAGAGGGTGAAATGACCTGGATGAAGTCTGTCAGCAGCAGAGCTGAGCCCCAAACCTACAAATTTCATCTCACCAGCTCCCTGCATCATTGGACCTTTATATTGGGAAAAGACATACTTACCTCGGAGAGTATGATGAAAGCATTTGAAAATTTGTACATCAGATCTAGAAACTGTAGGACATCATGCACATGATAGAAGCATGTCTGGAAGGAGGAGAGATTCCATGGACTGTGCTGTCGATGTGACCTTGTGTCGTGTGCCTCCCGAACCCTGGAGAAGCTCTTGACTAATTGCAGCCTATGTAGTTAATTACAGCCCTGGTTCTGGTGTGCCCACATACTCCGTCACTGACACCTCTGGTGCCAGATTTCACAAATAGGTCAGGCATTTAAGCTGTCTCTGTGCTTCTGACAAATTTTTAGGTCTAGTGTTTCTCTGAAATTGCTCTACCTGTTTCAGGTGCCTCACACAGCTTTTCCCCTCCTACTATTACTTAACCCTTTCTTCTGAATAAGTGGTCCTGGTGAAGTGTCTCAGCTGAAATAACTGCTGACTGCCAGAGCTGAGGTGCTGAGGGCTGATGCTGAGAGATGCTCCCAGGACTGCCTGTGCTGGCCAGTCAGTCCCAACCGAAGTAAGTGAAGTCCAAAGCTGAAGACTGATTCTTCAGAAAGAGGTACCAAATGTCATTTTTCAGAAACACAGCTTGGGTAGTAGTACTGTTTCACCAACCTCTCGTAAGATCTGTTTTTCATTATCTGCTTTTGAGTCCTGCCTTAGCCACCACATCTCCCATCAGATGCTCTACCAGTTCCTACATTCCCTCACAATCTTAAACACTTTTCTTCCGTTATTTAATCACCTTAAGCCTATTCTCAATGGAAACTAAATTAATGAAAGAATAAAACAACAAGAAAAGTTCAGAAAGAAGAATTCAGCTTCATCTGTGGGATGGACATTCAGAGTACAAAAAAGTCAAAATGTGAAAGCTGGTGAGCTATTTCCATTTTCAGCCGTCCCTCTTTTCCCCTTTTGGTATGAGTTATACCTTTTGGTACATACTGACTTTCACTTCTTTCAGATGTATAATCCCCATGGCACCTTGGAGCCACTCTTGATCCACTGGGCATGAGCTTCCCGAAAAGTCAGCTCTTTTTTGAGACAATCCCGTGCAGCAGCAGCAGGACAAACAGCCCCTGAGCCGCCAGCCTCACCAGCCAGCTCTGAGGCAACCCTGGCTGGCTACAGCACTTCCTGAGCAGCCTGGAGCTGTGCCCAGTACATACATCCAGGGGATGGCATTTTCCACGTACCTTTTAGAGTACACTACATTGGCTACAACCCTCTCGACCGCCGCAGGGCAAGTTTGTCATCTGTGCAGGGCAGCTGCCAGTCACCCAAATAATGACCAAGTGACGCTAAAACCCTTTTGAAACCTGCCCCATACTGTATGCGTGTGGGTGAGAGTATGCACTTGCTCACACGTTTTTCTACACATGGCATCCCTTTATTTACAAATTTTGTCCCTCACCTATGTATGTACAGATGTAGCAAGCCACTAGATGGGGCTGCAGGAGGAAGAACGCAGATGTGGGATTATAGGCAATCCATCAGGATCAAACCCAGTGGCATGTTTAGTATCCTGGCCTGTGTGGGATCTTTATTGAAAGAGATCAACCATAATAGCAGCGTGCAGCACCTGTAATCTCACCATGGGAAGGGAAGCAAGCAGGCTTTTGAAGCCAAAACGCACAGTATTTTACCAGGAAAAAAAAACATTGTATCCCTTCAATTGTAAACTCCCGGTGAATGTGCTTATACATCCAGAGCATGAGGCAGATGGTAACAAACCACATGCTTGTGGATTATCCCACTTTTTCCACATTTACATTCTCGAAACCACTTTTGGTGCCCGTGGTTTAACCTCTGTTTCCCTAACTCCTGTTTATGAGTTGAGTGGTCGCATGTCATCATGTTGAGTGGGAAAGTGTGTACAGGGAATAAGGAGGTAGAAGTGGTTCCATATGGTGGAAGAACCGGCTATGCCAAAGTATTAAAAAATACAGAAAGAAGGAAAAGCAAGAGTAAAACCTTTCGAGGAGATCGGGAATCTAAAATGTGTGTGACCTCATATGAAGGAAATGGTTGTCTATGTGTGAAAGGGAAACTTATGATTTGAAATCCTGATAAAGTAGGTTTTTGGTGTTTGGAGCAGAGGTGAGGGTTAGACATATTTACCTTCCTCTGCTCTACATGTGATTCAGGCTGAAGGCTGAAAGACTCCCATCAGAGGAGGGGAGGCCACTGAGAGACCATGAAACTTCCGCCTTCAGTTCTTCTTCCAATTATAAACTCTTGATCAGAACGAAAAAACAACATCAAAAAAATTAGTTCTGTGCACAATAGTATTATGAAGTTGCTGGCTCAGTAATAACTATGTGCTTGTGGTTTCTTGAGACAATTCATCTAGCAAAGTTGGAGTCCTTATGCTTCAGGGAAAGGCGAACAAAATACAACAGATGCCCTTTATTCAGAGTGGGCAGCAAGGGTCAAAATTATTATAAGAGTAGATAATAAATGAAATACCACAAAATTATGGAGAAAAACCACAATGAGTAATGGTCTTTCGTATCCTAGGTTTGAATAAAAAGCAGACAATGACAAAAATCCATTATGGCTGGATGGAGACATAATGTTCTCCATGCTGGTAAAACCAGTGTACAGAACCACTTTTATCGCTGTAATAAGTTATTGGTCCAGGTAGCTGCATTTAGAAAGATCAGTCAAAGCAAGATGAATGGAAACTGGTGTTGTGTGCTGTAAAAAATTTGAAAGGATGTTTCCATTACCAAAAGTAAGTGAGGTATCCAAATTTTTTGTTATATACCATGAAATAATTTGAGAAGTCAAGATTTTTATATGCAGGGGCCCTTCTGAAAATCAAGTGTCTCTGACAGATTTCTAGACAGGCAGCCAAAATGCAATATACTTCTGAATATTTAGTTCTTTTGGTTTGAGAGTCAGTTATGTAATCATAAGCCTGTCCCAAAAACGGCATTCAAAGACAGGCTTAGCTGGCATTCATACAGTTCATTATTGGTGGTCTTGAGGATTGCAGCCTTGAATTGGGACTAGTTTCAGAAGTGAGACTAAGAAGAACTGCATACGATTCAAAAGCACTTAGCTCTGCCTTCAAGGGGAAGTAAATGTGATAATCTTTGCCAATACAGCAGATGATGCATGGACACTGGGGTGAAATTCCACTTTCTCTTTGCCATCAGCTCCAGTGTGGCCGGGATTTAAACCCAGTTGTTTTAGGGACACATCCAACACTCATTTTATCAACTCAAAGACTTCCATTGACTTAAATGGGTGATGGATCACACTCTCATAAGTCAGTTTACTTGTAATCACAACTCGG
Source organism: Trogon surrucura (assembly GCA_020746105.1). Lineage (NCBI taxonomy): Eukaryota > Metazoa > Chordata > Aves > Trogoniformes > Trogonidae > Trogon > Trogon surrucura. Next base: position 143,581,044 of record CM036617.1, on the reverse strand, counting down.
GAAAAATTGCTCCACTTCATTATTTCAGAAATGTAAGTAGAACACATCGGACTGGAGTGGGGAGAAAGCAGAATGACAGACATAAGTCAAGACTACTGCAGCTAGCACCATGGTGGCAAAATCAAGCCTGCTTCATCCCTTTGAGAGAGACTTGGATTTCTCATAGCAGGACCGAAACTTTTCCTGAAGTAGGTTTAAACCTGAAAATTGTATAAAAACACTTTCCATCTGACTAGACATCCTATTACAAACCTGTTCTATATTCCGTAATGCTGGCAGTGGGTGGCTTTTGGTTGACTTCCTCCCCACACACACACTCGCTGCCCTTTGCTGCCAAGTCAGAAAGATGAAAAATCATATATGCTTGCATTCACCAAGTGATCTCCGAAGCAACTTAATACTGGCTCAAGTCTTCCTTGTCTTATAAATCGGATTCTTTCTGTGGATTGTTTACCTACCACTTCTAGTGTGTCTCCAATAAATTAAAATCTGCTGAAGTGGTAAAATGTACGAAAGATATAGTGAATGGCATGCAGGCTGTACAGTGGAGCCTTTATTCTAAGAGGAAGTAGGAAAGGCAATCATAAAATTTTGAAAAATTATGCAATAACTTTGTAGTTATTGCCCATCTGTATTCATTACAATGATCTACTTCACAGGCATAAAAATGGAACTGGCAAGTAAAAGAAGTGCTGTTTGCCTCCCAGACGCGGCACTAGGCTTGCGCAAATGAAATTCAATTAAAGACTTTAGAAAAAGTGTTGGAAGGGTTCATCAACAGATGGAATCTAATCACCTTCCTCTCCCACCCCCATTTTACATTCCGCTATGCTTACTCTTACCCCTGCTCAGGATACTTTGGGAAGAAAGATGACAAAATTTAATTGCTTCATTTGCAGGGCAACCCTGATACACTACATGACTTCATTCTCACAGGGCGACAAGTCCTATAAATCACACCGAGTGCACCCATTAGAGCTCCAGTATGACAACTTTATGCCTAATACTCTCCAAACAAGGACCACACAAACTAAGACCGTAAAATTGCCATTGACTCACAGCGGCTTTTATAACATGCACTCAACTCAGAAAGACTTAACTTATATGGGTTTTAATCATGTTTAGGCATAGGAGACCTCTCACTGATTTAAGACAACGTGTGTCAAAAAAAGAAGAAAAATAGAATATACTTGGCAGAGCTCTTTCCCTAGCAGTTCCCACAAAGAAATATGTCAGTATAATGAAAAAATGATCATTTCATTTTGTAAAGAAAAGGGATCCTGAGAAGTGCTTCCTCCTATAATTGAAAAAAAAAAGAAGAAAATTTTTGTGTGTCACCATGGGGAGGGAAAAGGTCAGAAAACGTGTTATTTCTGGGTTGGATGCCCAGCTTGTGCATATGTGCACAAAGCCATAGAAGCAGCTAAAGCTACATACATTTAATTGGGAGTCCCAACACTACAGGGGTAGGTTCTGCCTCACAGAATATTTGCACCATCAGGCCAGTGAGCAACCAACACTGTAACAGCCCAGTTCATGTCAAATGTAAGCACAGGCACAATTGCATTCATAGAATCATAGAATCACTGAGGTTGGAATAGACCTCTAAGATCATCTAGTCCAACTGTCAACCCAGTATTACCATGACCACTAGACTATATCCAGAAGTGTCACATCTACATATTTTCTGAACACCTCCAGGGTTGGTGACTCCACCACGTCCCTGGGCAGCCTGTTTCAATGTCTCACCACTCTTTCAGTAAAGAATTTATTCCTAATATTGAACCTAAACCTCCCCTGGCGCAACTTGAGGCCATTTCCTCGTCTTATCGTTAGTAACTTGTCAAGCTGCAGCAATGTGCTGACACCAGAGAGGAGTGAACCTCAGTTGAGGAGCTGACTGCTACTATTCACAAAATTGGACAAACAGCTGGCACTGAGAGTTGGGTATTCAAAAATATCCTGTCTGAACTGCCTCACAAAGCTGGGACCCTCCAGTGCAGAGGCTGCCACTGCAAGCTCCTGCTTGAACAAAGGATACAGAAGGGGCTCGCAAGTGGATCCAAAGATTTTCATGTGTTTCAAACCAGGGTTCTCACTGCTGCCTTCCAACAATCTGACATGCATCACCACATTTCACTGAGAATCTCTTATTTCTTCGCACAATAGCTTTGTTTCCCCCCCATGCTCCCTAAGGCTACAAATGAGACCAGGGGGGTGAATCCTACACGCTGCCTAACAGACTTCCTTGTATTTGGAAGGCAAAAACAAGGAGTTTATATAATCAGGATAAATTCAACCTAATTGAAATTACAATGATACATTAAAGTATATTCCTTAAGTATTCAAACCACAGTGAGAAAAAAAAAATCCCTTCCACTGAACTACAAGGGGCTGTCTGAAACCCACAAAAGCTGGGAAACACGGTAAGGTCTGACAGAAAGCTTGTCCTTACTTCACCCCTGAGGAAAAGAGTAGAGTGTACAGATGATATCGGCTGCTTTTCGGTGGGCCCCAAACAAAGAGCAGAGCTATTAACTCCCACAAACTAAATAGGAGATGTGCCACTCTACCTTTTCTCCCCTTCTCACACAACCAGATCTCTAGCTCACATACTTGCAGGGCAGCTGTTTTCCTTCTGCCCGGGACCTTCATTGCCACATGTGCCAGTCTTGGCTTTGCTTCCCTGTTTTATAAGTTTTAAGTTAGCACCTGCTACACTTTTCTCTCTCCTTACCTTTTTCCTCACGGAAGGAGGGTTTGGTAGCACCCAGACAAGAGAAAACATTAAAAAAAGGTGAGCAGAACAGCTCTGGATGCCTGGTTTCCTATGGATTCATGCCCTGTCCCCTATTCCCATAGTCTCTATTCCCACTAACTTTACCACATCTACAACATCTGTCCTTCCTCTCTTCATGATGGCATGCCATATACCTTAGAAGTCATCTGGGGAAGTGATCCTGGCTGTTTTAGGGCCATGCATGTGCTGCCCAATTGGCTGGTTGCTACTTTTTCATCTGGGTAAGGAACTAAGTTATATTTGTTTTTTCCTCAGTGAAAACACTAATCTGAATTTTTGTCCCTGTTTTGGTTTGGCCTGGCCAGATTTCGGCGGCGGGGGGGGAGCTGCAGGGTGGCTTCTGTAAGAAGCTGCGAGAAGCTCCCCAAGATTGATAGAGCCAATGCCAGCCGGCTACAAAGAGGGACCCGCCGCTGGCCAAGGCTGAGCCTATCAGTAAGGTGATAGCAGAGGAACGCCTCTGTGAAAAACATATTTAAGAACGGGAAAAAGAACTGCACCATAACAGCTGGCACAGAGATGGAGGAGTGAGAATCTGTGCAGACACCAAGGTCAGTGAAGAAGGGGGGGGGGGAGGATGAGCTCCAGGCGCCGGAGCAGAAGGAGTCCCCCGGGTCCGTGGTGAAGACCATGGTGAAGCGGGTTGTCTCCCTGCAGCTCATTGGCGAGATGCAGATGTCCACCGTGAGGATCACCGCATAGATGTCCACCGAGGACTCCACGCCGTGTGGGTGGATGCCTGAAAGGGGACTGTAGCCCGTGGGAAGCCCACGTCAGAGCAAGTTGCTGCCGGAACCTGTAGCCCGTGGACGAGAGGAATGCCCACGCTGGAGCAGGTTGGCCGGTGGGACTTTTGGGACGTTGTGGGTGGCTCACGCTGGAGCAGTTTCCCCCGAAGGACTGTGCCTCAGACAGGTGGGCTGCCCCTCGTGAGGTGTCTCGCGTTGGGCAGTTTGTGATGAATTGCCCTTCGTGGGACGACTCACGCGGAGAAGAGAGCGTGAAGCTTGTCTCCCGTGAGAGGGACCCCACAATGGCCCTGGGGAAGAGTGAAGAGTCCTCCCCCGGAGTGAAGAAGCGGTGGAACCAATGTCGGATGAACTGACCGCAACCCCCATTCCCTGTCCCCCTGTGCCGCTCGGGGGGAGGAGGTGGAGAAACTGGGATTGATGTTAAGCCCGGGAAGAAGGGAGGGATGGGGGGAAGGTGTTCTGCTTGTTAATATCCGTTTGCTCTTTCTTAACTTCTCACTACTCCTCTCTGATTAGTTCTTTTAATAAATGTACCTAATTTCCCTAAAATTGAGTCTGTTTTGCCCGGGACGGTAAATGAGAGTGATCTCCCTGTCCTTATCTCAAACCCTGAGCCCTTGGAAATATTTTCTCCCCCTGTTCAGCAGTGAAGGGGGGGGTGAGTGAGCGGCTGTGTGGGTACCTGGCAGCTGGCCAGGGTCAACCCACCACAGTCCCCTACCCAGCTACCCCTTTTTATGAAAATTCACAGGCACTTCACTTCTACCCACCGCCAAATTGAGCTGAAATGAACTAGTGAATTCAAAAGTTATTAGGAAGGACAGACGGACAGATGGTATGTTCACAGAAACATTATTTCTTTAGAAAAGAAGCCTTTAGCAAACATAGCAAGTGAATCAAAACTGTAGAGTTACCCCCAGATGCACTGATGAATCAACTCTGCCAGATTTAGCTCAGTGGGTTGAGCGTGGTGCTTGAAACACCAAAGGTCGCGGGTTCCATTCCCGTTCGGTTCTCACGTGTGTTGCCTGACCTAGTCGAGAGGTGGCGTCCCTGCCCACAACAGGGAGATTGGATTAAAATGATCTCTAAGGTCCCTTCCAGCCCAGGTCATTCTACGATTCTATGATACAGTGGGTTTAATTAACGTAATTAAAGTTACTCACCTATGTAAGACTCATCTAAGCTTCTCAGAGTCTTCTGAGGTGGCTGCCAGGGTGACCAGTGAAGAAGGGTTTATATTCCTCTGGGTTTCCCATTAAAAAAATTAACTTATACCCATATATGGATGTACAAGTAGGTGCACCCTGCATCCCTATATCTGCATAATTGCAGGTTCCAAGCTCTTCACCTTCTTGCATGTATTTTATGCAAACCATATTTTTATTTTGTAAAGTAGGAGGGTTATTTTTTTTTCTGTTTTTCAGGTGAAGAGCTGAAGAATTACAAAGATCATGATTCTAGTAAAGTATCCAGTTTCTGTGGTTATCAGGAGTATTTAATTACTTACGTACATTTGAGAAATTGGGATCACAGGCTTCAGCCAAGAACTTGAACAGAAATTCAAAGAAGAGAAAGGAGATGACTATAGTTCCAGATCCCAGAATAACACCCTAGCTCCATCTTTTTCTATCCATACCTTAATGACCTATAATGTAATTATATTGCATTATAAGTAGTTGATGGAGAAAATAAAAGTGTCAAACACAAATATATAAGGAAAAGGAAAAGATCTAAAGATTTCAGTTTTATGTGCAGTTTTGCAGTCCCTATAGTTATTTATAGTAACATGTTACTTGTAGTCTAGACTCATCCATACATTGAAGACACTTTAAATCACCCTAGTAAATTAGAGAGGTCTTGAAGAACACTAATTAGAGAGGCCTGGAAGAAGGAAAAATCATTGTATTTTGCCTCCCCAACCCCTGCCTAGCTATCATAATCTAAAAGATACTTTGCCCTAATGAGAATCAGATTTTAAATCTCAACATCCCCCAGATTAACACTATTGGAGTATAACTTTTTTCCTATAATGCTGTCTTCTGGAGGGGAAGCAGCATGCTCCAAGGATGGAAGCAGCTTCAAACTCTGCTTGAAGCTGGGGAACAGAAGTTTCTCGTCAAACAAAGAACCATAAATTAAATTTTAAAAGCAATGTTTCACATTCTTTATGAGTTGGCATGAGCCTGTAGGCTGATGGTTTGGGACACTAAAGCCATGGGTGCACCCCATGAAAGACAAACCAAAAGTTCTGACACTGAAACATAATGGTTAGGGCTATTCAAATATTCCATCTGCTTTGCTCTGTTTTTAAACAAGTACATTTGAAATACTTGGGGTTTTTTTGGTTTTTTTTTCCCCTCAAAGCAAGAGAGGGTATTGTTTAGCTGTTAGACAACAGAGCTGGGCAACCTGAGGACACATGGAATAAGTAACGCAGAAACTGGTGTAAAGAGACTTATATCACATGTAGTCTTATCTATAATCAGTTCTCCCTCAGCAAAGATATCAGATGACTTCCAGGTTTGGAAAATGAGTGAAGAAGATTATTTCTCCATTTTAGAGAAGTAAATAACAAGGGATAAGAGTATACAAGATCACAGATACTCTGAAAAGGGAGAACAGTGACATTTGAGGAAGGTAAAAGGCAAGTTACTTAAAAATGGTGAAAGCAGACACTATTTAACAGAACATATACTTGGTCATTGCCACAAGATGTGCTTGAAACAAAAAATTTAGCAAGATGTAAGCAAGGTTTAGATACATATATGAAAAGTAACTCTATCACTGGTATTTGTTGGTTCAAGGGTTAATGATATCATTTGGGAGTTGAAGAGTTGGATAAACTTGACAAGATTTTCCCACATCTAGAAAATTTAAAGGCCACAAGAGACCACTGAATCATCTCCTGTCTAGTGTTGCTTGTTAAGTGTCACTCAAATGCCCTCATACCAAACCCAGACACTTGAGCTGAAAAGTTTCTGATCCCAAGAGATCGGTCAGAATACTGTGAGTGGAGGCCAGGAGAGGCTGAATTGCCACCAGTCCCTGAGGCCTTTGCAAAGTCAGGGAGGACAGAAATTATATGAAGGTGAGAGTGAAGTTCTAAACTGCAAGATTGGAGTGAGACAGTGTGTAGATTCTCTTTGGCTGTTTGCCCTCCAAAAATGTTAAGGTAAAGTGGTCCAAGGAAAGATATGTATCTGAAATACCTTCTTTACTGAAAAAAAATGGTGTTTATTGGGATCTTAGCAGAGTTCTCATTCTGCAGGGTTTGATGCTGACTATTGTTTGTGAACTGTACCCATCATAGCTTCTGGAAGAAGAGAAAATTTGCTCAGGATCCTGCTTCTCACACTCATCCCACCATGCTCTTTGAGTGGGTTCCCCTGTAGCCTCAGCTGCCGTTTTTAACTCTACCACTAAGATCTGCACACTTTAGCAACCCTTATATGTGAACTGTGAAAGAAAAATGTGAGAGAACACTGCCACTAATTCAGCATGCTTATCTAGAGAGGAGGCAACATCTCAGCATGCTTGCTGTATCAGTGGATAACACAGGTCTACACCAATAGCTCTTGGTTACTGAAGAACTTCCTACCAAAGAGAGAGCAATTTGAGCACTGTCTTTAAGTCAGTCTTCACTGTCTCTTCTTGTGCCATACTGGTACAAGAAGGGCTTAGTGAAGACTGAAAACTGAGCTGTATTCCTGCTGGTTGTCTTTACCACTACCTTACAGCATATCAATGCAAAGACTGACTTGCATGCCTATGTTAATTTACTGTACTAGGTCAAGTTTTTGCCTGAAAGCCATAGAAGAGGTGATGTACCTCCCTGCACTGATTTAGGCCAGTTCAGCTGTAGCACCCATAAAACTTCTCCTTCAACTGGATCAGAGGTATTCTTATAATCAAGCAACTATGCAAGACCTAGATCCAGTAGAGCACTTGTCCCTGGAGTAGAAGGTGAAATAGTATTTTTGCTGAAAGTAAAACTGTAGCCAGAGAAGAAACTCTTAAAGCTTTTCACTCACAGAAAGTTAGGAATAGAAAAATCTAGCGTGAGGTTGGGGAAAAGAGACAATAATATTATTTTTTCTTATTCTGTAGTTCCGCCATTTCATTTTCCACAGAAATTAAAGCATTTGCATATCGTAGTTTCCCATACCCCTTTCCCTCCCAGGCATAGATGGGAAATTTTAGTTCTTGAAAATAGCGCCCCCCTGCCCCAGACATCCCGTTGCCCCCTGGCTGAAACTGGCACAACCGCTGCCATTCTTCAGAACCTGGGACAAGGCCCAGATGTTTCACACAGTCAGGGAGAGAAACGCATGAAAATACTGTGGTCTCAGATTAATGTAATGTAATCTAATCTAATCCAAACTAATCTATAGTCTGCAAAGCTTCTGAAGTTTTTTTTTTTTTGCTTGGACAGTTATTTTAAACCCCTCTGTATGTTTGTTGTTTTTTTTTTATCCTTGACCCTTCTTCTACATTTAAAAAACTCAATAACTCCCTCCCTCAAAAAAAAAAAAAAAAAAGAAAAAAACCAACCCAAACCCTAACCTCTCAGAAAGAGGGTGTCCGTGTAGGCATAGAATCATAGAATGTTAGGGGTTGGAAGGGACTTTTAAAGACCATCTAGTCCAACCCTCCTGCTGTGGAGAGGGGCATCTTCCACTAGACCAGGTTGCCAGAGTACGTACCTCTCAGAGGGGAAAGTATAGCTATGACACACAAGCTGTTATGTTAACTGTCGTCAAGACCCTTGGTTGGACTGGATCTGAGCTGCTGAGTATTTGTATGCTTTTGATCAAAGAAAGGCAAATAAATCCTGAATGATGTCACAAAAATAGTATTTTTATGGAACTGGCTTTTGCTTTTAGAATCCAAGTGACAAATCTCACTTTGAGGACATTAACAAAAAAAAAAAATATTCTATATGTTGCTTCCATAGTTTAGATAATAGTGAGTCATGATTTATTTATCCGCCTTTACTTCAAAATAAGGTTTAGTAACATCAGTGTTTTATAATTGTTATTAACCTTCAAACCATTAACAAGGTTAGTGAGTGGTTTGCCAGCAAATAAATGGACAAATGTTTTGGGAGGTTCCATGTTACTGTTGATGAAATCAAAGGTTGACACCCTTGAGTCAGGCTCCTAAAGCCCAATCATGGCTGAAAAAGACTTATTTCCCAAAAGTTTTTTTCATAGTATGTCTGGGGATCAACAATACTGCTGTTTTAATCTGAGCCATCTAAATTCATTTTTCAAGCTATCTTTTGGATGAAGAATATAAAATATGTACTCATTTATATAGTTACACAAACACACAAAAGAACAGATGATACTAGACCTAGCATTCTCACCTAATTCCTCTAAAACAGGAGCTACTTTCTGAGTATCTGACACTGCGTTGTCTTCTTCAGAGTGAAGCCCTTCCCATCTATCAAGGATTACACCAAAAATACAAGGGTGACATTGTTATTTGTCACAGCAAACCCTTTTGAAAAGAATTTTGTACTACTTGAAAAATTTTCTGTTGATAAATCTTGATGTTTAAAATTTAATGTGTGAAACAACTTTCATGAGTGGTCTTCACATTAAGGAGACCACTTAAATTTTCCACCATCACCAAAATTTTCCACTTGATTTATAACAGCAAGGTTGTACTCAAACAAGCCTTAGTTTAGATTGGTTGCAACAACAGATATACCTAATATCTTTGATCTCAAAGATTTACTCTGAAGAAGCTAGAAGTTCTTTATAATAAAAGAACGTTCTGGGAAAAAAAAAATTGCAAATTACATACATATACACTTACATCTCTATATAAATCTAGAGTCAGTTTTGCCAGCTGCACAGAAAATTGTCATAGAGTTTACACTCATTTTTATTAAGTCAGGCATGAAAATGCCTCAAGCGTATTTGAAATATGCATTCAGACTTTTAACTCAAGACCTGAAGGCATAGTTCCCTTTGTTTAGTATGGAATATCGCAAGTCATACCAGCGTGGATAGTTGTGGCCTTAGACTTCGGGGTTATAAAAAGAATATTACAAGAATAATTACTGAGAAGTGCTACATAATCAGAACAGTATTGGCTTCATTAGAAAATCTCATCAAAAGTGTAAGAAAACACTTGTGAATATCTGTTAAAACACTTACACAAAAGTCTTACAAAAAGGAAGGAGAAAATGATGAAACCAGATGATTTGTAAGCTAACTCAATGGACTGGACAGAGTATGTGCCTTCTGAAGAGAAAGTCATACTTTAAACTACACTGCCCAGAACAGTTTTCTCCTAGCACATTTCTTCACAGCTAACAATATGATCTATTAGGTGAGAGCCAAAGTTTATTAGCAGACGACAGTTAGAAAGTGTCAGTTTCAGCCATAGGGGCTTGATTTTCTCATCTGAACCATTTCATTGGGTTTACATGACAAAGTTTTGGTAGTGGGGCAGGGAACTACAGGAGTTGCTTCTGTGGGAAGCTACTAGAAGGTTCCACCACATCTGATAGAGCCAATGCCAGACAGCTCCAATATGGATGCACAATTGGCCAAGGCTGAGCCCATCAGCGATGGTGGCAATGCCTCTGGGATAACATATTTAAGAAGGGGGGAAAAGCTGTGCATTTTACAACTAGAGATAGGAGTGAGAATATGTGTGAAAGAAACAGCCCTACAGACATGAAGGACTGTTCCTGAAGGACTGCACCTCGTGGAAGGGACACATGGTGAAGTGGTTCATAAAGAATTGTAACCTGTGGGAAGAACTCACATTGGAGAAGTTTGTGGAGCACTGTCTCCCATAGAAGGGACCCCATACTGAAGCAGGGGAAGAGTGTGAGGAGTCCTTCTTCTGAGAAGGAACGATCTCTAGAGAGGACTTGTGATAAACTGACTGCAACAGCCATTCCCCATTACCTTGTGTCACTGGATAGAAGGATGTAGAGAAAATCAGGAGTGAAGTTGAGTCTGTGAAGAAGGAAGGGATTGAGAGAAAGTGTTTTTTAAGATTGGTTTTATTTCTCATTATCCTACTCTGACTTGATTGGTAATAAGCTAACTTAATTTTCCCATGTCGAGTCTGTGTTTTCCATGATGGTAATTGGTGAATGACCTCTCCCTGTCCTTATTCTAACCCATGAGTCTTTTGTTATATTTTCTCTCCCTTGAGCAGGTGAGGAGGGGGAGTGATAGAGCAGCTTTGGGAGGAACCTGGCCTCCAGCCAAGGTCAACCTACCACAACCATTTCCTCTGTGTTTGCAACATTCCTACTGTGATGCTCAGAGCATGTGATGTCACAGTGTGGGAAGCTGGGTTGTTACCCCTTTGTATGCAAAAAAAGATTTGCAGCAAGACTTACCCATTTTTCCCCTTGACATACACGTGAACTCATGACACTCCAGAATGATCTTTCTCTGAGACTGCCTAAACTCTTTTGCAGTGTACAAAGGTTTTTTGCCTTGATATGCTGTTGAGCAGTCTAGTAATGAACTATGGATAAGGCCTCCTGGCAAGTCTGTCTTCTAGACATCTTGAAAACATCTCTTATTTCTGAAATGCTAAAACCTATATTGCTTGCCCTGCCTTTGCCAATGTTTCCATCTAGCACAGAAAAATCATCTCACTTGCTTTCCTTTGGTGGTTAATATGAGTTAGAGAGTCATAGGACCAGGACTAAGCCACATCTCTAGAAATGCTTACTAGAAAGCTAGGAACTCCATCTGCTTCTAGAAAGTTTTGCCTTGTTGACAGGTACAGAGATATGTGTGAGACTTGGAGCAACATAACTTCTCATTCTTCTTGCAAGTGGTTGCAAAACAATGAGAGAAATAACTAGGGACTTGACCCTAGTATTGTGAGAACCATCCTTCAAAATCTAAAAGGGAGTGCCTGAAGGAGAGAAGCAGTTCTGGCAAACAAGGTTCAGGTGTGGGTGAGTTTGTAAACTCTCATGAATGGCCCTGAGATATTTCTGGGCCTTTGGCTATGAAAATGAAATGTTAGATGATAGAGGATTCTCACAGATGTCTGTCACCTCCTGTTTAGTACCATGCTGAGATACAGCTCATCCTTTCTCTGGGATGCTGGAAGAACAGATGAAAACCCCCTACCTTGTTAAATGCTAGTCCACACAGTTTGCTACAGGGATGATTTCTGATACCTCTGACTACATTCCACCTTTCACAGTAAGACTAGGATTCTTTTCATCAGATTTTAAAAGCAAGATGCCTAGTCTAAACACCATGCCATTGTGTTGACAGACACATACATCCCAGGGCCCTCCTAACCCAGATATGTATTCTAAGCACCTCTTGATGGTGACCGTTTATCTGCAATGAGCATAGAAATACACTAGACAACTATGCTAGAAAATATTCCTAACACAAAATTTACAAAAGCTAGCTCAAATGAACCACATCTTCAATATGTAGTGTTTTTTGTGTGTTATATATTCAAATACAGCTCATCTTCTGGTAGAAGAGTCAGTTTCGCAATTTTTGCACAACTAAGCACTTCCTTCTGTGTACATTTTTTGTTGGCAGGAGGGTATTATTGAGACCTATTCTGCCTTCTGCCAGAGCACCTCTCACCAGATGGTAGAAGGACCAGCTGCACAGGGCACAGCGCGAGAACAGTCACCAAAGTTAATTATTCAATAGAAGCTGAGAAGGACTCGCTCACCTCTGATGTAGTAAAGGTCCCTCCAGAGGAAGGAGGAGGTTAATGGGTGGAAACAGCAACCTTGCTATTTTGTCTCTATAAGGTATTTGCCAGTGGCCCTGATTTAGAATGACCTGACTTTGTAAGTGTGTGGTTTGGGTGGGCATCAGCACCCTTACCGTGCTCTGTGCAGTCATCCTGATATGATGGCTGGTGCAGAGTACAGGAAGAGCCCCACTGGGAACTCTGGGAACTTTTCATTCAAAAACCCGAATTCTTACGGTACAAGTCAGTTCAACCTGCTTGCTGTCAAAGTCATCAGTTCAATAGCCAGACTGATGAAGGATTAGAAAGAGCAAAAACATTTGCAGTAAGCAGCTATGAAATTTGAAAAGATCTGACTGCAAGACTGGTAGTCTTTTCTTCTCTTATACCAACGGGAGCAAGGGCTTGCAGGTCTGGCATAATGTGGGTTTTTAATTTCCAATTTATTTTTTTTTAGGGGGATTAAATAGTTCTGTCTTTCTCTCCCTATGTAAAACCATAACTCATCCATCATGTCAATAGCATCATATTCATAAATATACCACCATGTCTGGTGTTTTCCACTGAAATTGGCAAATGTACTTAAAAGAAGTGAAATGAAAATTTCAGGAATTTCCAATTGGGCTTAGCAAGTTGTGAAAGAAGAGTGATGACTGCTATCGATGTAAAGAGTTATGAGCTGCTTGGTTCTTCTGTTTTATGGAACAGCTTAGCCACAGAGCATGCCTACTTCACTGCCGCTGTGGCCTGGTCCTGGCCATGGTCTTAATTTTTCTGAGGATGTTATTCATAAATGTTCTCTTAATCAAGCTCAGGCCCAGAATTTTACTGTAGATGCCAAACTAATTGCCAGGATACATGAGATGCCAAACCCTGGAAGGTAAAGCTAAAATTTGTGTGTCCTGGCTCAGAGAACCACTATGTTTCAAAACTGAAATAAAAAGTGGGTTTTTACATTTCTTAAATAGTTGATTTTTCCACTCCAACAATTAGAAGTCTGTGCTTCTCAAAGAATTTGCACTGTGAGTAAATACAACTCCTTCGTTTTGTAATTTGACCAAAACAAAAATCTATCTCTCTTTTTAAAGTGTTTTTTTGTTGTTTTTTTTTTTTGCAAGAATAAAAATAAGGATTTATTCCAAAATTGTCCCTGACTAGAGTGCATAGCTACCACAGTGAAACAGACAGCAGTTTTCTGGGTGAAATGGCATTGCTCCAGGTGCCAAGACCCACATGGAGGGTATGCCAAGGACTGTGAAGATTTTTATGTCTTTCCTGCCATCATAAACAGGAATGGTATATCTTTCAACTGGGGAACTGGCATGTTCCCCATTGATTACACCCTTTAATAGAGAAAGGAAGAGATGAATGATTTTCTTTATTCTTTCAACATATTAAAGCATCTATAGGATTAGCAATCTCTTGGTTCTTAATCAAAATGAGAGGTCTAATACAAAATGTTGTGAGATCTCATAATATTTTAATACTATATTCATAAAATTATAATAATCTCATACTGGAATAATCTCATCATTAGGGAAATGAAATGCTATTCAATAAACAGCACAGCAACAAACTGGGGCTTTTAAGTTCAAAATCTGCTATCCATCAATTCTTTGACTGTGGGAAACATTTCACTTTGCCATTCTCAATGATGTGAGTAAGAAGAACTGAGATCAGGTGACATGACGTGAAGTGCATGGACAGAAAAGTTGATGAACCCCAAAGTCTGTACAGTTTTTCTCTCTGTATAATCACTTGGATTGATAAAAGAAGTTGCAGCTCCCAGCAAACCATGCATCAGGTCCCTGAGTGCACCTCCCCATCTCAAAGAGTATTTCTGTCTGGATCCATAGCCAGCTCGCTGATATGTCACAGCCATGTTATCCACTGGTTCAGATGGTTGTGAAAAAGCAGGTTTGAAGAAAGAACTGCCTGCCCTTGTGAGGCTCTGCGCCTCCTTTTCTTGAGGGTCACTTTCGTGCTCAGGACCTTGCCACTCACCTGAGTTATGTTGCTGGTACACTTGTGCCAGATTTAACACCTTCCTAAATTTAGTCCTTATCTGAACCCACCAATTTGATTTTCTGGCTTAATCTCAGACCTGTCTGACTATGGACTTTTTGATGGGTACTGTTGGCTGTCTGTGGTTTCTGTCATTGGACCTCTTTGAGTAGGGTGGGGCAGTTCCCTTGTTAGTGAGGTCAACTCCCCTGCCCACCTTACTGTGACTACTGGCTCCTCCCTGGCTGCTCCGTGATGCATTGCACCACTTCATTCTTCGTTCACCATGGTTTATAAAAGACTGGTATGAGAGCATATGGGATTCTGAGACTTTGAAGAAATGAATGTTACTGCTACAGTAGAAAACCTATCATCAGGAAAGATTTGCAATCCAACAATCTACTGGACAGATGCATTAGATAGATATCTTAATTCTAAAGGAATTCTACCCATCCCATTCCTTCACAAGGTAAACTTTAAATATTTCACTTGTCCTCTGGAGCCCTGGAGAAGTCTCTTGTGCTAGGCAGATAGTTCAGGACTCTGAAGGCTGGGTCAGATGAGGAAAAGCTGGAAGAGCTTAGTCAATGAAGAAAAAATCTGTAAAAAACACCCTCCACCAAAACCCAGCAGAAAACAACAAAAACCTTTAATTCTATTTCCTTTAATATCAAAGCCAAAAGGAATTTTACCATAGACTTGACTAAGAACTGTTGAAAGTAGAAGTATATTCTCATCAATGATTCTTAATTTATCCTTGCCTGTATTCCAGAGCAGTCATCTAACATTTTGACACTATCTGCAGGATTGGATATAATTTAGTACCATGAGATATTTGCAGCAGGCATGACTTAGACCTACTGTTTCAGAAGCAGGCCATTTCTGAGTTAGATCCAAAACACTCATACTAAAGGTTATGTTCTCCTACAAGAAAAGTCAATTCAATACAGCATTGTTTTTTACTGCCCTCCTTATCTTCAGAAGTGGTGTCCATACCTAAAGTACAAGTTTAGCTGTGATTTTATACAGATGAATATTAAAATTGCACCTACACTTCCCACAAAGGGTCTAGAAGTGATGAAAGATTATTCTAGTGCCTTAAAGTATCGTGACATCACAGTTTTTCTCAGCAACAAAACCAGGGTCTTGCTCAGCTCTACTTCACTCTTTTTCTTTCTGCCTTTATGCTGCTATCTCAAACCCACTCTCTCATTACTGAAGGGTCATAATGGAACAGAGGAACTAAATTAGCAAAAAGATGCAGATTGAAAATAATCCATCAGGGAAAAAAAAAAGAGCTGACTAAAAGAAAGTCCACAAGTAATTGTGCCAGACAATTGAAAGGGCAGTCAGAGAATGGAAACGAGGAGCTGGTGTTGGAAGGAAGGGCAAGGAACAGCTTAGATGGATTTTGTCACTTAGAAAAATGTCTGTGGAACTGCGACTCGAGCCTAAGCATAACTGACTTCTTCAAGGCTTGCAACTCCACGTAATTTTTTTCAAGATAAAGCTACAGTCCCTTGTTTTATTTAGGGGGTCAGAAATGTTACTCGTTTGTCACGAAAGTAAAAATATACATTTGAGCTCACTATACAAATTGCAATAAACACTTTAAACGGTCAATTTCTATCTTTTCATTTTTCAAGATGTCTGAGAACATCTTGCAAAATCCTAATCTCTTCTTTAATTCAGAACATTTGTGAATATCCTCAGTAGAGTGTTGCTGCTGTGGAGTATTGTATGCAATATACATTACTTTCATGTACACTTAGAAAACTGATTAATGACATTAGACACTACAAACTGCATGGCTGAATGGAAAATTGAAAAGTCACATTGCTTTTGGCTGTGCAGTTAAAGATTCTGACAGACAGTTCAATATTAAAACTACAATAAAAAGAATGCATTTTCCATGAGGATTCTGCTAGGAAAGCTCAAACAGTTAGTAAAAATATACAAGGAGGAAACTGAAGTATATTATTGAAGTTAAACAAATAGCTACATCAAAGAATCATATATAACAGATAATGTTTTTTTTTTATTCACTCAAGTTTGTAAACATCCATGATATGATATGATGATAATGAATGAATATGAAAAACACTGTATTGTGATTCTGAATAAACACTCAGAACTGTAACTTCTTGTCTAAGATATCTGGATCATTTGGGCATGGAAAAATTGGGTGGGGAATTGCACAAGGTCAGGGAAGAAAAAAAGGAAATCTCATGAGAAGAGAGCTTCGAGCGCTGATGCTTATGGTATTCTGGCATTTTCTCAACCCAGAAGCAAACAGCAAATGAAAACCAGCAAAAACAAACTCCAGATAATGTTGGGAATTAACTTTAACTGCCAAGAACATGGCAGTTTCTGGGACCCTGCGCACAGATAGAGACGGTTTGTGGCATGCCACCCTCCACTCAGCTGCTCACAAAATTGTACAGGAATGGTGTTTACTGCTGACTCACGCTGGCAGACAGAACTTATTTATTCCAAGCATGATATAAGAGGATTTGGAGTGTGCTGTTGTAACAGAGGAATGCAGCAGCTGCAGCGGAGGAATCCCCCAGAGACAGGTCCAAGAACAGTTAAGCTTGAGAAGAATAGTTGGGCTCTGTCCTTACCGTGGCTATTGAAAAGCCAGAAGCCAATGAGGGGTTATGCCTCAACCTGCAGCATGTAGAGTCTGTTGAGAAAAGGGTGGTAGTTTTCACTGCTTACAAACACTTTCCTGACCCATATAGTTCACATCTAACAAACAGATGAATCATTCCCGAAAGAACAATCTGTTTGTTTGTTGTCTGCTTTAACCTTCTGCATCATGCCAGCACAGATTTTATTAGAATCCTTCTGATTCAATCTTTTATCCTGCTAGAATGGGAACTTTGAACACACATATATTTTCAGGTTTGTATTGCTTTACGCTTGTGCTGTATTGAGTACAAGTTATTACAAGAACTACAGGACAAGGAAACCCAGAGTCTGAAGGTATCCCCTGGCAAATTAGTAACATTCCAGTTTGGTCTTCAGGATCTGCTGTAGATCTCTTGATAACTATCCTTTGCAGAAGGAGCTGGCATAAAAGTAATTTGTCCTTACCTTGGGTCATATTAAGTTGCACAGGTTGGCACAGCTCCAATAACTCCGACGGAGCTACCTGATTTACACCAGGTGTGCAGGAGTCCAGTCAGTTTTCAAGGAGTACATCAAAAAAACCTCCAAAACCAACACCTCCCACTAAAAAGGTGAGATCATATGTTGGCATAGTCTCAGAACATAAAAGATTTAAAAGACCAACCTGACATGTTACACCATGTTACAATGAATAATAGAACTCTCTATGTAGCACACAGTTGGCAAATACATACCCCCCTAAAAAATGGACAGACCTCCATCAGACAGCTGTGTGCTCCTCTGCCTCTAGCACCAAACATCACCAGCAGACTCAGAGCTCGGGTGGGGATCAGCAAGACTTGGAGCCAAGGACAACTACAGCACAGGCAGTGATGGTGCCCTCACCAACCAGGGCACAGCTCCAGAGTGTCTGGACAACCAGGTGAGAGCAGGGTGCTGACAACAGGGCCTACCAACAGCCTAAGGCAAGACAAGACAAGGCGATGAGTCAGCTCCATCCATCCATCCATCCTTCCCCAGTCAAAAACAGCAAGATAAGGACAGAAACAGGAGTGGAGATGGTGCTACCTACAGCACCCATCTAGAGTCCTTCAAGAAAGTCCCATGAGTAAGCAAGAACAGACAAGACTGGACACACAGAATGAGGCTAGAAGTTTAAGAAGAGATGAGGCTGGTGAGAGAAATTAAGGCCTTCTGATGCCCTCAGGGCATGGACACTTGGGTTATAACAGTAGACAAATCTTTATGTGAAACTGTGACACAAACCTAATATTGTAAACATCTTGTGGCCCTCTGCAACCACATCAGCTGAGACTATAGTGATCAAGACACCTGTCATGCAGAAGCTTCTAGAGTGAAATTAATGTTAAAACTGAATTCTCCTGCCTCCTGGTGGATTTCTTTATCCCATTGATTGCTATTCTTTTGTGCTTTCAGAGCTCATTAAAAAACCACACTGATTTCATCTCTCCTAGGAATATTCGGAAATACCATGCACTTTGCCAGGATAGGAATACCACTTTCTACCCAGCTTTACGTATACTCCTTTCACGTTTTATTCCCCACCTTAATTTGAAACCAGCATGTTTTGCTCGAAGCGCTGGTATGACCTTGTCAGACACAATGACCAAGACTGCTTTGCCTTCCTTCATTGCCAGTTGCTGCACCTGGCTGAATTTTTTTTCTACTGAATGCTTGCCTAAAGCCCAAAGATCCATCGTTATCTCTCCCTTGGGTGGAATAGAGTCAATTACTAGTCCTGCTGAATAACAGGAAACACACAGAATTTCTTACAATAAGAAGTCATGATAATTTTACCATCTGTGGAAGTTTTTTGAGCCACAGCAGTCCAAATACAAGATTTCTGATGTAAGTCCACCAGGTATCCATAGTTTTTATTTAATTAAAAACTGTAACAGCTTTTACTCCACTGGCTCTGGGCATGAGAAAAGGTAAATTACCCATGCTTTCAAAACACAGAAGGACCAAATGAATTTCAGGTTGTCATAGAAGCAGATTTTTGTGTCAATAGCAGACCTCTGTAGTTGCAGATAATTAAATTTAATTATCCTGACATACCGTTACAAAAACTATTTGGTTAACTATGATGCTTGCAGTGCATAAGACTGACAATTGCACTCATTTTAGTCTGTGTGGTTTGATAGCAAAACATTTCACTAGTAGAGCTGACAGAGAAAATTGATTGTGCATCATGATGACATTTTAGCAGCTCGGTCTAACAACCCACTTTTTAATATCCCTTTATCTGAACAAATTGAGCTCTACATGCTGAGGCAAAATATTCAGAAAAAAAATAGCACTTTCATTTAATATTCTTTAGGTATTTTGCCAACAAATATATGGTAAGCATCTAGACTGGCAGAATGAGAAGAAAAACAAATTTTCCTAGCTCCAAATGTCAACATCAAAAGCTTGACAATCAACCCCCTTTTTTCTTCAGCATGAAAAAGAAAATCAATTTTATGAAATCAAACAATTGTGGGATAGTGACAGAAGAACAGCAAAAGCCACAAAGCTCCCAGCTAAGACCAAGAGTTTGGCTACTGCCTTTCTGAAGATCTCATTCTTTTCCTTTTTCCTCCTTTGCCTGATGCTGCATTTCAAACCTTGGCATATCAGTCTTAACCCTCAAATTTTATGGTTTATGCAGAATTTTAACAAAATCTTTACCTGAAGTAAAGAAGTTTGGGAGGATAGGATTAAAGCTACAGTTTTAGTAGTTAATTTCCTTTTTTTTTTTTCTTTTGGTGGGAAATAGAAAGAAAGAAGATGAGATTCAGGTCACATTCCTGATACTGACTTTAGACAAAAGATGGAGCACCTACTGATGTTGGCGGGGTATTTTATGTGCTTGGTCTCATTTTATGTTATCTTCTGCTTTCTAAAGAGTTCTGAGCAGCAACTGAGATTGTGCTTTGTGCTACATTCTGTAATTTGACCTAAGGTTATTACACCCCAGGTCATGCTCAGCTATTTTCCTGAGGACATTTATTAAAGCTTTTTGTCTTTTCTTGCAAAATAAGCAGTTCTGAGTCCCTCCGGGTGGGTGCCAAGATATCTTCTTCCTTCTCATGGCCACAAGACAATTGTTAAAAATTGTAATATTCAGCCCCCCAAAATACCAAAACTAATCTACATCTTTAATCTTAATGAGAAGAGGATCTATCTTCATGCATTTCAGCACATTCCTCAGATAGCTCTGATGAATTTTTAAAGGATATGGTATGTCTCAGAAATGGATTAACTTGGGACTTTCTTTTAATATTCTTGTTATTAACATGAAGTTGGTTTTATGACATGATGGTAAACTTTAGTTAAAGGTTTCAAGTTCTGAAATCAAACCTGAATGCAGAAAGAGTATTAGAAAGATTTTAGTAAAAACCTTGTCTAGAGTATAAAAGCTATTTGCCACTCACTATTGGCATCAAAATGAACACGGCTGACAGCTGGCTGCTATTTAGATGAAAGCATTGGTGAGAATAAAACATATTTACAACTGTTCTCTGGGATAAGTATTGAATATGACTCACCTTTGCTAACGCTTGTAGGGAAACTATCTTCAATGTCCTGGTACACCACTTCTGATATGATTTTCCAACCCAGGCAAAACTGGGAAATATAGGTAGTAAATAATGGTGAAATAGCCCTGAAACTCATTCAAGAAACTATGCTGAAGCAGTACTTGTGTCATTTTCATTTTGACCTTTAATACTTTCATGGGTTGTAGCCAACCATTTCTGTGGTTGCATCAAGTATTTTATATGAGGAAAGATCAGTAGGTCACTAGGACCATTCCTCACGTATTTCTTCCAGAGAAACCAATAGTGTTACAGTACAAAGAACTGGCTGCAGAATTTGACCCTTATTTAGGTCTTCTCCTTCCTTGTTCCTCAAATTCCCAGTGCTCTAATCCACAACATAGCTCATTAAGGAATATTCTCAGTGACTATTTACAATTACAGATTATTCACAGAAAGAGGAAAACATGAATGCTTTAAAGTCTTAAGGACGAATTATGAAATAAACTAAGAATTCTCATTTAAAGAGGAAAATTTGTCAGCTATTGTGACACAGTTTATTCTATAGTACCAGAATATCTTTCAATAGATGTCATTTTGAAATTAAAGACACTTGCATCCCAGAATAATTGATATACTTCTAAAATGGAATAATTACTTGAAAGAAAAGACCTCTGAGACAGAATGGCTCAGAAATGTTCTTTGAAGAAGGATTTTTTCTTCTGTAGTTGTTCCAGGCAATGTCCTATGAAGTTGAGATCTTCAGTAAACAAGAGTAGTGTCTTCAATAGTCTATATAGGCAGAGCTCTTTGTTTCTGTCTTGGACAGATTCCTTGTTCTGTTACAACAGTGTGGTGGTAGAGACTCAGGGTTCCTGCAGTCTAAAAGCAATAAAACAGATTGACAGACATATGTCAGAGTGGGGCAAGAGTCTTGTCATTTTTTAATGTTGTGCAGCTTTGGGATTGTAATAAAAGAGTGTAGTAATTGAAACCTCAAGCAAGTAGTATTTATTCAGATAAAATTATGGGTGCTGCCCATTTTTGTTCCTTTCACATGAGTATCCATATGAACACAATTTGCTGTTAGGAACATCCTCAATAAATTTTAAGGAACTCTGAGGGAGTATTCTTAAGAAGCAAGCTCAGAATTCAGACAGGCTGAATGAATTCAGCATGAATTCAGAACGCTCATTCAGTACAGATCTATTTGACACCAAACAACGCCATGTGACTGATGCATCCAACTAAAACTGGACACCAAAGATGAAATTTCATTTTTTAACAGGGAGTAGCTATCTAAGCCATTTATAGATGTGGCTTTACAGAACAACTAAGCAACAAATGAGTTGAAGAACATTCAGTTTCTCAGGGATGTGCCACAAACATTAAGAGAGAGTAAATTAGGTTAGTAGGGATTGTTCACAAAGGAACAATAAAACAATTTACAGCAAGCTGCTGACTCAGACAAACAGGAGAATTAGAAGTTGAGAGAAAGGTAAATTTGTGCACCAATACAAAGAAAGCCTGGCTTCCAGCAGCCTTGTGTCTCATGATTGAATTATTTGGTGTTTAAGAGGACCTCACAGAGGAAGGGGCTCATAATGCATCCCTTCCCTCTGAGAGGCTTTTCCTAACCATTGTCAGGCAACGATGCAAAATTCACGCTTAAGACTGTTACTCCATGTCTGTCCTCAGCTTGTGATTTCTCAATTGAACTAAAAGAACACTGGGAATACAATGTACGAAAACACCCACTTTTGAAGCTGGACTCAGATGTACCAACAAATAGTGCACAGCACAGCAAATGCCTGATTTAAATGATATTGCTCCCAGGGATGCTTAGGGCCAAGGCAAACTTCAGTTACTTTGCTTTTGCTTGACCCAGTTCTCATTTGTGCTGACATATGTGCTGACCAATGAATGCTCCATACTTTAGGTAAATTTCTTTCTGAGAAGTATAACTCATTCCAAGAAAGAACTGAATCAGGGCATAAAAAACATCCATTTCAAGTTTATGTATCTGAACTCTGAGCTGGCATGGCCACAAGCCTGGGAAGGAGATATTACTGCTCTTGAGTGGGACAGTGTTGATTATCTGTTTGGTAATTACTAAGAATTAATGTTCCAGGCAAGAGAGACTTTCATAGTTATTCATTAAGTTGATTGCTTCTTAGGACTGCAGTTAATCCCTCCCTCACTTCCATGTTGTCTCTTTTCCTCTCAGCCTCTCATAGACCCACGTCCAGTCAGCCAAGATGATTTGCCTGGGTGTTACCAAATGAAAACTCATAGAAGTCATTCCCATACTTTCCTGTAAAAGTGCAGAGAAGAGCAGGTATGATGGAAAGATTACACGATTACAGCTCTAGAGAGAGAGAGGCATGATGGAGAAGTTTCACTCATAGAGGTCAAGTGTGTTTTTTACTACCTACGAGAATCACCCTGGATATCCCATCAGACAGGTTCCATTTTCTTTAGTATGTGCTTCCACAACAAATTTATAAGGCCACTAGAGGCCTGTTAGCTAGAAGTAAATCTCAAATCAATATGACGCTGCACCTATTTGCTCATTATTATGGAAATAAATCAAAAGCAGGCTCTCAGGAAGAAAAACACACCCATGGCTGGAATAACCAGTCACGTTTCTGAAGATCACAGAATCACAGAATCACAGAATGTTATGAGTTGGAAGGTACGCAAAAAGATCATCTAGTCCAACTCCCCTACCAGGGCAGGACCACCTAGAGTAGGACATATGGCAATGCATCCAGGCAAGTTTTGAATGTCTCCAGAGAAGGAGACTCCACAACCTCCCTGGGCAGCCTGTTCCAGTGCTCTGTCACCCTCACAGTGAAAAAGCTTTTCCTTATGTTTACGTGGAACCTCCTATGCTCCAATTTGAACCCATTGCCCCTTCTCCTATCATTGGACATCACTGAGAAGAGGCTGGCTCTGTCCACCTGGCACTCATGCCCTTAACATATTTATAAACATTCCTGAGGTCACCCCTCAGGCTCCTCTTCTCCGAGCTAAAGAGACCCAGCTCCTTCAGCCTTTCCTCATAAGGGAGATGTTCCACTCCCTTAATCATCTTTGTCGCTCTACAAAGGACTCTTTCAAGCAGTTCCCTGTCCTCCTTGAACTGAGAGGCCCATAAGTGGACACAACATTCCAGATGTTGTCTCGCCAGGGCAGAGTAGAGGAGGAGGAGAACCTCTCTCAACCTAGCAGCTACACACCTTCTAAGACACCCCAGGATGCCATTGGCCTTCTTGGTCACGAGGGTATGTTGGTGGCTCATGGGCATCCTGCTGTCCACCAGGACCCCCAGTCGTCTTTCCACCAAGCTGCTCTCCAACAGGTCAGACCCCAACCGTACTTCTACATGGGGCTGTTCTTTCCCAGCGGCAAGACTCTATGCTTACCTTTGTTGTATTTCATTTCTCCCCACTCAACTCTCCAGCCTCTTTAGGTCTCACTAGATGACAGCACAGCCTTCTGGTGTGTCAGCCACTCCTCCCAGTTCAGTGTCATCAGCAAACTTGCTGGCAGTGTGCTCTGTTCCCTCATCCAGGGAGTTGATGACTGTATTGAATACTACTGGTCCCAGTACCCACTCCTGAGGGACTCCACTAGATATTGGCCTCCAATGAGACTCTGTCCCATTGACCACAACTCTCTGGCTTCTTTCACTCAACCAGTTCACAGTCCACCTCAGTACCTGATAATCCAGACCACACTTCCTCAGTTTAGCTACAAGGATACTGTGTCAAATGGTTTAATGAAATCCAGATAAATCACATCCACAGCACTGTCATCATCCATCCACCTGGTTATGTCCTCATAAAAGGCTATCAGGTTGGTCTAACATGACTTCCCCTTGACAATGTCATGCAGTGCCAAGGATAAGTTGTTCCATCACCTTTCCACGAATGGAGGTAAAGTTGACGGGTGTGTAGTTACCTGGGTCCTCCGACTTGCCCATTTTGAAGACTGGAGTGACATTTGCTTTCCTCCAGTCCTCAAGTACCTCTTCTGCTCCCCACGACTTGCCAAAGATGCTGGAGAGAGGTCTAGCAATGACTTCTGCCAGCTCCCTCAGCACCCGTGGGTGCATTCCATCAGGGCCCATGGATTTATGGATGCTCAGATTCCCTAATTGATTCCTAACTCAGCCCTCATCAACCAAGGCAAACTCCTCCTTCATCTTGCCTTCCTCCGGGGCCTCAGGGGTCTGGGGCTCCAATGCCAATACCCCAGTGTCTTTAGTATTTCAGCTTATGTTTTGGAGGATCAGTTTTTCAATTAAGGATCGAAAAAACAGCTTTGGGTAAATTTCCCAAACCAGACAATGAGATTCTTTTTCTTCATGAACAATTGTATTTATTTAAGCTTTAAATTTTACTTTTATTTACTTTTAAAGAGCTCAGTGGTGCTGGAACTGGGCTGTATCATTTTTTTTTTTAAAAAAAAAGAATAAATTATGGGAAACCGATTGAAAATAGAGCAAGAGACTCACACAAAGATGCTGATGAATATGTGTCATAGGACAAGTAGTCCCAGGGAGAGGGAAAGTTCAGCTCAGCTGGAAGTGAGGGCTCTTTTGCTTTTCTGCTGTCTTGTTTGCTGGCCTAAGGAAACACATTCTTTGGTCTACCCCAACCACTAACTCCTTACAGCCTATGGGGAACGTTTTATCTCCCTCTCATTGGCAAATGGAGAAAATAATGGGAAGTGTAGGATAAAGGGGTAAGAGGAAGAGTCATCTCATCAGTCAGAACAGCATGCATAACCAAAAATCCAAAGTAGAACTGGTCTTCAGTCTCATGTTCTGTATTCAGGAAGAGAAGGACTTCACTTGTATATGTAGTTTCTAGCAAAGTAAACCAGGTTTTAGTTACCTCTGCTGTAAAGAATTCAGGCCATCGCCCTTCAAAGGAATGTTAATAGTGCTCTGTGAATGGCAACCATTTTGCTGATTTTGCTTATTTTCAGGATGGCTCTTCCAGTTTACAGAGAAACCCCTGGTTCCCTCTACCTCCCTGAGCCTTTACCAGTCTGCAGCAATAGAGTTGAACGAATCATCTCTCTTTTTTCACTTTTTCTATAGAAGTATTTTTCCAGTCATTTTGCAGTAAGAACTGGAAAATTGCAGTGCTAAGGGGACACTGTCTCATACAGTGATCAAAAGTGGAAGAGACAGATATAATTTGCTTACAAATATTATGAAAATCTGTGATATCAGAGAGTGTAATACAACAAATAAAAACAAATAAAAAATTATGTACTGGTTAAGTCTAAGGTTTATCAAGCCCTTTAATGCTTTCCTATCTTCAAATACTCAGCCTACTTAAAACCAAAATACTTTGCACAGCTTTGGTAGCAAATACTGCGAGTCTTCACTTATGTGGGATTTCAAGCTCTGCTTCTTTGAAGCAATTACTGATATCTCAAATATCTTAACATATAAAGTATAGTTTTCATTTGCAGGCACTCGGGAATTCCAGCTTCTTTACATACTTTCCACTATCCTTGTAAAATGTTCCAGTATCCATATGAAACAAATAAAGAGATTGTTGCTGTGGAGAAGTCAGTGTTGAATGACTGGAAGTAGATGGCCTGTATTTAATACCTGGCACCGAAAGAAAATATCTAATTATCTGCGTCACCAATTGCACATTGTCTAACTACTATAGCTAATGAGGCAGGCAGGTTAATGTGCACCTTGATACACTTTAAGAAACAAGAGCCTTATGGAGAGATGCTAATGAAACTGGTACATCCAAGATGCTAAAACATAAACAAGACAGGTTGGAGTTTGGATTCTACAGACAAGCGTCCTTTCAATTCAGATTTTTTCCAAAGAGGAAGGATCTTAATAAAGTCTTTTTATTGTTTAGTATAGAATACTGAACTAACTTTTCAGAATACTGAAAAAAAAATGTGCCTTTCAAAACTGTGTGCTAGACACAAGCAGAATACTCAGATCTGTACAATAACCTTACTAAATGATGAGGTAATTCCCTTCTCTACTTACAGTGTCTTCTCACTTTGCAAATCATCTTAATTTTACTCAGCTTTTTCAGAACAGCAGATCATTTGATAGGAAAAAAAATTAAAAGATTCTACACTCAACAAAGGATGTACAGTAACCGTAGTATGACTCTGAATGTAAAAACTGAGGAAGGTCAAAGAAATATTTTCATTGCATTACAGTGCAGCTGTCTGCATTAGAAAAGCCTACAAACATAGTCTCATATAGCTTTGATGTATTTCTTAAAAAAATTGATGTCAAACATGAATTTGCAGTCAACGTGGATAAAAAAGCTAGCACTAAACAGACTCATGGTTTCTATAGTAGCTTACGTTTTCTTGATATATTCTACATGAATTATTTCAAAGGTTTGTACAAGTTTAGATTACAAATACTTCAATCTTATTTTTGAAATTTGTAAGTCTTATTATGTACTGTACAGAATTATCACATACTGACTTCTTTATCCTCTTTTGCTCTCATTTCCTAAATATAAACAAGTAATTTATTTACTTAGAATTCTCATTTATTTAGAAATAATTTTCATTTCCATCATTGTCTCTTGATTCTTGGTGATTTAAATCCCATCACTTTTAAAGATGCTTAATACTCCTACTCATTGCTGTAAATCATTATTTTGCTGGTTGAGTAACTATGTTCTGTGTGTTAGATGTTTATTGGTTATTTATAATTAAACAGTAAGTTTAATCTAATGAGAAGAAACCTCAAAGAAACAGGCACAATTTCTTTTGAGGAGTAAATAATTTAAGAATTAGTTCAACGTCAAGTAATTTTCTAGTCATGGTCCTGATTTAAATACGTAAACATTCTGATTATGAACAGCCTTGTAAGATTTGCTGTCAAGCTATTTATTATTCTTTCCACCCTCTGAATCATGTAATTACTTACTATTTAGGAAATATTTGGTAATTAGGTGGAGAAGATGAGAGAAGTAAGGAAATACCTGACATATTATTTAAAGAAGAAGCTAGTGGTAACTGTAACTTTAGATGTAAGGTAGATGCAAACACTACAACTGTTTGTGTTTGCTTTGTTCTTTAACAATTTTCATAGAAGGGTGACTAGCAAAGAAGAAAACTACCAAACAGAAAACATATATACTTCATACATTTCATTATAAAACTCACAGCTCTGTTCATCAGATACTACAAGTCTCTACTAACTCTGCTACCATCCAGGATGCCCGAGAGGCTGGAGCATTGCTGTTATTTACTTGGAATCTCATGGATTTAGTTTGTGGTTTCTATTGCTTCTGCAATCCCTTCATTTGACAGGATAAAGAAATAAACCAGAAAGGACTGAAAGACCAAGTTAGCTGAAAATTTACAGTTTAATGCTGGAGTCCAACAAATTACTAGCAAAATTTTCCATTCCTTTAAACAAGCAAACAAAATTACAACATAAAATAAATCTGAGGTACCAATATTACTGTTAAAAAGGTTTATATAAATTGAACAGCTAGGTGATGCAGTTCACTGTGTAATACTCCTCTGTTTATTGTGTTTGTTGGTGGTAGTATTTTGACTATGTGTTATAAAAAGGGGCTAACCAATATAGAAATGTCATTGTGTAACATACTGTACAGACAGGGAGGGCCACAATAACATATTGCCTCATGCTACTTACATTGCTCAACAGAAAAAAAAATCATTTTTATACTTTGCTTTCTTGAAAAAATGCTGCTGAATGTGAATGACTGGTATCATGCGCTGGCTCTTCCAACTGAGGCAAGGATATCCAAAGCGGTATAATCCTGAGATGACTAAATTGAGTCCAGATTCTCCATGTTTTCTCAGTATAATGTGTTGACAGAGCATTAAAACAGATTTTAAGAATAGAAATGAAGTGATTGTGCTGTTAGGTTTTACACATGTTAATTTTGTGTCATAAGCATGGATAAATAGGTCCTTAGTGTTCATATTTTTGACTTGCGGCTGAAGCTGATGAGCATACAGTGGTGTCTGATTTTATGATGCCCTTTAACTGCTTCAGCCATGGGAGATTTTTTGTGATTATTGCATTCCAATCCCTGCTCCTCTCTCCTGTTACTTGTCATTAATACTAAAGGTTAAAGAGTTAAATGACAGATAAAAGAATGGTAAAATACTTTTTTTAATCTCACGATTCAAAACTCTGTCCTATGATTCTGGGTGGATGGACTTTCCAGACATTTAGATTTGTCCATACCAAGAATGACTGTCTCTATGTTGCCATATGAAATTATGTTACATTGGGATGGAACACTGCATCTTTCTGCAGGCTGAAATGCCACAGATGCCTCAGTGCCTAGAGCTAGCAAATTATGAGAAAGGAAGAAAGAAAGAAAGAAAGCACACGTGTGTGTAATAATGGTGCATAGTGAACCAACGAGGTGCATGGAATATGAAAGTGAAATCCACTGGGCATCCAATTTTTCTTCAAAATGTGCACAGTATGAATGATAGACGTGACTGGGTCATTTGACTAAATAAATGGGATTGTAAGACCTTATAACCCCCAGGGGATCTGAGAGATTTAAGCCTCTCTGCCCTGGGAGAGCAGGCTGCCACAGAGGGGCACAGCCTGAGTAAAGAAGGGGAAGAACATTTGTGAAATTCCCTTTCGGATTGAGAAGGAATTTTTAAGCTAGTGCAAGCAGCTAACTGTATTACGTTTCTGAAAAGAAAATGGAAAAGAAAAAAAATCAACTCGAGCCTTTCCGTTCTGTATTACAAAACGTGGTACATATTTACAGACAATAAAATTTCATGTGGGAAAAAACATCTAAGAGTAGGAGATTTAACTATCAATGCTGATTATTTTTTCATTTGCTATTTTCCTGAAATTATCTCTAATAACATTTTTAATTACCTTTTCAATACTGTTCATTAATATCATGATTTTACTTTTTGAGGTCATTCTGTGTTC
Source organism: Trogon surrucura (assembly GCA_020746105.1). Lineage (NCBI taxonomy): Eukaryota > Metazoa > Chordata > Aves > Trogoniformes > Trogonidae > Trogon > Trogon surrucura. The sequence continues at coordinate 143,551,629 of CM036617.1, read as the reverse complement.
TCCACTTAAAAATTAATATTTTCTTACATTTCGTCCCTTCCCTCATGCTTGTTAGATGCTGTTGAGTGAAGTATCAAAATAATGTATTTATTTATTTATTTATATCCTATTAATTATATAACTTTATGTCAGATAGCCTGTTATGCATATGAAAATAGAGCTAGAGAAATCTAGTGCTTCAGAATGTAACTCCTTCTCTGGAGATGAGGAGAAATGGTTTGCTGTATCGCACAGTCACCTGGGTGTCCCACAAGTGGCTGAGGAGGTCTTGAGCATCTTTGGGCACCCTGGGAAGACCGGGGGAAGTGGGAGTACCCAGTACCTTACAGGATTGCTCAGGACCTAGAAGGATGATTAAGGGACTTGAACATCTCTCCTATGAAGATAGTCTGAGAGAGCTGGGTCTGTTAACCTTGAGGAGATCTTATTAATATATATAAATATCTGAGATGTGGGTGTCAAGAGGAAGGAAATAATCTCTTCTCAGTGGTGCTCAGTAATAGGACAAGGAATAATGGGTTTAAGTTAGAACATAGGAAGTTCCACCTCAACATGAGGAGAAATATCTTTACTGTGAGAGTGACGGAGCACTGGCACAGGCTGCCCAGAGAGGTTGTGGAGTCTCCTTCTCTGGACACTTTCCAAACCCGCCTGGATGCATTCCTGTGTGGCTGCCCTAGGGGATCCTGCTCTGGCAGAGGGGTTGGGCTAGATGATCTCCAGAGGTCCCTTTCAACCCTAAACATTCTATGATTCTATGATTCTATAACCTCAAAGGAGATGAAGACTTTCTGGCGATTGGTTATCCAGTGGCTTGCAGATATAGAAAACTGGGTGAATCCTCCAGATGATCTGTGGAGAGTCCAATCTCATCTGTCTGTGGAGTTTGGTGCTTTTTCCTACTGAATTATAGATGGCAGAAGGCTAGCCAAATACATCTGATGAGGAGCCAGAGATCTATTTCTTCCAACCATGAAGGTTTTTGTTTAGTGAGATTCACTGTCAACAGACTGAGGGACAGGTAACTGGACTTTTAAAAACCAGAGCCGTGTTCCAGTCTGGACATCTGATAGGAGCTATGGACTCTCTTGGTTAGGCTAGTGGTCTAGCAAGTCATGGTTACACAAGAAGTTTCTTTCCAAAGAAGGCAGTTCATTCTCTCTGTGTTTCTGGTACTGCTCCATGTATTGCTAAGAATGTTTGAGGCCCGAAACCTTCTTAAAGCCTTTTTTTTGGGGAAGGATAGTGATAACACACTAAGGACTGTCAATGTAGCTATTAAATAAATGATGAATTTTGTCTGAAACAATTCAATATCCACTCATCCAGGTTTCTTTGTGGACGGACAGCTGACTACACAATGGCCAGCTGGAACAACTGGAAGTTGTCAGCCTCAAAACATGACAAAAATAAAAGTTGTTTTAAAGAAGATTCTTTTTTTTTTTTTTTACAAAGTTAATGGAGTAGTTTCATGATTTTGATTTTACTTCATTAATTGGTAAAAAAAAGTAAATTATTTCCCAACATTTGAAATCCAAACCTTTTAGATTTGAGAAATCTGCGTGAGATGGCCTCAAGGTACTACAAAACTAATTGGGTTGATTCTTTTCACTCAAATGTACACAGACACAAATAAGAAGAAAAATCTCAATTAAAAAAAAAAGTAAGCAACCTCTTAGATGGTCATGTTGGCTAATTGAAGTAGTTACCGTGGTGAACAGAGATGCTTTTTTTGTTGTTTTCTTGTATGGTTTTGAACATGGCTAATTGCATCCTGGGCTGCATCAAGAGAAGTGTGGCCAGTAGATTGAGAGCTGATTCTGCCCCTCTGCTCTGAGGAGATCCCACCTGGAGTGCTGTGTCTAGCTCTGGAATCCTCAACACAAGAAGGATGTGGGCTTGCTGGAGTGGGTCCAGAAGAAGGCCACAAAAATGATCAAAGAACTAGAGCATCTCTGCTACTAGGACAAGTTGAGAAGGTTGGGGTTGTTCAGTCTGAAGAAGAGAAGGCTCTGGGGAGACCTTATAGTGGCCTCCCAGTATCTGAAGAGGCCTATGGGAAAGATGGTGAAGGACTGTTCACAAAGGTGTGTAGCGACAGGATGAGGGAAAATGGTTTTAAACTAGAGCGGGGTAGGTTTAGACTAGATATCAGGAAGAAGTTGTGTACAATCAGGGTAGTAAAATGCCGGAACATGTTGTGCAGAGAGGTGGTTGAGGCCCCATACCTGGAGACATTCACGGTCAGGCTTGACGAGCAACCTGAGCAACCTGATCTAGTTAGAGATGTTCCTGCTCACTGCAAGGGGGTTAGACTAGATGACTAACTTTAAAGGTTCTTTTCAGTCCAACACATCCTATGATTCTATGATTCTATGTAAGAAAGTATGGGTGGAGACACAGTGACATGTGGACCCTGCTCTATCCATGTTCTGGTCAACATAAGATCAGTGCCTATGACTTATATTTATATCTCTTACGCATTTGCATTGTAAACAGCATCCAAATTCTAGCTCTGGTAACAAAGAAAAAAAAAGAAATTAACTCTGAGCACTTGCAGGAATTTTGTGTTTAATGTCTTATTTTCCTGTTTAGCCTGATGCCAGGCCAAGAGTTACATGAAGATACCTGTTTTGCTCTCCTAAAAAGGGATGGTCTAGCTTGGATCCAAGATGGTCACACTTCATGTCTCTGAGAAGAAAATAGTTGTTCACTGAAAATGAGAGGTATTTGTAATTCAGAAGAACTACCATTGATTTGTCTCAATAATTTAGGGTCAGACAAGCAATATTACACCTCATCAAATAGACCATAACATGAACAGCAGGTCAAGCAAGTTTTTCTAGGTTTTTCTTGGAAATATAGGCTATCAGCCATGATGATGAAATGGTCAACAAGGGATAGTACATTAACAAAATAAGCCTCCATATCTCTCTGCTAATAGGCCCCTATCTATGCCTTTTCATGCAAAATAGGCAACAGTGCTCCAGCTCACATCCTCTGGAGCCCATCTGTGCCATGCCTTGAGTAGTTCTGTATATTGAGTTTGTACAGCTATGGAGCAATATGAAGCATTCTGCCTCACTCCCATGAGGCATTAGGCACTACATATCCCAAGTTGCATGTGCATGAGTTTGCTTGGGTACTCACGTATGGGCATTATACCTTTGTTACAAGGGCTGTAAAGTTCCCAGACAAATAGTTTCCTTATTCCAGCTAGCAACTACACAATAATTACTTGTCTGTTGAAATGAAACAGAGCTGGGAGGGCAACAACAAGCAAAGATATGATAGATTATTTGTATTATTTGATAAGATTTTTGTCACAGACACTGTGGCAAAATTGTTAGTATACCAAGATTTTTAATGCTTTTGTAGATTACTATTGGATATTTGCCCTCTGTACTTCATTAAAAATAAATTATTCAGACTATGCAGCCAACTGTGTGGATTACTTCTTTATCTCTTGTTTTTTTCTCGTTATATAAAAGATGAAAGTTTGAGACAACCCTAGTGAGATTGCACCTATTTCTTCTAAGTAACCTTTTATTTTGAAGCTGATGCTTAGAGAACCAAAGTCAACCTTTTAAGTGTGCAGTTTGTGATATCTTACATGATATCCTAGGAAACTGACTCTCGTTCTACAACGATCAGCATGTAGCCTCAAAATTTTACTTATACGCCTGGAAACACACAGATCATTCCTGGAACCATCCTTCTTAACCTTCCCTGCTCCACTTTCGATATAACTGCTCTTCAGAAATAGAATGATTTTTAAAATGACCCAATCCTTTGCTCAACTACAAACCAATTCAGTCTGGCAGCAAGATGCATACTTCAAGTCAGAATTGTCCAAATGTGAATAATGTATTTAGAAGTGTTTTGTTTCAGAGTTGATTTTTTTTGTATGTGTCTATATACTACTGTGGATATTTAAAATAAACAAACAAAAATAAAAACCAAACCACAAACAAAAACCCCAAACAACTTGGTTGTGAACCTAATGAATAATTTCTTTAGAGCTTCTCTAATCATATTTTTATAGACAAAAGGGTCAGCCCTGCAGACATTCAGGGCTGTATAGCTATATGTTCCTGCTCATAGAACACTCTATAATGGGTCTCTTTCCTTGGCCACAGAGCCACAGCATGATATACAGCAGACCTTCTTTTTTGCCACCTAGAGGGACATGTTAATTATTTATACCTTTCTTTAATGGACCACCACCATGATCAAACTATGAGCCAAGCGGTGAAAACACCATTGACTCATATTAAACTCATGTTTAGACGGTGGAAGATGTAATTTTTAGTAAGCCTTATCCTGTCTGTGTTTTTTATTTATTAATGTCACTTTGGTAGCTGTAAGTTTATCCCTTGGAGCTGCAGAAGCTGTACTCTGTGTAACTTCAAGTAAAACACTGCTTCCACTATCTGCAGTTCTTAAACTTAAGTTTTTGAAATAATAAAGTATTTCCGAGGAAATACAAAACACAGTTGGCTATCTGTAAAAAATCTTCCCCTCTGGATTTATGGCTTATTCTGAGCATGAAATAATGCTGGCACAGGCAGCCTGTGAGAGAAGGACAGGATGTGAAAAATCTCACTTTTATTACAAATGGACTTGTCTGTCTTCTAGCTGTGGAATATCAACAGCAAGAACAATTGGGGTCCTTCTGGCCAGTTTTCAGACAGGGACAGATGAATGGAAGCAGCAAAGAATTTCCTGAGTGAGAAGGAATGAATTCATAGCTGTCAGAAACAGGGAGCCTGAATTTGGAAGTTGGAAGCATGACCTAAACACCTGTTTTCAAGCCCAAATCTCATTAAGGATGGAAGCTGGAGGGAAGAGATGCAATAAATGGAGAGAAATTATCATTCACTGCAACACTTTCAAAGACAAGTCTAGGATGGCCAAACTCTCAAGTAAAACTTTGGCTTAGATAAAGTCAAACATCCCTTTACCTTCACTCCTAGAGTATTTCCCCTCTTGGACAATTCTAGGACTGTTAAAGGCTGGAACAGGGCACGCTGAGTAAAACTGAGGCAAAAGCCTCAAAAAATTCACTATAATAAAATATTAACTTTGTGACTCCAGCAGACCTACCTCAAAGGAATTTTAAAAGAATTTGCCTTCCCTACAGTAAAACCAATGCATCGCAGTGGAGAATTCCTTGGTCTTCCTGCAGCTGGTGTGACAAAGCAATATTTAAAAATGGGGTATCTGCCATAATGGTCTGGATGGCAAAAGTTACAGAGAGAGACTGCAGCCTACTGGCCCTTGGGTTTGCTTAAAAGAAAAATGTCTTATTTTATTCAGTGTAGTTTGGAATGAGCATCAGTTTGGTTAATAAAAGCCTAAACCTGAACCTTAGCCTAAAAGTCAGACTCCAGCCTAAAAGTCAGACTCCATATCACTGTCACATTTCTGAATTTCCAGGTTGAAGCAAGAAGCCAAAGTGCAAAACTCCCAAAGTCCTTTGGAAAGCTCTTTATGCTGACAGCCCAGAGAGAGTGAGCAGTACCTTAAATTTGCCCCTCCATTAGGGTGCTCTTGAGTGATCTCTGGATTTACTTTTAGAAATATGTGCTAGGTCTGGTTGGGATAGAGTTTATTTTGTTCCTGGAAGTCTGTATGGTGCTGTGGTTTAGACTGGTGATGAAAACAGTGTTCCTAACACACTGGCTGTTGTCAAACAGCCCTTGCACAGCCTCTTTTTAACCACTTGTTTCCTTTCCCATGATTTTTCCACCCTTCATTTATTAGGCTGCTTTTCTCTTGACCCACAAGTTTTTGTTTTGTTTTTGTTTTTTCACTTTGTCCCTTCTGATTGTCTCCCCAGTTCTGCTATGGAGGAGTGAGAGAGTGACTGGGTGGGGGCTTACCCAGCAGCTGGGGCCAACCACGAAGAAAGGAAAGATCGTAAAAGCTTCACTTAGTGATACTGAATGAGTTGGGTAGGTAGAACCTTGTTTATCTGGCCTTTTATTGATTTAAGGTTAGGTGGTAGCTAAGTTGCACAGACTGTAAGGTGAGAAGTATTTTAATAGTAACTGAACTTGTTTCATCAGAGGTTCATCTGCATTGGATTTTTGATGACTGGGAATGGCTTACATAGATGTCATTAATGCTGTTATTGTTATGTAGCTAGATGACCTAAGGGATTGACTCAGGAAAGGCAGAAATCTTCCTTTCATCATAAGTTTAAAACAGTGACAATGAGTTCAGAAAAAGGTCTTTCAATTTGAATATCCATCTTGCTGAACTGGTCAACAAAGACCTTCTCTTATCCACAGGACTGACAAAGAAAGTATAACACTTGTGCAAGTCATCTCTTGCTTCAGTACCTTTTACTGATGACCTGAATGGAGACATTTCAAAGATGGTACGTCAGCTCCATTCATCAGAAGTAAGCAACTTTTGGTTGCTCTCACCTGAACTGGATTAAAACCAGGCAGCCTAGAGGTGACAAGATCCTTACCTCATGGCCAAGCTCATGACTTGTGTGATCCCATTCAGTTTTCATCCCTTAGATAGTAGCAACATCAACAACAATCTCCCCTCTTTAAATCAGAATCAAAACTTTTTTTTTTTTTTTTTTTTTTAGATTTTAAGAACAACAAAGAACACATGCCAGCAGTGGATAAGACACAGGCCAAAGTCTACAGGCTTCTGGCACTGTGGTCCTGTTTCTTCCAGCTGAGGAGTAATAATTTGACACCTCTGAAGCAGCAGGACCTCATGCTCTGACAACTGCAGCCTTGTTCTACAGCTCTAAGCCATTCGAACACACGACAAAAATCACAGTCAGCAACATCCATAGTGGATTTTTTTCCCATCTTAGCAGTTCTTTCTCTCCTCTGATGTGGGCTTGGAGATATACTCTGTGGTATCACTGTTAAGCTTTTCATTTATTTTTCCACGCTTACCTACACAGAATGAAACACTCCCTTTTAGACGCCAGTCCAAATTATTCAAGAATACTTTTGACAGCTGCCAAGTAATTTAGAATGATACCTCCTTAACACCTTCTCAAAACAGACCTGACAACCCAGAAGAGTAAAGCTTCCCCACACTTTTAACCATTCTGCGTGTGCTGAATTTACCAAAGCTATTAATTTCATTGAAGAACATTTTTTTCTTCTTAGTTGGGTAAAGTGGTTTCGAGTTACTCTGGGCTAGAATGTACAATGCCATTTACAAACTACTATAGCTTTCCTCTACCTGTCACCATGAAAATCCACGCTTTGGCTGATAAGCCCTTAACAGAATGTGGAGTGTTTTAGAGGACATAATTTACTTTCAGATGATGACTCACTAAAATACTGAATGGGTCCTGCAAGACCCATACGGAACTGGTCAAACCACAGTCTTCATTTCAAGGGCCTGATTGTACCACTTTTGTTTACAGTGCAACAAGTATGCAATCACTTGATCAGTTTGATTCACCTGCCTATTTGGGCATTTTAGGAATCATTTTTCTTGCATCAATCCATAATAATCTACCAGCAAATAAAGTGTGATACTGGCTGACTCATTTTGCAACACTAAGAAGTGATCCATGGGCAGAGCAGAAAAAATGTGTCGTGTTCAGAATGAAGGCTGCCACAGAGGGTGGCTCACTGTCACTAATCATTAATCAAACATGTAACTTCAAATGAAGCTCTCACAATGATCCAATTAGAGGGCATATAGCCAGGAACACTTTTTAGATATGTAGCCTTTTTTTAGTGCATGTGGCCATGAGCAGAAATCCTTGGAGAAATTGCTATTTGATTCAGGAAACTCCCGTAAACTGAAAAAAATTAAAAATAAAAAAAAAAGAGGCTGCATCACTTACTTAAAACAATATGTCCCTGTGAAATGCATGGATATATAATACCTAGGCAGCATAAACCATGTGTTCATCATTATGGATAAATATGTCTCTCAGCACTGGACATTTTAGAAAGCAGATTAAAAAAGAAAGCCCCGAGCAGTGCTAAAAAAAAAAAATCTAAACCAAAACCAAAACAAAAAGCAGGAAGGACCTGTCATTGCTGCAGCAATTAACCCTTCTACCTTATCCCTCACTCCTAAGCCCCTGTTGACTATGAGTCCAAGAAGTTAAAAATAAATTATGTATATATATATATATATATATATTAATACGGAGCAGGGCCAGGCAGGCTTAGGTTTAGTTTTTGGCACAGTTGTTGCTTACTGAGTAGGGCTCTTCAGTGAAGGAAGCTGAGAGCTGACATGGAGGTGTTAGAAGAGTGAGGCAGTAGCTTGCACTTCAGGCCAGGTCTTGAGAGCCTCAGATCTCATTCCCAAACATGAACGTAAGTCTTCATTATCGCAAAGAGTGTTACAACCAGAAACACACTCCAAATTGACCAGTACTCCCAGGCTACTGGTCGTGACAGCTATGGAAAGACTGGAGAAAGATAGGAAACTTTGATTGCTCCATTTGAACAGATGTGACATATCTCCAGGATCCGCTGATGACTTGTCCCCCTTCTCTGTTCTCTGTGGAGTGTAGCTGTTAGAAGTTACAGGTTTTCTTCTGTTCCAAGCCTTCAGTGTGGCACAGGGATATTTCTAAGTGATCTACAGCAAAGTTGGACTAGGCTCGTACTTGACCTTCATGAAACAGATGAGTCAAGGTGAGGAGAGGAGTGGGGTTACCTCTTCAGCAGGTGGCACCATTACCCTCCTTACTCCATCCTCAACCACCTCTTCCTCGAGACACTTGTCAACCTACAAGGCATGGTGTTGTCAAATGTGTTAAAGGTATACAGAGGTCATGAATATTAGCAAGCTGCGATTTGCCTCCCTTTCTAATCCCACTCATAGATAAAGTTATAACACCTTATTAGGTTGCTCCTTTCATTCAAGAGCCCAGAGAGCCTGACTGAAGAGGCTCTTCACCATCACAGTCTCCCTTGAACATTGCTTACTTTTCCAGTAACTACTGAAGTGACAAAAGACAATCCAGGTCTCTTATTCTTTCATTATATCAAACATAGTTTTTTTTCCCTCATTTTCAAGCTGCAAGTATGAAACCTCAAGAGCAAATTCTTTAGAAGAGCAAAATTTTCCTTGTTGTTGCCTTTGGCCAATGCTAGTTCACTCTTTCTATCTCTAGAGACATGTCCTAGTCTACGGCTACATGCCATAGAGATTGTAGGTAGGTGTACTTGTCCTGACCTCTTGGCTGCATCACAGATTGGCTTTAAATGGATAAGATGTTCCCTGCTGTATGCTTCCAAATGTTGCATTCATGTTGATTGCAATTGGGTAGACTCTTCATGAAAATCCATTGTTTTCAGTAATATAATGAACTAATTATTTTTTACATACATTCCTATTCTCCCTATAGCAGCAACACCTCACTACTGTCACTCATATACACATCAAAACCTGACACAAGGTGGTAGTGGAGAGAAAGAAAAGAGGAGGGCGAAAGTATTTAGAAGTATCGTAGGTATCAAATAGGCCGTGTTTTCCCTGTGGAAGGCTCACAGCAGAATGGAAATTGAAAAAACAGCAATATGAATAATGAAGGTGATAAATGACTTTTAAATTAAGGTGAAAGTTTTGAAAGATATTGACCAGAAAAAATGCATTGGAATAGAATGGGAGTCAATGTTCTGGGCATTCCCAAGAAGTGACTTTGGGGTAGGTCAAGAGTTGTGATCACAGAGAACTGGGAAATGAAAACTAAACCCTTACAGGCATGAATGGATTAAGAACTCCATGATCCTAAAGCTGGAATCCCTTTGGGAAAAGAACTTGAAGGGGAAAATGGGGAAGAAAGGGGAAAGGACATGCCATCCCCAGCAGAAGAACAGGAGTATCTCAACAATGCTTTGAGCAGCTTTCCCAAACTAGTCAACACCTTGGAACAGCTACATGTTGCTTAAAACTGGAAACTGGTGCAAATGTGACAAGTCAAAACACATCATCTGCTCATAAATCCAGGTAAATCTGTGTGAAAGAGAACCTTTTGTATTTATGCAATCAAATAAAGAGTTAGAAAATAGGAATACCTGAGGTTGAGGGTACATTTTCTAGACCTCTGAAGAAAAAATCTGACATCATCTTTTGCAAGGTAATGGGGAAGAAGTCCTCTGAAGAGCATTACCCAGTGCTCCTCCAGCAAGGAACAGATAAAGCTGAAATAACTTATGGACTTTCTATCCTTTAGTTTTCAATACAAAGATGCTGTTAGCGAAGAAAGACAGGACAAAGGGCAATGGGTGCAAGCTGGAACATAGGAGGTTCCATAAAAAAATATTAGAAAAAACTTTTTCACAGTGAGGGTGACAGAGCACTGGAACATGCTACTCAGGGAGGTTGTGGAGTCTCCTTCTCTGGACAGATTCAAAAACCACCTGGACGCATTCCTATGCGGTCTACTGTAGATGATCCTGCTCTGGCAGGGGGGTTGGACTAGATGATCTTTGAGGTCCCTTCCAACCTCTAACATTCTGTGATTCTGTGAAAGATGAAAGCAGAGGACTTTGCACTTGAGCTAGAATACAATGAAGTTAATCATGTCCTTTGGTTCAACTGACGATTAGTTCACTGGCTTTGAATAGGTTCCATGAAAACTCTATCACTTGCTTAAACCAGATATTTCAGAGCACAACTGCTGAGCAGGTGCTACTAGAATTGCTCCTGATACAGCTGTAAGCTAGTTGTAAATAGTTAGCTTGAGAACAACTAGTCATGTCGTCCTGGCATGCCAAAGTCCTTGATGTGCTATCAGCAGTATATTCAAACAGAATGAGGTTTGTTGGTTGGGTTTTTTTCCAGCTTTCCCATCCTGTGTTAGAATCCTTACCATTGCAAACATCCTGGTAGAACATGCATGCTGACTACATAAAGGTAATTAAAGTGCATCTAAAATGAATATATTCTTTGAACTGAACAGGTTTAAGCAACTCACCGTAGCAAGTTGTTGTGGAGAGTCCATGAAGCTTTCTGTGCTACTCCACATTGCACAAGTGACAGACACGTGGAACTCCTTGACAAAGAGAGTCATTGATGCAAAGAGTTCACATGAACTTGAAGTAACTAATTGGACAAAGTGCATCAGAATTAGGAACTAGCTTAAGACTGGGAGAGCATCTGGAGGAAGTATATTACAATTTGATCTTGGCTCTGCTGCAGTTTGGCATCTGTTTATAGCCGCTGTTGGAAGGTACGACCTCGCTAGATGGTCTCAGATGACCTTTAATGCAGCTGTTCTTAAGTGGTCAGGCGAACTTGAAGAGCAACTTGGATTCTCTGAAGAGGAAGACGTGACATTACTGTATAGACAATGCTTGGGAATATGGGATTTGCTTGAGACTGAGTGGAGCTCGTGTAGGAATGGTCCTGAGTTTGTGTAAATCTGCAGGATCTCACTGGAATCAATGAGTTTCACCATTTTGCCACAGCCCTGTGCAAAATAGATAAAAATGTGATGCTTAAAACACTTAATGTTCTGAACTACACTGAGCAGATGAATATATTTAGTAAATTATTTGATTCATGGCTTTGGCATCCCAAATAAACATTTAAAACGGTTAATGGAAGTGCTTTTTTTCTTCTGAATAAAAACTACTGAAAGGGCTGACTCTGAAATATTTGAGAAGTTTGGTTTGTACTAATGTTTAAAGGCTGGATTCTTATCCCAAACTTTTTTTGGATATTTTTGGGCAGTGAATTGTATGTGAACAAGCTTTCCTGTGTGGTTTGTAGGCCTTATACTTGGCAGTGTTAAAATTACCACAGGAAGACCGTTTTCTCATGGCATTTTGGCTTCCGGTCACAAGCACAGCCTGGAAGTCAAGAGGCGTGGGAAATTAAAATAAGAGGGGAAACAGTTAACCAGAATTCTGTGAAAAGGCTTTGGATTCACTGGAAATTATGGGAAGGTCAATCCTTATTGTATCCAGACCCATTCTTTCATGCCTAATAAATTACAGGATTATGTCAACAAAGTTAGACGCATAAAGAGACACTAAGATGTCTCAGGTTTTTGTATTTGCCAGATGGAGACTTCTCTCCCACTCTATAGCCTCCAAAGTAGGTGAGACAAATTGTTAATTCCCCAGTTCATAGAATCCTGGTTGATTGTCTTGGGAAACCATGTCATAAGTAATACTTCATGGTGCCTTGATGCTTTTTTTCCCCTGGTATTTAGCAATATTAGTTCATTTTGTTATTGTTTAATCTAGTTATTCCTCTGAACTCCTTCTGACTTTATGGTTTAGCCTATTACATCTCTTTAAAGTAGGAGAACATAACTAAAGCTTATCTACAAAATGGCATTAATGTTTATAAATATGTCAAGGGGGGGTGTCAGGAGGATGGAGCCAGGCTCTTTTCAGCGGCGTCCATTGACAAGACAAAGGGCAATGGGTGGAACCTGGAACATAGGAGGTTCCATAAAAATATGAGAAAAAACTTTTTCACTGTGAGGGTGACAGAGCACTGGAACAGGTTGCCCAGGGAGGTTGTGGAATCTCCTTCTTTGGAGACATTCAAAACCTGCCTGGACACGTTCCTGTGTGACCTACTGTAGGTGATCCTGCTCTGGCGGAGGGGCTGGACTAGATGATCTTTTGAGGTCCCTTCCAACCCCTCACATTCCGTGATTCTGTGATTCTGTGAATATACGACATATCATAGATTATACACAGAATCTGAGCCAAATCAAGCAACAGAATCTAGTTTCCCATTTTTTTGGCCAGTGTTTTAACTCCAAGTTTATCCACATTCTGTTGGAAGTGCAGTAGTCCAGTTTGGTCCAAACAGTTGTTCAAAACCACACCCAACCTGAAAATCAGTGGCTTGAGAACAAGGTGTGCTGCTGTTTCCCCAGTGTATCCTCAGCCCAGCAGCAGGGTTTTTTTACTGTGCTGGCACTTTGGGCCCCAATCCCTCTCTGTGGAGACACACAGGCCCTGATGCTTCATCAGCCCTGTCCCACTCTCACCATCCCCTAACCACCTGGTAGTACTTTGAGAGTGCACCCTTCAACCCTACACATTTTCCTGAAAAAAGATTCACTTTGTTCTTATTGGTGGTTTTCTTGTTAAATCAGGGCTCAGATTATTCTGGCTCTTCCCTTTATGATACCTCACTTCTGCCTTTTATTGAGAAGGAATAAAATCTCATGCCAGAAGGAGAAACTCGGAGGTAGCTCAACCTTCAAGTTTAATTGAAACTTTAAATAAAAAGTGTGAAAGCTTCAACCACGTAATCCAGGTTATTTAACAATTTTGAGTTTTCAGGCTGAGGTAGGAGGCCATCTTACAAGTGATTTGCATGTTAGGTTGTCTGCTTGTCAGCACCCCTGCTATGGCCTTACTTGTTTCAATAAAATCAATCACTCGAAGAAGAGAGATATCTCTTTTTGCATGGAGTGAGCTCATTCTCGCCAAGCGGATGTTAGGTTTGGAAGAGCATAGGTTTTATTTAGATTCAAATAAATATGTAATCTGAAAGCCCAGCAAAGTACAGTTGATCTCACCTTCAAACATTATCATTGGTTTTATTCTGTAGTGGGCAATGCGTTGTTAATATTTAGAAACGGAAAAAGCCAACTGAGTAAGTGATAGAGTCAATATTTTTCTCTTCTGAAAAAAAAAAAAAGAAAAAAGAAAAGGTGTTTATCATGTTAGGGAGAGCTAACTAATGTGAAATGTTCAAATGTCATAAAAATGGTTCAAATATAGTGAGTCCACCTCACAGATAAGTTGAAAGAGTGTGAAAATTAAAAGAGCATTTCAGTAGAGCTGACCACATTTTGGGCTGTACCCAAGTTCCTTTTCAGCAAAATGAGCTAATCAGATCCTCTTCAGCCCTGTACTTCCCCACATGAGAGACAGCAACTTTCTGCTACATCCCCAGGCAGTTGAAATCAGCATAAGTTCCTGACTGCAAACTTCATTGGTCCAGAGGAAAGGGAAGTGGTGGTACAGTGTTACGCAATGACTATTTTGCTTGGGAAATATTTAGTCCTTTTGATTCTCACTAGTTAGTATTCATCTGTCTCCTGGATTTATTGCAATAGCCATCTTTTAAGAAACATTTTCAGGGTGATGGGACATTGCTCACAGTATACAGGTGAGATAAGTGGGTCTTCTTTATTAGGGAGAAGGTGAGGGAGAGGGAGGTTTTGCTATACGGTTTATTTTGCTCTGGTGGCTCATGGCAGCTGGAACTATTGATGTGTGGGGAGTACTGTTTAAGTAAGATTTTAATCTTTGCCATGATGTTGGCAGTTTGGGAGAGGCATCCTATTAAAGTGATTTGGTATTAAAAAAAATCTGTATATAGAAATAGCATCTGGTTAGAACCTGTCTAGTTTTCTTCAGCAGACATATAGGTTCTGGTTTCAGAGCATCCATCTTAATCTGTTTATCTTCACAGATATCCAGAAAGTTTTACCACAGGAAACTGATAAACTGAGATTAAATGACTTTCCCAAAGTCATATAGGAAATCTGTGGCAGAGGAAGGAAATGAATCCACATCTCCTGAACCGTTGGCTACTATCTTAGCCGCTTTTTATTTCCCTGCAAAACAAATCTTATGTCAGAATTTAGATTTCTGGGTGTACTTTATGTCTCACTGGGAGTCCAGATCCATACATTTAGCAGGGCCACTGTGAATTTTCTCCAAAGCTCTTCTGACTCAGAAAGTGGAAAAATAAAGTAGGTCTTTTATGTAACTGTGTCAAGAGGCAACAAAAACAGCAGCCAAGCCTTTCAAGGAAAGTGGATTTCCCTTGTGTGTTCTGGCTTATAAATCCTGTCTCTTTTATTTTAGGAATATAATTGTTGCACCTTCTAAAAAAATACACAAGAAGCCAACTGCAACAGTCAGTGTCTTGTGTGCCTGTGAATGACCTTGGCCAATGCAAGGAAAGAGGAGCTGGTATCAAATTAATGAAAAAGAAAGACAGAAAAACCAAAACAAATGGGTTTAATCACTACAAATAACTCAATTTTGGCAAGAAATCATCTGTTGGGTATACATAAATGAGTCATTTTTTCTCTATGATCTCTCTAATTAACGGGGAGAATTGAACCCTTCCAGATGCTGATTCAGTCCTCCTGAGATAGGTTTCTAAAATAAGTGCAATGAATCATTTTGTAGCAGCTCCTGTCTCCTTTCACTGACTGTAGAGCAGCTTACAGTAGATATATGAAAGGAAATCCAAACACTTTCTCTGATGTATGTGTCACCTACAAAGCTTTTCCTAAGACACAGGTAAAGCAATTAAGGTATCTTCCTATTTCTTTGATCTGATTTGCTCCAATCACATCTTCATCTGCACATATTGCCTAAGATTAGCAAAAAAAAAAGGCAGATCATGAAGCAACTTCTAAAAACTTTTAAGTACGAAGAAGACACATTCTTATACATAAATACCATTTCCTGAATCCATATACAGCTAAAATTTATCATAAAAGTAAAATCTTTTGAATTAGTTATATTTCCTCTTCAGACAGCTAATGAAGGAAACTAATAAACATGAAGGAAAACCAGAATCTCCCTTGAAAAGACACTGCATTGTAGAATCTTTTCCTTCACCAGGAACTCCTGTTTGCCACTTGTCAATATAGAGAGAGAATAAAACTGGCTAAAAGGTGAGCTGTTACATCCTTTTACCAGGACATCAGTGTCCAACTACTTCTGCTACCTGATACAAGAGTTCTTTTAGACAAATAAAAGGAAGAATTTGCCTCTAATTTCCTTTCACTTTCCAATAATTTCTTTTATCCTCAGTCAGCTTTCACCCAAGGTCATCTTTTTTAAGGTATCCATTTAAAACACTTTTCAGTTCAGAATCTTTTTTTTCAGCTGTGTGATCAGAGAAGGAATATTTTACCATTTTGCTGTCTAACATCTAGCACAACAACATAACTTCTACAAACATCAAGTAAATGACAAACTTAACTGATAACAGTACCCACAATGCAAAAGCTTAACTGTTCCAATGTAAAAAACCACAATCCACATCCTGTGATAACAGGAATCCCATTTCTGCTTTGAAAGTCCACATGCTTTGTAGGGACCTAATATGAAATTAATCTTTGAGGAAAATTCTGCAGATATGCACTGAGGAAGAATACGATTCTTCCAGTTTAAAGTCTAGAGAGAGCTGAAAAAACCCAGTACTTTTTTTTCCACAAGCATGTAAATATAGAATTATCACATTGTTCTTTGCTACTAGCTATTTGTTTTGCAGTAACTGTATTCTCCTACAGAGTTCTTTCTGCCTATTTTTTAATATTGATTATATTTTTTCACTTTATTTCTTAACTGCTCTACTGGGCTTGTGCAGGTTCTTGCACATGAGCAGCACTGGGAGCCACTGGACTATCCACTCTGTCCCTGGTGAACCCAGCAGCCAAGCTGTTGATCCCGAATCATCCTCCAGCCTCAGGATTTGCCTCCACCAGCACAAGACCTGAGCTCACGTTATCATAGAATCATAGAATCATAGAATCATAGAATGTTAGGGATTGGAAGGGACCTCGAAAGATCATCAAGTCCAATCTCCCTGCCAGAGCAGGAACGCCTAGATTATGCTACACAGGAACCTGTCCAGGCAGGTCTTGAATGTCTCCAGAGAAGGAGACTCCACAGCCTCTCTGGGCAGCCTGTTCCAGGGCTCCGTCACCCTCACTGAGAAGAAGTTTCTTCTCGAGTTTAAGCGGAACCTCTTATGCTCCAGTTTCAGCCCATTACCCCTTGTCCTATCAGTGGTTGTCACCGAGAAGAGCCTGGCTCCATCCTCGTGACACTCACCCTTTAGATATTTGTAAACATTAATGAGGTCACCCCTCAGTCTCCTCTTCTCCAAACTAAAGAGCCCCAGCTCCCTCAGTCTTTTCTCATAAGGGAGATGCTCCACTCCCTTAAACATCCTAGTTGCCCTGTGCTGGACTCTCTCCAGCAGTTCCCTGTCTTTCTTGAACTGAGGGGCCTAGAACTGGACACAATATTCCAGATGGGGTCTCACCAGGACAGAGTAGAGGGGAAGGAGAACCTCTCTCGACCTACTAACCACCCCTCTTCTAATACACCCCAGGATGCCATTGGCCTTCCTGGCCACAAGGGCACAGTGCTGGCTCACGGTCATCCTGCTGTCCACCAAGACTCCCAGGTCCCTTTCCCCTACACTACTCTCCAATAAGTCATTCCCCAACTTATACTGGAACCTGGGGTTGTTCCTACCCAGATGCAAGACTCTACATTTACCCTTGTTATATTTCATTAAATTTTTCCCCGCCCAACCCTCCAGCCTGTCCAGGTCTCGCTGGATGACAGCACAGCCTTCTGGTGTGTCAGCCACTCCTCCCAGCTTGGTGTCATCAGCAAACTTGCTGATAGTACTCTCTAGTCCCTCATCCAAGTCATCGATGAATATATTGAATAATACTAGTCCCAGTACTGACCCTTGAGGGACTCCACTGGATACAGGCCTCCAACCAGACTCTGCCCCGTTGACCAGAACTCTTTGGCTTCTTCCCCTTAGCCAGTTCACAGTCCACCTCACTACCCGAGAGTCTAGACCACACTTCTGCAGTTTAGCAGCAAGGATGCTGTGGGAGACTGTGTCAAATGCTTTACTGAAGTCAAGGTAGACCACATCCACCTCTCTGCCATCATCTATCCACCTTGTTATATCCTCGTAAAAGGCTATGAGGTTAGTCAAGCACGACTTCCCTTTGGTGAAGCCATGCTGACTGTCTCTAATGACCCTCTTATCCCTGATATGCCTTGAGATGGCACCAAGGATAAGTCGTTCCATCACTTTCCCAGGGATGGAGGTGAGGTCGACCGGTCTATAGTTACCCGTGTCCTCCTTCTTGCCCTTTTTGAAGACTGGAGTGACATTTGCTTCCCTCCAGTCCTCAGGCACCTCTCCCGTCTCCGAAGACTTGGTAAAGACATTATTGGACAAAGACAAAACAGGAATCCAGTTTAAAATAGTAGATGATGACATACAGATTGTCTGAATTTTATTTTTAACTAGGTCAAACTTGCAACAGTAAAAGTGATGGTTAAGTCATCCGATTAAAGTTGTAAAGTAATTTGGGCTTGCTGATGAGGGCCATCTCCCTTTAGGCTGTGCCAGGGTAACCCAGTCCAGGGTTACTTCAAATTCTGACCTTTCATTCTTTCTCTAACACCTCTCCATAGGTGACTTTGACCATGTCAGCTGTTGCCTTTGCAGCAGGTCTCAGCTCCACCTCATCTCTTCTGCCTGCTGTTTCCGTTCTGGCTGTGTCCCAAATCCCATCTACCTCCTGCCTATTCAGCATATCACTCTCGTAAAATTATATGAAGGCAATTTCAACTCCATTGTGGGGTTATTTGGAGCAAGTAACACCCAGTTATTTGGTCTGCGGCACTGTGGATCACTCGGAGATGAAACTGAAACCTTATAATGATGAACGGGACTCATAATTTATCAAGCCTGGCGGAGAAAGAGCTGATATGTACTTTACATAAAAAACACCTGATTTTTCTTTATTAGGAAAGCAACAGGCTCATGCAGTTCTCTTTTTCAATTAAAATATACTAAGTGCCATTTCTGTAGACAATAGACATTAAACTGTGACGATTAAAGCAAATAACATTTTTTTTTACTTTTAGGAATAGATAATTTGCACCTAAGAATATTAAAACAATTGTCTAAGGAGATCCCAAAAGTGTTATTAATGTCGATTTTTAAGAAAGACTGGAACACCAAGAAATTCTAGAAGCTTGAAAAAAAGCAGCCACTGATAAGAGTTAAGAATTCTGTTGGGGAAATCAAGACAAGTATCAGATGAGCCTGACACTGATCTTGGGCAAAATCACAGAGAGGCTGCTATGCAACACTATCCAAAAATAGTGGAGAAATTGTAATATCAAGACGAAAAATATGCTGTCATAAAAGGCTTGTGTTTGTTTTCAAATTATTTCCTTTCTTGTCAAGGCTATAGGGTTGATGGTTAGACATAGTTGTATAGACATGTTTTTAGCACTCTGTAAAGCATTTGATATAGTCCTGTGTAACTTGTTCTTTCATCTGAAAAATGAATAAATAATGCTAGCAAAAGTGAACGTCAGTGCATCTCATGTTAAATATTTCAAAGGTTAAGCGATTACAGCAGTTTTTGTAAAAAAAGAACATCATCATACAGTACTGTTTTTACTGGTATCCCATAGGCTTCTTTTCCTGGCTGGATGCCACTCAGTGTCTTTATCAGATATCTAAAAGCTTGGCAGCAAAATGAAAAAATATGTACATTAAAAGCCATCGGAACTGCAAAGGATATCAGAAAGATATCATATTAACCTGGATACAAATTAACACAGATCATATGGGCATACTTAAGAAAATGTACCTTTTTAAACCCGTGAACCAAGAACGGAGGTCATGACTTTAAAACAGGTAGGTGAATGTTGCAAATTAGTAGTTCTGAAAAACATGAAGATTCTAGCAAATGATCATTTGTGGGTTCTGGTGAGATGTTGAGACTGGTTTTGTAAACGTAATTTTTGGTTACAAAAGAGAGAGACCACTGAATAGAAAACCAAAAGCATTACCCCTCTATCTGCCACCAGGGAGAACATTTTGAGAGTCATGTCTTCAGTTTGAAGTCGATGGCTTAAAAAAATGTAGAAAAACTGAAAAGTGTTCAGAAACAGCTATGAGAATGACCTGAGGTTACAAATATGTGTCTCACAGTGTGAGACTGGTTTGGAAACATCACATTCTGAAAGTAATTTCAGATAACAGATAGCTTTGTAATCTAGCAGAAGACACAAATAAGATTCAGTGGCTAGAGGCTTCAGTTAGACAATCCAGGCTAGGAGTTTACCTTTTTAACAGGGTGACAGATCAAACATTGGGATTAAGGTACTTTGTCTTTCAGTTGAGAACTTGAAATCCAATCCAGACCCGGACACATGGGATCAGTCAGCTGGAGCTCTGGGTTTGAAGTAGAAATTTCTGGGTGAGATACTCTACCCTGCACTATATAAGAGTTAGAGTGGTTTATAGCTTTCCCATGTGGTTTTTGAAACCTCTGAAAAATTCAGTTGTTGTGAAAATCAGGACCAAAGGTCTCGTGTCTCCAGAAGAGATACGGCCATCCACTGAAGAGCAGTTTGCAGATGAAGAGGTGTGGAAGAGTTAGATGAGGAAGGTGCCCCACTGGATTGTTTAAACTCATTATGTGGCAGACCTGAATGAGATTTTAATGTACATTAAAGTTATTCCGTAGGCATTTATATACTGTGAAGCCAAAACATTTCCTTTCCTCCACCTCCCCCCTCCCAAGCCCTAAGGCTTTCATTTACAGTAGAAAAATGGAGCCAGTAAATCTATACTGTTCTATAAACAGGGCAGCACAATGTCTGTTAAAATTCTGGGTAATTTCTTGTAATCATATACATTTAAGTAAAATTTACAAGATCATTACAGACTGCTCTTGGGCAATGGCTCTTTGTCAGCCTATAGCGATTAGCATATCGGTGCTGCCAGGACAAAATTCTGTCAGCACCACAAGAAGCAATTTCATCAGGTTTCTTTTTACACAGACTTGCGGCTCATACTGGCCCTGCAGCCTTCTAGACTTTATCTTTTCTTTTTTTCCCCCCCAGCCATGCAGTCTGACTCTTCAGATGGAAATTAAAACAATTTCAAGAATGAGGAGTTCTAGCCTGTTTCTAAAAATAGCCCTGATTTTCAGCAGGGGATATGATTCCTTAGCCATGTGCAACAAAGATGACCTCTTTGTCAGGTCTAGCCTGCAGCAGGAGGTGTCTGCTCCTGGTCTACTTTTACATTGGTTCAAAAATAAACAGCAAGTTCCTCTGGCTGGCCTCCCTCGCCAAAGGCAGGCAAGGAACATTCTGTACAAGGAAGCACTCACAATCATTTGAGGGGCCAACTCTAATGAAGTTAATTGATGCATCGACGACGTGTGTTAAGCATTAATGCTTTACTAATATGTTCAGGGGTTGCACAGCTACATTTTATATTAGTGCACAGTAAACATAGGACCGTACATTTGGGATATCCTACGGACGTGAGTTGAAAGAGAATGCATTTATTTTTGCAAAATGGAGTCTTTGTGCTCTGATCTGAAACTTGTGTAACATGCCAGGGACACCAGAATATATCACCTACTTTTCTAAAAACAGTTGAATAAACTAGAAATGTGTGTGATATTTTATAGGAAAAAAATAATAATCCTAATTTAAAAAAGGTCACTTGAGTCCTATATGAATTACCTCTTTTAGAAAAACAAAACAGGGAAGGGAAAAATTTAAAGGTAAAGCAACATGAAAGTCATTGCAATGTGAGCATGATGGAAAGTTAACCCCACTTTTAATGATCTTTAGTGTACAGGAATTAGAAAGCTATACTATAGAGCAGGCGCATTGGGAGAGTGGAATATGAGATAAAGAAGAGGGACGTGGTGTCCCATTCCAGCAATCAAAGGACTTAGCTGGAATAAAACAAAAATGTATATCAAAACGTGTTTTCATTGTGTGAGAGATGCACTGTGCTGTTAGAACAAGAATCTAGACATTTATCTTTGACCCTGAAGCAGCACATACACCCAGGAAACGAGTGCAGTGCAAACCCTTTGCACGCTTGGACCCAGCTGTATCACCATGTTGTGATTAACGAGTTCAGAGACATGGAATAACAGTGCTGATAATATCTGGGCTGGAGACTCATCGTTTGGGTTTGAGAGAGAAATACCAGAGGAGAGAGAGTGCTGTGTCTCTCTGCACTGGTCTTCTCCTGGCATAAGTTATCAGCATTTGAGCGATGTACAGTGCAACGGCCTCCATAGTGCTGGGCAAAGAGACAAAGCTACTCAAGAGACAGAGCAGGATCTAAAGTCAGGGAAGTATTTCACTCGTTAGAGCCATTAGCTCCTCTAAAGCGAGTGGTAACACTAAATCTGTTTTATTCCTGTTGCTGGCTTTTGTGATAAAAACTCATCTCCACACACTTGAAGGAGCTGAGAGGCATGACAGCAGGCAAGGGTACCCCCAAAACCTAGTTAGAGAAATGAGCCCTCACCCTGGCCCCTCACTGGGCTCCACTGATGGGGATCATCAGCCCCATGGTCTACCCGTGACATTCATTCAAATGAATCACCTGGAATATCTCTCTGAGTCACCTCATAAACTGAGGGGGTCACAACCTGGGAACATGGGACACTTCATAGAGTGCAGGCGAAGTGCATCTTTGGATTGTAAAAAAATTACTGTGGGAATTTCAGTGGAGGAAATAAAGGCTGGGAAAGGGAGGGATCAAGGTGAATTGTGAAGGAGGAAGTGTGAAAGCTAGGGAGAAGAGAGACAAAAGTAGCTGATGATATGTAAACTGTTTCTTGTCAGTACACTTCACTGGCCATGCCATCTGTCTGATCAGCCCAAACTGTTCTATCTTCCTAAAAAATGCTGCTTCTGGGTGACAGGCTCTCTGGTCTGTGTGTGTGTGTGTGTGTATGGAGGAGGTCCAAGTGGCAACCACTGAGAAGAGACCATGGGTCAGAGGGCCTGTGTATCTATAGTGGTGGCAAGTGAAGGTGTGCATGTCAGCATGTGATCGCTAGTGAGTACCATGAGCAGTGGGTGGCTGAAGTGGCCTGAGAGCCAGATGTGTGTGTCTCTCTGAGTGGAGCAGGAGGAGACATCTCGAGGAGCTGGCTATCAGAGAATCAGTTTTGTGTGGAGGCATGTGCTTCTGAGCAGAAGGCAAGAGGGGAGACAAAGAATCCAGGACCAGCTGCTGGGTGGTCTATGAGAGGGGCTGGTCTAGCAAGACAGTCTATAAAGATGGGGAAGACACACACGTACACAGTCAAAAATTGAATGGGTAAGAATAATGTTGATCTGTTTTCAGAGTACAGAGACAAGAAGACCTACATTGAATATAAAATAAAACCTTTTGCTCCTAAATACAACACACTTCCTTGAGGAGTTTAGTCACAGTACATTACTGAGGATAAGCAGCTACCGAAGAGCCAGAAATGCTATCCTAGACTTCAAGGGAGCAGACTTTGGCCTCTTTAAGGATCTACTTGGTAAGGTATCGTGGGATAAAGCCCTAGAATGTAAAGGGGCCCAAAAAATTTGTGGGTATTAAAGGATCATCTCCAAGCTTAGGAGAGATGTATCCTGACAAACAGGAAATCGGGCAAAAATGCCAGGAGGCCTCCACGGATTAACCAGGAGCTACTGGACAAACTCAGAAACAAAAAGAAAGCCTATAGAGGATGGAAGCAAGGATAGGTAGCCTGGAAGGAACAGAGAAATTGTCTGAGCTACCAGGGATCAGATTAGGAAAGCCAAAGCCCTGATAGAATTAAATCTAGCCAGCAATGTCAAGGGAATCAAGAAAAGCTTCTATAGATATGTTGATAAAGGGAACACTAAGGATAATGTGGGCCCTATCTGGAGGGAAACAGGAGACCTGGTTACCCAGGATATGGAAAAAGCTGAAGTACTCAATGCCTTTTTTGCCTCAGTCTTCACCATCAAATATTCCAGCCACACCACCTAAATCTCAGGAGGCAAAGGAAGGGACTGGGAGAATGAAGATCTGCCCACTGTAGGCGAAGTTTAGGTTTGAGACCATCTAAGGAAATTAAAGGTGCACAAGTCCATGGGACCTGATGAAATAAGTCCATGGAACCTGATGACATACATCCATGGGTCCTGAGGGAAATAGCAAATGAAGTTACTAAGCCACTATGCATCATATTTGAGAAGTCATAGCAGTCTGGTGAGGTTCCTGCTGACTGGAAAAGGAGGAACATAATCCCAATTTTAAAAAGCAAAATAAAAGGAAGACATGCGGAACTACAGGCCAGTCAGTCTCACCTCTGTGCCTGGCAAGATCATGGAGCAAATCCTCCTAGAAACTATGCTAGGGCACATGGAAAATAAGGAGGTGATTGGTGATAGCATGGCTTCACTAAGGACAAATAGTGTCTGAAAATTTTGGTGGCCTTCTGTGATGGGGCTACAGTGTTGCTGGATAAGAGAAGAACAGGTGTCAAGTGTTCCTGGATTTGTGCAGAGCATTTGACACTGTCCCACGTGACATCCTTGTCTCTAAATTGGAGAGACATGGATTTGGTGGATGGAAAACTCGGTGGATAAGGAACTGGCTGGGTGGTCACACTCAAAGAATTGTGGTGAATAGCTTGATGTCCAAGGGGAGATCAGTGACAACTGACATTCCTCATGGATCAGTCTTGGGACCAGTGCTGTTTAACACCTTTGTTGGTGATGTGGACAGTGGGATCGAGTGCACCCTCAGCAACTTTGCTGATGACACCAAGCTGACACACTGGAGGGAAGGGATGCCACCCAGAGGGACCTTCACAAGCTTGAGAGCTGTGCCCATGCAAACCTCTTGAAGTTCAACAATGCCAAATACAAGATCCTGCACCTGGGTCAGGGCAATCCCAAGCACAAATACAGTCTGGGCGATAAGTGGATTGAGAGCAGCCCTGTAGAGAAAGACTTGGGGGGTGTTGGTGGATGAAAAACTGATTATAGAATCATAGAATCAATTGGGTTGGAAAAGACCTCAGAGATCATAAAGTCCAACCCTTGGTCCAACTCCAGTCCATTTAGTAGATCATGGCACTAAGTGCCATGTCCAATCTCAGTTTAAAAACCTCCAGGGATGGTGAATCCACCACCTCCCTGGGCAGGTCATTCCAATGCCTGACCACTCTGTAAAGAATTTCTTTCTAATATTCAGCCTAAATTTCCCCTGGCAGAGCTTAAGCCTGTGCCCCCTTGTCCTGTTGCTAACTGCCTGGGAGAAGAGACCAATCCCCACCTGGCTATAACTTCCCTTCAGGTAGTTATAGAGAGTGATGAGGTCACCTCTAAGCCTTCTCTTCTCCAGACTAAACAACCACAGCTCCCTCAGCCTCTCCCCATAGGAGACCCAGCAACATGTGCTCGGGGACCAGAAAGCCAATCGCATCCTGGGCTGCATCAAGAGAAGCATGGCTAGAGGGTTGAGGGACATGATTTTCCACCTCTGTTGTTCTCATGAAACTGGACCTGGAGTACTGCATTCAGCTCTGGGGCACCCAGCATAAAAATGACATGGACCTGTCGGAGTGGGTCCAGAGGAGGGCCACAGAGATCATCACGGAGGCTGGAGCACCTCCCCTGTGAGGACAAGCTGAGAGGGTTGGGGTTGTTCAGGCTGGAGAAGAGAGGTCTCCGGGGGGACCTTATAGTGGCCGCCCAGTACTTAAAGGGGGCTACAGGAAAGATGGGGAGGGACTCTGTATCAGGGAGTGCAATGATAGGATGAGAGGTAATGGTTTCAAACTGAAAGAGAATTCAGGTTAAAGAGAATTTAGATTTAGGTTAGATGTTAGAAAGAAATTATTTTCTGTGAGGGTAGTGAGGCACTGGAACAGTTTGCCCAGAGAAGCTGTGGAAGCCCACTCCTTGGAAGTGTTCAAGGCCAGGCTGGATGGGACTTTGAGTAACCGGGTGTAGTGGGAGATTTCTCTGTCCATGGCAGGAAATTGGAATGAGGTGATCTTTAAGGTCCCTTCCAGTCAAACCATTCTATGATTCTACGAAAAATAAAAAGAACAAGGTATTAAGACTACAGAGTTTCAGTTTTCAAAGTGTAAAAAACAACCTTTAATTACCTAAAATTAGAAAAAATATTTTCTTTCTCAGTGTGCTACACTATATTTCTCCATCATAGACTTGACTGGCTCTCAGAACTGCTTGGTATTATGGTGAGATGTAAGGTCTACTTTCCCTGTGAGTGTCAGAGTATCTTTTCTTTAACAGTGTTAAAATCTAGTTTAAATCATTCTAGCACTGCATTTTCGGGAGTAATGATTAAGTAAAAACTTTGACTATGGACTAATTGAAGACTGTGCAAGAAGACATGTGGAGAAGTGCCCAAAAACCAGGTCACCAGAACCTCTTGAAGGGAACATTGGGCCTATGATATGAAAAGTATTTAGCAATGAATGTTGGCACCATTATTCCGACATTGGTACAGAGAGGTTGGTAGATTGAGTGCCTCCTCTGTCGCGGTTTTCTAGTGTGACCTTAGGTCTTCTTCAGAGTGTTGGTGGGTAGGTGAAATGACAGTCTACATAAAAAAGTAAATTCTTTAATAGTGAACTTTGTGTTGGGAGCTGTTTAGACAGATTTGCCAGACAGAAAACTAGCTGCTTCATCATTAACTGTTATTTCATAGATTTTCTTACCAGTTTTTCCATTTAGGGATTCTATTTATCTCCCTGTTTCCTGCATTTTCTTTCCCATTTCTTCTGGCATTGAAGCCACCATTAGACAAGCATTTGAGCCAGAAAATCCCAGATCTAAACTTCTTCAAAGACTAGAAGATGGGGGATGAAAACAGAGTTTTGGCTCCTAAACTGTAAGTTCAGCTGGGGATTCAAATTCCACCTCGTTTGGGGTTGTGTGATTGTGAGATTCCAGTTCAAGCCCATCTCCCCAGTCATAAGGTGGAATTCATGACATATTAAAATTCTTTCCACAGCACGAAAGAGATGTCATCATAAACACTGCATTATGACTTCCCTACAGGTTGCTGAAGAAGAAGCAACTAACCCAGGAACAGAAGAGACCTTTAGAAAAAACATCCTGACCTTTCAGTAACAGAAAACATGGGAAAATCTAAGTCTTAAAGAAACACATTTGATTCCGGCTTGGCACTCTGTGCAAATCTCTGCATTAAGAGAAGTTTAGGACAGGGATTTCTATGCTGCCTCCTTAACTACAGGCACAGTTTTGCATGTAAATATTCTAAGCCTGAGATCTTGATGTATCCTAAACCAGGCACTGATGGTTCTAAAGTGTAGGGATTAATTATGAGAGTGTCATTGTGAGAAAGGCAACCACAGTAACATCCAAGCTCTCAATCTGGACATGGAAAAAATAACAAGGCAGAAACAAAAACAAAGAAAAGAAACAGAGCCTGTGTTGGAGCTTTTCTAAAAATCATATGCAAGAATCCAGATGGAGAGAGTTCTGGATGCTGTTCATGCCTAGCATGATCAGCAGATAGATGAGTGGCTTGGAGACATGAGAAGTGAGCTAGAGAAAGTGCCAGACTGCTTGTTGGGATTTCAAGGAGTGTTTGTGGTAAGCCACACTTCAGATCTTTTTTTTTTTTTTTTTTTTGCTATGGCCTGAGTGCTGTCTTAGAGACCATGAATGGAAACTTAAGTACCAAATATTTTGGGGCTGGTCATGATTTCGTGATAGCAATCCCGTTTTCCAACCTGTAAGCCATTTCCCTGTTAAGACTTGTGAGTAACATTGGATTAAAAAAACAAGCCAGTCTCATTTTACCAAAAGGTTCACAGCATGCATACCACAGCATATATTAATAAAAGAAAGGGTTATACAAGTATTCTTCTCTCACTAAGCTTTAAACCTGCCTTATAATTTTACATCAAATCTCCTCAGACTTAACCACTCGTTTGTTTTTTTTCCGGGGAAACCCTCCTTCTCTTTGCATCTCCCTCCCTTTCCCCGCTGCCTACTGCTACTGACAACACTCTCAGCCTCCCGTCTTCTTTCCCCAGTCAACGTTTTATGTTTAACTCGTCACTTTCACTCGGTGAGATTTGGCCCAGGCTTGTCCAAGGATTTAGGCTCCTTCTATTTCCCTTTCACCACTGCTGTTATGTAAGAAGAAAGAGTTTCCCACTTCCCTGAAAGATAAACCCTGCAAAATTCCTGCTGTGACCAAGTGTGGTCAGGCTTTTGTGGACAAAAGTGGTGGTTTCCTATTCTCAGAGCTGTTGGAGTGAAGAGTAATAAGGATGAAAGCCCAAAACGGCAGGCAGTGTTTATGCTAGGCAAACCATCTCAACACTTATGTTGGTGTCAGGTGCACTGACTCAGCAACAGACCTTTTCTGCTATTTGTTTGAAGACATAAGCTGAAATTACCCTTCGAGAAATAATAGTGATAGCTTTCTCTATTGTCTAGAATATCCAATACTGCTCTGTTCAACCACAAAAGACCTAACTTACCCATTCCTTGCTAATCAGTCTGTCCCAGTTTCTCAGCACAAGAGGAAAGTCTGGAAAGAATTATTTGATGTTCTGATTTGCAGCAGAACCTGAGCTAACCCAGCAAAGAAGGACCCAACTGGCTTGCAGTTTATGCTTTTTAATCCGTTAAGAAGCATATATCAAATGGGAAACACCAGGAAAGGGAAGGTTCCCAGATGTTGGAATGGTGTTCTGGAGCCCTAGGGGAAAAGGGTCATTAAGGTCTTACTATGTACTGCAGATGTCAGGCTGTTTTATAGGCTTGATTCAAAGCGCATTAAAGTCAAAGAGAATCTTATATCATCTTTGATGGGTCTTGGATACTGCCTACGGATATAGAGGGGTCTTAAGTAACAATTAGCTTCAATAGGACTGACAGAAAGTCATCAGAAAGTGACTATTGTGTGAAGAGATTTTCAAGAAGAATACCCACATAGTATTTCTGTGAGGTCCTCCAGAAGAGTGCCCGACACCCTCCACCTCTTACTGTTCCAGCACAAGCTACAAACTGGATAGAAAGAAAAGCCCTTTTCCGGTTGTATTTCCCCTTTAGCACAGCTTTATGTGCTTGTATAATATGAAACAGCATTTCTATCTCTGTTCAAGCTCTAGAGGCTTGGATTTTGCCCAGAATTTTTCATTAACAGCTGTGGCTAAATCAGAGCTGCCTGGGGTCTCCTTTGCCCTACTGACACATGGTAATATCCTTTCATCGGCTATTCCAAGGCAGTTCCTTGCTCTGTCAAGTAGTTCATTCTCTCTGAGAGTGTGTCCATCCCTCCCCCTTTCTGAGACCTTACTGAGCTGTTTCAGAGCAGGACTTCCACCTCAACAGAGAAAACCTCTTTGTTTGACTGACTCAGAAGCAGACTGTAAAGGACACTGGATTATGGATGGCGGATCACAAGGTGGATTTTGATAAAGGTCATCAGTTTCTCTATGCTCAGGGCCGTTTCAGGCTTTACCTAAGTGATTCAGAGACCAAATTAGTAAAGCCACACCTTTCACAGCATGTCATGTAAATCAGAGCACTCTGACAGCACCAGTTAGGATCTGTACATACTCCTTGTCATCAGTCAGACAGAGAAAACCCTTCTGTGTGGCTTGACTGATGAATAGATTCAATTCCTGAAGTGGAAGAGATGAGATTAAACCAAACAAAACTAGTTCAAAGTTTTAAAGAGGCTGCCATTTATAGGTCCCTGAATTAACTGAATAACAACAGGGTTTTTCCTTTTATTTCTGGAGACTCGGTGTGGCTTGACAGCACTGGTAATGTAAACAGCAAAAAATGTAGATGGTGAATGGCAAAATGGTAAGATTACATATGTCATGTCTGCATGAGCTGCATGAGTATGAATACAGTCAGGCCAAACCCAAAGTTCAGTTGGAGCTAAAACTAACAAGGAAAGAAAAAATCAGCAGTTTCTATAAGTACGTTGGTGGAAGAGAGGCCCAGGGCAATGTAGATCCATTGCTCAGTGGAATAAGCAATCTAGTGACAAGCTATACGGGAAAAGATGAACTTTGTAGTTCATATTTCACATGTAAAACTTGTCCTTAGGCCTCCCAAGTATCTGACCCTCCTAATGCCATCTGTGGGGATGAAGGAGTACACAACAAGAAAAAGAGTTGAGGATCAGTTCACCCAACTGAATGTGCACAAGTCCATCAGACCGGATAGGGAGCATCCAAGGTTGCTAAAGGAGACAGCTGATGTCATTGAGGTGCTGATTTATACCACATTTGAAAGGTTATGGAAGTTGGGGAAGATCCCTAAAGTCTGGAAAAAGGCAAGCGTTGCACCAACGCCCAAAACGGTAAGAAAGATCCAGAGAACTTGCACTTGGCAATTGTAAACTCTGTCCTTGGAAGGCTGTGGCACAAATGCTCTTAGAAGCCACTTCTAAATGCATGAAGGATGAGAAGGTGACTGGAGGGAACCAGCATGGGTTTACCAAGGGAAGATGATGCCTGGCCAGCTATAATGAGGTGCCTGACACTGTGGATAAGGGGAGCGAGAGATACTGAGTGCCTTGATTTTTCATAAGGCCTTTGGCACAGTCTCCTGCAGTCTCCTCCTTATCATGATTGGTGATAAATCTAAATGGGCTGGATCAATGGAGTGAAATATTGACTGGATTTTCAGGCTCAAAGAGTTGTGATCAGTTTTGCAAAGTCCAGCTGGTAGTCAATAACTAGGGGCATCCCTCAAGGGTCAGTACTGAGATTATACTGTTTAGTGTCCTCAGTAATGATCCGGATGATGGGTTGGAGCCTACTCTCATCGAATTTGTAGATGACGCCAACTGAGAGTAGTCCATCTCTTCAAGGGCAGGATCAGGCTAAAGAAATAGGCTGAAAAGAAGCTGTCGAGGTTCAGCATGAATGAGCACAAGGTCTTGCGTCTTGAAACAACTCTACAGAAAAGCATTGAGGGGTCATAACAAACAGCAGGTTGAACATGGAGGATCACTGTGCCCTTGAGCCAAAGAAAGTCAGAAGCATTCCTGGATTTATTGAAAGGAATGTAGCCAGCAAGTCTAGAGAAACTCTTTCCCTCTATATGACACTTGCAAGACGATTTTGGGACTACTGTGTGAAATTTTTGGGATCCTCGCTACAAGAAGGATATTGACATATGAGCTCAAGTCCAGTAGGGGGCCACAAAGCAGGCAACAGGCTGGAGCACATGGTGCATGAGGAGAGGCTGAGAGAGCTGGGTCTATTCAGCCTGGGGAAGTGGAGACCTTATTGCTCTCTGCAACTATCTGATCACAGTGTCAAGAGAACATGGAGACATTTTCTTGGAGGTGCATGGTGATAAGCTGAGGGCAACAGGGACAAGCTGGAATGTGGGAAGTTCCAGGTTGATTTTGGAAGACAATATTTTACCATAAGAGTCCTCAAAGAGTGACACACAATTTTCCAGTTTCTTTCAGGCAAAATGGAAAGGCGGCTACGAAATTTCACTGCCAGGATTTACCCCACATTAAGTTTTGAATAAGTGTGTGCAGCGTTCTAACTGGATATTTACATGCTGCTGACGTTTTCAGGAGATTCTCAGTCTTTTCAGTAGTAGCACTGTTTAATCAGACCAACCAAAGGCTCAAGTCCTCTGTAAGAAAAGAGAAAAATTTGCAAGTTTCATACTCCCTTCATTGTTGCTATTGGTAAATTTATGATTTTTCCTCAACACCCATCCCTCTTTCAAGAAAACCCACCAGAATATTTCTCCACAGCAATTGTCAAAAAACATCTATTTGATTTTAAAAGTTCTACTCTCAGACTGCCTCTGAGGGTGAAACATTTTTGAACAAAGCCTGGGAACAGAGATGCAATGAAGCAGGGAGTGCCTTTAGAAACTGTTTCATAACCTTAAAATCATGTTCGCTGCTGAAGACTTTAGCTGAAAGTTGAGACACATTTATATAAAGCAGGGATGTTTCGGTAGGCAGTTTTTGGGCACGCTTCCATAATCTAACCCATAACCTGACATATTTGCACTTGCTTTCTCTGGTTGATTGTATTCATTTTTAAGCTTGGTAAAAATGTATGCACTGCAGCAAAGATACTTAGAATCAAACTTAGTAAATTCTTCCCCAAATGTGGGAGTATATTTCATCCAACTTTGAATTATGCTCATTTCTTCTAATGGTGAGAAAATCAGAGATTAAAGTCTGTTCCTTAGATGTGAATGGGAGTTCCACCAAGACCTTCGGTAATTTTCTACCTCTGCTTTTCTTCCTGCTTCCAGTAGTGGTTTTCTCCCTTGCCCATGCAACTGCCCCAACCATTTTATCCCTTGCTGAGATCTTTTTTTCGCCAACTGCCAGCCCTTCATTAGTTTCCCTATTTTCTAGAGCATAAGGGTGAGGAGGTTTCTTTCTGCAGCATCTTGAACGAACTCCCACTCACAGTTTGGGAACTACTAGTAAAAGAGGTATGAATTTGTCTCTGGTTGTGAGATCATTCTTTAGATTCCCATCTTAAAATCCAGTGCTAACAATGAAAATATCATAATTGAGTTATGAAGATATTTGTGAGATACAGCTGAAGAAGAAATTAAAGTAAGATTATACTCTGGCTCTTCACTCTTGCCAGTTTCAAACTCAGCGTATCAGACTCTGAACTATTCCCTAAATGACATACCAGAACAATCCCCTTTCACTTTTCCCCATTATGGGAAAAGATGGGCAGTGGTTTCCCTAAGAAATGATAAGACCTTCCCAAATACAAAGACATTTATAGAGAACCTATCGAACTTGCCACCTAGGTGGAGTCACGTGGAGGCAGCAGTGGATGAGACTAGAAACAGAAGAGTATTAGTGTTTTGCCCTCTGACTATCCTCAGTGAAGACAACAGTTCAAAAGAGCATTTGGGCTGGAATAATTTAGCAAAGCATTTGTTTAAGCTGCTGGAAATGTCGCCCAAGCTCATTCTTACCTCCAAGTAAGCACCAGTTAAAGCTGTGGGGACACAACAATGAAGGAAAGTCACCTTCTTCTCACTCTAGCAACACAAGCTCAGCCTTGAGTATAGCTCAGCCAACTCCCAAGCTGTTATCTCCATTGTATATTCTTCCAGAATGCCAAATTTATGCTTTAACTTATGATACCCATGTTTTCTGACATTTTTCCCTAAGTATACACAAGATGGTAAGTAATCCTGCAGCATGCGTGGGGTACATCTTTCCATCCAGCTTGCTAATGACTCTTGGAAGCTTCAGATGTTTCATTAATAAATCCATAATTTACAATTATACTGCTGCTGTTACACAAAAAAGGACAATGAGCTAATTGACTTCGACCATCAGCTAGCTCAAATTAACTGGAATGTAAACAACATAGACATGGGACAAAACTATGGAAAGGAGAAGAGGAGTAGGGCATTACTGTAGCGCTAAATTTTGTCTGGGTATGTAAACATAAATAGCTTTTTTTAAGAAAAAATTTGACTTCTCACTTCCTATTTAACACTTCCATTACGTAACGTAAATATGTCAAAACATCTCCAGATTCCTTCATGCTGAAAATCAGGGTATACTTAAACAAAGTTTGTGTGTGTCTTTCTCTGACAGCTACCAATTAAATGTCACTGTTTTAAAGACCATTTTTAGAACTGGCTTTTATACTTTGCCAGATGAGGTCACAACTGCTTCCTGTTAATTGCTAGACATTTTACTAAAACGCAGAATTGACAGCACACATGCTTTCTCTTGTTTGCTTGATTGTCTGATTTAAAAAGAGGTAAGTGTGGGTGGAAGAGAGGGAGCCAGGGGGATATTGATCAAGAGATTGCACAGTGTTTGTCCCCTACACAGTTCCTCCAGCACAAGACAATTTCAGCCACTCCATCCTCCCAAGTAGGCAACTGTTTCACTTCAGGTGTGGACTTTTCGGGATGTCAGGGTGACCTATCACCAGTGTTTGACTGGTCCTTGCCACAGAGCAAGGATTCACAAGAGTCCTTCAGCCAGTACCAAGACTCCTCTGTAATTCCCAACTTTATGCCCAGGGGCAAAGCACCAGAGAAAGTTTGCAGTCCTCCTCTGTTGCAAGTGTGGCCTCACGGCGTGACCCTGGGATACTGTCAGGGGACTCACATCTCCCCATCACTCTCAGGGTGGACAGCAGGAGAGAGCCCAGCATTTTCCCACTGATACTTTCTGGGATTCTTTTCACTTGAGGACCCTCTGCTTATTCTCCAGAGTCTCTTTGTAAACCAACACTAACTCATGATCTGCTGTAATACAGGCAGCTCATAACTCTAACAGGCCTCGAAGGGAACGGTATGAGAGCATTTGCCAGCTGAACCAGCTGATGTCCCCTGTCAAGCCCAGGCTGTAACTCTGACAGACTAGGTTAAGTGTGACATTAGCATCCGCTACACCTGCAAAGCTTGACACAGTGCTTTCAATTATAAGAGCTGTCAAGACGAGATCCTAGTCAACTGCATGAAGAAACAGCATTTTTAAAAGACTGAAGAAAAATTAATTCCTTAGAACAATTTACGTCATTTTCACTGAGAAAGGAAACTCTTTTTTTCCAAAATATTTTACTATCCGAAAAGGACAGTTAACATAACTCCTGGTGTAAAGTGCAAATCAAAGCTTTTTGGAAAGCAATGACTATCAAATTGATTCTACACAGAGAACAACCTGAAGTAACCTCTCACTGAAAACTGCTTAAGTCAGCAAGTGAATGGAAAGAATACAAACTAGTTGGGTGATCACCTTATCCAAATCTATCAAACCAGATGAGGTTTTGTGGGATGTTATTTTGGAGACAGGGGGTTCCCTGTCCGGTCCCTTTGCAGGTATAGCATGTAATCTTGAAAAAAAATCATTACAGTATCATTGCTGAGCATCTGCCTTTGGGTAGGAAAGATTACAGCATATTCTCCAATATTTCTGTAACAGTGGTCCTTGCAAGAATGAAGCTGAGGAGCTTTCTAAGAAATCAGAAGAATCAAGTGTTATTTATGCCATGAGGGATAGCAATAGAGTACATTCCTTCAGAGTCCCCTGCACAACTTTGCAGATGATTAATCTCATTCACAAAACAGTTGCCAGAACCAACTCCATACATTGAAGAGGAGATCCAACCACATTCTGAAGAAAGAAATAACAGAGATCTGGTAGGACAACAGCCAGTTCTTCAGTTCTAGAGCCTGTCCAGCAGGCAGTGAGGCAGGTATGCTAATCTTTACAGGAGGAATCTGAGCCTCAGAAGCTTCCAGCTAACTCAGGAGGATACCTACCTCTGTGTATGCCAAAGGACATCCCAGGTCTTGATGCCTCCCATGCTGCTGGAGCTCTTCTCTTCCTCAGCTCAGACAGGCATGATGCACTAGCACAAGCTCCAGTTCGCCATCACTTACCAAAAGGATTTGACAGTGTACTCAGAAGTTTTAGTTCAAACACACTAGTCCCATGTTCCTTCCAGTTCCCCTTTAGTTCCAGACTGCATGGAGTTTGCAGGAGGAGTACATAGGCTGTTACAGACCACAGTGGATGGCTGCACGAACACCTAGCAGGTGATAAATCACATAGAGCCTCCTTTGTCTCCTATACATTTCCAAAATTCCACTAAAACATATTTACACCTCGTGAATCTGGGATTTTGAGAGTATTGGGAATTGTTATGTCAAGGCTCCCCACTCATTGACTTCCATGACAAAAATCTCATTCGCCCCTCACTGACCGCTTCCTGTGACCAGTGAGTGGAAACATCGATCCTTTCATTTTTTCACAGGCCCTTGGATTGTACTGGATTTTTTTTTTTCATTGTGAATATATTTTAATATGTCTTTCTGCTCATTTCAGTCACTTTTAAATCTGGCCCTGAATTCACCTTGGAAGCATATGCAGTGACAGGGTGACCAGAGGAAACAGCCCTGCTTGTCTGAACATCTGTGAGATGTGAGCAAAAAAACCAGACCAAGTTCAAATTACTCCTCCTAAAAAAGTGACAGATATGAGTAAGAGGTACCGCTCATGAGACACCTCTGTGGAGCAAACATTCTGGAATAATATTCCAGGCAACAACTACAGAGGCTCTGACAACAGATTGACCAGCCATCTATTACATTTCAAACAAAGTGACTCAAAGGAAAATGTTCCAAACAGGCACAGCTGGGCATTTGACTCAGCCCAAGCAATGTTTTAACTAGTGCTTTGCCACAAAGCACACACGTGACTTCTGTAAACCATGCCTTGGTAGGCACTTTGTAAAAAATGGCACATCTGGCTGTTTTTTCCACGAACTTTCTAAAGTGAATATTCACCACAGGGTGCTGTTGCTTCCTCTCAGTGTGTGATGCCAAGTTCAGATTAATTATTTAGTTATTTTAAACCTTTTCTTTTTTTTTTTCCCCTTCCTAAATAACATTAACGTTCCGCGTTAGCTGAAGGCCTAAAAGCTGGTTTTAATTTAAATATAAATAATACCCAGAGTGACTGTGTGATTGTACTAAAAATAGATTGTTTTCTGTTCTAAATGTTTCACTGATCTTAAAATTGGGGGAGGAGGGGAACGGGACAGGATGTCCAGGTCTTTTTTGGTCTGAGGGTGCCTCAGATTTGTGGCATTCTGTCTCCAGAGAAGTGGGTCATTTCTGAGATACCATTAGTTTATCTGGAAATGTATTTACCACAGTTTACCAGCACATCTATCCAGTATGTGGTTCAGAAATCATGAGGGGAAATCACACACTGTTAAGACGAAGCATTCTTGAGTGAGCCTCAGTTATGGCAAGTTCAGCAGCAGAAAAAGCAGTTGTGGTGAGTGCAGTTACTGAAATTTTCCAAATAAATAAAGCAAACAAGTTGCTCCAGGAAGAAACTCATACCTATATGATTTATAATAGTGGGAGTTGGTCCATGAAGGCAAGATGAACCCAGTGAACCAGCAGTCGCAGGCCACCCATGGGCTGCAGCGTTGTCTGCAGTGCCTTCGCTCCTTGTGGTGACAACTGGTAGGGACCTCATCTGATCTGAGGTGCGTGCGGCTTCTAGCAACGCTCAGCAACTTCTGTTGGCTTAAAGGTTGCTGATGAGCTCCAATGTGGGTTAGTATCAACAGGGAAAAATATAGGGATCCTATTTACAGCCTGCTGGCAGGAGGCGGATTAAAAAAATAAAAAAACTCTTCTCCAAAATCAATGTTTGCTTTACTGAGGGCCTCCTTAGGTGTACATTGGAAACAATTCTGTCTGTCTTCCACCACAGTTAAGTCACCCTACAGTTTGGTGTGCCAGCCAGTAGTAGTCAGCAGTCCAGAATCAACAGGTTTCCGCTGTTGAGCAGTACCAGGCTGTATTGGCCAAAAGCAGATGGAAAATACTAAATGTGACATGGCACCTGATGAATATGATAAAGAACAAAAAATAAAATGGGGACTGGTGGCATCTGGGCTCTTTTCACCCTACTTGTGACATGACATAATAGCCAGCATGGCTGATGTGAGGAGCGTTTTTAGCAGCAGGACTCCTCCCCTCCAGCACAAGCCACCCTCTCCTCTCACTCTTTCTCATCACCCCCTCCCAGATTGAAAGAAGACACATTGGGGGACTGACTGTCCAGTCACCGGCACCCTGTACCATCATTTTGTCCTGGGAGAAGCCACTATAAAATAAAATCAATGAGAACTCTCAGTTCATTTCCTTCAATACAAGGATCCCTGCTGTTCGAAACCATGGCTAGCTGTCCAATGCACAGAGAATGAGAAGGAAGTGCAACCTCTGAAGGCAGGCTGAAAGCAGGATCCCTGCACTCCAGGCATTTTCTGATTGCTCTGTCTACAGGCAGCTTTCCATGCCTTCATCTCTGCATATGAATTTTTCACAGTGAAGGGCTTCCAGATCCAGGAACTGTGTGTTACTAACTCTTGATGTTCTGATTTATGACTAAAATCATTCCTTTTCTCTTTACCACTTCTGTCAAGCAGTGGGCTTCAAGTCTTACATATTCCACGTCCATCCCAACCTCATTCTTATGCATTCTAGGAGCTAATGGAAAGGTATTATTAGAGCCCTTGCTTTAATACCTTGAGGTATCTGCTTTATTTCATCAAGCCAATGGAGTGACATTTGCAGAATTGCCATCTCTGTTGTGTCAGATTCACTGCTGGGCTCTCCAAGCAGCAGGCAGGTGACACTCCTCAGACATTGCATTCTGTAATGAAGCCTTTCGGGCAGGCACAGCAATCTCAGTGGCAAACACAACACTAAACAAGCAAAGTGCCTGACAGCCAAACAGCTCTGACACT
Source organism: Trogon surrucura (assembly GCA_020746105.1). Taxonomy (NCBI): domain Eukaryota; kingdom Metazoa; phylum Chordata; class Aves; order Trogoniformes; family Trogonidae; genus Trogon; species Trogon surrucura. The sequence goes on along the minus strand of CM036617.1, from coordinate 143,513,753 downwards.
GTTGGAAGATGCTGCACAGATTGGGGAGGCTACTTGTTGTTATCATCTAGATGTATACATGGAATGAAACAGGTGATGAACCATGAAGCCAAGCAGGTTTGGGCAGTGAAGGCAAGTATGGATTTTGATTGATGTGATTTCATTGAAAGCAGAAAGAAAAAATATCTACTTTCTACCTAGAAGCTATTTGCCGGCATTAGCTCCTGGGCTCTGCTGACTTCTCTGGGGCTAGCAGATACACACACCATCCTAGAGACTGAGCAAAGTCAAAGGGACTCAACTTCAGCACAAAACTGTCTTCAGGCAGAGCCAAATGCAAGATCAGGCCAAAAGCATGGTAGGGTGTTTATGCTAGTGGGCTTTCAGTACAGGAGGCTGGAACTTCAGACCCTTCAAGCAAGGAACAACCCATGCAATGCAAGATGTGTATTAGGAGTAGATGCCTCCTCTGTACTTGGAAAAACTCCTCCCTTACCATGCACCACCAAAGAAGCAAAAAAAGCACTCCCGTGGACAGCGATGCTGTATTGCTTAAATAGTTATTTCATCTTCAGCTAACTGGTGGCACTGCACACACCATTCCCTTGGTGTTCTTCTAGAGCTCCTGCTAACAAACAAGACGCACTTCAGGGCCTGACCCTCTGCAGGTTTGACAGTTCTGCCAGGGTTTCGTTTACGCACTTGGCTCGTACTTCAATGAGCCATACCACAGCAAGCAGTTAAAGTAGGTTTTTTTTGTGCCTGAAAAAGAGAAGAAAGGGTTTGTTGCAAATCATTACGGTACTGTCAGAACCACTTCTCCCATCCTCAAATCGTATTAAAAAGAATGTGTATAGTTATTAGAGTGATTCCACACTTTCACAATTGTATCTTGAAAAGAGTGTGAAATGTGCTTTTCCACATAATTTACTGTTTTCCTGTGATTCATGAAATCTCTTTTCACATGAATAATTGGTCACTTCTTGTTTATGTATCACCATGGTACATAGGTCCTAGTAGGCCAAAAAAATAAAAAAAAAAAGACACAAACCTAACATTTAATCATCGCATTCACATACAATCTTCCCCCTACCTTACAACTCCTTGCTTTTTATGTCACCCCATAAAAAGAAGACAAAATTTTCTTGTTGGGGGAAATGTTTCCTAAAAAAAGATTCTGACAGTTTTACCTTAGCAGTCACTAGTAAATTTTTGTGCTTCATGCTTGTTTTGTGTTTCACATTTTCCACTGTAAAAAAAAAAACACACAAAAAAAAGAAAAAGTCCCTTGCAAACAAACTGAGATGGTGGAAAAAGAGGAATGTTTTGAGCACATGGCTGCCGGCAATGGCAGCTTTCCAAATACCAATTTGTTTATTTCTCAGGGGAGATGCAGTCAAAATGACGTTTATCAATAGTCACCTGAATTAGAAAACACCTCAGGATGCTCTCAGAATAGTGTTTCAGCTTCTATACACTCTAATGATGTTATATTTTTACAGTTCAGTAAACTGAGGCACAAATTAACTTGTTTACAGTGAGTGCTTAGTGAGTCACTGCTTAAGCAACTCGGTAGTTGAGCTTTGATTTGCAAAACTCCTCCTCTGCCTTCAGCTACAGCTTCCCAAGTGATCAGCTCAATGTGACAGCATCTGTGACGGATGAATGTGTATCTCTTGTACGTCTGTGTGTATATTTGTGCTTCCTGCCTTTAAAGCTGAGGGCCACCTTGTGAAGTATTTTGACAGTAGATGAAAAAAAAAAAAAAATCAAACAGACAATTATATTTTGCTTGACAGCATCGTACCATGGAAATCCAAAAACACATCAAAAAACACAACTCGGCAGGAACACTTAGGAACATAGGAAAAAAACATGTTGGCTTAAGACCAGCTATCAATCTAGCCCAAGAGGCTGTGTGATTCGGCAGAATCAATGTAAAAACTGAATGTAAAAGAAAATAAAATGTTTGTTATTCAGAATACACGAGGACATTAATCTCCTTTTTACCACAAACCCAAAGCAACATCAGGTTTTAAGATTGGGAAGAAAAAAAAAGCTGAGTGGTTTTTACCTCATATAGACATGAGTCAAAACCAAACCCTCAAAATCTGATCTTATTAAAAAAAAAGGAGGGTGAGCTGTGAGGTTTTTGTTTTCCTTTTTTTTGGCAGCAAGGTAGATAGACAGGAGGGAGTGAAATTTTGGCAAGTGGTGTGGGCTAGGACATGGGAGGAGAGAAGAGGACAAAGGAGAGAGAAAAACAACTGCTTGGAGTCTGATTTGATTCAAATACACCTTAGCAGCACTGGTTGGAAAGCAGACTCAGAAGTGGAAAGAATTTCTGGATCCAGATCAAGACAGCAGAAATATCTTAATCTTTGCTGGGCCATAATCTCCTGAGAAGGCCTGTGAGAATTTGATCCTGTCATTCCCAAACTAGAATCTTAAAACTGATTTGGACCAGAACTACAGTCGGTTTGAAAATGTTATTACTTTTTCCTGTGGAAAAATTAAAGAAAAAAAGAAGAAAAAAAAAAAAAAAAGAAACAAAAATGGAACAAAATTCAGCCAAACCCAAAGTGCATGGACTCATTACAAGCTCAGGAAATCAACTCTATTTAAATCTCTGTCAGCACCACTCTCCAACTTTAATAGTCCGTATGTGGAAGCAAATATTACACAGGAGTTTATCCTCCCCTCTTGGTCCCTCAGCTCCCTGCCCCCACCCCAACCCTAACTCTGCATGTGAATGGTCACTGTTTTTCCTTTCTGATTAGTCTTGTCAAGACTTTCTCTCACTAACCACTATTTTCATTCTTTTCAGCATTGCTCACTCTGATATTTCCATGGTCTTCATTGCACCCTTGCACTCTTGCATGTGGTTCAGCCCCTGCTCTGCTGACTTCTCTGGTGCCAGCTCCCAGTGCTTGCTTGTTCCTGTCTTCTCGGCTACTTTGCTGTCCCCATATTTCACCTTCTCTCATCCAGTCTTCTAACCTTCAGGATGGAATATCTCAATGCTGGTTGAGTTCACCCAACTTGGCCATTCTCTTGTACTGCGGGGACTCTTAAAAGGAAATGGGTGCTTAGGAAGGACTTCCTCCACACCGAGAGCAGCCTTTCCTCACCACCAGCACTGCACACCAACCCCTTCTTCTAGACTGTGCTCTTTCTCCCTCTCTTTCCCCTGTTCTTACATTTATAGGTCTTGCTGACCATGTCAAAACATTGTGAGATGAGGAAAGATGGATGGGAAGCTCACACAGGTTTTCTGGCCTCGTTCACGTGACTGGAGCTGGTATCCACTTAAATAAGGTGTCACTGAGGCTCCAGTGTCAGTGCATGTCTGGCTGTCAGATGCCCATGCAGCCGCTTGCTCACTCTCCTTCCTCAGGAGGACCACCGGGAAAAATAGGAAAAATCTCATGGGTTGAGGTAAATACATCTTACTATCAGTCATTTTGCTATCATAGGCAAAACAGACTCAACTTGGGGAAAATAAATTTAAGTTATTGCCAATTAAAACAGAGTTGGATGGTGAGAAACAAAGACAAAAATTAAAACAACTTTTCCCCTTCCCTTTTTTTCCCCCCCCGCTCATGTTCAACTTCACCCTTTCATTCTTAACTCCACTACTCCTTCTCCATCCAGTAGTGAAAGAGGATAGGGAGTGGCAGGTTACAGAATCAGTCCGTAACAGCTCCTCTCTGCCGCTCCTTCCCCCTCACACCATACACCTGCTCCATTGTGGGTCCTCTGCATGGTCCTTCAGAATAAACCTGCTCCAGCGTGGGCTCTCCACACGCCTCAGTACCTTCAGGAAATATCCAACTGCTTCAGCACAGGGTCCTCCAAGAGCTGCAGCATGGGTATCTGTTCCTACATGGGACTCTCCATGAGCTGCAGGGGAATCTCTACTCAGGTGCCTGGAGCTCCCCATCTCTCTCTCTTTCTTCTGCACCACTTTGGTGCCCACAGGGTTGTTTCTCACACCTTTTCTTTACTCCTCACTGCCTGGGCAGTGTTTACCCTTCCTAAAAGATGTTTTCCAAGACACACACATGGCTATGGGACTCAGCTGTGCCCTGAGGAGGCCAACTGGAACCAGCTGTGCCTGGCATGGGGCAGCCTCTCCACCGAAACCTGGACACCAACACATATTACAGTATGCATTTACTATTATTCTGTTCTTACAAAATCCTAAGTTCCAGCATCTGGAAGTTCACCTCTTTTTCTGAATCACCAGCTCTATCTTCTACAAGTGGATTCACTGATTATTTCTTTGCATGTTGCCAAAAGAATTGAGAAGAATTTGCAGAACTGAGGAGAACTTGCAGAATTGCAAAATACTGAGGGCTATTTTTTTTTCTTATCTTGGCTACAATTGCTTAATCTTGCTATTTTTATTTCACAATTATTGCACTTTTGGCCTGTACTATTTGTTCAGTCTTGGATTGTCTTTATGTCTAGGCAGATTTTCTCTTGGATGCTCTTCATTTCTCGTTATTACTTGATACTACTTTCTTGTGGGAAATAAATACAATTTTCACTAGCCCTGAAAGTGCACCCTGTACATTGATAATTCAAGCCTGTTCTTTGCAGCCACCACTTTTTGCCTTGTTTACGAGGTAACCCTCAGGCACTGAATTCACTTTGAAATGAGCGGACTTCATATATTCGTAAAATTCACGTCCCAGAATTATCACACTGGTCCATGGTCTGATCTGGAAGTGGTGAAGACAGGACTTTCCCAGGGGCCACCGAAAGCCTGATTGTTCTGAGCAAGTTTATCTACTTTTTTTTTTTTTTTTAATGTCACTGTGAGGTCGCTAATGATGATGGGCAATTTGCTCCACCTTCCTTTTGCTCTTTGCAATGCTGCTTCCCTTGGGAAATGCATGGCAGCAGAGCTTTTAAAGTTGACAATAAAAGTGACACTCCAGCGTAGCCATTTATTCATCTGCAATATCTTACATGTCAAACATCACAGGGTTGGAAAAAAAGAGTCTTCATACTTAAAACTATCAACTCAGTCTTATTCCAGCACTGAATCATTATTTATTTATGGTATTAAATGAGAACTTACAACGCCGATGGATCATTATTCTTCCACAGATTTCCCCCTTTCCATTTAGAGACACAGGCTGCCTTTTGGTCTTGATTTGTACAATGAGAACTAGTAATTTCCTGATAGTTTTCTGGTCAATTGAGGGACAGACACTATATTCAGTGTGCTCTGATGGGTCAAAGACCATTGCATTGTCTTTGCTTTAATAAATGTCTATGAGGACATTTAAAAATTTCTCTCCACTGAGAACCTGTGATTAGACACTTTTATCTATGTTCTTTGTCTTTAACCTTAGTTTCAATACAACCACAGGCTAATCAATAGGGAAAAGAATTAGTATTTCTCCTCAGTCTCCTCTTTTCTACTTGCTGGCAATAATATTTAAAATATATTTGCCGAGATTTAAGTCACAGGTGCTGCAAATATATGTTTTGATCATACCAGCTCTGCACATTTGATCATGTTTTATTGTGTATCAGAATGAGGTAAGATTTGGACTTTCTAATGTGAAGAAAATTTCCTGTAAACAGGATCACAGACAGAAATTTGACACACAGAGCAGTTGTCGGTTTCCACATTTTTTGCCTTATCTGTATCCAAGCTGCCTAGCAGCCTGTCAGTTTGGTATGTAATAAGCCAAAATAATGTGGGAGTGATTAATTCTGAGGCTGCATGACTTTATTCACATTTGTGGCAGACTGTCAACAAGAACTAGTGAGTACTCCACACTCTCTTGAAACACAGAGGCTACTGCTCTGGTAACCACATCAGAAGCAATCTACCAACTCAGATTGCACTGGGATGTATAATTTTTTACATAAATTTAAATTCCTCTGTTTTCTCATGCATCCTGCAGCAGGGACATTTGTTCAAGGAAAGAGGGCAATGTCTTTTCTCCTGGATAATCTAAATATAAAATATCCAGCAAGAGTTTCAAGGTTATATAAGGTAGACAAACCCAGTAGAATGGCATGATGCTTATATTTTCTCATTAGTAACAGAAGATTCTAAGATCACAAATGAAGACAGCATTAGTGTAAAGCCAACCTGAGAACTAACCAAACTAACCCTGAGGGGCAAGTGAAGTTATGACCATGTAATTGAGGTTAACAGCAGGACTGGAGAAGGAGGGCCGAACTGCGACACTCTCCTTCAGGTGAACACTGATCAATCCTAGCCATGGCTGCTGCCTGGTGATTTTATCATAGAATTTACAATATTTGATGTTTTCCTTAACACTTGACCTCCTGGGATCCTGTAAATCTTGGATCTCACAAAAGGGAAAAAAAAAAGTTTTCTAGAATTTGCATGTCGAGGGGAAAGCTTAAATGTTAAGGAAACTGTAAGCTACTCTAGAAGATCACAATTATTTACTACGGGCAATAAACAAGAGGAGCTGGAGATGCTTGCGTGCATGCAGTGCTACGATCTAATTGACATCATGGAGACATGGTGGAATGACTCCTGCGATTGGTGTGTTGGTTTAGAAGGGTATAAGCTCTTCAGGAAGGACAGACAGGTGAAATGAGGAGGGTGTGTTGCCCTCTACGTCAATCAACATCTAGAATGCATGGAGCTATGCCTGGCAAGTGATAATGAAAAGACTGAATGTCTGTGGGCCAGTGTGAAAGGAAGGGTAGAAGCCCTTACAGGGGGGGTGTGCTACTGACCACCTGACCAGGAGGACCAAGTGGATGAGGCCCTTCATAGATAGGAATAGCTGTTTGCTCTCAAGCCCGGGATCTCATGGGAGGATTTAACCACCCCAGTATCAGTTGGAGACACAACACAGCAGTGCATAAGCAATCCAGGAGATTCCTCCTGGAATCCTCCTCCAAGTGATAGGGGAACCTACGAGGAGAGGTGCCATGCTAGACCTTGTTGGTGGCTGGTGGACAATGTTAAGCTCATGGGCAGCCTTGGCTGCAGTGCCCATGAGATGGTGTAGTTTAAGACCTAAGAGCAGCAAAGAGGATGCTCAGCAAGCTCAAAATCCTTGACTTCAGAAGAGCTGACTTTGGCCTCTTCAGGAATCTCCTTGGTAGCATACCACGGCACAAAGCCCTAAAGGGATTGGGAGCCCAGCAAAGCTGTTTGACTTTCAAGGATCTTCTCCTCCAAGCAGAAAGGTACTGCATCCCTAAAAGGAAGAAATCTGGCAAAATTAACAGGAGACGTATACGGATGACCAAGGAACTCTTGGCCAAAATCAAACACAAAAGGAGAATCCACAAAGGGTGGAAGCAAGGACTCGTAACCTGGGATGATTACAGGGAGATTGCTCATGAAACTAGAAACCAGGTTAGAAAAGCTAAGGCCCTGATGCAGTCAAATGTGGTCAGGGATATTAAAAATAACAGAAAAGGATTCTACAGGTATGTGAAAGAAAAAAGAAAAACAAGAGAGAATGTGGGACCTCTCTGGAGCGCTACAGGTGACCTGGTTACTGAAGATATGGAGAAGGCTGAAGTTCTAAACAACTTTTTTGCTTCAGTCTTTACTCATAACAATTTGAGCCACACCACCCAAGCCACAGAGGGCATTGGCTGGGTCTGGAAGAGTGAAGAACCATGCAAGGTATGAGCAGATCAGATCTGGGAACACCTAGAGAACCTGAAAGTGCACAAGTCCATGGGACCTGATGAGATACAGCCACAGGTCCTGAAGGAAATGGTGCCTGAAGTTGCTAGGCCACTAGCCATCATATTTGAGAAGTCCTGGCAGTCTGGTGACATTCCCACAGATTGGAAAAAGTGAAATGTAACCCCCATTTTTAAAAAGGGAAGCAAAGAAAACCCAGGGAACTACAGACCAGTCAGCCTCACCTCTGTGTCAGGTAAAATCATAGAGCAGATCCTCCTGGTACCTGTACTAAGGCACATGAAAAATAATGAGGTGACTGGTGACAGCCAACATGGTTTCACTAAGGGCAAATCATGCTTGACTAATTTTGTGGCTTTTTATGGCAAAGCTACAGCTCTGGTTGATATGGAAAGAGCAACTGATATCACCTACCTGGACTTATGCAAGGCATTTGACACTGTCCTACATGACATCCTTGTCTCTAAAATGGAGACACGGATTTGACAGATGGACCACTTCGTGGATAAGGAACTGGCTAGAAGGTCACACTCAAAGAGTTGTGGTCAATGGCTCGATGTCCACATGGAGATCACTGACAAGTGGTGTTCCTCAGGGGTCTGTTCTGGGTCCAGTGCTGTTCAACAACTTTTTGTCAGAGACATGGACAATGGCACTGAGTGCACCCTCAGCGAGTTTGCCGACGACACCAAGCTGTGTGGTGCCGTGGACTCACTTGAGGGAAGAGATGCCATCCAGAGGGACCTTGATAGGCTTGAGAAATGGGCCAGTGCAAACTTCATGAGCTTCAACAAGTCAAAATGCAAGGTCCTTCATCTGGGTCAGGCCAATCCCAGGCACAAATACAAACTGTGTACGGAGTGGGTTGAGAGTAGCCCTGAAGAGAAGGATTTGGGGGTGTTGACAGACAAGAAGCTCAACGTGAGCCGGCAGTGCGCTCATGCAGCTCAGAAGGCCAACTGTATCCTGGGATGTATCAAGAGGAATGTGGCCAGCAGATCAAGAGAGGTGATTCTCCCCCTTTACTCTGCTCTTGTGAGACCCCACCTCGAATACTGCGTCCAGATCTGGTGTCCCCACCATAAGAGGGATATGGATCTGTTGGAATGGGCCCAGAGGAGGGCCACAAAAGTGATTCAGGGGCTGAAGCACCTCTGCTATGAGGACAGGCTGCAGGAGCTGGGATTGTTCAGCCTGGAGAAGAGAAGACTCTGAAGGGACCTTATAACTGCCCTCCAATACCTGAAAGGAACCAGGACAGGTGGAGAGGGACTTTTTACAAGAGTGTCCAGTGATAGGACAAGGGGAAATGGATTTAAATTGAAGGAGAATAGGTTTAGATTGGAACTTAGGAAGAAATTCTTCAGTAAGAGGGTGATAAGACTCTGGAATAGATTGCCCAGAGAGGTTGTGGATGCCCCCTCCCTGCCGATGTTCAAGGCCAGGTTGGATGAGGCCTTGAGCAACCTGGTCTAGTTAAGGGTATCCCTGCCCATGAGAGGGAGGTTGGATTACATGATCTCTAAGGTCCCTTCCAACCTAAGACATTCTGTGATTCCATGATTATTAAAATGACTAAAAAGCACTCTATGACTTCCAAAAATATCTGAAGATCTTGGAATATTTGATGATAATATGTAACTATTTCAGATTCTATATCACTGTCAAGTACGTATATACTGGGGCACTAGTTTACTGGACATTTAATGAGAGGCAAATACAAGTGTACAAAGTGGTCAGTTCCTCAAGTATGTAGAAAGAACTCCATACATCACCCCTCCCAAAGCTGAACCTAATGCTGAATGATGTCTGATGCAATTTCTGCAAGGTATGTTGATAAATGCTAGAAAAAAAATTACCAAAGCTTGGCAGTGGTGGCAATAACTGATATTTAGCTCATTTGCAGATAGACACATGTCCGTTGTTAGCATCTTGCTGCTCTTTTCTGTGAGAACGGTGAAGCACTGGAACAGGTTGCCTAGGGAATTTGTGGGTGTCCTCCTCTCCCTGGGAGTGTTCAAGGCCAGGCTGGATGGGGCTTTGAGCAACCTGGTCTAGTGGGAGAGAGCTGTCCCTGCCCAAGGCAGAGGGGGTGGAACTAGATGATCTTTAAGGTCTCTTCCAACCCCAACCATTCTATGACAACAGGACAAAATGGCATGGTAAAGTGTGAAGGGAGGAGAACTGGTTTGTATAGGGACTGCATATCTTGTCCACGCAAAGGTAAGCAAAGGCTTACTCTTATGGGTCAGGCTAAAACTGATCCTCAGGACTTCCATAAAGAAAAGAGTAAGAAAATAAAATTCAGGACTTTTTCACATGGTCAGTTTCCTTTCAGTATAGTATCTGAAGAGTCTTTAATACAGCGCCAAGAAGCAGCTACACAAAAATTCAACATTAAAAGGCCAATACAGTAGCACAGCATGTCAGGAACCATTGTTGAATACAAGATGTATTGTTACTGTGCAAATGTGATAAAACACTTTCCTCCAGGACTCTGAATACATTTTAATCTATGTAAGTGGGGGAGTTCTTCCTTCAAATTTTGAATAGGTTGACAGATTTTTTTCAGAAAAAATTTGGCAGGACCATGTCTTTGGAGATGGAAGCACCGTGTTCCCAGCTGGACTCCAGGCTGGAATGCTTTTCTCCTTGTCAGAGAGTCTTTTTTGAGAACGATATAGCAAATTTTCCCTCAAAGCTCCATTGTCAAGAAGGCAAGGCATTAGCTAGAAACAATGAGCAAAATCCTGGCCTCACTGATTAACAGCAGCAGTAAAATCCACTAACAAACTTTGTCTTGTAAGTCAGCAAAGAATACATTTGTTCTAGTTGATTTCTGGAATACTTCATACTGATATGTATTTTTCAGAGCACTACAAAAACATTAATAACCAAAAGGCTTTCTTAAATAATAACACCAGGCAAATTTGGCTTCATCTTCTTTAAGGGAAAACAGTATCCATTTCACTGAGCTCAACAAAAGAGAGCCTAGAAAGTATGAATTGACTCTCACTATAACATAGAAAATCTATTTTAAAATTATTGACATTTCTTAGTTTTCTCTTGGAGGCAGCCATAATTCAGTTATTCAGGACACCAACAGCGTACAATGCATATAAAAACACTTTAGTCCACTTACCAGCTTGATTTGTTGAAGCTTAATGAACAGGAAAAAATATGTTTAAAACATCTAATTGGCACAGACCATTGTGTTATATGATTGTTCTGTGAAAATCAGTGTGCACTTCTGGATGCTTATGCACCAGAATAGGTATTAATGTTTGGCCCCAACATACAATAAACCAGTCAAGCAAACATTTGGATCCTTTTTAAATACAGTAGATTACCTCATCATCCCCTACTTCAACTCATTTGTTCTTTGAAGAATTTTTTGAAGACAAGTTGTCTTGAAAACTGTGCAAACACGTTATGACTATGGTATTTATATTACATTATTAATATAATCAAATCGAGCACAATTTGATGCTGATCATTCCTGTCGTTATTTGTATTCTTCTGAGTCTGGTCATTCAAGAACTGCATAACTATCAATCTTTCGCAGACTTCTCCACTGCTCTCTTGAGTTTGTAGGGAATTCTATTCCAATCTCTGAAACTGAAAACTTCTTTCATCCAAGGCTTAAACATATTACTTATTCCCAAAAGGAAGACTAGATGATATATTGTCTTTGAACACAACACCTGTATCCCTTTCCATTTTATTTGGCAGACATTTAAAGGCTTCTCAATTGTGTATATAACTTTGTTTTTAATATTAGTCTAACAGTCAAGCAAGAATATGTTCATCATCCTGATACAGTAGTATGCCCAGAGAGCATCATTCCTCCAGAGAAGCTCCTGAAACATTCTGTCCTGGATGCCCAGGAATCTCTATTGACATTTGTCAGACTAATGTATTTGGGTCTCAATATGTAAACCTTGTGATGCTTTTAAGCTTTGCAAAGCATAAACTTTTTTTTCTAGTTTGAGGTTTTGGATGCCTTTTTGAAGTACAGATTCTCATGTAGTACTATTTTCTGAGAGATGAGACCTTCTGGATAAATTGTTAGGTCGTGTCAGAAACCACTGTTAAGCTTGAGAAGTTCCGAGTCCTGAAACCAACTACTGCACAAACTGCACAGGAAACACATGAATCTCTCCTTTTGTCTTGATTCATTTTGCTGTTTACATCTGAAAAGTTTGTAGGTTCAGAGTACTTTCTAAAGGATTCAGAATATTCTGTCTGCGCTACTCATCTGAACCTGTTATTCTTCTCTTTTCTTTCTCTTAATATACCACAAAGGACATATTATAAAACAATACTTCTTTATCTCTTCTTCCTCACCATATCCCTCTCAATTCATAAAGCACAATACTACTATTTTAGTTTTTCTGCATCTAGTGAACTTCAGTTCTTTCAAATATCTTTGCCCTCACTATCAAGTAGTATGTAGAAAATAAACTCCAGCTAGCTTACAACTCCTTCTTTTATTTTACCATCCTGCTCATAAACATTTATGAAAACATGGCTCCTTCTGCCCCAGGGAAAGGAACATGTGAAGAACAGGCAAAAAAATCTTTCCAGTGTCAGTGTTATTGTTTCAAACAGACAAAATGCAGTTTTGCTGTATTCAGGCAACTGTTGAAATGCCTGGCCACTGATGCTCTAGGACAGATTTTGACTCAATGTAGCAATACTCCATGAAAAAAAGCAAGATACTCTCATTTATATGACTCGTTAACCCTGACAAACTTATTCATTCAGCTTTTTGTCAAACTACTATCCAGGTGTAAACTTCATCAGTCAGTTGAAATTGCAGGAGATGGAGCATTTCATAATGACACCATATTCTTTGTCAAGTAAAACCAGTATTCAAAGGGATATATAACAAGTAGTAGCACCTTTACCTTCATACTTCCACTACTGTCAAGCTTGATATTAAAATGATTTATATCTTTGTCATATGATTCTGTTGATACAACTGATTTTTTTTTTTTCTAGGCATTTCTGGAGGGACTGCAACAGAGTTGCTTTTAGTTCTGATGTACCAAGGGAGAAGCAACTTATTTCAATGACGATACCAAAAAAACCTCCTAGAAGCAGTACAGTAACAATGAGACACACGCTTCCGCTCGCCAAGGTCTCACCCAACGGCTTATTCCTCTTTCCCATGATACCATGAACTGAACAAATGCTGACATTTTCTTCAAAGAACTGACCGTTAAATCTGTTCTTGAACAACTTCTTAGTACATTCCCAGAACCATACAAAGCTGTGTGTGTTATATTTATTGTAGTCTCAATTGAAAAAAAATGTGAGGAGGGATAAAATTTCGAGTTGGAAGCAACCAAGGGCAGAATTCCTGCTGACTTCCTGGGAGCCAGAGATCCGCAATCACTCTCTAAATATGTAATCTATGTTAACAATAAAAGAGCAGGATGTTTAAGTAATGGAATTTTTAAAATTATTGGCACAAAAATAGAGACTGGCCATGTATCATCACAACCAGCTATCTTTCAGAAAATTTATGTAGTAAAATCAACGTGAAGTCTTAACTGATGCCCTAATTTGGTAGTAGTACAAGAACTGAAACATCCTTCAAAGTTCACTCTGCAAAAAAAAATAAATCTGTTTGTTCCTTGGCTAAAGGGCCTCCTACCATCATACTGCAGAGGGGAGAGAGAGTTAAGACAAGCTGCTTCTTAAACTCAGAGAGGTACAAATCCCTTTGGTTTTTGTGAGAAGACAAAATATTTTAACTTGAAGAAAGAGAACGAATGTCAATGACTTGCTATCTGATGGTGATCTGTATCTATTGATATAGATTAATTGCCAAATCTGGAAGAAAAAATATATACATTTGTAGTGTTTTGTTGATAACTGTATCTTTAGGATATGTGTTTTAATAAACATCTCACTTTTTTACTAGTGTTTGCTGTCAAACTGTTTAAAAATGCCATTTGAAAAAAGTAGAATACTCCCAAGTATTTATTCAATACTACTTTCTTTGTGTATTGCATTATCCATGCCAGACAATGGAAAACATCTGAAAAATGCTGGTTTTGTAAAGTCTGAAATGTGAAGAATTACAAGCAATATAAACAAATGTGCATCTCTGACGCATATTAAAATCGTTATAATTACAAAGCATGTAAGATGTGGATAAAATACTGACACCACACCTATCACAGGAAATTATTGTTATTATTATTATTATTATCACAGGATATTAATAATTATTATTCTTATCAAAGGAATGCTGGATCACTGAATGGTAATACAAGAAGTTTAAAATACACATTATACAGTAAACAAGGTCAATCTTAAAAAATTAGACATTTTGTGTTGCTCAATACTGCATTGTCACCAGCACCTAGATTTGACTCCCACCACTTTTAGGACAGTACTATAGGTCTCTATCACCAGCAATGCTTCCCACAGAAATGGGAACACCATAACTTACCATGTGGCGTGTGGCAAGCGCGCATCTGCAGCAAACGGCATAAAGCAAGACTAACCTTTTGCTCCAAGCATGAATGATCTTGATGAGGGCATTTTTAGTTACTGCATCACCATGGCAAGCGAACTACTCAGGTAATGTCTGCAATGAGAGGTCTACACAACTCAGTGCTTTCCTTCAGCTAACGAAGCGCACACTTTCAAAGGCAAATATGGAACCTGAGCCAAAGAGCGTGCAACTCAGATGGCTTCATCATGATGTTCAATTGTTCTAATCTGACCCTAGTTCTGCAGTAGTATTATTAGTTTTATATAGGCTTAAAAATTAATAAACCGTGCAGAAAAGCCATCGATTCTTAAAGAACAATATTCTTGGACCGGTCACAGAAAAGAAAACATTTGTCTCATCAGTTCCTACAAGCACGTTGGACTGAATTGAAGGCCCAGATTATACCCAGGTAAAAAATGTTTTGCAGACCAATGTTTCTTTGGCACTTTTCCCATCCATTGAAGAAAAAGGAATGCCACAGTTGTTACAAACTCTTTTTTATATAGAATTCAGAATGACCATGTAAAATTTTTTAACACAATTTCATCCACAAGTTAGTCACTCCTGGAACAACGTTCACACTACGTAAATTAGACAAAGAAAACTCTGTGTTCCAGGTAGCTCAGTCCAGGCTTCAATGCAGCTGGGGAAGTAGGAGGATGTACACGGCTGGTTAGATCATGTTGTTCTCTGTGCTTTAACACCTACCCACCTAGCACCAGGAAAGCTAATGACTGGAAGCTAGATTGGGCATGCCCCAATCCAGCTCATTTACATTTGCACCGAGTCCATTTGATAACTGCGTTGATACTGTACTCGATCTGAAAGTGAGCATAAATTATAATCTGTCTCCTGGATGAATAATTTTTGTTGGTGGCTATTTCCTGAAATGACATCTTACCACATATTCCCTCCATCCAAAGGATGGGGAAGAAAACCTGTAAGCTCAAATATGTGGACACAAAAAAAATACACAGTGGAAGAGGAGGGTCTGTAGAGTGCTATAAGGGAGTTTCAGCGTGAACAGGAATTCAGCTCTTCAAGGTCACGTCTGCATGGATTTCAGACAGTCAGGAATTAACACTGCCATTGACTGAGCTGGCAGGGCATGAGGCAACTTCTGATCAGGTGCCAACGTAAAGACGCACAAAAATCTCAAAATACTAATGTGATCTGTGTGATTTCAGCCTCTGGGATGACTACTGCTTTTTCTTTGCTCTATCTTCTTATGATGTAGTGAAGGAATTAAATGCTTCAAGGAATTCCACTGTCATTCATCAATGAGATTTTTACAGCAAGGCAAAAATGCAAATATTCCCATATCTTCCACAGAAAGTGTACAAAAAGTGAGCAGCAAATTATTTCTTCTTTGTTAATGACTTGCACATGCATAGTCTCAGAGCTAATCTCGTATTCTGTACCAGAAACAGACAAGGAGCCAACAGAAACCTAACACAAATGTGTAGGACTGTGTGATATCACAATATTTAGTACTAACTTAGTAAACTGCAAGTTACAATTCCCAGTGTTCTGATCGCCTCTGTTCTAAACCATAATAAAGTGGAAGTGTTAAAATACAATGGGCCTGACTGGCACCAATGAAATGCATCATTAGATACACTGGATTTACTCCTATCCTGTCTTTTAGGTAACTTCTAATATTCACAACTGATTGTTTAAAACACATCTTTATATAAGAAGATTTATGGTTTATTCCTAATAAAAAGTACATAATCACTTATATATAATATATACGAGCATTGGTGATGTTCTAGACTGCAAACTCACCAGCTTGAACATTTTAGTTCTTGCATTTCAATTCTAAAGATTAGTTCTGCGGTTTTGCTTGCAGAGTAGAGAGAAAGATTAAAGGACTAAAGCTGTCAAAGACAATCAAAAAATACCTATAGTTCTTTGTGACAATCACCATATCCAAGAGCTGAAAATAAACAACACGTGGTGTTCTATTGGGAAGGATACACCAGAACTGTCTGAAATTGTACTGGCTCTAATCATAAGCTTCTTCAACAAGTGCCTTTACATATTGTTGCAAAACTTCTTCAGTAGAAGAATGCTGATGTACCACTAAGGCTCTGGCTTTGACGGGGAACACTTTGAGGTCTTTATTAAAAATGAATACTATTCCATGTACAGGCCTTGAAGTAAAAATAAGAACGCTGAAGTTCATCTAGGAACCTCCTCATACCGCATTTCCACACTTAAACACAGATTGTGAAATAGGTCTAGACAATCCATTTCATTTTGCACTGCCTCTACTTCATGAAAAATCTCACATGGACATCTGTGTCATCTTTGGTGCAGTTGACAAAGAACAATAAATAAGTGGGTCACTCATTAACAGTATTTTTTTTTGTCTGCCAGAAGAAATGAAAATTGATGAGTCAAGAAATATCAAAAAGAAGAGTGATTTTTCATGTTTGTAGGCTGAGGCCATCATCTAGTAAAACCAGCATTATTTACTTCTTCAGGGGAACTTTGGGTTTGATTACAAAAATGAAGCACAGAAAAAGATATATAAAAACAAAGTCTCTGCAATACATATTTTAAAGTGACAAATACGTACGCAAGCATTTGGTGCTTCCTTATTGCTCTAAAAAACTATGAAAAGTGACTGTTGATGCAAAAACCCTCAGACAAACAAAAAACCAAAACAAAGCACCACTGAACAACAAGAACCATCACACTAAAAACTGCCCTTTAGTCCCCCACTGAACCACAAACTCACCGTAAGAGTTACAATTCTCAGTTTATTTGCATTTCTAAGCATGAACATTTATTATCCGTTCTTTCATTCAGAACTCTTTTACAACTAAGGCCCCAAATCTACAATCAACAGAGTGCAGGCACAGAAATTCCCCTCCGTGCTGCCGTTAGCAAAACTAGAAAGACCTACGATTTGATCCAAAGTCCAATGAAGTCTACGGGGAGTTTTTCTACTTCCTTCAAAGGGTTTAGAAAGGGCATCTGAGGTCAGCAAGCTGCACTCCTTATTCTGTCAGAAATTCCACTGAGGCAGTGCAGTATCAGTCTCCACATAATTACATACATCTTCTTCCTGAAACTGAGGTCAGTCACATTAATCGTACTTTCATGAGAAAATGACTTTTGGACTCAAACTAGCTTTGGAAAACAGAAATAAAATACATACTATACATCAGTTATGGCAATGTTTTGCAGTACTCTAAAAGGACGCACTGTTTAGTTTTTAAACTTTTCTATTACTCGAGCTGGAGCTGTGCATAAATGACTAAAGAAATGCCTCACAACCCTCTTATGTTTCAGTACTGATTCTTCTGTTACACATCAAAAGTAGTACGAAATAGCAAGGGTCTCAGGCTCACCTGAGGGATACACTTTGGAAATAGAGATGGATTTGTATCTATTTTCAATTAAATATTTTTTTTTTCCATAACAGGGAAACATTGTCATAACTGCTGCAGTTATTTAGAACTTCAATCATGGGCTATTAGAAAACATAATGAAAGAAAAATCACAAATAAAACTATTTTTTCCAAGGATTTTTTCCCCTCCCATATCTGCAATCCAATAATAGTATTAAAATGAACAAATAAATAAAAGAACATAATCCACAAATACTTTCATCCAGCATAATTTCAGATCAGTCTTGAATGAGTGATACAATTCCAAAAGATCAGAATATATTCGTCATTTGCCAGACTGAGATGCGCAGCTTCACAAATCACACTGTGTCGCTGGTACTGAGAATGTCAGTCTCTGTTTTCCTCTATAGGGGTTGGCTCTTCCTTTATTAAAGAGCTTAACTGTTTCTGTGCACATGAGAGGAAAAGTTCCAAACTATGCAGATTCCTCTGACGGACAAGTTGATCAAACTGTTGAAAAAAAAAAGAAGAAAAAAAAAGATAGATCAAATTAAAGAAAACCTGGAAATAAATGCCAGAGTTTGTCAGCAAAATTTCAATCATATTCAACAACAAAAAATTCAACAAGCAAATGTGAGAACAAGAAAAGAACCTAAATAATTTCTATGTGTGCAATTTAGTAATTTTTTAATGAACTTTTTGAGTTTCTTCAAAATTAAATGCACATAAGGGTAAAAGTATCTTTCCAACAGCTGCCAAATTCTACACAAGAAATCTGAAAAAGCTAAATGGCCCAGCTGCCACACTAGACAAACCCCTATAGAACCTTTTAAAATTGCAACTGTTACTTTTATAAAGGATAGTGCTTCTGCTTTAAAATGAACAGTACATACAACTGCACATTCAAAGAAAAATCAAACTACTGTTAATTTAAATGGAAGTATGTTTAAAGAGCTCCTAGAGGAAAAGTTGTAGTATTTTCTGCCTACTTTGTTTATTCTGATGTTTTACTGGAGTCCCCTGCTGACAAACAATATGAGCTATATATTTACTCCCAGTAAAGATAATGGTCCTTTCTTCTGTTCCAAAAGAAATAAGAACTCAACAGCAAGACTTGATAGACTTTGTCAAATAAATGACATAAAAATACAGTTTACCAAAAGATATTTTAATTTTCTTAATATCATAACATTAATAAATAAAACACACTGCAGAATTCTTTTCACTTGAATTTTAAAGTTCAGATGTGTAAGAAATAATATCACTGAGAGACATTTTCAACTTGACTATACTTTAATCAGTCACAAACTCAACCAAATACATTTAACAATGACATGAGACTGAAAGATAGCGCGTTACAAGACTGATAGGACATAAAGTTACACCACTCAAGAGAAAGGAAGTGCAGAGCCACAAAGATGACGAAGGGAGTGGAACATCTCCCTTATGAGGAAAGGCTGAAGGAGCTGGGTCTCTTTAGCTTGGGGAAGAGGAGACTGAGGGGTGACCTCATTAATGTTTATAAATATGTCAAGGGGGAGTGTCAGGAGGATGGAGCCAGGCTCTTTTCAGCAATGTCCAATGACAGGACAAGGGGCAATGGGTGGAAGCTGGAACATAGAGGAGGTTCAACAAAAATATTAGAAAAAACTTTTTCACTGTGAGGGTGACAGAGCACTGAAACAGGCTGCCCAGGGAGGTTGTGGAGGCTCCTTCTTTGGAGCCTATGGTATATCTCTGCACACACATGCCCATCATTCAGCAGTCCAGTAAGTTGCTCTAACAATCACTTGAATTAACATTTTGTTTTATCACAGATATACTTAAAAAAAGAGTAGTAATACAGAATGGAAGGCAGTTAGTGATAGCTTCCCACTTCACTTTGAAAATGCATTCAGGACGTAACTGCAGTGCTGTGACTGAGTACACAAAGGGAAACATTCTTATGATCCTGTGCATTGTTGCTCTTTAAGTTCCTCTAACATATAAAAGGAGGCTCTGGTAGTTCGAATATTTTGGCATTTTGTTTCAACAGAGATGAATGTGTCAAATTTAGTCACAAGCAGAATACACACATATTTGCTAAAAGCCACACAATCATAAAACTATCCTTCAGTATACGTCTGCTTGTGCTTCTGTTTCTCCTGCAAGTTTCCAGCTGTTGTGTAAATTCTTGCATCTCTTAGCAAAAGCAGACATTAGTGCTCCTCACACAGCCTTATGTGAACCTAGCCCACTGATTTACAACAGATTTTAAGAGAGATCTAGCTCAAATAAATTTCAGAAAAATCTATTCTTGTTATATTTAAGTAACAGCTGCTATTGACTAGAAAATGAACCACTTGGAAACCGCAAACTAAGCTCTAAAGAAGCTGTACCTGGAAAAGACAGTCTGGAACAAATGAACCACATAAACACACTTCTGTGATGGTACATTTCTTCTGACTTGAAAAGTTATCTTGCCTCCTCTTCTCTGGTCCAGAACACAAAGAATGGGGAAGCTTGCAAATGTTTTTGTGTTTCTCTGCAGCATGGGCAAATATATCATCTGTTACGTCTTAAGAACGAACATAAGAAACCTCTGTCTCTAAACATATTATCAAATTCTGTTGCTTCTGGTAGATATATCAGTTGAAGGAACTTAGCATGACACTGATTTTCAATGGTTTCCTTTTATTGCACATTATATTGTCTATACGCCTACATAGTTCTTAACTGAGCTTTGGCTAAATGCTCCATTTTCTGTTCTTGCAAATTCTGCTTTAAAGAGATTAAAGTAGCTCACCAGATGTGTGTTCTATATGTTGCTGCTAACTTTCTTACTGAGGCAGCCATCACAAACTGTATATGGTTAAATTTATTCTATCAAGTACTAATGTAAATGTCTAAATGTGCGTAGTGATTGGCTGCGATATGATCAAAATAGAACTGCTTCAGGCTTGAGAAAGATTTTTAAAGTCCCAAATGAACCATGTACACATTTGAGGAGTCTTTGCTGAACTCAAG
The DNA here is from genome assembly GCA_020746105.1 of Trogon surrucura. Classification (NCBI taxonomy): domain Eukaryota; kingdom Metazoa; phylum Chordata; class Aves; order Trogoniformes; family Trogonidae; genus Trogon; species Trogon surrucura. The sequence continues at coordinate 143,493,223 of CM036617.1, read as the reverse complement.
TGGTTAGTTGGTAGTCTCCCTTTGTGCATAAGAAAAAGTTTATTGCTTGTTAAAAGTTTATGTACATTCAATAACATAAAAGTTCAGAATTCAGTTGCCCCTTGTCTGCTCAGTTTATGTATAAGCTTTGCCTTGAGCAGTACATTTTGAAATTCTTCCATTGTACAGTAAATGACAAAATACTCTGAAAAGACTTGGGACCTTTGCATAACAAAAATGAGAAGCAGCAAAATGATGCTGGCTTTGAAAACGGTACATTTGAATGTATTTACAAGGAGAATATTCCCAGAAGGAGAAATAGACTGTGAAATAGAACCAAATCCAATAAAGTTTTGTTATATAATGTCTTGTGTAATGAAGTGTTAGCAATGAACTTTTCTGAACAGTGCCTCAGCATTGCTGTGCTTCCGCTTGCGTAATATACCGTAAGATGTGAAAATACGTACGTAAGGCATTTTAAATCTTGTTTTTCTAAACAGTCTTCCTTCTACATTTTTAGGTCCTGTTCACTTCATGGAATGATCTCATTATTTAAACAAACATAAAGGGACATCTGGCAAATTTAAACTGAATGTGACTCATATGCAAATGTAATCAGTATGAATAACGTATTAGGGACAGAGCATTCACACAACCAAAACAACTCAACTGTTCTAGTTCTACAAATACTGAAAAATACACCATGTCGGTCCAGGTCTACCATGAGAGGTCAATTTTATACATCTCACCATCACTGTTGTTATTACTAACCAACGTTCCTCTTTCAACATATAAAATCTATCCAGTTCAAAGTTCCCAATTCCATACACTGTGTCCTAGTGGCACAGCTTCAATTAGCTCAAAGTTTTAATGTTCCTGAGCTTCATTATTTTAAGTTACTCAACAGTATCTTTTTACTCTGCACATAAATTTTTTAAGAACCAGAAGTTGCCTCTCTATGTACTAGTATGGAACATAATATGGAACTGGCTACAGAAGACTTGGAAAAGCAGTTCCTGAATCACAGAATCATAGAATCATTATAGTTGGAAAAGGCCTTTAAGCACAACATCTACTTGTACTTCAAACATCGCCAGGGATGGTGACTCAACTACCTCCCTGGGCAGCCTGTTCCAGTGCCTGACAACCCTTTCAGTGAAGAAGTTCCTTCGAACACCCAACCTTAACCTCCCCAGGTGCAACTTGAGGCCACTTCCTCTTGTCCTATCATTAGCTCCTAAGGAGAAGAGACTGACCCCCACCTCACCACAACCTCCTTTCAGGTAGTTGTAGAGAGTGATGAGGTCTCCCCCCTCAGCCTCCTTTCCTTCAAGCTAAACATCACGTTATGTATCATTACATAAACCTATTATTTTAGTTTAACTCAATACATCTTTCCTGTATCAATTCATAAACACTTAGCTTAAGCCTAAGTTATTAATTACTCTTACTTCTACATTTTCTTAGCTTTTATCATACAGCTCAAATTTTGAATTGCTAGAAGAAAAACCTCGTCAGAACTCTATAACTAACTACAATTAATGTTACCCATGGCTCTTTGATTTTCCTTTTTTGTAAAAATTATGTTTAAAAGTGTGTTTTCCAAAACTATTTCTCAGATAATACTGTTTTCCAATACCAAATATATTTGCAACTGCAGTTCACCTCACTATTCTGGTTCTGTAAGGCTAACATGAGGAGAAGTTGCAATCTTTTCATTATGAGATCCAACAAATGCAATGATCAGAAATTATAAAGACGTTGAGTAAAAAGCTTTTAATTTTACTTTTATTACTGCTATTTTGCAAATTAATCACCCATATATACACTGTAAAAGAAAGTAAAAAAACATGGCGTTATAATTTAATGAGGCAGAGCAGATTCCCTGAAAGATTGTAGACTCAAAAATCAGCTTTTGCGTGCTGCTGATTTCTTACTAAACTCATACAAAGAAGTACACTAAGAAAACATTCTAGCACAGTGATATGTATGTTTATATTTGACCATAAAGGGGAGGGCGAGGGGGAGAGAAAGATCTCAAATCTTAAAAAGCATCCTTGTCACTCAAAGAAAATCATGTTCACGCAAAGATAGGAAATTTCAAACGCGAAATGAGTGTTTTGGGGAACTGAAAACACAGAGATTGATGTGTAAGAAAATGAGAAGGTAGAGTTTGACAAGTCTAGATTAGTGAGGCTGATATAAAGGCTTTCCATTTACTTAGTGTTTACAGATAGCTGCATGTTAGTTCTTCATTGCCAAGATAATTCTTTGAAGCTGAATATTGATTAGCTACAGGTAATTATTTATAGATCTAATCATGATATCATTACATTTTTTCCAAAGGACTAGTAGTATGACCAATATTTCCTGTCCCCTTCCTAAACAATGTTCAGTAAAAAGGCGGCATTTTAACATTGTAGGTAGAAGCAACCAAGATTTTGTTGTAATATTTATCAAAATTTATCTTTTATTTAGTCTTCATTTCTCTATGTATTTTCATTATTGATAAACATATCAATACTCTGTCTATTCGTGTCTGCAAGCTAAGTATAACTAATTTCTACTTCTTATTTTTCTACTGGGTTTTCTATTGTATGGATTTACTAACTAAAAACTTAAAAAACGCAGCAAATATAAATTGAAGAATGATGACAAATGTACTTCAGATTACGCTTTTCTGCTAATTTCATTAAACATCCTCATCTTTGCATAAAACTAATGCAACCCTAGACTAATAATAAAGTAGACTTGCATTCTTTTACGAAAACACTCTGGAATAATTTTTCACTTTATTCTATAGTTGTAACTTAGTACTGTTTTTTCAACGCTTTTATGGATGTGCCCATGGGGAACATCTGCTTTTCTAAACATTTATGTATTTAATAATTAGGCCAAAGGACAAAATTCAAGTCCCATTGAAATCAGTGGAAACAGCAATATAGTTAAGCATAAGGAAGAACTTAAAATATTGTGTCTATTTGTTCATGCACGTAAGTAATTTACTAAAAAATTCTGTCAGTGGCACTCTTACTGCTGTGGAGGGATTCATTCCATATAACCAATATGATGTTCAAAATACACTGGGCTGCTCATGGAGCAGTTAATCCAGATGTAGCACAACTTCTTGTTTAGAGTCAACCATTGACGGAGCAATTTAGGTATTTCAGCTTGGCCTAATTATATGTACATCTGTAATAATATGTAATATTTCCTTTAAATCTTTTTAGCATAATTCTGCATTATAAAATACAGTTAGAGTCTTTCTGAACAATTGCCTGGCCTTCACTGCTAAGTGGATAAATGACTGCACTTAAAAGTTGTGTCCTCTTTCTAAACATTTTTAGAGAAAAATCATTTCTGAAAAATTACAGTGTTTCTTGTATGATTAGAAGTTTAACTTTTGCAGACTTCTCCTGCCCCCATTCATGGTGGGCAGTAATCCACTGAAACGGACTACTGCAACTTGGTGTAAGGATTCTTTGCATATACCGTACTGGATAGTGGCTAACAAACTCAGTATTTAGCATGACATTGCAGTGTAACAAAAGACTCACAACTATGTCTTCCCATATTTTCATCTGTAGATGTCCTTCTTTGAGGAAAAATCAAAGATGAGGGGCTTGTTCGGTGCAATTTTTATGATGCATAGGTTTTGTTGGGGTTTTTCCCCCTGCAACGAACCCACACTAGTGGATGAACCTGATGTGATGCCAAAAAGTTCCGTAGTCGCACAAATTCAGTTATGTGATTATATTTTCTAGTAAAGCTATGGGCTCAGAACTCTTTCCCAGTGCACTAACATGAACTTCTCCCTACAGATTCAACAGAAGGCTTTAAAGTATTCCCTACCACATTAAATAGACCATATAAAAAAAAATTATTACCTTGAGGAACCTGCAAATCCGAGAGTTGGATGAGGAAACAATGAACTACTTCCTCTCATTTCTATAATGGATGGGAAGGAAAACAGATCCATATGGTACATATGTGGAGCAGAGCTTATTTTTAGAGTTAATCCCAGAACAGGACATTTTTGTCTGTCCACCTGTGAATTTCTACTATTGATAACACTTACTAAGTATATAAAAACAAGGTTCTTCATGGCTGTAATTTATACAGTATCTGCTACACATTAGAAAGCCATCAGCGTTCAAGACTGAACCTCTAGGAAAGAGTGATGTTTAATAAATTATATTGCCATATGAAAATGTTTCTTTCCCCTTAAATAAATAATGCTGCAACTTCTAAACCTTAAGGTTTTTATGCTCTGAACTTGATCAGTGAAACCATTAAAACAATACCATATGTTGGACACATCTTTAAAACAGATTTGCCTAGTTTGCTGAAGGTGGGGGGAAAACACCCCGTCAAATCTCTCAGAATCTCCACTGTCTCCAGGCTGGACATGGGAATGTAAGAAAATACTAACTTTCCTTCATATAAATAAGAGAAGGAAATTTGCTTTCAATCAAGGAAATTAGATTGAATGCATAAAGGAACCAAAAATGGCTGCAGCACCTGCTCAGACTACTGCAGAAGGTGAAAAATGGGCATTATCTAAACCCAGAAAAATAATAATGGAAATACTTATGAGCAACCTCTAGGGTGACCTACCTACTTAACAGATTAGGGACACAGGATTTTTTTGATCAAGTTATTTACAGACTATTGCCATAAACTAAATATATAGAGTTATCATAATTGATACTGTAATTGCTGACTGGTCTAGCAATCACATTCAACATACTTAAGACAAACATGTAAAAATATATCAGTATTAAGCATCTGAATATCCGACACAATGAAATGCACTTGTGTAATCCTACAAATTGCGGCCCTGAAGCATAAAACTTTTGGATACAGGCAAAATTTTGATCACAAAGGGCCTCTCCCACTATTAAAGTCACCACTGATTTTTAAAAGTTTCCAAAACAAAAGCTTTTGCAAAATTTGTTGAACATGTATAAAACAAGCGTCTTCCTCATGGCTTAATATCAGATGCATAGAAAATGCTGATTAAATGTAAGAAGGAAGTTAGATTTTATTTATTTTTTTAATATTCCTCCTGAGTGTTGAGGGGTGACAGTCCACTGTGCATCTATTGACATGCACAGCCTTTTGACTGCTCTTTCCAAGATCACAGGACTTTATAATGCTGACATGAAAGCTACAGGGAATTGTGAAGTTTTTACAGGCATTAAAACAGAGTGCACTCTGGCATTTCTGGTTCCCTCTTATGAGGAAACCTCTGCTAAAACACTCACTATCTCCAGGGTCAGTATGTCCTGCTTCTCTTTCTAAAAGCAAAATCAAACCAAAAAACACCTATATCACTACTTTGTATCCTTCTCTTGTTTAATGACTGAAAAGAATAAAAACAGACTACTTCAAGATTAGGAAAGCAAAGATCAGTTCCACAAATAAATAACAAAACGATTAGATTTGATACCTGTACAGTGAATGAAAAATACACATATCTCAATTAATAAAAGAGTAGAACAGGGAATTATTGTGCAGACTGCTTCTAATGTTTTATAGACTACAGGCTGAGTAGCACTGGCTTAGACCAGGCTGGTTTCAAATAAACCCAGCTTTGCATGTGTTATGTCACACAGTACCAATTCACGTTTTCCTCTGCGCAAGATATTTTCTGTTTGGAAGGAGCCAGAGACATACAACAGCACTTAAATAAAGGGTTGGTAAGCAGCTCAGGCTGCTTTTTGTCCAGGCTTGTCAGATTCTGAGTCCTCATAGGGGGCAGGCGTCCTTTATAGTTTGGGGCTTTTTTTAATGTTGAACTGGGTCAAGTAGCCAAGTCAGTCTTAGGCACCATCACATGCTGTTTTAGTATGACTACAAACGCCTTGGGAGCGATTACACAGGGCTTCTGTGGAGCTTCATAACTGCAAAATACCATTGCTCCAGAAAAGTGCCTGAAGACTATCAGCCTATGCTTCCTGAAAAGCTCTGAGTGCAGGGTTGGATGCTGGACCTGGCACCAAAGATCTGCTTCATTTGCCAGTACACATCTTCCAAACTGATCTGAAGGAAGCGTGTTTAGTTAAAGGCAACAGCAACTTTCCTACATATAAAAATTGGTATTGTTATTGAACCAAATAAAAAAAACGTTGTCTGACGGGGTTATGGCGAATCATGCTCACGGAATTGCCTTGCAGTATTGTTATCTACAGAACTGGATCAATTAAGCCTAACTGAAAAGCAAACAGCAAATAGAGACATTAATAAGAACAATTTTTTTCTTATTACTGTGAGAATGTATTTTACACTATTGAGGAATAAATATGTAAAATAGAACTAATCAGTGCATCCTAAGTGTTTGCAGTGGATACAAATTGAAACAACCACCCTAATTAATGTGCATGACTGAGCAATCATAGGATAAATCTTTCCGCAGTTGTATAATTGCTATTCAATTGCCATGAGTGCTTTCTAAGTAACTACATGAAATGTGATTCTTTATTAATAGGAGATCCACCATGAGCACAATTTCCTTGCCTCTAAGAAGAAATCTAACAGGTGGCTAACACACATCACAGAGAATCACTGTTTTAGACTGCAAGGTGAAAAATAATGTTATATACAAAGCTGAAAATACAGATAACATAAGGAGTCAGACTCAGTTACTCTATTCAGATATCAAGAAAACTAGAGTTATTTCATGACTATCTAAAGGTTCCTGTGAAATTGTGATACTATATGACACTAGCTGTCTCTAAAGCAAAGTGTCTCCTAACAACACACTAGAATTTGGTACATATGAAATAGCATGAGGAACACTTGATTTAACAGTCAGGTTTTCAGTCTTCATTTTACTGAAACTTTAATTATAAGATATGACAGGATGAAATAGTATATACCTGAAGGCATGGACAAAGATGGTATCACATGAAATAGGGATATCTTTCTAAAGTTACCATTGTAGATTAAAGTTGATGGATTCACATGAAGAAATTCAACAAGGAAAATCAGTCTGCAGTGAATCTATGACAAATCTAGTGTTAAGTCAGCCATGAAAACACATAATTATGCATTAAGGTTCAGGGAACAGAATTAATTTGCTACTATTCCAATAACCACTTCTGAGACCGTACTTACTATTGGGATTCTTCAATACTGAGAGAACTGCAGCTTTTGCTAATGCTTTTAACTGACAGACACATTTTACTGGAAACCAGTTTGGAATTTGAAGCCAAACTACTGCAGCAAAATTCAGGACAGCTGCTGGAGAAGCACTCTATAAAGCTGGAGCTGCAACAATGTCAAAGACCAGACCTCCTTGTTTCAAAACATACACAGATTGAGCAGCCATGGCTCTCAGCAGGTCATCACTTACACCACCACACGCAGAAGATTCTAAAGGAGGAGGAAAAAGCACCAGCCAAACATGATAATCTGCAGGCTTTATGCTCTACACAACTCCAAATTACTTCTGCAACTGCCAGCTAACAAAGACTTCTCAACAACATGAGTGTAGTAATATTCCCCAAAGCAGCTTCCTTTGGTTACTACACTAACTATTCTGCTTCTTTTCCAGATGCAGATTTGTAACAAGGCTTTGGAGTGAAATAACATCAAGGACACACAACCACAAACAGAACAGTAGCTTTTTACCTTGGCAATGTCTTATTTTACATTATTAAAAAAAAAAAAAAAAAAAGAACAAGAAACTATTGCTAAGCAGGGTGGGGTGGGGGGAGGGTGGAGAGGGCAAGGACGGGAAAAATACTCTCCACCAAATAATGAGTCAGTAGTCTGCATTCAAAGCAGAAAAATAACTTTTTTATATATATATATATGTCACTGAAGCAGCTTGCTAAATTTCTAACACAAGGGTAAAGACTCCTTAGTCTTTTTGTTATTCACACTGACTTGAATATGAAAAGTAAACAGGAAGCCACATCACGTTGCTTCACCTGTCTAATCTTACTGCTGCTGTAGGTAAGAAAATTTACTTCTTTACATGCTTCTCCAGCTTCATAGGCAACTTGATTAAGTTTCACATTTTGATCCCACTGGGTTTGCTGCATGAATCCAGTTGCAGGAAATAATCATAGGAAAAATTCATCAAAACACACATGGCAAGGCCAACTTTCCCATTTACTTTTTTAAATCAAAGTTCAGCAGAAGGGTAAAAACAGTAAAAGAAAAAGACATACCTGAAAAATAGAGCAAAGAAACTTTAAGGTTTGGGATAAAAATAGTTTGAAATTTTCTGCATATAACCAGTGCTGAAATGTTTCCAATAATTCTCCAGCTAAAAACCCAACACCAAAAAAAAGCAGATAAAACTACTGAGGTTAAAGTACGTCCACATAAAAGGACTTGGGTGTAAATGAGAAGCAGTACAAAAAACTCAAACAAACACTCAACTCTGAATATTCCTCAGCTGTAGCAAAGCTATTTTGGAACAGAATAAAACATCCTCATGCACAAAGTTATCGACTCACTCTATTTGTGCAATGAACAGAAGAAAAAAACTAATTCCCTCTCAAAACTGTACAGTCAAAAGAATCTGTTAAGTACTGGGACTTTGTGGTGGTCCTGCAGTTACTCTAGCCTTATACTACCCTGGTACAGGGACAGAGAAATTCCACAACTTTTTTTTTTTTTTTTTTAAGATGCATGTGAATTCTGGATCTTCACAACATAAATTGCTGGACCACATGAGTGTCCTTGCATGTCACGGAAACACAATGGAAAAAAGGCCCTTCTGGATTCTGTCCTTTTTATTTTGGGGCTCAGTTCTAATACAATTAAAATTGTATCACAGAAATCTAGGATGGAAGACACTTTGACCCAACTTCGGATTTTTGCACTGAGAACACACAATACTGTGAATCACAGTGGAACAACTGCCTCTTCTTTCTCACAATCTCGCCTTGCAGGTACATGCCAAAATGCCTCTGCTGAGCACATCCATCATTAACTTTCTAAGACTTTCTTAAATCCCCTTGGTGCCAAGAGAATGGTAGATCAGAGACTTAAAAAGCCAAGAATTTGGCCTATGACTAAGAAAATAAAATTGCAGATGATTTGCTTAGCTTTAATTGATCCAAGTTGATCATATTGAACTGATTAAACTTTGCATCTAGTACAAAGTAATGTGGATTACACTAACTTAAAAAAGAGAATTTATAACCACTGCTAACTGCAAAACACCTAATGATACATACTAAAAAATTTTGAGTTAAAAAATGCCAGTGAAATGCAAATCATTAAAAAATATATTTGTTTACAAGCATATAGATGAATTTAAAAGAAAGACAACAAATGAATGAAGGTTTTATTCTATCAGGAATAACAAAATCTTCACCAAATCCTCCTCCTCAAAGCATTCACTTATTCAGTGTAATAGAATATTAAATATCTAACCCTTGAAAGTCAGCAGACCTGTCTAACTTTCTCACTAGGATGGCAAAATAAGGTGATTCATTAATACACAAAGATCCATAGCTTTTTAAATTAGTTTCTCTTGGTTAATCTAAAGCTCTCATGAAAATGCCTATGGACAAGAGTCATGAATTGTATTAAAAATGAGTAATTCCACACATCTAATTAAGGACTTTGAATTTTTTCCTCTACTTAATCTCAAAACAGATTGAGAAAGTTGTACAGAACACAAAATAACCAATCTCAACACAAATTACCTGGTTATAACTCTCAGACTTACAGAAGTACACCACAAAACACTGTTCAGTGATAGCACTGAATGATGCATCAGGAATAATACAGAGACCCTCACTTACAAGGGACAGGAGGTGTGTAAGGATGCATCAGTTCCTCTTGTCTCAAACAACCTTCCTAATGGACAACAAAAATATGGAAGCTTCTGTTTCCTTATCAAATATTTGCAGAATAGCAGGACCCTGGATGAAAGATACTGCACTTCCCTGGACCTCAGATGTTGATTAATCACCTAATGAGATGTGAAAAATACCACTGTGATCCACCGATGGATACGTCTGGGTGATATTAGTTAAGTGTATACTGCAAATCTTTATTAATGTGAGCAGTCTAAATCCATGTGATTGCAGACCAAATCCAAAGTTGATACACCTCTTAGATCAACTAGAATGATGCACATTGGATTAAAACCACAATACATCTAAATCACAAGAGTAGTTTTGGAATAGTAGTAACCAGTCATCTCGCTGTTGAACACTGTAATTCATCCTGTTATTTTTTCCCCTTTTGGCTTTGATAGCACAATATTTTCTCAGCAATAACACCACTTGATTTCAGTTTCAGCTGGAACCTCGCCTGACTAAAGAGTACAGGCATAATCTCCGTCTTTGTAGATTTACACAATGAGGCACAAAGGGATATATGAAACAGTTTTAACTTAAGCAAGGAATTTCAAGCTCTGGCAACTTTCCTCTAAAGTAATTGCAAAAAACATTTAATAGGTTATATATGTAGTTTCAACTAAGTTTCTTTCATAAGAATAAATGATTACTCAAGGAGCTTGAAAATTATAATTTTGGTTATTTAACAATTTCCTCTGGATTTTAATGAATCTAAGTAAGTGGCACAGAATTGTATTTGTTTCCCTTTCCATTTTTAAAGATAGAGTACTATACTTTCCAGGAAATTAAAAATTCTCTTAAATGCATAATGTTTCAGTATTTAGAAGTGGCAGAAAAGTGCCAAAGACCCTCTGAAGAAAAATTTCTAACAGGATCTATAGATTGAAATACTATATACCTCCAGCAGAAAGTACCATTTCATTCTAATATTTAGAAAGAGTAATTTCAAAGCTTATAGAGACTTAAGAGTTCAGAACAAAACATCAAACACTTTTGTATCACATGCAGAATACTGCTTCAGTATGCTTATTCACAGAGGAGAAAAAGGAGAGCCAGGTGCACCAACTCATCTTACACTACAACTTTACATAAATCCCTTACTTAATCCTTTGGGTTTATATTGCTCTTTGAGTTGGGTAAAGGAGCAGTGTGAAAATGCTCCTAAAGCCTCAATGTAAATGTTTCTTTAATCCTATTAAAGCCACAAAACAGGCCCAGCTGAAGGAGCAGGAAACTGAGCTAAGGAACTCTCAGTGACCCCATCACTACTGTCTCTCTTGGCACTGACCTGTTGGTCACAAGTTCATCCCAGCCATGGCACAGATGTTCTGACATCAGGCTGACTCAGGACATCAATATGTGGACCCTATATCACCTAAGTACGTACCAGACGGTGGTGTGCTTTGTAGCAGCATAAAGTCTTGCACCGGTAACTTAAAGCTGAATTATTAAAATAGTTGATACAGAAACAGGAGATAGGATTAAGTGTTTTTAAATGAGACTTTGTTGCATTACAGAACTTTACCTTCCCCACACGACATTGAATTCAGCCAATGACACAGCTTTACTGCTTTTCTTTAGAAGTCAGAAGACAGGGAAAAATTTAAAGAAAAATACTCAAGGTGACACCACACTTTAAAAACTGGGTCTGTTAAAATGTGTTGGTGGTAACATTTAGGGTTTGGAGTCTCATTAATGTGGCCCCAGGGAAAATATAAACACTCTTTCTGAAATTAAATCTTGAGTTTGCCCACCGCAGTCTTGTTTTCAGCTTCAGCTGCTGGCACTTCAGCCTGCAATTGAGGCCTTGCATCAAATGCCAAGCCAAACATTCAGGAATAAGAATGGTAATGACACCCTATTTTGTTCTAAGTCATATTAAAATATAGCAAGTATAAAAAAAATAAAAATCACTCATTTGAGATTAATAACTTAAAAGGAACTGATTTTCATAACCTCTCCCACTTGCACTTGCCTTCAAACAATAAACCTTCAGAAGAACGTTGTGCTTGAAGCTTGAAATCAAGCACACTTCCAAAACAATAACACGTATCAAAATTCTGATAGTAACTGGCTAACACTAAAGGGCATAAGTTTTGCCTACATAAGTTCAAAAACAAATTTTCTGGTTTTGCTGCATGATTCTGCAAGTGACTGTCGCGGCTTAGGGCTGGGCCGGCCACTAACGCGGACAGACACTCTCTAACCCCCTCTTCAGAATGTGCAGCCTTTTAGAATACACTAAACTGGAAAGTAAAAATCACTAAATAGGACTGGGTTTTTAGCTAAACCCAGGACATTGACTTATCAATAAATGGAAGTCACCAATCTGTAACACAAGTTTTTCAAGAAGGGGCCCTCCTATTCACAGTGATAAGATATACTAATGCCATAACTCTGTTGCTGCAACATTTCATACCAGCACACTCTCTTATTCTCAAATTCCTCCCCTAAATATATGCTGCATTCAACGTGGCAGTGTGCTGCTCCAGATGTTTGTTGGCTTTCCCTCTTTCTCCTCTGAGACTCTAGCAGTAGCCATCTGTAATGTTACAATGCAGGTATATCAAGAGTACCACAAAAAATGTAAGACACATCCTCAGTCCAAGGTAAGAAATTGGGAACTCTTGTTACCAACTCTTGCTGCCAAATGAATGGTCAGCCCTGCCTATCCTACCCCAGCTTCTGCAATGTCACATGATGCACAGATACTATCCCCTATATGGGAAAAATTGCTGTCTGGATCTGTGTGGGATGTATAGAGCATCTTACATAACCACTGCTCTAATAAACTTGTCCCATATGGGAATGTGGGTTGCAGATTAACGTGACTCAAAGGAGTAGACTGTAACTGAGATTCAAAGCAGCGATTAAAAGTAGCTTACCTGCCACTGGAGAAATAGAAAATTTTAAGAATATGAAGGCACCAATTTACCAAGAGACACAGGAAAGGGTGTGCCAGGACTTCTAACAGGACTCATTCCACTGTTAACACACAGCGACCACCTGAAGAATATAAAATTACGATATGCCCTAGCTACCCAACATACCTAGTGAATCCCAAACTTTACTGTGACTGTCTTTGGAAAAGTAAGCACTAAAATCAGCTCCACGCTACAAATGTCCAAGTGTGACCAATGTGACAATTACCACCAAAGGTGGCAATTCATGGCTTAGCCTACATGCCTGTGCAGAAACGCCCCGCTTTTATTTGCAGACTTCCTGGATTTTGGCGTGAAAGCATGGGATGAGCAAATGTTGTGTGCTTGTCATGTCTTGCCTGAAGTAAGTAACTGGGAAGAAGGCAGAGTGCTGGATCCTTAATACTCTTCTAAGCTGTAGCGGAAAAGGATTGGCAGCAAACACTTTTTAACCATGGAAGCACATCAGTACACAACATGAACCACATCAGCACTGTACTTGGAACCAGAAAGTTGAATTATGTATTTCAAAAACCTCCAGATTATATGTGTTCAGTCTAGTTATTGAAGTTACTGCAGTGGTTTATGGTAACAGTTATTTTCTCTTCAATCCAAGACATCAGTAGGTATTTTAGTAGCCTTTCAAAGAACAGCATTTCACATTCATACACAGTACATTTCTGAAAGGCAGGTAAAGGGTATCTTCTTTTACTCCCACTCATCATCATGCCAGTAAGTTGTAAAAAAATACATACTTTATCAGAAATAAGTGAATAAGTGAACTTGCAAAATTATTCACTAAGAGTAAAAAAAAAAAAGACTGGATGGGCACAGTTGAGAAGTTTAGATATTATAAAAGAATTATTTCATAATCACCCCAAGAAACTGAGCTCTTAGAGTGTAATTGTCATGGACAGGCTGGAGAGGTGGGCCCAGGCCAATCTCATGAAGTTCAATAAGACCCAAGCGCAAGATCCTCCATCTGGGTCAGGGCAACCCCAAGCACCGCTATAGGCTGGGCAGTGACTGGCTTGAGAGCAGCCCTGAAGAAAAGGACTTGGTGATACTGGTGGACAGGAAGCTCAACATGAGCCATCAGTGTGCATTTGCAGCCCAGAAAGCCAATCGTGTCCTGGGCTGCAGCAAGAGGTGCATGGTCAGCAGGTCGAGGGAGGTGATTCTCCCCCTCTACTCCACTCTCGTGAGGCCCCACCGGGAGCAATGCATCCAGTTCTGGAGCCCACAGTACAAGAGAGATATGGACATACTGGAGCATGTCCAGAGAAGGGCCACGAAGATGATTAGAGGGCTGGAGCACCTCTGCTATGAAGACAGACTGAGAGAGTTGGGGATGTTCAGTATGAAGAAAAGAAGGCTCCGAGGAGACCTTATTGTGGCCTTACAGTATCTCAAGGGGGCCTCCAAGAAAGCTGGTGAGGGGTTTTTTAGGATGTTGGGTAGTGATAGGACTAGAGGGAATGGATTGAAGCTAGAGATGGATCGGTTCAGATTGGACTTTAGGAAGAAGTTCTTCATCATGAGGGTGGTGAGACACTGGCACGGGTTGCCCAGAGAGGTGGTGGAAGCCCCATCCCTGGAAGTTTGTAAGGCCAGGCTGGATGGGGCTCTGGGCAACATGGTCTAGTGGGGGAGGTCCCTGCCCATGGCAGGTGGGTTGGAACATTTCTATGATTTTTACTGCTCTCAGTTAGCCTGTTTACTTTATTACTTTTGTAAAATAAATCCTCTTCATAGAAGAGGAATAGAATAGAATTTCATAAAAAAATTCTCCTCATAGAATCATGGAATGGTTAAGGTTAGAACGGATCTTGAACATCATCTAGTTCCAATGCCCTGGCTGTGTGGCGATCTTCCTTCTTGTTCTCTCTGCTTTCTGCACTTGTAGACACTTTTATTTATTGGGGAAATCCCGTATGTTAAGCAGTAAAAATAAGACTTTCAGTTTCAGACACATTATTAATAGAACCACCTGCCTATAATAATCTTACTCAGATTTTAGAATAGTTACATGTTGATAGTACCTATGAAAAATCTTCCATTAAAACACGTAAATGATTCTTGAGTTCATATATATTTTTTACATAGAATACTTTAGTTTTGTTTTGAAAATAATAGATACTTCTAAACACTAGACTCCTCTAGAACTCCAGGTCTTTTAAATTTCCTCTGGTTTACAAGCAATAAAACCAATTATCTGTAGTGCCAGCAAATAACACGTATTGAACATAAACTACTACTATACTCTCTTTTCTAAGTGCGTGACTCAAATGTTAGTGAGAAGGCAAATAGTTTTGCAGAATATCCAGCCACGCTTGTATTTCTGGTTTTAAAGAATATAATTAAGATATTCTCTGTGAACATCGGAAAGAAAATACTTTACATATTAGGAAAAAAATCCACACAGATAACCAGGGTAATGGCAACTGTGACATAGATCATCTTCCACGGTTTATATTGGTCGAGGCACTTATGAAATAGATTTTATAGGCTTTGTAGCTGATCTACAAAACTAAAGGTAAAAAAAAAATCAGCTCTAGAAGTGCATTCATGATAAGTCAAACTTGTATGACTACACATAATTTCAAAATGTAACACACAGAACTTCAAAAAAGCTGAAATGAGATTTCATTTACATAACCAAAGCCAAAAAACAGAGTAGCAGATAGAAATCTACTCAAAAGGTCAAAACAAAGGTCTAGGTGTTTCTTCAGAGAGAATAAACATACAAAATACACACCACAAATCTAGTACATGACGAAAAATAACCCTGCAACACAAGAGTGGCCATGCAGGAAGTCAGCAGTGTTAATCTTACTCGTAGAAATCTCCTGCTGTCTTGGGTATAAGTTGGTCACTATTTTTCTTCTCCTAAAAAGCATTACGACTACAATCATCTGTGTGCAGAATGAAATGCACAATTCCCTCTCAAACGTTACTTGTTTCTTGCCAGAAACTTGAAAAATGTATGACTTGCACTTTAAGGTATAGCCCAAGATGAGCTGACTCTCTAGAGATGTGTGCTATTAGGGTAAACACTAGTATTTTCTAAATATTCCAAGTCTTTTTCAGAGAAGAGCAAAAATCAATTCTACTTGCATGGTAAGTAAGAATTTTCAATTCTACTTACATGATAAATAACTAAGCTGTGCATCCCACTGGCAGGACAAAATTGCACAGAAACCACCTGGTCAGGGAAGGAAGAAATGGACCTGGAATTCTAGTTTCCAAAAGTAGGTGTATTATTACCAAACTAAAGGAATAAATTCTCCATACAAGAAGCAAAATTTGTCAGCTTTTTCTTCACTTTACAGTAAGAGAGACACAGTTTATGCCAGCTTGCCAACAATTCTTAAATATAAATAAAATATTGTTGCTGAAATAGGTCCTTAGATTCCATAATACTGGAAAAAACAATCTATTAAATACTAAACTCAAAAAATATCTCATTTGGACATTTGCACTTCTGGAGCATGCACTCATATTTTGGTAAATATTAGTCAGAGAACCACAATGTTTAGTTATGCTTTCTTCTAAAGGTTATGAGGAACAGCTGCACAAATCATATGGGAACACACAGTAGTACAGTGAACGACATTACAATGGTTGTATCTTGGCTCCCAGCTTCTGTCTCTTAAATCAGGATGGGAGTGCATTTGTGACAAGTGTCTGCATCTTTTAGGGAAACGTGGACTGCATAAAAACAATTGTCTCATTCAAATAATTACTCCAGCTCTAACATGTAAGCTTTCCCCCGTAGTCCAAAATATGCCTTTTAAAGTCAATGAGAGCTGTGTAAAATGGAGAAGATAAAATGTGACTGATTAGTACAATTAGATTTGATGTCAGAAAAGAAGCAGTAAATTTTCCTCAAGAAAGATGAATGTCAATGTAAATAGGAAAAAATAAAATTTGCTTGCTAGCTGGCTATGTGGGTAGTAGTTCAAGAACTACAAATATAAGAAATGCTCACTTTAAGTACTTATGAAGTAAATCTTTGTAATTTAGAAAATTTCTTTCAATAACCTATTCAGCACAAGATTTATTTGGTAGAAAACATTCTCTCCTGTGGCTCACTTTCTCCTATGTATGCCCAACTAGAGGAATTCGCTTTTTTCTCTGCATAGCTAATAGTTACAAAACCTAAAAAGTACATAAATAATAGGCACAATATTAGAGTACTGCATTTTTGTATGCTACAAACATGCAAACTCTAATATATTGAATGACTATTTTTTTTAAATCATTCAATAGCAATTAATAGTAAGTAAATTACTGAGGTATGAGATTTAGAAACAACTTCCAATCTCCAGGACTGAAAATAAAAATACTGGAATTAGACAACAGAATATTTCTGTACAGCACCATGACACAAAAACTCCTAATATTTGTGTGCTTTTAAGAGTTAACAATGCCTAGTTTTTACCAAAAGGCAAAAGACATTGACAGATTATACAGAAGAAGCCTGAACACTGTCCAAGTTGGAAACAAAAATATGAAGCTGAACAAAGAGTTTCCTGACCTTTCTAACAATAATTGGAAACACATCTTAGTTTGAAGTACAGTAGTGACCAATTAACAGCTTTGATCATTAGAATTTTTAACACACCTGGAAATATTTGGTTCTTACTTTTATTGACCTTCAGTCTTGCTCAGTTTCTGGACAGTTTATAAGGACACTGTCAACAAGAAAAATTACATTTCTGTCTGAAAGTTTCATATCTACTTGTAAGTAACCTCTCAAGTGACTAAAACCAAAACACATTTGTAAAACAACACAGAATCACAGAATATGAAGGGTTGAAAAGGACCTTGAAAGATCATCTAGTCCAACCCCCCTCCCAGAGCACCTAAGTAGGCCACACGGGAACGCGTCCAGGCAGGTTTTGAATGTCTCCAGAGACTCCACAACCTCTCTGGGCAGCCTGTTCCAGGACTCTGTCACCTTCCCAGTGAAAAAGCTTTCCCTTACGTTTGCATGGAACCTCCTACGCTCCAGCTTGCACCTGTTGCCCTTTCTCCTATCATTGGACATCACTGAGAAGAGTCCAGCTCTGTCCTCCCGACACTCATGCCCTTAACATATTTATAAATGTTCATGAGGTCACTCCTAAGTCTCCTCTTCTCCAAGCTAAAGAGAACCAGCTCCCTCAGCCTTTCCCCATAAGGGAGATGTTCCACTCCCTTAATCATCTTTGTGGCTCTGCGCGGGACTCTCTCCAGCAGTTCCCTGTCCTTCTTGAACTGAGGAGCCCAGAACTGGACACAATATTCCAGATGTGGCCTCAACAGGGCAGAGTAGAGGGGCAGGAGGACCTCTCTCGACCTACCAGCCACACTCCTTCTAACACACCCCAGGGTGCCATTGGCCTTCTTGGCCATGAGGGCACAGTGCTGGCTCATGGGCATCCTGCTGTCCACCAGGACCCCAGGTCCCTTTCCACCAAGCTGCTCTCCAACAGGTCAGAACCCAACCTATACTGCTACATGGGGCTGTTCTTTCCCAGAGGCGAGACTCTACACTTGCTCCTTTTGTATTATTTCGTTAAATTTCTCCTCACCCAACTCTCCAGCCTGTCCAGGTCTCGCTAAATGGCAGCACAGTCTTCTGGTGTGTCAGTCACTCCTCAAAGTTTTGTGTCATCAGCAAACTTGCTGGCAGTGTGCTCTGTTCCCTCATCCAGGGCGTTGATGACTATATGGAATAGTACTGGTCCCAGTACCCATCCCTGTAGCGGAGGGACTCCAGTAGATACATGCCTCCAACTAGAGTCTGTCCCGCTGACCAAAACTCCCTGATTTCTTTCTTCCAATCAGTTCACAGTCCACCTCACTATCGATCATCCAGACCACACTTCCTCAGTTTAGCTGAGAGGATGTCATTTGACAGTTTTAAATGCTTTACTGAAATCCAGATAAACCACAACTACTGCACTGCAATCATCTATTCACCTGGTTATGTCCTCATAAACGCCTATCACGTTGGTCATATGCGACTTCCCATTGGTAAAGCCATGCTGACTGCTCCTAATGACCTTCTTATCCTTGATATGCCTAAAGACAGGACCAAGGATAAGTTGTTCGATCACCTTTCCAGGGATGGAGGTGAGGCTGTCCAGTCTGTCGTTACCTGGGTCCTCCTTCTTGCCCTTTTTGAAGACTGGGGCAACATTTGCGTTCCTCCAGTCCTCAGGCACCTTTCCTGTTCCCCATGACTTACCAAAAAACACACTATGCTATTTCTCTCAGTTTGCCTACTTTTCACTTACTGAACACAATGAAGGAACAGGAAACTGGAAAGTGAATTGTCTTCCTTTTCTCAGTCTGGCATGAGTGACATGTTGATATTCTTGAACTTTCTCATGCAAACAAGAGTGGCAGGTATTAGGGCTGAACTAAAACTCATAGAATCAGAGAATAGTTTCAGCTGAAAGAGACCCTGAAGGTCATCAAGTCCAGCCTTTGTCCCAGCCTGATCAACCCACTAAACTATGTCTCCCAATGCAACATGTAGTCATGTCTTAAACACTTCCAGGGACGGTGACTCAACCACCTCCCTGGGCAGCCTGTTCCAATGGCTGACAACCCTTTCAGTAAAGAAATTCATCCTAATATCTAACCTGAACCTCCCCTGGTGCAATTTAAATCCATTTCCTCTTGTCCTATCACTCTCCACTAGGGAGAACAGACCAACCCCTGCCTCTCTACAACCTCCCTTCAGGTAGTTGTAGAGAGCGATGAGGCCTTCCCTCACAAGACTTATGTTCTAAGCCCTTTACCAGCTTGGTGGCCGCCTCTGTACCCTCTCCAGCACCTTGATGTCCCTCTTGTAGTGAGGGGCCCAAAACTGGACACAGTACTCAAGGTATGGCCTCACCAAAGCTGAGTAGAGGGGAATGATCACCTCCCTGCTCCTGCTCGCAACACCATTCCTGACGTAGGCCAGGATGCTGTTGGCCTTCTTGGCCACCTGGGCACATGCTGGCTCATGTTCAGCCAGCTGTCCACCAACACTCCCAGGTCCCTCTGCCTGGCAGCTCTCCAGCCACTCACTCCTCCCCAAGCCTGAGCTCTCAGAGTAGAATTCTCCGTATAGATGTTTGTCCTCTGACAAAGAGATACATATTTGCTTAAGTCAGTATTACACAGCAGCTTGAAACTTGTAAGATTTAAATGACTTCATGTCCTGAGTTAGAAGCCTAGAAGAGTTGATTCTTTGAGTGACAGCTCTCCAGGGGGAAGATATCCTTTGGCAGCATAAATATTCCTTGAGTTCATCTCTTGTTGTCAAAATAAAACAACTTTACTACTTTTGGTTTTTTTCCCTTGTTCTTTCTAAGGAAAGCTCGGTGCAGCACTGTACATTTTCGTCTGAGTAAGGCTGCCTTTTGTGCAACTTTCACGTCTCAGAAATTTCTTCAGTTGTGGTACTAAGCTTATAATGAAAGTAATTCTGAAAATGATTCCTGGGAGGTATTTTTAACCCTAAAAAATGGTCATTATTTTCCACCAAAAAAATCAGTAATTTTTTATCTTCCACCAAACATACACAGAGTATATAGAGAGTAAAATTATTGAATTCATATGAACACTTAAGGTAATCCTCTCAAACACAGATTCACAGAGTTGGTCAGAGATGTCATCTTTTCTTCCAAAGTAAATCTCATTTATATTGCCTAACAAAATGTATGTTTCATGAAGAAAATGTACTCCAGGAAAACACAACTTGTTGTTAAACTGCTAAGCTATTGACATTGTTATTTGTTTACAGAAATATTTTCAAGTAACATCTGATGCTCTTGGCTTGGATGATGGGCTGAAAACATGCAGATTATAAGTAGTTTTTATTTTTAAGTACCAGGTTTTAACCTCATAATTTAATTTAAAAAAAATCTTAATGAAGTCCATGTATGCATTATGTCATGACATGAAAACATAACGGACTTATTAAGAATGCAATTCTCCAAGCAGAGACGATTAAAGCCAGAAATATTTGTAATTAGATCTTGAGTCGTAATTTAATTTTCAGCATGGTACCACTTTCTACAAATCCTTCTATTTTTTCTTTTCTGGTGGACACAGAAGAATTGATTCCATACATGCCAAAAATAAGAACTCAAATCACAAGTGTCCATGTTTAGTGCTGAGACAACAAGAGGTACAGGAGCTACAGGTGTTACAAATGTGGGACCTGCTGCTACTAAACTGGTTCCCTTGAAGAAATGGAAAACAACAAAGTGCCTCGTTTTGTACTTCCCCACCGTGTGGCACACAGTCAGTGGGTTTGGCATTTATTACAGACATTACCTTGTTTATTCTAAAAAAAGATACAGTTGTGTAAATTATTTTTACTCTCTATTCACTTTGTTTTCATAACAAGAACATAAGAATCGGCTGTATGCAACGTGTTGGTACATGTCAGACCAATGCCTACCTAGCACAGCATCCAGAGGCAAAGAGCAAGCACCTAGAAAAGGGTGTAACAGGAGAAACACACACTGACACAGTTACCACCTTAGCCAGATCAAAATATTTTCGTATTTAACAGCTCTTGATGGTAATTTCTTACAATAAATTTATCTAGGTTTTTGGTTTGTTTGTGGGACTTTTTTTTTTCTTTTAAAGAATCATTTCGGCTCGTAGCATCTACAACATTTTGTAGCAAGGAGCCCCATATCATGGGAAGAAGTAAATCTTCCTGCTTGCGTTTCAGGTGACATCTTCTAACTGTATTTACTAGTATTGCAGATTTTCAGGAATTAATTGAATGATGCAATGTTTGAATGCAAATGTCTTTGCATGCAAACAGAATGAACTGTGTGATCAGAAGACTTCTGTAATGACCAAGTTACAAGATAGCAGTTTTGAGGCTTCTAGTAAAATAAGCTTAGAAAATCCTCTTGGACCAGGTATAACACAGTACCTATCTTAAGACACAAATACCTCTAAAGATTTGTATTTTCCTTGGTTTTTATAAAGAATGCTTTTGCAATATGATATCTAAACAAAAAACATCAACATGATGAAGGAAAATTCAACCACGTCCACAAAGCAAGTTAAAAAAATATATTACTTTAGTGTTTCAACCGCATAAAAGATAGGGCCAAATATAAATGAGGGGATAAATCCAAGACATGCTCTTGTGTACTGCTTCTTCATGAAATGAGCAGAAAACAAAACCATCTGATGATACTTTTTTTTCCCCACAAGAAATTCCAATAAAATTGAAACTAAAGGAAAGTACTAACTTGCATCTTTGCAAGTGCCCAACATCTGTTTCAAAGAAATCCCCTCTGAAGTATTTAAACAATGTCTTCCAATTAAGATGAAAAAAAATTACAAAAATGCTAAGAGTACCACAAATGTTGCAAGAGTTATGAGTTATCAATACAGCAATGGTAATTTTGATAGTGCACCCCAAGCACAAATCAGTCTGGGCAATGAGTGGACTGAGAGCAGCCCTGCAGAGAAAGGCTTGGGGGTGCTCGATGAAAACTGAATCTAAGCCAGCAATTTGCACTCACAGCCCAGAAGGTAAATCGCATCCTGGGCTGTATCAAGAGAAGAGTGGCCAGCAGGTTAAGGGAGGTGATCCTGTCCCTCTATTCCGCTCTGGTGAGTCCTCACCTGCAGTGCGGTGCCCAGCTCTGGGCCCCCCAACATAAGAAAGACACGGATCTTCTTGAGTAGGATCTGTCATTATTTCTGAGATCAGCTTCAGTTGCATTAAATATTTAGCGTTGTTGCCCTAGTGCATAGTACAGTGTTTATAAAAGTAGCTCCATATGATTCTGGCAAAACACTGGCATTTTAAAGAATAATCATTTACATTTCAGATTTTAACCATAAACAACTAAATACCAAAGGTTAAAAAGCATAGTTGTTAAAAGCAAAAAGGTGTGAAGCAAAGTGACCTATAGAGGGGACTACCTGTCTCCTACTGAAATCTCCTTTTTTTAAACATAGAAGAATTAAAACAGAATAATGATGCATATCTAGAAACACGAAAATAGAAGAGTATTTCAGATGACACATGGAGAATTACTAAAAATTTTAATTTACCTTTAATTTATCTACATTGAGAGACTGTGGGAGAAACTGTGGTTTTTAATCCTGAAATGCAGTAGGTTAGACTGTTTCAGAGCACGCACTTTACACCTGTTAGAATAAAGATGGTTTTAATTTTAATTTACCTTCTACATAAAAAGGAAAAAAATAAATCAAGATGTGCTCTCATCTCAGTCTACTGATGTGAAACCAAGCATGTGACTCACATACTCTGCAATGCATCTTCATGTTCTTCTACTTATTTCAACCTTTAGTCTCCAAGACAGCAGATTCAGTAGATCTATACTCTGATCAGTCAAATTTCTCTCAAGACAATTTTCCTACAAAATGAGATAATGGAACAGAAAATTTTATGCTAAATATAGGTTGTTCTATTGTTCTCCAGTGTTTTGGAAGTAGGAAGAATATAAGCTAGAATCAACTCCTTCTCTTGGCTTAATTTAAAATAAAAAGCTGTATACACTTTACACATGAGAAGCTGGTAAAGAAGATGTCAACAAAGAAATCTGAAAAACTACAGGAAAAAAAAATCTGCACCAAGGTATTTATTTAGATCATATTGGATCTAATCTATTTCCAAATCATGTGAAGTCACCCTTTCAAGAACCCAGTTCAATAATTTATTTGATACTACTGGAAATAACTACTTTAAAAGACAAAAAGCACAGTATTGTAGACATTAAAAAGTCAACCACAGGACTGGAAAAAAGAATTAAGCACAATGAGAAAACAGTGCACGTCTCGCACAAAATCTACTATGAATAAGTAAACATAAAGAGAATAAAAATCTCTAACTAAACTATTTGAAATTCCCCATGACTCCATACTAAAAACCCCAAAATGGATACCTGAAAGATTAAGAATTCCTGTAAAATAACTAGGAAATTTCAATTAAAGTTCTATGACCCAGGATAAAGCTGACATTTTTGTGGAACTTGTATTCACACTAAAAATCGAGTGGTACTTTCACTGTTTATTTAAAGGGGTACTGGATAAAGCTCTACACAAAAAGGGTCACAAAACTTTTCGTTGATGATTACAGAAAGAATTTCCAAACAACTCCATATGTAAAAATAATGAAAAATTACACTAAGGTCACATTACAGAAGAGAAGGGCAAAAATCTCTCGTCAACTATGTGATTTTAATCACTCTGTATGGGCACAAAATAAACTAACACAAAAATTATTACAGTATTATTTTGCCTTCTAGTACTTTTACAGATAAATACAATGGACAGAAATACCAACTATTAGGACAGTAATAACTGTCTGTTATGACTCACTACTGAAGAAAGCAGTAAAAAAGCAGAAGTAAGAAGTGGTTGACTTTGTGACTAGAGGACTACGCTAAAAAAAAATGTTAGACAAGAAAAAAAAAGGCTCACACTGCCAAGGATGACCCTGGTCCCTTACCATATCTCCATCTCCATGGCAAATCCATGAACTGACTGACTCCTAATATGTAAATATTTCATGCCATAAACTGGAAAAGGATTACTCTAAGTGCTTCAAAATGACACTTCTATGACCACTTGGAATGGGAATTATATATAATGGCAAAAGGTTGGATTGATAACCCAAAAAGTCCATTCCAGTCTAACAATCTTCATATTCCAGAAAATCTAGTTATAGGTAAAAGTGCTTTCAGAAACCAGTGTGCAAAGTCAGAGAATCCGACAAAGAGTGAACAGAACCCCTACAACCATCACTGCATATTTTTTAACCATGGACTTGCGAAATATCATATTTTAGTTAATAGTTACTAAATTGCTGAGGCAATTTTTGTGGTGTATGGTTAAGCTATTCATTCTTGCTTCAGTTTTTACTGATGAAAGACTATTGAGACACTGTGAGAGAAACTTCAAGTTGTGTTTTTTAATCCCGAGATGCAGTAGGTTAGACTGTTTCAGAGCATGTATTTTATACCTGTTAGAATAAAGATAGTTTGAATTTGACTTCAAAAATTAAATTTCATATTTCCTACTGTTCCTCTGCTCCCTTACAAGATTTTAAGTTTATTAATCTTCATTAGAAATGTGTAATCAAAAAAAAAATTAAAAATCAGACTCATAGTGGCAATAGTTTTACCACAGATGTTTTTTACTGGACTCATTTGGTACTTTCTGATTTTGAGAAACAACTGAATGGGTCTTTGTTTTGTTCTTTAAACACTCAATATTGTCAGAAGAAATAAGTCTGATGGCATTTCAATTGTCAGTCTTAAAATGTAATACATCCTCCTTAGAATTAATAAATTCTACAATAACTGTAATACACCTGCATACAAAGCCCTAACTGGTCTTTACCTAGAACTCACCAAATTTACATTCGTAGTTTGAGACTCGAGCTGGAAGTGCCAATTTAAACATTAAACATATAGCAGTGAATTGAGTCTGAGGCCACTTGTGGATCTTATCTGATACTGAAATAATTTTAGTGGCAAAATTTTATAGCTCATGCCATCTGAAATAAACAGGATCAAGCATACAAACACATTATTGCAGGATCTGGCCTACAAGGATGTTTTCCAATCCATTTGGCCAATTAGACCAAAAGGTAATAGGTAATTTATTTTTTTTATTCCCCTATTTATTGTAGGGGAATGCAGCACGAGTTTTTTTCCCCAGCTACTCTGCAGCAGAAGTTTGGCTCATACTAAATGATACCTGCATATGCAACCAACAGGAAAGAAAACCAAAACATATACAGAAGCTAATTAAGTATAAATATTGATAACACAATGAATGCCCACCTTTTTTTTAGTCTGTATGCAGGAATGACATAGCCTCATAGAAATCAAAAAAGAAACGTATAGGTAGTTGGACTAGAGGCAGCTGGACCAAATGATCACTGTAGACCCCTTCCAACTGAAATATTCTATTCCATAATTCCTATGGAAGTATTTACTTCCCAGTATGTTTTACTGTTGGAATGCAGTTGCATCCATGCACCATTTCGCCTGCTAGAAACACAAAACGTTGTGTGCCTACCTAGCTAAATATTTTTTTTTTAAAAAAATAATCCCCACTTACTAGTTGTTGGCACTGAAGTTCTCAACTATTCCATTTGAAAACACTTAATAGACCAAAAGTAACTGAATGAAATATTTTCAATCTTTAAAAATTAATTTTTTATTAAGTTGCTTTTCTCACTTTCTATCTGCAAGTTAATTAAAAAAATAATCTCAGCCAGACACATAAAATGTAAATATCTTCAAGAAATTGTCTTCACAGAACAGCACATACTAAACTCGACTGCTACACTTCACCCCTCTACCTTCATTTCCCACCTCGCTACCAGGAAGGTAAATTATTGTTTTGCCTTCCTGATATTTATATGCAAACATGGACTTATCAATGCTACACAGTCAAATATATCTTCAGGCAATTAATAAAGATAACTTTCTGGACATAATGTGGATGTACCTTAGCTGGAAAAAGCAAATCTGGCTAATAGTTGGAGCAAGCATATCCAAATTTGGCTCAGAAGAAATCTTCAAGGCACTATGAATGCTTGTACAAACCTCTATAAGTTTGCTAGCATGGAATGAAGTGAATATAAACATCAAAGGCGTGACATTTAGTTTCCTCAGCTTTAAAGAACTCCTGTTGAAAGATTACTGATTAGGAAAGAAAAGGGTTGAAAAGTGCTGTAAGGACAAAGGAACATCAATTACCCGCTTTTTGTTAACTTCCTACTAATTCAAATAATCCCACACATACGTCCCATAAGTATACATAGGTTACTGATATGCGGGATTCGTGGTTGGTAAGTCTCTGAACACTTAAATCATGCAGTGCCTTGGCTCTCAAAAGTAACCACGATTTTAGTGCTAGCACAGCTAGAATATAACTGAAATCAGTTTTGGAACTGCAACAACAGACTTCTATGTTTTATTTTCAACTCGTATGTTCTATTGACACAAGTGTTTCCTACAAATAATTATCAAATCAACCTATTTTTTAAGAGAGCCATTCACAATCAATTATTTCTAACTCAAACTAAATATTTACTATTACATATAGTACACTATAAACTGGATTACATTTATCATGTACTGTAAAACTTCTGGGATTGGCAGATCCGACTTTAATAAACCGTTACAGAAATTCCTCTAAGAATCCAAGAACAAATACAACTGTAAATGCTCATTAATATACTTTAATACTTGTAGCAAATACACAAGTGATTTTCTTCAATTGATATCACAACTATTATACTTTCACTAAAAGAAAGCTTTAATAGAATAAAGCAAATTACAAGCTACTTTGAAAACTGGTATATACAACATTTACCTTCAGGGATGAAGTGTACTTTGTACTACTACAAAACAAGCTGGATAAGAATCTGTCTATAAGTCTTTGCCGGAAGCACTTAACCACTGCTAACCAACTACAAATGTTGTTGTGGCCATGCATGGCTTGAAGGATTCTACAAATTTATTTTCAAAACAATAATGAAACATGCAGTGTATGTTACCTCTGTAAGTGTGTAAATGGGACTCCCCCGTCACTCAGAGAAATAAAACTATCACTGAATCTCGGACAGGAAAGCTAGGCATTTTCCCCAAGATCTTTCTAGGAACTCCTTCCATAAGCTGCTGCTGTTTAGTGTAGTCCCTAAAGCATATTTATTACTCTGACAGGTGTATGGGCTTTGACCGAGGTCCATTTACCCTGCCTCTTATGTAATCACATAAAACCTATTACGCCAAATGATTTGGAGTTAAAAACATCTTCCATTCTCAACTTAAATATGGGCAGACTTCAAAAATCTTATGCCAGAAAAAGCTAGCTGCCCTTACAAATGATTTTTTTTTTTGAACGGAGACATGTGCCGCTCAATCCAGAAGGGAAAAAAGTTGCCCGAAATATTTTGATATTCAAGAACTCTATGAAATTAATGGAAATTATGCTCCTACTAGATAAATCAAAGAGGATTTTATTTCTTTGAAGATGACATTTTCATTTTTTCACTGATTTGTGAAAACTTTGTAAAAGACAAGACAGATTAATAGTACTCAAACAATGGAGTAACAGCAATGAGCTCCAATTCTGCGTGTAGGACAAAAGAAAAGAGAAGAAAGTCTCCATTTCTGACAAAAACTGAAATCGAAGAGATTAAGGACAGATGAGTTGCTATTGAAATGCCTGCAGGAAATTACTGTCAGTTCGAAACAGTATGATCTAGCTGTCATCTGTGAGGAATCTGCATTAGAGCCATTAGATGATCTGTGCTAGCTGTCCTATTGACCGATTTATGAGACAAGCTATTTTCATAGTAGACCTATTTTCACGTTCCTCACAGCTTATCTTTTGTAAATGACCAATTTCAGAAACAAGGTCAAACACCCTGATGGACAGTACTTTGCCCTGGGTGTCTGCTTAAATGTCTTTGCCAGTAAGACCCATACTGCTAACAGAAACTCCTCCACAGACAGCATAATGGAAGAGAGGCTCATCCAGTATTAACCATCACTAGTAGCAGAGTGAAACTTCTGAAGTTAAATTCTATTTCCCATAAAAATATTCATCCCATAAAAGCAGGGAATAGAAGAGGCCAAATATGTTAATTCTAGTTCCTTCTCAGGACAACATTACCAATTTGATTCAAGTTTAGTGACTTTTTTTTTTTTTTTATTGGTAATACTGAAATCACTCAGTTTGATCTCTGGCTTCTACTGCCATATGAAAGGAAGTTTTTTAATTTTTTCATATTGTTTTTATAAAGATCCTCCAAGAGAAGTGTGTTAAATTTTTTATTCTCCTGAAAGTGAAACAAACTTGTCTTTTAAATTACCTTTTACCATTTACACACAAGCAACAAAGTGCAAGTGTATCGCATTAACAGCATATCTGAAACCAAGTTTCAGAACATTACATTTCATAACAAGAACAGTGCACTGGCTATAAATCATGTCCCATAGAATACCAATAAATTTTCAGGCTGTCATATAATACAGGTTGAGAGGAAAAGTTAATGACCTCTGTGTGCATGCAAACTGCACAATAAAGTTCATTTGTGAACATAAAATAGCATCTGTTATTGATACTGAAACGCTTTCAATGACGTGAACTCAGACCACAATTTGAATGTGGTAGCATCTATGCCCAATCCTTAAATTCCTGTAATAAGGAATACTGTAAATTGCAACCAACATATTTATTTCCGCTTTGTGATGAACTTAAAAATACTATAAACATATATGAAGAAATATCTCATAGTAACAAAGTGAAAAAAAAAAAAAGTGACAAATCCTGATTCTGTTTCCTTCTACATTTTAAGACAAGTTTCAGGATTAATAAACTTCACCAATTTGTCACTGCACGAAGTGAAACCCTTCAGCCACTTACCCTTTTCTGCTCTTGAATGTATTTCATCAGTTCCTCTCTTGTCCTCTTCACTGCTTCTTCGACTGCCCTTTCACTTCGTTTTTGCTCCTCCATTAATGCTTCCTTGACAATTTCCTTTTTAAAAGGAAAACATGTAAGTGTAAATATTAAAAGCATTTCACAAATGTAATACCAGTCCATCCCTTTCCTTCTCACTAAAATTTTATCATGACCACACTCCTTTCTCAATGATAGTTATCCTAAGCATATGCAACCATCCTCTTTGCAAAGAAATGTTTCCTAATGACCAGTCTGAACCTCTTCTGATGCAGCTTTGAACCATTCTCACACGTACTATCACTGGGTATCAGAGAGAAGAGACCAGCACCTCCCTCTCCACTTCTGCCCCTCAGGAAGCTGTAGAGACCAATGAGGTTCCCCCTCAGGCTCCTCTTCCCCATATTGCACAGCTGATCAATGTGCAGAGTCCTAGCGGCAGTAAATTTGTTTCCAAACCTTGGGAATTGGAAGGGACATTCACAGCGTCATAGAATGGTTTTAGTTGGAATGGACCCTTCTGATCATCTAGTTCCAAGCCCCTGCCATGGGCAGGGACACCTTCCACTAGACCAGGTTGCTCAAAGCCTCATCCAGCCTGGCCTTGAATGCTTCCAGGGAGGAGAAATCTACAACTTGATAATGTCTAATCTAAATCTTCCCAGCTTTAGTTAAAACTATTGCTCCTTGTCCTATCCCTATACACCCCTGTAAACAGTCCCTCTCCAGCTTTCTTGTAGGCCCCCATCAGGTACTGGAAGGCTACTACAAAGCCCTCCGAAAGCCTTCTCCCAGCTGAGCAACGCCAAGTCTCTTAGTCTGTCTCAGGAGAGGTTCTCCAGCCCTCCAGTAATCTCCGTGTCCTTCCTCTGGACCCACTCGAACAGATACATGTCTTTCTTGTGTTGAGGGCTTCAGAGTTGGACACAGCAGTACTCCAGGTGGGGTCTCACAAGAGCAGCGTACAGGGGCAGAATCACCTCCCTTGACCTGCTGGTCACACTTCTTTTGATGCAGCCCAGAATACAGTTGGCTTTTGGGGCTGCCCACTGCCAGCTCATATTGAGTGACTCTGTACACAGCAGTAAAAAGCAACAATGGACACCCACACACCTAACCCCCAAATTAGCATTACCATACATCAAATCTGTTTCAGTACTAGAAATGCACCACAGCAGAGAAACCCAGGAAGCACCTCTTAAAACACCTCTATCACCTCTAGTACAACCTGTTTGTGTAAGTTATTAGCTCAGGAAACAACTTCCTGGGCCAAAGTCACTGTCCTAAAACTCAAGTCCTAGCATCCCAAAGCCACCCATGAAATAAGTAAGAACATTATTTAGCCAAGTGTTTTGTTTCCAAAATTCAAGAAAATGAAGTGACAACCATAAGATTCCTGAAAACAAATCATACAAAAATGTAATTTTTAGAAAACTACAAAACGCGCAGTAAAAATAATCACACAACATCAAAGATTTGGGAGACTGAGAGCATCTCAGAAATGAGCTGGTGGGCTTTGCAATTCCTATGCTTTTGCACTAGATATTCAAAAGTGGAAGTAGCAGAAACACTCGTGGCACACCTGCAGAATGAAGCAGGGATTTGTGACACTTTTATTAACAGTATCATAAAGCTTACTTAGCACATTCACATTTAGCACCAGTAAGCCATGATCTGAATTTCGTAGGATGAAATTTATTTTTCTTTTAAATAATAAAAATATAGCATAACTGCATTCTTTACAGCTATTCAGAAATACGAGTTCAGAGAAAAAAAAAAGTTTTTTTCTTTCAAGAAGTTCCACAGTCCTTCGAAAATACATTCATGATAATAAGGAAAAAAAATCTGGTAACTGTTGCAATGCTCACAGAAAACATAACTGGGTTTCTAGTGTATTTGCTCATATAATTTTTTTAAATCAAAACTTTTTGAAAATGAAAAGTAAATACAAATGGACTATCTTCCCTAGTACTGTCTGCTGATTAGATGATAACACTGTGTTAGTAGCAGGTACAGAAAAGATTTATCTATAGCATTGCTTGACTGGAGAGTAATACAGGTGGTTTATGATACATATTTGCAATTTGGATTTGTGGGAGTGGAAGATGGTCTATACTTTGGGGTTGGTTCTGTTGTTTTTATTTTATTTTTTTCTTCTTCCCCTCCAGATCTCTACTGGCCAAGGACCAAAGCTCTAAACGAAGTTCAAACCCTTGCTATATGCTATGCCATCAGATATGATCAATCAATTAAATATTAAAGCAGAATAACACCTATTAACACAGAGCTGCTTTAGTAAAACTAAAAGACATTTTTCACCACTTCAGTAAGAAAAAAAATAAAAATCAAGGACAGCTTATTTTTTTCTATTTACTTGTTCACAGGGTTTCAGACTCTTGTCAAAATGACGGAGCCTACCTTGTACATACACTGGCAGGCTTAGAAGAAATCGATTACTTTGCTGCAGTACTTAAAGTGCTCAATTTAAAGTTAAAACACCATACTTAATTATATGGGAACAATGACTAACATAAGGAGAAACACATACCCTTATAAATGTTTGGAGATAGAACGACAATGATTTTATTTCTTTGCTTACTGGTTTAAGAAACATTTGGTAACCTACAGTGACACTTGCTTTAAATCCAGAGTCGCAGAATGCCTCCTTGGTGCTTAACCATTTACAGAATCACAGAATCACAAAATGTCAGGGGTTGGAAGGGGCCTCAAAAGATTATCTAGTCCAACCCCCCCGCCAGAGCAGGATCACCTACAGTAGATCGCACAGGAATGCGTCCAGGTGGGTTTTGAATGTCTCCAAGGAAGGAGACTCCACAACCTCCCTGGGCAGCCTGTGCCAGTGCTCGGTCACCCTCACAAACATAAAAATTAATGAGGTCACCCCTCAGCCTCCTCCAAGCTAAAGAGATCCAGTTCCTTCAGCCTTTCCTCATAAGGGAGACGTTCCACTCCTTTAATCATCTTTGTGGCTCTGTGCTGGACTCTCTCAAGCAGTTCCCTGTCTCTCTTGAGCTGAGGGGCCCAGAATTGGACACAATATTCCAGATGTGGCCTCACCAGGGCAGAGTAGAGGGGCAGGAGAACCTCTCTCGACCTACTTGCTACTCCCCTTCTAATACACCCCAGGATGCCATTGGCCTTCTTGGCCACGAGGGCACAGTGCTGGCTCATGGGCATCCTGCTGTCCACTGGAACCCCCAGGTCCCTTTCTCCTACACTGCTCTCCATCAGGTAGGTCCCCAACCTATACTGGCACATGGGGTTATTCTTTCCCAAGTGCAAAACTCTACACTTGCCTTTGTTGAACTTCATGAGGCCCAAGGAGCGGTGACTAATGAAGATAAATCCAGTTTGTGGCCAATCACAAGTGGTGTTTCCCAGGTGTCAGCACTGGGGCAGTTCTGTTTAATATCTTTATCAATGACCTGGTCGAGGGGATCAAGTGCACCCTCAGTAAGTTTGCAGGCAACACCAAATTTGGTGGAAATGTTGATCTGTCTGAGGGCAGGAAGGCTCTGCAGAGGAATCTGGACAGGCTGGATCAATAGGTTGAGGCCAACAGTATGACATTCAACAAGGCCAATTACCAGGTCCTGCACTTCAATCACAACTCCAGGCAGCACTAGAGGCTGGGGAAAGAGCGTCCGGAGAGCTGCCTGGCAGAAAAGGACCTGAGGGTGTTGATGGACAGTTGGCTGAACATGAGCCAGTAGTGTGCCCAGGTGGGCAAGAGGGCCTACAGCATCCTTGCTCAGAAACAGAGTGGTCAGCAGGGCCAGTGATTATTCCTTTGTACTTGGCACTAGTGAGACTGCATCTCAAATATTTTTTCAACAACAGGGCCCCTCACTACAACAAAGACATTGAGATGCTGAAGCGTGTCCAAAGAAAGGCAGCAGATATGGTGAAGGGTCTAGAGCATGTCTTATGAGGAGCAGCTGAGGGAACTGGGGTTATCAGGTTGGAGAGAAAAAAAAAAAAAAAAAGAGGCTGAGGGGAGACCTTATTGCCCTCTAAAACTACCTGAAAGGAGGTTGCAGTGAGGTGGAAGTTGGTCTCTTCTCCCAAGTAACAGGAAAGAGGAAACATCTTCACGATGCAGCAGGGGAGGTTTAGACTGGACATTAGGAAAATCTTCCTTGCTGAAAGGGTTCTCAGGCATTGGAACCGGCTGCCCAGGGAGGTGGTTAAGTAACCATCCCCGAAGGTATTTAAAAGACCTGTAGACATGGTGCTTAGGGACATGGCTTAGTGGTAGACTTGGTGTCAGGTTAGTGTTTGGACCCGAGGATCTTAAGGGTCTTTTCCAACCTAAATGATTCTCTGATTCATCTACCACATACTCTAGTTAACCAAAAGAAGTACTGATATATCTTCCAAACATATAAACATTTATTACTTCAAAATACAAAATTAACAGAATAATGAAATAATTAAATCGAAACTGAAACTTCACCATTTCAGAAACATATTAACTATATCATCTAAAAATTATGTCAACAGTCACAGTCTTTCATGACAATGGTAACTGCACAGACTGTGTAGCCATCAGATAGCTTTGCTGTGGAACCAACAAACTGACAACTCTTTTATCCCTTCCAAGCAGTTTTCAGAAGGTTTCTAAAAGCAGACATCACAAAACACCCAGCCTCCTAGCCAACTCAGTCATGTATTATTTCCCTGTCCTTTGAATTAGTCGGTGATATTAGTTTCCCCTTCTGTGAAAAGAATCTTCACTTCTTCTAACATATGACCTTCTACAAAAGTGCTCTCCTCTTCAGTTCTCAAAGTCACCATGACTTCACTCTATTTCTGTCAGTCATTACAGTAAATTATCAACTGATATGAAGATTATTTGAATCCTCATGTTACTTCCATCACTACTATCAAGCAAAGTCTTAGCTGCATGTGCAACCTGTTAGCAAACATGTTTACTTCATCTCTTTCTTCGCTCTTTCCTGCTACAGTGTAACTACCTTTAGATTTTATCCAACTTAGATCTTGGTTGCAAAAGCAAAAATTGGCCCTTATTTCACTTTTAGTTAAAAGGCATACAGTATTATTTGAGGCTCTTAGTGTTAATTTAATAGATTCAAGAAAATGAAAAAGGTCAGTTTCCCATAATAAGCTGAGAAAGAGCACGCCACAAATTGCACTTGAGATGCAACCTCTTCCCCATCCTCTTTGCTTTTTAAACAAACAAAAAACAACAACAAAACAAAAATCAAAACCAAAACTGATCATAGATCAACAACTGATCATAGTCAACAAAGTTAGCTTATTTACATGACTTAGCATACTTGTCCTTGACAGCAGCTGGAAGATTAGAATACTTAACAAAAAAAAATATATTCAAGTACTCAACTGACAAATTATATCCAATCATATAGTAGGAATTACAACCATGTAATCACAATATATAGAGCTGCAGGAAGCCAGGAGGAAAAAAACGGGTACTGTATAAATCAGAGAACTCCAGTCAGTATTAAAAAAAAAAAAAGAACAACAAAAAAAGCAGCCATATGATCGTTCGCAATTTTATAGGAAAATTCTTTTGTTTCCACACAAGGATCAGGTGGCAGCACTACATTTTATCTAGGAAATGCAACCACAGACTTCAATGTTAGTGGTTTTTTTTAGAAAATAGTAACCCTCAAATTATAACGTCTGTGGTTATAAACTACTACAGATTAGTTCTGAAGTCAGACATGGTTAAAGTCTGCATGCAGTGGACTACTCCTTTTCCAGACTTTGCAAGAATATGAAAAATAAACTGATCTAATGGCAGGGATCTCTTTCCACTCAGTGCTACTAAGCTGTGTGCTTCTTCACACAGTGAAGATTATACATTTTCTTTTAATGAAAAAGGCTTTTCTACGTCCTTATGGAACCACTATGGTCTCTATAAACACTGGAATCAATGTTTCTGCAAGAAGGTGGAAAAACAAGAAGAAAGTGAAACTGAAAATAATGATTGGATATCCTCAAGAGAAATGTAAGAAAACACACGGAAAGTTGAACAATATGGTAAAGGCAATAGAAATTGTAGAAGATGTCCTTTGAAGTATGAGTTCTCCAGCACATTACATGACACTACACTATCAATAGACTATTTCAGCAAGAATCATGATAGCGAGAAAGAACCCCAACAGTTTCTTGTATGAATCCACCAGATATTGAACATAAAAATGTTATGATAGTCCAAGCCTTTCATTGAAAAAATAATCTTTTTTTCTTCGAAAGATTAACACTGTCCCACT
This sequence comes from Trogon surrucura, assembly GCA_020746105.1. NCBI lineage: Eukaryota > Metazoa > Chordata > Aves > Trogoniformes > Trogonidae > Trogon > Trogon surrucura. The sequence goes on along the minus strand of CM036617.1, from coordinate 143,457,736 downwards.
CAACCAAAATCTTAAAAAATCTAACAAAGTGATTCCTGGAACTGCTGTACTAAGTATGCCATTTAGCTGAGTACTTCAGAAACAGCAAATAAAGGGAGTATTTCAAACTCTGCTTCTCCCATAGGATTCTGTAGCCTACATATAAGATGAAACAAATAACAAATGGACAAAGAAAGACTGATCAATTGATACTATTTTGTACTCCCTTAACTGCAAAAAGTGTCCATCTGCAAAAGTAGACTTAGCTGATAATAAAATAAGACAAATATATATCCCCATATATTTTCTTTTTTTTTTCCTCATGCTATCCTTCAAAATATTCATTCTACACTTACCAATTCAATGCATGAGAAAATAATATTTTTAATATTCTTTTACAGATTATAGGGCTGCAAAAGGGCCATTCTACAGCTAATAAATCTGACTGAAAGCTAGAGTGGCAAATAATTGTTTAGACAAACTTTTTTATTTCTTACTACTTCTTCTCGAACACAGGGCAATAAGGAAAAATATCTAGACAAATAATAACTTTCAACAAAAAATTAACAGCTAAGTTAAGCAATAGTAGAAAAGAGAGAAAAGCCAATGCCTTAATGTTTTCAATTACCTATCCTTTGTTCACTTACATAAGACTGGGTATGAAAATCCTTCAGATATTCAATCCAGACACGCTAAGCTATCACCAGAAGCACTCCCTCAAGCAGATGAGTATAAACATAAAAAAAATTTTATAACGTAGCAGGTAAGTAGTCATTCTTCTTTTTTATTTTTGATTAAGCACTGTATATTGTAGACATTTTGCAATTCGAAGCAATCATATATGCTGGTATTAATAAATTAATGGACAGTACAAGATTATAGGAGATCAAAGGAAAAAAGTTCTGTAAGGACAACCCTGAAAACTACTGTGTACAACAGGCTAAGTAAAATTACATTAATATATTCCAAGACCACAAACTACAAATTTATTGTTCTGTAAAAAACACCACCACGTGAATCCTCAGGAGTGTGAACATATTCCATTGTCCTGAATGCTTTGAGATTTACTCAGCAAAGACTACTGGAAAGGTCACATTTTTTTTCCATAAGTCTTTAGGTCAGCTTTTCTTGCAAAAATATTTCTTCTTTGTATATCTCAGTATATCGAAGTTGTGGCTTGGCTGAATGAAACACTGCAGCCTCAGTTTTCCTGAAACACTTTCCCATTGGTAAGATCATTTTGCCTTAGTGCTTTTGCTCATGTCCAAGAGGAAGCAGAGTTTATGTTAGTTCTTTTAATAAATTAAAGGCTGCTTTTTTTTTTTTCTTCTTCTAATTATTTGCAGCCTTTAGAACACTGGAGTCTCTAATGTATCTGCTGTGTGGATTATGGAAACGATGAATTTGGGCTCTTTTTCTCTGGACAATTAGGGTAAACTACAGTAGATTGTACACAGTATTTTAAACATAAGCCTTCAGGAAATGACAAAGGTGATTCTTTGCTTCAAGTGCTTTAGCAAAGTTATTAATTTTAAGTTATGACATGGACCTAAATTTCCAGGGCTTACCCTGCAGCTGCCAGCTTTCATTTTACTTTCAACAAATTTTTTTAAAGCAAAAATTGTGGTGCATAAATTCTCTTTCGCTTCTTTCACTACTTCTCCCTGTTGCACCCTGCCCCGAATTTCATCTCATTTATCTAATCTAGTATTTAGCTTTGAAAAATGACAACCACCACCATGCAGAGAGCTATGTGCATGATAGCATTATAGCTATGGTGGCTACTGCTGTAGCTACTCTGCATTTCCCACTATTTATAAATACAATATAACATACCTCTACTATTTTATTCAAAATTGTATGGATCTCATCACAGAATCACAGAATGCATTGGGCTGTAAGGGACCTTTAAAGGCCATCTAGTCCAACCCCCCTCAGTGAGCAGGGACATCTTTAACTAGATTAGGTTGCTCAGAGCCCCCTATATCCTCAAAGAATTTTTTTACTTTATTTTTTTCAAAGAATAAAAATAAGCAGAAAGAAGATAACAATGGAGAACACCACCCACTGTTTTTTTCACTGAATTCTATAGCTGGACCCCAGGAGTTTCACTGCAATTTTGAATTCTGGGGAAAAAGCCTCTGCTTGAGCCAAATTACCTGATAAATTTTCTCTTTTATCTGGAGGGTAAACAATTCTTCACTCAAATGTGTCCTAGAAAAAACATTCTAGTGAAAGAATTTCACCAAGCATTCTTCTCAACACTGACATGGATGTGAGTCTTCTCTGTTCTTAATTTACAGTCATTTGGCAGAAATTCTTTTTCTTAAGGCCAGGGTTGTAGCTTCTCGGTTATGATTCTCCGTGTCTGCTCACACTGTATCTGAGCTTCTACCACCAGACTGACAATGCTCTTGAGATCCTGTTTGACTCTTAAATTCAGGAGTCTCAGTTTCTTCTGTTTTGCTCTTATTTAAGGCTGACATACATCAAAATATATTTAAACCATGCATATTATAAAGTGGGTTTGTATCTTAAAGAAAATTATAAAATCCTGCATATCTACAAATTATTTCATTTATTATTCCTAGAATTACTTATAGGTGCCATTCTGCCTCACCTTTTTGTAGAAGACTACACCAACCCTTTATGATCTTTCAGTTTCGCAAGCTTACAGTATTAGTGAAGGAAAATTCCTTCTTTTTAATACTATGCTTAATTCCTTTGGTTTAGTTCAAATACGTATATCAAATCTCTCATGATAAATTGAAGAAGATAAACTAAGAGAAGGGAGATTTTGTTAAGAACAAGTCAGGTTTCTCTTCCCTAGTATAATGTTCCAAAATCATGCGTTAGTCAGAAAGAAATAACAGTAGAGCTCTTAAAGCTATTTTTATATGTCTAATGTCAAAACATTATTTTGCATGTTCACTTACAGTCAACTATACTCAATTCTCTCATTACTTGGTATGAAACACAATAATAGTATCAGGTGACAATTCTCAAGCACGAAGCATGAAGAATTATATAGCACAGCATAAAGAATTAAATAAAACAAATGTTACATGGCCACAATTTTACATTTTAGTATCTAAAATGTTAAGACTGTATGTTTTACTTCTGGCCATTACAGAGCTGACTTGAGAGATCATGTTGTCTAAATAATAATTGTAAGAAAGTCAATAGCGTAGCTAGAGAAATCTTACTGTAAAAAAATAAGAAACAACTCTGAGTGGAAGGCTCTATCCAGAAAAAATAACGTCTGCACACAAACTGCCTTTAGACCCAAGTGGTTTTCATTGTTAAACCAAAGTCACATCTGACACTACATATAAGCTATCAGTTGGCAAGTTAGCTCTGCAGGACTTCTTTCGTTGTCAGTTTTACTAGTTGTCATGTATTTGTAACAGCAATGGCCTAAAGGAGGCAGGCAAGTTCTTGTCAGAGGCAACAGGCGAAAATTTCTGCAGGAAACAACTTTCTACGTGGAAGTCCATCCTCCTGAAAGAACCTGTGCTCATTAATCAGAGAATAAAGAGTGTAACTTGAAATACGTTATACGTGTATGTGAGACAATTTTAGAAATCTCAAGAAAAACCTGCATTTTCCTTAACTGAAAATAGATTAGGTATTTGAAAAATGAAACTAACTTAAAGGAGAAATCACCCTATATAAATGAGTAAGATAAACCATTCCTGTTACTATCAACATTGTCGGGACTATTCAGTATTAAAAAAGATGGAATTAACTAATGCTAAATGACATTTACAGGTGAATTAATCACAACACTCCAATAACTCAGTGCTACTCACTGTCACAAGCACACCCACAGACACTCCAACACTATTAATTACTCGATTAACTAGCAGCTGAGCTGAAAAAACCAACCTTTCAAAAGGCTTGAATTTCTTCCTTAGAAAAGCACTGACACTTAAGAATTTGCTTGAAAGACTACACCTATCAGTATTAAAATTCTTATAGGATATCCTGCCTTGTGGCAACTTCAAAGGCAGTATCAACAACAACACGGAACTCTGGCAGTACACTCCACAGAGAAGGTAAACCTACCCTGAGTCACCACGTCAACTTTATTCACACTTTCCCACTCCTGAGACATTTTATAAGCTCCCCAAACCCATAGAGCCCTTGCTGATCTTATGCTTCCATCTATGGGACTCCTTCACCAAAAATGTTCAGGATTCATCAAAACTCTCCACAAATTTTATTACCACAGCCATGCTCCTCTTAATCTCTTTATGTTTCGCAAACTGTAAAATCATTTTTCCTACTTTATTGCTATCTTTTCTATTAACAGTTTCTCTACATCACTGATACTAATCTTATTCTGCATAGTCTAAATGATTTGCATCTAAGCAAACCCAGAGCAATTGTTCTTAACTTGTACTTAACTTATAAATCATCTGTTTATCTTTCTGTTGTGAAGAGAAGTTTGAGTGCCTGAAGGTTTATTATATAGTAAAATTACAGTCTTGAAAATCCATATTTGGCCACCTGATGCCTTTACATTCAAAAGTAGTAAACAAAATCATTCTATTTACACTAGAAATATAAGCAGCAGGTATAATAATGTCTTAGCAATCAAAACCAACTTTTTCTCTACTTGAAGAGGCAGGAGGTTAATAATTCTTTTTAATGCCAGAAATGGAAATGGGGTCTGTTTCTAAAGAGTTGATTTTTCAACTCTATTTTGATACTCTATTTATTTAAATACTCTATTTTACTTTAAATTCTAAAGGTCTTTTTGCTGTTGTTGTTATTCAGGACATAAGAAAATACAGTAATATCCCAACACCCAAATGAAAGATATCTTGTTCAAAATTCTTCAGACTATAACATTCAAGTATCAACCAAGAAATCAATGAAATTACAGGCTGTTCCTCCAAACATTTCCAGCATCAATCTACAAAATTCAACTTTTAGAAGACTAATTTAACTTGCCTTATAACATATTTTTTAATTCCTATCATTGTTAAAAGCAATATTGGGAATGTTCCTCTCAATTTGTGTAAGTAGTGTACAACTATATTCACAGAAACATCTTTCCAAAAAGTAACCTTGGAAACATTTCTAGTTCATTAGTGGTTTGGTTTCCAATTTTTATAACCCTCTCTATTTTGCACCTATTTTTTTTGTCTTAGAAAATTATTTTTTTTACTAAGGGAGATAATGGAATTCAAGCAGAATAAGGAACAAATGTAACATGTTTTCTCTTTCATGAGTATTAAAAAAAGAGTCACCTAAATTGTCTACAACACAGATGCCACTATATGGGACAGTAAACTTGGGCTCTTTTTGAAGTCGGGGGACAAAACCAGGCACTTGCAGAGCATGATTCATCTCATTTCAATAAAAATATCTGAGAAGGTTGCAGGAATTTTGTTCTGTATGTGTCAACTTTTCTCCATGCACACAGCCTAGATGAAGATTAACAAGATGACAGCAAATATCAACTGGGTGCGGTGATGAATGACAGATGTCACACAAAAATCTACCACTAACATCAGCAAGACATTCAAAAGAAAAAATATAATATACGAAGTAGTCAATGGAAGTGTAAAATATACTAACTTGATTACGTCTTCTTTCCTCTTGCATGGCTTCCTGAACAGCCTGAGCAATATACTCTTTATGTCTGTCACATTCTGCTTCCCACATTTTTCTTTCTTCCGCATGAATCTTCTCCATATTTCTCCTTTCCTCCTCTACCGCCCTCAGAATAGCCTCCTGCATTACCTCTTTTTCAGCCTTTGAAAGAAATCAAGCACAAATAAATAACCAAAATAACCACCACGGGTGCCTAACTCATATGTATTACTGCTTCTAAACGAGATCTATGAGCTGATAAGATATGAGACATGAATACTTTAATTTGCTGTGCTATGAGCTGAAATTTATCTTGAGGTGCTACTAAGCAGATATTACCACTGGACAAAAGACCTTGTTGTTACTGATAGAAAAAGAAAGTTACAAGCAAGGACCCTAAATTGCTATTTACTGAAAACACAATATATCATTAATAGTCTGCTTAATGCCAACAGAAAAAAAACACACAGAAGAAATCATGGGCCTCCCTACACTGCTTCATATTCCCATATATGAGATATTCCTGATCTTGCCTACAAATATCTGAAGTTCAACACCAGTCTGAGTGCTTTCTGTGGCGAAGCAGCCAATACCTATTTAAAACAAATGTATCTTCCCTCCAAAAGTTCCATAGCTATGCACTCTACAAGTAGTACATTCTCATCTTTTTTCCTCCCCAATGTTTATATTCAACCATTATATGAAAGCATCAGAAGACACACACTGAATTTAAAGGACAGCTCTACACATGCTAAGTCACACAAATATATCACTAAGACAATCATCTCATAATGTCTATAAATAAATAATGACAGGCTGAAGTTCAAAATAAGCAAACATCAGCTGACAAGCCACATCTACACATCCCTCAGTTTAAAAAATCTTACAAGTCATTCCAGTGACCTTTGGCAGTGATTACGGAACTGGTCAAGTGAAGTTATAAGTGGCAAAAAACAATGGGTTCCTCAAATACCTGCATTTACAAACAAAGTTGGGACTTGATTTTTATTTAGACATGTCCAAATTTTTACACGATTTATAAAATAGTTCTGTCCTCACTGAAAATGACCATATTTAACAAAAGTTAAATAAGACATAACACTAATTGTCTTAAGACCAGCAGGTGATTCTGCTATCTAGCTCTTCAAAGCAACTGGAAGACCACAAAACCAGATATTTAGGTAACACGAAACAATTGAATTGAAATATTGTGACTTGTCATAAACCAATTCAGAGGTTTTCTCAGGTAGAAGTTACATAGACTATCTTAACACAAGGCATAGGACATAGTAGATAATGTTTATAGAACTACCTTCCTTTAAATACAGATTTTGACAGATTCACTTATGAAATAAGTAGGAGTTGCCAAGGTTGACATTTGTCATGACACACGGGGAATCCACATTATACGGCTACTACTTAGCAAGAAATACCTTTAAAGCAGCTGCCACAGCCTCCTTGCTTCTTTGTCTTTCTTCATCCAAACATTTGTCAAGCACTTCCTGTAAAAGTTATGAAAAATTAAACTGCGATACACAACAGAGGAGTGGCTAAAAAGCATTTACACAGTCAAAGTACTTGAGAAAGCTTCCTCTTTCTGTCCATAACTGTGAACATTGCCAATAAACTCCATGGTGCAATCCAGACCCCCTTCTTTTTTTTTTCTTTTTTTTTTTTTTTAAAAAAAAAAAAAGCAATACCTTGTGTTTTTGTGACTGCTGCATCAAAGCTTCTTCTATCTTTCCTGACAACACTTCCTTCTCTGCTTCCAAAATGTCGAGAAGTCGCTGATGCTACGGTGAGAAAACATTGATACTATCATGAATACATTCTGCTAGTAAAACAGACAAAAAGAACTCATCCAAGACACTTAGGTTTATCAGTTGCTTACAAGGTGAGTAAAAACACATTCTGACATATACAACAGTCCTTTAACTGATTTCACGTAATGAAAAAAAAATTTACAATAATAAGAAGTGTTTAGCTACCTGGTTATGTAATATTTCCTCTCAGCCTGAAGAGTATTAGGAAAGATGTTGAAAAAAATCATTATATAAAAGGAACATTTAGAAAATTTATGAGGATGGTCTAAGCAACATCAGACTTTAAGCATCTCATTTAAACTGCTTCAGAATTTAAATTATGCTTGTACTACCTTTAAATTACATGTACAGAGAGCAGAAGGCAAATGTACTTTTTTCAACCATTTGTGACACCATGAATTCGAAAGACAGGAAACAAGAGTAAAAGAGAATGCTGCTTTCTTCTCAATTTCTTGTAATCTGAAACAGTTTTTCAGGGACAAAATGAACACTGAACTAAATCAACCAGGTAGTCTGTATGTACACATACAATCTGTCACTCTTCTAATTACAACCCATTTATTTGTTTTCCACAAAATCAAGTAAAGCATTTGAAAGATGTGAGTTTTGTCTGTAAGAGCTAAGCTATTTTTTAGAACTAAAAATTATTACTGGAAACTATTGATGTTGGGTATTTGTCATGAGATAATTGCTAGCAAGTCAGTACACTTTTTAATAAGTTATTTAAGAGATGATATATTATAACCTTAAAATACAGTATCAATACATAAAAGTATTTTACAGGATTACCAAAAGCAGAGTGTAGCAGTAGAGTTTTATATTAATAAAAATGTATATAACAAACACATTTTTTTTACACAAACACACAAGCAAATACCTCTTTCACTAGCATTTCTAAGACAGTAATTTCTGTTTCATTATTTTTATTATGTTTTAATTATAAGTGCGTCTAATGGCAGCTAGAAATACATTACCAAACTGTAATACTATGTTCTGAAAAATATTTTTTCATTTGAAGAATAGAATAGAAAACTTCTAGACTGCTTTATAAAATAAAACACCTATTTGCCCTTCCAGGATAAACATGTAAAGAGGCATTTCCTTGTGAGTTTACCTAAAATAGGTCTGAATGGAGCAGACATATTCTAATGGAAAACACCTGTGGAAAGAGCAGTGAAATTCACATCATGGTTATACTTAATGGTGTGTAATTAAATTTTCTTGTGGACTAGGTATTTTCTAACACTAACTATCAGGACACTTACAGAAATTATTTTTTCCCATTAACTCAAAGGTGAAACAATAAATGGATTTTATTAGTTAAATCATCTCCATAACTCCTCATGTGACTGGCTACACAGACTACAAAATTATTTCATTTTCATTTGAAAGAATGCCATAACAGAAGGCAAACATATGCAAATATTTTAACAGACATATGACACAAATCTAAGTTTATTACTCAAAGTCGATTACAAGACTGAAGCTATTTGCTTCAGTCAAGCATCAGCAAGTGACTTCCTAAGGAGAGCTTGTTAGAGCAAATCGCCTCTATCTTTAAAACACCTACAACAGAATGGCAGTCAGCTTGTTCAAAGTCTTTAAACTCCAGGGCAGTTTTAGAAACTTTGTTTTACATATATGCATATGATGACACTCAAGCATATCCTTCAAGTCCTGAAACAGTGCAGACATCCGCATTAATACAATATAGAATATGGCAATGGAAACAATGGTAATGGGCAATGGAAACAGCTGATGTCTATTTTCCCTTCAGACAAAACAATTTCACAACTACAGCCTTCCACACAGCAGTTTCCTTTTCATAAATCTGCAGTAGACTTACATTCCTCAAAAATACAGGTATCAGGACCAAAATACAAACATTGGGACCAAAATGTTTTTTTCTCATACAGAAACCTGAAAAGTTCTGATCTTTAATACTTCTCTGAAGTGAAAAATACATCTCCTTTCAGTGCAAATAAGCATGCACAACTGAATCCAGAGATCAATTTTTTCCACAAAACCACGAAAATGTTACTCCACTTGGTTGTTACAGTAATGGAGAGTTTAACAACATCTGGACATATCGGTTCCATGGAGATAGAGCGTACCAAACAAATGGACATAAGGACAGCAGTATAAGATAAACCAGTTTGCTGCTTCTGGAAGCAGAAATCTTAAAAATAACAACATACAGCTTTTGCTTACCCCTTTTACTACCAAAAAACCATTGCCCAGTAAGTAAAAAAATTACCACAAAAATGAAGACTGCTGTGACTGCCACTTGAAGAATGATTATTTTGACTGAGTTTAGGATCTCCTATTTCCTCAATAGATCTATATGGTATTATACTTTGAGTTTTGTGGAATTCAGAGAAATTCAGTAAGAACTGTATCAACAATTGTATATGTGTCTAATAACACTTTAGTTCCTATTTTTCAAGATACTAGAGGTAACTATTTGTGAACACATTCAGAATGCTTTCAAATGAAAGCTAAGGACTTCTGGCATATTTCAGTGCAACTTCTTTTACATTACATGGCATCCCCATTTCTTATGAAAATGTAAAATTTCTAATTTCAGGATTGTAAGTCCCTTGTGAATAGCTTGGCATATCCTTTCCTATTATAATGTAAATGTTTATTCATATGGAATATTCCGTTCATAAATGGATACTTTCATAATTGAACTTACAAAAGTTCATGTATCATCACAAATGTTGCAACAGCTGTACATACAACCCAGTAAAGCAAATTCTTTTGTACTAGTCCTAGAGAAATACCTTGAAGAACTGTTTGACTTGAGAATTTATATTTGGCCAGATAGATTTCTTTTTCAGAGAGAAACTTACCTTGAGCCGCTAAATTACATAGATTATATGAAATGTAATAAGTAACTGAAAATAGACAAAGCAGAATAAAATATTCTGTGAACAGCTTCTCTCCAAAACAGGTCTGGAGTCCAGAAAGCTCATATTGCATAGTTAGCATAGACACACCATAAAGAATCATGAAAGCTTCCATTCCACATGTAGTCTAGGTACTGTGACCCACAGTAGTATGAGCCATCAAAAGGAGCCATGGAATCTCCTTGAAAGCTGTGCTTATTAAAATGATGTAAAGCAAGCTCAGCAGTACTATTAATCTATCTTCTATCGAAGAATGCATCACCTTGTCATCTGAATTCCATTTTACAGAAACACAGATATTTCAGAGGCATATTCAAGTATCCAGGTTATGTATAATACTTGAGCAGAAAATGTGGGAAGTTACAGATAGGAAAGAATTTTGTGCATTCCTTCTTCTGACAGCACACAAGGAAATCTTGGCTATTTCTGTATGACAGCATTGTGACAGATTTTGAAAAAAAGCAGCAATGTTAAGGAAATGATTAATGATTGTATGAATAGAATGCCAAGCTGTTAGTTTACATGTCTCTGCACAGCAAGCTATTATAACGCCTCTGGAACTAACCTGTAAATTAGGGAAACTAGCTTTGTACTTTGTATTTACAAATGAATAATATACCTTCCAAGTCGAAGTTACTAAATAGTAGAATTAGGTGTATTAATTTTCTAGACATATGCAGAATGACTTTGGACTCTGGTAATAAAAGGCCATGATGATTTTAGATACAGACAGTGCTTCCAGGGGGGTGGTTAGTAGGTCGGGAGAGGTTCTCCCGCCCCTCTACTCTGCCCTGGTGAGACCCCATCTGGAATACTGTGTCCAGTTCTGGGCCCCTCAGTTCGAGAAAGACAGGGAACTGCTGGAGAGAGTCCAGCACAGGGCAACTAGGATGTTTAAGGGAGTGGAGCATCTCCCTTATGAAGAAAGGCTGAGGGAGCTGGGGCTCTTTAGTTTGGAGAAGAGGAGGCTGAGGGGTGACCTCATTAATGTTTACAAATATCTAAAGGGTGAGTGTCATGAGGATGGAGCCAGGCTCTTCTCGGTGACAACCACTGATAGGACAAGGGGTAATGGGCTGAAACTGGAACATAAGAGGTTCCGCTTAAACTCGAGAAGAAACTTCTTCTCAGTGAGGGTGATGGAACACTGGAACAGGCTGCCCAGAGAGGCTGTGGAGTCTCCTTCTCTGGAGACATTCAAGACCTGCCTGGACACGTTCCTATGTAGCATTATCCAGGCATTCCTGCTTTGGCAGAGGGATTGGACTTGATGATCTTTCGAGGTCCCTTGCAATCCCTAACGTTCTGTGATTCTGTGATTCCTCAGTGGGTCTTTCAGATGCAGTTATGAAAAGAGAATTGAAGGTTAAAAACATAAAAGGTGACAGTGTCACTTTAGTACTTTAAGAGCTTTCAAACACTCTTGTATTTTTAACTAACAGTAAGTAACAGGATGATTTAGGTTCATTCACTCGGCTTGTAATACAGTAATGATCTGTTAACAATATAGACCATTGCTGAATTAAAGATCATATATGCTGAAATAAATGCCTACAGCTAAGCAAATTTATCTCATAGCCTACTCCCCTTCTAACAGGAATAAAAGGTATAGAAAGGATGTGACTTGAATGAATTTCATTCAGCATTTCAGGTTTCCACATGTAAGAATTATGACCATGTTCCTCTCTCTGTTAGGCAGTGTTAAAGGAATAAACGAAGGGCATTGAGACTTAAGGTACCACTCTGAGCTTTTTATACACCGAATTTTCATTTTCAAGCATTGTAGAGGCCACTTTCTGTTAGGCTTATCTGGAGGGCTCCTGGTAATTGTACCTGTCAAGAGAATATTGCCCATGCTTCAGTAAGTAAACTCAATAAAAGCTTTCAAGAAATAGTGGCTGGCTTCCTGTAAGTAAACTAATGAGTTCATCAGACCTAACAGTTTTTGAAAAATAATCAAGTCTATTCCAGTTTTCTTGTGAAAGCTATGATGAAAATCTACTTATGAGTCTTACATTTGGAAAAAAGCACCTCACCCATGTAGACTATAAGACAGTGTCCATTAAGTTTTTAAATGGAAGTTGAAGTCACGGTTTCCTTTATTAATCAACAATGCAAGAATCAGAAAACAGGTAAGAAAATTCTAAACATGTTTGGGTTTTGTATCCAATTATCCAGCTGTTATTAAGCAAATATACCTTACTGACTCTCTGGCTTAAAGTGCAAAACCAGAAATTGTAAAAAGTTATAGCTACAGAAAATTTTATTAATAACAATAATAAAAAATAATTCCCAGAGCTGAAAATATGGTGGATGAATCAGTGTGAAGCCAAATAAATCTCAGTGCGAACTCCACTTTGGTGCAACAAAAAAGTTTTCAGCCAGTGTAAGTTTGTTAGGCTGCACATTCATACCAAATGTTACCTATAAGACACAGTAGACAGTAGAACACTATGCAGAGATACTCAGACAAATCCAGAAATGTTTAGCTCAAGTACAACAAACAGTATAGCTCTTTGATGCATCACTTTGCCTGAACTAACTTCCATAGCCCAGCACTCTTTCTTAGCTCTATTTCTGACAAAGCTACAAATTGCTTCCTTTCATTCCTTAGACAGAGGGTACGGAGTTAAGAGCGTAAGATTTGATGTGTAAAAATTCTGAAGAACAAACTGTCATGGGATACAACGGCCCAGTGAAACACAATAAAGCGTTTTCCAATAAAAGAGAAAGACTTTTCCAAAAAAAAAAGGATTCCAAAGTGGAGAGAAATACTGTTATCTCTACCTTACTCTCTGGAAAGTAGCAAGAGAGGGTCAGGAAGAGTCTTCTGAGAATCAATTTAAAACAAAAGACATTCAAAAATAGGTTATAAAGTTTTCCTCCCTGCAAGAAGTTCTCTAGGCAATAGTTCCAAATGAAAATCGTTTGATGTAGATTCAAACATAAATACAGAGGTCCTGTGGTTTTTCTTGATTCCTGTAAAAAAGAAATCAAAAAAATCTTTCTTTTTTTCCTGGAATGTGAGTCACAGATGACACTGTAAACAGATTTAATCACAATAGTAACTAGTCAGTCTTCTTGGTTATTTTTATACATTAAATTTTATTCTGAGGAATCATGAGATTTTTTTTTCTCACAGGTAAGCATCTATTGAAGGATTACATAGCATATATTGTAAGCATTCATGGAGTGAATGAAATAACACAGGATATGAGCTATTTTATATCTAGAACATTGTATTAAAGTTACTCATAACTAACTATAATTCAGCAGAGTTATAATTCCTTGCGTATTCCTATTTATCCTAGATTTAAAGTAAAACAAAAAATATGGTGTCTTGCATGGACTGAAATGCTTTTGAAAAACACAGATACTATCTTCACGGGCCCTGTACTGTTTCATTTAAAAGGAAACAAATACAGGATTTCATCCACAAATGAGGATGCATTTCTTTTGCTATAACTAACAGGCATTCAATTTATGTTTCTGCAGACTGGTTCCTCCACAATATTGAGTAAATTATCATGTACGGATCACCAAATTCGATAAGGCTAAATTAATTTTGTTAGCTGCTAATCATAGATTATGTAAAAGTAGTCAGATAATCATTCAGAACAACCTAATAGTAAAAAAGGAAAAAAAAAAGAAAAAAAAAAAGTGCTTGCATTATCTGTAGTATCACTGCAACAAACCCATGATATTTCACACTTCCATGGATTTTTTCATCTGAGGAAACAATTTGCAGACACTAGTGGAATGACACTTGGAAACTTCTTTCAATGGCAACATTCTGAGAAACAGTCTATTAAGACATATTCATGTCTAATTCACGCTTAGTGAATGACCAGTTTCTTTTCTAACAAAAATGTACTGAGGTTTTTTTAACATATGAAACTGCACTGTAGCTAGTAGCTTAACAGAAAAAAAAGACAGGCATAATAAAACCTTAACTCTCGGCTCTGGAACATTTTTTGCACTTTCATTACACATGGACATAGAATAAACCCTGTCCCTCAAGATTTAGGAAAATTTATATCCAGAAACATTTAGCAAATGTTTCAGTACTTAATTCATCAGCAGGAATAATAAACCACTGGATTGGAGTTTTTAAGAAACCACCTATTCAAATCTGTTCACCTATTTTAACAAGAAATCTTCTTAACCTATAAATTTCTACTTTTATTTTCGCCTGTCATGAAATAATCTAACAGTAGGAAGAAATAACACAGGCCATTGGAAACATAATCCCTACGTGAGAGGAAAATAACATAACAAAAATGCGCAGCTATAGTCACGTGATTTTTTTAATGTTATCAAAATATGCTCATTTCAACATCCTATTCAAAACACTATCTTGAAGGAAAAGGCAACCTTATTTAAACACTAATAATAGCTTTCTGCTCCCATAGAAAAGTTAGCTCTATTTAAGAACATATTCTTTTAGACCGCACCTTTCTTCACCACTGCTAAACTATGCCTAAGCAAATGACAAGATCTGGTAATCGTAACTGGTTTCCTACACTGTCCTCACAATCTGTGGCATCTGAGTGTTTGGCAGTGCAAGGTGGAAAATCTGTCTGAAGAATTCCAACATCTGTTACATATTTCCACTTCCTCAAATTATAACTTATTACTGCATGGTTGAACTGTATCTTTTTGCCAGTTTGAGGTCCAAGTGGCTAACAAAGCAGCAAAACTTTTCTAAGAGAAAGATCAGCAAAACGTTATTACACCAGAAAAGTTAAAACAATGAAAATATAAAGAAAAAAAAATATACCAGTGGCAATAAAATAATTAAGCCTATACTCATACTCAGGGTTCCACTCAGTAGTACAAAGACAGTATGCAACGTGTATAATTTAAGGTGTATCAGAGGCTAAAATTAAGCTTAAAAGACTTTGCTGTGCATGTGCTTCGTTGTTTTTACAAACAAAGAAGCTACATGAAGATGTCTAATAATGAAAAGACTTCTCAGAAAGTGTACATAGTAACAGACTATTAAATAAACCACAAACTTGGAGGTCTTAAGGATACGGAGATAAGGAACTTCAGTAAAATATGAAGGAAGAAAAAGTATTAATTAATTAACCCTTCTGGTTTTGTGATCTAATTCATTTCATGGCCTGTATAAGATCTCACAGAACTGCTTCATCTATCAGGAAAAATACAAGGAAATATACTCCTAAAATATGAGCAATTTAAAGAGCAAAATCTTCAGTAAGGGAGTACACCAAAACAGAGGAAAAAAAAAAATTCAGCAGTAGCTGACAGAAAAATGATTGAGGTGAAAAAATATACTACATTATTTAGTTGTTCAGTATTGACAAGAGTTGATTATATAATCAAAGTTCACAAAATAAGCACTATTATATAAACCTACTGCACATTATGAGTAGATATAAAAACAAGATTGGAAATAATAGAAAATTATACCTCTTGACTGTGGAACTACGTTGCTGATTGAAATAAACATTTTCTCTGGCATTCAAACAGTCACTTGCTATAAAACACAAGTACTTTTTACATTTGACATTTTAGGAATTGTTGGGGCACTTACTGGTACTCTCCACAGAAGGCTACGCAAAACACATCAAAATGCATCACCCAAACACTGGAGAAGGGAAGGTACCACCACATTCCAGCAGCTCATTACTATTGTCACATCCGTCTTCTGCTTGTCCACAAACTGTTCTTGGAAGCATCACACACTTAAAAACCCCTGAGTTCTAGCAAATGGAGTTTCTATTCTGACTGACCTTTCAGCAAAATTGTTTTTAAATTGAAGCTAAACCAGTACTACTCTGAGTGTGTCTCAGGAAAAGGACAAAAGATTTCATGAACCATTCAACAGATTTTTAAACTATTTATCATACAAATTACAGCCAATGTCATGATCAAGTAGAGCGGAAAAAGAATTAAGGAAACAGGGCTAACTCTACTTATCTTAAATGTTGTTGCATCTAGAAACCCAAAATTTGTTTCATAGCTTTCACATCAAAAAACATTAACAAGCAAAAGCACGAAGAAAGGATTTAACCGAGTTCTTTCCTTTCTGCGTGACATTTCCAGTACTGTTCTGTCTCAACAATTACACTAGCAGTTCCTTTGGCTTCTTAAACGACGGGGAAAAAGATCAGCATAATATACTCTATACAAAAGAAAACTGCACGCCACAAAACCTTAAGGCACCTCCTTAAGGGTTTACTGAGTAGAAGTCGTCCAGCCCAGGAAATGAATATACATGCAGCTGAACTGTTGAATTAGAACTTCAATTCATTGTATGCCTTCATTCTTCTTTTATATGAATCAAAACAGAAAATATGCCGACTAACATAATTAAGGACCACAGTAAATCACATCTCAGCTCCATCCAAGCATGAAAACACTACACAGAACATTGTATCTCTTTGATACTGTTTCCTCGTGAACACGAAGAAAAAGCAAAATATTGTCAAGTCATAATCTAGAGATGGAAATGTGTGATCTGAACCTCACTCCACATACACTTTAATCCCTACACACCCAAGAATGCCAGTTTCACACTAGTTAGAAGACAGGAAGGAAGAAGACCATCAAGGTAAGGAAAGAAAAATGCAAGATAAATTGAGAGGAAATGATTTCTTGTAAATGAGAAGCAATTTGTTGCAGGTATTTAAGATATCATTTTACCTTAACCCACAGATCATTGACTGTTTAAAAAAGACTCTAAAAATCAACATAGGCTACATTTTTAACATCATCTACCTTGAATAGTGAGAGAAATTTCTGATACACCATCATCTCTAGGGCTTGCAGTGAAAACAGGTCACTCCTTTTATATTATCATGCTCATGGTCTAGCCATTTTAATAAAATTCCTTGGAATATCCTAGTCCTATATAGCAAATACTTTTAAATAATAGATGTTTACTTAGTCCATCATTTTATAGTGACTTTTATGGTCCATTCTTTTTAAAGTTGCTCAATCTCTACGTGTCTTCCCTATGTTCAGAAGAAAAACCTACTTTGATGTTCAAACAACTTGGAAACATTGGAAAAACAACATTGGAAAACAGGAAAAAACTGAAACCCATTCTATTTTACATACTGAAGTGTGCAACAGCAGAATACTGCCAGTGATACCTGCCTCTGTTAGCTGTGTATAGTCAAGGCAATTGCCTAGTTACAAAGTCTCTAAGATGAAAGCATATTTCTCCATAAGTATGACGTATATATATAATGAACTTATTTTTTTTAAGGATATAAAATCGTTGCTCTTTCCTGTTCAAAATTGAAGTATGCACGTAGATCTTTTCCATACCTTATTTGTTATAAAAGATTGCTAGCACCTACTAAAGAACGTAGAACTATGATTTAAATTTGTCAGTAACCTCACAGAGATAAATTTTACTGTCAGATGTCTGTTTTGGTTTTGGGTTTTGTTTGGGGGGGGAGGTGGGTTTTTTTAATGGTCATACTTTACAAGATACATATTGTTCTGCCCCACACAGCATCTCACTTCTAGCACTGATCAATACCTGACTATACTGAAGCACTTTTATTAACCTGTTGTTACATGTGCTTTCATTTTCTGAGTACCAAAAATTAACACTCAAAAGTTTGTTGATCATGTTTTTCACTATGTATTTTCATTAATTCATTCAAGTTAAAGCACAAGATCAAAAATTATGTTAATTTTCAGAAGGTCACATCAAATATGCTCATGTCTCAGAAAAAGGTAAGTATGAAATTTGTGATTTTCCAACTTGTAATAAACCGATATGTGTTTTCTAAGGACAGTTTTTCTGATATCCTCAAACACTAGAAATGCACAACTGACATATACTGCTTTCCTAAATGTTCAGTATATGAGGTGCCTCATTCCTGGCATAGAGAAGAAGAGTTCTCATTGCCCTGTTCGTTGATGAAGGACACCGTGACCCCAAATACACTATGAGAATGTCTGGTCTGCTTTCTGAAATGTCGATGTGTATTTCCTTGAAAAAAGCAGCAGTGTAGGGATTGCTCCCCATGAATAATCTACTATAGCAATCATCAATTTCTTTAAGGCAACTGGTCCTTTCCAGGAAAGGGGATCCACAGGCCCAGACTTAGGAGACATCCGAGATATAGATATTCAAGACAAGTGACATCAATGGCATAAGAAAGGGGTAGTTTTATAAACACGTGGCAGTAACTGTGGGCAGTAACTGAGCAGTAACCAATACCGCCCAGCTCACCTCTCAAGTGTTTGTTTCAAGAGCAATGGGTAGCGACGATGATTAATACAGTTGGACAGTTCACTGAGAGGCAGTTCAGTATAGTACATCAGAGAGTACACTGAGCTTCAGGCAGATGAATCTAAACCAGAAAACAGACCAGAACTTTCTTACTTTAAGATTGGTGGGGACCGCATCTACCAGAAGGGCCAGAATAGAAAATGGCTCTGAATTTTACTTTGGAGAAGTTTCTACAACTTCAGCGATGTCCTAAACTGCAGGCCTATGGAGTTAGACCTAGCAGAAGACTACAGTGAACAGACAGCTGACAGACCTGAAACAAGATATAGAATTGAAGACAATTTATGTTGACGGACTGATGGCTCCCTCCTGTAGATGATGATGATGATACCTACAGAAATTTGTCTAGGAGGAAACTGAAACAAAACCATAGAACTAGGCCTTTCAGAGCTTCCCCTCTCCTGGAAGATATATCCTTGATCACTGACTGTACCAGTAGCACGGTACATCTCTAGGTAAGACTTTTAACACGCAGCTCCATCACAGGCACAACACCCTGATAAAAGACAGCTCCAAAATCAGAAATTAAAATAAACTCTAATGATGGGTCAAAGACAAGCAGAGAAAAACGACCTTTCCTCCTTCTCAAAGAGACACTTTTGGGAGGGAGGGGTATCGGAATTTGGGGGGGAAAAGGGTTTAGGAGAAAGCATGAGAAAGGAGTTATTACATGAGATAATCTTGATTTTGTGGAACTGGAAATAAAAGAGCAGAAAATATAGAAGGATTAGCAAAAGAGGACAGAAGACCATGTGAGCTGACAGTTTTATGTGGGCTTACAAGTTTGAAGGCAAAATATTACTGGAAAGGCAAGAACATTAGAAGGGGTCAAAAAAAGCGAAGCTATGTTTGTGTACAGAACATACTTGTTCTGTGTGATTATTGCTGTGTGAAAAAGAATTCTCTGCAGTGAGACAGATACTTATAACGCTCCACGCAAAGGTGGATATCCCTGTACAATCCCATAACATGGCGTATAATAATTAGTAATCATTTTAGCTGTCTTAACTGCTAGTACAGAAAAAAATCATTTGAACAAAACCAAATGTTAAACATTAAAGCATATTTAAGACCAGAGGTATTAAAAAAGAATAAAAACACACTACAGATTTCTCAGATCTCTTCCAACAAAGATTAGGAAGTGAACACAATTTGCCAGTATAAATCCTATTTTATTAAACCTAGTAGTTCTACCATAAGCACTCACACTTGTCTACTTGATTAGGCTTGAAAATCTCAGTTTCATATTACAATTAAAGGTGATAAAACTTGATTGAGTTGAATGAGAAATAACTTGGAAGTTTGTGAACAAAATTTAAACCTCCCTGGGATCCAATGGGGGTGGTAACTTGTGTTAAATGTAGACAACTTGTGTTAAATGTAGACAAGATGTGAAGTGGGCATTGTGTTATGTCGTAAGTACTCTCCCCATCCTAGGACCAAAAACAGCTCCCTAAGATCGCGGGGTTCTCCCCAGGTAAATCTGAACCTCTGAAACATATTTTCACACTTCCATCCCCGCCTTTTGATTTGCCACATAAATGTAACTGATCACAGGAACAATACTTTCGTCCAATCTGTAAGTACACCCTCAAAAAATCTTCCTATAACGTTTTCATATTTCATGAGTTACACTCCTTTTCAACACTCAGAAAATGAGACAAAGTCAGTAAACAATGTGTTCATTTCAGAAACACAAAATACTGTCTTAAAATTAATTTTTATTTGCTTTTTGGGCAGAGTTTTATGGCAAGCATTAAATAATTCTGGTTATGTGCAATAGCATCATCAATGATGGAATCAATTTCTCCATATTGTTACATCTTTCTTTGGTACTGTTTATCCAGACACATATTTAATACATGTTTGCACTAAGTGTTAATTGATAAGGTCAGAACAGTGAAATGATCATAAAAACCTGCTAGAAATGTTAAAATACTTCAAGTGGACTTTTGATGTATTAATAAACCTCGAGAATACAATATACTAATATAGGCCAAGAAAATAGAAAAAATTATGCTGTGTATTTTTAGTAGAATCGTTGTTAACAGTACTTAAAAGGTAACTTAATACTGTTAAGTGCAATGTAAACAACTTTAGGATGCTATTAGCAAACTAGCAAACTTACACTCATTGCTGTTTTTATCGAACTTAAATTAGACCAAGCTATTTTCAATAATGAACCAGGCTCATGCTGCTAAGATTCTCATCAGTAATTGATGTGTTTCCAAGATACTTGTTATGCAGTGTGCTTTTACTCAAGTCATGTTAAATAAGACAATATAAGACTATTTATGTATATATATTTCTGAATATTATGTAATTCCTCGTAGCTAGGGTTTTTTTTATTTTCTATGTCAGATTTCTATGAAATAAAAATAGGTCTGGACAACAGATGTTTGTGTCTATGATCTAAGAAGCACCAACCAATTTGGGCCAAAAATTTGTGCAAAACTCATACGATTGAATCCTATATTTAACTACATAAATTAAAAATAATTGCAGGTTTTCTCTAAGAATAAAGAAAACGGCAGCTGTTAAAGGCGTAAGTATTAAGTGTGCTTTGAGATTTTTTCTGAGTGCTGCACTCTTCTTGAATCTGTTCTAAGCAGGTTAAAAATGTTACAAACCAGCTTTGATCCGAACAGACGAAGAGTCATTATTTATTTTTAAATACTTGTATTTACTCTTATGCTGAGGACACAAGGTGAAAGACTGATTTTTTTTTTTCCCCTTTGGTGATCACCTACGTTAATATTTTTCCAAACAGAAAATAAATGAAAATAAAAGATTTTTGGATGTGCACATTCATACCTGAACATTAAGAAGTTCTTCACATTTGCGAGAATGTTTTCCAATTTCTAGTATGTACTGTTTTTCAAAAGCTGCTTCTTGCTGTTGAACTGCAGATTGCAGCAGTGCCTGCAAAAAGAAAGCACAGAATATTCAAAGATATAATCACAGTGTTTACTGGTAACCACAGATCTACTGATACTTGTGTATAACAGAACTTGGAATGCTGTTATAAATTTGGAATGTGCAACTATTACAGTACCTTTCTATGTAACAGTACCTTGTTTTTAGTCAGGACTAAAATTTTTTGGATCTCAGATTTCTTATACACAGTCTGCTTAAAAGAGAAGCGCTCACAAGATAGAGAGAGAGAGCATTTCTCTTAAACATACTCAGTTCAGTGAGACCACACAAGAAGAGAAGCATATGAAAGCTGCTGAAGGGAAAAAAAAAAAAAAAAAAAAAGCCAGACATATTTCCCTGGCTGACAAAACTCCACATCCTCTCGGCACAGTGTAAGATCCCATGGGCCAAGCATGATCTTCACAACCACAAGTCAAGTAAAAGCAGATGGAAATTCTGAGTAATTTAAAACATAAAAGAATGCCCCCCCAGGAAGTTCACACTCCAGTGTGAAGCAGTGGCAGCTGAAGTGTGGAAAGGCAAAGTACCAAGACAGTAACAAAAAGATAATAAAATTAGGAACTCTGTGTGTGTGAGCAGATATGCATGCACACATGTGTTCACATGCACTTGACTGAACTCTGCATAATTTCCAGCATCTGAATGCAAAAAGAGAAATTAAAAAAAATGTAAAATATGTCAAAAAGCAAATTACCATTTGCAGAATAATACTCAGATACTCAGACTTCTTTAAACGATGACGGTATTTTAACACAGGATTTACTTAGCTCATGCTAAGCAAGTCTTTTTCCCCAATATTACAAAATATTTATGTCACTTTCCAAATATTCCTTGGTCTATACACAATGCAGCAAGCTATTTTTAACTAGTAATCAATATAGTGAAGTAGCTCAATTCACTGTGTAAGTTAAAACAGACATAAGTTTTATAGAAAACAGACTTTTGGTCCAAATGCAGAAAGAAAAAAGAAACTAAAAATCCAATCTTTCAAGTAATCTTCATTTTAGAGATACAGAACAGAACATACAAAATTTTTAATACTTCATAAAAAATCAGAAAAGTTTTAAAATAAAATTATAACAGTTTTGAACTACCTTTCCAAACTTGCTACACGCTAAAATCAGTCTTCTTCAGTAAAGATATAGTATGGTAGCAGTTTTCAGCACAGCTTCAGGGATTTGCAAGGTAAAAAATGGTACTTAACATATGCTTTAGTCAAAGTGTAAGTTTATTGTGATTTGCAGGGGATTTAGCTGGCTACAAGCTTACTTTCAAAAAAGCCAATTTCTTTCCAACTACATTAATTTCTTTTGTTGGTATAAATTCAGGCAATCACAAAAAAACCTAATTCCCTAATTCATTTAACTTCTTGTATGGTCAACTTTTATGGCAAATCTTACTCTATGTAAACCATGTGTGAATTACCACCTATCACCAGCAAAAACTAAGTCCTTACTTTGGTGCCTGGGTTTTTTTTCCTAAATTATTGTGACAAGAATTGTTTCATATAAGTGGCACAAAAGAGGGAAAAAACCAAAAGCCAAAACACAAACAACCAAATTCTGATTTTAGGGAAAACAGTAACGTAATGGTCATTAAGTTTCAATGCCATTTCTCAGGTGACTTCGTGTTCACACAAAGGGTTCAGTCACTTTATGCACTTTGCATAAAGTGGTGATTGTTAAATTCCTATTAAATCATAGAATTATAGAAACATCAAGGTTGGAAAGGACCTTAAGACCATTTAAGTCCAACCTACAGCCCTACACCACCCTAACACTAAACCATCTCCTGAAGTGCCACATCCAGTCGTTTCTTAAACACGTCCAGGGATGGTGACCACCACCTCCCTCGGCAACCCATTCCAATGCTTCACCGCCCTTTCGGTGAAAGAAGTTTCGGTGAAAGAAGTTTTTCCTAATGTCCAATCTAAACTTCCCCGGGCGCAACATGAACCCGTTCCCTCTTGTCCTGTCACTATTCACTAGGGAGAAGAGGCCAACACCCATCTCACTACAGCTGCCTTTCAGGGAGTTGTAGAGAATGATGAGGTCTCCCCTCAGCCTCCTCTTTTCCAGGCTGAACAGCCCCAGCTCCCTCAGCCTCTCTTCATAAAATTTACCTTATAGTCCCTTAATCATTCTGGTATGAAGAACCTTCAGTTTTCAAGAAAATAATTATTATACATTGATAGCATGTAGAAGTTGTTACATTTTTTATTTTATTGTGATTTTCTTTAGAAAATACGTTGAATTTCACATTCACAAACAAAAGCCTTCCTTTTCTATCATGCATACTACTAATATAGTTTAAATAGAACCACAGAATTGATTGTGTATTTGACTACTCCACTAGTCAGCCAAGTAAAGAGACAGAAAAAAAAAATTCCCCTACAAAAAAATCTCCAGACAAAAATCTTTATTTTCCATGGAGAGATTCAGCATATCAGTCAGTCTTAGGCCTTTAAAATACAGAATAAATTATTCATGCCAAAACCCAAATCTTTTCAAGGCACTTAGAAGAAGATGAGGTGTGTCACATAATACCCTGAAATAGCAATAACTCCTTATTATAAAAATAAGATTTCCCCTTTCAAGAACAATCTGAAGATTCTCAGAAGCTTATGGTTTTAAGACACGCTTACAATCAAAACAGAACGCTGAGCTGCAATTTATTTTATAGTGTAGAACATTTTTGTTCTCACGAGAAATTTTTCATGCTCAGGACTGATCATAATTCTAAGATAAGGCAAAAAAAAAGTCTACTCTTTTGAAGTACAAACAGAAAAGTGTCCCAGAGAAATGGCATGACTAGGCAAATATATCTTGACCTTTAAATTAAATCTTTCATTGTTCTTTATTTATCACTGAAATCATGTCCCATATTTAATGTTACGAGAAATGAGACAATTTTTAAAATAAAAGCCAAGCTTGACAATTTCCTTTAATTCTAATCTAGCTTGCAGTTGTTGCCTTGCACACTACTATGTTCATTACATGCATCCTACATCTGCCTGGCTCCAGCTGACTATAAAAAGTAATAGGAACATAAAGATGTCATAAAACAATGTCTTTCCAAGACTGTAAAAAAAGATCGAAAACAGAAAAAAGAAGACACCGAGTTTAAAAATAAGGTAATTTTCTTCTTTGATCACAACCACCATTTAAGGCTTCTTGATGGGGTAAATATAGCAGAGAGTCATGATATCCGTACAAACCTTTTGCAAATATCAAGATAACTACTTACATTAGTAATTAAAAGCTCTAATTTACTAATTAACTAAAATAAAACTGAAATAAAACATACATTTAGCTATTGATGACAGGCATCTCTAACTCATAGTTACATACTTACTTCAGCACAAATGACACTAAAAGATTTTTGATTAACTGCTATTCTGGGCACCTGCGTATCACTGCTTAAACACCAATTTCTTCCTTATTGAATTACACAATTACACTGGTGGGCTGATATTCCATAAACCTGTGGCCACTGACCTAATATCAAGCTGGCACTCTTGAAGCAGTCTCCTAATAGCCCACCGAATCATTTAAAGTAAGGCTACAGTTGAATGTATCCTAGGTCACCTGTTGCATGAAGTTAGAGCAGGATTTCAATATGGGTGGCTCTCGGTAACTCATTTCTCCTATATATTGCACAACAAACTTCCTTTATCCATAACCACCTTGGGGAGTCCTTAATGGCATATGCATCTTAATTACTCTATTAGATATTTTTCAATGGTCAGAGAATTAAGTAGTCCTGGATTGTAAATCACAGCACGCTACGTGTACAATGGGAACACTGGAGAACTCTATTTCGACAGGTTACATTATGCATAAAGTACTAGAGGCTTTCTAAAATTTGATCCCGTCTTTGGAAAGGCCAAAGTGCAATGATTATGGTTTTGTGAAGACCATAGCACAGACATTCTAGACCATTTTTAATAGAAGCCTATTTGTCCAGCTCTAGTGCATACTGTCTTCATTCTACTGGCAATAGAAACCACAGCTGCTAGCACAGAGTATGATTTATTGTATGAATTTATGAGAATCCATCCTGAATCATATACCCAAAACATAGACTGTTACCCCCAGATTCCAGATTTCCTAACAGTGACAAATTGCCAATTCTCTCTCAACTCTCTGCTTCTATAGGAGGAAAAAAATAGTCAGGAAAAAAAAAAAGCAAGGGGAAAAAGAGTAGAGTTTATTATCTCTTCTCATCTCTTCTGAAAACAGCACAAAAGCAATTCTTATCCGTGCAAAAACCAGACTTCTCATATGTGTAGCATTTTTTGAAAATGTTAAACCAACCCACATGAAAGATCAGTACGAAGTATGCATCATCATGTATCAGCTGCTGCATTAAGCTCCATAACTTTACTTAAAAGCATTGTATCAAATCCCTTATTCAATCCAAAAGAATATCCTTTCTGGTTTCTTTCACCTGCTTAAGCATCATTAACTTGCTTAAGTAGCTAAATACATGTCAATACATCAATCTCATTCTTAACTTCAAAAATTGCTGAGTCAAGACAGCTAAAACAAGTCATGTGTAAAATTAAAGTTACCTAGTGAAAAGTAAAGTTAACATACTGCTACAAACATATGAACTATGTTAAATACCAGCATTAATTTCAGCAATAGTAAATAAAAATCTCTAAGGTTCATAATATTAGATAATGATTCATCTAATTCAGCATCCTGTCTCCACCATTAATTAAGTTCTACTACTTTATTTTAGGGCAAAATACAATTAATCAATTATTGAATGGTAGAGCAGAGGACACAATCAAAATTCTTTCCCGATTCTTGGAGAAGAGGAGGCTGAGGGGTAACCTCATTAATGTCTATAAATATGTAAAGAGTGAGTGTCAGGAGGACAGAGTCAGGCTCTTCTCAGTTATGTCCAATGACAGGACAAGGGGTAACAGGTGCAAGCTGGAGCACAGGAGGTTCCACAAAAACATCAGGAAAAACTTTTTAATTGTGAGGGTGACAGAACACTGGAACAGGCTGCCCAGGGAGGTTGTGGAGGCTCCTTCTCTGCAGACATTCAAAACCCGTCTGGACGTGTTCCTGTGTTACCTCCTGTAGGTGATTCTGCTCTGGCAGGGGGGCTGGACTAGATGATCTTTCGAGGTCCCTTCCAAGCCCTGACATTCTGTGATTCTGTCAAGTAGGTTCGAAATGAAGTAAACCAAAACGTTGAGTTGAATTTCTTGAATTGTTTCCACTCCTAGTCATAGTATGCTACCAAAGCTTTAAACAAAGCTCATTCTGTGAAATTTTACGTAACAAGTCAAAAGGTATTTCCTGTGGAAAATTCTTCTCACGAGTTATTATTTACAAAAGTTCAACACATTTTGACGTGCAGCGTATGAAGAAGCTTTATGTTTTTACTAACCACTGTCAGTGTGAACTGAATTTTAGCCAGGTGTTTCATGAGGTAACATAAAAGACACTCAAATCAAATACAAGGGCAACATGGTTCTTTGTAATGCAGAATAACTTCAGTTTCATTTTCAACTGCTTGTTGACCACTAACAATCACTAACTTACAGACTGAATACTACGCTCGGTTTATCTACACACTTCAATTTTATTGCATGTGAGTCTACTTTCCACTGTTCTCACAGATTCCTCTCAGAAACAAACTGAAAACCCATTCTTAATAAATCTTTCAATTATTATAATGTTTAACACCATATTTATTGTTCTATAGTCAGAACCACATATAAAAAGTCATCCTTACTAAGAGGGAGAGATATCTTGTACTTTTTATAATTACTTTAAAAAGCCAAGATGCTTGAGTCAATACTAAAATATTTTTTAATAGCATTACGTTCAGAAACTTTTCATGTCAAAAAATAATATTGTATTATATTCAAGGCCCACTTGAATACTAGTGCAACTTACACATGGACAAGTATAGAAGTTTGAAGTGAAATACAAGCCCTTGCAACACCTTTGAATCTATCTTTTCATTCTTGTGTCAGGCCTTTCTGAGCCAACATGTCATCTCGGAAACCTAATAAGCTGAGCTAGTGTTTTAAAGTGCTGAGAACTGGCCACATTTCAAGAGCTTTCCCTCCTCACCAGGGATAAACTATGTCTAAAAAAAAAAATCCTGTTTGTAGATTAACTTCTTTTGTAATTAAATCTTTCAATTTTCCTTTTATTAGAGGGTAACCTTTCAGTTCAGAGGTCTATTACTGACATAAATATTTTTTAAAGACAATTCCAATGGCCCCCACATATCCCATACTTTGCAAATCTTCTTACATTCTGGAAAGCTGAAAAAATCCAATCACGTAACACTGAAAACCGAGAGACAAAGCTCTCACTGTAGGAAGGACTGTAAAGAACTTTAGATCTTGAAGTTAATTTCCATAAAAGGAAACACATCTGATTCAAGAAAGCTCTTTTAGAAGACTAATAATTAGATAAAATAATCTAAGTAAATAAATACAACCAAAAAAAATACACCTGCCTGTAGCCTCATATTCTTAAAAGCTTATATTAAAGGATATTTTATATGGTGAGAAATACAAACAAAACATTTAAAAATCTTAACTCGTCTATTTAAAGAACTGTGACAAATTCAGAACAAAAGCTTGAATAAACAAGCAGATGAAGAATACTTATGATGCTTGTGGTAAATATCTCAAAATGTGACATGAACTCACAAGCATAATTTCCAAGATCTACATTTACTTTTCTTTAATGTAGTTAATTATAGGGATAAAAAATAATAACATGAAAGACAGAAATTAAACAAAATCAGTAAACATGAGAAGGGGAAACTTGGCCTACACAGAACACTAGGTTCACGTTTATTTATTTTCCTGTGTTTTTCAATATAAATGTTGTGACTGTGTTGTGGATGGTTTATTTGCCGAAAGGAAGGTAAGAATGTGAGATGCGTAACAATGGCCAAGGTTTCAGAGGGTTTGCGGTACAAAGTGTCTAATAGTATCTGTTAATAAGAGTTCCCAGCCCATTTGGCAAGCTAAGACTCCAAAGACAATTGCAATAAGTTAAGGGCTTTGGTATATTCAAGTCCTTGAAAACAGATCACTCATTATTTGACTTCCTGTGCAAGTTCCATTTTTGACACTGTTGTCGTATCAAAAAAGGACCAGTCACAACACGGGCAGGAACTGAGAGGGCTTGGTCTTAAACTCAAGTGCCTGCTCTGCCTAGCGATAACCCACTAATGGAAGGTCAATATGGTGACATATTGTCCCTTCTACAACAAATAATTCTCCAAGATGCAAGGGAGTGATTGTCAGAGAGTGTGACTCATTTTCAAACGTTGAAAGATACAACAACAGAGTCTGCTGCAGTAAGTCTGCAAGGAGAAACAATTAGCTCTAATTTTAAGAAAAATATGAAGTTTCAGTTACTAACGTGACAACCTTGTAGACAGAAGTGAGAAAACAACAACCCCATTTCCTTTGTACACGAAAAGAAAGGTACTTTCTCAAATTTACCACTACAAAGGGTACTATCTATGCCAGGAATACAGAAAAGGCAAGTAGTCAACTCTCTTCCATTGTTGTTCAACCCAGAGTTTCAATGCCTAATTTAGAGAATTTGGGACTTGAGGGATTCTGGGGATTATTTCCTGAGGCTAATGATGAATGGTTCATCATATTTTTACACAGTTATTCTTAAACAACTAATGTTGAGCATTACGTTCACTCATGCTACAACTCTGCTTAGATTGGCATTGTAAAATTACAATTGGCTGGTATCACAGAGGATTAGTCATAATTCCAACAGTTATGACTGCAAGAGAACCTAATTTGGGCCATGAGCAAGCACTTGACTGAAGTAAATTGCATTCGTTCATTTTATTAAAACCCAAAGAATGCAAAATAGGCCAGGATTCGTAAGAGAGATTTTTTTCTTCCTATGCCTTTTAACCAATTCAGTAGACCCACTTAGGTGAATTTTCACACTCAAGGTAATTTGGGGATTAATTAGATGGTACTTATAAAACCTACTGAAAATGAAAACCACTCCTGCATGTAAGTGTCATCTGTTAGCGTAACAGTCTTAAATCCTAAAGATGACATATTTCAGCAGCAAATTATGCATGGCTAGTCAGAAGTGAATTAAGAGACTCAATAGATTCCACAATTCTGTATTTGACTAAAAATACCAATCAGATTTACTTTACATTCTTAAACTAATGCTATATGTAGGCCTTCTTATTTGGTTATTCGACTATCTACTGCCAAGATGTCTAATAAATATAATAAATTCGTAAAGATATGAACAGTTAAAAAGTCCCCAAAATGTAAAATATTACTTTGATAATTACAAAATCATGTTTGACTCATTTCCTTAAGAAAAAAAAAATCTTAACCCTGTGCAGTATTGAAATGGTGTGGACTAACTTTTAAAAAGAATCCATAAGATTATTTTCTCAAAAGAAACTACAGAAGAGTTTGTGCGTTCACTGAATTCTCTGATGAGTCACTGTTATTTTTTTTTTATTTTTTATTAAGTACACGGAAAAGGGTTTCTAAAAAGGTATTTAAGCTACAAACAACTAAGAAAAAAAGGAGTTGTGCTTTTTTTTAACCTAACAAACTTTTAGATTTTTCCTGCTACCATGAAGAATAACTCACTGCATGTTTGCAGACAAGGCTGGTTGCAGTATTTTACTCAGAGGCTGGCATATCTGATGTTATTTCTCCTCAGAGTACTGTGATCTCATTGACCAAAATATGGCAACTAACCACATGAGGCAACAGGAAGACTTGTGTATTCATGCCATGACTCCCTGGTATTAAAGAATGTCTTTATATAACTTGAATATAAACAGTCTATGAGAAATAATATGCTAAATATAAATATGCCTTGGAATCATGGTATTCAATTAAATCCCTCATGTTTTACAACAAATTATAGAAACTGATAATAAAACTTCTCTTTCAGACAGCATATCAGATCTTCCTAGGTGCTCTTCACTGGTAAAATAGTTTTCTAAAATCAATATGGCGCATTCCTTTACGCAATTGATACATCAAGAAATTATTCCTTAGAACGGACAACATCATTCATGCAAAATCCTCCTTCAGCTCAAAGGCATTAAAATGGTGAAAAATTATGTCTTGAAAAGATACAGAACTTTTCATTCAATACTATAAAACTGCTGCAGAAATAAAAAGGAGAGTGTAGCAATTACTGATAACTTGCTAGGTTTTTCAAAATATAATTTCATATAGAAATGTTTTATACACAGGTACTTTATACACATCTATGACAAAAGAGAAATGAAAAATGCTTATATGCAACGTGTTCAGCGGCTCATCCAAAGTGGAACAGTCTGAGGAAAATTCCCATTTGAAAACTTCTATGGCAAACCAGTCTGCAAATAAGTAAGGGAAAAAGAAGTGTAGTAATTCTCCTCTAGAAGCAAAATGAGGGAAGTATGGAGAAACGGGACAACACGTTAAGACTATACTTAATGTTTCTCAGGAATTAAAGTTTTCAAATTTTATTTTGGCTATGCTCCTTTTAGATGAAATTAGTATACATTGTACTGATGGACATTAGACATTATTTCTACTGATAATCTAATTTCAATATTAGATAGAACACTACTAACAGTTATTAGTAAAATTATGAAAAGCTTTACTTCTTATGAGTTGTTGCAAACATGATGACTTGAATTATTTTATACTTTTCTCCAGCCTACACCATGGGCTGCCTTCAAGCAGAGGGACCTAAAAGCATCATCAGGTCTCCTATAGGGTGGTGCTCTCTCAGACTTGGAACTTGGTAGGCCTACCTTATACATGAGCCCCATAAGAAACTAATTAAAATAAAAAGTTTTGCACAACATTAAGATCCCAAATTCTGTAGCAGACATGGAATCTGGCTGTCCTTGAGCAGCACATCCTCACACACCCAGAAAGCAAGTATGTTGCAAGTATGTTTTGGTATTTGCTGAAAACAAACCAACCTGTCTACCTTCCTTAACAAAGTATTGCTGGCTTCATGACCAGAAGGTGCTAGGCTCAAGTTTTCAGTTTGTTACCTGAATTGCAAAACCCAACCTCAATGCTCTCCTTTTTACTTTGCCAGGTGCATTCCAACCCTAACTAATGTTGGGGAATTTTTATCATATTCCTTAGGGCAAATTAAACATGTGTGTGCTTAAACACAGAAAGATTTAATGAACAACGGATTGGACAGTCCTACGTCCATAAGAAGCACTACAAGGAGTCTGCAAACATGCAACATGAGACAATTCTTTACATACACTTGCACCAGCACCAATTGTGAGCACCAGCATGGGGCACCTTAGCCTAGTGTTCAGTTCATCCCACAGTATCAGCTCCGTTTGCCAAAAGCAGTCCCTGAGAAATCACATTCCAGGAGGGATTGCTGTGACATACCTCATTACTAAGGGAAACCTCGCTCCCTCACGTGCAGTCCTCCTGTCTCTGGTATTTCTGTTTCCAGCAAGTTTAAACCATTCTGCAGTTGGGCCTTTGTGTCCTCCATGCCAGAACATTCCTTGTTCACAAATTACCATTGCTAAGCAATTTGAATTTCCCCTTTGCTAACCACACTGTCAGATTTGTGTTCCTAGCTCACAGTTGCCTACTAGTTACTATGTCTTCCCTCTCATTCTCAAAACCAGCCATCTTTTCAATTTCCCATAACATTTTCTTTTCCCCTGTCAGATCTTCTTTAAGTCTAAGTAGAATTCTTAGTTTTACCTAATCCTTCTCCTAACTTGTTTCCGTTTCTGTCCTCTGTGCATTTCTTAGTAGAAATTTTTAGTAACAGTACAAAATCAGAGATTTATCCTCCATGGTAACATCCAGTTCTTTCATCTTAGCAGCTGAAAGGAACTAAGAACAACATGAGAGAATTACAGATTCAGCCTAGTTTCATCCTTAACCCCTTCGTTTAGTGCCCTGTAGATAAAAACCTGCTGAATTGCTCTGTGAGGCTGCTTTCCTGCAAGTGCATTTTATTGAGACTTAGGAGGTCCAGAATGTGGATATGTAATAAAAAAATCGAGCCCAAAGTTTACCACAATTGCTTGAGCTTTTTTGTTTTGTTATGGTTTCAAGTTTCATTACTGAAAACGGCTAACCAACTTTATCTGAACTGTCTGAAAGTGCAGAGTGAGAAAACGTGTCATGCAAAATTTCAGGCCTTAATCATCTAAATTGAAAGCAACAGAAAAGTCAGTCTTCAAGTGAAAAAAGTTGAGCAACCAGAATAAGCAGTACTAAACACTGCCTGTAGCGCATACTTATAAACTATTACAATAATGTTATGTAGAAATTGTGTTGTCTTGGCAACTCATTTACCTTGAATTCTTCAACAATAATACTCAAGGCTTCATGTCCAGCTTTTCTCATGTCTTCTAACTCCTGCTTATGCTTTTCCTGTATAAATACATGGAAAGATTACATACAGCATAAACATTCAATAATTTTAATTAGAAGAGTAAAGACCAATTATTTTCCTCATTTTTGGTATCTTTCAGGAAGAAATGCACACAGCTTGGGTCTTTAGACATCATATTTTATGCTCAATTCAAGTTGGTCCTAGTATTAAACTTTGTTAGTCCCCAGATAATTCTAAATGGTTCTTCAATTTTTTTTTTAAATTTTGTCACTCTGATTTTTCCAGTTTCTTGGTATGCTTGTGGATGGCAGGACTTCCAAATCACTTCTCTCAGTAAATATTATTTACTGCTTATATTAATAAAATGTTTGGACTAGTATCTGATTCAGCTTCCTCAGAAGAACACACCCTTCTACGCATTACACAGCTCCTTTTTAATCTTTTTTTTTAATCTTAAGGTTCCCAGGGAAGTGTTCTTGCATAAGACATCCTCAATAGGTTTTTTCAAATAAAGCCCTACTACTTACTTCTAATTTTATTCACAGTATTACATAAAAATAACATGAGCAGGAACGTTCTAATATTTTTGACCTTCCATAAAAATGCTTGCCTGTGGTTTGCTATCCAAGTGTGCAGTATGAACGCCTCATTAGATTCTCATCAGCATTTCAAGCTTATCAATGAGCAGCACCATTTTTTTCAAATCACCAATGAGTAAGAAGATGAAAAACGTTCCCTGCTCTCTCATTCTTTGCCTCAGGGATCCATTCTTAAATCAGCTAGTACAGCAGGCCATAGGTGCTTTAAATCACCTTGGAAAATTGGTCCAGAAAGCAGATATTCATCACAAATGTTATCTTACAGTGACTAAAAGGCAAAACTATACATAATTTAAACTATGTATTTGTTGCTTTTTGGGTGGAATTCAAATTGAAACAATTCTCGGTTTTCTAAGATTTGTATGTTTGAAATAAGCAAAATTTAGTGTCTAAAAAAGCATGTTCAATTTTAGTATGAAAGGCCATATAACACAATTCCATGTAACACGATTAAAAATAAATTAATTGGTCTGAAACTCTATATTTCGTTAGAGGCTTCTGCTTTGTCACTCAGTTCCTTTCTCCTGAAAAGGCCATTTTCGCAAAAAAGTTTGAAATTATAGCTTTACAAACTTATCATTGGCCCATACACAATGAGGCATTCAGATTCACTTGAACAGAACTGGGGGTTTTTGTGTGTGTGTGAAGCCCTGCAAGAACAACTGATATGAAACAGAAGAATTGAAGATTGAAATATTTTGGTGTGTAAATAAACTACTACATTAGATAACAATGAACAACATCTGGGTACACCAATTTAATCACACTGTGATGCACAGGTATCATTGACATCATAAACTAGTTAAACTCAGATGTTTTGCATGTAAGAAACCCCAAACTGCTGAGCTAGAAATATTTTTACAGTACAGAACTAAATTGGTATAAGGAAAAAAATGTGATCCACTGCTTAACTTCTAAACTTCACAAACTATTAACAAATATATTACCCGTGAAAAGTGAACATGAAGGAGAAAAACAGTTACTGCTGTAGCATATTCTAGATTCACAAATATGAAAAAAGAATTATACAGAAAGAGAAATTTAATGGTTATTTATTATTCCAGATAGAAAAAAAACAACAAAACAATAAAACCAAAACTGAAAAGAAAGCATTCCATGTTGAGAAAAGCCTTTAAATGAGAACAGTTAAAATACTAAGATCTCATCCCAGATCTGTCAGAACTACGTTCAGCACAATCAGACATAGTGGATCAAGTGTGTTGACAGAGAAAGTAACACATTGTAGTAAAAAGTAAAGCGTCTCTCACTAGTATTACCAGATAAATTAAGACACAAAGGAAAAAATTAACTTTGTCCTCTTACTACGTATTTCTTAAATTTTTCAAGATTAGTTACTTGTTCAAAGCCATATACTAAGTGTGAACTGATAACACAAGTTAAAGCATCAATACCAAGGTATGACTATCAACATGGAGATTCCATCCAATACACTCTACAGTACTTACTTTCTTAAAATATTTCCTAAGGCAAAGAGTTAATAGTAAGGTATCAGTTTTGCTTGAGTCAGGTCTAGCAAGCAACTTCTGCAATGGAGGTGGAAGAAAGTATGAAAACCCATTACTACAAGCACACACACAAGCAGTTTAAGGTCACTTCGCAACACTCCCTCCAAGCAAAGGCTTTGTACAATCTGATGAACACCACGCTGCCTATTTTGTGTTTATTTCCAAGACTGTTCAGCTAAGACAGCAAGCCATAAATTTATTTCATTTAATTTGTAAGGGCACATTTCAATTCTTTTGAGCATGGTTGGTCTACTGTTTCAAAATCTTATCGATAACGTCACTCAAAAGAACCTGTGCGTGGTCCTTGTCATATCCAATAAGGAGAAGACCCAGAGTCTCTTTAACATTTTGCAAGTGTATGCATTGATTTACTGGCTAACAATGAAGACAGATCAAAGTTCCTGAGATTCATGATTTGGCTATGAACACAACAGAAACATTCCAAGAACAGCAGCATACTCATTTGATGAACAATGGCCATGTCAGTTCTTCACAAATCCTCAGTAAAATGTGTACTTCCCACAGGAAAATGAGTTTAATGAATTGGCATAACTACTCTTAGAATTATTACTCTGCTTGTAAGAAGGAAAAGCTCTCCAAAAAGTTCTGAATGTTATAGACCTGAAAATAAGATGTAATTTTCAGATTTCCTATCAAAGAGAGATGATTTTGGGGTTTTCTGGCTCTTGTAGAATTCTTCTGCATGGCTTGCATGACTTTAGAGAGGTTTTTAAAGAATGCTGTTGTTCCCTTCCTTTATTTAATAAATGTTTTTAAGAAAGGAATCAAATATGACTTGAGAAGTTTAAAACTTAAGTAAAATCAGCTTCAGAAGAATTTCACCCCCTCCCCTTGTGTCTTGTGATGGACAGAATCTCATATCAGAACACCGACAGTAATTAAACATAGACTTGCAAGATAGAGGGGTTTTATTTTATTTTGTGATCAAAATCTTGACAATCATTCCAGAGTGCATGAGGCATTCTGTGTGAACAAAGTGTGAAAATAACAGGCAATTCACTGCTCAATGGTTAGCAATGTTTCAGCTTTTTTATATTTTGTGACTCTTTTATGAGGAAACAAGTCATTGCAAACAATTTATGCATAAGCACACATGCTTTAATGCTAGCAAATGTGCGTGTCTTCAGAAACACATCAAATAAAACTTGAATGATAAGGATGAGAGAATGAGATCAAACTTTGAAATTTTTCCTATAGTCTAAAATCCAAGTGACTCCAGACCCTCCTTTTCTTTTGTTAGGCCCCTGGGAATCAAACCACTGTAGAGGCAGATGGATCCAAAAGCCTGGTGAGCTTCCGAGAGGTGGGGCTCCCAAGAACGCCGCTGGGCAGAGAAGCCTTCTGAAGTGGCTGTGACAGCAGGAAAAGGTTACTGACCACCCGCCATCCAGCTGCTTGTCACTGCCTGCCAATTGCATTAGCACTTCTTTCAGATCTTTTAGCTGAATTTCTTCCTAAACCATTTCAGTCTAAGCGACCCATTGTTAGTTTAAACAGTTTAAACAGAGTTCTTTGTCAACATCCAACATTTTGACAAAAATGCAGGGCATGTGTTTGTGCATACTGGAAGTGTAAGGGTAACACCTCTCAACAGAGTATTATGCAAGATCTGTAATAAGAGGATTTGTGAGATCTAGTGGGGGAAGAAGAGAAAGACCTCAAACTTACATTATTTCACTATATTCATTTACCCTTAGGTTGATACATTTTTCTGCTAACCTTTTAAAGAGGCAGACTGTCTTGAATTGTTGTGGAAAACTGTATAGCACCCACAGAGTCTGCACAGATTCCCTACTAACCTTCCACCCTGGCATGCCTGAATGTCACACGTATTGTAACAGCAATAAGTGAAATCATATACAAGGGGGGGAAAAAATGGTACTCACCATCTCACTTTATTCTCATCTAATTCAAAGCAACTGTAATTCTTCTAATTCTCAAAAATGAATGCTTAAAAAACAATTATTCTGTTTCTTGGTGCTAACACGTATCAAAACCAGCATTAAAAAGAGGCCTGATAACACAAATTAAGGCCACCAAATACAACCACGTGAAAAGGAAGCAAATGGCTACATATAAAAGCATCTTTTGGTAACAATCAGTCCACAACAGTAAACACCATAATATTTTCATGATCCCAGCTCTATAGCAGGCATAACTAACACCAAAACCCCACAGCTCTTAAAATAACTGAAGAAATTTATATCATGCCTATTTTAAATTTACAACATTTT
The DNA here is from genome assembly GCA_020746105.1 of Trogon surrucura. Lineage (NCBI taxonomy): Eukaryota > Metazoa > Chordata > Aves > Trogoniformes > Trogonidae > Trogon > Trogon surrucura. Next base: position 143,420,430 of record CM036617.1, on the reverse strand, counting down.
CTCCAGAAATTCTTCCCCCCTCCCCAATGATTTTTGTCTTGTGATCAGAGCAAAAGAAATTTAGTTTGTCCTCTTTTTTTTTTATTAGGTTATCAACAATCACAATTTATAACATCAAAAAAAACCCAGAGCAGTAATATACAGATTAAGTAAAAGACAGTACTGCAAAGAAGCACCATGATACCACATTTATATGTGGAGAAAAAATTATAGAAGTAATAAAATCAATTCAGAAAAAGATCCCAATTTTTGCCAACTTTCACAAATAATCAATATGCTCCATAAAATAAAATCCTGGGTTTGGGGATCAAATGATTTTATGTCCTTTTTAGATTTTCAGATTCATGAACCCTGTTTTTAAAAGAGTGAGGAAAAACATGCCAATAACACAGTAAGTTAACACAAAGCTCCCACATTTTAACTGTACAAATGTTTCGGTAACACCTATTAAGAGTTTTATATTATTATATAACATGCAAGCCAGTTGTCTGAGTTGATGCTGACTGACTCTTCTGTAAGGCTGTAGTATCTTCAGAATCAGCTGTGAGTCCAAGTCAACATCTTAGTTATGCACACTTTTCCCTCCTAATTTTTTGATGAATGCAAAAAAAGGTGAACTGGTTCCCTTCAGGCAACTTAATTAGAAGACAAATTTTAAATCCATATTCCACAGTTTTGCTTTATACAATTACATCATTAAGACTCGTCATATTGTACTAAATTCCTCCATTACATCAAGATTTTACCCTCCACAAAATTTAGCAGGTTTTTTTTTTCTTTCAAAGCATCATATAAAAAAATTAGTAACATTTGGTGTTACAGTGATTCTATCAAGAAACTGGTAACTTCTCATTTGAGACCTCAAATATAGAGAAAAAAATAATATTACTGAATACATCAGAAGTAAATCACTGAAAAATGGAGTTAAAAACTATGAGAATCAGTCCATAATGGTTAATTAATATACACACTAGAGTGTGCTATTGTATATAAAATACAGATTGGTCACTATTTCTGTTCATGTGAAACAGGAATACGAGTTCTTCAGAACTAAGACACAGGACTGCCTCCAGGTCTACAGCAAAGCAAGTATTTTCCCTTTAGTCATAACACCAATGTTGTAGGGAAAGATACAGCTGAGAATTCAAGGATAAGCATAAACATTTTTATAGGAAGAAATGATTTCAGATTTCCCTATATAGCCAAAAGAACATGCAGTATGCACAACCACAGAAACCATGAGGATACTATCATTTATTTTATACAAGTAAATATCATTGCTACCTGGAGTATACAACAATAGAAGACTTAGAAATTAATAATGGAGTGAGGTAGTGAACAAACTTTCATGAGCAACTCCCTAATACAGCGGTGAGGACATTTCCTGCTGAATTAGAACTGAGCTGAGCCAGAGCTGAGTGAGTGTGCAAATGGACCAGTCTGCAGGGAAAAATTATGACTGATTAAATGCAAAAAAATATGTAAAGGAAATAGTACGGAAGAGCCTGTACATGCCCCAAACTGAAACATAATTATAGTTTCCATACCATGTGTAGCGAAACCTTTCAAGTACTTGCAGTGTGTAACATGGATCTCTACCCTGTCCCATTTAAGACATTAATATTGTGTAAAGAACAACTACAGTTCATATCTGCTCAGTTATTCTACAAAATGTAAATACAGAAGCTCTCTAACTGAGAATGACATTAAACAAGAAAAGAGCTAACACATATGCACAACAACTAAGTGTTCTCAGGATTAATACACATTTTGCTAGCAAAACTGTATGAGTTAGGAAGTACATTTGGCTCAGAAAACCTTATCTGTCAGCTTTCAGGTTTCTGAAGCAGTATATAGATGTTCTTTAGGATAGAGCTACAACTGTGCCAGGATAGCTTATGCCACTGATGCCTTCATACCTCCCCACACAATCTAAATGATGGGGCATAATAAAAAAAATTAAAAAAAAGCAAAGAAGAAAAAGCAAACAGGAGAACAATCCCAAGGAAGCTGACAGAAGAGAATGCTTCCATTAAACAACACAGTAAATATGAAAGGAATTCTTATCTCCATTAGGATATTTTCATGTATTTTATCTCAAATCTTCCAATTAAATTCCACCATTGTTCATAAAGAAGAAAACATTAACTTGGAAAAGCCTACCATCAGTCATCAATAGAATCATAGAATCATAGAATCATAGAATGTTAGGGATTGGAAGGGACCTCGAAAGATCATCAAGTCCAATCCCCCTGCCATAGCTACTGATACTGGAGCCAGTTAGAATGCTCGACATAGTTCTATAAACTACACATAAAAAACATGTTAGTATACATGTATTACTCACCTAAAGTATACTACAGTACTAAATAAAAACACATATGAAAAAACTACACAAGGAATTTTGTTTCTTTCTCTAGACAGGAAACTGACCTGAAGACTGCAAAGGGACAAAAAAAAGACTACAGCACATTAGGTTAACTCGACAGGTATGAAGTCAATCAGAAGTGCCAGGAGGCCTAGCAAACTCAGCAAACAAACGGGAAGAATACACAGGGTGGAAGCTAGGACATGTAACATAGGAGAAATACAAAGACATGGTCTGAGCAGGCAGGGATGAGGTAAGGTAAGCTAAACCCCAGCGGGAACTGAATGTGGCAAGTGATGTCAAAGACAACAAGACAGGGATTCTGTAAGTAGAAATGTGTCCTGGGTTTAGCAAAAAACCCAGTCCTGTTTAGTGATTTTTACTTTCCAGTTTAGTGTCTTCTAAAAGACTGCACATTCTGAAGTTAGCAGCATGTTTTTGCAGACAGTGTGTGCTACTGGCAGTGGTAACACCCGATGTTTACAGTTACTGCCTGGGACTGGGATGCAGAAAGGCTCTTGCTGATACTTATTCCTACACACTGGGGGTGCTGGGTAGTAAGAGGGGGGCACAAGGAAGTAAAAGGTGGCACCTCCGGGGGGTAACAGACAGGACAGGTGACCAATGAGAGTATTCCATCCCATATACGTCATATCTAGTATAAATTGAGTGATAACGAGAGTTTCGTCCCTTTTTGGCCCTTTTTCGGCCTTTTCGGCCCTTTCTTCGCCTTTTTTTTTCTTCATTTCGCCTTTCCTGCAACGGCCGGTGTCCAGAGAGGACTCCATCTGACCTCCTGATTTTGATCCTGATCCTGAGTTCCCGAATCCAGCTCCCTGTATCCAGCTCCCGCCGCCGCTGAGCCTGGGGTTTCCCCAGTGCCTCCTGCTCTGCAGCACCAGTGGTGATTGCTATCGGGGGAGGGAGTTGGGTTTGATATCGGGCTACTATCTATAGTTGTATATAGTTCCTTACTTTTATCTTTTCACCATTATTTCCATTATTTTCATTTAAGCTGTTCTAGTTTTTTTTCTTCTCTAACCTGTAAGTCTCTCTGCCTCATTCCCTTTTCTCTTCCTGCTTGGGGCGGGGAAAGAGGGGTTTAGAGAGCATGTGTCTGGGTTAGTGGCCAGCCCAGCCCTAACCCGCGACAAAATGACAAAAGGAAGGTAGGGAAAATGTAGGCCCACTGCTGAAGGAAATGCCGGACCTGGTAACTGAGGACATGAAAAAGACTGAGGTACTGAAAGCCTTTACTAGCAACATCAGTTTTCAGGAATACTAGACCAGGGCAAAGTCTGGAGCAAGGATGACTTACCCTTAAGTGGATGAGGATCATGTCAGGAAACACTTACGCAATCTGGACATAACTAAATCCACGGGGCCTGACGGGATGCACCCATAAGTGCTGAGAGAGATGGGTGATGTTGTTGTGAGGCTGCTCTCAATATTCTTGGACTGATCACAGCAATTGTGAGAAATGTCTGAGGATTGGAGGGAAGAATATATAACTCCTGTCTTCAAAAAGGGCAGAACACCTAAAGAAATACAGACTGGTCAGCCTCCCCTCAGTACCTGGGAAGGTGACAGAGCAGTTAATCCTGTAAACCACCTCAGGCAAGGGAAGGACAGGAAAGTGACCAGGAATAGTCACAGCACAGCTTCACCAAGATGAAGTCATGCTTGCCCAACATCACCTTCTATGGAGAAATCGCCGTCCTGGTAGATGAAGGGAGAGCAGTGGACATTGTCTACTTAAACTCCAGTGAGGTCTTTCGACACTGTCTCCCATAAGGTCCTCATAGAGAGGCTGTTGAAGTGTGAGCTGCATAAGCAGAAATGGAGGTGGACTGAAAACTGGCTGAATGGCCAGGCCCAGAGGGTGGCAATCAGTAGTATGAAGTCTATAGCTGGAAGCCAGAAACTAGCGGTGTACTCCTGAGGTAAAGGCTAGGTCTGAGCTTGTTTAATATCTTCATTAAAGATTTGGATGATGGGGGAGAACGTACCCTCAGCAAGTTTGCAGATGACACAAAACTGGGAAGAGTGGTTGTTATGCCAGATGGCCAAGCTGCCATCCAGAGGGACTCAGCACGCTGGAGAAATACCCTGGTAGGAACCTCATTAAGTTCAACAACGGTAAGTGTAGAGTCCTGCACCTGGGAAGTAACAACTCCACGCACCAGTATATGCTACAGTCCACACATCTGGCAAGCAGCTTTGCAGAAAAAGACCCAAAGGGACCTAGTGGACAAGAAGCTGAACATAAGCCAGAAATGTGCCTTCACCGCAAAGGCAGCCAGTTGCACCCTGGGCTGCATTAGGCAAAGTATTGCCCCCAAATTGAGGGAGGAGATCCTTCTGCTCTGCTCAGCACTGGTGAGGCCACATCTGGAATATTGTGTCAACCTTTGCACTTGATAGTACAAAAAAACCACACAGACATACTGGAGAGAGTCCAATAAAGGGTCACAAGGATGATGACGGACTGGAGTATCTTTCACATGAGACTGAGAGTTGAGAATGTTTAGCCTGAAGAATAGAAGGCTCAGGGGAATCTTAGCAGTGCATGTAAATACCTAAAGGGATGGTGCAAAGAGGACAGAGTCAGGTTCTTTTCAGCAGTGGAAATGACAGAAGAGGCAATGGGCACAAACTGAAACACAGGAGGCTCTGTCTGAACACGAGCATGCCCTTTTTTTACGGTGAGGGGAATCAGGCACTGGTACAGGTTACCCAGACCTGGGGTGGGGTGGGGTCTGTCCTCTTGGAGATATTTAAAAACCACCTGGACATGGTCCCGGTCAACTGGCTCTAGGCAGCTCTGCTTGTGCAGGGGGGTTGGAGCAGACGAACTCCAGAGGTCCCTTCCAACCTCAACCATTCTGAGTACCACAATCATATTTACCAAGCTCTAATCTACCAGGCATTAAACATGAGGTTACTTGTTTTTCCTCAAAACATTTCCACATAAAGTACTAAAAAGAACTCGCTCTTGTATTACAAAGCAAACAACACTGGATTGCTGCATATTTATGGACCTATCACAGGTGAACCCTTCCAAAGGCCCCATTGCCTATGGTTCACTACAGTATATATGCTGTTTTCTAATATTTATTCTGGATACAACTTTTTATTCCTTGTTTCAAACATAAGAAAATTCAACCCTCTCAGTGAATAGTAATCAAAACAGTCACTTATATTAACAAAACTATAGCTGAAGGTACCTTCCGTGTCAAAAATTGGTAACATTTCCATCCGCAGCTTTGTTATGCTTTGAGAAATCATCAACATATTTTTTTGAAATATAATTAATTGAAATAATGCACACTAGATTTTCATAGAGTTGTACTATTCATAATTCATAATGATGTTCATAGCACATTCCTAGGGGCTAGTTTTAGTATGTTTAAAAACCCAAGATAACTACAAAGAAACTTGACACTCAGTCCAATAGCTTCAAAAGCAGGCAGAAATTTCATTTAAGTATGAATAAAAACTTTCTAAGATTTAATTCTAGGAGATATAAGGTAACAACTCATGGCATCATTGTATGTAAACAAAGACTCTAAGATCGATATACCTTTGAATTTTTTTCCAGTGTAATAAAAGAACAAATTGCTTCCTTCTTTGTTTTTGCAGTGCAGAAGTTGAACTGGAATGTAAACAATCTTATTCACCACAAAATTAACAGAAATCTAAGTTACATCTTTATATTTAAATCTGAACTATTTTCTTTGGCTGCTTCTTGATACAAAGCTCAGAAAGCAAACAATGATGATATATAGTTACCTCTTCTTCCAATTTTAACTCCTTTTCTGATTTGTAAACACATTTTGGAACACTAATAGCATTCTAAAGACACATTATCTTAACACCACCTGATCAAAAGCTATTTTCCCATCAAAGTACAAGCAAAGTAGCTTTTTTTTTTTTTTTTTTTTTGCTAACAGAGTCATAGAATTGCTTAGGTTGGAAAAGACCTTTAAGATCAGAGTCCAGCCTCGTAACGTCAGGTCCACCACTAAACCATGTTCCTAAGCACCACATCCACACATCTTTTAAATATGTCCAGGGATGATTACTCAACCATCTTCCTGGGCAGCCTACTACAGCACTTGACAACATTTTCAGTGAAGAAATTTTTCCTAATATCCAATCTAAACTTCCCCTGGTGCAACCTGAGTCCATTTCCTCTTCTCCTATCACTTGTTACTTGGTATAAGAGACCAAATCCCAGCTCACTATATAACCTCCTTTCAGGCAGTTGTAGAGCGTGATAAGGTCTCCCCTGAGCCTCCTTTTCCCCAGGCGAAACAACCCGTTCCCTCAGCTGCTCCCCATAGGACTTGTTTTCTAGACCCTTCACCAGCTCCATTGCCCTTCTTTGGACACAGTCCAACACCTCCAACCTGTTTGTTTCCTGAAGACAGTAAATGAAGGGTATAATGTGCAAGTTGAACAAAACTGACAGAATTGGCCACACAACCAGAGAGACAATAATCATCATCAAGCTGTTTTATTTCTTCCATTAGAAAGGTGACACGAATTTAGATCAGAAGACAAAATGAACAAGTTTAGGAAACGAAACATTGAATCCAGGAGTTTGAGATAATAGAAATGCCAAGAAAAACAGCTACTGAAGAAGATGACAGCGAAGCCATATATAGACTTGTAGATTAAGTTGCTAGTTATTTGTTTCACATATACGACAAATTAAAAAATAACCTAGGTATGTAGGGAAAAAAACCACAACAGTCCAAAGAGATACAAGTTACACCTTTGACAGAGAAAACAAAAAGAAGTAAACCAAGAAAGTTGGAGAACTAACATCATGTCCCTTATTTTAAGATACAATAGTACTACAGTCTCCCACAGCATCCTTGCTGCTAAACTGCAGAAGTGTGGTCTAGACTCTCAGGTAGTGAGGTGGACTGTGAACTGGCTGAGGGGAAGAAGCCAAAGAGTTTTGGTCAATGGGGCAGAGTCTGGTTGGAGACCTGTATCCAGTGGAGTGCCTCAAGGGTCGGTACTGGGACCAGTATTATTCAATATATTCATCGATGACTTGGATGAGGGACTAGAGAGTACTATCAGCAAATTTGCTGATGACACCAAGCTGGGTGGAGTGGTTGACACACCAGAAGGCTGTGCTGCCATCCAGCGAGACCTGGACAGGCTGGAGCGTTGGGCGGGGAAAAATTTAATGAAATATAACAAGGGTAAATGTAGGGTCTTGCATCTGGGTAGGAACAACCCCAGGTTCCAGTATAAGTTGGGGAATGACTTATTAGAGAGTAGTGTAGGGGAAAGGGACCTGGGAGTCTTGGTGGACAGCAGGATGACCATGAGCCAGCACTGTGCCCTTGTGGCCAGGAAGGCCAATGGCATCCTGGGGTGTATTAGAAGGGGGTTGGTTAGTAGGTCGAGAGAGGTTCTCCTTCCCCTCTACTCTGCCCTGGTGAGACCCCATCTGGAATATTGTGTCCAGTTCTGGGCCCCTCAGTTCAAGAAAGACAGGGAACTGCTGGAGAGAGTCCAGCACAGGGCAACTAGGATGATTAAGGGAGTGGAGCATCTCCCTTATGAGAAAAGACTGAAGGAGCTGGGGCTCTTTAGTTTGGAGAAGAGGAGGCTGAGGGGTGACCTCATTAATGTTTACAAATATATCAAGGGTGAGTGTCACGAGGATGGAGCCAGGCTCTTCTCGGTGACAACCACTGATAGGACAAGGGGTAATGGGCTGAAACTGGAACATAAGAGGTTCCGCTTAAACTCGAGAAGAAACTTCTTCTCAGTGAGGGTGACGGAGCCCTGGAACAGGCTGCCCAGAGAGGCTGTGGAGTCTCCTTCTCTGGAGACATTCAAGACCTGCCTGGACACGTTCCTGTGTGGCATAGTCTAGGCATTCCTGCTCTGGCAGGGGGATTGGACTTGATGATCTTTCGAGGTCCCTTCCAATCCCTAACATTCTATGATTCTATGATTCTATGATACTACGGTTTCTGAAGGAATGGGTTTGTTGCCTTATCTCAGGAAAATTTAACTAGAAGGAAGCATCTGCCACAGTGCAGGAAAAGGTTCCAAATCACAGACATACAGATTTTATAAGAAGTCCTTCTCACTTCTTGTATCTTAAGGAATTATCCATACAGTTCCACATTCTGAAAGATTACGTTTTTCTTGCTATAAAACTTCACACAGATCATAGACGTGTTTTGTAGTATGAGCTCCTATTCTAACAAGGCAGATATATTTAAAAACACCAAAAATGTTATATTCCATACAACAGTGCTTTAAGTTTATAGTAACCGATATTCTGATTAGTTTAACATTTCAAATACCACATTAATCAAATTTTCGGTTCAGGCATTCTTGGCCCTGCCCTTAATTGCTAATGTCTTTTTGCTGGCAACGAGGTAGGCCAGATTGGAGTAACATATTCCAAATAATTCAGCCTGGGGAGTATCCCCTGGATTTGAGTTATAACTTCAGTAACTGGGAGTGGGCTATTTAGTTTTCACAGTTTATGACCAAAGTATTAAATCACAAAATCACACAATCATTCAGGTTGGAAGGGACCTCTGAAGGTCACCTATTGAACCTCCTATTTGAACACAAGATCAACACTGAATTCAGACCAGACTGTTCAGATTCTTGCTCAGAGAGACCTTGAAAACCTCCAAGGATGGAGATTTCACAACTTCACTGGCTAAAACATCCCAACACTTACTTTCATCACAGAAATAATTTTTTTCCTTATAACAAGTTGCAGTTTCCTACCATTTCCACTCATCCTCCTGCTACGCATCTCTGCAAAACCTTCCTGGCTCCATTTTTTCTGACAACACTGTAGGTATCGAATATCTGCTATTAGGCTCTCTCTAAGCCTTCTATTCCCCAGGTTGAGGTCAAGCTATGCAATGTCCACTGCATTCTTCTCATCCATAGTGTAGTTGTTTCCTTACAGAAGGCAATCAGAGTTGGTCAGGCACAATTAATTTTTTGGTAAATCCATGCTTGCTATTTCCAATCACCTTGTTCATGTGCCCAGAAATGGCTGCCAAAAGCACTTGCACCATGATTTTCCCCAGGATTAAAAGACTGGCAAGCCTACACCCATACATCATCCTTCTTGTATTTTTTCAATAATCAGAGACTTTCCTCAGTCTCCAAGATGATACAGAACTGTCTTATAGTGACAGCCAGCTCTCTCATCACATAACTAAACCAGTCTGTCTCCTGAACTCTGTAGTCTGAAGCTGCTCATTTTTATAAACGACAATTTCATCTCTTCCTGCCTTTTTAGTGAGGTGGTACCCATCTTCCATACTGGAAATCCAGCCACACAAAGCACCCCCACACACTGCAGTTATTTCGGTAATGTCATAGCTGACCCTCTGCGCATGGAGCTCTAGCTCCTCCTGCACACTTCTCAGATTATATGTATTTGCACATGCACGTTTGACATGGGCCCCTGAAAACTGATTCAACTTTTGTGTTGCTTGATGAGAGGAAGACTGGGTTTGGTTATTACTTTTACTACCTCTCACGTGAGGTGACTAAAGGTAATGGTTTAGGCCGAGCCAGAAACTAAGGACCATCCATCCAGCTGCCCGTTCACTCACCTTGTCTCACGGTGGCAAGGGGAAGAGAATCAGAAGAAAAAGGTAAAAACTCATGGGTTGAGTTAACAACAATAGAACAAAATAAGGAGAAAAGAAATAAAAATAACAATAATACTAGTAAAAGAATATACAAAGCAAGTGAGGCACAACATAATTGCTCACCACCCAGAAGCTGCTGCCCAGCCTGTTCTTGAGCTGTGATCCCTTCTCCCGCCCTGGCCAGCTCCCCCAGTTTCTATACTGAGTATGACATCCCAAGGTATTGAATACGCCCTTCACTAGTTTGGCTCAGCTGTCCTAGCTGTGTGCCTTCTCGGCTTGTTATGAAAGTTAACTCCATCCTAGCTGAAACCAAGACACTGAAAACTCATACATCCTAAAAATAAATACATGTTAAATACATGCGTGAGAGAAGATAGATAGTATTGCTTCCCCCTCTTGCATCAAGACGTGACAGTATTTAGTTCCTACATCTGTGTTTAAGAACTTTGGCTTAATCAGCAAAGATGATGACAACCTCTAGTTGTGTGTTACCAATGAAGTTCCAGTTCCTGGAACCCTCATATTTTGGAGCCTAGATACAGACCCAGACAAGTAAAGCGCACTCCCATGTGAAAACTGTAACATACATTTATTAATTTCTCTATTTTATTTACTGTGAAACACTGATGTCATTGAACTAAAAGCAAAACTACTTATTCCAGAGGAAAAAAAGTTATATTTCTGGGGGTGGGTGGAAAATCTAATCGATCTGTTAAAAGGATTACATATTTAAGCTATACACTTCCTCTAAGCAGCTTCTTAAGTCAGTAAATTATTTTTTTTTAAATTAAAGATAGAACACAACAGATGGAACATTCTGAAAAAGTCTGTAATGATTGATACAGCTTCAAGTTACTTATAGGTAACTAAATCACATTATAACTGGGTTGTAGTTGGTTTTTGCCATTTATTTTCAACTTTAATTGCAAACTGGAAAAACCCACAGACTGCTAGATTTTTAAAATTACAGCTCATTAAGCTATGTCATCTAATAAATTTTTTTAAAAAATGTCAGTGTTGTAGAAATTGACCACAAAAGACAAATGGTTTCATGCAGACAAATATTCAAGATTCTAAATCTATAGTGAAAATAAAAATAGATATATACTTGGGCTTTTCAAAAGATACTCTAAGAGGAACAAAACTCAAGATTCTCCATAGTGATGTAGCTGTTTCATTTATTTCACACACTCTGGTCTTGATATCAACACTTCAAGAAATAGCGAGAAAGATTCAAGATATGCAGAGAACATTCCCACTACAGAAAGTGTTCAAAAAGGAAGGAACTGGGAAAAAAAGAAAACAAAACATGCCTAGCAACCTCTCCCCCGCCCAAATAAGGAACAAAGTGGGATGAACAGAATTAACATTGATAAAATTTTATTTTTGTCTTCCTAGAGTCTTTTCTCTTCCCATTGTCTCAGTTTGAGAACAGCATTCCCATTCAAGACTCACACAAGCATAACTTCAAAGCAGTGACTGACTTTACTGTTTCTAACATTCATTTACTCTGTAGATCTTTTTTACTTTTGCATTATACTGTTTCTAGAATACTCTTCCCCCTCACTCTCTCCTTCTCTCCAATGATGGTAAAAGCTCGTGTTTGGAATTTTTCCCTTTGTACAAATTTTTCTCCTCACAGGGTCCTTTAATCTATTCACTACGCTGCAGTTTAAAAACAAACACACACAAAAATTTACAGGGAAGAAAAAATAAGAGGCAAGAAAGAACAGAGATCGCACTTTTCCCAAAAATAATCAAGAGTGGGAGAAAATAGCAAGAACTCTCCTGCTGCTGAAAACGTGAGAGAAGCAAAAGGATTCTAATTTGGACACACATCACTTCCTCTAAGTCTACAAAGCAAAGACGGTAGGTACAGTACCCCTTTCTAGAGTCCTTCAGTTTCTTTCCACAAGCCAGTTGGCAGGGATGCAGAAACAAGCTCACGCTTTCTCTGCTGTGTAAGAGAAATTAAAAAGTAAATAGATTTTACAAGGTTGTAGCATTAGAACTGACTTTGATGAAAAGCTTTAGCTGTATTTTCATTTTGTTTGAAACTTCTTGGTATTTTAGACTATGTTAGACCTCCCACAAATTGGCTAATGCAGATGAGGAAAAATCATGTTTAAGACACGTTCTTGTTCTAAGCAGCTCCCCTCTTCAGAGGGGCACAAACATTGCTTACAGTAAGGCTCTTGGCTAAAAGTCTTTTCAAAAAGTGAAAGCAAATCCTGCTGGAATATAGCCTTTCTCAACTGGATGCATGCAGATTTATTAAGCATAAAGGCATCTAAAAGACTGGAGGCCACATTTAAAAACCTAAAGTAGTGCAGCAGAGATTAAAAATACCAAATATCAAAAACCTAATAAAAAATTGCTTCTTAAAAATACTAATGAGCTCCTATAGTGCAATGGAAAATTCATCAGCTATGACAGTGACTGGTATAAGATAATTTATTTGGTGGTGACAGAATAGGAATGCATTGAAAGTTTATGAAATACTGTCATAGGAACTGCAACATGTCTCAAAGAGCTGCTATTTTTATTTAATAAATGTTCAGTTCTCAAAAGAACGTGCAAGTAAAGACAAAAACTTCGAGGTAAGAAGCACGGACAAGCACCACTGGACCCTCATCCATGTGAGAACTATCTCATGAAAATTTTTCCTTCATCATCTCATGAAAATACTATCTTCAGACTACTCCTGTAATCTGTGTTAGAGGATAGCTACAATATCCCCTTTCTTCCTGCATACAAGATGTGCACTGCATTTTCGACAAACACCATAAAGCCCTGGATAATTTTCCTCAGTTAACGCTCTTACCACCTGTTTTGCTACAGCTACAGCAACAGCTTAGGAAATCTAAGACCTGCTTAATCTATCTTAAAACAATCACAGAATTGCAGCATGTTCGGGGTTCGAAGGGACCTCTGGAGACCATCTAGTCCAACCCCCTGCCAGAGCAGGGTCCCCTGGGGCACGTTGCACAGGAACGCGTCCAGGTGGGTTTTGAAAGTCTCCAGAGACACAGACTCTACCACCTCTCTGGGCAGCCTGTGCCAGTGCTCTGCCACTCCCAGAGCGAAGAAGTTCTTCCACACTGAATGTGGTGATACACGGCTAAAATTAATCTTTATAAGCAATGAGTCGAGTCCCATCCACTGAAGGAACTCGCACCACCCCAGTGAATGCAGCTGCCTTCCGGCTGGCAGAATCAAGGGATTCTGGGCAGGTCATGGAATTCCCAGGTGGCAGAGATATGATCACACTCCACACGAGAGCCAGGAATAGTTTTCCTCTGGTGATTAAAATTACATTTCTCTCTGCTTATATGAGGGAAGTTCCCAAATGAAGCAGATCCAATGGAAGTGATAAAAATACTGAAAAAATACATGATAAACACTAGAAGACTCAAAAAGCAACAGCTCCCTAAAAGCAGCTAATTTCACCATAATCTAGGACAGAATTTCTTGTGTTCAAACTGAAGTGTTTAGAACAACTCACTATTTAAAATTGTCAATGAAGATTGCAACTGTTACATAAAAATAAACCCCATGAGATTAAATAATCCTTAATGGAAGCAAACATCAAGTTTCTTCTTAATTAAAAAAAATTACACTATCATAGAACTGTAACAATAGGAACATCTTACTAGTTTTAAACAGTAGTTATGAACTAGTACAAAGAGTTGTTTCTGGTTTTTAGGGTTCTTTGGAGTGTGGGATTTGTTGGAGTTTTTTTTAAACAAAATATTTCACAACACAGTGCCACAAGTAAGCAACAAACTGAAACACTGCCTGAAATTGTTGCTTAGTTCACAAAGACGAAAATGGATATTTCCTTTTCTTCTGTATCAATAATAAGAAAGGTCTTCAATCATAAAAATTATTTTTCCACTTAGTTTGAATATAAGGGAGGTCCAGAATATTTTTCGTATTCTTGCTTACGAGCCCAAACTATGTTTTTCCTTCTTAGCTTCCCTAAAGTTACGTAGCCTTATTCCAAACCCTCTGCCTAGCAGATGAAGGGAAATTTACTTTTCAACCACACCCCTTCTTTCTACGTACTTATCTTGAAAATCAGACTACATCCTCAGCCCTTTAAAAACCTAGCACAGGAACTACAAATTTTTCTCCTTACATAAAAAAGGTATCACATTAAGCGCAGAATTACTAGCTGAAATTATTCTTAATATATAGAAACATATTATAAATGAAGAAATTAAAAATTGCTTTCAGTCCTTTATCACAGCATCCTGATTTATTTTTAAGCATTAATTTGACATGCATTTTAATATTTTAAATTAAATTTCATTATGGTATTTATTTCTGGAAATAATGTTGATTATCCCAAACAACTATTTGCTTGATGATGCTTAAGCTTGTAATGCATACCCAAACTCAAAGTATTTTCTGTCTAGTAATACATTTAAGTAATAGGTTTATTTTTAAGAAATTTCATAGGACTAGGAAAGTCTGCTTTATTTCAACATCCTTCGGGTTTAAGAACAGGTGTTCTAGTTTTCATTAGTATCATTTTTCTTCAAGTGACAAAATTTTATCCAAGAAAAGTAAAAAAAGAGTTCTCAGCAGTTTAAGTACATGATTATTTTAAAGGCCACATGCGGTTCTGGACCTCTTAATCCTTTAATGAGGAAAAAAAAATACACAAGTCTCAGCAGCAAAGTTTTCTTTTTTCTTTTTTTTTTTTAAGAACAGTAGCAGTGGACTAAAAGCAATGAGCATCACTATCATTACCTATAAGTAGAATCAAAATAATCTGTGCAAGAATGTATGCTAGAAAACTGCTCTGACCTTACCCAAACACTGTTTTATCATTCGAAGTTTCTCATAATCAGATGGCAGTTTTAAAATCTTGATGATATAAAATTGTTATGTTCTATTGTGATCAGTGTAGTAACTAATACTTGACCACTCTAACTGCCTTCCCAATATCGGGAGCCCTATAAGAAATGAGTTACACATCTTTGCAGTAGTGTATGACACTAGTTATTTGTTGGAATTTAGATGCTATGCACTTTGCCTACATATTAAAATTTCAGCAGTTTACTTAAGTAAAAAGAGCCTAAATCTTAAAGACACAATTAACAAGGAAATTTCCAAGTTAACAGAGAATGCACGAATAAATTTGATTTTGACTTATAAGTAATGAGGCTTTCCTTAGTTATGTATTAATCTCCAGTGTACGAATTAGATTAACACACATTTATACAAAGTTGTTTAATACCTGACAAATTATACATTTCAACTGATCAAAGTGGTCTACCACCAAGTGTGTATTATATACAAATACATTTTAATAAAGATTGAAGTAAACAAAGGTGTTTAAGGAAAAGATGAATTGGGCAGCAAAATTTTCACCAATACAGTAGGGTGCATTCTGCAGCCATCCACAGTTTATTAATGAACTATGAAACCAAATAAGATGATTTAGCAGTTAAAGGGCAATGAAGGGACAATTCTTCAAAACTGTTTCAAAAATACCATCCTAATATTTGCTATGCATTTTATTTTTCCCAAGTACACAAACATGAAATACAAATACGATGTTAAAAGTATTGGCTAACGTTGACTAATATTGGCCAAGATTTAAGATTTTGATAGTGAGCAACTGTGAAGTAGTCACAATAATTACACTGTCTCAGGTGCCTTACATTGAACACAAACAAGATTCAAGTAGATCCAGAGACACGGGGTTGCTTTGGCACTATTCCCCACATTTTTTCAAAGTACATGTCAAGTGACAGATAACTGACCCAGAAGCATTGCCTTAACAGTACAATTACCCAAGTTCTACTCTATTTGAGTTTTTTAACATTGAGTAATTTATTTTTTTTTCTAAGTAAACAGAGCAGAGAGAGACCTGGGAGTACTGGTTGACAACCAGTTGACCACGAGCCAGCCGTGTGCCCAGGTGGCCCGGAAGGCCAGTGGCACCCTGGCTTGTATCAGGAACAGTGTGGCCAGCAGGAGCAGGGATGTGATTCTGCCCCTGCGCTCAGCACTGGTGAAGCCTCACCTCGAGCCCTGTGTGCAGGTCTGGGCCCCTCACTGCAAGAAAGACCTTGAGGTGCTGGAGCAGGTCCAGAGGAGAGCAACGAGGCTGGGGAAGGGACTGGAGGGAAAGTCCTGTGAGGAGAGGCTGAGGGAGCTGGGAGTGTTTAGCCTGGAGGAGAGGAGACTCAAGAGGGACCTCATCACTCTCTACAACTGCCTGAAGGGAGGTTGTAGTCACGTGGAGGTCAGGTTCTTTTCCCAGACAACCAGTGACAGGATGAGAGCGCGTGGCCTGAAACTGCATCAGGGGAGGTTTAGGTTGGATCTCAGGAAGCACTTCCTCATGGAGAGGGTGATCAGGCACTGGGATGCACTGCCCAGGGAAGTGGTGGAGTCACCGTCCCTGGAGGTGTTTAAGCAGAGGCTGGATGTGGCACTTAGTGCCATGGTCTGGCCAGTGTGGTGGTGTCGGGTCATAGGCTGGACTTGATGATCTCAGAGGTCTTTTCCAGCCTCAAGAATTCTGTGGCTCTGTTAGTACATTTTGCAGATCGTCATTACCCGCCCCCCGCTCCCAACAATCCAACAAGATACTATTTCTACAAAAGCTAGATCCAGTGAAGATCTTGATAGGACAAGCTTGGTGGTACAGAACTCCAATTTATCTGTGTTAAATATGTCTCACATTTCCCAGTGGTCTCAGTTAGATTTTCAATATTAAATAGAAAAAAGAAAAAGGTTGATCATCCTGAACACATTCACTGTAAATACACAAATGGAGATGTGCTTGACGTGATTGACTTGTGACGCACTGAATGTAAATTAGTGAATGCATTCAAATAAATCTAGGATATGCTGACAAAAAAAGTCAGGCCAGGAAAACTGATTCTAAAAAATATTTTTACTTCAACATACTTACACACTGGAAAAATGAAAGTTGTCTAAGCTCAGTTGCTAGCATGTCTTTAAAATCAGAGAGACAAAGGAGGGACATAACTGTAAAAGAATAAATGCCAGGCACACTGCATGACTGTAACCGAATACTACAAGGCAAGTCAGGCATTCAGAGCTATCAAGTAACAGCACGATAGCATAATAGAGGCGTATTTGAACACAGCATATCTTTAAAATAAAACTAGCATGTTTAGTTTTATATCCACTCTTCAAATTAATTATTCTGACACAAGACAATAAAATAATTCATAAAATCACAATTGAAGTTTAAGAAGAAAACATAGGAGGAATATACTTATGGAAATAAAAAGTTACTTTTCCTCATGCTGTGAAAAAATAATTTAGAGGAAAGAAGACATCAAAACTGAGGAAAAAAAAAAGGCCAAAAGGTAAACAGCTTTGAAATCAATAATAGATTAGAGACTTTGAATAAAAATGAGTGTCTGAAAAAAAAGTACCTAGAGTAACATAAACCCCTTAAAATATGAAGAAATAAACGTGAGGTATCTGGCACACACTTGAAAAAGAGGTGGGCAAGGGATTGTTGCCATATCCATAAATACCTTTAACAGTTCAGCAAAAAGATACATTGCTATCTGTGAAAGTGCCTTTTCTCAAATCCCCCATTTTTAGTGTTTCATAATTTTAAACCCTGCTGTGACCCGTGAAATTTCCTGGAATCTCATTTATAAATTTAGTTGCAGGTACAGTAGATAATTTTTTTCACACCTATTTTTCATTATTAGCATTCTGTCTCCTCTATGTCTGCACCTAAAACCAATCTAAATATTTTCTTAGAAGATGGTATTTAACAGGATGTAAGTCATATATTAGTTTTGTAAGAAAACATACATTTTCTAGTGCTCCAGCCACAAAACACACCTACCTACAAGACTTGCTTCCAATCTCCTGCAGAACACCTTTTCCAGAATCATAAATGCACTTTTCTGGAAGAAAAGACCAGGGAGGCAATGACAGGGTGTTGCCTTTTATGTGAGAGAGGAAAATGGAATGCATGGGGCTCTGTTTTGGGGTGGGTAAACAATGAAGAACTTACGGGTCAGAACTAGCAGGCAGACCAACATAGTGGACATGGCTGCATCTGCCTGCCATAGACCAGATGGTCTACAGGAAGTTGTAGATGACGCTTTCTTCAGACAACAGAAAAAAGCCTCACTTTGGCAGGCTCTGGTCCTCATGAGAGATGTTATCCACCTCAGCATTTGTTGGAGGGTCAACACAGCAATCCAGGAGATTCCTGGGACACTTTAATAATTTCCTAACACAAGGGACAGAGGCGCAATCTGTGAGGCAGTCTGTTGGTTAGAGTGTGGTGCTGATAACACCAAGGTCGTGGGTTCGATCACCGTTGGGTCCCCATGTGTTGCCTGATCTAGTTGAGAGGCATCCCTGCCCATGACAGGGAGGTTGGATTAAATGATCTCTAAGGTCCTTTCCAGCCTAGGCCATTCTACGATTCTATGATGATACTTAAAAACATGGAGATGTGAAGATCAGTGTCAGCCTGCTTTGGCTGCAGCAACCATGAGATGACAAAGCTCAGCGGAGTAGAAGGAGCAGAGCAAAAAGCCGGATCACAACACTGGACATCATGACAGAAGACTTCAGTCTCCTTGGGATCTGCTTAGAAGAATCCCAAGGGATACAACCCTAGAAAGAGGGCTACAAGAGAGCTGGTTGCTATTCCTGGATTATATCCTCCAAACTCAAGGAATGGTGCATTGTGACAAGCAAGAAATCAAGCAAAGGCAACAGTAGGCCTGCATGAATGGACAAGAAGCTTCTCACTACATTCTGGCATAAAAAGAAAGTGTGTAGGAAGTGGAAGCAGGAACAAGAGTCCCAGGAAGAACATAGAGCTGCTTTCCAAGCATGTAAGGATGGGGTTAGGAAAACAAAAGCTCACCCAGTTTTAAATCTAACTAGGCACATGAAGAGCTACAAGAAAGGAGTCCACAAGGTGAAGGAAGACTGGGGAAAACACAAACCCACCGCTTAGTGGGGCAGGGGGCCTAGTGACAAAGGACACAAAAGATGCTTCTTTGCTTTAGTTTTTACTGGTAAGATTTGCCTTGAGGAAGCCCATCCCCCTGAGACCCAAGAGAAGTCTGGAACAAGAAAGACTTAAACCTTCAATGGAATACGGTCAGGTTAGGGAACACTAAAGCAAAGGAGACTTAAACAAGACCCTGGTGCCTTAACAGGAACTCAGGAACTTGGCTGATGGAGTGATCAAAAGAAGTTCCCAAGGACTGGAAGAAAGCAAATGTTATGTCTGTCCTCAAGAACGGCAGGAAAGAGGATCTGGGGAGCTACAGGCCAATCAGCCTCCCCTCAGTCCCCAAACACATGAAATACAAGAAGATGTAGTCACTGTGGATTTACGAAGGGAAAAATCATACGTTATCACCTGACTGCCTTCTATAAGAGTGGTGGATGTTGTTTAGCTCTACTTTAGCCAGTCTTTTTGAAAACTTCTTCCATAACATTCTTGCAGACAAGCTCTCAAAATACAGGTTACATAAGTGAACAGTGAGATAGACTTCAAACTGTCCAGAGGGTTATGATCAGCAGCAGAAAGTCCACCTGGTGACAAGTAGTGTCAATACTAGGGCCAATACTGTCTAACTTCTTCTTTAATGACCTGGATGATGGCACAGAGTGCACCCTCAGCAAGTTTGCCAGGAGGAAATGGTGACACACCCAATCACCCTGCCATTCAGTGGGGTCCTCGTCAGGCTAGAGTTTAACAAAGTGAAACGCTAAGTCTTGCACCTGGGCAGGAATAACCCCATGACCATTCTAGGAAATGAATGTTCGTACAACGCCAAGATTGATTATGTACACTAAAAACATAATATAGGAGTCCTCCAGAACAGGAACCTTTCTCTCTGGGACCATCTGTGTTCATTCCAAATACGCAAATTTTGACACCTTCCTACTGTCAACATGAACATGCCTATTACTCAAGAAAGACACACATTTCAAAATTTCTCCCATGTGTCCCCAGGTTTCAGTCACTGAGACTCCTCACAGCATGGACAGCTGATGGATCACATATTGTACGTCTAGCACTGGCTAAAAATAAGACAGCATTCCTGTATCAATGACAAAACAGAGGTTGGGGAAGTTAGAACCCCAGTTTGCTCTTCTTTCAAATGCTGGGAAGCACCTACATTAGAGACAAAACTATACCCATCTGTCAACACTGGATAGGAAAGGAAGAGGCGAAGGCAAATAGCAGGCACAGAAGGGCTGAGTTTATCCAGTAAGTAAGCAAAGTGAGGACCAAGTGAGGAAACAAAGGAATGAATAAAATCAGAGAAGGAGGAGGGGACAAAATCCGTTACAAGACAAGGTCACTAAAACTAGAAGAAGTACTAGCCCTTGAACAAGGTTACAGTGGGAGTAGTGAGGAGGGGTGATACCTACAATTAACTTCCCATTCCTCAATTCCTATTAGTATCTTCTAATCAATTTTAACTGCTGTTCTCCTCCCCTTCTGGGAACACTGAACTTTCAGCCCTCAGAACCACTGCTCTCTGAAGATGCTTTATTCTTCTCCCTAGCCAAAATCCCTAGCTCTGGAACATCTTCCGTCACCATTGCAAAACTTACATTTTGTCATCATCAAGACAAAATTAGGTACCTCCTTATTTCTTCTTGGAGTCGCAAAAATAACTATCAAGTCTTCTCTAAGAGTAACTTTTTTCATTATAAGAAGTTTAGTATGTAACCACTAGAGCTAGTACTTACTTATTCGGTCGTTTATTTATTATTATTGATACTACAATGATATTGTTTGAGTGTAAAATCAAAGATCTTTAGATATATTATGAAAGACTATAAAGCTTAATTCAATTCTGAAATAAACTACATGAAAAATGTAGTGAGAGCAACAGTTAGGACACAATATTAAATACTAAAGAAAGAGGAAAAACTTAAAAGGATCCGCAGGCATAAAATCATGCGTCATCATAGTAAGCCACATGTAACATTGCTTTTTCAATCCCCTATGCTTCAAGCAAATTTTTACATGTATTAGCAGCAATTTTTGAGGTTCATATGACATTCAGTTCTAAATAAGCATATCAAAATCACTGTTTGTACAATTCTACTTAAAGGCAAAATTGTATGATGAACCTATATAAAGTTTTAATTCTTATATACCTTACAAAGTATTTTAAGGTTTTGAAACACCATCTCCAAGAACAAGGAGACAGACACAACCAAGTATGCATACACTTACATGAATGTGTATGATATACAAGTCTAATATATTAAAAACCCCAAATTAACAGGCAATATTCATTAGAAAAAAAACAAATTGGACCCTTAGAATTAGGAGGGAAGAAAGTAGCCCAAAATCTCAAGTTTACCTGTTTCTGTCTTAACTACACTTAAAAGTCTTTTCCTCATTATTTGAAGCTTTTTAATTTAAATGTGACATATGCACAGGTACTCAAATGAAAAATTCTCCAAATACCAACAGTTACGGAAATAAATAACTATCACCTAATCTCATCATAACATCATCTAATATCAGCAATGACTATTCAGGTTACAATACCATTTAATCCTGTCTAGGTGTTACTTTTTGATCTAGTGAAGTTTCTTTCGATCATTACATAGTAATCTGTCAATGTTTTCTTCAGTATAAGCTTCCTCTTATATTTCTAAGGCATCATTTAAACAGGGATTCTACTGACCTGCTTTTTTATACACATATAATTCAAAATGAAATTATGGTACTTAGCTAATTAATGTTTAATCATGACTTTTTGCAACAACAGGAATATCCCTAAATAAAATTGACACATTAAAGTCACTTTTTCAATAAAAATTCAAAAGACATTCCTTAAAAATAGGTGGAACAGAAACAAAGGATTCAAAAGAAAACATTTTCGTTGCTTTCAGAACAACGATAGATTTGTTAAGTTAGAAGAATAGATGTCAGCTGCCAAATGAAAAAAAGAATCTCTTTCAAAAAGAAGGATCACACCACATCAACTATACTGTTCTTTCAAAAAACAGCCTGCTTAACTTCCAGAAAGGATTGATGATGGGAAAAAATGTGTATAACCACAACTGGAATTTTCCAGGAGCAATGCAGTATTACGTCAAATGTGACTGTGTGGTAAATCAAAGAAATAGCAGGGGAAAAGTATGATCCAGTTAGTAGTGAATCATCTAAACCAGTTGTCTGTAGATAGACCAAACATCGGAAGTCTTATCAGCTAAACAATCTGTCCAAAGAATTAAGTTCCCTCTTAGGGCGCTAGAACTCAGGCATTATTTTCCTTCCCAAATTAAATGTTCCCTCTCTGATTTGTGAATAAGAGAACATCACTTACTAAACAGGAGTATTCATTTCACTATAGATAGTTTTTCGCTGTATTACAAATTGGGGTGTGGTCATATTAAAATGCAGTATTTATTCATTTCTACAACACAGTGCAATGAGTTTGCAACAAAATTTTAGATTTGTAAGATTTAAATGACAACTAATTCTACATTACAGTCAGAAACATGTGTTATCTACTTTGAAAATATGCAGCACCTCACATTTAGAGACAAGCTGAGCTGTTAATAGTTGATGACTACATACGACTTTAATCAAAAACAAATGGAAAAAAAAATAAGACTGAGATGCCAACAAAAAAGTGAGGCATACATTCGCACCTGTTTCCTTCTTGTCTAAATAGGCAAGAAATTATAAAGCTAATATTGCATTTATGCAACGTTGTGGTTGTAACACTACGTGCAAGACACTAAAACTAAAATTACACTTAGAGCAATTTTAACTCAGCTACATTTTGTATGCAAAGAAGATATAATTACAGTATGCTATTCTGCCTCGTAAGTACTACAAACAACAAAACAGGAATGTGGGAATCATAACTTTAATTTTACCAGACTGTGTGAATTCAAGATCTTAAAGAGGCTGTTGCATTAAATATCCAAAGAACTCTATATTACTAGTTAATAGTAATTTGTTTGTTTATTTACAAATCTACTGCTGCCCCTTTACTGTCTCTGGTTGTTGTAGTAACATATGGAAACAACATTAAGAATGGGAAAAGTATTACACTCTCTGTTCAATCTTGATTTTTTTAAAGCTAATCTTACTTAGACATAACACAGAACTTTTTACTTTTCTCTTTCATACAAGCATAAATAGGGTAACACTCCATTGTCACCCATTGGTTAAATACTAATAATATACCAAAGACTTGGAATTCTGCTGCCCTTGTTTAGGAAACGTGACTATCACTTCCCTTCAATTCTTCCATTTTCAGCACAATCAAATTAAGTATAAGGCTTTTTACACACCTACAATGAAGAAAGTCCGCAACTAGTCCAGAACACAGTTTACTTCATCAGCACTCTAACTCACTCAGAAAAAACATCTGTAATATGTTTTATGTTTCTACCTTATCCTTGAAAATATTTTTTATATAAAAAAAGCTGAAAGCACATTTTATTGAAACAATTTTGTGACAAGAAAACTGCGTTAACTGTCACCCCTGACTGAGGCAGAAATGAATAGGAAAAGATAAAAAATATTATTACTGGTTTAGTTGACACAAATGACAGAGGTTAATGAAAATTTCTCACAGAATTAAGAACAGTAACTTCACAAAAAAAGAGTCTAATCTAAATATTACCTTGTTAAAGCTCTAACCGACTCATTCTATTACCTCCACACTAAGCTTTTGAGAATTCTCTATTTCACAAGTGCCAGAAGTCAGTTAATCAGTAAATAAAGATGCATGAAATTATGCATTTTCTCATAAAAAGCAGTAGCAACCATCCCATAAGGCATTTGTTTTATGTACTATACTCAAATATTAACACAGAAATTTCATTTAAGTGGAATTAAGTCAACGCACACCTAGAGCTTAGAATGGCACAATCAGTTCGTTCGGAAGTCTTATCCTCAGAGTTCCCAAAGGTATGCCAGAGTCACCACTGTAACCTGTTTTTAAGCAATTCGAGTCAACTGCACTAATAACCAGCTGTTTCTACTGGAAAAAGATATGCTAGAGTCAAAGACATCTGCGGTGTGTAGCTGCCAGATTTACTCAGTGTGTGGCCACAGGTGCTGACCCTACTGTTGTAGGAGCCAAAGGAGAAAGACAAAAGAAATTGGCATTAAAACCTGTACTAACAGAAGCCATCCAATATTCAAGTTTCATGACAGTAATTTTAATTGTCAGCTCTTAGAAGTCCGACTCATTTTTCTTCTCCGATTTGGTTCTGGCTATATCCAGAAGACAATGAGATTAAGTATATGAGTTTTTCTACAAAGTTAAAGGTAATGACCCTTTCATTGCTATTCTTGAAAACCATAGTATTTGAGTCAAAAAATACAGACAGATACTTGCAAGCCTCAGTAACATTTCCACCACTTAAATACTTCTGCTTCAAGAGCATTGTGAAAATATCAAAAAAAATAGTATTCACTAAACACTACTGTCAAAAGTTTGGGATGATTAATAACTTTAGCCAGTATACTTCATAAATCAGAAGGTTTTTAAGCAAAATTCATTTTTATAACATAGCTAAGCAATGTTTCTTTCATTGAGCAGGATGTTACACACACACAAAAATAATAATCATAAAATTAGATTATTATATTACCACAGATTCTAGGAAGTACTGCAGCCAGGAACTCACTACGAATTATTACAGCAACCTTTAAGTACAAAGGGAAACAATGCAGTAGCTACCTAAAAACCATCCACAGCAGAAAAAAAATAGTGAAACTGAATTACCAACAAGAAGTGTTGAATAAGTCTACAGTATTTGGTTTGTCCTGCTTTAACACTGGAAGACTGTAAACTTCAATGAAAAATTTCTATTGTATGTGAGACTTACATGTATTTAACAAATGATGTCGATTTTTCATTGGAAGTAATTTTAATTCCATTGTCTAGCATCTAGTTACACTTTGCAGATTTTTATTATGCAGCACAAAGTATTCCATACTGAAGTCAGATAATACTGTGCAAATTGGCCATAGCTACTCTAGAACATGCCAAGTCATACTGTTAAATACACATCTGCTGTGCAAAGTGTTTTTCATTTCATCTGTTGTACAAAACAGATCATAAGGATGAACAAAGAGAATTACAATACTGTACTTATGCAAGTGGGCTATTAAACCTATAATGCCCTTAATGTCAAGTCAGCTCTGATCCTTAGAAATCCTTTAAATTCAAGAGGCTTTGGAGCAGGCCTGCGGATACTTACCAGAATATTCGTTAGACATAAATATCCTTTATATGAAGCCTTCCTTGAAAAAAAGCAAGATACTACAAGAAAGAAATTACCTGGAGAGTCTTGTAATGATCTTGATGTGAAATTACTTTTTCTTTCTTTTCCTTCAAGAAATCCATTTCTAGAACACTGTGTTTTTCCAGTAAATATTCTAATTCCTATAAAGTTTACAAAATAAAATAAGTGAAGCTATAAACATTTGTGAATTGTGAAAATATAGATTCAGATAATAATACCAAATAATTTCACTTCTGAAGACTATGACATTTGCTATCATGATATGCACAGAGACAAAGGGTTGTGCAAGAAAACTCTGCAGCCTTTCAACTGAGACAATATTTTCAAGAAGCATAAGATATTTAAAACCAAAGGCAAGTCCTGGAAGGCATTTCTTATGAGAAGCAGCAAAGGTCACTGGGCCTGCCTACTTTGGAGAAAAGGAGGCTGAGGAGCAGCCTCATTGCTCTCTACAGCTTCCTGAGGAGGGGAAGAGGAGAGAGAGGTGCTGAGCTCTTCTTCCTGGCACCCAGTGCCAGGATGCACGGGAATGGTTCAAAGCTGAGCCAGGGCAGGTTTAGACTGGACGTTAGGAAGTATTTCTTTACCGAGAGTGTAGTCAAATACTGTAATTTGCTTCCTAGAAAAGTGCCCCAAGCCTGTCAGTGTTTAAGAGGCATTTGGACAACAGCCTTAACAACATGCTTTAACTTTTGGTCAGTCCCTAAGTGATCATTGTAGGTCCCTTCCAGCTGAAATTATTCTACCCTACTCTGCTCATTTCCATATTTTAATAGCTTCTTTCTTCTTCCTGCATTTGAAAAGCAGCATATCAAATTTACTTTTAGCAAACTGTTTCACTAAAAAGGTAGAAGTTCTATTACATACAGTCCTATCTTGGGCTCCAAAATGAATAAAATTTTTAAATATTCTGTGATCTTGCAGAGAGCCAGTCTAGAAGCCTGCCCAACATGAACCAATTAGAGAGGAAGAGTGACACTACTGGCAATAAACTTTAAATTTAGAGAGGAAGAGTGACACTACTGGCAATAAACTTTAAAATTACTTGCTATACAATGAGCTAAAGATTTTTATTTTTTCTTAATGCAGCTGTTGCTCCTACCAAAGTCATTCCTACTATACATAACCTGTTGGCATCCTTTCAGTTGTTCAAGAACAACGATTTCTGCAGCCACACAGGAAGTCAGTATAGAAACAAATGACGTGCCAGATCACTGTACAGTTACTCAAACAAAGGCACAACTGAAAGGGTCATAAGAAGGACAGAAAGAACAGGTCTGCTTAGTTCAATCCTGCCTTTGGACAAAATAATAAAAACAGTTATTAAAATTCAAAGTCTTTGATTCAACTGCAGATATAGAAACTGACTGTGCAACACTTGTCAACTCAGAGTATAGTTCTAAATCTATCTCCTCCTACAGTCTGTAAGCATGCTTCCCTTCCAGCTCTTCTTTGTACACTTAATTCCTGGCAAAATCAATCCATTCCAGACCTCGTCATTTTTGGCTCTAGTTACTTATCCTCATTTTCATTTCCAACAAGCCATTTCCTCTTTTCCTAGCACACCTTGATAGCTATATCAAGGAACAGTATTGAGAATAGCAGAAATTAAAATTGTGCTCCCATGTCTCAGTAACCTATTGCTAACTCAGATGCCTAACTATAGGCATAGCCCTGCTTTATACACTATCATATTCAGAATATAAAGAATTTAGTTATCAGAGCTCACAGTAAAAAAAATGTGTTCTGTGTTACACAGATGTACTGTCAACTGTCAACACTCACTCTCAAAACATGGGGGAATCACTATACCTTCTAACCACATGGCTCCATGCTAAGAAAACTGTCTCCTTTTTCCCCCCCACAAAACTTGAGAAAATTCAGCCTAAAAGAGACACCAGACAAAAAAAAAAAAAAAAAAAAAAGTGTTTTGGCTAAAATTGGTCAATTTCTTTTGAATTTTGCTGATTTGTACAAAAAAATTTGTACAAAAAAATACATTGCAAATCTCTGCCAGCTCCAACTATACTGAAATCATATACAAATGCCAAACATTTTCATTAAAAAACTAGTCATACCTTTTTAATTTTCAATTTTTCTTCTTCAGCAGTGCAAAGCTTGATTTCTAGGTTTGCAACAGCTTGTTCAAGGTGGCTCTTCGGTTCATTTGTTCTCTGTGTCTCAGCATCAACCAAAGCAACAGTTGATGTAACTGAAGTCTTGTCTTCAATTACATTCGAAGAGGCAACTGGAATATCTGCTTGAATCTAATTCATGTGAGAAAAAACACGGTAACGGAAATGGTAAATGGAATTTAACATTCCATTCAAGTCAGATTTCATTTCCAGATAACATTACAGAACTTAAAAACTGTAAACACTACGGTTATTTTTTTGAAACCACACTTCTCTGAAATTGGCCACGCACACTCTAATATGTAGAATGTGTTAGCCAAAAAGAAAGCTCCAACAATAGAACAGCAGCTAGTAATTCTACACAGATTCACATCAATCCTTCTGATCTCAACTGTTTTTAAAGAATACTTCAAGAAAAGGCTTTAAGAAGGATGGCACAGATACCTCAGTTTCCCATGAGGTCAAAATACTCAAAAGAGGTGAAAAGAGACAGAACTGAAACTGCATCACCTGTCTCCAAGCATCAGGTTTATAGTGAAATAAACCTTCCTTGAAATAGCCACTTCATGTTTTCACTCAATGCAGACTGTAAACAGTAGCCATGGAAAGAGAATATAATATTTTGTGCTAAAATAAACATCACATCTTGAGGCTAAACCAACAGAAAAAGAGTAATTGGGACATGTCTGCAACATGTCTCCTATTTCAGTGAACCATAGAAGTACAAGAACTAAAACAGAGGCTACCAGAACACACAACCCAAAATAGATGAAACACTGATAATAAGTCTGTATTTTCAGAAAAGCATAAAAATCAATTGAGGCTTAAAATATTTTGTGGTATAATTAACAAAAGCCAAAGTTGGGGTTTTTTTCCATCTTAAAAAAAAAGGCAAAAACTTGTTTAATATAAGAGTAAAGAAACTTCAAAGGAAAAAGCTGGTAAATTAATTTCAGCTGTCATTTTTTCAACAACAATTTGAAAGCCAAGAGCACTTGAGATTTGGGGATGGGTGGTGGAAGGAACATCTCAATATGCTTATTAAGAGCGATTTGACTGGTCTGATTTAATACATTCCCTTAACACCTTTTACTCCAAACAGACACTCAAATAAGAGATTGACTTTCAATTAACAAATATGTCTCTCTCAAAGGATTCAGAGAGAGAAACAAAAACAGCCAAGATCTTGACTGTATATGGATACATGAGATCCAGTAGAAAAAAACAGCTAAAAAGAAAACTGACATTTGCACTGTCAACTCCCCTTCTGTAAAAGGCAAAGATAAGCTAGATGTGCGACTTCTCAAGATTAGAGCCTGGAACTGCCAAAAATTGTGATATTGGAACTTGAAACCTTAAAGTTGTTTTCACATGAAATCTCAAGAGGCTCTGGAGACACAATAAAAAAGAATACAGTTCTCCTAACCTCCTCCTCTAACAGGTGCAAGAATATTATAGTTTTATGCCCACCATTTTCCTTTAGTCTTATCCAAAAAGTGCAAAGTCCCATCTCCATTCCAAAATAATGTTAAAGGACCTCCTCCCAAATCCCTTTCTCTGTTTAGTAACACTTGCTAATGTTGTATTATTTCCTGCAATACAAAGAGATTTTATGGAACCGTGGATCTGTCGGTAGCTGACCAGGACCAGATGAGAAAATATGAAACATGGCCTACAACTGGAATTAGCACAAATAATCATTCAGAAGAAATTAAGTGCATTTCTTATTTTCAGTAACAAAATCACTTTTTAGTTATTAAAAATAAACCCAAGCGTTAGTATTCTGGAATATTCAAAGCACTCCTTCCAGAGAACACACAAGCTAAAGATGCTGGCCCAGCTCAAACAAGAAGGGATACAGGTTATTCACATTTTACTGTTAGCTAAAATTAAAAATGGTAGAATCTCTTGTAGCTGAATGAAAGCGTATTTTGATCATCCTGCCATCAACAGAAATTTACTTATCAAAACATTTTTCAGAGAGGCAGATGAAGAGCTTTCAACAACAAAAATGACCTTGGCTGGCACCAGTCAAAAAGAGAAAACAAGCACTTCCCTCTCTCAAGAAGAAAAACCAAAACACGGAACTTTTGGATTTCGA
Source organism: Trogon surrucura (assembly GCA_020746105.1). Taxonomy (NCBI): domain Eukaryota; kingdom Metazoa; phylum Chordata; class Aves; order Trogoniformes; family Trogonidae; genus Trogon; species Trogon surrucura. The sequence goes on along the minus strand of CM036617.1, from coordinate 143,390,862 downwards.
AGAAAATTTCTTTGGTATTATTTGCATGTGGGCACATCTCTTCTTCACTTTTTATAGGCTTTCCCCAGAACATTAGGCTGGGAACAAATACAAACTAGTAACTAATTCATTACTACAACTGAAATATTGGTGTTGTAGTAGCCACAGTATTTCTGGAAGTATGAACATCCAGACACTGCTTCAAGGAAAACCAGTAAGTCAGTTTAATCAAAACAAATATTTTGCATAAGTTGTTTAAATAGCTCTAGAGAAATATTTTTAAATGGTCAGATTATGGAAGCCTGACCTAATCATCAAATTCAAGTTTCACCATGAGTAGCCCTAGGACTTGATGAGTCTACCTGAAGAATATGAAACCAAAGCACTTTCTAGTTCAAGTATATACTATTATGCATCCTGAAACAAGGAACTTTACAATGAATGAACTTGTTCAAGTAGGTGTCACTGCAATCAACAGCAATAAAAATTCAGTTAGAAGGATAAATCTATTTAACTCTCATCCACAATAATCTAGCCTTCTTGTGCTAATCTCCAGGAAGAAATTATTTTCCCTCCCTTTCTGACTTAATCACTTAGTTAAAACCTAAACATTTTCATCCCCCCCAAAAGAAGCTAAGATCAGTTCTCAATACTATTGCAGCCACAAGGAGAGATCAAGTTCAGACAACTAAGACTGCGTCAGACCACAGAAATAAAAATAAGAAATCAACTTTAAAATTAATGGGGAAAAAAGATGAAATAAAATAAAATATTTAAATTAATTGAAAAAAATACAATTAAGTAAAGATTAAACATTAATTCCCTAATACTAAAACAACTTGAGAAAACATACAGGTATGACATATATGTGCAGCCATAATCTTTATAGCTTTAGCAGTAACAATTTTTTCTAGAGAATCTTCCTGCTATTGTTTCGTACTTTCACGCCTATCACTATTAGCATGCCTTTAACTTTTAATAACTCTTTAGCATACTTATCTCTCCTGTACTCCATACCCAAGTAGTATGGTGTCTTCCAGTTCCACAATTTAAACCTTTTTTTTTTTTTTTTTTCCTTTAAAGCCTGCATCACAGACATCCAAGGACCTTTTGATCCTAAATGTCAATTCAATCTAAACTTGCACAGAGAAGATACTATGCTAAGACACTTAATGCATCAAGTTCAAATACTTAAACACGAAAGTCATGGGTTTACCTGTTCTTCAAGAACGACTGGGTTTGTAACATTGTTAGCTGTTTGGACAGTTGTTGCCACATTACCACTTGATAAACTGAATGAGTCAGAAGGAACCATGCAGGAAGAAGGCACAGAGCGCTCCAGAAGAACATCAGGAGACATATGGACTTCAGATACTACTGCCAGAAATAAAAACAGAAGACACACACACGATATGAAGAAGTATTAAAAAATTAATTTTCTTAAATCTATATGTAGCAACTGGTCATACTAATGTAAGGTTACGTACATCTCACAATCTAGTTGCACTGAAGAATAATTCCAAAATTAAAGACATTCAAAACTGTACAGTCACGCTAAATTTGAGTTGTACCTTACACAGAGGTTTTGCAAGACAACTGACATCAAAACCAGACGTTTTAACTTCTTTCTCTTTCCATTCACATAACCTCTCAGCGTCAGCACAATCTTTAATCAAAGTCAACTGTGAAACATTACTTAAAATTTCCTAAGCTTTCTAAGTTTTAAAGGTAAAAAAAAAATACCCTCAACTGTCTTAGAAGACATACAAACAGCTTACGAAGACACGTTATAAAAAGCAGTTTTACTTTTCGTAATAGGTCAAAAGATAAACTACATAAATCTCTAGCTAATAAAACTTAAGTGTAATTAGTACTGGAGTGAGAGCTCTTCCATAGCAATTTCAAGTTACTTCATAAAAATCCAAATGTCTGCTTACAAAGGCAGCTTCCTATAACCATTACCTACTCTGTTAGGTCAAACCACAGTGAGATGACAGAAGATGACCCTTTGGTTTCTGAAAAGAAACCCCAAAGCTGTCCAGTCTCTGGTTTATGTTATCACTTAATACCCAGAATTTCAGTTTGAAATCAGTTTCCAACAGGTGTGTAATCAACTAAAATAACCTACCAGGGAATTTGGTCTCAGCAGACAAGAAATTTCTCTTACCAAAACTGTGGTGTTAGTATTCACCCTTTGGCGATGATCACCACAGCATAGGTATAGTTTACATAAATAATTTATCACAAAAGCAAAAACAGAAACTGAGTCTGGAGGCAGATGAGGAACAGAGACTCACAGAAATGAAAGCTCATGGTTTTCACATATTTTGGGGTATCCTGTATTAGACATAAGAATTTGCTTTTCAGATAATAGTTTTATGTGGAACCTTCTACAATTAAACTGAGCTTTCAGTGATTCCAGTTACAGCAATGAATGCCTAGCATTTTGAGAGAGAAGAAAAAGCAGAAACAAAAAACCAACCTCTTGAGTTGTCAAAACAAAGTGTAGGAAATGAGGAGTAACAACGGGTGACCACCTCTGAACACTGTGGTTTAAAATTATTCAACTAAATACATGACCTTGCAGAAGGCAAGGAAAAGTGGCAACTCTCCAAGGTATCATTCAAACATCTTTTTACAAAACCTTCTTTTCACTTTCAGCAATGTTGAAGATTCATAAATTAGACATTCCTAAAATTAAGTATGCTGTGTCTGTAATTCAAGCTTATTTCATTCCTCTTGTGTATATAGAGATGAAACTGCATTAGCATGTTAGTTCAACTCAAAATTCACTTAAGAAGACGATTCCTCGATCATTCCTGCTCACCGCGCCTCAGTTACGACAACAGGACAGCTTCTAAATGCCTGAAACAAAACCTTGCCTCTACTCGACTGGACTCCCATAGCTAATGGGCATTCAAGTCCACACGACCAGGCTAACGCTAGTCTGAAATAAAAGTGCTGAAGCACATCTAGTACAAATATTGGCTTTTCAGAACCACTTTACAGATCCTCTCCTCTTCAACTGCTGCACCACCTGTTACGATACACAGTCATTACGATGACAATGACAAAATACTCCCCCACAGTATTCTGCCCTGATGTCACACGTATCTCCTCTAACTTCTTTTGTAAGCAAGGCAGGAGTCTCGTATTCCTGATTAATTTCCAAATAAAACTGTTATTGTTCATTGATCAAAGCTGCAGTATTATAAAGAAAAGCAGCATGTACTCAATTACATGTACATCAGAAGCCAAGAAGGCTGAAATAAGATGCAGATATAAGTTATTGCCAGAACTGTACTTTAAAAAAAAACCCAAATCAATCTCTGAAGCCTCAATTTCCCCATATTAAGAATATTAATAATAGGCTTGTATTTAAGAATTGACATCCAGTTTATTAATAGAGGCACAGATCAGTAACAGCCTGCAATCTTGCTCACACAAGAAGAAAAAATCTACATCTTTATCCTAGTAATGAAGCTCAAACAATTATTAAAATCACTGGGGGATCCGAAATTCTGAAAACAAAACCAAGTGGATGAACATGAATTCACACTCCACACAAATCACACCCTCATGCTGAGCTTCTAGAATGAAGACATTAGATATAAAATATGCCACTTAAAAATAAACATAACATTTACTACCTGGATGTTATATATATTCAGCAATTAAATTATAACCCTTTAAATTCTACTGTAAAATGTATCACTGAACATTTTCAGTTACCAGTGACATTCAGACAGAAAGTTTAACACTGGTTTTGTGTGTTCAAATTTCAGTGATCTGCTTAAATCTCAGTCCCACATATGATTACTCAAGCACAACTGTAAGAGACAGGAAACTATATTTGACAAGGCTGGAATTTCTGTCAACTATAATGTCAGAGCTAGAACACAGGGATCTACAGCCTCCATAATGCTGAATAAGCAGCTAAGGGAAAAATTAACTAAAAATTACTGTATTTACTAACATCAACCAATTCAGTTTACCAATAAAGACCAAACTAACACACAACATGTGTGCTAGATGTCAAATGCATTCTAAAATATATGAGCAATAAACACCCAACAAAATTAATCTACCATTGCAGTGAAAAACAATTATGAAAGAACAGAATCTACAGAAATAAATAAAAATATTTGAAGAACATGGTTTATGGAGAGCTGCTACTGAGACAAATCTTTGTCTTAGTTTTAAAACTAAAATTAATTTGCATAATTTATTCAGAATAATAATAGCAGAAATTTTTAGTTCCTGACCAAAGTAAAAAATGCGGCTGGATTTTTTTTTCCCTAATACCTGCTAAAGTGATTTTTCTGGGGAAACTGGTGAAATTTAGACTAAACTCCCACAACAAAATCAATTGCTAAGCAGTAACACCTCCTTAATCTTTTACTTCGGTTTGATATTGTAGATGTATTAACTATCAATGAGCTTTCATTATTTTCTTTAAATCCTGACAGGCACCAGGCATTTGTAGAAATGAATACATGTATTTCCCTATGCCCCCCAAAGCCAGTAAAAGACTTTATCAGAGTCAAAGAAATCTAATGCAGAAAGCAACATGTTCAAGTCTTGGTTTTAAGTTTACTTTTTTGTAAGTCTTCCCAGCATTTGCAACAGACCTTCCATACTCAAAAGAATATCCTTTGAGTGAAGAAGCTGTTTCTTCTACCCACGAGATGTCAACCAGTCGTTGAACTGGATAAACTATGCTTCTTTCATTTGTCAACAAAATTTAATGTTGAGAAGTGCAGCTTTCCACAATAATTACTCAGAAACATTCTTATGCTAAGTTTTCACTGCTGCCTATTCTTCTGTTGTGTATATACAACCTTTGGGTACTAATATTTACAGCGAATACAGAAGATATAGCAATACCTGTAGGAAATGCTGCCCAAGCAATAGCTGGGGATGTCGTCTGCTTTTCACCATTTCCAAACTCATAACTCTCTGCTGCCTAGAAACACGAAAAATTGTTACATATTTTACAAAATGCTATAAATTCTTATAAAAATAGTTGAAAGCTGTTAAATTTCAAGATTAAGTTATCCAAAAAACATACCTCAAATCCTCCAAAATCATCATCATCCATCTTTCAACAGCTACTAGAATAAAGCAGAAATCTTGATTTAAAAACAAAACTACTAAATTGTTATATCCCCTTTACTCATAAAACAGCAAGTTTTATTAGTAAAACCAAAAGTATGGTGCCAGTTTTAATGGACAGACTCGGGCAGAACAAGTCGCTGTGCTCAAACCCTAAAATCCCAGCAGTGTGAAGCAACACAATGTTCTGCACTGCAGGAAAATGGGTAGAGTCCATTGGCCAGTCTCACAAGAGATGTGCTGCCTTCGTGATCAACAAGGGGTCAAAAGACAGAATGACTCATGAGTTTGTGTCTCAGTTACAGCACAGAAGAGAAGATAAAACTTCTACCTCGCCCATCTATGTCTCCTTAACCTCACCACCTCCTCATTTAGAACGGAGAATGCAGTCTTTCATTCAAGTACTCATCTCCACAGGTTACCTGAACTCTTCCTAATCCCTAAATTCTACAAAAGATTACGGGACCTACATAAGAACTCTTCCACGCAGAGGTTGCAAGGACTAGAAGTGCAAGATGTCTAAGAAGCACTTTTTTACTGATCAAGATAAATGCAAAAAAAATGGGTATTTTAAAACGGAATTTGAGTATCTTCAAGGGAAAAGATAAACACTGCCTTTCAATATTGTCAACAATCCTTTGAAAGCAGGAATGCAAGAAAGGCTTTCCAAGATAGGAAAACAGAAAGAGAGTACTTTAAAATCTGTATCTATTGCTCTGAAGTATAGCAGTCAAGTCCCCAGTACCTCAACAAATGGTACTGAAAACAGCAAATAACTTACTCTGGAGATATATATACATATATATACACACACGTTAAAAATAAAGTGTCCAGAGAGCAGGATTTCTGAACCATCAGGCTCCAAAAGGATTAATTTTCTTCATTAGTAATGATGCCGATCCAATTAAATGCAATTGTGATCTAACATTTACTTTGCAGTTTTGTGTTTATGATTTAAAATATAAAATTTTTTTCCATTGTTAAGTTACTTTTCCAAATCAGCACTGTGATTAAATCCAAAAAGATTTCCTGCTTTTCCCATCTCTTCTTAGCTGTCTGGCAACATCAGGACAAACTGCAACTTAGAGAAAGACTGTGGTGAATTTCTGGAAATTTTTCTGCTACCACAGAGGTCCTTTCCTAAGTCTCATGGAGGGTCTGATTTAGATTTTACAAACTGATCAGCATTTTTGAGCTGTAGCCCTGAATTCTGTGGCATTTTTGATACATTTATAGTTAAACTTCAGTTCCTTTTACAAAAATGCAGGGTAAGTTACTCAGCTAATGAACGGAACTCAAAATATACATGACTGTTCAAAGAAAGGTATTACATGTGTTTTTTTTAAAAAAAAAAAACCTCATTCTGATATGTGAATGAAGTCTGATCAAAAAAATCCTTTAGGGCTTTTAGAGAATGTCAAAATGTCTTCAAAGTTAACTGGCTTCAGTTAAAACATAGACTGGAGAAACTTTTATTACTGTGAAAGCACATGCTCAGGAACAGAATTCAAAGGGATTGGAAGAAATCTATTAGAAATCTATCAAAATGTCCCCTTATGACATTCTCAGTTTATATCAAAGCTGAAAATCACTACCAAGAAAAATTTCAATTCAAACACCATTTTCTGAAGTTTAGCAAATTATTTTTCAAGCTCTTGTTGACAAACTCCATTTAATCACCACCATCACAGTGTAAGCAGAGAGATTTGGTTAAATTAAGAGTACTGTGCACTATTCACACGTGGTATAAGAGTTAAGTATCTTTTTAGGGACTGCAAGGAGTTTTGCTGGGTTTGTCTTGGTTCGGTTTTGTGCTGTTTTATTTTTTTTAAGAAGAGGAAGAAGGTAATTGGATACTTTTCTCATCAATGTTAACCTTAACTGGTCAAACACTCATACATTCCATTACCATTCAGAGTTTTAATATATAACTTTACAAAAGAAAAAAGAAAAAAACCAACACATGCACACACAAATAGAAGCTGCAGAGGTGGAACACCACTGCTGAAGCAGGTAGCAATGCGCAAACAACTGAGAATGTGAACCTACTCATGCTACCTACTATAAATGCCATCCAAATCAGGTCATTTATGCGGGTACTACAAAACACAGCATTGAAGGAGCAATCAGAGCAGGCAGTTGGAGAAAGAGAGGCTTTAGAAATGCAAATAAGTATTTTAATCTATATGTATCACATAAATAGGTCCAACAGGTTCTACCCAAAATTACTTCAAAGGACCCCTGTAATTATGTCAAAGGATCACAGCAGATTTCCTCCTGGAAGGCCAAGAGACATTATTCCCATTGTCTCATAACTAGTGATGTCTCAACCAGAGAAAGTACATTCCATATTCAGTACCGTGTTTTAAAAAGACAAACTCGAGCAAGTTCTGAGAAGTTCAACAGCGATTACAGCAGTTTTGGAAAAGCACACTAAAATAGACAGGGTTATTTTAAAAAAAAATTAAAAAGCAATTACAATACCTCTAAAATATGAAAAACAATATTCTAGGAGGTAATCAACTACTTTCATGTGTCTTCATATGTCACAACAACATAAGACAGTAAAGGACAGAAGCTTCTGAAGGCAAAACACAAAATCCTGGCAAGTATTTCCGGGAAGGCAACGTAATCCCCTACAGGAAAACCTCTAAGAACCTATGTATGCATAAAATAGAATTAACTTCTGATAGAGAAGAAGAATGTAAAGCAGAAGACAGAAATGGAGAACAACCTGTTATTGAATCCATTATCTTTGTTCTTACATTTCATATACAGTTTTTGTAAGTCTGGTAATGATCACAAGACTGCTTTGACCTAAGATAACCTTACTCCACAAATTTAACACAGACATTTCATGGTTGTAACAGCATGATTAATCTATGAATTATTACACATATTTAAATGGAATAAAAGAGAAACAGACTTCAAGCAAGTCTCAGTACTATCAATTGTGTTTTCATGCCTAACTGCTAATCCCCCAATTTCCAGTTCTTCAAAGATGACGCAGGAATTCTAGGGTAAGTGATTCTCAGCCAGCTAGGAAGGACTGTTCACTCTTCATATGTGTATATATATGTATATATATATATAAAACATATTCATACACGTACACACATCTTTGTTTTCAAAGACAAAGCTAAGCTTTTAGTCCATCAATAAGAAAACCTTTTTATTTGCATGCTTTGTTTGCTGCATGGAGGTGGGGGGGGAATAAAAGTATCAGAATGAAACTGGCAAATTCGGAAGGTATCACAAGTAAGTAGGAATCAAATTAGGATGGAAAGCATGGATTAAGTCCTGAAGGATACTAACTCCAGGGCACTTCAAACACTCAAAGGCTGAGGTATTCCTTTCAAAGAGTGTTAGTGCAAGAGCACTTATAAGGAGCTATCTTTTCCAAAGGATGTTTCTTCTTGCACAAAAAAAAAGTATGCTTTCTGCAAGGACAAAGGACCAGGGCTCACATCCATGTTTTAAGAACTGTTTAGAAAAAAAATTAATCAAGCCTATTTTTTCTTAGGAGTCTTTCCTAGCCCTTAAAAGTGCACATTTGAAACGTCTGAATAATTTGTTATAAATTTGATTGATAATGATGCTGAAAATATGACCAAATACACAATTTCTCAATTCCATCCCTTATTTGGTGATGGAAATGCATCTCTGATATACATAAACAACAGAACTAGCCTAACGCCTCACATAGAACTGCAACGATACTGGGAGCAGCATTTTTTAATCAATCACGTATTCTAAAACATTTAATCAGGCTTTTCTTTCCTCACAGACTACAAACATTATTTGTGGCACTGGAATAGGAAAGAATACATTACGTGCTAGCAATCTGGACAAAGATTTAAAAAATAACACCAAAAAAAAATGCAACAACACACACAGTCTTAGCATGACTAAATGTGGTCTCTTAAAATATGCCTCATACAGAATTAAGTAACTGCAAAATTGGGCAACAAGAAGTCAACCTCAAAATTACAGATTCATAGAAATTATGGTTGGAAAAGACACAGAAGGCATCTAGCCCAGGCCATTTCCAAAACGTTACAGTTCTCGAGACAGCCACGTCCTAAACGGCTTGCGAAGGTCTCCAGTCACACTCCTGTGAGAATAAGGAAACTTCCCATGGATCACAAACATATAAGCCACTGCATTTTCAGTAGATTTTATCAATAAATTCGTATCCATCGAGCCATACAATAATTTAGGCCAGATTTCAGACCAGTGGGTCATACAAACCAAACTCCTGCTACATTTGTATTTCTGGTAAATGCTGTCGGTGGTCAACCCCTACCTATGATAAGGTATCGGTGTTACTTACATGTTTATGCTACTAAATGACACATTCAGTATCTTCAACCTAGGACAGGTTTATTAGCTGTTTCTTAACTGAACGTGACATAGATCACATTATTTGAAGAATAAATCTTTGGCCAAAATAGCAAGCTCCAAAAAGCCTATCAAAGGTAAGTACAAGATTTTTTTCAAAAAGGAGTCATTTGGAAGCATATAGACTGGCAATATCTCAGTGATAAAGAGCAGAACAGATAAAAAATTTATGCATCCCAAAGTTCTAACCAGCTTGTGTGCATTTCTTTCATGGCTCTTCCACCAAAACTTGAAGTACCTCTTAGCAATTCAAAATCAGGAAATAAACTTCCTTCTTTTTACATGGCTGATGGATTTTTGTCTTGATCCATACCAATTAAAGCTGCAGGAGAAGCTGCTGTATAAGCACATAGCCCAAGAAAGACCAGAAATTACATGTACAACATGTGCAAACAAAACAAAATCATCCACCAAAGAAAACCTAAATCAACTCGTATTTTTCACTTCACTCCTTCTTGAGATCTCAGCACAACAGAGTAACCGTTTTAACAACACAGACAATAAACAGAGGAATACTTGACATGTATTATGGTCAGGAATTTAGTGGCATGAAAGACAATATAAACATTATCACAGATCACTCTCAAAACAAAAATCAAAAATAGCTACTGACAGTTGCACGTTTTTTAATTCTATTTTTTTCTGAGGTTAAGGAATTCTAAACCCTTCCTAGCAGCAAGGGAAAGTTCTTCTAGCGTATCTGTCAGGCATCAATTTCTAAAAACGGTATCTGTAACAAGGCATTTAAATGTGAATTTTCTTCTTTTCTTCTTTTTTTTTCTTCAAAAAGTATGAAAGGATACGATGTCGTAATTTTTAATGTGTCAAACAGAGATAATTCAATCCTTCTAGTCTTTTATTTTTCTAACTTCCAATTCTGTAATTTTCCTCACAGCAATATCTTGTTTGCATTAAAAAGCTTCTGCAGATCTCTTTTGCTCCTTATTAAAGCAGCTAACTATACAGTAAAAGCAAGTGGAAAAAATTCCCACAAAGATAGCACAATCCATGTGGTTAACATTCACTTAGCGGTTTGTTATTTAATGAATAGAGTTCACAGTCGTATGACAGAAAGAGTATTCTGCATTGCTGTTAATGGGAAAGCTCTGAATAGCTCCTAAATTCTGTATTTTCAGTATTTATCATTTGTATGTCACAAGGAAAGTATACAATTGAGCAGGGACTAACATCACAAGACCATGAGGACATGGGACCAGAAGAAATTTATGACTGTCTTTCAATTGGGAAAATTAGACTGCATTAGTAACTACAATAAGCATGATTTTTTTAAAAAAAAATCTTGGAAGTAACAAAATGAACACAAGATTTCCATAAGAAATTAAGTGTTTGTGCCAAAAAATATAATAAGTCAGTTACATAAGAAGAAGTTTGGCTGATTATTTCCTCAAAGATACTAAAAAATCTTTGACTATTAAAAAATATGCTACTTTGAGTGCGCATCAATGAATCTTGCATAAGCTACGATTTTTTAATGATGTATCTACAAGACTTCTGGCTAGAATCAAAGGTAAACATTAGGAAGACCTTTTATGAAGAAATAGAAGTACAAGCATTTTATCATTTAAGAGAATAAAATGCCCAGTAAACTTAGGAAATTCCATTAAGTTTTCTACTTTTAGAAAGGTGTCAGGTTTTATGGTTCTCAAGTTTTGGTTTGGGTTGGTTTGTGGTTTAAGTCATTTTTAACCACAATAGAAGGCAAACACTGCTTCACAATTCTAAGAAAATGGAGAAAATTAACTGCTTTGGAAAGTATCCTTTCATACTATTCGAACCAATGAAATGTTGCCAAATGAACATAGAGAAACATGGATGCTATAAGGAAGAGATGCAAACTTGGATTTCATGCTAAATTAAAAAAAAAAAAAACCCTACAATTTTTTTTTCTTCAAGTAGAACATCTAAATCCCTGTAGGTACACAAACTTATGTCTGTCTGTAAATGCCAACTGTTAAAGGGATGGCACCAAGAGTGTTTCACTTCATTTCAACCACTGCCCTTTTATCTTTCAACCAGACACCACCACCCCATATAAAGTTGTTCAAGGACTGTATGTCCTGCCCCCATCCTGAGATAGTGAAAATTGGGCATTTGAACACACACCAGAAGCAGCCCAACCACGTACTAAATAACAAGACTTCAAGGTCATTGGTTAAAAGAAACAGACAGCACAGAACATCACAGTAATCTTCTCCTGGGAAGTGAGGCTGCTTCATTTCAATGCCACTACTGACTTAGTGAAGTGCCACTACTGACTTACTAAGTAAAATAACTTTTTTTAAATAAATAAAAGAAAGAAGCAAGCAGATGCAAAACATCACGGTATTTCACGGTAGTAGTTGCTTGTATCACAGATGATTCAACTGAAATCTATGGGACTTCTAAGAAAAACATGTCTGGCCCTTTGTAACTATATTTTTTTCCACGATTCAAGAAAACATGTACAATTAAACACATTCAAGGAATCGTAGAATAAATTTAGTTTGGAAAGCATCTCAGAAAGACACCTGATGCAACCCCACATTAGACACTGTATCAGGCTCTTTAAGGCCACATACAGTCAAGTCTAAAATATCTGTAAATATCCCAGTCTAACAAAGCAACAGCAGTCAAACATTAGAGCAGACACCCAGAGTACTTGCTTTTCCTAATCACCTTTATCATCTATTCATTTATTCTGAAGAGTCTCCAGAAAGTTTAAATGCTTAGAGAGGAGAACAGCACATTAAGGAATGTGACAATAAAAGTAAGGGATTGATTTACAAACAAAAAAAAAAAAACACAAACCCCACAAATCAAACCACTAACCACACTACAAAATAACCAAGAAAGAAAAAAAAAATTATCACTTAGCCCTTTTCTTAGGACACATCCCTGGACCAAAGCATCCATATCTTGTAAGACGCATCTAAGATTCTATATCCTATGATGTATTTCATATCTAGCTTCACAAGTAATTTTGAAATAGCACTACTTGCATGTAACAGTCCTCTATGTATTAAAGTAGTAGTTGCAAAAGCTGTAGTATTTGTATGAGTTTCACATCATAAGAACATATTATGCAGTCGGCAAGGCTTCTAACTGCCCTTCCCACTTCTATTTTCAAAAGCATTTTTTAGAAGAAAAAAACACAGCGTATGTTTAAAGACCAATAATTATAACTTTTATAAGCATCAAAAGGGTGGCAAAATTTTCAACAACTACATAACAAACCAACCAAAACATTTACTTCATCTAGACATAGTCCTTATTAAAAGAAAATAAAATAAAAATGTTATTTACAAATCATTCTCATCAAAAAAGGTACTGAGTTAATATGAGCAAAAAATCCCTGAAATTCCACAAAAATAGGTATTAAAATAATCTGTCAAATCAATTCCATATGTGGGTCCTCTTCTTTAGCACACACTTCTGGCATTTTTAAACAGCAAATACCAAGTCCATTTCACTTTCCTAGAATAGATACAGCTTCACATAAAAAAAAAAAAAGAGAGTCCCATTTTTATCCACAAAGAGAAAGGGGACTCTGATAGCTCCTATAGAGAAGGCAGGTACTGGTTTTCAAACTCACCTAAGACACAGTAGATGGAAAAAAAAAACAAAACAAAACACCAGAGTCTTATGTGGAAAATGCATTCAAGAACTGGCAATTCCTTAGGCATATCCTAGAAGGAATGATCATCAGAAAACTACAAAAACCATGCAAAATTTGATCTCTGGAAAGTTATTAAGAGATGTATTTGTAAAATGTATGGTGTACTGAAGTAATTTAGAATGATATTCTGTGAGAGCAAAATGATATAGACTGTGAGCAAAAGAAATTACTAGTGGGGAGAAAAAGGTACAATATTAGATAGAAACTGCCTCGCTTTAACTCATTGTTCCCGAACTCTACATATATGTAAAATCACCAAATAGCTGGTTTGCACTTATGTATGGGAAAGAACTACTATAAATTGGGAGTGTTTTCTCCTAGATCAGTGATAATGTGTGAACCCTAGGCCAGCATCTAAAATACTACTGTGCTTGTGATTCAGAAATAATTGCTAAGGTTGACTTCAGAGTATTTCCTGAGCTAGAAATCTAGCACGTGCACGGACCCTTTTTGTCTCTATACCAGACCACAACCCATGGACCGCATGGGGATTCCATGCGGAACCCCAAGTATTCAGATAACAGCATCATTCAGAAGAAAAACACTTTGCAAGTATCATAGTGGTGCTTTCAACACATATTTTCAATTAGAAGGCTGAAGATAAAAAAGTTCTGTATTCTTTGGCTTCCAGATTCCTTGGTCATCAAGATTTATCTATGGCCAGGAAAAAAAAAAAAAAAAAAAGTACTTCTCTAACAAGACAAGTATGGATTTAATTTCAGAGGGTTACCTATTGACATGAGCAATTATAGTAACACACACACTTCTTGACTGAGGATCTTGTTTACATTTTTTCACATAATTCTTTGTCCATTTTCTCAACTTCAAGAATTTTCCACTTAGAAAATACCAACTTTTTCATTCCAGATGTTAACAGATGAGTTCAGATTACGTGTTATCAGCTCCAGCAGAAGTATCATATTACTGTATTATTTAGCTTATTTCTTTGTCTCTAGAAACTATAGAAACTTCCTCAAGGCTTAATTCTAACAGCTTCAGTAACTCAAGATCTCATAGAAAGTCCTTCCAAAGTCTTCACTCTTCACTGTAACTGGTTTCTTGCAACCACAACACGGAAAGACTATTTTTTGTTCCATTTTGTTCCATTGACCCAGCAATGTGCCCTTGTGGCCAAGAAGGCCAATGGCATCCTGGGGTGTATTAGAATGGGAGTGGCAAGTAGGTCGAGAGAGGTTCTCCTGCCCCTCTACTCTGCCCTGGTGAGGCCGCGTCTGGAATAGTGTGTCCAGTTCTGGGCCCCTCAGTTCAAGAAGGACAGGGAGCTGCTTGAGAGAGTCCAGCGCAGAGCCACAAAGATGATTAAGGGAGTGGAACATCTCCCTTAGGAGGAAAGGCTGAGGGAGCTGGGGCTCTTTAGCTTGGAGAAGAGGAGGCTGAGGGGTGACTTCATAAATGTTTATAATAAATATGTCAAGAGGGAGTGTCAGGAGGACAGAGACAGGCTCTTTTCAGCGGCATCCAATGACAGGACAAGGGGCAATGGGTACAAGCTGGAACATAGGGGAGGTTCCACAGAAATATTAGGAAAAACTTTTTCACTGTGAGAGTGACAGAGCACTGGCACAGGCTGCCCAGGGAGGTTGTGGAGTCTCCTTCTTTGGAGACTTTCAAAACCCGCCTGGACGCGTTCCTGTGCGACCTACTGTAGGTGATCCTGCTCTGGCAGGGAGATTTGGACTAGATGATCTTTTGAGGTTCCTTACAACCCCTAACACTGTGATTCTGTGATTACAAAAAATAATTACACAGTTAATCAATGTCCCTCTATAAACTTTCTCTATCACAGGTATCTTTTCACTTCAATAGTCACACACTTTTAACTGTGAGAAGTTTGACAAAGCGCATACAATTCAAACATATTGTGCTTTCTGGATAAAAAACTCTCCTCATCCGGCATTCTCCCCATTCGCCCCTAAAAATCTCTCAAAAAGTAGCTTGAATTAAACTGGAATCAACATGTTATGCACAGCTAGGCAATACAATACATCTACAATTAATCAAGTTCAGATCAACAATCTCTGTAACTCTTATTCAGAATAATGATAATCAGAAGCCCCAGAAATCAGCTTGTACTCTGCAAAAAAAAAAAGTTATGACTTGTCATCTGATAACTAAGCGGTCGCAAAGATCAGATACCAATGGCCCTGCAAATGCCTGAGCAGAAGTGACAACTGTAGGCTAAAAACTCTCACATTCAAAGTATTCTTACTGTACAAGAGACCATAAGACTGGACACAGTCCTCTAAAAGACAAAGTCAGGCTGTTTCAGTTGCACAGGGATTAAGGACAAGATCCACAGGACAAAATCAGAATAGTGAAAATTCTGACCAGATATTGGAACAGGTTGCCCAGAGACTGGGGACTCTTCATATCTGAAGATGTTCAGAACTCAACTGGGCAGGCCCTTGAGTTACCTGCTCTAACCAGTCCTAATATAAGCAGCGGTTTGGACTAGGAAACCTCCAGATGTCCCTTCCATGCATGGCCCACGATGCAACGTTTTCAGTTTTAGTCAGAATAGTATAGTTAGAAATAAATGTTTTAAATGTGAAATAAACATTTTAAATGTAAAATAAATGAATCCAGAATCAGCCAGTAGAGGCTGTAAATAAATAGGTGAATCCACATTTGAGACAGTACAGTACAACTGAAGAGGAAATAACTCCCAACACCTGTTTAGGATCATTTTTGAACTGGGTTTACTAACGACAAATGAACCAACTTCAAGAAAGAAGTGTAAAAAAGAAAGAGTAGAAAACTAGAAAATCTTCACTGTTGTAGGAGGGATAAATGTAGCAAAAAACCTAACGAAATATTTTTATAATGAGTTCAAAGAAAATATGTCTTACGTAAACCTCTGTACTCAACAGAAATTTTTCTTGAAGAATGCTGAGGTAAACTTGGCATCAAGAAAAAAACACTTGATGAGAAAAAAATTGCACAAGGAACTTGCTTCTCTGGAAGTGGCAGAAAAGTTAGTTAACTCATTGATTTGTTCAAAACCCTCCTTAAGAATCACTAAATTGCACAATTTGATTGTGAATATCGTAAGGCATCTACAAACAGCAATTTTATTTTTTTTTTCCCAAAAAGAAAAGTCTAACATTTCAGAACAAACTAGTGGCTTTTTGAGTCAGCTTTAGTGGTCTCAGTCTGTATCTTCCTCTTGGCTTTGACAGACAGAGTGCTTTGCTATTTAGCACTTCAATCTTAAGAGAAGAGCTGGATATCAGATCCAGACAGCGCATGGAACTGAGCACTGCTTAATTTTTATGAAGTGCTTATTCATGTAACACAATCTTTTTACTTAGAAGCAAAAAAATCAATGGCACTGTAGCATCCACTGTCGAGGTCTTGGGTATGCTAGAACAAACAGTGGTCTTCTTTCTATAGTGCTTGTTTGATAAATTTAAGAAACAGAGGGTTGAAAAGTAAAAGAAAAGGGATCATGGGTATTTCAAACGCATTTCCACTTAAAATATTACTAAGCTTCAAGAACTCAGACTAAAAGCTGAAATACTTCTGCTTCTCTATTCTTTTCTGTTAATATCCAATGTTTCTAAATGCAATCAAGTCTTTCACTTGCAAATCCACTGATATGTTTTACTAGAACTTAGAAAGAGGTGTCTGTATGATGAACGGAAGAGCTTTCCAAGAGCAAGAACCACCACGTTCTGCCTCAAGGGAAGTTTGTCACAAAATCAGATATCAGAAAATAAAAGGTTTGACACAATCTTAGTCACAGTGCATCGTAGGCAACACAATTTAACGTAACAGCATGTCAAACAAAAACATAAGTCTTTGAAAACATGCTCATATGGATGTGTGGTAACTTGTAGCAGAGAAGAGTGCTCAAGCCCTTAAATATTAAAAGTGAATATATCCTTTACAGGAGAAGAAAAATAAAAAACAAACAAAGAAAACCCCAAACAAGAAACAGGATAATACCAGATTTTTGGCAAAACGCACTGCCCAAGAATCTCTGGTGCTGAGTGAATCACTGACTCTAAGAACCAACACTACTTCCACCGGAGAAGGTATCTTACATGTGAAAAAGAAAAAAATAAAGCTTAAAAACTCAGTAGATCACCCACCTTGATATGCAGTTAAAATGAGGCTTTTTCTCTTAATTAAAAGATAAAATGGTAAAGGTCCAAATATAAAGAAAGCTCAGTAAACTTGATAGTTTACTATTATGAAATCGATATTGTTTTCCTTTTACTTGTGTATAGACAGTTTGCAAAACAGTTTACAGAATGTTATTCTATTTTTATATTTGAAAAGCTGACAGTTGACCATGACTACATGAAAAAAAATAAAATCTCACAAGCACATGGGTCACTCTATTATGCAAAATAGGATGCGATACTAATTACACTAAATAAAAATATATAGCATTCCTTTATTATTACTGTATGTCTCCTAATAGACAGGAGGATTCACTTTTCCAATTAATAAATCTCTCCCAAGCTTCCTCCAAACCCTAGTAATACAATACCACATCCCTATGAGAAGCATTAATGTGAGACAAGAATATTAACCTATTTCTCTGGCATGAGATATTATCATCAAAAAGAATAAGAATTACGTCTCAGATTTTCAAGTCTTACTCATTTACATGTCTCAGTTGCCAGTCTTGAAACGGAACACCTTAAATAACCATAATATTACTCTATCCCCTCTACACCTACTGGAAATTCGGATTCTATGAAAGTTCAATCCAAACATTGAAATAAAACATGACTAGTCATTTAAAAAACTTTAAATCCTTTGTTTTGCAAGCTCTGGATATATTGTTAGAAGTAAAAAAAAAAAAAAAAAGACCAGGCATTACTCCCTCACATGCAGAAAGAGTACATAATTATTGCACTTTTTTCTCCTTTTACTGATCCTTGAAGACTTGATAACTTTTTGTTCACACATGAACTTGATTTTTTATACCCTCCCTAAAGAGGTCAGTTCACAGAGAAACAACTCGAAATGTGATTCTAAATACATTTTAATATGATTCTTATGAAGCAAAGTGGAAAGGTTTCACATTGTCCAACTCTCAGTCCTTAGACAAGTACAACAAAAATGTTAATTTGCTTTCCAACAGAAAACATTGCTGCCAGAATGTCTGTGCACATTATCTTTCCTTTTTTCTTCTTCAATTTTGGTCTGCTCCCAAGCATGTAACACAACAATTTCATCACATGATCTTTGACCAAATGGATATTGTCATAATTGCATGTTCTGTGTTGCAACAAAGAAAAATCTATTTACTTCTCATGGAAAAGGTTGATTGCCACTGATGCCTTTATAATATGAGGAATCTGGCAGCAAAGATCACAGATCAGGAC
Organism: Trogon surrucura; assembly: GCA_020746105.1. Taxonomy (NCBI): domain Eukaryota; kingdom Metazoa; phylum Chordata; class Aves; order Trogoniformes; family Trogonidae; genus Trogon; species Trogon surrucura. The sequence goes on along the minus strand of CM036617.1, from coordinate 143,372,328 downwards.
AGGAAGAAAATGGGATTAGGGCTCTAAAAATGTGGGTAGGCATTCTCACGCTCATTTCAAAAAGAGGAAGACATTTGCTATGAGGTCCCATATCCAGCAAGTTAGAGACATTTAAGTAATTTAAGTATCAAGTACATGATGAAGGCATTTGATGTCAAGAATACTACTTGCCAGATAACAAATAAGCAATTTTTTTTTCTCATTCAAGAGTTAAACTTCCTTTGCCCGCAAACAAACAGACAAGATACCAGCCAGATTCTCCACCCGTCCTATAATCCACTCAATTTTGTATCCTGCGGTTAAAACATCATCATATAACAAGGGTTACCATGCAGATACTTCCAGAAACAGAAAAAAAACCCAACACGCTCTACCATGTCATTAAAGCAGTCACAGATCACCTTCAAAATGCCTCTGCCTTCTACATCACAAAGTAGCAATGATGGTGATGATGGCATTGATGGCATGTAGAACATATATACAGGAGCAAAATAACAACAAACTGTATCAGGCATTTATTTATTTATATATCTATATAGTCAACTTGCATATAATATGCTTAAGTATTTATGGAATTGTTAAAGTTAACAAAGATCTTATATATTCACAGAGCTTAACAGCTTTTGAAATCAGCACTGTTTAAAGAGAACTACTGAAATTTATCCAAAAATTACTATGCAGAAGTAATGCTTTCTGGCGATGCTGCTGAGAAAACCAACAGAAAATTCAGGTTCCAAAGGGTAAACTACATACAGATTGATACCTTTTAACTATGTTAATTATTCAGCAATGACACAGTCTTTAGTCACTAAAATTTCCAATGAAGACAGGTTTTACTTGACTAAAGTCAGCAAGAAAAGGCTTAGATATTTGAACAATAATCATAACTACCCTATAGTTATATTCAAAAATCATAAAAACCCAATACATTTAACAATTAAAAGTTTTAAGTAATTACTACCACTTTCTGTAGAGATTTTGAAAAAAAAGATTACACCAATGGACAACTTCAGCTAATCCAGTCATTTTCAAAATATCTGTTTGTTAAAAAAAATATTAAAAGTCACAACTATTTTCCTTCACTCATAATGAGTTAGGCTACTTCTATAACCAAACCATTATTTTCCCAGGACAAATACTGCTGAGTGCACAACTTATATGGAAAATTATAACAATAAAATATTTCAGTAAATAAGAACAAAGAAAATCCTCTTTTTAATCCAAAATGGCAAAACAATTTGAAGAAATTCAATCCTAGTGCATTTAACAAGAGCTCTCCGAATGTAGCCTGGCTTTCTGTCACCAGGATACCAAATGGGAGGTACAGCCTGCCAGAAGACTGTAACTAAACTGAACTCTGCAAACTGTTGGTTCTTTCACCCCATCCTCACTTTTTTTTATTTAGCATGTGGTTCTATAATTGAAAGCTAATGGAGGAACCAGGATTGGATTAATAAGCAAGTACTACACAGTGGCCCTTGCTCTAACAAAGATACTCAAAGTGTTCTAGCCTTCATCTGTTCATTTTACTAACTCCAGATGTTCTATAGTCATTTAGAGTTTAAACAGGTTAAATACAGATATGTGCATTTTTCCTTGGGATCCAATTTTGACATACAAGTAAATACATTTTTTTAAATAAAAACTCTTACTCATTATTTAGACTTCTAAACTAGACACTGTAATCGGATTATAGTGTATTTTACGCTATGAGGAAAATGAACAATTTAAGCATACTCCCTACCTAAAGACAACCATTTATAATAAAATAAAAATGTGTTATGTTTTTGCAACAACTTTGTTAAATTTTTCCTCTAAGTAAAATGATTCAGGTGTGTTAGAAAGCAAATAATTTCTCAGTGTGTTTTACGCATATGATGTAGATCAGCAGTAATAAAAAGTGACTTAATTTAACTATTTTTGAGCACTCTCACTCAAGAAATCTTTACTCGGTATTCTTTACTCAACTGTGATACACATCTATTTTACGAAAAGATGTCTTCAATACAGTCCACATCATATTAACTGGATAAATTAACTTCCTAAATCCTTCTTAAACACACTCTGGAATACATCAAGGCAATCCAGAATGTCAGTATCTTTACCATTGCAGAAACATTTTGAAACCTTTTACTGGTAAGTTAATTTTCTAACGCTGTCACCTTGGCCCCTTTCAAATGCATGCCAAAGACTGCTCGTTTCTAAAAGTGTGTACTGAAGGTGTTAAGCATTTATATTACACCTTTTCTGCTTGCTGTAATTAAAGAAACGACAACAAAGCAAACAAACAAAAACAACCCAACTCTTCCATCAACTGGGGCAACATATGTGTGTGCACGTGTATATATTCATACATATAAGAGAGACACAGCACAAACCTATTTTCAGATAACAGAACAAAGAGGATTTATGTACACCAAAGCCTTCAGGACACACAGTCAATTATATTTATTTTTGGAAATTATTACATTTAAATTTGCCTCTAGTTTTGCAATTTTCCAGCACATTAATTCCTGTCTCTTTTCAAAGAATATAGGGTTCCTACACCAATATCACGTTCAACTCCCACAAAGGGCAAGTCAAGCCTCTTTATAAACATTAAAGGCGGTTAATGCATGCATTTATAAAGATAATTCCACTAAATCTCAGGTACCTTCAATACTGATAAAGCTGGACAGATGTATTGCACACTTTTTAAGCATTCATTAACCAGAAAAAAGCACTGACAAAAATCCTAAAGCAGATACTATGTTTTATCTTCTAATAATATAATTAATTTGAACCTTGAGTATCAATATCTCATTTTATTATTCATCATACAGCAATTAATATTAAATTTCTTTATGAATCATTTTTAAGTGGACTTTTAAACAAAAGTGGTTTTAAATTCAGTTTCTGAAATTCTTTCCACAGTCACTTTACAATGTTGCTATACATTTGTGCTAATCAAGTGTGCAAGAACTTGTCCAAATAAAAAGTAAACCAAAACGTTTAAAGTGTCCCATTTCCCATGTAACAGACAGAAACAAAAAAAAACCTTGAGAACCCACCAGCAGAACATACCACATGCCACAAGACTTCACTGAAAGCCAGCGTTTCAAATGAAGTACAATTTTTCTTGAACCTATAGTTGATCACACCAAGATACTGATTTTCAGTCTGGCAGCTTACAAACTAAAAACAAATTGACTGTGGCGTATACATCACATGGAAACCTCTTTAGAAACTCTGCATTATTTTCTAAGTTGCACCCTATGGAAAGTCCTTTTAAAAGCTTAACTGGCAAGTGTATGCTAAAATATTTTGTTTTCCGTCTAAAGCTACATTAAATTCCAATCCTCAGAGACAGGATTTCCAGTTTATTTCTCTCTATACATACACACTAAACTCAAGAACTGTAACACAGGAAACTTGTTGTTAAAGTTTCAAAAAGAGTAAGCCCAGTGCAAAGAAGCTCACTGTGGGTCTCTTTTCCTCAGAAAAAGATAAAAAAACACTGTCTTCTGTTTCACCATAGAAAAAAAAAAAGACAATTCAGTGAAATAATATTTAACATAAAAAGATAATAAAACAAATTCAAAAGAATGTAATTCCAATCTTATTCTCAAGCCTACTTCAAGATAAATTAAATCAGTTCTAGAAATATGTTATGGAAAAAATATTTAATGAGGAAAAATTCAACTATATACAAAAATAAAAGTCCAGGTTTTGGTAACAGTACACAGAATATCAGATAGTTTTAACCTACGTTCACCTTATTCAAAAGCCCTAAGGAGACATGGAATGAACTTATTTAGTAGATTACTTTGTGTATTAGCAGTTATTTGATACATTTATTTATTTACAAGCTAACAGAACTTCAGAATCTACAGCACAGAAAGCATATACAGAAAGCACTGTAGATTACAAGTTTCAAGCAGATCAGACTCTATAATTGATATTTTCCTAATCTATTTTTATATGGACTTATTGATGTCCCCCATTCTATGATGACTTTAATTGCTTTTAAAATAAGGGAAAACAGTTGTTTCTTAGTCTTCTTACAATTTACTGTGTTTGAAGCTAATTTACAGCTAAACAATTCTTCTCTTTAAAAGCAGACTCTTGCATTGGTAGCATGGTTCCACACCACCTTATTTACTAAAAAATCAATTCTCTCAAAGAAATTGCATTATAGCAAAAACTGAAGCAAATACAATCACGGATAAGTACAGCATATAAAGAGTCTGCTCTCTTCTTTGGTTCTAATGTACTTGAAAATAAACCATTTCAAAAGATCTCTAACAGAAAACAAAAGAGGAGTACCGTAAGACTAAATTTAGCATGTGTCTTTACCTGTCAAGGGCATCTCTACATACTTACATGAACACTAGGAGTATTTCAAAAGTAGATTGTTCATATGGACTTCTAAATCAACACTAAAAGTACTTCAGTTTTGATTTAGCAGTTTGGTAGCTCAATCTAAGTTTACCATTACCACTTGGAACCTAGCGAAGGACTCCTTGTCACATCCACTAAATAATCCCCAGGTGCAAACTGTCCGAGGTCTTTAAGAAATATTAACAGAAAAGAACAGTCACTGCTATTTTTCTTTCTTTAAAAGGCCACCTTTTTGATGGCTTGGAAAAGAATTGACTAGAAATGAATAAATACTATTTTCATGTCTCCTAGTTGAAGATCAAATTAGTTTGGTCAACTATCTACAATGGTCTATTATTAGTCAATGAATTTAGATTTCTAGGTTTTACCAACTATAGCCAAAACCATCTGCAGAAAATCAGGCTATTTTTTGACAGCTCCTTTCCCCCTAACTTTACACTCCAGTAGAAAACAGAAATCTAACCAACGTACCAGTAGACAGAAGACCGGGTTTATCCTGAATTATTTCACATCAATATAAACCCCATAGAAGGAGACAAAAAGAATGCTTAAGAAATTCTAACTTTAAGGCTTGCAACATATTGTTACAGAGAAGCCCTTTACAATCTTGTATATTGAGTTCAAATTGTTTATGAGTTACTGCAACGGGTTATTAGCTTCCGCTTCTCAAAGGTTTGTTTTAAAGTTAAACTACTTTAAGGGCTAGGTTAAGCAACCTGTTCTCACATTTAAATGGGAGTAGGGGATTTTATTCACTTAGTGCAAGTGGGTTAAGAGAGTAGCCAGCATTAACTGAAGCAGAAGTCTGCTGCTGCTTACAGTAGAAAGGTATAAAACACATTTCATCATAGTTTTCTCTGATCAGAGAATCACAGAATGTTCGGGGTTGGAAGGAAGCTCAAAAGATCCTCTAGTCCAACCCCCCCGCCAGAGCAGGATCACCTACAGTAGAGCACACAGGAAGGCGTCCAGGCGGGTTTTGAATGTCTCCAGAGAAAGAGATTCCGCAGCCTCCCTGGGCAGCCTGTGCCAGTGCTCTGTCACCCTCACAGTGAAAAAGTTTTTCCTAATATTTTTGTGGAACCTCCTATGTTCCAGCTTGTAACCATTGCCCCTTGCCCTCTCATTGAACATCACTGAAAAGAGTCTGGTTCCATCCTCCTGACACTCACTCCCTTAACATATTTATAAATATTAATGAGATCACCCCTAAGTCTCCTCTTTCTCAAACTAAAGAGACCCAGCTCCTTCAGCCTTTCCTCATAAGGGAGGTGTTCCACTCCCTCAGTCATATTTGTGGCTCTGTGCTGGACTCTCTCAAGCAGTTCCCTGTCTCTCTTGAACTGAGGGGCCCAGAACTGGACACAATATTCCAGATGTGGCCTTATCAGGACAAAGGAGAGGTGAATCATAGAACCATAGAATCATAGAATGTTAGGGATTGGAAGGGACCTCGAAAGATCATCAAGTCCAATCCCCCTGCCAGAGCAGGAATGCCTAGACTATGCTACACAGGAACGTATCCAGGCAGGTCTTGAATGCCTCCAGAGAAGGAGACTCCACAACCTCTCTGGGCAGCCTGTTCCAGGGCTCCGTCACCCTCACTGAGAAGAAGTTTCTTCTCGAGTTTAAGCGGAACCTCTTACGTTCCAGTTTCAGCCCATTACCCCTTGTCCTATCAGTGGTTGTCACCGAGAAGAGCCTGGCTCCATCCTTGTGACACTCCCCCTTGATATATTTGTAAACATTAATGAGGTCACCCCTCAGCCTCCTCTTCTCCAAACTAAAGAGCCCCAGCTCCTTCAGTCTTTTCTCATAAGGGAGATGCTCCACTCCCTTAATCATCCTAGTTGCCCTGTGCTGGACTCTCTCCAGCACTTCCCTGTCTTTCTTGAACTGAGGGGCCCAGAACTGGACACAGTATTCCAGATGGGGTCTCACCAGGGCAGAGTAGAGGGGAAGGAGAACCTCTCCCAACCTATCAGCCACACCCCTTCCAATACACCCCAGGTTGCCATTGGCCTTCTTGGTCACGAGGGCACAGTGCTGGCTCATGGTCATCCTGCTGTCCACCAGAACCCCCAGGCCCCTTTCCACCAAGATGCTCTCCAACACGTCAGTCCCCAACCTGTACTGGTACATGGGCTTGTTCTTTCCCCGAGGCAAGACTCGACACTTGCCCTTGTATTTCATAACATTTCTCCCCACCCAACTCTTCAGCCTGTTTAGGTCTTGCTGAACAGCAGCACAGCCTTCTGGTGTGTCTTCCACTCATCCTAGTTTTGTGTCATCAGCAAACTTGCTGGTAGCGCTCTCTGTTCCCTCATCCAGGGTGTAGATGACTATGTTGAATAGTACTGGTCCCAGTACCGACCCCTGTAGTGCAGGGACTCCACTAGATACAGACCTCCAACTAGACTCTGTCCCATTGACCACAAAGAAGAAAACTATGCAATGTGTTTCTTCCCTTATCTCCTAAGATGTTCCAGTACACAGGATCTTTATTTTACTGGGAAAAAAAACCTCTAAAAAACCCTAACAAACAAACTAACCACACACAAACCGCCACTATCTTCCTTTTCTTTGTTAGAACATAAAAGCAACTGCTAAGTCCTATATCACATGTGCCTGCAATTCCTCACCAAAAAGACATTAAAAATGAATTTTGACCACTGATTTTGAAGTGATAAATTTTTTAACCTCTGCTAAATCCCCAAGGCACTCTGATGTGCCCTACCCTCACCCCCTAAGAAGTTCATTATAAACAGTCTTACTACATAAAAACGCACAAACTGCAACACTTCTAGATAGACACCAAATAAAAATCAGTGATTTGTGCTAACAGATGAGAATGCGTGTAGTCTGTCTGCTTTTTCTTTAAAAAAGTAAGCATTCTTATTATCACTTACAGATTTTGTCTTAAAAACTTAACAAGTTAGCAGCAGTGAAGATATTTTCTCAAGTCATCAGTGTCTTAGAAAACACTTCTCTCTAAAGTCAGTAATTTCTCTAGAAGCAAAGCACAAAGTTTTTCCTACTACACAGATTTTTGTTTTTTAAAAAAAGGAGTGTCATTGGCCAACAGCTCCTACCACATCACAGATCAAATCCTTTCTGTTTTCTTAATACTAATCATATAGTAATCGAAAATCCAGAATGGACAAGGAATGAAAACTGACTTTCAAACACTTCAGGTAAGAAGACAGCCTTTTTGAAATCCAGGCATTCCCAACAAGGGCTGATGTACCAAATAAGGCCTAAGATATACCTACAAGAAGATGAAGATCTGTCTCAACAGATGCAAGCCAATCTGGAAATCTAATTATAAAATCATTTCATAATCTGTCCTCACCTTAAGAATATCATATATTTACAAAATTCCTATATAAAAATATTCAGTCTATTCCATTAAAAAAAAGAACTTCCATTTGATAGATATTTATTACTTCTGCAGTAACATTTACATGGTTTTCAATATTGAGAAAATTTTCATCATAACCAAAAAATCTATGGACATCAAAAATACAAAAAAAAAGGGAAAAAAAAACTAATTAGAAAAGACTCTTACACAGGCTTGATTTCCTTATTTACTTTTTCAGAACAGGATCTGCACAAGCACAATAAAGACATGATCCCAATAATGCTTTCTCATATCTCCACAGGCTGTTACATGCAAGTTACAGTTCATATCCTGCGCCTTTCTAACATGAGTGGTCCTACAAATTTCTAAGAATTTGTCAATCAGTAAAGCATATTTTTCTTTACATTCAGTGAAAAATATAAATAAACATTAATAAAAATTAACAAAATAAAACTTTTGGGTTTACATTTCATTAATTTATTATTAGTAACATCAACGATACATAAAGCATCAGCAAAGCATACTGGAAAAAAGTGACAGTACAATTTCTGCAATAACAAACTGAAAACTGAAATCCACTAGACTCCCAGGGAACAACTGCCAACTCCGTGGGACTCCACAATCTTTGAAATCTTTAAAATGGAGTCAGTTCATCTCAGAATGACGTTGGATAAAAAAAAAAAAAATGTATACACATATATAGATTTTGCCTCCTTTACATTTTTCCTAATGATTTATCGTATGGCCTGAATCAAACTGGAATCAGTTTATATAATCACATACTGCAGAATCACATTACCCTAATGCTACTATTCCCTTCAGATGCTAACCTGAAGCCAGAAGGAACCCCATTAACCCACCAAAATCACCAAAGCTTCAAACTTTCTTCCACATGGTATGTCTCATGTAAATATGCAGACAAAGAATTCAGGAGCCCTGTTTTTTAATTGTAAGAGGTACCTACACACGACGATCTCTTAGTATATACTTTACCCAGTGAAGGCACAGGGCAATCCCTGAGCAATTTCTAGTACTTTAAAAACCGCTCTCACAGACTCTAAGAGTGATGCTCGGCAGGCAGACTCAAGGGGACCCCAAATACATAATCAGAAGCCTCAAATACTACCACGGAAACATGGACCCCAACCTCAGCAATGACTAATGATGAGATATTCCCAGAAAGCAGGTACCTATTCCAGGTACACAGCAACAGATGAAGCACCTCTAAACTTGCTCACTTTCTTGCAGTTTCCTCCTATCTTCATTCAGTGTTCCCAAAAGCACACGTGCAACAGAGAGTATGTGTACAGCATTAATTTTTTTGAAAATTCCACAGCTTAGAGCAATCATTTGTCGTCACTTTCAGCCCACATTTATTCAGAGTTGCAACCCTTCCCCAGAGTGTTCATAGAATAGAATACTTCAGTTGGGAGGGACCTACAACAATCATCTAGCCCAACTGCCTGTCCACTTCAGGGCTCATCAAAAGTTAAAGCATGTTGTTAAGGGCATTGTCCTAAAGCCTCTTAAACACTGACAGGCTTGGGGCATCTAGGACCTCTCTTAGAAAGCCTGTCCCAGTATCTGCCCACCCTCTCTGTAAAGAAAGGTTTCCTAACATCCAGTTGAAAACTCCCCTGGGGCAGCTTTGAACTACTCCCACACATCCCACTGGATACTAGAGTGATCAGCACCTCCCTATCCACTTCCCCTCCTCGGGAAGCTTTTCAGAGCAATGAGGACACTCCTCAGTCTCCTTTTCTCCAAACTAGACAAACCCAAAGTCCTTAGCTGCTCCTCATATGACATGCCTTCCGTCTCATAATATTCATACTGATGGAAGTATGAAATGTTTATCATCAATTGAAACAGATGATTGTAAATTTTCTATCTTTTTTGCTTCTATTCAGACCAAAAAAACTATAGTGCTTTGGCATGGCTGTGTTGTCACACAACAGCTCGTAACAGTGCACTACTTCTTAATCAGAGCACAACTCTCCAATACACAAAAAACCTGAAACACAACGAACAAGCATACTCAAACACTGATATTCTCTATTGTAATGCCACTGTGAACTGATTTTACTGAAACAGCACATCATGTTAAACCCCTTTTTAAGCCCTTTGTTGAAGTAAATGCAACAGCTCTAGTAATATATGCAGGGCTACAGCCTTGAAATTAGTAGTTTTCCAACTGGAAGAATATGGGTTTGGATGTTTTGTACCGTAACGTGCTTACACACCCTACATCCTTTGTTTCCAAAGAAAATAGTCGGTTTCCAATTGTTTTGAAGATGAATAGAAGCAAGAGTGACAATTTGGAACCACCCTTGCAACCCACATAATTATTTTAACTATTTTTTCCTAAAACAAATAAATAAAAAAACCCGACCATTATTGTTGTGTAGCCACCCAGAATTAATTTACATATGCACACAAAATCCTGCCATCTTTTCAAGAAGGACTGCACTGAAATAAAAGCAGCACTATTCCTGAAGTCTAAAGGTAGAAGAATTGGACAAGACTTGACTTATGTTTCAGTGCATCTGAAGACTTGACTAGTTAATATTGGAGTATTATGGCAGCATACCTTATGAGGTGAGAGGATGCCCCCAAATTAGCTAAACCATTCAAATTTGGTTCTTTGATCAAGAGAAGTTCTCAAAAGATGAAAACTTTGCATTCTAAAACTATTACCAGAGTTGCTAGTGGGAACCTTAAAAATCAGAATTTAATTCTGTACCATTTTCAGTAAGCTGAAGTTTCAAAGCGATTGTTCCTTAAATTGCCCAAGACTTTAGATCTTTTTTTTTACTAAGCTAGCATTATAGTTGGGACATGCTTGATTTGCTTAAAACTAAAACTTAGAGCTTTGTGCAAATACATTGACTGAAATTAGCAACTTAAATTAAAGCCATTTCCAGAATCTTCTCTAAAAGACACAAAATCTGAATTGTGACCACTTCAACTGCTTTTCTTTTATAGATGTTATATGAGCATGAGAAATATTTTTTCTGATGATCCAAGACACCTTCGTAAATATTATGTCCATTCCTCCAGCACTGTTTCAAAGGCTTGAAAATTTTACTAGACAGTATCTGTAACAACATGATTAATGGGAAATATTAGCCTCACATACACAAAGACAGACATTTGCAGTTTTTCAGCAGGTGAATGTGGCATAAGTTCTACAAAAACAGCATCCCTGAAAATCTCTTTACAAATACCCATCACCATTTTAACAAACAAGTACATGTAAAGTAATAAATTTATTTCACTTTGTTTTAATCCAAAATGTTCTCCATGATTCTGCTTCTCCAACTACACCCTATAATGGAATTTATATTTTTAAGCCTTCATTTCATTACAAGAGTGGACAGAACCCCCAAAATTCATCTTAGTAATTTGAAATATCTCTGAACTGAACAATGTAAAGTAAAAGAACCTGCTATGTAGAGAGTCCAGCGCAGAGCCACAAAGATGATGAAGGGAGTGGAACATCTCCCTTATGAGGAAAGGCTGAAGGAGCTGGGTCTCTTCAGCCTGGAGAAGAGGAGGCTGAGGGGCGACGTCATTAATGTTTATAAATATGTCAAGGGGGAGTGTCAGGAGGATGGAGCCAGACTCTTCTCAGTGATGTCCAATGACAGGACAAAAGGCAATAGATACAAGCTGGACCATAGGAGGTTCCACAAAAACATGAGGAAAAACTTTTTCACAGTGAGGGTGACAGAGCACTGGAACAGGCTGCCCAGGGAGGTTGTGGAGTCTCCTTCTTTGGAGACATTCAAAACCCGCCTGGACGCGTGCCTGTGTGACCCACTCTAGGTGATCCTGCTCTAGCAGGACGGTTGGACTAGAGGATCTTTTGAGGTTCCTTACAACCCTTGACATTCTGTGTGATCTATGTGATGTCAGAAAAGGCTAATTCTTAACACCTGTCAACCCCAAACTCTTCAGGAAAAAAAGAATATGAATCCTATTGTATGTTTAAAAAGTCTAGATACTATGTTATTCTACATTAAGGAATTTACAAATCACTTAATTTCTTTCTGTAAAAACAGTACCACTTCTGGAGACTCAGGTCTGGACAGCAAATACTAGTCCTTAAGGAAGACAAAGGAATAAAGGAAGATTAAGGTTGCAACAGGCCTTATCAGAAAAGGTAACTTCAACTTTGAAATTTAACGTATTTTTACTAACACAATCAAGTGTCACTTCCACATAAATCTTAAGCCTTTAGAAGCATGAGACAACCAAAAATGGAGAAACAATCTCTGTCTTGAATTTCTGATGCATTCTTATGATTACAAATATTAAAGTAACAAAGTAGTGAAATGCAATAAATGTTAAAATACAACGTCTGAAAGTCACCTTGCAACACTTAAACATAGATTTAGTCTGTGAGACTTAAAGTTTACACTGTCTCCAGCCTGCAACCTCTGGTGTGCTAGGGAAAAAGCATGAAAAGCTATCAAGACAGGTTTAACGAGAGTTTTTCCTTCATTATGAAGATCAAATTAGTTTTACATAGGTAGAAATAACTTTCTTTTAAGAGCACTTAAGCAGCAAAAACTGCACAAGTGGACAACAGCAGATTATAATACACACATGCATATCAGACCATCGCAGACAAACAATCACCTTATAAACTTGAATGGACTCACATGAACATGTGAGAAGGTAATGTGAACTTTACATTTAAAGATTCACAACAAGCTTGTTTCCATCATACCACAAACTTTTTTTCCATTTCGTGTTGCAAGCTTTCCTGGAAGTTGGTTTTCAGTGAGCCAGGAAAAATCCAGCCAACTGCTCAGATACACACCATACTTAGATGTTTTAGCCATTCTGTAAACACTTGGGGAATACCAGTTATTGCCCTTAAGACTGTGATCCAATTGTTCCCCTGGACCAGAAATATGCGTTATAGCATTATTGTATTTTGGCACTTACAAATCTATGGAGCTATCACCATCCTGAATGTCCGCCTGACACCACATAAACAGCTAACATTGTCTAGACGATGTATACTCTTCATCAAGTTCTGGCGATAGCTGTGTCACTTGGAAAGAAACATGAAGGAGCTAGCCTAACCATCCATGGTGTTCAAAGACATGCAAAAGCAAGAAGGAGCACATAATTAAATGCAAAAACACTTCAAGAACTGCATTGAGAGTTCTAGTGAGACACTGACTGATTGATATGTCTTAAAATCCTTGTGGAGGTTTATGTACGAATAGCACAGATGGAAATGTCTTACCAGGTATACTCAGTTTTCAATCATTTCTACCTCTAGGTAGAATTAAACTGACAGGAAGCCTTAAACTTAACTATATGTATTGGGTTGGCCTGGCCAGATTTCAGCAGCAGGGGCAGGGAGCTGCAGCGTGGCTTCTGCAAGAAGCTGCTAGAATCTTCCCAAGTTTGATAGAGCCAATGCCAGCCGGCTCCAAAGAGGGACCCGCCGCTGGCCAAGACTGAGCCTATCAGTAAAGTGATAGCAGAGTAAGACCTCTGTGAAAACATATTTAAGAGCAGGGAAAAAGAAATGCGCCACAACAGCTGGCACAGAGATGGAGGAGTGAGAATCTGTGGAGACACCAAGATCAGTGAAGAAGGAGGTGGGGAAGGATGAGCTCCAGGCACTGGAGCAGAGTCCCCCGAGTCTGTGAAGACAATGGTGAAGCGGGTTGTCCCCCTGCAGTCCATGGGTGGGGTGTAATGTCCACCGTGGGGCAGAGGACCCCACGCCGTGTGGGTGGATGCCTGAAGGGGGCTGTAGCCCCCTGGGAAGCCCACGTCGGAGCAGGTCGCTGCTGGAACCTGTAGCCTGTCGAAGAGGAAATGCCCACGCTGGAGCAAGTTGGCTGGTGGGACTTCCGTGACGCTGCAGGGGACTCACACTGGACCAGTTTCCCCTGAAGGACTGCGCCTCAGACTCACGAGGGGTGGGCTGCCCCTTGTGAGGTGTCTCACGTTGGGCAGTTTATGATGAATTGCCCTTCATGGGACGACTCACGCCGGACAAGAGAGCGTGAAGCTTGTCTCCGGTGAGAGGGACCCCACAATGGCCCTGGGGAAGTGTGAAGAGTCCTCCCCCAGAGTGAAGAAGCAGCAGTGGAACCAACATCAGATGAACTGACCGCAACCCCCATTCCCTGTCCCCCTGCACCGCTCGGGGGTAGGAGGTGGAGAAACCGGGATTGATGTTAAGCCCAGGAAGAAGGGAGGGATGGGGGGAAGGTGTTTTGTTTTTAAGATTTGTTTGCTTTTTCTTATTTCTCACTACTCCTCTCTGATGTGTTCTCTTAATAAATGTAATTAATTTCCCCAAAATCGAGTCTGTTTTGCCCGGGACAGTAAATGAAACTGATCTCCCTGTCCTTATCTCAAACCCCAAGCCCTTTGAAATATTTTCTCTCCCTGTCTAGTGGAGAAGGGGGAGTGAGTGAGCAGCTGTGTGGGTACTTGGCTGCCGACCAGGGTCAAATCATGACACTATAACAAAGGTCAGAAAAACAATTTGGATAAAAAAACATCCAAAGGTGACAGGCTCTATATTAACATCCACTGTCTCAGCCCGGTTTGCACAAAATCCATCCACCTCCTCAGAGGAGCTACAGTAAAATACCATCAGTGCTTTAAGTAAAAGGAATCAGCATGTGGAAGCTGTGATGTCCTAGGCTAGCAGTAGAAGACATTCTTGATGAAACTATTCACAAAAACACACTGAGACCTGCAGCACATTATCATTCACTAGTGCACTTGTTACAGACATTGTCTACACTACAGACTCTGAAATGTTCAGCTGTCTGCTTCCTGTATTAGTGATTGAGAAATTAACATCCCTAAAGAAAAAACAATGAAGTAATAAAACACTAGCACTAACACTTACTTCGACATTCAAGCCATGGATATGGAGGCACTTAGAACAAAGTTCTAAGTTTGAGAAATGCATGCAGAAGAGCAAAAATCTGAAGAGCACAAGAAGGCAAAACAAAGTGCTGAGAACAAAACAATGAGGCAAGTCTGCAGGCATAGGTGTTCAAGCACTGTGACAAAAACTACCCAAAGCTGCAGTTAGATGGCAAGAAACACATTCACGATGTGTAGCTGATAGCCAAAAAGAATTGCTAAGATAGGAAAATTGCTTGGAACATACACTTTAGTCTCTGAGAAGAGTCAAAGCTGCAGAGAGCTCCATCAAGTTCATCCCACAGCAAAAGATTAAGCTCAGGTGCTGAGGTATCAGGAGGATATAGTCGATGCTATTATACGTATGGGAAGCCTCAAAACCTAAAATGTTTAAAGACCAGATTTATAGAAAATGCTTTATAAAGCCTTAAGAATCAGATGGGATTTTCAGAAATAACTTCAGACTAGGTATTTCACCACAATTTAAGATTCTGGGCAACGTTTGAAAATTTGGATATGCAGAGTTTGGCCTCAGACGTGGAGAAAGAGAAAACTCATAGCCAATATTTCCAAACCTCTGGGCTAGAGAACTACTCACAAGGCTCTCCTTCCTGTTGATAGAGATATCAGTTTTCTAGTGCAGGGAAGGAAGGCTCCTGCTGTTCCTCTCAACTGCTTTTAAAATCTCCTTTTGTGACAGCCCTTAAAGTCGTATCACACTAAGAACAGCCATTACAGCACACGGATATCAACACTGCTTGGCCATCGATGTGGCACAGGTAAGGCCCGGATCTAGGTTCACCGGAGGAGGAAGAGTCAGGCCTCTCAGGGATAACCACTTGCAGCAACCACAGAGGCTCCACCACCGCCGGCACCAGGCCAGCTCCACTCCCCACAACCCCAGTGAGGCGAAACAGCGCCCGCCTGCCCCTGCCCGGCAAGGCAGCCTCTACAGAGCAGGGCGGGAGGCAGCTTCCCCCCCCGCCTCGCTTCAGTCCGCTCCATCCCGCCCCTGTCAAGAGACCCCGCAGCCGGTGGGACTGCGGGAGTTCCGAGCCTGACACCCCCTCCCCAACCGCCACGCCTCGCGCTCGCGCCCGCTCCCCCCCCCACCCCGGGAAAACCGCCCCCACGCGCAGCAGCCGGACACACCCGCACGCACGCAAGCCCCCGGCCGCGCGGCCTCACCCGGATGTGGATTTCACGCCACCGCCCTCTCCCCCGCCCCCAACCCGGCACTCCGCAAGTCACGTGGTGCCGGCCCCGCACGCGCGCGCTGGGAGCCGGCGGTCGTTGATTGGGTGCCGGCGAGGGCCCGCGCGGGCACCGCCACCTGAGGCGGGAGGAGGCGCGTCCCCGGGGCCGCGCCTGCCGTAACCGCCGCTCCCAGCGCCGGGACACAACGGGCGCCGCCGCCGATAGCTGCCTTGGGGAGTGGCTGGTCATCCGCCTGGACGACTCTCCGGCTGCCACGGCGCCTTACCGTTCTTTACCAGGCCAGTCACGGAAACCTGACGCCACCGGCATCGGTGACTGGCGCCGGCCTCTAAGCAGCGCCGGCCCCTGGATGGAGTCTTCGCCTCTTGGCCTTTGGTTCTGCAGTCTAGACGCGGTCACTTGGCCGGCCTGCGTGGTGACCCTGGGCTCGTTACCTCAAGCTTTGTCCTCGAACAGCAGTGGCACGTTTTGTTAGTACCAGCTGCTACCGTGCTGAGTCAGAAAATTAATGAAGAATAGGCCAGATGGCGAGATCAAACCACCCCCCAGAATAAAAAGGAGAATATAAGAAAAAGCATATCAGATTTTGGGCAGTCATCACTGTGGTTGCTGTAAAGTGCTAAGAGGATGTGGCGTAAAGTGGCAAAAACTACGGCAGAGCACCCACGTTGTGACTGACATACCTTAGGGTGAACTGGAGGAGCTTATTTTGATTACTGAACCTATTCTGTGCACAGCACAGTTTCATTATCTAGTGGAATAGGTACTTATTTAATAAGCAGTGCATTAAAAGACAGGAAGAAAAAGATTTGGGATTATGGCACTGGTAGAGTGCACCGCAGTGACTTTCATATACCGTGATACATGAAGAAACAGCAAATAATGATGGTTTACGTTATATGTCCTGTTTACACCTGGCTGCAGTGTTCCCAAAGGTGGCGATAGAACATTAATTTTTTTCTGTAAATAGTATATGTGCCTCTGTCAGTCCTTTTATAAGTTATGCCATGCATTAAAAAAACAAAAAACACAGGTTTGTGCCTGAATCACTGTAAAATTTGAAAGCTTGATGGACATTTCTGAAATACTGATCCTCAGCGGACAAAGTCAGCAATCGTAAGGGCTATTGTTTTGAGTGTTAGTTAAACTTCCACTGCAGTATTAGTACTTTCTTCTTGAATGCGCAAGGGGAAAAATTCTTAAAATAAACTTTTGAATATTGTATTATAACGTGGACTTCAAGAAGTTCTCCAAAAGTTTTAGTCATTATCTCATTGGTTTCTGTAATACTAAAAGTGAAAATTCAGATTCTTAGGATTTGAGGGGATCCTTTCCGGAATTGTATTCAAACACACGCTCAGGCCAGGACCACCTGCTCCTGTTTTGTCAATAAACTGAGGATTTCGCTCTTTTGACTCTTAAGATGTTACTCCCTTTGTAGAAATCAGTGCAGATTTCTATTACTAGTTAGGCAGTAATCCTTAAGTATGTTACATTTGTAATGAATATACTATGTTTTACCTCTGCAACATGTTCCTTTTTTAGAGTTTACCATACTGTTTTTGCAGAAAGAATAAGCATATTCTGGGCAAAAAGCCAAGAAAAAGAAGCTCTTACCAAGTTAAATTCGGTAATTACATTTTCACTGTTTTTAAAGCACAGCTGTATCTTCTGCGTTATGAGAATTAGTATATCGTGTACCTAACTTTATACTTCTTATGTAAGGGAAAATGCCCATTCAAACTGCAGACTTGTCTAATTAGCTCATTTTCTCCATTTTTAAAATCAGTACAAGTAAATGCATTGCTTATTATAATTTTATTTTAAAAAAAATCCCAAGTCTAATGGTTTATAGTGACCATTACTAGATGTTTCTTACTTTTTTCTGTGTCAGAATTTGTTAGATGAGAAAAAAATGAAATCACTTTTGTGTTGATTTTCCACTATAATGATTACATTAATATTGTATCTCAATACTTTTCAGTACTATTTTAATAATGAGTAATAAGCATCAATAAAAGATGACGTATAGTTAATCAGTTTTCTGTGCGATAAGAAAATGATGCCACTAATGCCATTCTCTCAGTAACTGAAGAAGACTGCTAACAACTATGCTGTGATTTTGTTAACTAGATACGCAGTAAGATTACTTGAAACCTACAATCTAAATAGTAATATTCTAAGACTTTTTTAATGTCTGTTAAAATTGATTATTTAACTTGTCTGTCAAAGTGTAGTAAACTGGTCTAGAAAACAAATTCATAAACTATCAAAAGTATGTTTCCTTGATTGAATGTGTTCAATAATTTGCTAAAACAGTATGCAAAAGTACCTTCTATCCTTAATTCATTTATCAGTGTCGCAAGAGAGGAAAGTGTCCCTAGTATAAAAAAGAGTTCCAAAAAAGAAAACAAAAATTAAGGTTTTTCATGTACAATAATGTTTAGCTTATCCAAAAATCAATTTCAACATCAATTCTGCACAATTTATGTTTTTGTAACACAAGCTTCTATCTCTGGTTGTTTATTTTTCTTCCCAAATTAACTCAGGTTAACTCAGGGAAAAAGTCCTTTAAGTGTGTAATTTTGTAAATATCTGTATTTTATGATTTCCTTGGGGTCTGATGTGGTTGTGTTTTGATAATCATCTTCCCTGCTGCATTTCCACCCTGTAGCCCTTGAAATATGCTGCCCTTTGTGAATCTACTTCAACTTTTACTTCAGCTGACCTGTCTAAAGGCACATGTCACTTAATTTTGAAAATCTACCTGGATAATGCCCGTTATATTTTAGGAGTATTTCCTATTGTGATGCACCCCAAGGAGACAGAACAAAATTTTTCTTACTGTCTAACACTCCAGTTTGTTGAACGCCCCAGTTTAGACAGACCATGAGTAAAAATTGTTGCAATTCTTCCCAGCTAGTACTAATTCTTGATAGCCACCATATTTTGGGAAACCAAAGGATGAAGAAACAAAAGGAACAAAGAAAATCCGTTTGTCCACTCTCAGACTCATTCCCTGAAGCCTGAAACTGACAATTTAATAAATGTAAATACAGCGAGCAAAGAAAAAGCAAGAGGAGGAAACACACTGCAAACCATACACTGATTACAGTTTTTAAAAGGAATCAGGAAGTAGAAGCTGTATAGGAGGTTTATATTTTGACTTGAGATTGAGTGTAGCAATTAGCAAAAGGTTGATTGTTTATGTTTGGTAGCTGTACTCAACTCTGTGTTTCTTTCTAGAGTTTTATGAAATAGAAAAAAAGACTTTTCATAATACTTAGATTACTGAAAAACAGAAATATCAGTATAATTGTACCGAAAATAGTTTCAACCAGCCTAAGACCAAAAACTTCTCTAATTTGGGCTGAATGTTATTGTTATGTCTCCTAGAGAGCAGAGTTTATAGAGATTCCTGTCAGTTCTGGAACTTTTTTCTTTAATTGATTCAGCCTTACATGGTAACATTAGGTGGTTATAAATAAGTGGGTAATACCACCCTTCAGGATAGCAGTTTGTGTGGTATGAAGCCAGTCATATTTGTGGGTCTTCCAAATCAAACAATGTTTGTAATGTTATTGGACTGGATGCTTTTTTAAATCTTTGTAGAGAAATAAGAAAAACTCTGTTGAACAAGCCTGATTTCCCACTATTAAATACCATCATTAACATAAAGAGCTGATTTCCTTACTGAGGGAAATTGGTGATATAACTGACAACAAAATGAAGTGTTCTCTTTTCTTATTCTGAAGCAGATTGAGACAATGGGACATAGGACATTAAGCTTCTTTAGATGAAAAATTACCAGTATTTTAATACTGTACCATTCAACATTTTCAGATACAGCTGAGGCTTATGGCATCTAAAGGCTTTATGATCTGTTGTTTAGTGATTAGCAGGAAAGAATGAGCCAAAATCAGCTTGTAGCAAACTGTCATTTCTGTGATAAGAACCAACATATTCTCTCATTCATGTGGTCATTATTATGAGCAAGATCCATACAGTTAAATAGTTTGAATGGGCAAGAGAAGAAAATACTGTATCAACCCTAAAACTAGCCATCCTGTGTACAATAATGTAGTCTATTTAGTCAACTTAAATCTCTGATTTCTTCTGTATTGAGGTCACTACTACATCACCACCTAGTTCAGTCCTCACTGCGATTACCACAACCGGCAATAAAGCAAAAAGCATATTTGTTGCTAGACCACAATCCGCCTCCTTAGAAAAATTCTATCACCCTTTTCTACCCACTAAAAAAAAACCACAGTCAAAACGTACTATACTTGTTTGCCTTTTAAGGTTTTACAGGAAAAATCATGGTATAGAAATCGTTACGATTTCCTTTCTGAAAGTACAACTTTCTTTAGTGAAAAGTAGGCATTTAAAACTCCTGCTGTTAAGCAAAAAGCCTGCTACAGAGTACTTTTTTCCCCAACCTATTGTAATACATTTCTCATTTTGGTTGACGATAGCAGAACCCAGAGGCCAAGTTCTGAAGTATTCTTTCCCATTTGTAGAAGTTGTGGATTGGCAAACACTTCAGGCAGTTATAGGCAGAAATGTAAAGTTTTCTCTAGGTTCTTCGAGCAGGCATCTGCTAAACTATTGTTCTATACCTGCCATCTCAAGTCATGCATAAAATGAATTAGTAGTGTCCACTTTACTAACCTTCTCTAATTGTTAAAGTTTTTATGCATCTAAATAGACACTATACTAGGTAACTCAGTGTTTTTCTGGGTTGGGTGTATTTGTTTTAAGTATTTGCTCCTGCTGTTTTTTAAATCCTGTGGAATTACTTTTGAGTTTGCAATCAGTGATCTGTTTTTCAGCTACCTTTTTGCAGGTTTGATTGATTTCTATGTTAAGTGCATTTGTATAAGCAGCGGTGCTACACTGGAGAGTTTTTGGGAACTCGTGGTAAAAGGCTTAGGACAGATTTTTGATTCAGAAGAGCAACTGTTTTAAAATCAGTTTTTACACGCATTTGCAAGAGCGATTTAAGAACAGTGCTCTTACTTCAAGTGGTATTTTCCTACAGTATTTTAGTTTCCCTTATTTAATATTAAAACAAATAAATACTTGAGTTCATAGAAATTCTAGAGAAAACAATATTGCACAAAGAAATCACCTAGTTAATCACGGAAAACTGCACAAATGCTGGGAGTTTGGTTAAGCTGTGAGGGGAATGGCCAAGTAGTGCATTTTAAAGCCATTACAATCATACTTGCAGAGCTTTCGGTCAAACCTCATCAACAAGAGCTAGGTCTGTGTTCTTCAGCTGGTAGCTAATGTACACACATTTTGTGGGGATTTGAGAGTGGACAAACAAGGTCCGTAAATTCTCTCAACACTGAGTTCGAGAACTCTGAATTTTACCCAAAACAAATAGTTTCTGAGGACAAAAGTATTGCCATTTGAAAATAGTTCTGTTTTGCCCCTTGGCTTTCTTAGAACTTGAGTATTCAAGACTTCTATGGATCATTCTGAAATGTACTTTTATTTCTGATGTAATCAGTACCTTCTCTGCAACATTGCCAAAGTATGTAAAGATAAGCATATGTTATGGGTTAACACCAGAGGAGATAAATTCAATGGGGCAAAAGTTTTCTGAAAGCTTTTGGCCTCTTCCTAAGTTTTTGCTGCATTGTTGTTCTTCTGTATTTATTTTATTTTTAAATAAATACATAAAAAGTCAGGCTTTGCAGAACTACTGGATTTAGCCCATCAATGTGGTTTTGTGGAGACTACCTCAAGGAGTGAGAGAGCAGTTAAATCATGCCACTTCACTTATTTTTAGTACCTCTACTAGTACCAGTGTTTGAAAGGTAGAGCTTTATGATAAGGATTTTATTTATTTATGTTTTGCTAAAACTAAGAAAATTTATAAGAATAACTTTTCTGTATTAATAGCAATGACTTGATACAGACATTAAGTAATCTAGGAAATCATGCAGTCAGGCCTGGAGTTCCCTAAAGCAAGAATTGACACAGTTCTCTCCAAGCTATGGAAATCCAGAGCAGCATAGACAAGTGTGTCCTGTGAGGCAGCTGGGAAACTGAGTTTTGCTTGCAGTTTTACCATAGGTTTAAACTCAGGAAGGAAGAATATGAAGAACTATAGTCTTAAAGATGATTCACATAATATGATACAAGTGTTGCTTTATGGTACCAAGAACATTCTTAAATGATTTGCAGTAACATGTAATCATTTTTGACCGTAGACTGTTTTTCAGGGTTTGATATCTCACTGTCCCATACCCCAACCCATAGAAATGGTTTGCAAAATTTTGGTCAATAGAATCTCAAAAATCCCGGGTAGATGAGGAAATAACTAAAAGCTAGGTGCAAAATTTTTTCAGAGAACTTGAGTGAGCAGCTGTCCCAGTGACTGAGCTGGAAGGCTACAAGTGAACGAAGACAGGATTCTGTAAACAAGGTCATCACCTGAGCACCAAGGAAGGGCAAATTCTGTATGAGAACAACTACTTGGAATTGCACGTCCTGCAGTGCAAAGCACAACTCTAGTACAGTAGTTGAACCAGGTACACCACCACATTGGTCAGTCCCAGAATCCTCACTCACCAGATTTGCTGGAAACAGGTACTGCATCAGACTGGTCAGCATGTTAGCATATCATTCCTTATGAGTATTTTAATATCCACTCTTAAAAATAGCTTGCAGTAAGACCTAATAGTATTCCAGTGAACTCCAAAAATTATTCCACGAAAGTTCCTTACTGTCTCACATTAAAATCTTCAGACTAGCCTCTTCACAATCCTGGAGTTATTTATAACCGACTATGACTTTGTTATGTTTGAGACAGATGCAGGCAAACAGCCAGAAATGTTCTGGAACAAAAATTCCTCAATTACTTCTCTTTGTAAAAAGTGCACATCCTTTTCTGAGTCCTGGACTTTGTCAGCAATGGTGGCTGCACCCATGACTGTTGGACGGCTCTTGCATAGGGACTGGCATTCTTTCCACCGGCTGTCAGAGAGGACTGACCATTCCTTTCTTCAACAGTAATCTAACAGCGTCAGACGATTGCACCAAATGGGAGCCCTGAAGGAGCTTCCGTCTGCTTTTATGTATCCATATCTAGATATAGTCAAAGATCGAGTTTGAAATTACAGTACTAAAAGCAACGCGGATTTCGTTCCATTCCTGTTTCCTGAATGAAGACATATTTTTTCCATCTCTTCACACTAAAGTTGAGGGATAATGATATGTCTCTGGAATTAGAAGCAATCAATCATTTTTGCTGGGTGACCACTTGCAAAATAGCTACATTAGGTATTCATTCATAATAAAGCTCAGAGTAATTTATTTTAAAATGCAGATAACTGAATTGTAACAGTGTACAATTACATTTATCTTTGTCTCCTGGATAAATTAATCTCTATTTTATTAAGTAAAGTGTTTTTAATGCTGCTAATTGAAGTGGCTTAGACAAGAACTTATGTAACCCATGTAGCTGTGTTTCATTATGGAAAGAAAAAATTGTGGAATGAACACCTGAAATAATAAATATTTCTTATATTACTGTCTGATGTAGAGAAATCGTGGCATGCACATACTGAGTGCTTTGTATAAATTTCATCTCCTTATGCAACGATGTGATAAGCCCTTCTTTGTGATAGCATATTAGCAGTAATATGCAAGCAAATAGACTGTTACTATCCAAATCCTGATTATTTCTCCATCTGCTGGAGCTTGTTTTTCTGTTAGAAGCGCTCACAAGTCATCCAGCTGCTATGCAAAAATTTAATTAGAACCATAAAATGACAATTTGACCTGATATTTTTATTGAAAATAGATAAAGCATCAAATGTTTGCTAATGTGAAGGTGTAGCAAACAAACTGCTTGACAAGCAGAGGATTACGACTGAAGACTGTTAGCATTCATAAAATAAATTTTCACCTTGGGGAAATTGCTAGAAGAAGATAACCTTTATTTTTCTTTTAGGAAAAAAAAAGTTCATTGGGCAAACCTGGGAAGTTGATGAGCAGATTCTAAGCACTGCCAACTCTTACTGCTTTCAGTAAGATTTTAACTGGCTGTTAAACATTAAGATCTGGTATTATGCTGTGCTTGATTTTCTTATATTGATTTGCTCTTTTTTCCTCAAATCGTAGAATCACAGAATGGTTTGGGCTGGAAGGACCTCTAAAGATCATCTAGTTCTAATAACCCTGCCATGGGCAGGGACACCTTCCACTAGACCAGGTTGCTTAAAGCCCCATCCAGCCTGGCCTTGAACCCTCCCAGGGAGATGGCAACCACAACTTCTCTGGGCAACCTGTTCCAGTTTCTCACCACCCTCACAGTGAAGAATTTCACGCTAATATTTAATCTAAATCTACCCTCTTTCAGTTTGAAACCCCTCATCCTATCCCTACACTCTCTGATAAACAGTCCCTCCCCTTCTTTCCTGTAGACCCCCTTTAAGTACTGGAAGGCCACTATAAGGTCTCCCTGGAGCCTTCTCTTCTTCAGGCTGGCCAGCCCCAACTCTTTCAGCCTGTCCTTGAAGGAGAAGTGCTCCCCTGATCATCTTCGTGGCCTCCTCTGGACTCACTCAAGCAGCTCCATGTCTTTCTTATGCTGGGGGTCCCAAAGCTGGACACAGCAGTACTGCAGGTGGGGTCTCACTGACAGAACCTGGTGGTCACACTGCTTTTGATGCAGCTATCAAACTATTGCCACTCCAAAAAAAACCCACCTGTTGACCATTTAGTGAGTCAAATAAAATGTTTGTTACACTATAAACTAAGACTACTTGCATATTATCCTAAAAAAATGTCAATATAACATTAGACATAAACCTCTACTTAGAATCTGCCAGTGGTGCAGTGGAGAGTGATAGGACGAGGGGAAATGGATTTAAATCGCGCCAGGGGAGATTCATGTTAGATATAGGAAGAATTGCTTTACTAAAAGGGTTGTCAGCCCTTGGAACAGGCTGCCCAGGGAGGTGGTTGAGTCACCATCCCTGGAAGCGTTTAAGAGGCAACTAGATGTTGCATTAGGGGACATAGTTTAGTGGGTTGATAGGGCTGGGACAAAGGCTAGACTTGATGATCTTCAAGGTCTGTTCCAGCTGAAACTATTCTATGATTCTATGAAATGCTTAGCAACTATTTTTACCAAAAAAAAAATCAATTAAAAATGGGGCACTTGGCTTTCTGGTGAGATGTTTCAATTCACAGAATTTGATGGCCACAACTGTTGGCAGTTTTCATTAATCAAAATTTTCATTTAACTAATAAACAAAAGAACATCCATACTGCAAATATATTCACAGCACCAGAAATGTATGTCCTAATATTTTGTATTACTATACCCATTATATTGTCAATATTAGTATTAGTTGCACAGAATTACTTTGGGTGATGAAGGAATTTATGAGAAAGAACTGAAAGCCTGGTATGGCTTGAAATGTTACCAACTCTGAGAGTTTTCTTACAAGATGTTTGTGGAACAACTTATGCATATATATAAAATTTGCATTTCTCAGTTGCACAAACTACTATTAAACATTTGAAGTAGTGGAAACACCTGTCTTCTGAATATATACATTAAATGTGTCCATATGTTGGAAAAAATTAGATGAATATTCACAAAATTACTCAGGAGAATTTTGACCTTCATCCGTTGATCCACACTTCAATATAATCTATACATTGAAAATAAAGCTATTTATTAGCATATTGTAATGGCATAGCGCAACAATATATTATTTGCATGAGTGAAGAAAGCAAAAGCATTATTCCAAAACTGAAGATTTTCTGATATATTGTGAGTTACAACTTATGAGGAAGAGTAATTGGTTTTACATTTAAGTAATTTAGACAACTATGTACATTTCTTCAACAGGCCTGTGTAAACTTTCTTTTCCAGATTGCATATTTCTTTAGAAACAGAACTTCTTCTTGGTATAACAGTAAACTGACATTAATACTCAATGTAAATAGTGTAGAGATTTTGAAAAGTTAATTTTAATGCTACACATGTTTTTAAGATACTTGTTTTGGAAAACCTCAAATAACAAAAAAAAGAAAGTACTTAGAGGACTGTACTTGTGAAGGTAAATTTACACAGTCTCAATGCAACATGACAGATTTATGAGAGAGATTAAAAGGAAATTATTTTGTTTCCTAGTTTTGTGCATTTTGTTAGAACTCAATACTTAATTTTACTATTCTCAGTCATTCATCTTGCTGTTTGTGTGACTCACAGTTAGGTTTACGGTTAGACTCAATGATCTTAAAGGTCTTTTCTAACCCACGTGATTCTATGATTATATTCTTATGACATGGTTTTCAAAGATAAAATAATAAATTGAGGTGAAAAGAGTTTTCTAACTACTTGGACCAGAAGTAGCAGATTACTATTGGACTGATGCCTTTTATGAACTGTTGGAACAAGGACAAAATATGTATTAAAATTCTATGTAATCTCTCTCTTACTGTGTTGAGGAAATTATTTAGCTAAAGTGGCTTCCTATAAGACAAAAATAAAAGATTACTCTAAGTCCAGTTTAACTGAATAAGTAATATATCCTAAACAGTCTAAGTAATGGGAAGGAGTTTAATTCTAAAATATTTGCAGTTTTGATCAATTCCAAGTCTCTTTAGTACAGATAACAATGGTTTTTTTGAGACATTATTTTGAGACATATCTTCATATTGTTATCTTCATTTAATAAGCAAAGACAAACCAACAGTTTCCATAACTTGAAAAATAGACCAGCTATACAGTAGCTCATATAGAAATTTTCTGACAAGTGTGGTTCATATACGTCTTTCAAATACCTTTGTCAAAATGCCACTAAACAAACCATGAAAGCCCTCACACCATGTAAATTTCAGTCGGACCGTGTTGGCAATTGTTTTCTGTATTCCTATTTAATGCTTATACTTTTTAAATACTGCACTTTGTGTAATTTATTTGACTGATTATTAGACCAGATACACAGTAGTCATACAGAAATCATATATGCAAAGTATCTACTGAGCAACTTTTATGATATCTGAAAATACTGTCTCTCAGTGTTTTCCCGTCTGAATTTCAATTCCTTACCCAGAAAGAGTGGAGTAAAGCATGAAGATTACATCTTTCAGTTGCTACCATAGGCTTTAAATCCCTCTCAGTTTTCAGTCAATTTCGTTTGACTGTTACTCTGTATTGTGGACCCATTACTGTATTGCTGCATAGCCTCAGGAAAAAAAACCCTCACCTTATGCATCCGTGGTCCAGTCAAGAGTCATTCCGGTCACTGCACAACTTTGCTCATAGTAAGGCTTATTGTAATCAATGTCATAGTCCCTCGACTGCCAATTGCGTCATTCTAAATTGTCTACAAATCTGGCCTTTGTGGTGCTACATGAGGAAAGCTAACTTACAGAAACTTCAGGAATTTTTCCTCAGTCATTATCAGAATACTTGAGGTTGTAAATTGTAGAGGAATTTCTTGTGGAGCAGAGGCGCGGTATAACTTTAAAAACGTGGACAACCCAGCTTAGGCCTAAACAAAGGCTCTGTCCTTGAAGCTGCCTTGGAACACGGGGAGGAGGAGGTTTTATCTGTTTTGTGAGAGCTTTGCGAGATGCTTGGCTGGAGGTGCTGGGCCCGGGGGGAGAAGGGGGGGCGATAGCCGCTTGCATAGTGGAATGGCACTGCCCAATAAAACACTGGCGCGTGTAAACCTGTAACTGACCAACTCTGTTAAGGGGCAGGCGCGGGGACACTGCTGAACTGTATATATTGAGCTGTCCGGGGCAATAAAGGGAGGACGATCTGTAGCCATATTGGTGTGATGATCGTTAACTTGGCCGGCTCTCCGAAGGGCCCCTCTTCATCTGGCGCCCGAACAGGGACCCTCTATGGACGCTTAAATGCGGATTGCTTAAATGTGGGAAGACTCCGAAGCATCGGACGTGAGCCGATTTGGGAGCCGGAGAGCTGGAGGCAGGAGAGTTCCGAGTGTGACCAAAAGGGCACCGGAGACCAGAGCTTGAGCAGCTGATCAAGCCCCTGCCAAGGTAAGACCGCGATGGAAACGGACGCGGCAACTCGCCTCCTTAGTATACTCTCTAAGAGAGGAGGAAAAGTAAAGGAGCGAGACGTATTAGCCCCATGGGCTTGGAAACGGGAGAAAATGAACGACCCGCCATTAATCTTTAGTTCCACGGAATGGCGTGAAGTAGGAGACTTTTTGTGGGACTGCACTCTAGAGGGAGGAACAGAAGGAACAGAAGCGGAAGAACTAGGAACAGTTTGGAAGGCCGTGATGCGCACTCTAGAAGTCATGCAAGCAGAAAAGAGAGTTGCTGCGGCAGCGATCGAAGCGTTGGGGGGAGGGCAGGAAAGGAAAAAGGCAAAGGAAGAAACTCCCTGCTCGTCCCAACTGGGTGGAAGAAAAAAAAAAAAAAAAAAGAAAAGAAAAAAAAAGAAAAAGGAGAAACTGCACTGTGTTGCAGAATTAAGACTTTCGTCCTTGAGCTGAGCTCTTTTCTAAACAAGTGCATAACTCTTGCTTGCTAGTTATGAAAAGAGACCCTGACCAGCCAGGTACAGCTCATGTTGAGAGCTTGACCATGAGAATGAAGATAAGACACTTCTTGTACACCAGATGTGCATGGGAGTGAACGGGAGAGTATGATCAAAACAGACCTGGGAAATTCTGCTCTCCCTGTGTGATAACAGCGTGATTGAAGTAATACTTGAGCTAATAAGAAAAAATAAATAAAAAAAAAAAATAAAAAGGGGGAGGGGAAGAGGAAGATCAGGATGAACCCCTGAAAGAGATGCTGAACAAACTCGCTGAATTATCAACTAGACAGCAAGAAATAGAAGAAACCCTTAAACCAGTTCAGCTCCCCCATTACCATCAGCTCCCTCACTCAAGCCTGATTTTCAAGCTTGAACCATAAAGGATCCTTTGCAACAGCGATGGAGCGGTGTCATCAGAGACACTATAACAGAGGGAGATTGGGAAGCAGCCAGTTCGATTGCGTGTCCTGTTATTATTAATAATGGACAAGGGACCCAGGAACCGCATGATCCTGCATGATGTGGCTGTGCAGCATCCTGTCACCTCAACAGCGTAGCAGCAACACGACCGTGCACTGGGCCTGCCCGTTGAATCCCTTTGTTTGCCCAGTGACGTGATGGGACCCTGAGGTACCGATTACCAACGATGATATGGACTGGACTGGCAGAAGATGCTTACAGCTGATGGTAGAGCAATTGTGGGAAAATGTGACTGTTCTCAATGTTACCTGTTGCATTAATATGTATCCTCTTTGTGTGACTAACAATGAAGCTTATATTGGTTGTGTAATCAAAGCCACATAGTAGGTGTTAAGGTTTATGTACTAACCAGCAGAGTGATCTTTCTTTAGCTAAAAGCAAGGCAGGGAAACCAGCTGCCTTTTGCTTTGTTAGAAGTGTGTGATTAAGGATCAAAGTATGATTTAGGGCGATGGGTGTGAGAACTTTGACAGGATGAATTAAGAGTTTAGTTAAGGCATTTTTGGTTATTGCAGTTTTAATTGTTATAGGCTTAGTTATGTTTAGTTGTTTGATAAGTATAATCAAGAAAATTATAAGCAAGCTAGCGGATGAAGCCTGGGTTGTCCAAAAAGAAAAAGGGGGATATGTAGAGGAATTTCTTGTGGAGCAGAGGCGCGGTATAACTTTAAAAACGTGGACAACCCAGCTTAGGCCTAAACAAAGGCTCTGTCCTTGAAGCTGCCTTGGAACACGGGGAGGAGGAGGTTTTATCTGTTTTGTGAGAGCTTTGCGAGATGCTTGGTTGGAGATGCTGGGCCCGGGGGGAGAAGGGGGGGCGATAGCCGCTTGCATAGTGGAATGGCACTGCCCAATAAAACACTGGCGCGTGTAAACCTGTAACTGACCAACTCTGTTAAGGGGCAGGCGCGGGGACACTGCTGAACTGTATATATTGAGCTGTCCGGGGCAATAAAGGGAGGACGATCTGTAGCCATATTGGTGTGATGATCGTTAACTTGGCCGGCTCTCCGAAGGGCCCCTCTTCAGTAAATGACCTCAGGAGATCACCTAGTCCAACCTCCTGCTCAGATCAGGATTAGCATTAATTTCGGAGCAGGTAGCTTAGACTCAGAAGTTTATAAAATCTGACCTGGAAAAGGACAGACCTCTCTCCAAGGACACAGATTCTATAACATGTTCCAATGCTTATCTGTCCTCTCGTTTTCTACTGTTCTGCTATAAAGTTCTTGAAAAGCCTGTTCTCTTTTGTCCTCATCTGTCAGCTTTATAGTCTTGGAAAGCAGAAATCCTATTGGAGCAGATAGGCTTTTCAAATCTTCACCAGAGAAGATTTCTTTTTTAAAGCAACTGAGGTGAAGCATTGCCGTAGACATTATAATGTAATGAACTGAATTGCATTATCGTTTTCTCCTGCTAGTGCTA
Source organism: Trogon surrucura (assembly GCA_020746105.1). NCBI lineage: Eukaryota > Metazoa > Chordata > Aves > Trogoniformes > Trogonidae > Trogon > Trogon surrucura. The sequence continues at coordinate 143,341,984 of CM036617.1, read as the reverse complement.
AGATCAGTACAAGCCACTCATTACCAAGGAGAACAGAGAGAGTCCAATGTGATATGTTCTACGCCAAGTTACAGCCTTCTTACAGTATTGCCATATTACCAAAGATTTTTTTCCTACCGTGAGTACTACAGAATGTCCTTCCTACCCAAGAACAAACAGGCAAGAGCAGAGCAAAGTAGCAAGAGAGGAGACAGTAGTCACCTGCACAAGAAACAGAGAGTAAAGCAAGTGGAACATTATAGAATCATAGGGTCCGTTCCTTAAACTGGAAGATGCCTTCCAGGTCGTGCACCTCGTATCCTCAGCTGTTAATAATTGTTTGGTGTATAAGACCAGATAAGGCTAGTCACAGAACCACAGAATCATAGAATTATTTAGGTTGGAAAGGACCTTCAACAATTGTTGAGTCCAACCATTAACTTAACACTGCTGAGTTCACCACTAAACCATGTCCCTAAACCCCAGGTCTACACAGCTTTTGAACACCTCCAGGGCTGATGACTCAGCCACCTCCCTGGACAGTCTGTTCCAGTGCCTGACAATCCTTTCGGTGAATAAATTTTTCCTGATATCCAATCAAAGCCTCCCCTGGTGCAACTTGAGGCCCTTTCCTGTCATCCTATCACACGTTATTTGGGAGGAGACCAACCCCCTTTTTGCTACAACCTCCTTTCAGGTATCTACAGAGAGTGATAAGGTCTCCCCTGAGCCTCCTTTTCTCCAGGCTGAACAATCCCAGTTCCCTCAGCTGCTCCTCATAAGACTTGTTCTCTAGACCATTCAGTAATTTGGTTGCCCTTCTTTAGATGCTCTCCAGTGCAATGTAAACACCCTGGCAGTTGTTATCTGAAAAAAACCCAACATGTTTTGCACTCTGATTTTATTAATTGGGATTAATGGAACCACTGAGAATTTTTGTGCCATAGTGAACTCAGATCATGGAAAGACTACCCTAGCTGCTGCTGCTGCTGACATTGAGTGGGTACTTTTCTGTTATGTAGATTTTGAGCTAAGTATTAGGCCAACCCTAAAGTTTTCTTCATTGTAACGAAATAGCTCCACTTCTTTCTTTACTGCTGTGGATGGAAGATTTCTTCTTCTGATGCCCCTGAGCAAGTAATAGAGTGTAGTGGTTTTGTGGCCTATAGCTGAGATGGAAGCAGGACTTAAGTACAACAGAATCCGATCTTGTAACACATAATCACCTCAAATATTTGGTTATTATCAAATGTCTGTGTATTGCTAAAGGAGGGGGATTTCTACATTTTGCTAGAGAATGAATGAATGACTCTATTGTTAATTAGAATCAGATTGCAAAAAGTGTTTGCATTTGTATGAAGAAACTTTAAATTGAAAAGTCACTGTTCAGTCTTGCCCACAGTTGTGTGCACATACTTTCTAAAATCGGCAAGTGTTGGCTAGCATTGTAGCAGATAAATGACACATGCACGTGTGTCTAGGGGCAAGATTGACCCCACAGGCTGTAAGACTTGCCACCACCTAACTTTTCACATTCCATAGACATGGTGTGTATATACCTAATTTACACTAATAAGTGTGCCTATGCATTTTAAAATTCAGATAACTTTATTATAAATGCTTTTCAACACAATTTGAACACCTATTTCTAAAGCAAAAACGTGACTTCCATTTCTATTTACATTTTCTCTTCACTCAGGTTTACTTTGTGAGAGTTTTTGTTTAATAATGGTGTTCTAACTAGAAGTATAGAAAATTCATTTTGAGGCACATGTCAAGGAAGTTAAGAAAGGTGTGTAAGATACTAGGAATTTTCATCAGATAGTTGTTTTCTTTAGGATGATCTTGTACTTTACCCTTCTATGTGCCTATAGTTTTGTGTGTTTCTCAGAGATAAGAAAAATCTGCAAAGGTAGAACCTCTGGAATTGTACACAGACTGCCCTGATAGCTTATGTTGAAACTCATCCTAGGCTAAACAGAGAATTTTCACGGTAGGAAGTTGGACTTGCCAGTCATTCTGTATGCACTGCACCTTTCATGACAGACCCTTCATCTGTGCTGACCATTCCAAAATCTACATTACGCCTGTGTAGTCAGCGAGATATGATCTACAATACTCAATGACCTTAAAGGTCTTTTCCAACCAAAATGATGCTAAGATCTTCAGTAATGGTCTGCAACTGCAGCATATATAAGATACACATTTGTGGCAAGGGAATTTCCAAAATCAGCCTTCTGGCTGGCAGGTTCCAGGCTGATGCCCCACAGCCTCACACCTTAAATGCATCATGGAGGCTGTGGCCAAGCTTGCCTGTTTCACTTGCAGTCATGCAGGTGAATCACAGGTGCTCAAGAATAACATCCTGTAGATTGCATCCAACCTGCTTGTCATGGAACAGGGAAGTGTGTCACTACAAGGTTAGTTGAGGTTCTGTATGTACAAGTACAAATTCTTCAGTTAATTCTGCAGTTGTATTCTCCTGATGCATTCACATTAGAGTCATATTGCCTCTGTGACCTTCTTCGTATGTTGGTTAGAGAAAACTTCCATCCTTTAACCATTTCCAGAAATTTTGTTTTTCTCCGAGGCCCATATAATTCCTTTTACATTGTTATTTACTAACCCATTTCACGTAATAGCTACGTAATTATATACTCTCCCAGGAAGCAAGTCTGTTGCATGCTTCATGGATTTTTATTGGAACACAGCAATTATGTTGATATAGAGTCATGGTGGAAGGACAGGGCAAGCTGATAGACTTTTGGAGAACTGGAGCCAGGGCAACTTAATTCAACCATGCCCATTGCATTCTGTAACAATAGAGCTGAAGCATAAATCAGATCTAAATCCTTTGTTCTTTTTCCTTCTCCAGTGTAGAGTTTCTCTGCCAGTGAGCAAGCTGGCATATGCTAAAATTGAATCTGAACATGCATTAACACGTAGATAATAAAGGTGTTACAGGAACACAATTTTAAGCTGGAGATTGTGCAAACATGACAGTGCAGATGTATCCCGAGGAACCAGGAAAATTTATGCTCCAGAATAGAGGCTACTGACAGAAAACATCCTTTGTTTAGGACATGACTGCCATTCTAGTTTGCTGACACATTTCAAGTCTATTGCTTTGTTACAGCAGGTATTGTAAGAAGCCATGAGAGTAATTATGTGGTACTGATAGAATCTATCCAGCTTCAAGAACACAGGACCAAACCTGTTCTTAGTTTTGGGAAGGGATTTGTTCTCAGAGATTCCATTTTGTTTAGGATGGGTTGGTTTTGGCTTTTCGCCAATAAATATTCTGAGGTTTGACTGAAGTTTCTCTTTTTTTTTTTTTAAATGCGTTCATTAAGCACATTCTTTTGAGACAATTACGATACTACATCAACACTGCCGGTTATGATTCTTTGGTGAACCAAAAGATAAAATGAGAGAAGGAAACTGTCATGAGTCATGTGTTGGTGACAATCACAGTTTCTTCTCTGGGCTTTGAAACGATGGGAATTATCAAGTTAAAATGGTCATACCATAGAAATTCACAAATAACTGTCAAAGGCATCAGGCAATGTTTTTTTAGTGAGAAATGGCATGTGATTTCCAGAAATGTGTAGTGACCTTACTCTAGTAAAATTGAAGATTCTTCAAAATACTTATCTTCTGTATTATTTGCACTACTTATCTACAAATTAACATTTTTTAAAAAAATATTACAGAGCTGGGTATTTGAAAGATGCTTTAAAAGATGCACTTCTGTGTAAGACTTACAAATAGGATAAGACATTTTTAAGACAGACAAGTGGTGCCTAATTATTCTAGAACTTCTGTTTTTCTATAATTAGTTTGCCTTAACATCACAGAACCAAAATAACATTAAATATGATTAATTACCGACCAGCTGATTATGCTGCCCTGATCAACCTGAATGATCAGTGATTTAGCAGCAAATAGCATAATGCTGTAATAGTGACTACATATACCTACACTTTAAAATGTTTATTTACCACTAGATATGTTTCCCTTACAAATTACTTTAAAGTAGTGCTATTCTGGTATAGCTAGAAAAGCAAACATTTGATATATGGGTGTGGCTGTGCCATAATAAGGTACTTTATATTATTAGATCATTTTGTAGCTAAACTCTAGAGGGTTTGAGCTTAATTAAAATAGTTAGCAAAATATGCTGCTGCAACACTAGTAAGAGAACCTAATTTTTTTTTCAAAGGGAAGGGAAAGGCTATTGTACTAAAAAGGTTTACACTTATTTTTAATGCATTTTTCATTTGTATGTAATTACTTTTCTCAATTGCTTCTACTAGTCTTCCAGGGAGAATTAAAAGAGAAAAACACTATCAAAACATAGTTATGAATCATTATATTTAAGTACTAGGATTTCAAGTTCATTCTAGAAACATGCAGGATTTCATTGGGTTTTGCATACGGCACATTTAGCTTTTTGTTTGCCCTGGAAAACAAAATAATCAGACAGTTTATGAAAGGCTTTAAAACAAATGTGAATTGCAGTTTCCTTTTCTGAACCTGTTTTATATTTTCAGTGGGCGTGTTATCAAGTTAGTTTCATTTTGGATGCATGAAAACAATTTTCGCAACTACTTTCTACCAAAATAAACAGCTGCAGAGCTAATTTGCCATAGAATTATCTGCTTAGCCCACCCTGTTATCTGTGTAGAAGATGTGTCTGAATGGCTTCTGTAGAGCTTGAGAAGGAAGCACTTGTCTGCAAATGTTTTAGTTGAGGTTTTAATTGAATATAAACATGAACTGCATGAACTTTGGCACTTGAAGGACTCCTGAGAAAAAGCTATCACTAGTAATATAGGACTGTAAGTACTCATATATTGTAGGGATACGGCATCAAAGCTGTCACTTGGTAAGCATATCAGCCTTTCACTTCTGTCTTAGAAATCAACAGGATGCTATCTAAGTGTGTTTAGCCAGCTGAAAGCTATCAGAGAGTTCCTCCAAACAAACATTGTTTGAATTAATACGTTATTTCCAAGCGAGTTACATTGGCAAGGTATAAGGTAACATGTGGTTTAGAAAAATAAACCTAAATAAAATGAAAACAGAAGCAGCAGAAACTCTGTTTGAGTCTTGTATGAACTCTGTGTGGATTTTATCTCATATAGTAGATGACTGAAAATTAGAAGTAATACTCTAAGGAGACACAAAGGAAAAATTAGAATATAGTGGAAGCACCCATGGAGTCTTAGTGTGGGAGTGATCATTTGGTAACATGTCAGTGAAATTGTTGTACCTTATTGTATAGGTATTATTCGGTTCTGATAGCACTACTGGCATCTGATTAAATATTTTTTCTTTACATCTGAGGCCTGATCAAAAGGCCAGCAGTGTTAGTGCACTAGTTACCAGTTCTGTGATTTCTAAACAGACAAAGGTGAAGATTTGGAGAAGCTGAGAGCATGAGAGAATGAGCACGAGATTAACAGTGACTGAAGAGCTTTACCTGGGTTCTCTGCAGATTCTCCAGTCCTGCCTTTTCCAGCTGTATTTGACAGATGGTATTCTCTGATAAAGCACTTGTTGGTCAGAGACTACTCATGCTGGTAGTTTTGAGATATGAGTAAGATGAGGCTGTGATAATAACAGGAAGTTGCTTAAGTGCAGATTACAGATTTATTTTTTTTTTAGGAAGCTCATCACCACGGGTTCAAGATCTATTCTCAGAATATTCTATAATTTAAGAAAATGCTATCTGTGTTTTTCAGAAGAAGGGTTAATGAAGAAAAGGTGAGAAGGGTGATAGGTGAGTTTTAGGCATAACTGGACAGTAAATCTACAAGTCCACTTTTCCATCAAGGTATTTATTCCATGCAAGTACAGCTCATTTAGAAAGACTTTGAACTTTGATCTTTTGATCTGCAACTTGCAGAATCAAATCAGTAAGTAGTGCAAGAATTGTGTGGGATGAAAAATATGATGTATCTTGATTTCATATGTAAAAGAACATTAATGTGAAAGATGTTAATGAAAAGAGAAATTTCACTGGACTGAATTGGTTTTCTGTTTGCTTGTAAACTCACATTGATGCTAAACATTAGTTTGTAGAAACCTATACAAGTACTTACATTTTGAAAGGTTCGCTGGAAATCATTTAGGTTCTCTGAAGGGTACTAATTTCTTTTTATGAAAGTCATATAGTTTTAGTAATTTTTCATTTGGTGGAATGTGTTGGTCAGTGGTGAGACATCTCATTAGCATTCAATATTCACTGTTCAGTTGTCGATAAATACATAAAAATATGTTTGTCAAGAACAAGACACAGCATGATCTTGAGAAACTTCTTGGATTTCAATTTTATCTAGTAAGCTACAAAGTTTTCATCTTCTTCATTTCTTTATGAATTACATTTTTTCATGGCTATGAAAATAGACAACACAGGTGCATCCTCAAAATGATCTGTAAGAAACCATCTGTTATAAAAATAGTGTTTGGTTTCCTTCATTCACAGACCCATACAGACCAAATGGATATTTCTCCTGTTTAAAAAATGCTTTTGATCTTCTCCATATGGCATCTCCTACCACAAATAAATGAAACTATGAAACCTAGATACAAACCTGTTTCCAGAAATGATTAGGATCTCTGGATGAAAAATTGTGTTCTAAATTTCTTAAGCTATTAAAATCTATTGTAATCTGTTTAATCTGTTGATTAAAAATTGCTTCTTTTCTCTGTCTACTAATCAAATCAGTGAAAGTATGTTCTAATTTGTTTTGCTTTGTTGTGGTTTTTTTTTTTAAATAATATTCTTCCTTGTTTAATAATACCATGAACTGGTAAAGGTTTAGTCAGAAAAGGTTAAGAGAGCAAGTTAAAATAAACAAAAAAGAAAGAGGTGTAAAGTTGTATAACCCAATTTCCTTAAAGTTGTTTAAACACTTTTATGCCCCTTTAGGCCTATTTGGAGTCATATAGCAGGTACTAGAGAGGATTGACCTCTCAGCTTCTGATGTAATCTAACCTTTAGTTTAAACTCAAGTCTAGAGGGAGCCCAAGTTGCATTTAGACATTCCCTTGACTGACCCTGTCTGTGTTTATCTGAAGAATAGCTCATTGTCCGAGTTATAGGCGTTTCACTTCTTTTCGCTGCAACGTTTTTCCCCCATGAAATCGGGGGAGTTCAAATTCGATGGACAGAAAATTACACTCACTAATTTTTCAGCAAAACTGTCCCTGAGAACAATCTTAGTATAAATTACTATCAGAGGGATAAGACAACAGGTTTCTAGTTCCGTTATCCTGCCAGATAGTCTCTCTATTACTTTTTATACTTTCAATCTTAAAATACCTCACCTCTGTACAAGCTAGACAGCCGTGATGCAACTACTGAAGAAGCCAGTTAAAAATTTCACACCCTGAGAAAACTCTCTAGTTTCAGGTAACGACAAAGAAAGTTGTTGTATGCTAATTCTGAAATTATTTATTCAACCTTTATAGACATGATTTGATGTCCACACGGATGCTACATACAATATTTTTCATATCATCTGTAATATAAGAATTCTGTGGTAACTAATTTTAAGTGATTTATCAAGCATGCCATGTTTATAAAATCTCCTTCCATTCTGTCTCATATTTATTATTCATTCACTTTCATCAGCTGTTAAATTTTGGAGAGACCTAAGTCAACTGGTTAAATTCTATTAAAACTTCCAGTATCTTCTCACTCCAGATCATCTCAGTTTAACACCGATGCTCACTATGAACTTCTTCAGTTACTACGGAAGAGGAAGTGCATAGGTAATTCCATGTCATCTGGCTCATGTACTGTGGTGACAAAGCGCATTTAATATTGAGGAAATAAAATGATTAGTCCTTTCCTGCATATGCATGAAACCCATGAAAATGTCTGGGAACTGAATACATGTAAAGCAAATCTTCACGTTATATACTTATCTGCATTTTTTAAAAGTAAAAAATGGCCTTGGAATGAATGACCAGAGTCATTAGAATTGTACTCAGCAACTAAAATGGTAGCCAATCTTTATTTTGTAGTCAAAAATTGTGAAAGCTTCAGTTTGAACAGGATATTTGACTGCCACAGGTCTTACACTTCAGAATGATGGTTTGAGCCATATCTTTTTTGTCAAGTTAAAACATATTGTATATTGGAATCCACATATTTAAGCATATTGCTGCCATCATATGGTTATATATTTATTTGTCAGAAGGCTATAATAAAAGCGTTTTTCAATTTAAAAAGAAACATTGTTATGTAAGGAAGTATAAAGTTGCACAGTGAAGTTATAATGAGTGTAATAAAGTTTCTAGTCCTTTTTTCATGTTTATGCTGTAACAACTCTGCATATCTTTGAATATAAAATATACTGTCTCTTCAAGCTAAATAAATAAGATGATGCTTTGTGTGATCCATACAAGACAACAAAAGGTACTTAAATGTCAGAGAGGGAAAAAAACATGGGCAAGAAGTTAGTGGGAGTTTTGCCTGAGTAAGGAGTGAATAGGAAATGTTGTCAGGATGTATCCCAGGTGGTTACAAAAGTAATCATGTCAGTGTGTTACAGTACCTTAAATCAAACTAAATCTTACTCCTCTTGTCTCTGATCTACTTTTTGGAGCTTCACATGCAACCTTCATCAATTAATATGTTGGCTGCCCTTGACTGATTTTTAAGAATGGCGTAAATTCTCTTTTCGTTCTCAGGCCTATATTTGTGCTGGCAAAGACAAATCATGCTGAAGCAAATGCACTTTCTGCTTATTTGTCTCATAGAGATCACAAAACTAGTCAATCTGACAAACACACAGTAACAATGTAACTAGTAAGAAACAAAAAAGAAACTATGAGATAGGAAAATAATAATTTACCTGTACAGATATGTTATTTAAAGAGTTTTTACTTGACTAGAGAAAACTAGTGCTAAAAGTCACGCAATTTTTGAACATTTTTGGAAATAGAAACCATCAGTATGGTGAAAATGGTCAGTATTTGAAGATAAAACTATTTTTTTTCTTTTAAATTTCAGTAGTATAAGATTTTGCATGATCAGACTTGTTCGATTTGCCTCAGATCATCCAGCCTGCATTTTCTACAACATGTTTACTTTGAAATAATTCTGTAGGAAGTGACAAATCCATGCTTACATGTTTGTGCAAGGTTTACTTAGGGTTAAAATAGTCAATTCATAGTGTTGTAGGAAATACAACCAAGAGTTTACTCAGCCACCATAAATTGTTTTCTGACCCTATAATCATAATAGAGGAAAACATTAGGGAGGGCAAGAAAAAAAAGGATGATATTTAATATGCTGGTCAATCAGTGTAATGAACTTTACTAAGTCCAAAAAGATATGTATCTTCCTCACCTATAAAACAAGGGCACATAATTTCCAGGTGAGCCTCATTGGATTGGTCGAAAGTTTCAGAGTACATCAGTATAACTGTATATTCAGTAGAGATTTTAATCCCAAGTAAAGTTGCCAGACTCAACTAGACAACAAAGATAAACCTAATTCTCATATGTATTGGAAACAGATGTTGAAAGGATGTAACAGTTTTATAAACATGAGTTTGGAATTACTTCATTGCTCGTAAATGATGAAATAACAACTGCAGGTTCTCATAACTATACAGGGTTTTATTGATCCAAAGGAAGAAACAACAGAAGAAGAAAAAAAAATCTCTACAGTGGTGTTCTCTCCCTATAGAAGGATTTCTTTTACCTTTTTTTTTTTATTTTGTATCTATAGAGTTGCAATATGAAACTGGTTTTGCACCTTCCATTGCCCGAGGATGCTCATATAGTGGTACAGGCCAGAAGTATTCTGCTTCACAGGTATCTCTAACATTTGTTTAGTAAGACTTACAGAAAAGCACAAGAGGAAATCTCTAAAGTCTCTGCCTATCCCTGTCGTATATTATACAAAAAAAAAAAATAATGAAGTCCCAAATCTTCCTTGAAATTCCACCTGGGGCAGCCATCTGTGTACTACTTCTAGCATACAAAGGAGGTCAGTAGAAGAGGAAAATAGGTCATTCTGAAACTGAAGCATGCTATCAGAGGATACTCTGTGTCTAGCCTTCTGTCTCTCAAATCAAGAAAGAATTAGTAGAGTATTTCCACTGAGACAACTTTTGGTGACTTGGCACAAAGAGGCAATGTATTTAATCAGACCACAAGAACTCAGGCACCCAAGACTCACCAATTACTTATATTCCTGTTAGGAACACCAGGAGTACATATTGCTGCTAACAGTAACAGCTCTTAGTGATCTGTGCTGTAGGATTTTGGATTGTGCACTGTATAGTTCAGTTTGAAGTAAACCAGTCCCAGGGTATGAAAGCAAGGTTCCTAACAGCAAGTTTCACAGTCAAAAGTGATGTTTCAAGCAAAAACTCCACAGCATTTTTGGTAGCTTTTGCTACATGATCAGAGAGCAACTGGTATTCAATATAACTGCAGATTTGCAAACTTGAGTAAGAAATAGTGAAACAATGAAGAAATTAGTGGTTTTACAATTCAGTTACTATGTCCAACCATGCCAGCCATTTATTCCTAGCTGCACGGATGAATCGGCAAGATTTCAGCCTTCTGCAGTTTCCCTAGATTTTTGGCAAGACACTACTGCACTGATTGTTAGAGAAGCGGTAAAATTGTGATGATATCCTAGAAACAATACCTGGATCCTATTACTCCCACTTATCCAACAGTGTCAAATACACACTGAACAGGAGAGATGACAAGGCAGAACTCCAATTTCCCCCCCCATTACAGTGCTGTAAGGGGAAGGAAGTGAATTCCACACAAGACAGTCTGGGAAAAGTAAATTAGGAGAGAAAACAGCAATTCAAAAGCAGTGTTCATGACTGTTACCTAATATGAAAGTCAGTGAAACTTGGAAGAGAAGTCTAGCAGCATTACCATAGACATACAGTTATAATTCATTATCACATGGATGGAACCAGTGCAATTTCTGTCCAATACCCATGCAAATAAAGGGAGCTCTGAGATAAGTACTTCTTTGGGAATTTCCTTTGCTACAGGCTCTGCTGCAATTTAAATGAAAAATAGAATGTAAATAATAGATTGACAGTTAATCAAGTCACTCAGCTTCAAGTATCCATTGTTCTTTTTTACAAACTCAGTTATTACATATATCTCAGACACATTAAATTGAGTTATAAAGGCTTAAAAGATAATGTAGAGTTTCAAAATCAAAAAGTACTCACACTAAGGTACTGTGAGAATTTTGGGTCACCTTTTGTTATCCATTGAGATCATGTGATTCAAGACCATATTGTTTTTTATTTTCTCCAGGGGAATCTCTATCTCATTGAGGACATGAGGTAGACAATCTTCAGTTAATGAACAGACATGAGGCATCTATAACAGGATTTTTTTTCAGTATGTGATTTTGTGCTCTGGTTATTGCAAACTGTCGGATCCATGGTGTAAAACCAGAATTGCTCATTTCTCTCTGGCTTTTTTTGTTTCGTATTCATGTCTACAGTTTATGAATGCTTCGCAAATATTTGTGGTATTATATTCTCAAGACAAACTCAGAGAACACAGGTAGGGTAGAGAGCAGAAGCCCAAAGATCTCAAGCTCAAAAGTTTTCACTGATTATGTAGGTCTGATCTTGCATGTCTAGGAGTAGATCTTTTCCAAACATAAAGGATTATCTACTGCTCAAGGCACAGGTCTCATACATGTCAAATATGGCCCTGAGATTTAGGCATTTCTGTAAATCAGGCCTAAGGCAGACACCTAGAAAATGGAGAATATGGTTACTGATCATATGGGAAAGACATATTTAAGTCAGATGCCTATTATTACATGGGAAGTAGTAGAGTCAAGAAGAAAATCCCCCAGGTCAGTATCTGATAGCTGTGAAGGCACTTTTTCTCTTACACTGTGTTCTCTGCTTTATGACTCCCTTTGCCTTGGACTTCTACTGTAGCTAAAAGTTCCTTCATTGTACTAAAAAAAAAAAAAAGAAAAAAAAAGGGGGGATCTTGTATATGAATAACTCCAGCTATATCATTGAAGGTGATATTATGACTATGTATGTGGTGGCCAAATTAAGGTTGCATAAATAATTCTAGTTTGGGCTTTTCATAAATGTTAACATTTGACTTTATGTCCATAATGCATAATTCTCATGTAATGTTTTATTTCTTCTTAACTTTTAAAGAAATGAACTGGAAAAAAAGTACTGTATTCTGGCAGCATGTGAAATGTCAGCAGGGTTGGAATCTAGATCCACTGCACTGCTTTGTCCTACATAAACTGACAGGATAATTGATTGCAGGATGACTAATCATTGTCTAGGCAAACCAGCACAACCAGAAATAATACATTTTTCTACCAAAGTAACAACATGATGCCTGGTGAATCCTGGTCCCCCCCTGGACTACCCTCTGCAGTTTCCTCTTTCTAGTCCCAGTCTCCTTGCTTTCACCTGTTTTTTTTTTTGTGACCCAGACTTAGTTTCCTTGTACAGCTACTGAAAGGCTCAGCTAATACTCACTGGACAGTTGTCCTGCTCTTCTTTCTCCCCTCACCCTTTCTTGTCTACATGCAGCAGACTGGGAATGCATAAGGCCAACTTTCCTGCTAAGCACTTTAGGCGTAGCTTCAGGCAGTTCTAGGTCCAAGTTGATGAGGATGACTGCTTCCCAATTTCTTCTTCTCCTGTGCCTAAGCCTCACCAACATCTCCCAGTGTCCTTTTCCTTCCTGTCAAACACCAGTCCAATTCTACTGCTGCTGTTCTCCCCATGTATTCAAACATCCTCCTTCCCTCTTCCTGCCTTTCCCTGCTAAAGGAACAAAGTATTTTGGAATGTCTCTCCAAATAACTGAGCCTGACCCATATGACTAGCACAAAGCAACCCCAGCAAATGAAAGAACCTGACTACTGCTTTTCTTTCCAGTTCATCTCTGTTTCCTACAAGATCTGTAAATAGATAATCTTAAGGTTTGGGGGGTTTTGTTTTTGTTTTGTTGGTTGTTTGGGTTTTTTTTTTACCTGTGCATTTTGATCAGCTGCTTTCTTGTTTTACTACAGTTCAGCACTATTTTGGTTTATCTGTTTTCAGACATGTGCAGAACACTTACTATGCAGTGAAGTAGACTATATAAAGAATAAAAATGCATTCTCAATTAGATATAATCAAAGTTTGATTTATGTCCCATGCTGGCAGTTTGAGCAGGGCTGGTTTTATCACTCCTTCCACTCCCCACCCTGTATCACTTTACTGCAAAGAGAATAAGATCTTACATGCTGAATAATAGTATGTTCGGTTAGAGGCAATGGAATGTTTTGCCATTATGGGATTATGTTTATACGGAGGTGCAAAGAACTCCCACACACAAAACCTGGTGATTAATTGGTTATTGTGGGTGCTTGATGTTTTTAATTTATGCTTTCAGAGATTAGTAAAGCCTGCTGCTCTGTGGTAAATAATCTTTCTTCGTCACAAAATAGTAAGTATTCCTAGCTTTTGAGCCTATACACTGCTCAATTATGTTCATTTGAGAATTAAATGAATTAAAAGAAATGTTGGACCCTGTAACTGGCAGCATTAGCTATTGCATTTAGACCAATTTTCAACACAATTGAACTGAGTAACTCTCCTTACCTGGGGTTGTGTTTTGTTTTTTTTTATTTTTAATTGAATGTAGTGTTATTCATCTGTTTTGAAATGCTGTATGTTGTTTAATGGGTTTGCTTTATGAACTCGGTCTCTTTCCAACAGCAAAAGTCCATGAACAGCTAGTTCTCAGCAACAGGAAGGCCTTTTGGAGAAAGCTAGAGTCAGAGAACGGAAAGCGGTGTCAAAGGTACTCAGTGCTTCCCTCTACTCCAGGGGACCAGCCAACTCATCCTAGCAATTGCGTAGCAAAGTGAGAAAGTGAACTGATTCACTGTACATCCTGGGCAGTCTTGGCCAGAGCAGGTTCTGTGGGACCCCACCCCTTTCTTTATTCATGGTAACATTTCATTTGCTTTTGATTGCTGTTCCACATTAGGCAGATGTTTTTATTAAGCTCTCCAAGGTGACACACAGGTCATTTTCTTGGGTGGTTACTGTTAATTCAAAATCCAACAATGTGTATTAGTAATATCCTTCCAACACACCTTATTTTGAATTTTCCATCATGAACTTCCTATGCCATTGTGTTGCCTAATTGTCTAGGTTTGTCTTAACTGGCTTGAATAACTGCTCAGTTAAATAGTTGTTACTTGTTAAAAGAACAGTTCCATGACAGATCTTGCCGCCAAGCTGATTGAACACTTTTCCAGAACATTAATGAATATAGTGAAATTCTGTTAGTCTTACCGTGCTCTGCTGCTAACTACTGCCATATTGAAAACTGACCATTCTATTCTGTTCTGTATTCTATTAGCCATTTTGTGATCAAAACACAACTACACCTCCCACCTTACAATTTCTTAATTTCCCTACTAGCCTCTTGTGAGGTATGCTGTCAAAAGGGCTTTAAAAATGCAAGTAAATTATGTCAGTGAAACAACTGCTGTTCCTCATCCAGCTGAATTCTCTCAAGTGTTCTCTGAGAACTCTCAAAATGTACTAATCTAATTCAGAAGAAGAGTCAGGAATGCTAGTAAATTGTGGTTGATTTATTTGTTTTGAGTAGTTGGCAATAAGCGTATTGATGCTGTCTGGCCCTAAGCCATTTATATTCATGTAAGAAAAATTAGTAGCGTTAATTGTTACTCTGGGATTCCACTGAACCCCAGACAGTTTCTGGTACCAAAGGGAGGCAAAAAGCTCTTATTGCACACCTGGTCTGTCTGGGAACTGTATGTTCAAAAGTTCTGGGCAATGGTAGCAATGGAGGTGCTGGGCTGGAGGTCAAAGAGCACTTTTAGAAACTGGATGAAGTCACAGCTCTGTGTGAAGTGAGTCCCACCGCATCCCACAGTGTCTGCCTTCCTGCTGCCAGAAAACTTTAATTGATTCCATGGAAATCCTCTCACAGCTGACCTAACCTCTTCACTGCCAGTTTTCTATGTCTGAGGGACAGGAAATATTTTTGGCAGGGAGAAGACAGAGAACGTGCTGAAGGTAATAGAGAGAAAGCAACATCGCAAAGGTCTGAAATTATTTTATTGGAGTTTGAAAAATGACTGGGAGGGAGGGGAGGTAACTTGATTCTGCAACAGATGAGATGCTAGATAAGGATGGTGGTATGATCTTTACTGCTAAGAGATGTAGTAAACTTTATGGAGAATGTCTCTTACTGTCTACAGGATTAAGTTCCATTCAGCCTTTCAGCTTCCAGTATTGACATTGCACATCTCACGTCAAGGATCTAGCCTAGAATGCCAGCATTGTATCAAAGTGATCTGAGGAAACAACACAGCTCTTTCTTTTAAAATTTCATTGTCACTCATCAGCGTGCACATTTGCTCAATAAACTTTCCTAGTTGCACCAAATACATATATTCTAAAACTTCAAAAGGGAATAACTTAATGTCATGGAAATAATTACCAGCAAGTCATGTTATGCTTCCTGCCAGTTCACAAGAACCCTTTTTTTCCAGTATGTGAATGTTATATTGCTGCTTAGTAGAGTCTAAACTTCAAAAGAAACAGTGAAAATCTCTCTCGTATCTTGGCAGAGAATAGCAGCACTGCCATACTCTTGAGGTACAATCTAGAAATACTTTAAACTGAAGTGTATTATCCACACATTTGAAAACTGAGGGGTGAAAAACGGCTAGACTAGGAACCTCTTTTCATATACCTGTACTTTTGGTGATATCAAGAAACATTTGCTCTCATGTTTCACATGGTTGCAGTTCATATTAAGTAAATTTCCCTGCAGGTGGAAAATTATCTTTTATTTAATGTAAATTTAGATGATACATTAGCCAAGGCTCGTCTCTTTTGGTTTCATCTATCACACCACCAAATGGAAGCAGTTTAAAATGTGTGGGCTAAAGCCTGGCCTCTCATGCTAAAGGGAGTTGCACCATCAATTTATTTTGAAATGGTATTTATCAGGGGATCAGACTCTGAGGGATTCTTCTGCAGTGATGTCAAGCAGGAGCAATGCCACTGAAGTTCTTAACATAGTGCCAAAGCAAAGAGAATGAAAACTACTGTACAGCACAGATGTTGACTCAGTGGCATTTATTTTTTTTTTTTTAATAAGGATTCTGTAGCTTTGTCAATAAGAAGCAGGATAAATTAGTGTTTGTTGAAATATTTGTGGCCCTATGTTACATATTGCTGGCACAAAAAAAAAACTGAAGTGCCGCTAGTTCTTAGAGCCAGGCAGTTTAAAACAGGCTTGGGAATATCTATGTCAAGCTGCAAGTGATGGCTACAATGAATTGTCGAATATCCTTTGTCTCTCTTGTTTTAACACAAACTTATTTCATGCAATGCATAGCCCACAGATGGCACCTGAAAGTACAGTGTCTGTTCCAAAAGAAATTCCAGGCTCCTTTTTTTCCTCATCTTCTTCCAAGAGAAAAAAGACACACATACTTTTTCTGTGTTATGGCCTTATGTACGACACCACCCACAACCTCACCCTTTTTTCCCCTTCCATGGATAATCTTTTCACAGGGTGGAGAGGGGATGGGATGGGATGGGAAAAAAAGAGTTGCTTTCATGTTTTCTAGCAATGATTTTGTCTACAACTATTTCCTTCTTGACTTCTTACTCACTGTTTATGAAATTTCCCTGTACTTTAACAATAGTATTGTTGCCACAGCTGCACTGATTATATTTCCCTAACTTCTCTCATTTTTGGGGCTTGGAATCAGTGTGGTTTGTTTTCATACATGGTAACTTGGAACAGCCTATAATAACATTACAGAAAGCCTTGATAATATAATTGTAATGTGCACACACATTTCTTTCTCTGCTTTTTTGTTTCTGTGATCAAATACCTAATTTGTTGGGGATTTTTTTAGTACTCTGCCTACAACAAAAAGTACAGTGCTGATTCCAGATAGGAACATTACAAAATGTAGATCTTAAATAAGAATATTAGTAAAGGGTCAGTGAATGTTTTAAGTATTTCATTGGACAGCCATATATCTTTTCATGGTTTGGTTTTGGTTTATTTGAATCTTGTATGGCCATTCTCCTCTGCAAAATAAAACAAAAATACAAAAAAAATCCACATCCAAAATGTGCAGCATACTTGAATTAGTTTTATTCTAGGTTACAAAAAATCTTGTGCCCTTATAGCTGATACTCAAAGATTTGTTTCCTAATTATGCTAAAACCTGTATGAACACTTTTGCAAGGCAAAGGACCATGACAGTACAAGCTTGGTTCTTCCCCTCTCTGCTGAAATCTACCCTCTGAACTTCAGGGCAAGTCCCCCTTTGCTGGAACACCACTCAATATTCTTGGTGTCCTTAAATAAGAGGGATGTATATTAAATGTGTCAGTTTAAAATGTCCTTAATTTGCTGGTTTTTTACGTAGAGACATATATGTATATGCAATGAAGAGCTACTGCAATCAGAAGTTCCCCAGCATAAAAATATGGGCTATGGGACATTCATTTAGACATATTAGGTAATGCAACAGGACTGTCTCACATTTAGATTGCATCAGATACCTGTGCAAGTCTTAACACACTATATACTTTCCATTGTTTCCAGGGCTGATTAGTGCTGACAAAAGATGGCTCACTGACAATCGGGGACACAAAAATCTCCTTAACCTGCAAAACCCGGACAGGCTGAAACGTGGAAGTCAAGACGTCACTCTCACGTTCTGCTTTGCTGCACAGGTACTCTCAGTCTGAAGGTGTTGGGGCAGAGCACGAGTGATGGTGCACATGTTGTGGGTTGCCCTGCTGCAAGCCAGCTGCTAGAGAGGCACTCTGTGACAAAAATCTTGAACAAGGTACACAGGCCCTTTTTTGGTTACAGGCAAGACAGAAGAAAATATCTTCTAGTGTTGTCCTCTGTTAAATGTTCTCTCTACAAAGTACACTAATATCATATAGAAAAGTAAAAGGACTTGGACACTGATGGTATTCCATTGTTACCACTGAATCAACCAGTCTCAAATAGCTTAGATGCAAAGCAGACAGTTTGTGGTTTTGTTTAATTATTTCACTAATTATTCCATTTCTCATGTTCCACATAATCCATCCCAATTACAATATTTTTCCTAGCATGTGGGATACAAATAAGATAGTTATTAAATCCAGGGTTGATGAACAGCCTTGTCTGTGTGCTTGGCACTATTTGCTTTTATAGATTTTCTCTATATGACGACTTCTAATGAACTAGAATTGCGGCATTCACAGTTTCTTTTTCTAGTATCACTACATATATTTGACTGATAAGAAGCAGGAGGCAGCATGCTCAGATTCCTAATACGTTGAAGAAGACAGTGAATTTAAAATCCAGAAGGGAAGGGTTTTTTACAGCTCCCTAGTAATTACTTTTTGGCAAATTATGTTTGAAAGGTGAGCCAAAACCCTTTAGAACCAAGCCTGGGAACCAGATTATATGTCTCAAGGTTAATCAATGCTCTCATCATCAAATACTCTCATGTATTGTCTAGCAGATGCAGAAAAACCTTAATGCAATTAAAACCAGGATTATCTGCACGGGCCACAATAGACTTTTTCTCTCAAATAAGTAGATGGTTAAAAAAAAAATAAGTGTCTGATGTTGAAAGAAAGTGTTTGCGCCAAGCAAATTAGAGAGGTCATCAGTCAAGACTGTTTAATACCAGTCAAAATATCACCCTTGCAGTAAACTGGCAAATTCAATGTCAGTTCAAGTTATCTTTTGCTGTAAGCATACAGGTTATATATGCCTAAAGGAGTCTGTTGTAACTTGCATATACTTAAATCTGTTTCAGATGACATTTTCCGTTCATTTTATGAGCAGTTTTCGATTTCTTTTACTTTCATAGATTAGCTTGCTTTTTCCCTAATCAAACATGTTTGTAGGCTACCAGACACATGTCAGAAAAGTAAGCCATGCTGGTGACTGTAAACTAAGGCCAAATGATAAAACTCTTGCAAAATCAGTGCAATTTTAAGATATACGTTATAAAAAGTTGCTCAGTTTTTGTTGAGGTCAGAAACTTTCTCTTAATATGACATCAAAATTTACAACTCTCCTTTGAATGCACTACTATTTTTAGTCCAGTGGAAAAAAAATCCTGAGTCACATGCACTTCTAATTTGCGTATCAACCAATTTCCATGAAGTTTAAGAATAGACTCAGTCAAGTCTTCTATAGGCTCTGAGCAACTGATTTCCATATTCCTCTTGTTGATCCCTATCTATACAAGCATCCATGCTTCCTGGCCTCATCTCATAGCAGAAGCAGAAATACTGAAACATTTCAGGTTTGTCTGGAAACGCTATTGTAATTCATTTAATTTTTCTGAAACTTCAAAACTGCATGACCAAGAAATTCCGGAAATGCCTATTAAAGTACTTTCCAGAACCTAAACTACCAAACTTTCTGATACTGACTAAATGGAATAATATAAGAGAACTATGAGTAGCAATGTTCTTGTAGGGGTTAGTATTTAGGTTAAGGGGCACAAAGATCTCATTCCTGTTTCCTCCTCTTCTGATATGCTAAAGAGAAAGCCGTGTGATCTTTCTAGGCTGTGCTCCATAACCCTGATGTTGAGAAGTCAAGGGATCTATTGCAAAATAAGGGACGGCTCAGTGTGAGTAAAAGGCCATCAGGAAGTTTCTCTTTACCTCTACGTTTTTAAAGGCATTTCAGTGCTTTGGTTCAGTAGAAGTTAGGTACCTTGGTCCCTTTTGTACTCTCTAGCATATTTCTGTGAATTTTTGGGTAATTACACCACTTAAAAGAGAACACTGACATCTTAAGACTTTGGAGTTGTAAATATTTCTGCATGTGTGCAGCTTTAAATACATGAATTGATTCATTTATGTTACGTGACCCCAGATCTAGCAACTCGGAAATTTATGCAAAGATATAAGTACGTGCAGGTCAGCAGTCTTATTTTCCCCAAATAAAATGACATTTAAGGGATAGGGGAGGTAGTTATGGATTCATTTCCACCTTTCTTAAAGGGTGATATGATCCTCACACACGGAAGCAACATCATTTGGTGTAGCTCTCATGAGTAGTGTTCAGATTTGATTTCAAACTTTCTACACAAAAATGCAACAACTCCTGCTATTCTGTGCTTCTGCTTAAGCAGAATGTTAAGCAATTGGTTGTATTAGTTTATATCTGTAACCAGTCATTTGATGAGTAACACACTGTTTGCTAGTCAGCCTAAACAAAATATTTCCTATATTTCTCTCTTTTGATACTTGAATGTACAAAGTAGTTACCACATGATAACAGGATTGCCGGTTTTACAATTAAAATGGGTACTACAGGCCAAGGAGGAAATGGCTTTTTTAATCCATGTTAACACTGACTTGATCTAATCTATGGCACAAGATGGTTCTTATGCTCACTGAAATGACTTGGCTAGGGAAATACCCTCCCCTTTACGTTGCAAAAGTTTATCAACAAGAAAGAAATGGTCATTTGAAGATCAAGCCAAGATGATCCAGGTATATTGGGTTTTGCCATGAAAAAAGGATCACGAGTTACTAGATCATTACCTCTTCCTATGTTGTTTTGGCACTTGATGCAATTTTAAATATAAATTTTATTTTCCTCAGAAAATACATTAATAAAATTTAAATATCTTTATAGTTGTAAAATTTGCACGTTTGCCTTTGCAGAATAGTGAACTAGTGCTTTGCATCTTGTAATGCTTTACCTCTGTATCTAAAGATACCCTTAGGAAAGACAACTGGGCAGTCTACATTCCTGCAGTTACTGTATATTATATTTAATTGAAAAGAAGCAAACTGCTGGTTAATTAAAATAGACATAGCATGCTTTGTCAGATTATTTTGAAGCGCAGACACAGAGGTTGCATTCTTTTTTGTAAAGACAGAGAATGGCATTTTTATTAAAAGACAGATCTAGTTTTCCCAGGAGGACTGTGAAATGTGGAAACTGCTAGCAAAAACTTTAGCCTTAAGAAATAATAACAATAAGTAACATGTATTTCACTTTGCAAAACATGGGGAAGCAGGTGGCATTCACAGAACCTAGCAAAGAGGAATTAAAATGGAGTTTCCCTTTATGAGAGAGGATAATTCTATTTTAGATAAGTTTGTGCAGAGCAAAGAAAGATCTGAACTTACTTCATTGTATGCTTTTGGGAGGATACTATAGCTACCGCTGGCAGCCTATGGGAAGTTTGACAGTTATCTTAATCAACATTTCTCTGTATTTTACTATTCAGGCATCCGGGCTTCATCAGGAGAATGTTATTATTCCTTTGCTCCATCGTTACCATTTACCTTTGCCAGACTTTCCGCTATCAAACCATCTGTCTACTATTTTACACTAAAGGGAGACAAAAGCCAGGGATGAGTCTAGTCACTAGAAATCTATCTTATTAATCTCTAGCTTGTTTGAACAGGAATCTGCTTTCCAATAATGTTACCACTGGGTCTGTTTTTTTCATGTCACTTACCTTGCCTGTAGCAAAGAATATACTAGAATTTAGACATACTACAGAGGTAGGTCTCTCAGAGTACCTTGCAATACACTAAGTCACAAAATCTTGAGTGATTACTTTAGAGCACACTTCTTTTTGGAGAAAAAATCATTCATCTGTTCTGTCTTGATCAAGTTAGGGACTGTAGAGCTCACTGGTATTTTTATAGCTATATTTTTTTCCTTCTTTGTCCGAAAGAACAAGATTAAAATTTCCACCTTTCTCCCATCTTTCCTTCACTGATAATAAAAGAGCGCTGGGGAACCTAGGGTGGTCAGGCAGGGTAGTAGTTATGTTTTCGTAAGTATTACCTCTTTCTCTGGAAAAAGAAAATGGGTGAAAATTTGAGATGTTTGGAAAGCTTAAATACTTTCGTAGTACCGAAAGTCTCCTCAGACATATCCCACACTGGATCTAAAAAACATACGAAGGGAGAGCATTAGTCAGCCCAAACATTGCCAGGCTGTCTGCTGCCTTGCAGAGGGCTGGGTCACCATCAATAAGTGAGAGCTAAGATTTTTCTGAAGCTGACACTTGCCATTGCACATGGACATGAATGTAACTTACTAAATGGGCTTAACTATTTTTTTCCCTACCTGGACAAACAGAAGTTAAGAAGAATACACTATCTGAGAATTTATGGGCATGTACCCTAAATGGGTCTGACAAGAATCATTGAGAGACCAAAACTCCCCCACGTGCACATACTTTCTACTCCATATCTGGCAGAGATCTCCCCTTGGCCACATCAGGCAGATGTAAGATGAAAGAAGACACAAGATTGTATCTCCCTCACTAATCTTGCTGGCTACTCCAGTGAAAGGATGACTTCCAGAGAGCCATGAACAAAGGCCTTCTCCAGGTCATGGCTATTACCCAGCCACATGGCTACTTCACAGACAGACCACATCAATTACCAAATTAATGTGTTTGTGCATTAGGTCATTGAATATAGGGAGGAGTCCCAAATGATCTACACAACGTGCTCTGAACATTCCCAAGGCTGTGATTTCAGGTGAGAAATACCAAATAGTTGATTTTAGTTTTCAGGAAGGAGATTATTCTTGAGAAGATATGCAAGCAATGCAGTTCAATGATTTCAGGGTTGTTGTTTTTTTAACTCCAGATCTAGTTCAGATATGTGTATAATAGTGATGGAGTAGGGTGATATCTGGGTAAGAGACTCGTCTTTGTTTACACATGTGCTGGCATGGATCACATTTCAAGAATTCCTGTTCCAGCACTGTCAACACTGGCCTCATCTTCAAGTTTTTTTTAATCTTCATGATGATTATGGAATATACTACTCTCTCTATCTCACCTCTGTGGGAGAAAGAGTAAAATCAGAACAATAAGGCCTGAAAGAATGTAGTAACCAAGATATAATTCTAGGATAGAGTGAGAAGAAAAAGTAGAGAAAATATTGGATGCGAGAAACCTTCACAGTAGTGCAAATGCCTGTGAAATCACAAGAAGGGACTTAAAAAATAAAGTAGCTTGGAATATTCGAAGACATAAATTATATTCCAATAAGTAGCCTAAAACAAGCCCAAATGGGAAAAAACAGCAACCATTCAACATCAAAACTAAAAAAAAAACAACACCTCCCTATCCCCGCTCCCCCAGGAAAATCAAGGCCCAGTTACACACAGAGAGTAAGTTATTTATAGCTGTTATACCATGTAACTCATGTACCTTAATTTGCATTTGATATATAAGAAACAGTGCTAGTTTCAATCTTACAACAATTTCCTCCAATACTTGGAGGGTGTGGGTGTTGTATATCTACTCATTACTTAAAATTTGAATACTTTCTGAACAAAATCAAAAGCAATAGTGAAATGTAGAGATATTCTGGCATTTGCTTAGAGGCCTAAGGTAACCTAAACCACCTTTTAGGGTACTAATTTTACTTTTCCCACATAACTTTTAAACTTAAGTGAGAAGAATCAACATCTCTTATGAGGCCTTACTTAGTTTTCTGGCTGCAGATATTATTATTCATTAGTTATTCTATTACAGCAGCTCTCTGATGGTCCTTTCTGTGAGATGCTTCATGAACACAGAGCCCTTGTCCTAAACAGCTTCCAATTCCTGGATATCTGGACTATCCCCAAGTATCAAGGAAATAAACCCACCACTTAGAACACTGATAAAATTCTGAGTGGGAGCACTGGTATAGAGTCATTGTCAGATTGGTCCCCTAACCCTGCATATATATCCATGGTTACATTTAAATACTTTCAAATGAGATAAACGTCTATAAAATAAAATCAGATAGAAGCTTTTTAGAAACAGAGTTAGGAACCACCCGATACCGAAATGTGTAGCATGCCTGTATCTTGACAAGTCTTCTTTCATGATTGGTGTACAAAAGAAAGAGCTTTCATGTTACTCAGAGCATCTTAAACAAGAGGGACATCAGAAAATAATAGTAGGCTTGTTCACATTAGAGCAGAATATATAAACCACAGTATCTCTGTGAGGAAATAGACTTCCTGTCTGCTGGTTTTTGTGTGTCTAATTAAGTACAGATTTTTTGGCTACTAAATCATTTTTCCAGAGCTACCAAGAAATAAAACCTAAACAAGTTAAGCAAAGCCATGAATGGATAAATTCTGTGGTACTATTTCACAGTAATACCGAAAACTTCCACATGCAAGTAAGCTGTTTCTAACAAGTTCTTACTGACCTGTCCTGGAAAGGCCATCTCTAAGGAAGTGTTGTTTTCACTTTCATGCACTCAAGAAAATCTCTGTAATTCACCTTTTGATCTTGTAACTGGCTCCACTTAAAAGAAATGTTTGTACCAAGCAGATGTTTACACAAATGTCTCTCAAGCCACCTAGCTGTTAAAAAAGACAGAAGAGATGGAGAGGGACAGAGAGAATCAATGAAGCTAAGAACTTGAATCCACAGTACTGAAGACTGAGATTCTGTCGCCTCTTCATGAATTCCTAGCCCCGGCTCCATGACAGCAACTGCACTCAAGTTTGCTCTCTTGAATTGGCTGATATCACGTGGTAGGCTGCAACCTATGACTCCTACAAAGAGCTACAAAGGGTGCAATGTTGCCTGGTAGATCCACACAAATTCCCGTGCTCTTTTGGCAGTGGGAGTTTCATCGCACACCACGTTCCCACGGCACTTTTGCACGTAGGTTTTGGTTCATAAATAAGGAGGATCACATAACTTAGAGCAGAATTTTCTGCAAGTCTGTTCCTCCCTAGAGTTTAGCCTATGGCCTTCTAGCCACATCTGACTTACAGATGAAGGTGAAGGATATGGGCAAAGATTTTTCAGTGAAAAGGAAGTGGCAGTGTTTCTTCATGGAGATGTGGGAAGCAGTGAGGTTTCCAGGAGGGTATGCTATCTACTAATAGCTGACATAAATTGAAGAAAACAATTTACACACATTTTAATGGTACTATAAAACTTGGAAGCTCTGCTACCAATCCTGACTATCATCTACCTGAATCTTTTCTGCTCTATTTTTTTTGTTGTTGTTGTTCTATAGACAGAGTGCAACAGATAGACATTCCCTTTTCTGGCTAACAAGAAATCACCTTCATTCCCTTCAAAACATTTGAGATTTTTTGGTATTGTTTTTCTCACTCTCTCACCATGTAACAAGGACACTTTAAGGTAAGAAAAGCTCAGTGAACAGGTCTCCCTAAAATAATTACTACCATTGGCTGATGGGATTATTTCTATGGAAGGAAATGAAGCAAAAAACTGGCTCAGGAAACATCTGAACTGAGCAACGCTTTTTCCGGGAACCCGCACAGAAGCCAAATATTGGGAGATTCTCACGAAAACTTCCAAAAGTAAGATGCTTACCAGTGAGGTTGCACTTGGTTTTGTAGCAAGATGTGTGAAATGAAACATACAGAACCTGAGACAGGAGACAAATTTCTCTAATCCATGTGATATAATGACACTTTTGAGAGTTTATGCAAACTGGCACGTCAAGGAGACAGAGTTAAGAAGTCAAAGGTTGCTGTCATAAAGAGGAAAATTATAGCAAAGTTCTTTTTCTTGCTGTTTAACCACCTCCCAATGTTCTAGGACATCCTTGCGGACCTTGCTACTGCAGCGTAGGACTTCATCCTGTTACGCAGTTTCACCGGAGTCAGTTACTACTATTGCTCCTTCCCTAAATGCAATAACAAGTAGCTGCTTGTGAACTCTTCCATTTCTAAACCAAATTTCTGTAGAATAAGATATGCTTTAGAATTAAGCAGTTTTTCCACATTTACAACACTTTCACAACTGTCTGGAGAACAAGTTCTTAAATGAAAGTTTGCGTTATTGATGGACTGAGAACACCACTACTCTAGCTCACAGTGTCAACAAATAGGAAAACCGTAAATAAGTACCTTACCCTGGAATTTGAAATGTGTCTATTCTACATCCAGAGGACATTAACAAGAGAGCAGTCATAACAGTTGAGCATCTAATTTAATTTTCAGATAGGAGTAAGTTGAGAAGTTGGATACAAAAACATGGGATTTTGAATACATGTGGTTAGTGCAAGAGTGAAATAAGATGAAAGGTTCGTCTTATTCATCTTAATAAATGCAGGAAAAGCCACAAATAGTATTCTCATGTTCTTTTATTTTTGAGCCATGGGCCTGAAGGGTATTTTTAACACAGAGGAACTAAATCATGCTTTTTCAATGTATTTTCCATCAGCTTGAAGTTATATATCACTGTGCACATTTACATGTATTGAATCTTTCTGCAATATCTTTATGGCTGATAGCCAGTGGGATTAGTGGAATGTATGAAATACCACAGAAGCTGTGTAGGTTGAATTCCTAAAACAAAAGCTAGAAAGCAGGGTGGTCCTCCAAGTTCAGTTTTCACTTAATCTACTGAGTCATTTGGTGACCTTGGACAAGCAACCTGACCTCCTGGCACTATGGTGAGGCCAACTGTAAAATAGTGTAAAACAAAACATGGAACATTGCTGCAAAAAGAACTAAGCCATTTTGGTAGGATAGTACCCCCTAAGCACCATCTCTGCTCATTAGAAAAATCCTAGATAAGGCAATGCGCTAATACTGCTTGTGTCTGTAGTGATAAAACTTGGAAAAATACTTATTCTTTGAAGCTATTTGCCAAGCCTTACTGAGCTGCTTCCTCCCTCTGCAGTGTTTCTTTTCAAGACTTCTCCATTGCCAGATTAATTTATAGGCTGAATAAAAAACCAAAACAAAACAAAAAACCATATATCTGCCGCCTTTTGATGATCCAATTTTTCTACACTTGGGAATCAGAAAAGCTGTTTCAGAGGAAGCTAATGTCTAGGTTCTGAGCTGATTCTGAAAGCAAAATTTTGAGGTTTGAAGGATCTTTCTGGTTTTGTTTTTGGTTTTGTTTTTTAATGTCTGTGAGGTGAGCCCAAGGCCAGACTGAGGATTGCATCAGGAAAGTGGAAAGATGAAGAGAAGAGAGAAAGAATGGCCTCAGCCCTAAAATAGCACTGTAAAGGGCGTTTTACTTGGAACTTTCTTTCAGCTGACATCAGTCACGGTAAGAAAAAGATTTTAGTTCAAAAGTGTAAAGCTGAAACAGAGCATTTAAGGCCGGATGTAACACTCAGAACTATTTGGTGTCTTGAAAAAAAATGAGGTTCCACCTGGACCAGAAGTTTAGTGTTTTTTTCAACTTCAAAACATTTGGTTTATTTTGATGTCTTTGACCCTGGATAAGACAAAGGCAGCGCACAGCTCAGGACACACTGAGAAAAATAAAAGGAACTAAAGTACAACAGCAACTCTTGGTCTATTTTATTCCTGATGAGCCAGAAATTTCAGGAAAAGACAGTTTAGACCAGTGGGGTTTTAAGCCAGGTTTCTGATAATCTCTAATGTCCCAAGCCAATGTCACCGGGAATTTTCTAGCAAATCCAACAACATTGGATTTTTAGCATAACGTATAAGAGATCATTTTCTTTTGTCCAAAAGCTACAGTTTCATAATCAATGGAGCTACTTCAGACATGGCTCATAAACCAAAGTAGTTTTTTATGTGTATTTTCACTAAGCAAGATAACATGGCAAACTGGGGAGACACTTAGCTATGGCTGTGTTCTTCAGTAGGAAATAGGTTTTTCTGAATCAATACCTAAGTCTACCCCATGCTTAGAAAATTCAGTGAAGCTATCATTTCACCTAAGTAATCCCCTTCTTCCACCAAATGGTCTGTCACAGATTCAGACAGTACTGCTTAAAGTTGACAGCAAGCAACTTGAACATGAAATTCCACCTGAATCTCAGCACTGAACATCCTTCCTCTAAATGTGGGAGAATGGATAGGTAAAACAATGCCAGCATCAAGTACATAATGAGAAGAATATAAGTAGGATCTAGGGTCAAGTGATGAGAACTCCTCAGTGATGGGAATAGAAGGATTTGTTACTTATTCATTCCAGCTGTTTGTGTTTCTCATATGCTTTTCTGCAGCTAGAAATGTTTTTTTTAACCCTAAATAACTCTTCATAGACTTACCCCAGCAGTAAAGAGATGCTGGAACAAGTACTTTCAAAACAATATCAGACATACACCAAAGCTCTTTATTATAAAAGTTAATGATATCTCCAAGAGATTGGTTTCTTTAATTAAGATGACTTGTGTGGATGAAGTAGTCCACTGAAGTGAACAGATTGATAATCTGCTAATCACCTTCCCTAAATCATAATTCTAACCACTATGCTACTTAAACTGTATTTCATCTTTGTAGTAATATTGAATGGAAAAGAAAGGGTGAGGGAAAAGGAATAACAAGTCCTTTCATTAGGCAGGTTTGTACATGCTTAGCCAGCTCTTCTGTTCTAAGACAGAAGGAAAAAAACACTGAAACATAAAGCAGTGTGGATTGTATGGAAAATTTGACTCATATCAAATGCCTGGCCAACACCACAAAATGGACTGGAGACAAATCTGATAATTAGAAAAAGCAGTGAATAACAAAATATTTTTGACTCATGCCATATCAGGCAGACTCTGAAAATTCTCGGAGGCAACAAGACAGGATTCCATTCCCCACAGTTTATTACAGTTTTCTGCTAGAGCAATGCCACTGATTTCAGAGGTATTATTCTGGTGAAATACTGCAGCTGGGAGTTAAGTCCAAATTCACCTTATTCTTCCATGGCAGTTCATTTTCACATCTGTTTACTAGAATTGCACAAAAAAAAACAGGTAAACCAGGAGTGACCACTCTTACGTCAATTTTGTACATAAACAAGATCAGAAACACTCCTATTGTATTAATCTGATTTACAGTGCCTGAGGTTTGATTTTGTTTTCTTTTCAGACCAACTGGCCAGGGTAAACACATATGCTGACCGGTCCACAGCAAGGGTGGGATAAACATCATGACCATCACACAAGGGATACCATATAGGGGTATGGATGTCTAATGCCTATTTTTCATCTACTGCTGCCACTGCCAAGTTGAGCAGGTAGTGGATGCTGTAAGGCACAGTGATGAGGGCTGGAAAAGAGAAAAGATTTGCCAGAAAGTAGTCAAATAAGAGCAAGAGAAGAATAATTCCTATGGAGCCAGAGCACAGAACAAGGACAATACCAAGTAAAAGAATCCAGGAAACAGCTGGACCAAACACAAGAGAGATAAGGAAAACCCCCAGAAGAAGCCAGAGGTGAGAAGTGACGAAGCAAGAAGAGGTATGAAAGGGGAAAACAGGTACCTACATAAGAATCTGAAATGAGGTAAGAGAATGCACAACAACCTCTTGACATAGCTGTAGCAAAATACATTTAACTCAATTCAGAGAAGCTAGGTACCTTCACTGTTCTTACCTGGATACTTTAAATGGCTACAGAAGATTAAGGTCAGTTATTACAAAGCAGTTCTGTCAGTTACACCATTTTTACGTATAGTAGAGCTGCTATTTCTGCTTAAAGAGAGTCTGAGGAGTTATCAGAGACACCCAGTGTGGTTTCATGTGGCTCCATTTATTTCTTTGGTGGTATATGAGGAAAATTAGTTCATGCTGTCCCTCTCCTGCTCTAGGTGATCCTACTCGGGCAGGGGGATTGGACTAGATGATCTTTCAAGGTCCCTCCCAACCCCAAACATTCTGTGGTTCTGTGACAGTAAAAAAAACCAAACCCAAAACCAAACTTAAAACATAACAGAAAAGGAGCTGTGCCGCTCCTATCTGGAGTGGAGGGCAAGGGAAGACAACACTAACAGGGCTCCTCTGCAGTGTGGAAACAGGAGGCAGGAACAGCAGCACAGGGAGAGATGGTAAACAACCAACAGCCATCCCTCCAGCACAGCAGGCACTAACAGCCCCAGGGCTCTCTTTAGCAGCCCTTATAGACCAAGCACATGGGAATGAACACTGTGATTGATCCATTTGGGTCACCTGACCCATCCTCTCTTCCCCATCGGCGCAGGTGCCGCTCCTCACCCATTGTGGTTACTTCCAGGTCCAGGCAGCCCCAGAGAACTTTTATCCTGGTGCTCTCAAACCACGACAATAAGACAAGTATTCATATGATTGTATTCTCTGCATTTTTTATGGTCAGGTATGTAGTTATCCATGTATTTCTATAGAAGAGTTATATGTGCATAGTATTAAAAAGTCTGTCTTCTACCTCTGAGTGAAATACAATGTCCTACACAAAACGGGGAAACTACAGAGTCATAATTTTAGTCTCTACAGCATCTGTATCTTGGCCTACCTCCACTGCTTGATGTATAGTATTTGTACACATCAGATATTGACAAAAAGCTGTTTTACTTTATTCTGATTTGGGTCAAAAAATAAACAGGTGAAAATTATATATGAAACAGAAATAACTAGAAAAACAATCATTGGAAAAAGAAAAAAGTAAAGTCTGAAATCTAAATATGATCAATGAATGAGACATGTCCGGATTTATGAAATGAATTATTACTCATGTAACATCCAAAAATCACTGAAGTCACTGAAGTGGTGGGAGTTTTTTCACTTATGTCAGTTAAATGTGGATGACACCCATAGCACTCTATTAGTGTCTATAAAATGCTTTAAAAATAGATGATGTAAGGCAAATGGGCAGTTCTGGAGCTTTTCTTCTCATTCTTTGTGCCAAAAACAAAGAATGTATTACTATGTTAAGAAGTGTTTTATTAACATACATTAGGAGTATGTTGGAAGCAAAGGTTTTAAAAAGCAAAGACCATATACTACTCTGGAATCAGGGATTACAATACAGAGAGTGGTTTCTTTGTGATTGTTGTACTAAAAGGTATAAACAAGGTCCAGTTCACTGTGAGCAACAGTAGCAAATTCAGGTTAAGTACCATTTGTGATTTCGCACTATGGCACATTTCAGGATCACAGGAGCTTCTGAAAGAGGAAGCATTTTGCAAATATTACTGTACCCTTGAGATTCTTGAAATATTGCAGCCTTTTACATGCTAGGTTGTATATTCCCAATGCAAAAAGAGAACTTTGAACCTACAGCTACTGGTACCTTGAAGGTAAAACAGAAGGTAGAAAAAGGTAGCTTTTGTAGACCTCTTATCCTCAGAAATCTGTAGCTTTCTGGTATGCAACTAGTTGCTGGAAGGACAGTTGTTCCTGCAAAAGAGTTTCTCTGGATTTGAAGGCAGCAAAGAGACTAGCAGAAATATCCAAGACCTTCCCTTGTCCTGTCTCAGCTCCTGACTTCCTTATCTGCCAGTTTTCATCCTCAACACAGCTGTAAAGGTCTGGCAGCTGGTGTAGTATTTCATCCAGGCTGTGAGCTCCTTTGATCAGTGAATGGCTGGACACATGAAAATGCTGGCCCATGTTCTAGGGTAGGTACTACTTCTTAATCCTGGTCATATGGTCACTGAAAGGCAGTGTTTATAATAACCTCTACAGTAATTGCTTTAAATAAGCTGAGAAGAGTAAAATCAGTAATCCTGCCCTGCATCTATATCCTACTTAAGTAGAGACAAAACTTTCCAGAAACATTATTCCTGGGACAGTTTTATGCCATGCAGATTTCCAGTGCTTTTTAGAGATCAGATTTGATCAGATGAGGAATATTTTGGCTTTTTAAGGTATGTCTAGTGATTTTGCTGGGGTATCATAACTTTAACCAACAGATAGATTAACTGCCACTAGGGAGTCAGATACCACCCGTGGATTCTCAGGTGGCTCTTTCTTACATTGTAAAGCAAAACCATGCACAAACTCTATACATACACCTTTTCCCCACTCTTTATGTACACTGCTTGCTGCCATTTGGGCTACGATTCAGTGAACTGCTTTAAGCGCATGGTTCCATGTGCCCAGCTGTGCCTTAACTATGCTCAGCAGAGCTTTGTGTTGCCATGAGGACCTGTTCATCTACATCATCTTAGAGGAGATGAGGCTGTGAAGCACCTAAGAGCTTTGCATGGGGATGTATCTCTTCCTGAAAGTTTGTAAAACATGTAACAAGCTGACATCCAAGTTCTACAGGGCGTCTCTGGCAGTTGTAGCAGTGCAAAACCCAAGAATTATGGAAGTGGAACTATATATCTGTCCAAATAGTTAAATTTGTTGGACACAATTTTTTTTAAACTAGATATGTGCAGAAAGTCAAAACAAAACACTTTTCTAAAAAAAACCCCATAATTGTCATCTTTCTGAAAGCTGCCAAGAGGTGGAGATGGAAAAAACACTCTAAGGTCTGTGTCACCTGAGACAATGAGATTTATGATAGTAAGATGATAGAGTCAAGATGTTCCACGTTCACCTTCCTGGCTCATTTAGCTAGCATTCTATTTCACTAATGTCCAGCATTAACTGAACATGTTAGAAATGTTATCTAATTACACGATACAAAATTTTAACAATGTTTACAGATGGTAACTTGACTGGAAAGGACATAAAACTAAATGCATAACTAAATGCATAAAACTAAAGCTAGTGAAGCAAGAAATGAAAAGCTGAACATTTTTGATATATATTTGCACAACCTTTCTTCCTATCAGTTGTTTCCAAGTTCTGGTTAAAGCACCTATTTTTACTTCAGCTTAAGACTGGCATTTCTTCTGTACAGAGATTGCCAAATGTGACAAACCATAAACTGTTTGTCAGCAGTTTAGAGCATGGTGAACGCAGTGCTCCATGCTGAGTTTATGGATGAGTTATGCTGACTGCTCTATTAAAGAAGTCTGTGCTCAATCATTTAATCAATTGAAAAGAGAAACACTTTCAATTTTCATGTGATCAAACCCACAGTTATGTCAGACTGACAGCAGTGTTTGGCAAGACACCCTTCTCTTTAGAGAACTCTAAAAGAAAAATAAAGTAAGTTAAAGAGGAGGACGTTTTTCATTGTCAGTGAACAATAGAAAAACAAGGGTGAATTCTACGCCTGAGATACAGGAATGACCACAAGGGAGTTCTAGATAAAGATACTCTGCCTGCCTCAGCTAGGATTGGAAATGAGGTCTTAAATAAGATAGTAAAAATCCATTTCTCGCACAGGTTGTACAGAGGTCACATAAAACGCCATCTATAAAGGATCACCCTGCAATTTTTACGACAACGCTGCTGAGACAGATCTCTAGCTGCAGTTTGTGACCACTTGGCATAGATGCTATGAGTAGCATTTAGAGCTCAAATCTTTTTATGCTGGTGCAAGAAAACTCTTACAGCTCGTATCCCACAAACAGTTTCAGTTTGTTTACTGATACAATACTGTAGTTTGCTAGATTGCATAAGTAAGTACAGCTGGTTTACTGTAAAGCAAAAAAAGTCTGGAAAAGTCTTGGAATAAAACACCCTGGAGCTGAAAACCTTTCACCAGTTAGCAGGAATATTTTATACTGATATTTTTTAAGTATTTCTGTTTATCCATCCGGTTCTTCACATTACTCCAACATATCCTTGCAATTGACATTCATTGTATGTTTCCAGTTATACTTTGAGGTCAGTCTAATTTATTAGTTTGGCCTAAATAAAAAATTGAAAACGTTTGGTGGCTGGAGCCTCTCATATTTATGCTTCACAATTATGGAATCAACTTCTTATTTATATTCAGAAATCAGAATCCGATTTGGTTTCTGAATCAAAACTGAAGAGGCATGTGCTTGATGCTGGTTTTAATTAGGTCAGATCTGTGAAGTTTACTGGGACTTTTTCTGAATGATGATGTAGAAAAACTGTTATGAAAAACCATTACCGTCTTTCAATGATCAGTGCGTTGTCAGACCTTTGAAAACATAGAACAATCCAGAAATCTCAAGCATTTATTTGAATAAAGCTTATTTTATGCGGGAGGAGGTAGTGAAGTGAGATACAAGAACTCTAATACATAAAAAATGCATGAAATATAGCCCTTAGTACATAGATGGAAAAGTCCTTTTAATTCTGGGTCATTCTGACACAAAATTAGCCTGTCTTTACAAATAAAACCAATATATCAAACCTTAGCAAAACCTTGCCCTAGATTCTTATCTTCTTGTTAGCTACCTCCACCCTACTGACTTCTCTCCTCAGAAGATTTCCTGGCCTCTTGTTTTTCTCCTCAACTTTTCTATTTTTCTGTTCATCAAGAAACTGAATATAATTTCTGTTGGTACAGAATTGAATAGTATCGAACAGCTAGAAAGACCTCTGTGTGACCCTAATCTGCTCAAGTACTGACTTGCAATTTCAACATAAAATTTTTATCTTAGTATTTAGTACACGTCATTAGGATTAACTTCTTTTTCTTTTTTTTTTGAGAATTATTCCATCCTTCCTGCTTGATGATCATCTGTGTGGGAGTCAGTGAGCTTTCAGAGGAACAGAAAAGAGAGAAAGAACAGTGGCACTCACATGACCCCAATACTACTTCATGCCATTGGAGAGAAATTAGTTGTAAAATAGATGTCCAAAGGCTAATTAAAAAGGATCAAGTAATGATAGTGAATAATTGCTCTTTCTGCTGTCGCAGGGAATCCCCACCCAACTTTGCAACTAATGCCAGGGACTTGCCTCCAGCTTTCTGTCTTCTGGTAAGAGGGGAAGTGGAGATGTTAATGACTATTTCCAATAAGGTATTTGCCTCCTTTTCTGCTACCCCATTTCCAGGCATTAAAGCCAAAACAACATCTGCTTTCAGGGTAACATACTTCTTTCTAGCTCTTTTTCAATGCATTTTTTTCTAGCCAGGAGAATGAATTCTTTAGCCCCTTTCAGAAAGCAGCCCCTGAAAAGAAAAGAGTGATTAGAACTGACAGAGAGCAATGTTAAATAGAAATGTAACATACAAAAAACCAGATGATGAAGAAAACAGCTGTCACTGGGCTAGACTAACTAAGCCCTTGGAAAATGGCCCCAGGCAGGCCTTACTGGGAGTGTATCAGGTATAAACCAAGCTCACTGAATTCTCTGAATTGACTTTAGCTTCTCTGTAAGAAGCTGCAATTGCCCAAAGCAATCATAATTCCACAGCAGGTGGTGGTCACGGAGGGGAAGAGGCTGAATGGGGAAGGAGCTCCTTCAGAAGATGTGTGATGTCTTTTGCTAAGATAAGACTTCAGCTTGTCACCCCTCTGCTTTTTTCAGCTGAAGAGAATCAATCTCATTGTTCCTTGGTTCTCATTTAGATTTAACGTAACTCAAAGACTGAAGTTTTGTGTTTTCAAAAGAATACTTGAAGTGTGTTCTGTAGGCCGTAAAATATAAAAAATACTCTTGAACACGAAATGTCGCAGAAGGCAATTGCTACATGTGCAATAGAAGTCTAGTCAGGGCTGAAAACAGGGAAGAAGAAAAAAGAAATCTCATATATGCTACTACAAATTTCTGAGACATCCATTCACCCACCAGAAGTGTGTTTATTTTCACCCTCCTGTCTCAACAAGACCTACAGGAAAAAGCTGAATGAGACTGTAGGAATGCTGAAAACGTTTACTCATGGAAGAGTGCTATTGGTAACAATTCACAACAAGAAAAAAAAAGAGCCCATGAGAAATGCTCTGGACTGAACTGTGTTTTATTTTTGCTAAGATCTACATACAACCAGACCCAGCCGACAAGGTCAGAAAACCAAATGATGTGCAATGTTGTTCCAAGATGCCAGAAGCAATGGCGAAAGTACATTTTCCTCCTAAGAAGCCATGATAGACAGGTGTTTATGAAAGATTTTTGAGTGCAACGTGCACGCCCTGTTTCTTACTAGCTTAGTGCTGCCAGTCATTCAAGTACGGCAAAGAGGTCAGCAAAAGGGCAACAATATTGTTTCAGAAAATTCTACTGAACTTTGTCTTCCTTGCTATCATTTTGTGATACAGGTTTTGGGACAGGAAAAGGCAGCTTTCACCAGCAGCTTACTTGCAGCAACGACAACTTACTCCCTTGCAGTTGTATGGCAGTGTTCCTTATAAGAATAGTCACACATCTGACATATGCAAGCAATGTTGAAACCATGGGAGTTAGAATGTATATATTGTCTCTATAAGTATGCGTATAAATATGTAAATCTAGGTAATATTTATGTATGTAAATATATATTAAAACACTGACACTGAACTTCTGAACTGGAGTGAGTTATGGTAAAAAAAAAAGATCTGAAAAGCAGGAGTCAGGCCTTGGATTTGCTGTCTTGAAGCAGGAGACAACATAGTTAATCCCTTTGCCCCTTCTTGCCCTGAGCTCACTGCAGTCGGAAGGGTGTGCAGACTCAGGCATGTTATGATTCATTCTCCATGTGTCGTCTAGTAGAATTTAGCTGTAAATGCAGCAGTCCAAATTACCACATAGTTTATAACATGGCCTAAAGTGCTGATCTATACCATTCTTGCTCCCTTCTTTTCACACTTACAACATGTTATAGAAGTTTTCAGGAGTCTGAGGAAGATAGATGATCATTAAGCCTACTGGAAGACGGTAAGCAACTTCAGATACAGGCATTATTCCACTCATAACTATCTGACAAAGGCTCTTGGTTTTTTTCCCATCAAGGGCAACTAATATACAAAACCAGATCAAAGATTTCTCAAACAAACAAATGAATGCCCAGCCCTAATTCATCACAGGAAAATTACCCTGTCTAATGCTTACTTTCTTTCATTTGGTTTCTCAAGATCTTTGAAAAACAGCAGCAGTCAGTCTGCCAAAGTAGAGGATGTACCTGTAGGGTAAGAAAGAAAATGATTCACTATTACCCAACAAGCTGAGCTCTTAAGGGCTCATGCACATGATCCAAAGTCCATGAAAAGGAAAAACTCCATAATTTCCTAGATGGCGAGTACTGAACTGGTATTCACATTCTCTTCAGTATCTGGTTCAAAATACTTGAACAGGATACCGCAGCAAAGCACACTGCAACTGTCTAACCATTGACTCAGCTTCTCAGATTCTGCAGGTTACCTCCAATGTTGGATTAAGCTGTACCCTTAAACTAGGAGCCCGCTCTGCTGTGGCTTGCTTTCAGATATGCAGGTTTGGCCTCAGTTCTTCGTAGCTGAGCTTTATTAGCCAAGATCAAAGAACTGCTCTTTACAGCTTGAATTTTTGTAGTCACAGCCTAACCATGAGCCGTCTAAACTAACCTTTGGAGCTGCCCACATTGTTCCCTAGGTAGCTGGTGCTTCAAGTCCTCATCTGTAGTTTTGGTTCCTCCCATATTTTCAGACTTTGTCTATTGATACCAGACACCATAGAATCATAGAATGGTTTGGGTTGGAAAGGACCTTAAAGGTGATGTAGTTCCAACCCCCCCACCATGGGCAGGGACATCCCCCACTAGATCAGACTGCTCAAAGCCCCATCTAGCCTGGCCTTGAACACCTCCAGGGATGGGGCTTCCACAGCTTCTCTGGGTGACCTGTTCCAGAGTCTTGCCACCCTCACAGTCAAGAATTTCTCCCTAATATCTAACCTAAAGCTACCCTTTTCAGTTTAAAGTCATTACCCTTTTTCCTGTCACTACATGCCCATGTAAAAAGTCCTTCTCCAGATGTCTTGTATGCCCCCTTTAAGTCCTGGAAGGCTGCTACCAGGTCTCTCTGGAATCTTGTCTACTCCGGGAGGAACACCTCCAACTCTATCAGCCTGTCCTCACAAGGGAGGTGCTCCAGTCCCCTGATCATCTTCCTAGTCCTCCTCTGCACTTGCTCCAACAAGTGCATCTCATGCTGGGGTCCCCAGAGCTGAATGCTATACTCGAGGTGGAGTCTCATGAGAGCAGAATAGGAGGGGAGAATCATCTCCCTCGACCTACTGGTCACACTTCATTTGATGCAGCCTAGGATATGCCTGGCTTTCTGGGCTGCAGACTTACAGTGCTGGGTCATGTTGAGCTTCTCATTCACCAGCACCCCCAAGTCCTCCTCTGCAGGGCTGTCCTCAGTCCACTCATTTCCCAGCACGTATTTACTTGAGATTGCCTCAACTCAGGTGCACTTGGCCTTGTTGAACTCCATGAGGTTGGCATAGGCTTACATCTCCAACCTGCCAAGGTCCCTCTGGATGTTGCCCCTTCCCTCCAGCGTGTCAGCCACACTACACACTTGAGGAACACCACTCATCACTGGTCTCCAGTCAACTATCAAACCATTCAACACAACTCTTTAACAGTGACTATCCAGCCAATTCCTTATCCACTGAGTCACCTAGCTGTCAATTCCAGGTTTCTCCAATTTGGAGACAAGGATGTTATGTGAGACAGTGTTAAATGCTCTCTGGTCTTTTGACAGACATAACAATGCATTATTTTCTGGTAGGTGCCTTTAAATATTTTAATTTCCTTTTGTCCTTGAATTCCCAGTCCACCTGCTGGTTTTAAATTAGATTGACATTTTAAATCAGATTGTCCAAATCTGGAATACTTCAGATACCTTATTCTAATGTGCAGTATTCAATGTCTTAGTATTGGTTTCATGAGCTTCTAGAAAACTGATTTGAATCAGATCCCTGCCTTTATTTACCTGCCTTAGGAAAAAAAAAAAATCTATTTTTTTTTACAATGCATGAGTAACGGCCAAACACTGGTGTAACTGGTCTGCAACTAGTTGAAAGTCAAGATCTGTCTGCACTTAGATGTGGCATGAATTTGAGCATTGCTGTTTACAAGGTACAGCTTATAGTTTATAAAAATACTAGTTCAAAAAGGTAGCATTGGAAAATCCTCCTTGCTCTATCTTGAAATGTGATCTTCTAGTCACACAGTGTCAGAGAGAAATGAGGCACAGTCATTCCTGAAGAATTGTTGCTTATGTTCATTCCAACAGTGGGAAGTCAGGGCTGACAGATATCTCGAGAAGCTGTGGTAAAAGCTTTCAACTGGTAGGACTAAATACAACATTGTAAACAGAAGGTGTTTCTTCCTCTCTCGTGAATAACTCCTATTCTTCCATTCCCTTTCAGATCATGGTATATAGCAAACCTACTATTTCTGGTTGCATGCATAAATTGGCCCTTCCCTATTAAATCTTTCTTTTGACTCTCTGCAGAGATATTTGTGGCAGTATTTATTATGGATTTTGTATGAAAAATAAAACATATTTTTGAAGAATTCTTAGCTTTAACCTGAAATTATTCTATAATGATATTATGGGTTAACATGAATATGCAAATCTAGTTATAATTGTTTTTACTGTTGACAAATATGTGTAGTTTATACATCCTGAAATAAAATGGTATACATTGTTTCAAGGACACATTCCAAGCACAAAAGTAAATTGTCTCATCCCTCGAACAACCGTAGTTCCACAAAAGCGCTCAGTGATACCACCCCGAATTTGGTATACAGGTGGGAAGGAGTGGTTAGATACCTAATAAGAGAAAAATGTTTGAACTATTCTACTGCTTAGAAGATTTGAAACATGAAGAATAACTAACAGCGGACATGATTATGGACCTGCCACCATACCTTTCTCTTGTATGGCAGAAATATCAATTTCTGCAATCAAGGCAAACTGTACAGCAATGAAGACAAATATCTTCTCTGGAGACACATAAGCATGTCTTTCTTCAGAGACTGATCTATTTAAGACAGAGGTTCCTCTCCAGTCTCAGGAGATAACAGTTGAATTCATTAATTCCCTGCACGAGCTCCCTTTCCCCCCATCCAGCTGTATGTGAATTATTTGTGCCGACTCTGGTTATTCCATCCAAGGGTAAACCTTAAATTAGAATAGCTGAAACTCAGGACGGATGATTATCTCAGGCTACAAAAATAAACTTTTCCAGCTTTTTTTGTTTTCAAACTTACACTAAGCGTTTTAAACACAAACACAATAGCCCTGAGAGGCCATAGCTGACCTGTAAACTAAAGGTTGTACTGAATTAAGTGTATTTACTTTGTTCTGTAGATGTTAGAAGAATGCCCACAAAGTGTGGCAGGTTCAGTTAATTTTAACTTAGACAAATGTAATGAGCATCTGTTTTGATTTTTCTCAGTCATTGATATGATTTCCTTTTAAACTTGATACCAGCTGGTTTATACAAGTGTGCAAAACTTGTAAACAGCCAAAGATTAAGTTATTCCAATGCCGAGGAACATTTCTTTATTCCACTGTTGTCTTTATGCTAACAATACCAAAAAAGCACCAGGAATATTTCAGAACACAGCAGGCTATTTATGCATAAACAGCGTCCTGTTTGCAGAAGTATTTTATGTGTTGATGTATGTATTACATACAGCACATGCATAAATATACGGATGGTGTTATCCTCACAATAAGCTTAGATAAACTGCAGAACCTTGCACTAAATAATATTTATTACACGGCTTCACAATTTATGATGTGCTTCTAAGCACCTCATCTGGCCTTTCCCTACTAACTTGCCTCTTCAGGGACTATTTCTACCCTTCCATACTTCTCAGCACCTTCCAACAGCTGTTCTTTTCTCTCTGGGCAATATACCACAGCAAAAAATGTGTGGTGGTTGTTTGTTTTTTTTTTCCCTACAGAAGATACATCTGTGAAATTCTCATTCTTGCCTCTCAGCATATCGAGGCGAGGTAGGCAGGAGGCACCAGTAACCTCTTAAGAAGTTTCTGAGTCCCAGTGCCAGGACAGCCTACTTCTCTCAGCGTTCTTCCACTCACACACCAAAATGGAAACTCGGTGTCATCTCTACTGCTGAATACTTGTCAGCACTCTGCAGTGCGTACACACAGAAGGAAATGGAAGGGCCATTTTTCATGTAGCCACAGAGTCTGGACTTTGCTAAGATAGGGACGTGAAACACCACAATAGGACATGCTTAGTGCTACTGAATGTAGCACAGAAGGGGTTTGACATGTTTCCAACCCCTCTCTTCCCCTAAAAAAAAAACCAAAACACCAAAACCCAAGCCTTGTATGCTGTTCAAACTGTGGGCTGAAAAATGCCTGTTCCACAATTATAAATCAAACAAATGTAAACTGACATTTTTGGAACACACAAAAGGCACCTCCCTAAGTCCAGATTTATCCTTCCAGGAAATTTTCAATCATACTGTGAATGATAGAAATATTAGAATAATAAGAAAAGGATGACTTTATATTTGCTTGCATGTATGGAGATGCAACAGTAAATACTACTCTTCTGACAACAACTGCACTGAAAAAAAAGCTCTAAATATCTTCCCAATGACTTGTGATGCAACATCAGCTTTGGCATTAGTTATTGCATTTGTTTGCCTAGCATTTCAAAAGCTCCTGGCTAGGAATCCTGACCACATGGCCACTTTGAACTTTCTTTGTTCCATATCTTTGGGGTAAGGAAGGCACATTCATACCAAAGGTCACGGGTTCGATTCCCGTTCAGTCCTCACGTGTTGCCTGACCTAGTCGAGAGGTGGCGTCCCTGCCCATGACAGGTGTCGTGGGTTGACCCTGGCCGGCCGCCAGGTACCCACACAGCCGCTCACTCACTCCCCCCTTCACTACTGAACAGGGGGAGAAAATATCTCCAAGGGCTCAGGGTTTGAGATAAGGACAGGGAGATCACCCTCATTTACCGTCCCGGGCAAAACAGACTCAGTTTTGGGGAAATTAGGTACATTTATTAAAAGAACTAATCAGAGAGGAGTAGTGAGAAGTAAGAAAGAGCAAACAAATCCTAAACAGAACACCTTCCCCCCATCCCTCCCTTCTTCCCGGGCCCAACATCAATCCCGGCTTCTCCACCTCCTCCCCCCGAGCGGCACAGGGGGACAGGGAATGGGGGTTACGGTCAGTTCATCCGACGTTGGTTCCACCGCTTCTTCATTCCGGGGGAGGACTCTTCACTCTTCCCCAGGGCCACTGTGGGGTCCCTCTCACGGGAGACAAGCTTCACGCTCTCTTCTCCACGTGAGTCGTCCCACGAAGGGCAATTCATCACAAACTGCCCAACGCGAGACACCTCACGAGGGGCAGCCCACCCCTCGTGAGACTGAGGCGCAGTCCTTCGGGGGAAACTGCTCCAGCGTGAGCCACCCACAACGTCCCAAAAGTCCCACCGACCAACCTGCTCCAGCGTGGGCATTCCTCTCTTCCACGGGCTACAGGTTCCGGCAGCGACTTGCTCTGATGCGGGCTTCCCACGGGCTACAGTCCCCTTTCAGGCATCCACCCACACGGCGTGGAGTCCTCGGTGGACATCTATGCGGTGATCCTCACGGTGGACTTCTGCACCTCGCCCATGGGCTGCAGGGGCACAACCCGCTTCACCATGGTCTTCACCACGGACCCGGGGGACTCCTTCTGCTCCGGCGCCTGGAGCTCATCCTCCCCGCCCCCTCCTTCTTCACTGACCTTGGTGTCTGCACAGATTCTCACTCCTCCATCTCTGTGCCAGCTGTTATGGCGCAGTTCTTTTTTCCTGTTCTTAAATATGTTTTTCACAGAGGCGTTCCTCTGCTATCACTTTACTGATAGGTTCAGCCTTGGCCAGCGGCGGGTCCCTCTTTGTAGCCGGCTGGCATTGGCTCTATCAATCTTGGGGAGCTTCTAGCAGCTTCTTACAGAAGCCACCCTGCAGCTCCCCCCCCGCCGCTGAAATCTGGCCAGGCCAAACCAAAACAACAGGGAGGTTGGATTAAACGATCTCTAAGGTCCCTTTCAGCCTAGGCCATTCGATGATGATGATGATGGTGATGATGATGATGATAATGATGATCTTGCTTGAACGCACTCAGCTGTTGTGAAGAGGTACTATTTTTCTCCCAATTTAAATTCCAGTAGATCTTGAGTATAGCTCAGAGGTAAAACAAAAGGTAAAGAGAAGACAAGGAGAAAGACAAGTAGTAGGAAGATGGAAGGAACAGAGAGGTCAAGGGAGCTAAATTTGTAGTTCATCATCTGCCTACTAAACTCCTGTATTTTGTATAAAAATAGATGCCAAAGTACTCTTGCTTAACAGTAGTGGAAATACATAAAAAAGCCACTGGACTTCGACAGATGTATATACACCTATAAAGGTCTTATAATTCTTATTGTGAAAAGCTGAAAAGGACCCTCAATGGATGAAGAGCCATTATACTTGATTTCTACTTATAAAACAGAAACAGACCCCAACTGCATTGCAAACAAAAATTTTCTAATACATCATCAGATGTCTAGTTGAAGATGTCCCTGCTCACTGCAGGGGAGTTGGACTAGGTGACCTTTAAAGGTCCCTTCCAGCCCTCCACAATCTATGATTCCACGTCTTTAAAAGCCACTTTAAATTGTTTCTTTGT
The DNA here is from genome assembly GCA_020746105.1 of Trogon surrucura. Lineage (NCBI taxonomy): Eukaryota > Metazoa > Chordata > Aves > Trogoniformes > Trogonidae > Trogon > Trogon surrucura. The sequence continues at coordinate 143,298,774 of CM036617.1, read as the reverse complement.
ATTTAGTTGCACATTAAATCTCTTTTGTAAAGGTGCTGCTAGTTTTCCTTGCTAAAAAGACAAAAAATAATGTAAGATAAGGTGTTAGGATTGGTTTTAAAATTGCTCGGTCTTTTGTTTTCTCCTTTGATACTAACAGGCATAATTGGGACATTATTTATTTAGTGAAACAGCTTTCAGCATACTCTCAGTTTCCTTCAGTTGAGGTAGGTTTTCTTCAATGTGTTCACTGCACGTGGCATGGATTTTCTTTATCTGGGACAAGTACAGTCTTGCATAGGGAGGCAATTGGAATCAGAATTGGGTCAAAGGGAAAAGGTTGTGTAGTATTTATTTGTGAATTTCTTAGTTTTAATTACTCTGGCATTACTTTTCATCTGTATGGAGGTATTTTTATATACTAATCTCTGTGTGTAGTAACTGCCATCTATCACAGAATCACAGAATATTAGGGATGGGAAGGGACCTCTGGACACCATCTAGTCCAACCCCTTGCCAGAACAGGTTCACCTACAGCAGTTTGAACAGGATGGTATATCCAGGTGGGTTTTGAATGTCTTCAGAGACGGAGACTCCAGCGCCTTTCTGGGCAGCCTGTTCCAGTGCTTTGCCACCCTCAAAGTGAAGAAGTTCATCCTCATGTTTAGATGGAACTTCCTGTGTTTAAGTTTGTACCTGTTACTTCTCAGAATCATAGAATAATTAAGGTATTGGGCACCACTGGAAAAAGTGGCCCCATCCTTCTAACATCCACCCTTTAAGTATTTATAAGCCCCCTCAGTCTTCTCCAGACTAAAAAGCCCCAAGTCCCTCGGCCTTTCCTCATAAGAGAGATGTTCTAGTCCCCTAACCATCTCTGTAACCCTTTGCTGTACCCTCTCCAGCAGTTTGCGGTCCTTCTTGAGGGCCAGTTTAGCTCACTCGGTTGAGCGTGGTGCTGAAACGCGGGTCGCGGGTTCGATTCCTGTTGGGTCCTCATATGTTGCCTGATCTAGTTGAGAGGTGTCCCTGCCCATGACAGGGAGGTTGGATTAAATGATCTCTAAGGTCCCTTCCAGCCTAGGCCATTCTATGATTCTTGAACCAGAGATCCCAGAACTGGACACAGTGCTCCAGATGCAATTTATTGTTGTGGAATAAGAAATATGTAGGTTGAAAGATCAACGGGTTGACTGGCAAAAATTAACTACCTGAAAAGACTATGGTTCTTTCTTCTGCTCTAAGTGCACATGGGGCAACAAAAATATATAATAGATTACTATATAATACACAATATATGATCCTCTCCACATAGTACAACACAAACAATAATGGTCACAACACTCAATTTTATGTGTCAACATAACTGGTTTAGATTCTCAAAGGAAAAAACAGTATTTGTGATTATGTCCCAGATGATAATTCCTCAGTAGTTATATATGAATGGTAAAAATACTTATCTTCTCCCTGTCTATGAAGCTTCTTTTTTCTTTAACTGGGTAAGTCTTATAACTGGTCTGGAGTGATTACAGGTTGATATACCTATCAACTGGTTGTACACTTGACAGGAGTTTGAAAACTCTGGAATGTGAAATAATGAACCTTCATTTTAACAAAAATGTAAATATAAGTAGCTGAGCTAAGATCCCAGTCCTGAAATCTGATCTATGCAGGTGGTCAAATGCTCTTGATATACCTACATGGGGAAAAAAAAAAAAAAAAAAGTGGCTTTGCCACGTAAGTTAACAGGGCTCTTCAGACAAAGAAAACAATAAAGAGAAGAATTATGTTGTCAGATCTTCTTCTAAAAAGCAAGACTTCCAATATGTTTCGTGTCATATCTCACTGGTGTGTGTATAAGATATAGAAAATAAGTCTTGATTCTGCTTAGACCATTTGTAAGACAATAAAATATTACTCTGATGGAAAAGACTACTGTGTCATCTAGGGGCATAATCCTTCGCTGTTACAGAATGTAAGCTTTTTGAAATAGTTCTGACTAATCAAAATTTCCAAGTTAACAGTCAGATTAGTGAAAATGGTGGCTTCATAAAGGTCTGTATTTTGATCACTGGCAAATGTTACATGTAAACCCTGTAAAATCTAGAAGCTGTTAGCACAGACCAATGCTACTATGGCCCTTTATGATTTATAACTGTAACAGTCCCATTCCCAGAACAGCCAACTTGTTTTAAAGAAATGTAGCTTTCAGTTTCATACTGTAAAGCAATCAGCCTCTTCTATAAATTATAAATTTTTTTGGAGATTTAAATTTCCTACAGGGGGTGTACTGAAGGAAAGATATCTGGAAAAGGCATTCTCTTCCCATTAGTGGCAGTGCTCATGTGAAGTTAATAAGAACGTAAATCTTTAGACAAGTTTAGCAACCAGATTCCACTTCTTTGTATTGAACTTCAGAGGCTGACATGAACAGAGATGCCATAGTGCCATTATTTCAAATAGCCGTGTGAAATGAGGAATGAGAGAAAAATTTTCAGCTCTCTTTCTTTGCAAAGACTTTTGACTGATTGTTATCCAATGATTTACACAATTCCATCATGGAAGTATTTGATATACTGTTTCCAAAATTCACACACAATTTCCAGAATTCCTTAATATTCAGCTTCATTGCATTAAAATGCTGTCTTTGAGAGCACATTCTCTCTGATAGCAGATTTCTTCTCTTCATGTAGGTGCATATAATCTGTTAAAAAGTATTTCCATATTACGCTTTTTGTTACACTGAGCAATACAAGATCCTTACTGTTCATCATTCTCCTGGCACCTTTCTGAACCATCTGATTTATCAGCATAGTTTTTGATTTCCAGCCCAGACATAGTGGCTGTGCCTGGCCCCCTCTGCTAGAATTGCCTTAGTGAACATTTCCAACCTTCTTCTGGTGGATTCTGTCCCACAGCAAGCCTCAGACCTGACAACACCACACCAAAGCTGACTTGCCCTTGGGAGTACTTACTGCCCTGTAAGTCCTTGCAATACACTGAACACAGACCTTCTGGCACTCATACTTAGTAGTCTACTTTGTCTTCAGCTGCCAGACCCGCTGCATAACCCTTTACAAGAAGTCCCACGCAGTTCTGTCCTTCAGCATTCACAGTGTCCTTTTTACATAGGTCTACTTCAACAGGACACTGGCACTGAGAAAATACACCGAATAAGTTAGAGGCTTCACAGAAGGTTAAACACAGGTATAAGCATCTCCAGTACTGTGCTGCCCTGGCCTTTTCCATGAAGGCACCTGTCTCATATGTTAAAAACACAACTAGGCTTCTCAGGGTCTTACCACCAAGCTGATATGGAGCAGGTCCAGAGGAGGGCCACAAAAATGATCAAAGGGTTGGAGAACCTCTCCTATGAGGAGAGGCTGAGAGAGCTGGGGTAGTTCAGCCTGGGGAAGAGAAGACTCTGAGGAGACCTTATAGAGGCCTTCCAGTACCTGGAGGGGACTGACAAGAAACCTGGGGAGGGACCATTTACAAGGGCCTGTAGTGATAGAACATGGGGCAATGACTTTAAACTAGACCAGAGTAGATTTAGATTAGATATTAGGAAGAAATTCTTTACTATGAGGGTGGTGAGACACTGGAACAGGTTGCCCAGAGAAGTTGTGGATGCCTCATCCCTGGAGGCATTCAAGGTCAGGCTTGATGGAGCTCTGAGCAACCTGATCTAGTTAAAGATGCCCCTACTCACTGCAGAGGGGTTGAACTAGGTGACCTTTAAAAGTCTCTTCCAACTTAATTTGTTTTATGATTTCATGATTCTATAATATTCACTGTGTCCCAGTGGTTGTGGTTAAATACCTAGCACATGAATATAACCCCACAGGCATGCTCACACAGATCGGACGTATGGCAGCTCGGCATTACGAGTGTTTTTCTGTAATCATCATGGAGGTCTTGCTGGTCACATGCTGGCAATTCTGCCCATGAATGGCTGTTCATAAAGAGAATGTCTTGCCATTCACCATACTCAGCTCTGCAGCAGCCTTAAACGTTTCCTGTTTGCTGTGTGTCGGAAGGGTCTGCCAATTGTTCTAACTATTGTAATTAGTGATGGACTATAGACATTCTATAGTCAGAGTCTATGCATCTCAACAACCTATGCTTTTTATCTGTAGCAGGTTGGCTCACCTTTTATATCACATTTTTTGCCCAGTCAAATCCAATATCTATTTTACAAGAAAATCCAGGCCCCACTGTTGGTATCATGTTTTAAACCCTGTGGTTAGAGCTACCAACCCTCTGCTACTTTTTGTTTGTGGGCTTACTGTGACAACCCTGACACCAATATGCAGTGCAGCTTCATCCTCAACTTCTGTCTGTTGACCTCTGAGTACACCTGTGTATTCTTCCAGGACAGCTGTTACTTCCTACAGCTGGACATCATCATGGAAAGCTCTGGTAGTGACCTGTTTATCTTCTCTCTATAATCCTCTTAAGAACAGCAGCAAACCTGTCCAACCTGAGCAAATACTGTAAGTCCGAGTGCTTTGGAAACCCTCTATGCTACTGGCAGAGCCTCTGGATATGTTGTCCTCAGTAGATGTAGCTCTGTTCAGGAAAGGGTTTCACAACACATCCTGTATGTGCTGGTAGGATTGTCTCTGCCTTTCTGTCATGGCCCTGTAACTTAGCTCTGCCTCACCTCTAGACACTTGTCTCTCCTTCTTCTTCCTCCCTCCAGCAAATTTCCCTAAGCTCCTCTATACTCCCTTCTCCGTTGCCATGATGTTGGGAAGCATGTTACCTGCACCGCTCATGCCACAGTTTTGTGCTTCCTGCACCAAAATTCTTCCTAGTTTGAAAAATGTTGGCCGCTTCCTAGAGTCTTTATTACTTTAATAAAACTGGAGAAAAAGTTTTGCTTCTCCTTGCCATCCCCAGTTTAGACAACATGCTTGAAAACACTTCACAGTGATACACACATCATTTGGCTACACTGTCAGTGTAATTCTTTCAGATGTGCCTTCTTGCAAGTCCTAACTACGGAAAAGGGAAGGAAGAGCTATGTGCTTTGTGTTCAGTATACCACAAGGTAAGCAGTGTCCCATGTATCTACCAGTGAATAAAATCATCCCAGAGGATGTTGTTGTCCTGAAAACTGTTTCCTCAAAATCAACTTATTTCCCCCCAGAGAGAGTGGACAGTCTCTAGAGGCATTCCCTGCCTGGCAGGTCTTTGACTTCATGGGGAGCAGTGGGTAGCGGCAGGCACATCTACCTCTGCCAGTCCTTAAGTGAGTTTCAAAAGAGCTGGAGGCAGCTCCTGCACTCCCAAAATCCCAGTCTTCATGTGCTTCTTGGGTTCAAACAGGAAAGAGGCTCCCAATTTTCTCAGCTCTAATATCACAAGTTGGGGCAGGGAAACTGCATCAGACTTCATACTCACTAGTGTGGATGCCCATAGTGTAAATTATATGGGTGATGAAAGTTTACTAAGACTTCTATAATATTTTCTTAGTAGAACTAGTGTATAGGATCTAGTGAAAAAGACTGCTATGAATTCAGCAAACTATTCCTTAGTAATCTCACCAGAGTTAATAAGAAACCTCATGATATCTCTGTAAATTTACTTAAACTTTCCCTGCATAACACCTGCAGCCTCGGGGATTCACAGGTTTATCTCACTTAGCAGTTAAATTCATTAACAAGTTGCATTAAGTAATTCCACAAATCAGTGGAATTTCTACATGTGGCCTGATGAAACCACCAGCAAGGCAAGGTCATGTCCTCTGTGAAAGTACCTTCTATGGAAACTACTTTTCTAGTTGCTACTAATTGTTTGAAACATGGAACAGACAAATTTGCTGCTAGAACAATCTCATGCTATGATTCATATACATAAAGTCTTGCTCTCACTTCATATTGCAAGTCACCACTCAATCTGGAGGTGTCAAAGAATCTATTTACACAGCCATTGTAGACTGTAACTAAGGAGTTCAGGTTTGGGAATTCACTCTAAAGATCTGCTTCGTTTAGGTAAAATATCATGTATGTTACAGATGGAATTTATGTTATTTTACCTTTTTCCTTCTTATTTGAAACAAGGTGTGATGAAAGTGGCTACATTAAATGTACAAATTTTTTACCATTAAACTTACAATAAATGTATATATTGTTTTATAATGCATACGATCATGCTCAGTTTCATACACAGATGCTGCACAATAAAGTACTGTTAAGCCTAAGAAAGTCTAACAGTTGTCACAAACCCCTTTCTGGATGACAAGATAAACATTTCCAAAGAAAAACACATTTTGTAAGAGTCAATACTTCTCAGTTACCATTAAGCAACACAATAATTATTGTAATAAAGAGTGTCTTACACCAAGTGATCTTGTGGTTCTTAAATGTCTCGATCTTGCTTTAGTAGTTAGAGCCAAATTCTGCTTCCACTCAAATCAAAGGGGAATTCTGCAGACTTCAATGAGAGAGAGACTAGATCCTTCATCAGCTGCAAAAGCTACTTCTTTGTGTATGGAAGGGTCTTCAAGTACCATCCCCTTCAATTACACACATGTGCAGACTTCCAGCTTCCCTATTCTTAGTCAAGCAGGAAACACTACCTCAATGGACTTAGAGATGTCTAGCAGTTATCTTCACTGTATTTTCACTCCTGAAGCAAATGTAAACCCCTCCATGGCTCATAATGCAGTTTTGAGGCTTTTTATTGTAGGTCAGTGAAAAGAAGCAACATCTAACTTTTGGTTCTCATATGCTGCACTTTGTTGATTATAACATTCATTTATTCATTGAAAGAGTTAAACTTTGATAGTATACTTCATGTGAGACAGAGGAGACTTTATGTCTGGAGAGATGGCCCAAATTCAACTATCTCAATAGCAGCTCCTCTCTGCTGCCCTCCCTAAAGAATGGTGATGAAACGCACTTCTGCATGTCAGCGTTGAGTTACACAACAGAAGCCCGATAAACCTTTCTACATTCTATGATTTTCTTACATTAATGAGAGGGTGATGATAAGGTATTACAACATATGTGTGCAAGACTGGGCACTGTTTGTTACAACAGAAGGACTAACTAGATTCATTAGAAACGAACTAAGTTCTCCCTACGAGAAGAGCGAGCACTTAATTAGCATGATGTGCCCAAGTATCAGTCACCACCTTGTAGATTTACAGAGCCTGGTGCTTGTGCAGGTACAGCAGTAATTAAGGAGCCAGACTTGCAACCTGGGTAATGTAATGAAGAGATACCACCTGCATATTGGCCAAAAAAAAAAAGGAAATATATATTTTAAATGACTGGGATTACTTAGAGATCCATTTTTTTCATCATCTGGAAGTGGAGTTTGTCTGTCCACATGCTTTTATTTGAGCTTAACAAGAGACAAAAAATGAACTAGAATGTATTTCAGCTGGAATGAGATGTGTGGGTGGGCTAGGGAACTTTGTTATTTCTTATTCTTCACAGGATTCAGCAGACAGTTAGTAGCATCAGATCCAACTGTACTATCCTTGGAGCTGGTTTTTCAAAATCCAGTATTTACCAACAGGTGGTACTTTGAAGGTATATTAGATCTGTGATGGTACAGTTTACTCTGTTTTCTCACTGTAATTATATTTGTCAAACATCTGACTCCTTAATCAACACATTTATACTGTTTTCAGAGGGCTGATCAACCCTTTTATGGACATAACATTTGATTCAAAAGCAGCTTTAGTCATTAAGTCATCTAAGCAGAGCATTAATACTTAGCGTACTGGAACCTTACGAGGTACCTTAAAGGCTTTTTCTTCTCTAGTAGAGGTGCCACCACGGGGCCTCAAATTCACATCAGAAAAATTTACATATGCTCCTTCTGCAGGTGCATTGGTGGTGTTCATTGTGTACAAGCAAAAAAATAAATGGTTGCTCCCTTGAGCATAAAAAAATCTCACGAGTACAAGGGACTAGACTCACTGCTGAGCCAAGAAGCTTTTGTGTGAAAGAGGAAGCAGGGAGCAATGGAGGGGAGGGGCATCAGATCCAGACATTACCTCAGGCATTAATGCCCTAAGGGCTAGCTAGAGATACGTTAGCATGTTTATAGAGACGGATTAAAACTGGATTTCACACATGGATATCTAGCACACCAAGGGTTATGAAAATCCTCCTTGACGGGTGAAAACACAATAGCATAGTCATCAGTTGCCCAGCAAACCTGAGGAAGCTTGGCTCCAGTTCGTGCCAACAGACAATAAAGAAACCACACAATGAACAGTTGCCTTCATACCAAACTCAGATCTTTTCCCCTGCGAGAGAATCTTCTCAAGTGAAGGAGGACAAGATCTAAAGGGTAAGCTTGTAGTTACACAAATCCACCCTATCCTTTAGGTGTGTCTCAGTAAACTATTACTCAGGCTGTGAAACCATGCGTTCACCTTCTGTGCCTTTTCACAGCAAGCATTAGATAGAGTCAACCACTTCTTTAAGCCTTTAAGCAATTTTTTCCTTTTTTTTCTTTTCTTCTTTTTTTTTTTTTCTTTTCCGGTGACCTAGCCTAACACGGTGGGAATGCCGACATGACATTTAGTACGCAGACAAGAGCCAGGATTGCATGTGCCTTGACCAGCTGCCAGCCCAGCCTGCTTGCTCTCTGAACTGCCCAGACCAGAGGCAGTCAGAGCAGTCAGTGACCAGAATGTGGTCAGTGCTGAGCTGGAGCTAGCGTTGCTCTGCCAAAGATAATAACGCTTCTCTCCCAGCTGAGCTAATGGAAGCTTCATGGTGGCAGCCCAAGCAGACTCTCATCAGCCTGGAAAATACCACGTAGATATACCCAGTGTGGCTTTCAAAGAAAGCAATAAAAGTTTGTGCTTATAAGCAGAAGAACAGGGCCTTTACATGGCACCTGTATCTGCAAAGAATTTAGCACATGTGATGCAAACCAAGTCAGTCTAGCTATCTGAACTCTATCTCACTCCAGCAGCCATGCATTTCCTACTATTCACTGCATTTAAAACATTCTAGCATACAAATCCTGGCACTCACAGTGAACTGGTGAATCAGTAACTTTTTTTGCAGTCTGAATCTCAGTTATGCAGGAGATCTATGCATGGAACTTCTGATTTGAAAATAATGTGGGACTCTGTTAAGACATGATACCAAAAGAACATTCTCACATTACAAAATTAGGAAAGAAAGAGGTTTTAGTGTCTCCTTGCTCCCATAATACAAGAGCTGAAGTCACACACACTGATTTTTCAGTACTAGAAACATCTTGGCCAAAAGTAGCCATTTCAATGTTGTCTCCCAAAAGAACACTTTTGGATGTTTTCCGTTAAATAAAATGGAAAGGTAATATTTCTTCTTTATGTTTTTATGTCATTCCAGCTCAAGGAAACTCATAACCATGAGTCTCACTGGGGCCAAAAAGCAGGCATGACAATGTCTTGAACTGGAAGGACAATACTCATATCCCATAAGTAAGAAAAAAAGAGCATTTTACTATCAAATTACTGGACTGTGAACAAAAGCATGCATACATGGAGATGTATTTAAAGACAGTTGTACCACAAAGCTTAACTCAGATGAAGGTTAGTGGAGCATCAGTGAAGCTGATGGAAGTGATTACATATGGTTAGATGCACAGGAACTATCTGACTATGCTTTAGCCAAAGTTTTATTATTAAGACAGCATCTTAGCTGACTTCCCCTCCTGGTTTTGTGCTATGAATAAGCACATTTATTAAGCCCATTCTATACTGAATCTTTTGCAAAGGAAATACAACAGGTCTGTGCATGGAAATTTGCATATGGAAATTTAATATGCTCTGGCATATTAAAAATGTATCATAAATGAGTGACTCCCCACAGGTCCCGCTACCTGGCACCAACTCACTATAAGACAGTTTAGAGAAAAATTGTCAAGGTATTACACATTAAAACACTGGAAGAGGCCTCAGGGGTTTATTTAGTCTATCCTGCTGCCCCAGACGGGACCAACCAAGTCAACCTAAACTAAGGTATCTTCATTCTCTTCTCATAGTCTGTAACTTCCACAAGCAACTCTTCTTAATATTAGAAAGAATTTTCCTAGTATCCAGACAAAACACTCCTCCCTCCAGTTTGGTCTCTTATTTTTAGTTTTATCCATCATAGACATAAGAAAATAAATTATTCCCTTTGTCTTTGTAACAGCCTTATTATATATCTAGGTAGACTGCCTCTTTTTTTTTTTTTATTTCCTGTAGCCTGCTCGTCCAGAATTCATTTGATTTTTCTTACATGACATGTTTTCTAAACCTCCAATAATTTTTGCTGCTGTCCTATTGACTTGCAGAGCCAGAGAGAGCAGGTATAACATTCTGGTTCACACAACATAGTAGGACTTTTGCCTTTTTTGCAATTAGAAGACTGTTGATTTATTTTCAACCTATTTGTCTATAGCGCCTCTGTGATCCTTTCAAATGCCAACTTGATTTCATTCTTCAGAATGTTTTCTGAATTTTCTCCTCTATTTTGAAAGGTGTTGCAATAGATATATCAATTTAATTTCAACCACACAATTTGCTCCCAACATATTAATTTATTTCCCTTAATACAGGAGATGGAAACCACAAAAAAACCCTGATATTCTTGCAGGAGCCTCAACTTCAGCAAGGTTCTGTCACAGGTTACAGCTTTTGTACCTACACGTACATATATATATATATAAACATTTAATTATCTTAAAGTTTGAAAATTAAAAGCCCTCCAGGGTTAGATAAGGGAAATTTATATCTTTTGGAAGAGGGAATTTCCCAGCATCCCATTGAAACACACAACTGTTGCTCCTAGCTATGTAAGGGCCTAATATGACACTAATTAAAGATGAAGACCAATTTAAGTAAAATTTTTCTAAAAAGAAACCAAAATAACCTAGCCTGAAAGAGCTGTATTATTTTATTCTGCTCTAGAGTTCCACGTGTATTTACAGTAGCTAAGATATATGCTAACAGAAGAAAATATATATATATTTCAAAGCTTTTTTAAAATCCATTTTTTGTAATTTGTGGACATACTACTCAGCTGAGATTATCTACACACTTATTATTGCTTATTCTCCCTGATTCAACCTTAGATTTGCCCATGTACCCAATCATAGCATACATGCAAATACTTTAAATAGATCTTCATATATAAAATTGATTTACAGGAAACTGATGTGTTACGAGTGAAATTTTCTGAAGTGCTGCAACATGAAACTCTGAGAATTTTAAGAACATCATCCAATACATTCCAACATGTCCAAACTCAAGTAGCATTTCTCTGGGGACTGATTCTTCTGGAAATGCTACAACTAAATTTATATACAATTTGATCTGCCTTTTGCCAGACTTACTATTAAACATTTCCCATTTCTCTGGGATGCCATCTTCAGAACTGCCATTTGTAAGCCTGCAGCTCAGTATTATCTGTGTCACTTGTGCACGAGCAGTTCTTGTTCATCCAGATATGAAAATAATTGGCAACTTCATTCCAAATTAGTATGGATCTATCTTTTCCTCAGTGACATTTTAGGTCTTTACTTTCTACCTCTCTTTCCTTCCGTGTTAGTTTTAGCAACTTATACAGTAAAACTAAGACTTTCCAGCTGCAGTGTATTAATGTCAGTTATTAAGTTATACTAAAGAATACGGTTCTTTAAACAACAAAAGTTTTCTTTAGAAGAGTGTGTTGCCAGCTTTTGGAAGTATGGACTATATCAAAGTATCTGTGTAGTAATTTCACTTTGTAACTAGTTAGTGCTCACAGATTTCAATATTTCTGAGCATATTTCACAATCCTGTAAGAAATATTCATAGACTATAACTCATCTCAGGCGACTGGTTAGTCAATCTGTTTTGTTTGGTTGGTTGTTTGGGGTTTTTGTTTTGTTTTTCTTTGTACACACTAGTTGGAAAGGATGGGAAGGGAAAGCATAAGACATGAGAGTAGAATCAGACCTTCAGCATGAAAAGAATGTACTGAATTGCTTGTAACTCTTAGTGACAAAGCAAAGATAAAGAATAAAACAAAGAGCAGAATCATAGCAAATATTCTCTAAACTGTATCTCCATGTCCTGTGTTTAAGGAGAAGGACTGAAGATATTAAAGCCTTTCTGTTCAGTATATCCTTTCAGATATTGGAAAAACTGTTAGCCTGGCTCTTTTGTTTTGAGGTTACTTTCAGAGAAAGGTAAGATAGAAAAACAAAACAAAACAATCATGAGGACAATTTATCTGAATCTTGGCGAATACCAGTGATGCAAATTAGCTGTTCCATCTTTACAAGCATTTTAGTACAGTGCTCTAAATAAGCTCCATAATGGTTTGCTCTTCTCAGCAAAAAGGACATTTAGGGTCAACAGGAGAAAGACTTAATTATGTTAGATCAAGTTTAGCAAACAGTTACTCAAAGGCATCTTCAGAAACCTTTCAGGTGGAAAGAAGGGGCACAACAGAAATGTACTACCTTCCTTTTGTCTGTGACAACATATATTGTATTTGTATATGCAGCTTCATTCACTCCTAGAAAAATGACCTGAGCTCAGATGATTTGGAAGATGAAAGAAGTGGAAGTCAGGAAAGTTTACTTGGACAGAGACCTATCACATGTATTATGTCTCCAAGCTTAAACCATTACTGAGAGATACTTGCATAAAAAGCAAATAGGGTAGGAATCATATAATCTGCCCTGCATATGAATCAATTTTCCCTCTTCCTCCCCTCCTTTCCTCTCTGCTTCCTTTCTTGTTCCGATTCATGATAGTTTAGAGCTGGGAACTTCTCCAATATATTTTGAAAGCAAACTGCTTTGCTTGGTGGTCATGAATTTTACGTGGAGACTGCAAAATCCAGGTGCACGTCCCTGCTTTGCCTACTTCATATCAAGCTCTTGAGCCTGAATCATCCATCTCTGGTAGGAGCTACGTGGTCCAAGGAGTCTGATCCTTCCAATACCTTTTTCTACTCCTCTTTCAATTTCTGAGAATTTTTTCCCAACATAGATTTCCTCACCACTGATGTAGTTTCACAGAAAGATTAACTTCTGCAGCCAGCATTTTCCATGAACAACAAAATAAATTGTGTCAGATAATTCTCTGCTAGCTCTGTATGTGTTTCTCCTGAAATCTCTTCTAGGATAAAAGTCACCTTGTGAGTCCTTGGAAAGGAGGTTTGTGTTTAGTTCATGCACTTAGCTTGAGTATGGGAGTGGAATTTGGTCCTTGCAGCTGAGTGGAAAGCAAGTCTACAGCAAAGTACTTGTTTCTTTTTTGTAATATGGCTACAGCTCAGAATTGGCAGCATCTTCATTAACCAATAGGTCAAATTTGTTCTTTCTCATCAAACTTAAACACTGCCACAAGGAAACATCCCTTCTTTTCTTCTGCCTGCAAATGTCATGCAGAAAGGTGAAGTAGCAATAAATGGTGAATAGAGACGTGGAGGTTTGTGGCTTGTTTGTTTGGGTTTTTTTGAGGGACAGGCTGACAGAAGGCAGTGGCAGTGTTGGAGGAGGAAGAAAAGCAGGAAATCTGGAAGGACACCAAATCCTTGGGATTATGTTCATCCAATTCCGAGCAGGACTTACCTAATAGTACAGGAAATGTATTATATAGAAATCCTACTTATTGCACATACCAAAGTGAAGTCACGTCGGTTATGAAATTTCCCATACCACTGTCCTGTACTCATTCAGAATAGCAGTGACTTCAGCCATGTCTTAACAAAAAGCCACCGTGATGTTTAAAAACTGGCAAGAGATTTTTGAAGCCTGCTTTCACAGTGGCAAGTTTAAAGGGGAATTGAATTGCTTCAGATCATGCCAACCCTTCAGTACATACTACAGCCATTTAGACACTGAGCAAGCTGGAGAATAAAAACAATTTTCAAGCCTCTACTTCAGAGGGTGCTCTAATGTGTGGTCACAGTGTTAGTTGTGTTCTCCCACTTATCAATCCTTAGGAAATAACGTACACATTGTTACTCAGTTCTGGTTAGTGCATGTAACACTAATTCTATTTCAGTTACTTAGCTTGCTAAACCATTGACTACAGACAAAAAAAAAAAAAAAAAAAAAAAAGAGATGCTCTACATTTCAGTTCCTACAGTTAGTTTCTTCCTTCATACTGCACAGAGGTATGCTTAATGAAGCACAGGGTGAAGCATAGATTTCATCATTTCATCTTTTTTATTCAGTCAAGGAAATGGGCTACTCCATCTGCTCTGACTGAGATTAGGTGAAACAATGACAGCAAATCCATGTTGCTAGCCGATTTTTTATATATTGGGAAATGGGAACATAAAACACAAAAGGGATAACAAACCCACAATAAATCAAGACAGTTCTGAACCCTGCCTAATAAAAGTATCCATTAAGCCTTATTTTTTTCCCTTTTCGTATTTTGAGTTCACTGTGTACCAGATGGATGAAGTCTGAGCACTTATTATTACTTTATCAACAAGTTCTCTTAGAGGAAAAATAAAAAGATACGGGGCATAAAACAAAAACATGTTTTCTACTATGTTTACTTACATGACACTGTACAGTTAGGATATTTCTTTTGTTTTAAGGAATTAAAAGGTTAAGCAACACATTTAATGTGCAAGGAAATAACTTATTTGACTGAGCTCCCTTGAAATATGATAGATGGCAATTAAATGTATTCTAGCCTACAGGATGATATGTTTTATTCATTCCCAAACAAACTCAAAAGCTGAAAAGATATGAAAGAATACATTTCGCAAAGCTAGCACAATCTTATGTGAAGATAATCTTTCCTAACAACCTAACAATGTTATCCAAATTGCCTAAGGTAAAGAATGAATACAAAGGGAGAATGCACATTATGTTTCACTAAAAAGAATAAATGCTAATTTAATTAAATAAAAAGGCTGCATAGTGCTTTCAAGGTAACCACAAATGTAAACACGTTTAATCCCTGGGAAAGTGTCTGTTATAGTACATGGTACATCGCAGCTCGTGAAACTGCAATGGAAATACGAACAGAGCCTTCACAATACTGACCTAAATCTTCCTTTGCAAAGTAAGATTTGCTTTGACCACACTTCTGCAGTTTAAAATGACCGCACCCACATCTCTTCCATGGCACTGCCATTGTAACGCTTGATAGGAACAAAATTTCTTCTCAGTTACATGAAGCACTACTTATACTTCTAGAAGTTATTTTGAATTATCCCCTATGAATCTGAAAGCTAAATATAACCATATAACTATAACACAGTACTGATAATTTTTTATGTCACAGAGCCAAAATAACGCTGACTGGCTCTAGAAATCTGGTAAATGTCATTCAAATTGTATTCCAGTTTAGTAAAAAATGATCTGACAAAGCTTGGGTAAGGTGCATGCCTGAGCAATGGGCCAACATAGTCCATACAAGTTCCTCTAAACATTCAGATTCAGTATGAACAGAACCTTTACTTAACATGCCCTCTATGAAGGGATTTAAGAATTGTTAAAGCAAACCCCTAGAGGAAACATAAATTTGACTTGGGCAATCAGATACAGTTTTTGCTTAGGTGTTTCCTTTTCCTTTTTTTTTCCAAAACATTTTTAGTGTGATTAGCAAAGGCCAGATTTCATTATCTTTATTACTGCTATCTCTAATTTGGTGGGTCCTACTAATTCTTTCAACTGTAGAAAATAAATATTTCACAAGGTGCTCTTACACTCCTAGAATCAGAGATGTGACACGTTGCCTGTCTACACTCTTGCATGAATCCTTCAAAGAACAGGGTGAAAGTGCATGTGGACTTGTCTATGCGCACACCTGTGAACACGTACGTGAGTGAACAATGCTTGTTCCCATTGTCATAGCAGGCTATAAGACAAAGAGTTATTTTCCCATCAGTTCTTCAAGTTAAATCAGTGAAGTCATACATGTTTATGGCATCTTAAGAAGAAATAGATGATGTATGGAAAAAAATAATTAAAATGCTTGAGAATTAAACCAGTAAAACTGGTCAACTGGCAACTAATAAAGCTCTTTAATAAAGGAAAAAAAAATCTATTAAGAGATAATTCTAATTAATGGTAACAGCTGTGCTGAAATTTCTAGGACCTTCTGCAATGCAAACAATGAAAGGCCTTCAGCACTTTCCTTCGCACACAGACATACACTCATTTTACTAATGTCCCTTGTCCATTATTAAAAGTAAACAGTTTTCAAAATGAATACAAAAATTATCTGGTGGACAGCGAAATGTCATTAATAGTTTCTGCATTTGTATACTTAAAGTGGGCATCTTATGCAGAAGGACATTAAAGGATAATGGAGAAATGCCTTTGCAACCTCAATAAATTGGCTCTTGATTATCCAGCAACACATGGGACTATCAAATATACATCCTTTCTAATGCCTTGACTTTCTACTAGAATAGAATCACTGGGGTTGAAAAAGACCTTTAAGATCATTGAGTCCAACTGTTAACCTAGCAATGCCAGGTCCACCACTAAACGATGTCCCTAAGCACCACATCTACACATCTTTTAAATACATCCAGGGATGGGGAATCAAAAACTTCCACTGATAGCCTGTTCCAATGCTAGACAACCCTTTTGGGGAAGGAATTTTTCCTAATATCCAACCTAAACCTACCCTGGCACAGATTGAGGCTGTTTGCTTTTGTCTTATCACTTGCTATCTGTGAGAAGATAAGGACACCCACCTTGCTACAACCTCCTTTCAGGCAGTTGTAGAGAGCAATAAGGTCTCCCCTGAGCCTCCTTTTCTCCAGGCTAAACAGGCCCAGTTCCCCCAGCTGCTCCTCACAAGACTTGCTCTCTAGATCCTTTGCCAGCTTTGTTGCCACTCCCTGGACACACTTCAGCACCTTTCTTGTAGTGAGGGGTCCAAAACCGAACACAGAACTTGAGGTGCAGCCTCACCAGTGCCGAGTGCAGGGTAACAACCACTGCCCTAGTCCTGCTGGCCACACTATTCCTGACACAGGCCATGATGCGGTTGGCCTTCTTGGCCACCTGGGCGCACTGCTGGCTCATGTTCAGGCAGCTGTCGACCAATATCCCAGATCTTTTTCCCCTGGGCAGCTTTCCAGCCACTCTTCCCCAAGCCTGTAGTGTTGTCTGGGGCAGTTGTGACCCAAGTGCAGGACCTAGCACTTGGCCTTGTGGAACCTGATACAGTTGGCCTCAGCCCATTGATCCAGCCTGTCCAGATCCCTCTGTAGAATCTTCCTACCCTCAAACAGATCAACATCCCCTTCCCCGCTTATTGTCCTCACAAACTTACTGAGGGTGCACTTGATCACCTCATTAGGATCATTGATAAAGATACTAAACCAGAACTGTTCCCTATAGTAAAACCTGTGGAACACCACTTGTGACCAGCCACCAACCAGACCTAACTCGATTCACCACCACCCTTTGGACCCATGCATTCAGATAGTTTTTTATCCACTGAAGGTACACCTATCCAAGCCATGAGCAGACCATTTTTCCAGAAGAATGCTGTGGAAAATGATGCCAAAGACTTTACTAAAGTCCAGGTAAAAAGAACCTACAATCTTTCCCTCATCCACTGAGTGGGTCTCCTTGTCATAGAAGGAAATCAGGTTACTCAAGCAGGACCTGCCTCTCATAAACCCATGCTGACTGGACCTGATCACCTCATTGTCCTGTACGTGCCCTGTGATGGCACTCAAGATGATCTGCTCCATAATGTGGAGTTTTGGACACTCCGATTATCGCAAGTTGGGTCACATACAATTAGGTACTTTTTCAGCACCACAGATGAACAGCAATGAAGGCTTACAAAAATTTCACTGCTTTATGTTCTAGACTCAAAATAGGCAACATCTTTTCATGGAAGATATTTGTTAGTAGTTCTTTTTTATGCCTCTCAGTACTGTTCCTTGCTCACTGAAAAGACTGAAGCTCATCAGTAACAAACCACTTCTAGGAACCAATAAAATGGAGCAGAACACTTTTCCACTATCCTAGATTTTGCATTTGACCATGCTCTGAACTAAGTGAAGCATGACTGCTCTGCCCTTCCACCAAGACAGGGAATTAAATGCTTCCTTTTTGTCAAGTTTGCTAGTATGTCCATATAAATCAGAGTGGGTGCCATCACCTTGACAGACATAGTCACTGTCCATTTTCTTTGAATTTTGGGCTCTACAGTAAATGCAGTAAAGCATTGTTAGTGGAAGGGGGAACTGACCACAGTTTCCTGAGGACTTGAGAGCCCTAAACTGGTCTGAAGTCTTAAAAAACCCCAAAAAAACCTGCAAAAAAAAAAAAAAAGTGAAAAGAGAAAGAAAAAAGAGGATGAAAGAAGGAAGATAATGAATGGTGAAAAGAGGAGAAAGTGGGGCAAAGGGACAATAAGGTGGGGAAAGGGATGAAAGGTGGGAAAAAGTGACAAAAGAGGCAAAAATGAAAGGGAAAAGGAGAGGAGGGAAGCAACAAAGAGGGAAAGAAAGAAAAGTTGGAGAGGAGAAGAAAGAGCGAGATGGAAGGAGGGAGAATGACCGGGGAAGTAAATACATGACCAGAGTTCCAGTCAAGAGGAGATGTAAATCTATACAGCTTCAGGTCTCACCTGTTTCAATGTTTATGTATCTCTATACAATGTATAGGTAGTAGGTCCTGACTGCTCTTTTCTCTAGAGCACCATTTTCTTATCATTTTTAAATCAGTACACATAACACGACATTGCCCTGTCTGACAGTCACAATGAAACGTGAAGCCCTTATCAGTCACCAAGGAAAGGGGATTCTTCCTGCTGCAAAAAAACAAGATGTTGTTATGATAGTAGAGCTTCTACCTAGAATGTAAATAGCATCTAGGGTCTTTTTTCATTTTTCCTCAGTCAATTAAGAATCGTGTATGATTTTACTGGTAAAGGCTAGTTGTGAGGGGCCTTCTCCATTTAGCCTTCTATGGTGTTGTAGAAGAAATAATTTCTTTCATGACATCATTCTACAGAATACAGCCTGCCAGAAAATGAATTTTGGTTAGTCCAGTACAAATAATTGTGAGCAAGGAAATATCCCTGTATTTTTATTATATATTTATATTGTTAAATCTCACTTAAATTCTACCTTAAGACCATGTTTGAGGCTCAGGTGTTGCATGAATCTCATTCTGACTTTCAGCACAGATATTAATTCTTTTTTCAGTGCTAGCAATACAATTCACTCCATTTTAAATATATTATTTATAAAATGGCTTCCTGCATATATTTATCTTCATACACACATGCAAATGCACACACATTTATAACTTTAGCAAATGTCAGACATTAAAGGAAATATGCATTGATTAATTCATAAGCGTGGCCACAAAGCATTTTCAAGAGCAATTAGTTGTTGCAAGATTAAGACTTGAGAAGACAAACGTAGAATTCAACAGAGGTGTGGTGAAAAGGAATAAATAAAATAATTCTCCCAGACTTTCATGTGAGTGGACCGTCATCACAGGCACCCCATTTCCACCTTCTCAAAAAAAAAAAAAAAAATCTCTTCTGAAAGCTAATAAATATTTTAACAGGAATCAAGACTCAGCATGTACCCGTTGACCTAGTCATGAAAACTTTGGCAATAACATGGTTTAACAAGACTATCACATACTGTTCTTCTTTTCCTGTTAATAAAGTTTGAGCAATTTTATTTAAATTGTACAAATTTTAGAAGAAGTTACAATTGACACTTCAGGAAGATTCTTCACAAATTAACCATATAAAGACATGGGATGATGGGAAGGAGGCAAGAAAGTGTGCAACTAAGACCTAGAATTTACTGTCTTCCATTTCTACTAATATTTTGTGTGTTCAGAGTGAGGGGAACAGTGATCATACAAAAAATAAATTAAGCTAATTGCTGGCATGTACTTCTGTGCTGAGATGGGCATGGCTGCATTCACTGAAATCCTGTAATTCCCCATGGTATTGAGAAGGCAGGAAATAATAGCGTAGACCTGGCATAATTATGACAGTCAGGTTTCTTCTGTCAAGTATTAATTCTGAGGCTTTTCATAAGGCTTTTTTTTTTTTTTTTTTAACAGTGAGTAATATCCCAGACCATACAAACCCTCTGTCTCCATCATCTCTTTAGATCTGTTAGGACACAGTCTATATTTACCAGTAATGACGTATATAGTCACAGGAATCCATAAATGAACATGGGCAGACAAAATTTTCCCCTACAATCATGCTTGCCTGGGCAAAGCACCTGAAGGTAGTAAAGCTACATAAAATTCTTGTGCTACGTGTTGCTTGAAGGTCAGGTGTTTTTCAGCATAGAGACGATGGCATGTGTAGATAGATATTTTCAAAACTGCCTTCACTAAGACACAAAAAGTTAGTTGGAAATGATTTTCCTCCCTTTACTCAGCAACTGTTATCACCATATTTCCATAACCTAAAACCGAGCAAACTGAGGAGTACTGCTGGAAAATTCCCTTCCCCTTAAAGGTGTAGATTTCACTCCTTCACAAATCAAAGAATGAATCATAATTTATTTAAATAGATAGATAGATAGATAGATAGATAGATAGATAGATAGATAGATAGATAAAAGCAGTTTCAGACCTCACCCTGTACATCTGGATTGAAGACATTGGCCAATACTTCACAGTGATGCAGAGCACCAGTAGCCTGCTATTACACTCACAACAGCTGGAACTGCAAACCCTAATTTGGAGTAATAATGTAATACCATAAAAGCAAATGCTTATTTGGGTTTGGTTACAGCACTTCAGCTTTCACAACATATGACCCCACCCACACAGAGACAGTTTCATCTTAAAAAAAAAAAATGGGGATAAGCCATATTACCTCTATAATTTTGTCTATAGACATCTGCATGGGTTACATTTCCAGTTTATGTTCTGGCAATAATCCTTCTAGACAGTTCTGTCCCCTTCAAGGTTTAACTGTAACTACAGCAACTTGCTTCTTAACTCTCAGACAGTCCACCTTCTAAGACAAGCTCACTTCCTTGGTATCACTTCTCCTCTGTGGCCCTGAGCCCCTTTTGATATTTCACTTTGCTACCCTCCCTGATGGCCTCTGTTCCTCCAGTACTAACTCATTCCATAGTAACATCAGACAGCACAGTCCTCCAGCATGGGCACTGTGTTTAATATGGCAGAGCGAACCCTTCTGATCTCACCACCAGTTTCTTAACAAGGGGGCCTTTAGCACTTGAAAACCACCATAATGTTAAAAGCAAACAAACAAAAATCTTCCCTGAAACTTTCATAGCTCACTTAGTGGTGGTGACAGATGTCAGACTGACACCACTGGAGAAGAGAGTTTTCAGTGATGCATAGACAGGCTCTGGTTAGGCAGTGATAGTCCTTCTTACCTCCTGTAGCACTCTCCAGACCTCCCCTCATGAATACAACATGGTGCTGAAGGCATCACCTGGAGAGACCACCTTGAAGAACAGTGTCAAATTAATGCTTAGGTTCTTAGCTGACACTGCCAAGAGAGGTGCCAGTCTTGATGGTCTTTGTAATGTAGATACCTGCCACCCACTGAGAGCCAGACTGAGAGACCATCAATTCATAAATTTATTCTATTTATTTTATGACATCACATCAATTAAACTTCTATTCAGAAACCTCAGGTTGCAGATGAAAATACCTCCAGGCAATACCTTCACATTTAAATTAAAATAATATCTCACTTCATCTAGCTTCTTCTGTTCCTCCTTCCCTCTCATTGTAGCTTGGAAATGACATACAACAGATGAAGGAGTATGGAAACAAACTTAAAATCAACATTTTAGACATTATCCCAGCAGGTGTGCATGTTTTACTTGGAATTTATGAGCAGCAGTAAATATTGCTAACTAACTCAGCTTTGCCCATCTTGCCACAAACTCTCTCTAGCCAACTTATACGCAGCATCCCACTGCCACTGGTGGCAGTGGACACAGCTATCAGAACCTGCTACAGTACACTCTGAGGAGCTAACACTTTCTAGTACTGCCTCCCAGTAATGGTTTGAAGTTGTAAAAGCTTTTAGGTTTTTCCTGTTTGAATGTGTATTAGCAATCAGCAGAACAGATCTCTTGGTAAAGTAATGGTTTGGGCTCCTTTCTGTTCAAATCACTTGGCCTAAATAAGCAGTCTGTCACTGCTAAATTCCATTACTCATTTCCTGTCATTAAATTAGATGAGATTAATAAATAGAAACTGAAAGACAGTCAGCCAAATTTAGCTCCCCAGTGAAACTCATCCCCAAATGAAACTGTGAAGAGAGCCTGATTGTTCACTATTCATACTACGGGGTCTTTTTTGTTCATTGTGGAAATGCTCAAGCATCGTGGGATTGCTTTGCCTAATCACTTTTCTTAACCCAGTTTGCCCCAGACAGACATCCCAATCATATACCTGATAGGAAATACTCCTAGACACCAGGCAGGTTTTGAAACAAATGAGAAGAGAATCCAGTCACCCAGAAAAAGCAAGACAAATGAGTGACATTTCAATGAAATAGTGTAGTCACTGTGTCCTCATGCAGCCAGAGAGAATAAAACATTTGCAAAAAGAAGCACCAAGCAGCATATACAGCCTTCAAAGCTATTTGCTCTGCAAGGGTATCCCATTCCACGTGCCCCACTAGTGCCCATTCTTCTGAGGTGCTGGCCTGAAACTGTCCCCCACATCCCTGTCTCCCCACTTTCCTCCCCAACATTACAGCACTTGGTTAAGCAAATCAAGCGTGTGAGTAAAGCTGCAACTGATGCTTTGCCCTGAATCTGATCCTATAGTGCCTGGGCATGGTGAGACAGAGGAGACTGTTATTGTAGTGGCATCTGGCACCAGCTCCTGTATGTTAGTTTCCTGACGCTTTCCATTATAAGATTATGGCAATCAATTTTTTTAATAATGTTAACACCTCTATTGTTTGCCTTTGAAATCTGGCAGAAGCAGCAATTGCCTTAAGGCCAGTGTCATGCCTTTCGCTGGTAGTGTTAATAAATTCATATTTGGACAAGTAATAGAGGTGTTGAAAATCACTCTGTATTTTCCAGAACCCAGAGTTTTTTGGCAACTAGCTAAAACCCCCAGAGATATTTGATGTGTCTGCCTTCATGCTGCACTTACAACATTTCCATGAATGGCTGTGTCTTGAGCTAGTACAGACAAGAGTGCTCTTCCAGTCCACCAAGGGGACTCAGCGTAATAAGCACAGGATTATGACGGCCAGTGTCGGGGCGTGGTATGGTGGCAGCTACATAAGGAAGCCAGGAAGGAAGAACAAGGCACTGGGATGACACATCAGGAGTGTGGGAGCAGTTGACAAAGAGAAGAGATTGAAAAGAATGGAAGCGGGAGGGGTATAGGCAAAGAAGACACTATTTCAAAGGAAAATTAACTCAAAGAAATAGAGCTTACTGTACATCTCCCTCAAATGCCCAGCTCACACAGGGAATGACCTTTTTTAAATCAACTGAATAACCTGTTTCTGTTTGACAATGCTTAGTTGGAAGTTACTTGTATTATCATGCTAAAGCTCAAATTTTATCAATGGAGAATGATAGATTCTTCAAGAAATGAATGAAATAAGGGAAAAGGGAATACAGTATCTCCTTAGGTCACATATGTGGTCTAGATTCCCTTCATTGGTTTACATTTTTATGCTTAAAGGTAGACCCCAACGCGTCAACCGAGAGTGATGGGGAGGAAGAGAGGAGCACAAAATTACTAGAAAGCAGTGAGCTGTGAGGCAGTCACATTGCTGATGGAAAGCGGAGGCAATGGCAAAACCTCAAGGCGCCGTGAACACCTATGCTTAAAAAGGGAAGCAGGTTGAAATCTGGTCTCCTCTGAACTGGGCAGACCTGCTGTTTCTAGCTCAGTTAGCCATGTCACTGAGCATCCTAGCATGGCCCTGGGGACTCACATCCACCTTCAGCCTCCATCCAATTTTCTGGCCTTCATCTTCCCAACATCCGAACAAACGCTGCAGTTATGCTTTGAGTGCTCCCAGGAGCAGCACTCTTGGCACGCACTGCTGGTCTGCTACTGTCTTCAAAATTTGAGAGCTCCAGGACTTTAACTGAGCCAGTTATGGAGTTTTTATAACAGAAGTTATAGTAATTGAGTGCTACATCTGGCTCAGCTAAGATTTCTAGATATGATGATAGCCTGCATTAAGATTTTGTAGTTGTTCAGCAGGGCTTGAACACAAAGCATTCCAACACAGCTGAAGTAGCAGTGGCCTGCTTTGGCAGGGAAGGGGTAAACTATATTCCTATGGTATCCATGTCATCTCTAGACCCTTTTTTACAAAAATCTCAAAGTCAGCATGCTATGTAAGCAGAGATTCAAACAAATCTTGCAAGGCCGCCTGTTTCATACTATCTAACAAAAAGAAAGGCTTCTGCAAATAAGAGTATGGAAACCAACAAGTCCCATTCCAGCCAAGACTATTAACTCTGGGATTACTGCTTATTTATTTCCCAGGAATGCTTACATATTAATTATTTCAAAGCAATGCTCCAAATTTTTTTCCCAAGGGGCCATGTTAATATAACCCTCCTGAGCTACTCTTTTAGTATACACCAGTATACACCAGACAAAGGCTGCACAAAGATTTGACAGTGTAGAGGTAAGGTCTTTTGCTATATAAAATTCCACAGCATTTGTAGGTGGACTAGGGGAAGGTAATGTTCATGTCCCAATCAAACTTCTCTTGAGCTATTAAATTGCATTTTAGTTGCACTGCAGCTTTTGATGGGTGTTATATCTTTTTCTGTATTTTCTTGAAATATTACCGAGTACTGCCATGCAGTGTTGAAATCCTTTTCTATTCCATCTCATTTTAACAATGAGTAAAATTATAGTATCTGAGACAGAGTCATCAAAGCTAATGGAAGTAATTCCTTGGGGTTTAAATCAAAATCATGTTAAGATTTACAAGTTATAATTTAAGTATGTGCAATATTTTGAAAGTTCCTGGGAAAAAGGTGTTCTGGAAACAGTAAGGATCATTGCAAGGTGTAGTTGTTCCTACAGGATAAATTATGGTTCAAGAACATAATATATAATGTAATTCTTATAGAATTGTGTACAACAAAGTGAAAGAAAACCCAAACCCACCACATACAAAAAGAAAAGAAACAATTTGTTTAAATACAGGTTAATCACTATTTCACAACATAAGCAAACAGTTGTTTTATAATTTTAAATTAATTCTTTCCATTTAGCAGTCAGAGCCCAGCGTGAGAACTGAACCAGTTATGACATGGAAATAATGCTCAAATAAATACATTTAACTTTAGGGGAAGGGCTTGTTCATCTCTGCATTAAATAGAGAATGATTAATACTTCAACTATTGTTTTAATACCTAAAGGGCGACAACTACTATTTTCCTATTAAACATTAGTACTGACTCAGCGTGTGGTTATATGAGGTGTTCCTCTTCAGATGTGTCAACCAAAAACGGAGCCCACAGCAATTGCAGCGCAACTCTGAAGTCAGAGCAAATGGAAAGAGGCACGTAGTCAGAATCTGAAGATGTTAGTAAAAATCTTTTTCTTTCTTTCCCTGTCAGTCTACCTTCCTACTAAATGCCAGTTTTGTTTTAAGATTTTATTGTTTAATCATACGTTATAATCACAGCTTTTAATCTCGCTCGCTAGTACTATATACTGCTTCATGTGTGGTGTATTGGGAGAAACCAGGAAAACCTCACAACGGATGCTTTCTAGGTGCAGATGTGTTGTTTACAGTAGTACACTTTAGCATTTTGGATAGTGAAAGGTCATTTAAAGTGGATTTACTGAAAGGAGGGAAGGGGAAAGGACTTTCGACTCCCTCCAGTACACATTGGTTGGTGTGGTAAATGTTTCCCTACCACAAGATGCAGTTCCAGACATGAGGTTTCATAACTGCTTGCCAACCCTTTCTCACTAACCAAATCAGATCTGAGTCCTTTCCTTTTATACACATTTTTAGTCTTGGATTTTCAGTCACTTAAAAATTTCCCAGGCCAATCCACTTTGGCTGAAACACCTTGTACCCACTTTCTACCAGAAGGCAATTTCTTCTTTACTTGAGTTTCAGTGTGAGCAAATCCCATTTATGTATATCTGCACTCTCAACTCACATGTTTCCCCTATGTTCCAAGTAAGGTCTTGCAGTCATATAGCAAGAACTCAAAACCAAAGCTGTGATTTTTGCATGTGGATACATATAAAGGTTCCTGCATCTCCTAATGACATGAATAATGCTACCAAATAATGCTACAAATTTCATAAGACAGCTCAAGTAATTGGTGTAACTGATACCCACCCTGACAAGCCAAAAGCTACCAGTAAGAGAATACCTAAATTAGGAAATAAAAATTACTAAAAAGAGACAGGAGACACAATTAATGTAGTCCAAGACTGTAAGGCAGTCAGCACCAAACCACGACTCTGCTGAGCAATATGTAAATTTATGTCAGGTTCTCAAAAGCAGAGTGAACACAAACAGTATACCTCAATTGTTTACTTCAAAGGCTGGTGAGTTTCTTCCTAGTCCCCAGACTTACTGCTGCTTGCAAGTAGATAATATTTACATTATATATATGTATATGTAGACCTAAGTATAGATGTATGTACACATATGCATGTGTACAATATAAGTGTAAAATACACATAAAACAGTTTTTTCTATTATATAAATGGCACAACCTATCTAGACACGTATATATAACCAATCACATTTTCATGTTTATATATTGGTCCCACAGGATCAGGACTGAGCAACCTGAAGTACAGGAATTCATTCCATACCCAGATCTCTCTGTGATAAGTGCATTCTTCAAGAAAGTTGAGCTTTTCCCCAGCAAGAGACAGCTTAAAATGCTGAACATGGCTTTTTCCTCTAGCCAGACCACAAAACCATTTCTCAAGAAAGAATGACCTCATATCTTATTAGAATCATAGAATCATAGAATGGCCTAGGTTGGACAGGACCTTAGAGATCATCTAATCCAACCTCTCTGTCACAGGCAGGGACGCCTCTCAACTAGGTCAGGCTACTCAAGGCTCTGTCCAACTTGGCCTTGAACACCTTCAGGGAGGGGGCAGCCACAACATCTCTGGGCAATTTATTCCATAGTCTTGCCACCCTTGTACTGAAGAATTTCTTCCTAAGATCTAATCTAAATCTATTCTCCTTCAACTTAAACCCATTTCCCCTTGTCCTGTCAGTGGATGCTCTTGCGAAAAGTCCCTCCCCAGCCTTCCTGTATGATCCCTTCAGGTAGTGGAAGGCAGCTATTAGGTCCCCCCGAAGTCTTCTCTTTTCAAGACTGAACAATCCCAGCTCTCACAGCCTGTCCTCATAGCAGAGGTGCTCCAGCCCCTGGATCATCTTTGTGGCCCTCCTCTGAACACGCTCCAACAGATCTATGTCCCTCTTATGGTGGGGGCACCAGAACTGGATGCAGTATTCGAGGTGGGGTCTCACAAGAGCAAAGGGGGAGAATCACCTCTCTTGACCTGCTGGCTACGCTTCTCCTGATACATCCCAGGATGTGGTTGACCTTCTGGGCTGCATGAGCGCACTGCCGGCTCATGTTGAGTTTCTCATCTATCAACACCCGCAAATCGTTCTCTTCAGGGCTACTCTCAACCCACTCTGTGCCCAGTTTGTATTTGTGCCTAGGATTGGCCCGACACAGGTGCAGGACCTTGCACTTAGACTTGCTGAAGCTCATGCAGTTTGCACTAGCCCATTTCTCAAGCCTATCCAGGTCCCTCTGGATGGCATCTCTTCCCTCAAGTGAGTCCAGGGCACCACACAGCTTGGTGTCGTCGGCCAACTTGCTGAGGGTGCACTCAATGCCATCATCCGTGTCGCTGACAAAGATGTTGAACAGCACTGGACACAGAACAGACCCCTGAGGAACACCACTTGTCACTGGTCTCCGTGTGGACATCGAGCCATTGACCACAAATCTTTGAGTGCAACCATCCAGCCAGTTCTTTATGCACCACGTGCTCCATCTGTCAAATTCATGTCTCCATTTTAGAGACAAGGATGTCATGTGGGGCAGTGTCAAACGCCTTGCGCAAGTCCACGAAAATGACATCCATTGCTTTTCCCATGTCAACCAGCGCTGTAGCTTTATCGTAGAAGGCCACTGAATTAGTCAGGTACGACTTGCCCCTGGTGAAGCCATGTTGGCTGTCACCAACCACGTGACTATCTTTTAAGTGCCTTAGTACAGCTACCAAGAGAATTTGTTCCATGATTTTACCTGACACAGAGGTAAGGCTGAATGGTCTGTAGTTTTTCGGGTTGTCTTCGGTTCCTTTTTTAAAGATGGGAGTTATGTTCCCCCTTTTCCAATCTGTGGGAACCTCACCAGACTGCCAGGACCTCTCAAATATGATGGCTAGTTGGCTGAGCAACTTCAGCTGCCAGTTCCTTCAGGACCCGTGGATGTATCTCATCAGGTTCCATGGACTTGTGCACCTTCAGGTTCCCTAGGTGTTCCCAGACCTGATCTGCTCCTTCCCTGGGTGATTCTTCATTCTCCCAGACCCAGCCAACACCCTCTGTGATATGGGTGGTGTAGTTTGAGTGGTTGCCAGTGAAGACTGAGACAAAGAAGTTGTTGAATACTTCAGCCTTCTCCAAATTCTTGGTAACCAAGTTACCTGTATCGTTCCAGAGAGGCCCCACATTCTCTCTCATTTTTCTTTTTTTCTCTTACATACCTGTAAAATCCTTTTCTGTTATTTCTGATATCTCTGGCCAGATTTGACTCTGTCAGGGCCTTAGCTTTTCTAACTTGGTCTCTGATTACACAAGCAACTTTCTTGTAATCATCCCAGGCTACCAGTCCCTGCTTCCATGCTTTGTGAGTTCCCCTTTTGTATTTGATTTTCGTCAGGAGTTCTCTGTTTATCCATATAGGTCTCCTCATGTTTTTGCCGGCTTTCTTCCTTTTAGGGATGCAATGCCTTTGAGCTTGGAGGAGATGATCCTTGAAAGTCAACCAGCTTTCTTGGGCTCCCAGTCCCTCCAGGGCTTTATCCCATGGCACACTAGCAAGGAGGTTCGTAAAGAGGTGAAAGTCAGCTCTCCTGAAATCAAGGGTTTCAAGCTTGCTGAGCTTTCCCCTCTTAGCTGCCCTTAGGATCTCAAACTCCACCACCTCATGGTCACTGCAGCCGAGGCTACCCACGAGTTTAACATTACCCACCAGCCCTTCCCTGTTGACGAGAACGAGGTCTAACATGGCACCTCTCCTCGTTGGTTCCTCTATCACTTGGAGACGGAAGTTATCATCAATGCATTCCAGGAATCTCCTGGATTGCTTGTTCCCTGCCGTGTTGTTTTTCCAACTGATATCGGGGTGGTTAGAATCTCCCATGAGGACCAGGGCTTGTGAATGAGCAGCAACACCTATCTGCTTATGAAGGGCCTCGTCCACTTGGTTGTCCTGATTGGGTGGTCTGTAGCACACCCCCACTGTAAAGTCTCCTACCCTTCCTTTGACTCTGGTCCACAGGCACTCGGTTCTTTTGTCATCACTTGCCAGGTAGAGCTCCATGCATTCTAGCTGCTCATTGACATAGAGGGTAACACCCCCTCCTCATTTCCCCTGCCTGTCCTTCCTGAACAGTTTATACCCTTCTAGTCCAACACACCAATTGCAGGAGTCATTCCACCATGTCTCTGTGATGTCGATCAGGTCATAGTGCTGCAGACTCACAAGCATCTCCAGCTCCTCTTGTTTATTGCCCAGGCTGCAGGCATTCATATAAAAGCATTTGAGTTTGGCCCCTGATAAGCTGTCTGGAGCCCCCAGTAAAGTACAATTGTACTTCATCTGTGCTAGTGACTCTTCTTCTGATGTCACTATGTGTATCCCAGGGTCATTTTCATTTGATCCAGCTACCACCCCTTCCCCCTTCATATTTAGTTTAAAGAACGCTCCATGAGTCCCACCAGCTCATGACTGAGGATCTTTTTTCCCCTTTGCGTTATTTGAACACCATCTGGTTTCAGTAGACCAGGTGCCCTGTAGATCTCCCCATGGTTAAAAAACCCAAAGCTAGACCGTTGGCACCACCCTTTTAGCCAAGTATTAATCTGCTGCACTTTGTGCACCCGAGCGCGAAGTGAATGAGCTCGTGCACACACACGCACATATATACCAGCATGCACATGCAACTGAACAGGCAAGTAGAAGATGAGAGACGGACTTTTAGGGACAGGACTTCCAAGGAAAGGTAACTAAACATGGATTTTTTGAATCCAAGCTCTTTTCTAAAGGTGATGGCTGATGATGGTTCCTCAAGAACTTTGAAAATTACCCAAAGAATTTGCAGACTTATTTTGCACTTTCTCTTCTTTTCACTTCTCTTATTTGAACCTGACAGACAGATAAAGAAAGAGTCTGTATTTGTCATCTCTTTGGGTTGCTTGGAGGGGAAAAGCAACTTGGTATTTTCTTTATAAACACTCCACTAGGACAGAATATGCAGAAACCATTCAGGATAAGAAGTGCTAAAACTGCATACAAAAGCTGCAGAATAACAGTGAGTATCTGGACATTACCATGGAAATTATATACCATAAATGTGTGAGGGAAAAGCAATCTGAGTTCTGCATATTTTTACATGGTGTGTTTACACTCTTTTGAATATTTTCCTGATTCTGATTGCCCTTTGTTGATAATGATACAGCAGAAAAGAAAAAGATAAGAATATAACTATTCCTGGAAAAAAAAGAAAAATTAAGGAAAGGCTTACATAGGAAGAAAATGAAATAGACTACTACTTGACTGCTGGAAAAAGAGATGACAGGGGAGAAATATAATAGGTTTTACAAAGTTATGAATGGCAAAGAGAAGATGAGCAGAAAATTACTATTTCCTATTTCTCATAACATAAAAAAAATAGAGAGAATTCAGTTCCCTCCACATTAAAAACAAACAAAAGGAAGTATTTTTTCACACAACATAATAATTAAACTGTGGAAGTCTGCCACAGGATGTTGTGGAAGCCAGCTCTGTAACCAAGGTCAAAAAAGGTTTTATTAAAACTCAGGAAGAACAACTCTATTGGTGGCTATTCAAAATGATGGTGTGAATGCATGCTCCAAATCACCCTCTAAATCAGCAATTACTGAGAGACAGGGGAATTTAACTGGAGATGATTCACTTAATATTACCCTGTGCATCTGCTGATTGCCCCTGCCACAGGCAGTCCAATGGGCTAGCTGCACCTTGATTCTGACCTAATATGGTTATTTATGTCCTCTCCGAAACCTTTAAATAGCAAGCTCTGTATAAGTGTAGGTCCTATGGAATAATACACATAAACCGAGAACTACATTTTCCTTTCATTTTCATTGCAATATTATATCCTCAAACTGATGAAGAGATGAAGCTGTCATACATGCTATCATAAATCATCAAAAGACTTCCCAACATATGGTACAGGGTCATTTCCCCCTTAATCTCCACGTAGTTTCACAGTTCACTTACTTTTGCTATGTGTGCATGTTTAAATGTGTGAATGCTGATTTAAAAAGGACTACTTGCCCGCTTAATGTTAGGCGTATGCCTAGGCTGGTTTGTAGGCCTGTGATTTCATAACTGTAACATGATCAAAGAGTTGGCTTTTTCCATAAAATTAACATGTGTGGTATAGACTGATGCAGGGCATTCTGTGACCTTAACGTTCATTGAAGAATCTGATACTGGCTGAGGCCAGGCATGCAGTAGGAGTTTTCCATGTAGTCCCACGATGCCTTTCAATTCTGACATAGGTTCCAGCCCTCTTGAATATTTCAGTCCCTGTTGTGCTTGGTTCTGAACCAGAAAAGCTCAGCAGCCTTTCCTTAACTTAACCACTCATGTAGTCTCCGTGAAGTCCGTTTGGCTATTTGTACCTCCTACGTGCTTTGTTTTCTCATAGGTCTAGTGCACAAATCTGGCTTTCAGCACACTTTCTGTTCCACTTCTCTGGACTGCTTCAAAGTATGGATTTTGTAGCAGCTGTATCTTTATTATTCATTAGGTATCCAGATGAAGAAAACAAACTCATGTCAACTTATTCAGGATGTTAGCCCATCTCTCATGAGATGAAAAGGGCATAACTAAAAGGACACTGTCCCAAATTCATAATTTATTCCTAACTAATCCTACTGCAGTTTTCTTAGGATTGCCATAAATTTTAAAGGATCAACATTACTTCTGGTGTGCAGACTACCTAAGCAAGGGATCTTATTTGAAAACTGGAAGGGATAAGTGGCAATATTCAAATTGTTCTCCTTTGAACTTCTGCAAGAACATTACACTCTTTATGTTTTTCCCATTTGCATTGTTATGTGAAATGTTGGTGACTGTTCTGCCAGCCTGTAATACATAGTGGCTGCTCGTATTTAAAACAAGTCACACTCCTGACATATTGGGAAGTATCACAGCCCAGTATAATATTTGGCCTTCAGATTTTTGTTTTGCAACAAGAGGACCAACAGTCTAGGTCGGCAAAAGCGACTTTGGTTACTAGAGTTCGGACATGAACTTGGTTTGCTAATGCCAGAGAAATACAAGAGCCTCCTTTCATGCTCTTAATGAAATCATTAATTATGTCAGCAGCTCAAACGATACATCTCCAAACACTTTACATTACTTTGCAAATGGGTAGTCACATATAAGTCTTAGAAAAAAATGTTCTTAAATTCCAAATGCATAAATTCCACTCATAAATAGATTTCCAGTTGCAGGGGTTTGTACAGTCATTGTCTCTCATCTTCTTACTCTGCCATACTGTGACTCAAGATTCTGTTACTGCTTGTGGAAAAGAAAAATAAAATTAAAAATTCTATACTGTTTCCTTGTTGCAACCTAAATGAACTTCCTGAGCCTGAAAATTTGCCGTGCTTCTGATTAGCAAAGAAACCATCTCAATAGACTTCTTTCTTTTTACCTAAACATTTACCATACTTGTGACCCTCATTATATTTCCTACAATTACTAAATAGCTTGTTTTGATTAAATAATCAACCTGCTGACAATACTATAAATAATTATTTTTTTTCCTTGTTTCAGCATGCATAGCTTCATCTTTTAAAGCCTCCATTACAGAAATGAGCTTTTGTTTATGATAAATAAAACCAGACTTAACTGTTAAAATCAAAGGTAGTCTCAGGGAAAACTGTTTCTCACAAAGGTATGTTAATTTTTTCTGTCCTTTACACTGTAGTACGCTTGGAGAGACAGAGAACTTGTGAAATAAAGCAAGAATCAATGCTTAGTGCTTTCACTATTTTTTTCTCATAAGAATATATCACCTAATTATTTATTTCAAGAAGGCCAACTCCAGGGTTATTGTTTGTTTCAGTAAACAGTGTTTTCTTGCCTTTCCCTCATCACTGAAAGATGAAGTTTATCTGGTCTGTGATGGTATAAAAAGAATAAAAACCTCAGTAGCATTGGGAATAAAGCAAAGTAAACAAGATGATATAAATATATCAAAATTAATACACTTCATTACGAAGTCTGTCATTATGTTTAAGGCCAAGCACTGTATTCACATGTGCTGTCACAACATAGTGAAACTTCTAATAAAACCTGCAAAAGAGACTGAAAAAATCCAACAATATTTCCTCACACAGCAGTGTTTTCATGGAACTCTTGGACTTAAAGGTGTGATTACATAAATCATAAAGTGCTTCCAGCAAGACCCTGGAAATAATGACAGAAATGCAGAAAACTTTCAGATATGTCTCCTGGCAAATATTCTTAGCGGACCTTCCAGTACAGAGGATAGATTGAGCAATCAGTTTTAACTGGGATTTGAGGCAATGGTTTCAAGTCAGTGAAGTGGCTGGCTTGGCTTCGTTCTTTGCAGCAACATGAGAGACTCGGTATTTTCCATATGAAATACTTAAAGGAGTAATGTAAAACTCAAGATGTTTCTAAAATAGCTACAATAGCAGAGTGGTATAATCAAACTGTACACAAAATAAATAAGCCAGAATGGAAGACCTTGGTGGTCAGGATATAAACTAACCGTAGGAGGCAAACTTATTACAAAAGTGAGATATCCACAAAAGAAAATAATCGACCTGAGGGATTAAAACAAACAAACAAACAAAACCAAAAAAAAAAGCAAAAATGCAAACCCATACTTTTCCTACTAAAGTAAAAGTTCAGCAACAGGAAGATTGAAACACGCTATGTTGTAACAAAACTGAAGTTGATCGAAGTTCATTACAAGAATTACAGCATACAAGCAAAATTACAATACCTGTGAACTTTGCACTTGGCAAAATATTCCTGTCCTACATTAATTGGGTGAAATAAGACAGAGAAAGCCACATCATTGTTTTAAACACGCTGTAGTTCTTTCTGTCTTTAAACAACCCATATTTGACAGCATTCCTGTTTTCTTTCTCCCCTCAAACGAGGAGGCATGCCTTTTGCAACATCAAAAAGTCCCTAGAATCCTTCTAGCTGATACTGTTCACAGCTGTCCCTAGTTTGACTCCTAGCCTCTTCTTTTGACTCATGTAGCTCTCAAATAAGTTTCCAACCTCTTTCACTTGGCTAAATCCCAAATATTCTCCTCTATCCACATCCTCATAAACCATTCAGTTCTTCTCTTCAGCAAAACCCTGTTTAAATTGCACATTGCACTGGGTGCTATGTTTCATTACTTTTTGCTACTTGACCATTTAGAACTTTAGCCAGAAGATCTTTCCTCTTTTTTCCTCTTCCCTTTCTTTGGGCTTTACACTGTGTTATCACTGAACCTTTCTTTTACGATCATTATGTACTGGCATTACCATAACTGCTAAGAGCTTAACTATGGCCCAAGACACACAGTATGTGACCTCCCTAAACACAGAACCTTTATTCACTCTCAAACTATCTTGAGGATGATGACACATGAAATTTCCTCCATCCAATTCCAGCCTTTACTCCATCTCTCACTTGTACAGGCCTGAGCTTAACCTAAACATGGTTGAGATTTCAGCTGAGTCCTTCTCCAAACCCACACTTTTTTTACTATTTCTCCCTGTTGAAAAGAGTTTTATCAAACATGCAATCACTTGGGTCCATGATTATGGATATTAATTTGGGGGGTGCTTTTGAGGCATTTCGATGCTTCCAACACTTGGCTTATACTTAAATACGTTCCTCTTTCAGCATCTCCAAAATGTATCCTGAATACAACACTTTTCACCTGGGTTCTTCACCCGTGCATTTTAATCCTCAGCCATTGCAAGCTGTTCACCACATGGCCTGCCCAAGGAATTGTCCAAATCATCCTCTTTAACAGTTATTTTCTTCCTACAATTTAAACTATTTATGGCCTTCTCCTTCCTCCCTGTTTCTTCCCTAAAACGACAAAAAAAACCAAACAAACCCAACTCCAAAACAAAACCCCCACCTTTTATTCCTTCCCCGCCT
Organism: Trogon surrucura; assembly: GCA_020746105.1. Taxonomy (NCBI): domain Eukaryota; kingdom Metazoa; phylum Chordata; class Aves; order Trogoniformes; family Trogonidae; genus Trogon; species Trogon surrucura. The sequence continues at coordinate 143,263,375 of CM036617.1, read as the reverse complement.
GTTCATCCACACTTACCTCACAGCTCTCTGTGCTTGGTCTCCTTGTTTCTCTTATGACATGAAGCCACTTCCTTACACACCTTTAAATTCCACCTGAAGCTTTACGTCTGCCATAATGTCTAGCACTTAGTGCCTTATGGACAATGGGCTGGACTAATACAAAGCTAGCTGAAATGGATTTGGGTTTATTGTTATCCTGTTTGTCCTTTCCTATTTGCCAGGGTTTTTTTTCCCTGTTGCAACTTGTGCTTAAACTGGATTGTTAAACAGGAGCTATTTTTGTACTGAAGAAGGGTGTAACACCCAACGCAGCAGAGCCCTTATGCTCATTTGCAGCCTATAGATGCTATCTACTGCTCAAAAGCTCTGTATAACATAAATGGGATCTCAGAGGTCCCAATGCTTGACAAATCTTCACAAGGCTGTCTTAGTTCAGCTTTTGTGTGTTTATGAGAGAAGGCCCTAAAATTTAATGAAGATACTGTTTTGTGCATTCTTACATGCATAGGTTTTCTTTTTTTTTTTTCCCAATAAATGCATTTTTGAGACATAACAAGTAAACAGCTTACACAAGCCCGGGCCTGAAGCTAAGCACCTGCAACTTAATAAGATCATCATTGTTTGAGTAGGGTTTAAATAATTTAGTACAAATTGGCTTTCCTATAGGTGTTGACAAGCACATCATCACTACTTACTAATGAGTGCAGGATTCCAGAGGACTGCACAGATATCACACTCCTCCTCAGACTGCGCATGTGTCCCTCGAAACAAAGTATTTCATAAACAAGCACCTGGAGACCTTGATTAAAAACCACCTGCTCTGAAGCTGTGGGGAGGACAGATTGCACAGCCCACAGACGGCCTTCACAGCAAGGGCTGCTGATATTGCTGATACCCGTAGTCACCAAATCAAAGTTTGTTTCCCTTCCTCCCCCGCACAGACCGAACCCTTTATGCCAGCTGGTTTCATAAAAGGAGTTGATGAGTGTGCCCTCAAAGCAATGGTTGAGGGAGAGCCTGACACAACCTGACAGTGTCTTCAACCATAGAAAAGATGAGTCCAACAAACCCTGCCTTTGTGACAGGACAGGCTGTTGTTATCACAGATTACCTTTTGGCCTGATATTGCAAAAAATAGTGCTATCCGGTGAAAAGAGGATAAAGGCATCCCGGGGTAATTAGTGACAAGCAACCATCTGATGAACCTTACCACCTGTTGCACAATTTTCCCCAATTCATGCCTATGACTCTGTGGACTTTTAATGAAAAGCCTAGGCAGATTTAATCAGATCTGACAATCCCACCCTGAGTCTTGAAAGTTCTTTCTCTCCATACAGATAGGATCCCTCCATTTAAATGTCGGTTTTTCTAGTCCACTAGTGATGACACAAGGTTATTGTAAGAGTTTCAGTGCAGTGCTTTCAAAGATAGAAAATAATAAAGCAAGGGAGAGCTGTTAGGTCTGGGCACGTGTGAGGCCTTTCTGTTATGACTAGTATCTGAGAGGATCTCTGAAAAGGACTGGAACAGCCACATGCCTTGAATAATTTAACTCTTTGTGGGAAACCCAGGAGCCTTTTGTGCACACGTAATTTCAAAACCAATATATTGCTCAGGGCTGGAAGCGAGAATCTTGTCACATTTCCAAGCTCATCTACTGGCCCTTTATGGAAAGTAACATCAATCAGGCACCTTTTGGGTACTTTAGGCATGTTTGTCATGTTGGAAAGGACAAGGTTTATTCAAGAGGGTACAGTTAGCACGACAGCAAATGCAATACTCTGACAGGGCAAAAGTGGGAAAACCACGTAGAGATTTTGCCTCTAACCTGGTAGTCTGCAAGGCAATTGAGAAATTGAAATATTTCCAATAAAATAGAAACCAATCTCTTGCTGCTATTCTGATGCACAGGTTGAAATTATGACTACAGTCTCCTTTTGTCAAGGCAGTGCATTACAACCTTGGATCTCAGTCCTGCCAGCATAGCAACCTACGGATCCTTCTTAGAGCTGCCCTGAGCCTGCACTAACTATAGCTTGCTTTGTTTTTACATGCGTTATGACTACAGAGGCCATCCTTGAGTCATACTGCTCTCAGAAAATTCTCCTATGTGTCATTCCCTCATCTGCCAGCCCAAGTCATCTCAAGGGCTCAGAAGTTGGAGTGATTTCAATATGGGCAGCAGAACCCAGGGACTCTGACTGTCCATGTCCAGTTCTGCTCAGAGGCAAAACTCTATTTTGCAGCTTTTAGCAGAAAATTAGACCTTGTCGCCTTGGGTTCGTAAAGCCAAATATTGCTTTACCAACTTTTTGGCACCTTTACACTTTCATCTCCCATGGCCACTGAAGTTGCTTCAAGCACTTGGCAGAAAGAAAGTAGTCTATATTCCTAAGGAAAAAAAAAAAAAAGGTTTTAGAGAGCACCATTGATATGTCAGACCAAACACAGAGAGTATTGTTTTTGTTTTTGAGAGAGATGAAATCTGAAGATGAAGGAGCAATTAACTCAATCTCAGTGTAAGGCAAGATGTTAGAATGATATAAGAAACAGTTTAATCACCTTGCGATAAACAAATAGCAACTAATACATAACTTTTATAGTTGATCCTTATTTATTTCTTCAGGTTAATTGAATTTCACATTTGATAAACTAGCAAATTTAGAACCCTAACCTGCAAGGGTTAATTGAAACTCCTCTTAAAATGTGCTTGCTGCATCTCCTGCTGTCCAAGCTGATTATGAAGCATGTCACGGGCAACTCTATGGGCTGGATTTCACTATGCATGCCCTGTTTAAAGCACATCAGGTTGTCATTCCACTTTTCTCATTACAGCTTAGGCTTCACACCCCATGGGACATCATGTCTGAAAAAGTAACCACAATGAAAGATCAAAGAACATTCAAAATTTGCAGAAGGAATGGCCATGAAGATTCTGATCACCATCTAAAAGAAGTGAATGAAGAGAATCAGTCTGGCTTCAGTGAGAGCTGGACCAGATCCCACAACTTCTGGGAAAAGTTCAAACATGCAGTTTGTTTGACTGGGAGTTAGGAATATGAAAATGGGTAGGTAATGTTGTGTGAAAGGAGAGAATGAAGGATTATTTTACTGGTATAGGAGCAAAGCACATCTGAGTCAGAGCAGAGGATGCATAGAACAGTTCCGGTCATCTCTATGATTTAGAAAAAAAAAAAAAAAAAAAAAGGAGCAAAAAACAACAAAGTTCCTTGAAGGCAGACTGGAGGCTGCTAAAAATAATTAGGTTAATAAAAACAAAACATATAAAACAAAGGTAAGTATTAAAGAAATGCTAGCAAATACAGGTTATGCTCATGGGACAGCATGCTATGGTACCTTGCTGTCCATATTCACAGGCATGACTTCAAGCTTCACAAAAACCAGGTATTTCCATCAGCCTAGGTGTGGAAAGGCAGCCTGTCTTCTGAGCTGAGACATCGAATGAGGCTAAATATGATCCTAGTTGCAACTTTCTCTTGTGTTCCGTTTGCTGAAGAAATAGGAAAAAAAAATCAAACAAATCTACATCTAAGAAAGCGTACCTTACCTATACTGGCACTGTATGCCCATGGGGAAGGCAGAGCTCTCCTTTTTACAACATAATTTGCAAACCTAAAACTGAAGAATGTCTTAACTGTGGTACCCCTGTGTGCCACCAGGGGAGGAGACTCCTTCCTTTTTCCTAGCACACCACTTTTCACAACTTAAAGTTCCCTTCCACTGTTATATGATGGCAGTCTGGACTTCTCCTTGTCTAACCAAAAATCCCAGGCTGCTCAGCAAGAATACCAGGTAGGAATTTTCCTTAACCAAACATTCTTTTTTCATCCATTGGAAAGTATCAATTCATCACAAATGTTATCGGAAAGGTTTTTAGGTCTGGAACAGGACTGAGAGAAGCCAACCATACAGGGTTTAGGGCTCTGAATCAGAGAAGGGCAGGACTTGAACTCTGGTGCCCCACATCCCAGATGAGCACACTAACCACTTAGCTATTCCAAGGCAGGAGGTGAGTCTGTCTCCTCTCAGAAAAATGTCTAAAGGCCTGGATTTTTGTTCCAACATAGCACAAAAACAAATTGCAAATTCTTGCTCTCCGGCCAGCCCAACTTGGTAGTAGTTTTGTGTAAGTTAAATAGACCAGACACATTTGTTCCTCCTGGTATTTAATAGATATTCGGTCACAAAAAAAAAAAAAAAAGAAAGAAAAAAAAAAGAAAAGAAAAAAAGAAAAAAAAAAGCGCCCAATCTATGTTAAGAGATATTGAAGGCTGGAGTCAAGGCCAGACCTAGAAAGAGGCTATTTAACAGCTTAAGGTTTTGGAGTCACGGAACGAAAACCCACGAACCATTGGCAGCTGGGGTTACTCTTAGCCCTTCAACGGCCACGAACACACTTGGAGCGGACGTGTCGCTAAGCGTTCCCTTCAACAGGGGGAGACTGAAATCACCGCCCCTTTTTTTCAGGTTACCTACCCACACGTCAGAATTCTAGCCGGAGCCGCAGCGCCCCGCCGGGGAGGGGGCCGAGGCTGGTCCCGGGGGTCGGACACCGAGGATCGGGCCCCGGGGGCCGGATTCCGGGGGTCGGCGCCCCGTGGCGGGCGGAGCGGAGCGGAGAGGGGCGCAGCGGGACGCGGTGTCCCGGCGCCACCATGGACAGCTCACTGGGGCTCACCGGCCCCGCCGCCACCGCCCTCTGGAGCCCGGCCACGCTCCGCCGCCTGCGCCGCCGCGGGGTGCCAGCCGCCTGCACCGCGGGGCTATAGATAGCACGGGCAGGCTTTAGCGAACTAATAACTGACTCTTTGCCCTCAAATTCGAAAATTATTCCTTTCGGTGTCTACTGGATTCTAGGAACCAGACGGAAGATTTGGAAAAACCCTCTGCAATCCCACACATCCCACTCTCTCTATTTTTTTTTTCCTCTCTTTCTTGAGCGCGTTAAATTAGATGCATATTGTCTAAATAAACCGCGCATTGTGTCAATAGCTGAACTTGGGGAGCTCCGGCTGCCTCTCGGGTGGGAGAGGCAGCTCTGCTCAGCTACTCTATCATTGTTCAATAAAGGAGATTATTGTGCGCAGATGGAGTGCCACGAAAAGTCTGGGTCTTGCTGATGGGGAGGAAATAAAAAACCGGTTTTCTCTTTCTCCCCAAGCAATCTTTGCACTCAATTAGAAGATTACACCACGTCAGACGGGGACTAAGGAGTTTCTCATCCCTGACAGCCACGAGACAGTCAGAAGGGAGGAAGGCAACCTTTATGAGAACAAGGGACAACAGAGCGCACCGGGGCTAGGTTGCGGGCAGGAGTTAGTAAGTGCTAGAAAGCCTGCCTAAATCCGCAAGCGATCGCGTTTGCTGCTCGCCGTGTAACAGCTTCGCCCTGAAGACCACCCTAGGAGCTTTGAAAAAAAGCTGCGGAACTTCGCACCTCGCCTGCAGAGAGCTGCGCTCGCTGGCTTTGAGCCTTGCGAAGTTGCAGGGGCTGCGCAAGTCTCAGGGGGTACCGGGTCCTCGGAGGACGAGTCCAGCAGTCTCTGCTCTGCTGCTCCCTTCCCTTCCCTGCCAGACTCTCAGTCAGCACGCCTCTGGTTTTTTTTGCTGAACACCATTTTTTTTCCTCGCTGGGAAGACTGGGGAGGTTGAACTCCCCTTCTGAACCGAAGCCCTGGACGAGTGCAACTGAGGTTACAGAAACCCGGGAGGGGAAATGACGAAAATGTTTTATTGTGCATAAAACAAGAGGGAGGAGGGAGAGGCGGAACTTCACAAAGGTGAAGGGTGGGAAGTTTGCAGAGCTGAGGATTCAGCATGTCCCAGAGCACCGGGTGGGGGGTTACTCATTATTTCCTTCTGTCTCTCTGCGGCTGCAGTGGCACCTCCTTCCCAATTAACTGAACCTGTCCCACTTCTTGTCGGCTTTTGCTTCAGGGGAAGTTTCGCTCTTGAGCGGCTTTTGGGGAGAGCCCCGTCACCCACCAGCCCGCAGACCCTGGCCCTGATCCCCGCTCGGGAATTACGTGCCAAACCTGGAATAGGGACTCATCTTCCTAGCCAAGCTCCCAGGTCAATTTCCTCGTAGGAAAGCTGATTTATGCCTGTTTACATGTATGGAAAAAAGAAGTAGAAGCCAAGCACGGCATCTCTCCAAAATCTCATTGTCTTGGAGGCGGGAAGAGGGGAAAAAGGGGAGACAGAAAACTTAAAATGATAAGGTTTGCCTTGTCGCGGCAGGGAACTTTTGACCAGAAAGGCAAACACAGGGTTTTGGCTCACAGGAGGTGCCTCATGCGTGGAGCAATGCTTTGGCACAGGTGTGCCAAAGCATCGCTCCGCGGGTCCTTCCTCTCGTCCAGCCTCATCCTCTCATCCCCCCACCCCGAGACCAGGAGACACCCGAAGGAGCTGGCAGGGACCGGCGAAGGAAGATGCTGCAGGTGGCGGCTGGTCCCTCCCGGGAGCCGCTTCCCCGGTTGCGCATCCCTCCGGCCGGGCTCCATCCTGTGGGGAGGGAGGCGGGGGGGGGGAGTAGGGTGAGGGTTAAACACTGGCAGAGGGGATATTTTTCGCGCCGTCCTGCTACGGAGGAGGGCTCAGGCTTGCGGGAAGGCTAGGTACCAGCAGCAGTTTTCTCACGGGTTAAGCATTTGTGTAGGTGGCAGGAGAAAAAGCGCTGCGCCGGTTGTTGCAGATGACAGTTTTCGGGGGGGGAGGGGGGAAGGGGGGCATGGTATCATGGTATGATAGTAAATCTCCTAAACGGATTTGGCACTGTTCAGTTCCTGCCATATTAGCAAAGCCATAGTTGGGTTGTGTTATTTTTTTCTTCTTTCTCTTTTTTTTTTTTTTTTTTCCCAAGCCCACTGAGGCAGAGATGAGGCAAACGCAGCCATAGGAAGGTGGTTAGTGATGTCACAAGTTTGGTCTTTTCAATAAAAGCAATAGAGAAGGGTCTCCCTCACTATATATAGTAGGAGAAGCTTCTGTTCTTCATAATAAAAAGAGCAGCAAGGGCGAAATGCACCTGCTTTTAACACCCTTTATTTAACACTAATCTGTTGCATGCAGAACAAAAACTCCATAGGGCTGGATTTCTTTTAAAAAGTATTACTTTTTTTGATTTATTTCACTTTTTTTTTTTTTAAAAAAAATCTTTTTTCTTAAGGATAGAACATAGTTGTGGAACCGATTCCTGAGAAGATCAACCACTGTTGGCCAGGGTGATCTCTGGGAGGCACAGAGGGCTGTAACTCAAGGAAAAGGTGAAGTAATAAATCGTGAAGAAACTTCAGTATTCCAAGTTTATAAAAGCTATTTATTTTTCCTCTGTCTGTAAGGGTTGTGGTGTTGGGGGGGGTTATTTATTTATTTATTTATTTGTGGAGAAAGGAAATTCTAAATATAATTGATGGACGTTTTACTTTTAGCAGGAGCAACAGACCTATGAGTATGTGGGGGCCGTTTTCAAGGGATCTCACAATTATTTTTAATTAGTCGAAAGGGCGGTGTAAATCAAAGAAGCCTGTTAACTATACATTTGGATTTATAGCCTACCAGGTGTTCAGGGAATTTACTTACAGCATCAACGATTTAATGTTTTCAGCATGATTTCTATTTCAGCTCTTATGTTTTCGGGTTTATTTGCCTGTGTGGTATGAAATTTGGCTAAGAAGCTGGTCTTTTAAATTGTGTCAGCAAGTGTCGTTTAACATAAAATAACCTGCAGGTAGAAAAATGCTTTGATTTGCACCTGAACTTTCTCCAAAAAGCGCTCCTTAACAGGGGGAGAGGATGAGAAGGAGCAACCAGCCGGCACCCCCCGGTGTTTTGTTGCGGCTTGTGAGGGTATTGAGAAAAAAAAAAATTGCTGTAAATCAGGTTGTCGGTGGCAGAAACAAGCGATCTCTCCGTACCTGGGGCAACGGGTCTCTCCAGGGACGCTTCGGCTGAGAGCGGAGCGCAGCCCCGCGGAGGGATGAGGGATCCCGGGATGCGCCGGGGGAGAGCCGGCGTCCCCAGGTCTTCGTTGCTGCCCGCCTGGGCAGGGCCACAGCGTGCGTCCTCCGCCGTCCAGCAGGACATTGGCTTGCAAAGTGCTTCCCTTTCGAAGAGCCGCCGGGGCGGGGGGGTTCGGGGCACAGCAACCGCCCTCCCCCTCAAAGCTTTCTCCCATCTACCTTCCTTCATAACAGCCGGGAGCAGCTTCATGCGCAGGCAGGGCGGTATAAAGGAGCGGATTGTGTTATCTTTGGTTTTTACACAAGTGTTTTCCCGTGATGGAAAAATCTGGTCCCTCCGTGCCGGCGGCGGGGGGTGGAGGTGGGTGCGGGGCTGCCGGCGGTCGGTCCCCGGCGGAGTGCAGGGCGGGATGGAGCGGGGTTGGCGGAGCTCCCCCCGCTCCGGGCACCGCCGCCGCTCGTCCCACAGTCCCGCGCCTCTGCCCGACACCGCAACCTGACACAGAGATTTGCAACGCCCCGGCCGGATTGACGGAGGGAAAAGTGGAAGGCGAAAGAGGGAGAGGAGGAGAAAACTTTCCACTAATTTACTTTTTTGGCCAGGAGCGCCTGTGTTCGTAGACTGAGAGTCCTTCCCTCGAGCCCTCCTCCTTAGCCCCCCACACCCCCCTCCCGTTTACTAGCGCACAATTAACATCTTTAGGAATCAACCCTCCAGCGAATAGGGGCACTACGGCGAACAACGGTAGGTGTGTGTAAGGAAAGGAGGCAACGATCCCAGGCTGGGCTTTCCGGCTTGATGTGAAAAGTGGCCCCGCTGATGGGGGGATCGCCCGTACCACGGCAGGGGAGGCGCTGACCTGGAGGTAAACACAAAAAGAGAGAGGTGGAGGCAGAGAAAGACGGAGAGGAGCCCGGCTGCAGAAGATGCGAAGAGCTTGGCTGGAGTCCTTAGGGTCTGCTGAGTGCATGTGCTGTCGGGTGTTTCCCTTTCTTCACTCCTTTTTGATTCCGGTCCCGGGAAGCGCTGATTTCTAGTCTCTTTCTTTTTTTTTTTTTTTTTTTTTTGGCTGTGGGTATCCCGCCCGGGCTCTCCCTCTCTCCGCACATGTTCCTAGGGCGCCATCTCTTTGCAAAACACTCCGTCCTCCCGCAGGTCTCCCAGAAGGCTGCTTCGGAGCGTGTGAACATCGCAGGCTCCAGCCCAATCCAACCTGCGGAGCCAAGCATGCCTCCCAGCCCCTGAGCCTCTCCGGGCTCCCGTTCCTTTTAGACCTCTCGTGCTCTCCAGCTAGACAGCACTCTTTGCTTGAGCTCCCTTTCCTTGTCACACTTGGAGATCCAACTTTTCGGAAGCAGAGGACGTGAACCTATCTTTTGGTGTGTTTTGGTTGTTTCTTTTTCCAGAGGTATAGTTACAGGCAGATGTACCCATGCATTCTTCCACCCTTCCCTGCCGCCTGAATCTCTGTGTGTGTTTACAGAGAGGAGGGTAGCTAAGCTAATTTTTGGGAATCTTTCCTCATCAGCAAAGAGGGTTTCTCCTGTAGCCTTAAGCCCTGAGACAGTGGCTTAGCGGACGCTGAACGGGGCTCGGGGAAACAAATGGACGTGCCCTCTAACCCGATTCAAACACGAGCTAGACGACTTTTTAACTAATATTGAGAGAGATCGTGCCTCCGGGCAGCGAGAGACAGAGAGGGAGGGGGAGGGAGGGGAGAAAGGAGGAAGAGGCAGACAGCAAAGGGAGAGAGACGGAGCGAAGTTTGGAAGAAGTGAGCCGCTGCCGGGAGCTCAGAAGTTTGTTTTTCCTTCACAGCCTGGGAGCTGGGAGAGCCTAAAGCGGGGACTGCTTGAGGACGGCGCTGGCGCATGTGTCCCTCGGGACTGATCTCCCTTTCCTTGCAGGTTTTAAGACGCGGAGGATACAATGTTCACTAAACTCTTCCAGCAGTGGAGTTTCGCCGTCTTTCTGCTGAGTTATTCCGTGCCTTCTTACGGAAGATCGGTAGAGGGGATCAGCCGCAGACTGTGAGTTTATCTTGTGTATTGTTATTTTATTTTTCTTTATTTATTTGTTAATGTCTGCGCTTCGGTGACCCTGCGGGTGGTTTTGCAGCCTCCAGCAGCGCTCCCGGCGCGCCTCTGCGGCGGAGAGGCTCCGGGTTACCTGCCCCAGGTGTTCACTGGGGGGAGCGGGGTGGGGTGGGGGGGGGGAAGTTGTCCCGGCGCTAGGCAGAGGGCGTGTGGGGCAGGGAAAGGGCCTTTTGCAGCTGGCCGACCCTGCAAACACCTTTGGGCTGAAGATGTTAAAGCTGAGGGTCTCCTTTTTCTTCGGAGGGGAGAAGCAATGTGGCCACGGGCTTGTCCAGCGTGTGCAGTTGCCCGGGCACCTTTCTGTGTCCTAGGAGGGTCCTGGTAGGGAGCATTCCGGTTTATGCTGTTCATTACACCGCATAACATATACTCTGTCGGCATTGGCATGGAGCCAATATTGATAAGGCAAGGGGGAAATTGCAGTATTGAGGGCTATCATGAAACTGAAGTACAGAACAATTTGTTTGGATTTCTGCCACTTCAGGAAAAAAAAAAATCCAAAGGGAGTCCAGTATCTAACTTGGAAGCAGAAGAGTATTTTTTGATAAATGATAATGTAACTTAAGAGAATCTGTTCAGGAAATGACCTTTTTGCTCCTTCCAAAATAATCAGCATGGTTTATATTAATACCCCTACGCAAAGTGCAGAAAAGAAGCCACTGGGCTGATGTAGGAGCAGCTGTCTTACACGTCTAACTCACTGGCTTTCACTGGACTTGCATCAGATTTTCTAAGGAAGAAACACCTCAGTTGTACTGTGGAGGGCTGTATTGTTACTAAGTTCAAAAGGAAGTCAGGTTGGAGAAAAAGAGTTGGAAAATCCAATCACAGCTTATAGGGAAACATGACACAGCAAACCATTTCAGATGTCTTTCCTTGTAAATGTGTTATTACATACATAAGGACAAGATATCCAAATAGCACCTCCTCTGCCATTTGAGCAACAAAAAAAAAAAATCCCCCAGGTGAAGTGACTTCAGACACACCTAAACTTTGGCACCAGGCAGCAGCTATTACAAATCTCCTGCAGCAAACTGTGTAGAACATGTTATTGCTGATAATGCTACAATGTATTTTTCCCAGTCCACTAACGCTTAGCTGATTTGTACTCCTGCAGGATATTGTTGAGACACTTCTTTCATTTGAGATAATTTTCCTTTTTTTTTTTTTTTTTTTTTTGCATGTAGAGAACCCAAATCTCAGTTTCAAAAATTACAATGAAAATAATTGAACTGCAGTCAATGCTGTTATTTTGTTGGCTAGGAAACTTTGAACTGGATCTAAGCCAAATGTGTTCTTTTCAAAAAAAAGTTAGTTTTGCTAAGAAATACTGTCTCTTTTTGAAGTTAGTGTTGTTCTAACACTTGTTTTTAAAGGTCAAGATTAGAGGTCTCCCCAACATCCCCATTCTGACCTGGTGGTGGGGAGAAAGTGGAAGCTGGACAGTCAAAACACATTTCTCAGCTCCCTCTTTGCTATGGCACGTAAAACACACACAAGAAACCAGTTAGCTGTCAGTTAGTGGCATTCACGTAGTTTTGTTTGTGGGTACAGCACAAACACAGACACCACACTCAAACATGTGTCTTGTTTTAATATCACCACAAATCATTCCTAGAGTTAATGGTTAATAACTCACTTAAGCCTAGAGATATTTCTTTCAGTCAAAGGCTTAAACCAGTAACGGATGAAAATACTGAAGCACATTATTATAGCCATGCGAAAATAATCAAAATGACATAGGCCTGGTTCTACAGACTTTACTGAGGCAAATCTCCCATGGAAAGCAATAGCAAATTGTCCCAAGAAAAGATTGCCAGATATATTATTTGTTATAGAAATGCTTTAGCTGTTAAAGAACTTCTGAGTAACCCAGTAATGCCTCAAAGTGAAATTAGATATTTTTATCACCGTGCCCAGACACTGTAGCATCATGTCCCCAGATCTTTTCAAAATATTTTTCCTAACTCTGAGATAGGTTGAGCTGCTTTCACTCTCTTTGGAGCCAGTGGCAAGGGCACTCAGACTTGCAAAATCCAGACAGAGAGCTGACTGAATCCTTTCTAGTTATTTTGCTCAATTTATGATCAGACCCAACATGAATAGTCAAGGATAATAATGGATAAATAAGAGCAACTCTCTGAGATAGAAAGTTGCTGCATGAAGAATGTTGCCTCTCAGTGACGCTAAATATCTAGAGCAAAAAATAAAGAAGGAATGTCCCTGAAAAGAACAACTTATCTGGAAGTACACGAAGTCAGGATAGTCACAAGTCACGGATTTCTACTGTTTTCCCTGTAATAAGACATTAAGTCTCATATGCACATAGTGTACTTGAATACAGTAATTAGTTTGGACACACCAGTCAAACACAAACCATCAACATCCTTCTCTCAAAAATGCCTACCCCATGTAAGCTTAGCATTTACTGCCCTTGGTTTGGGTACAGACTCTTTTTCCTTGAATGAGAGGTGCATTTTAAAGAAGGATGGAAGGGACCTCTAGTGGGTCATCCTAACCCTGACAGCCTAATACGTTTTTTACATATTGTACCCAATATGTGAATGCAATCATTCCAGTTTCCTTTGCCTTCCTACTCTGTGTGTGGGGGTGAGATATTGTCAATATACCCATTATGAAGCACTTCTTACATCAGCCTTCTTCACAAGTATTTTACCCTGATTTAGAAACATAGAAGTTGCTTGAATAACTAAGGCAGAAGGTCAAAGAGATAAATATCTACCGCATCTTCTTTGTTTAAAGGAGATTTTTGATCTAGAGCTCACAAAGGAAGTTGGTAGGCAAAATGTAATCCTTAAGTCTGGATGAGTAATAAAAGTCATGTGAAATGTAACACTACGTAATGTTATACAATCCTCTGGAATAGCAGAATGTTATTTGGGGCCGGACTTGATGCTAAATATCATGCAGACATTTAAACAGAAACCCACCCTCTTTGGCACTCTAACCCCTCACATGTCAATCCTTGCATTATTTTGGAACTGCATGCTCACTCAAGATGTAAAGCTCTTTGACTGCCTTGTGTGTACTGCAACAAAATCTTTAGGTTTTAGTCCTGTAAAATGGAGTAGTTTTTCAATCAAGAGTACTTTAATAATGGGCTTTAGAGATTCAAGATTTTGTCACAGTGAGTAAATTGACCAAACGAACATTACAGGATTAAGGCAGCTTTAGGCTGACTGTGATAAAAGGAATTAGCCTTGGTAGTTTACAAGAGCCAGTAGGAAAGCTTTGCTCATCATGAGACGTACTGTTTTAGACTCAGTGAAGCACTGAGATTTTGTATGCTTCTTATAAGCTAGAAGAGTGAATGGCGAACTGCATTTCCCATGTCAATATCCCAGGAAAACAGATCACTGAAGCTAGGAAAGTAATGTGAACCACAATGGACAGCTTGACAAGCAGCACAGAAGTATGCCACTCAGGAGTCCAAGGTGCTAGTTTTATTACCATATTTGCAAATCAGACTGACCTTAACGAGAAGGTTCTTGGAAATGGCTATTGGAGAGCTTCAGGGAGTGCACCGGTCAAAAAAATTCTCCTGGGGGAGATCTTGAGCTTGGGTTAACAGTCACAGCTGCACTGAAGAGAAAGAAACAATGTGGGTTCATCTCAGTATTATCACATTGCGTTTTTGCTCAGGAGCATTGAGTTGGAGGGCATAAAATATATGCCTTAAAGTCTGAAGAAATCCAGAATTGATTTTGCGATTCTTAAAACATAGACAATGTTTGGTGAAATGTGTGCTCGCAAAGTTGAGTACATCTAGGCCCAATTTTGAGCAAGTATCCCTATTGCAAGACTTCATGCAAAAGCAAGTAATCTTTTGGTCTCATTGTGGAACAGGGAAAAGATGCTGTTCAAATTTTATACTGAGTAATAGAGATGCGGCATGACTTGAACCCATCACTTGAACCTAATAGAAAGTGCAGCTCTACAAAGACAAAATGTGAAGGGGATGCTGTTAAACCAATGCTACTTGAAGTTTCCAATTTCGCATAGCTCTACTGTTGATCCAGTCACACATCTAAAAATTTTGGCTGAAGGGACTGAGAAAGACAAATTGCAGGACACTCCCAAGCATTTATTGTATTATCTTCATCCACCGTATTTTGAAACCTGGTAACGTAGCAGGATAATTAGGGGTGGGACTGGAGGAAGGAATATTCACTCACAGTTATGTGTCTTCTCCTGTTTCACCCACATGCAGAAACAACTGCTTATCCGGCTAACTGACCAAATGATTATACAACAGGCAAAGCAGTGAATTCATTTTCTTTGGCCACTGAGAATTCAGTCACATGTAGTACCCTGATGGAAGATGAGAGGATACATAGCCAATCTCTGCACATTGAAGTAGGGCAATTGGAAGGATAAACTGTATTATAGCATTCACGGGAACATAGCTAAAATCCCAGCTTGGGCTCTTTCTGTGGTTCACAGTGCAGCTGTGTGTCTATCCCACATCAAGGAAAAAACACGTATGTTCTCACGGTTATTTATTATCCAGGTGCCACTTGTATCTTCTTTCCTCAGTCATTTCATACCTTCTTTGCCAACACAGCATCTCTAAAAGACAGAAAGCTATCCATCCCCCAGTTCCTCAAAAACAAGATAGATGTTACTGAACCAAAAGGTCATGAACTCTGGAAAATTACTCAAACCAATCAGGATGCTCTTGTAGAAGATCCAGTGAAGAGGGCTAGTGTAAAACTCAGAAAGCACAGCAGACAGGAAATTTGGTCCCAGAAGTTCACACTTAAAGGAATACTAGAAAGACATCTAAAACCATAATTAGACACAAGTGGCCAAGCAGTAAAATCAACAGGAGTGGCTGAGGCTCCTCAGTGCTGATGCTCAGGCTGCCTCTCTGGATAGCTCATTATGGACTGAAGTGACTAAGTTTTAGGCCCCTGAATTTGAACATTTTTCCATTACGCTCCTGCAACTGCACTTATTTAAATTTAGAAATGAAATGCACTTTTACGTATTTATTTACGTTTGGAAGTACATGACTGAGCAGAAGAAAATTATTAGAATGATGCTGTATAAACACTGCTTCCGGCTTCAGTACAAGTGATGTTATTCCCTCTCTTACTTGACTGCAGTGCTCCAGTATCTGACCCTTTAGTTTTCCTATCTCTGACAACTGCCTTCCTGCTCTTACTGCCTGAAGTGTGATATATTAAGAGTTGTAATGCTTTCCTAGAACAGAGTAGTGACTAATTCAACTCCGGGTCCAGTGGTATGTGATCAGTCAGCTAAGAATTATTACCCGCTTAGGTCTTTCCCTTCTCTGTAGGGAGCAGCTAGTCTGAGAAACAGGACCTGCTCCAGCAGTCTGACTTAACTGGATGTTTCCAAGACCGAAAGCTGGTACTCGGTCACTGTGGCCACCACTGCCAGAGAAGAGAGGAGCTCTGCCAACTACTAGGCAATAACAAATTTCTAAATGTTTTTTTTTCTCCCCCTCCTCTCTCCTCTTTCTTTAGCAAACGGGCTGTATCAGAGCACCAGCTATTGCATGACAAGGGCAAGTCAATCCAAGACTTACGAAGAAGAATATTCCTTCAAAATTTAATTGAAGGTGTCAACACTGCAGAAATCCGTGCAACTTCAGAGGTTTCACCTAACCCTAAGCCTGCTACCAACACGAAGAACTACCCTGTCCGATTTGGTAGTGAAGATGAGGGCAGATACCTAACTCAGGAGACAAACAAATCACAGACCTACAAGGAGCAGCCTCTGAAGGTATCGGGGAAGAAAAAGAAAGCAAAGCCTGGAAAACGTAAGGAACAAGAGAAGAAAAAGAGGAGAGCTCGCTCAGCTTGGTTAAATTCTGGCATGTATGGAAATGGCGTGACCGAGAGCCCACTCTTGGACAACTCTGTTACTACACATAATCACACTTTAAGGTAATTTTGCTATATCCTTTTGGGGGGCATACCATATACTTACTGAAGTTGTTATCCTTTGGTGTGAGAGGCCAAGGCCTCACTCAAACCTGGGGTAGTAGCACACCTTTATGCTCATAACTGGGCAGTGGATTTTTGAGCAGCACAAAATCTTAAGGTGCTTTCTGGAGGTAAGTACATACCCTTCCCACTTTGCACTGATGACAAAGTCTTTCTTTCCTATGGCAAACAACTCAAGTAAACCACTTAATGCCAAGTGAGTAGTAAGTAAAGTTATTTCTGCAAAAAGAAAGCACATCATAGCCATTAAAATTTCCTTTCCTGTTTTAACTGTAGTGACTCTTATGTCAGATCTTGGTCCCACACTTGGGCCTCAGTAGATTGAAAGCTTTGAGTTTTACTTAAGACTCTGCATCTATAAAATGGCGAAGATTTCTTTCCTCCCTCTCAACACCTCCCCTTTTTGGCAACTTTTCTACCCCTACTTTACAGTTTTTCATTTTATAGTTTAACCTTAGGGGACAACATGGAAAATTTCTCTCTTAGTAATATCTCCAAACAACGCGGACCAGCCTTTCTCCATAAAATTTTCCCTGCCATTAGGACTTTTTAATTTGGCCCCATCTTTTTGCCAGCTCATGAAACAATTACGTTGCTGCTGAAAAATGTTGAGCATTGCATTTAGGGACAGACGTGCATCCCTCATGTATGATAATGAAAGATTTTCAGGGCAGTGGCGAGCTGGAGACTTCAGCCTAGGTGCCCCAAGCGACTCATCCACTTAAAGTCATCTCAGCTCATGTGGAAGTCTGCACACTTGCAGACAAAGCCAAGAAGTCCACTCAGTTCTCCTCACACGTTTGCATTTTCAGCAGCAAAAACCCCACCCTTTTTTCTCCTCCTCCCCTTCATTTTGGCAGAGTGGAGACATAAGAGAAGCACCACTCACCCAGGGTAAATCCCTTAGAAAGAGACACCAGCTGTGGGATTTACTAAAGTCCAGTCTTGGGTTAAGCTTTACCAGCCACGGTTTGCAATGTGCTCCATCACCTCAACTTCTTATGGTATCTAGAGAAGTTACCAGCATTTGGGGATAGGCATTCAGTGTCCTGGACTATAAGCCAGTTATCATGGCTGTAGCAGTTAGTAGTTAAGTAAAAGAGGCTGGTTTGTCTCAGTGCCTTAGGAAAAGGCACGCTACAGGACTCCAGTCAGGAGATGCCTGACGTTCCAACAGATGTTAAGGAGCTGTGATGGCCAATGAATAACATCTGTCTTCATCACACAGAAATCTTGAGTCTAGGGAAAAAAACATCCTAAGGCATTTCAGCTGTTATTTCTTTTTCTTACTACTTTGTCTTTGGTTGTATATCCAATGAGATATGAAAAAGAATTACAGGTACCACCCTGTTGATTTCCCTAGTTCAGCCTTTCTGTTTCAAGTATGGTCGGATGCCTGAAGGCAGTCAGTTTTAACAGTGAAGTCCAGACTGCTGAAGGCAGTCCAGCTTTACCTTATTGATATTATTGCCCAAGATGCAGTATTTCTCTAGGGTAAGAAATGGATACTTAAAAAGGATCTGTATTTTAATACTTAATTGAAGAGAATTAAACAAAGAGAAGCCATAGACCAGTAAAACAAAATTGCTCCTTCACAAATATAGAGCAAAATATGCTGGTGCAGCTCCTAAGTTGCTGCTAAGATATAGACTTGTAGTTATCCCAGTGGGTCGGCAAAAGACACAATTTCTAAACTTTAAATGAAACCAAGTCCCAGCTCTCTGACCTGTACTTTAGTTAGGGAGATTCAGGATCAATGCAGTTCTATATGCAGTTGATGGAACAAGGTGGGCAAGCACATTTTAGATGGAGGGATGACCACACCTAGGTGAGGCTGATTCCTCAGCTGTACTGAGCTGAATCAGGAACTTTTACTCTATATGCTGGTAGAGGGCAAGGAAGACGTATGCAGACAGGATTTCCACATGCTACACCAGTGGAAGCTGCTTTTGTAGCATGCCTAAGGCTAGCTGCAGCTGAGGAGAGGTATCATTATCCACAGTGAAGAAGTGGAAATGCATCATACAGCAGGGGAAATATCAAGGAAGTGCAAAGATAAACTTTAAGCATTCTCTTCACTGTATCTTTGTGCTTCTTTTTTGAGTTAAAATCATTGTGCCTATTCCCTCTACCCAATCTTGATCCAAAAATGTTGGGTTTAAGTCAGAAAAAAGACCAGAAATAAAGTGCTCTCTAGATCTTTCCACTTACTACAGGAAGCATCTCATTAAAAAAACCAGTCTTTCAAAATCTGGGACCAAATCACTGAAAGCGGCTTGCAAACAGTCATTAGTACAGAGCCCATTGTCAAGATGTGGCTTAGCTTAAATTCTGAAACAAAACCTAAAATCCAAGCCAAATTGAAAATGTTGCTCTCTTAAAAATAGGCTTTGTAGTGTAGACACACATATACAGTCATGCTGTATGAATTGTGTGCCATTATTATATATGCGGTAATACACTGAATACACCCTAATATTACTAGTTAATTGTTAAGTAGCTTTATGCTAGCATTTCTGTTCCAGGCACTTGAAAAATTCTTTCTCATGCACATTTCAGCTATTTTCCCATTCCATTCAGTTAAGCTGTTATTACCTAATTTCCTACGAAACCTTTCAAATGAACAGACTCCTTAATGCTAAATGTAATCTCGCTTTCAATGTGCACATAAAAAAAAAACCGCTCAGACTCTCCATGATTTGCTTTTCTGTGTGTCCCACACCCATCTGTCATGTGGAACATTACCCGTCGCTTGGGTGGATGGTCCAGCAGCAGAGTGAATCCTGATCCATCATATAGCTTCAGATTCCAGCCCATAGCTGTTCCCCAGGGAACCAACATGTATTACAGAAATGTGCTGTTCGCAGGCGCAGAAAGGAAAAGAAAAAACCCAACCCTTCAGTATTTCCCGCAGCAGTGCTAAGAAGTACCTTAAAATAATATTGTAGTATAAGTAGTACACTGATAAGATGGGATAGGAGCAGGCTCTCCTTTTGTTCTCGTGCCTTCACAAGGAAGGGAGGAGTAGAGACCTCACACCAGGATGCCAGCATCCCCTAGGAAACTCCTAAATCTTAGGACCTTGTACAGCTGACTGTTTCAGTTTGGACTGAAGGCAACAGGAGTCGGAGCTTAACACGAAGTGATGCTCGTTTTCTTTCAGCACCAAGCTCTTTGGCTCACAGAGGGAAAGTCTCAGGATTTATAGCCTTTGCACTTGTTGAAGCACTTAAAGAGACCTCTTGAACACTGCACTTGCTCATGCACATGACACCACAGAAATACATACCCCTAAGGTGAAAAGACCTTTGTCTAACGGGTGGCTTATCAATGGGAAAGATAGACCAAATAAAACCTGTGGGACTGTCTGAATGAGAAGCCTGACGTCACACCCAAGTGGTTAAAACAGCAAAGGCATGATTGCCACAGTGTTTAATAAGGACTTCAAAACAAATTCTTCATTTTTCCAACTGTATTTTTACTTTCAGCACTTGGCATATTTATTATAGGTTGATAGCATTTTTTTTTTCTGCCTGTAACACTCATCAACCTTCTTGCATAAGCCTCTAAAGAAAGCCCCTTCCTATTTCTTGTAGTGAACAATATAGTGGAATACACGGCCTCAGTGTCAGGACAAACTGCAGGTCTTCATACTGCTAGCTGAGTTGCATTGAAGAATACAACTATACAATGTGTAGTTGAGGTCTTTAGAGGATCTCTGAAACTGTAGCATTGTTAAACAGGCCCTGTTATTGCAAATGTTTACTAGCAAGGCATACCCATTAAAGTCTGCGGCATTCTTGTTACTAATTTTGTGTCCACGTATTTAAAGTGTAAACTAATTTTTCTATTTTTTCTGTCCCTTTCTTCTTTGCAGGAGGCGCTGACATTTTCAGCAAGAGATTTTTGGAAGACATATTGCAGTATTCTGTAATAGTGAACATATGGGAAGTATTAAAATATTTATTACCTGTAAATATTGTAAATGCTCAGAATAAAACCTTTTCCCCCATTGCTCTCTGAAACTGCACATTTGGTTATTGTGAATTTTCCTTTTTTTTTTTTTTTCCTGGCTAAGGCTGAGGCAATTATTATTGTCACATTTACCATAATTTATTTTGTTGACTGGTGTATTTATTTTGTGAACGTATCTTGGTGCTGCTGACTTTCTATATTTTTTGTAACATAATGCACTTTAGATATACATATCGAGTACATTGATAACTGACATAAAATGTTCCTGTTTTGTGGTTGACATCAATGAATGCCTACATACAATTGCTCAAACTGATTTTTCCTTTGTGCATGTATAATAGCAGTATTTTAAGATTTGTAAAGAATGTCTAATAAAATATAATCTAATTAAATCATGACTCAGAAGGAAAAATGTGTCCTTTAGGAATTTTGAGAGCAGGAACACTATTTTTTTTCTTTACTACATTTGAAAATCGTTTTAAATTTAATGTGTTTACATTGGTTCAAACTCCCACATTTTCACATTAGCTTTTACTTAAAAATCACTCTGAACATATTTTGTTCCAGTGCTCTATTTCAAGTGAGCTAAGTTGCTGAACAACCTGGGGGTACCGTTATAAGGCTCAGACACTGCTGCGGGGAAAGCACGGTTCCCAACCTTTCCAGCCCCCAGCCCTGCAAAGGCTGAAGCACTACACTCTCCAAATCAGAGTCTGTGAAAAGCGACACGAGGGGATGCATCACTTACTACACTCTTGGAAGGTGCTCACGTGTCATATCCCATAGTCTTCTTCAAAAATTGGCAGTTGCTCAGTGTGCTCGGCTCCCACCAACTTTATTCAAAGGTGCAAATGTCTCCCACCTGGGTAGGGTCTCAGCTCTTTGTGCCTTGGGACCACCTTGTGTCAAAGCGAGGAGGAAAAAAGTATTTCCTGAATGAGAGAGGAAAGAAAAAGTGGAAACCGCAGTAGGTGGCACATCACTAGGGAGTGTAGCACTGCTTGAATATCTTTTCCCCTCTTCCACCACAAAGATGTCTCACATGGCTCTGTTTCTGAAAAACTTCTGCAGTAATTTCACTTTTGCCTTACACCCATAGATAATTGCAGTTAAAGGAGAGACCACCTTAATAACTTCACGGCCACTGGCTGAACAAAACAGCAGACAAATTTCATGATCTACCTTTTTTTTTCACAAGTGAACATGCGAGTCCTTCTTCCTATCCCTTTCACTACCACCCACATGTTAATCACAGCAGCTGCTGTGGGGGCAACCTGAATAAGGGAGACTGTTTCACAGACATATCTGTACTTCGTAAAATCCTACTGGATTTCCTCTGTCTCACTCCTTTAACACCAGCAACATCAGAAAAAAATGCAAGCATGGAAAAATAAATTACAAATCCTGGGAATTTTAAGATAGTTCTTGTAATTGTTGCTCCATTCTGTAGTTGCCAAGATTTTACTTTTTATTCTTCTTTCCGTTTTTTTAAGTGCCATCCCTTTCCATTGCCAAAGTACAGCCATCATATAATATAAAGCAGATGTATTTCTCCTCTCTACCCAATCTTGCAGAAAACTATCTCCAAGAAAGCACTAAAAGCAAGAAAACTTGAGAAAAACTTACCCATCCTTTCTCACCCACTTTTCCAAAGTGTGACTTTCAACGCTTCATTATGTCCAGTTAATTACTACAGACACAAAGCACATGCATATTGTTTCATTTTCAGATGAAAAATATTAGACATGATGAAACGTAGCAAAACTTCAGGGTTGCATTAAAGAAAAAATGCATGGTTTCTGCACATTTTCATCTTGGCCCCTTGCACATCCTGCCTATTTGTAGTATCAAGCTAATGCTTGGATTTATACAACTGAAGTTAACTGCAATATATTCAGAAGATGATTTTGTATCTCAGGATTACCAGCATATCCCAGCTGGAGCTAAAACCTAAAGCTACAATGGCGCAGAGGCAATTTATCTTCATCAGAAAGGATGATCCTCAGCACAGGGAGCCCAAAGATCATAAAACAAAAACATATACTCAAATGCTAAACCTTGGCTCCATAAAACTGGCCACTTCATAAGGGGAGGCCTGACTGTGAAGTGCCTCCAGCCTCCTGTGTATCTTCATGCTGTCCATTAAGGACTTGCAATTTTTTCTCAGTTTCCATATGTAAAATTGGCAATTGTAGTAAATTTAAGCAAAAGTTCTGTTTTTCTTAAAGACCATTCCACAGGCCTTATAAAAGCTTCCTATGGATCATGTGTTTCACAGACTGTGGTTCGAAAGTCACTGCTGTGGACTGTTGGACTTAAATCTGCAAAGCTGAATGCAAGGTTTTTTGAGCTCTCAGCTTTGAAGTAAAATAAATCCTGAAGACCCCTATTTCTGAGGTAAACTACAGCAGCTTTGCTTTCCTAACTGTGGAGGGCTAAAATCTTCTGCAGATTTCAGTGTTTCAGACAGTTCAACCCAAATGACTTAACTTGTCTCAAAGACCCTGCAGTTATCAGGACTTATTCCTATGTTTTCTGATATAACTGATGTCAAATGTAAGAGGAGAAAAAAAAAAGGTGCCAGAGCATCAATCTTTGCATTGTATGAACACTTGGAAGATTGTACTTTTACATTCATATATGTCTGCGCACTTGATGTTTTACGTGGCACATGTGCACACCTAAATTTGCCTAAAATGGACAGCATTGCAGTGAAGTAGGCACTCCAAGAGTTTTGAAGTACCAGAAGGCAGGTTGCTCATGCAACTTTCATTTGGTCTTTTTGTTCCCACATTACAGTCACAGTTAGGATTACACAGTTATATGCTACAGTTCTTACTTCTGTCACCTATTTTCTCTTCCACCTCTCTCCTCTCACCTCTGCTTCCCCATTCATACCTCATTCTTTTTCCTCTGCTGCAACCAAAATCCATCTCTTTTTTTCATCTGAAGTCAGCTGCCCTGTGCTCTTCAAAGATGAATCAGTATCACAAAGAAACGAAGCCAGGGTGTCATACCAGGAGATGGTGGACTACCTCAGAAGTGCACTGAAAAGCTGTCCTGGCTCGCAGATCCAGCTAACAAAGTCAGAAATGTTGTTACTGCCCAAGACCTCCAAGTGGAACGTACACTTGGCACCCCACTGCTGCTCTGGTTTTACAGTAGTCACTATGTTTACTACAGAACTTAAAAGCTGTTAAGAGACATCAAATGATGACAGCTCTACACAGCAGCTACCCTGTGTTGGACCTCAATAAAAGATCTTTTTAGGTTCCGTGCGTTTGGCAGCAGTAGCTCACTAACAGTAGAGTTCCACTCACAGAGTTTGTTTCATGGTCCTTTGTAAATACAGACACTCATTTGGCATTCAAGACACACACAAAAAAAAGTCAATGTAGTTTACGCCTATACTATGAAATGATTCTATGCTCTCAAGGAAGGGATTTCAGGCACAGGAACTGTTTGGCTTGGTTTTAGGCATTCACCCTCTCAATATGTGGACAGTACTATTCCCAATACAATGCACCTACAGTGCAGTAAGCATGCCTGTTCACTTATGAGTAAGTGCCCTTGATCTCCTGAGCCACCACAGAGAACTTGGCTCTCTTGCAGTAATTCAGAAAGTAAGGGAATTCTGGCTGTATTTAGTTACAGTCTTTGAGAGTTTAAAACATTTTGTTATTTGGTCATAATTTACTGCAGAGAAAAGGTGGTGGAATAGTTTCTCTGGAGGTCTTTATTTAATTACAAAACAGATACAAGTAGAAGAAGCATAAACTACCTTTAAAGCACCACACCATGATACCTTCCATAATAAAATGGAAACCACCAGCATGACCAGTCAGGTCATGTGAGAAACAAACTCATTAAAAATTATATATTTTGTGCTCTACTGAGACCACCACCAGTTTCATCTGTGGGCTTCAGGAATGAAGGACGGGAAGACACAAGTGCATTCACCCCCAATTTTAACAACAGGGGCACTGGGACTCATTGGAGAAGTCGTTTTAATTCTTTATCCCTGTTATTCAAATAGAGTCAGACTTGCCCACTTTTCTAAGGTTTTCTAATGTTCTGAGCTCCACTCAAAGCTTGGTGCAGAAGGCAAAACATGATTGTATAGCCTGTCCCTGTCCTGCCCGTTTGTTGTTTTTTTTGTTGGTTAGTAAGTTGTAGATTTCAGTATTCACTCAGATAAAGTTGATCCCATTTAAAAACAGTTTCTCATTACTCATCTAACACAGTTCCCTTCTAGACATTGACTTCAGTGGAAGTTATGCACACAACTTCCCACACAATTCTTTGAATATATACCCCTTAGAGTCTTCTCTTTTAATTGGTTTCCTGGATTCTTCTCCTCACAAATAATTTTTTCCTATAGTTAATATTAACTAATTTACTGTGAAAAATGTCTATGATCTAACCTGCTCCATGCCTCTCCTTCCAAATGAGCCAGTGAGCCAACAGAGTGGTTTGCATTGCATATGCTATAGCCTGTCCTTTTCCAGCGGCTGGGTACTATCCTCTGACAATGCAGGTGAGCATCCTCTGCACCTTACGGGGCGCACTGCTACACTAGAGTACTTGTTTGAACTTTAGAAAGCATGTTTAAGGTCATTAATGGTAAGATATTGGAACAGCCTTTCTTGCCGTGATTGTACACGTACAAGCATGTTAAAGGCGGGAGGGATTTGTGTGGATTAATGCCATTAGAACTATATTTTATAAGATCTGGATCACTCAGAAAACTAGGGTAGAACAAAAGGAAAAAGTATCTCATCTTGTAACCTGAGTTTCCCAGTACGTACCCAGATTTTCCATTTTGTTACTATACTGGAGGAGTGAAGAAGACCTGCTCTTACACATTTCAAGTTTTCACACCATTAGTCACTCTACCCATGTTCAGAAATTTATTCTTGCCCTCTTTCGCCCTCTAGTAGCTGAAAGCACATGGAAGCACACAAGCACGCCAGACTAAATTGCTGACTTCAGCTGAACTCTGGTCCAAGTCAGACCAATTCTTTTTCCAACAAGAAGAAAAAAGGTGCTGTATACCACTTGGTCAGTGGTTCAGTCCTGCAACTGGATCAACCTCAATGTAAAATTCAAACTGCCCCAAGGCTCCTCTCATCCAGGCTGGGGCTCATGGGAGTGGCGAGCCATCACAATGAGAACTGGGAGTACTAGTAACAATTCTTCAGATAGGCTTTTAGGCCAGTCTGCTTTTGCAATTCTGAGACAAAACAGGGAAGATTTAGTACTTTGTTGTACCCACTTAAAATGTCTGCAGTTTTCAATGCCAGAAGGCAAGAAGTGTCTGTAAATAGATTCTTTTCCTCTCTAACTTTTGCATCACTCTAGTTCCTGTTCCAATAATAACCAGAAGAGATTCACCAGGAAAGCACATAGACTTAATAAATTTTTCATAATACAAAATGAGCTTATCGTGTTTTTGCGGATAATGATGAATCTTCTCATTGTGTAGTGTTGACATTCCACTCACACATATGAAATCACAAGAGATGAAGGACAAATCTCCTTGCAATTCGCTGCCTATATTGAGAAGTCAGCTTAAAAGTACCTTGGGTCAGCAGGCTTACTTTATAGCTTCAAGCAGTTTGAGTCTAATACACCAATGCGAGTCCCACGTGATTGCTTACAATCAGTAAATAAGGATTGTGTGGTCTCCTTGACCTCAGAGAGGCTGTTCACATACATGAGTGCTCAGTATTGTTAGCACTGATCACAGGGAGGTCCTATATATTTGCTGGGTGTAGAGTCTATCAGTCACACACAGCAAAAGCACAACAAAAGCTGATGTACTCCTGGGAAGAACAGGGGCAGAGACACCACTAGTGGCTGGGAAGATCTGAAGTCTCATGTTTCAGTATGGCTGGGCAGCACAGGACAGCATTACTGACAATTGTTTGGATGACAGCCAGTTCCAAATGATATGCTGTGAGGAACTGGCAGCAGTATAAAAACTTGACAAAACTTTGGGTTTTTTTAAGTGGGAAAGATTCAGAGAGGCTGTTCTTTAGAAGGCCTCTTCTTAAGTTGCCTAAGATGTTGTGCAATGGTTACAGGAAGTTCCTTACAGGACAGGGTAGATTTGTTATATTTGAAACACCAGATCATGAAACAAGATACAGAAAATGCTATCTGCGTTAATGAAATGCAGCTGATATCCACCAATATTTTGATTTTTTTTTTCAATTGCTCTTACTCTCAAGTCATGACTCCGTAGTTCTAAGCAGATCCAGAGCTCTCAGATTTGCTAGATTTCAGAGGCTCACTATTGGCAGGAGAATGAAAATTTTAAATAAATATATCACAGTCACTATGACTGTATTTGAGTTATTCAGATAATGATAAGATGACATGAGGTAAATGCTAGAGTTAAGAGCCACTCTAATGACAGATGATATGTCATTTATATTTAATCCATTTAAGAGACGTTTTTATCAGACAAAGATCAACCCACTGGGACCATTAATAGTTACACTTATAAAAGAGCCAGCAGTCAGAGACCAACAGAGACAGACATAACAAGAGTTAGCCTCACAGTCCAAAATCACTAGTAAATTTAAAACACACTTACATGAACAATTTTCTATGCATGTTATTATTTAAGCAGTATTATAGTAAGAACATATGCATGCAGAATTAGGAACAACTACAATGATCTAATTAAAATTCTCTAAAAGAAAAAAGACCCAGGAAAAACGTGTGGCTCATCCCAGGTGATTTTAAAACATTAAGAGGAAAGAGAGCACAATGGCAAGTCGCCTGAAGCTGGGAAAGAACAGTCCGCAATGTGGTCTTATTTATCAGAGCCTAGGTAGGATTATGTGGAACAATCTGCAGTGGTATATACAATCTCTGTTAGGTATTGTGAAAGGAATGCTTGTCTGGGTGCACTATAAACACCCCGCAGACCTTTTGTTGATGTTAGCAGGAGCTAACCCTGGGACCAGCGCACAGGCGTCAGGCGCTGGGCTGCAGGCTGCGCTCACCCGCTCGGCATCAGCCCCACGCGAACAGGAGGACTTGGCTTGTCTCTTTGCCCGACTGGAAGAAAAATATCAGTAGCTAGCACATAAACCAGAGGTTGATCTCACACTGGATTCTTGGGAGTCATCCCGCATTTCGCCAGTGTTTTCCTTTCTGCCATTAGACCGGGCTAGTGAGAATGAGGGAGATTGGACAGCAGATGCGAGGCACGGCTATCTCGAAACAAAAGCGAACACTGTGAGCACTTCCAAGCAGCGAAATTTATGTGTAAATTTTTCCTGATACTGTTTTCAACAACAGACTACAAATTCATTCATGGTCATTTTCTTTAGTGGCTTTTTTTTTGTTGGGGTTGGGCAGGCAGGGGGAAGGCATGCCCTAGGGCTATATTCAACTGTCCTTAAGGCAAACCTTCCATTGAGTTCACTGGTAGTTTTGGCTGCCTGAAAAATATTCCCAATTGCCTCTCGGAGTTTGACAGTATCTGACTTGTTTTCAACACAATTCCTCTTCCAGTCTATAACGATCTGTCTCTTCTTAGCCTACAGAGGTGTCTCAGTCCTAGCCTCTGATGCCCTTTCCCTTTCATTCCCGTCCTCCAGGACTGTCCCATCAGCGCTCTTTAAAGTACAGATTTATATGCTGTACATATAAGGTGAGCAGGCTTATAGCTTCAGAGCTTCTGGCATGAGGTACAAAGTAACAGCAACAAAAACACTGCCATATGCAGCTGTTTCTTTAAATAAGGGAAGGCCAAGCAAGGTGACTGCTGCCAGCCAAGTCTGAATGTATAAAGAGAACCACTTCCAGAAAGAGGGCTCACAAAGTTCTTGAAAGTGGGACCACCTCAGAGATGAAGTTAGTCCCTTCCCCTCCCCCAGTCTTCCCTGACCTGCCTCAAACTTGAGCAAATCAGTTTTTCCAAGCCTCTCGCCCTCTCCCTCCCCTTGAGCAGTCTGATTTTTCTATGTGAACATTTTGGCAGACCTCAGAACAGTTTTACTCATTCATTTAATAGTCACAAATAATGGTTCTGTTTCAACAGCTAATTATTTCGCCAGTCTCACAGATGCATGCGTTTCCTGCACGTTCAGCAAGGAGGAATCCAGTGCCCACACAAGCAACAATAACAATCTGATTGAAAAACTCATGCATTCTGATTTATTCCCTTCAACATGTTTTGCTCTGTGGATGTTTAAAAGAACAAGAAAGGGAAAAAAAGCCTATCCCAATTTCTTGAGGACACAGCACGCAGGACATAAATGAAGAGAACCACTGGAGGTCACTGTGACAGAAAAGGAGAATGAGGCAGATGAAAGCAGGACCTCCAGAGCACCAGCCATCCGTTTGAGGTGGTGGTGGTGGCGGCGGGGACTGAAAGTGTGGGAGAAGAGACTGCATCTCCAGTCTGACTTTACTGGAACTCAGAGGCACTGGCTGCAGAAGTAAGGCAGGAGACGAGGCTCATGTCCACATCAAAAACTTGAACTCTGACCAGGTCTCCCTCCAAAGACTCTCAAACTTTTCTCTCCCATACATGTTTACCGTCTTCAATCTGTGAAGTGTCTTGTCCCGCTCAGAGCCTCCCAGCTCCACACCATGCTGAATAGGAACTTTTGTGAAAAACAAAGTTACGTTATATCTCACATATATAATACCATTTTGCTTTCAGAAATACTGTTTTTCCCAGCACCAAGGGAGCTTTAACCAAAGGCTCCTGAGGCTTTGCCTCTGCCCTGGCTGGCAGCGAGGCTTTTGCACCCCAGCCCTGTACAGAGCGCATGGGACTTGTTCCTGAAAGGAGAATCACACATGGGTTACAGCATCGCCGAAATGGCTCTCCAACCTATTTTCAAGAATGGCATAGCTTGAAATCCTTGTTCGCTTTATTAATGCTTGTGTAGGAGGGAGGGAAGGAAGTGCAGTGGGGGCGAATGGGTCAAGGCAAGAAGCATCATGCCTTTCAAATGTAGGGGGTTGTTTTCTGCTTTTTCCACCCTTCCCCCTGCCAGCTGTTAAATCCCACGTTTCTCCAGCAATGCCTGCTGCCTCTGCGACAGAGGTATGCGTAGCAATCATCACTTGCAATGGATGAAATCACTTGGCTGGACCCACAGGAGGAGAGGTTTGCATGTTCATTTGAAACAAGAATCCAAAAAGCTATACAAGTGGGGTTTTTTGTCCTTTAGAAGCCTCCTCTTTAGCCTGCAGCTTCCTTTCTGCCCCATAGCCTCTCTCTCTCTAACGGATTTCTGCTGTGCCTTTAATCTGCCCTGTTGCCCTCCACAAGTTTCTGGTAACTTCAGCACAGAATACCGTATAAAAGCAGAATAGAAGGGAAATATCTGCTGTCAAATAAAATAACAAAAATGAAGCTGCAAACACTACATCTTGCAAATGACATCCCTTCAAGAGCAGTTTTCCTTTCTGCCTTAGTTTTTTTTTGTGTATGTCTGCATGTGTTTTTTGACTAATAACTATGCATACATGCACATGCACGTACGAATGTGTGTGGGAGTGAGAGCCAGAGAGCATATAAAGGGTATTTGGGGATTCTTTGGTTTTGGACTCACACACAGTTGGGGGAGGCAAGTTATAAACATATAGGTAGATCCAAGAATGAATACTTTAATATTTGCAGATCTTGATGGCTGCCAAATGCTAGCATTTCAGGGATGCATATTCACATGCAGCTGGCGACACACGTTGGAAGATACCCAGCATTTTGCCAATTAGGTTCCAGACTTGAAATATCTCAGCAGACCCATATGTGTATCTTAACACTGAGTAGGGAATATTTCCCCTTATTCTCCGTACCCCTTTACTAATAAGCAAGAAAAATGGTTTGCTGAGAATAGGAGAATGGAAATAAATCCTTTACCAGAAACCCTGGCCTTCCAGAAAGAGCAAGCTATCCTTCCCAGGGCCTCCAAGTCAACCTGTTAGCTCCCTAACCTGGAGAAAGACATCAAAGCTTATTAGGCTCAATAAAAATCAACCCGCAGTCATCCCCCTTTGGGATGCTCACCTTCATGACACTTTCTAGGCATTTGTGCTAAATGGTTCATTGCAGCTGGACTTTTTATTTAATTTCATTTTCTTAAGGCTATCACACAGCTCCAACATTCCCCAGCTTGTTTACTGCTAGTCTCACCAGTAAGCCGGGTGCCAGTTTTATTTAATTTGTTTTTCCAGTGGCAGCAACAATCTGTGTGGAAAGCATAAACAGAGGGAAAGAATCTGGAATCAGCAAATGGTGTGCACAGCTGCACACCATAATTTCTGCTAGTGAAAGTTTTAATTCAGTTAATCAGAAGAAGAGCAGAAGGGTTGGAGGCAAAGAAGAGGTGGAGTAGTGGAAGAAATATAGCAAGAGGAAATAGTAAAATCCAAGGCAGCTGGAGAATCTTGGAGTCATTATAATTAAGGCCTAACAGGTTACAATTTCTCCAGAAAAGAAGTCAAAACCAGAAACCAGCCAACAGGTCTTCAGGAGGGATTGCTCAAAGATATTATTGTAAAATACATTGTAATGGAAACAAGAAAAAATGTTTTCTGCCTTCATTTCTCTTGCAGATAAGAACATTTTACCAACACACAAAATGAGGGGAAAAAGTTATGAAATGAAGGAAAAAAGTCATAAGAGTAAGAAAACAACAGCAACCTCCAGAAAAAAAATAAATTTAAGACTCAAAAGTCAAGAAGCTTTACTATTGGAGTTGAAATGTCCAAAATAGCATTTTAAGCCACTTTTAAATGAGAATATGACAAGTAAAGGGTAAAGTTGGAAACCATGGCAAAAAACCAAGTGTAAATATAGAAACGACAGGAAAACATACCCATCATCTGTTCCTCGAAGGCACTACACAGCAGCCATTATTGGCTGTAGAGGCAAGTTGGCTAGTTAACAGAATGAATTACTATTATCTTTACTTCAAAGTAATTAGGAGAGGTAACGGAAAAAAAGTATAAAATCAATAGTGCTATTTAAATAAAAAGGAAGGAAGGAAGGAAGAGCATCACCAATTAACAGTCAGGAAATACAGTTCCAGCCTGTAAATAGAACAAAACTGCAATTGCTCAGAAAAGCATCCTCAGCATCTAGAGGCTGGTAGGTGAGTTTGGAGTAAGAAGTATGGCTCCTAGTTCGTTTCTGGCTAAGCATTTTCTGATGTCAAGTCTTTCCCTTTAAAGTTTTGGTACTTTCTAGACTGCCGCATTTTAGCCAATCCATTAATCCAGATGGATTCTGTCACCTGCCTTGCTGGAAGCCTCCATGGTCATAACTGCCTTTTATGCCCGTACTCATGAGATACAATTAAGTGGCTCCTGTTCAGAGACAGGGGATGACCATGACTATTGCTATTATTTTTAAGACTGAGTTCAAGAGAGTAATTTGGTCCTCCATGAGCTTGGATAATTCTCCCTCACAGCAGATATCTTTCACAGGAACGTGTAGGCTTTAATTTGACCACCCTTCTTGTAATTATTTTATGAATATTTGTGTGACCTTAGGGAGGCTTCTACAATACTTTGGGCTACATTTGAATGCCCAGTACATTTAGCCATTGTTTCTGGGTAAGATCTAGTCCTGTCACTGCTTCCAGATGAGGAGTTGAAAGCAACAGCTGTTAGACAAAGGTGGAGGTGACATAGGTGGAAAGATCTGGAGTTACCATCAGGAGCCACGTTTCATCCTTCCTCTGAGAGAGCCTACACTCCAGTTTGAGGAGCGGTCCTGCTCTTCTCCTGCTGGGTCCTGAATTAGCACTGCTCTCTGGATGGGCCTCCTCTTCTTCACAGTCCTTGATTTCCTGTGGCTGATAAACCTGCTGAGAGGTTGCCATTCCTTTCTTTTCCCTGGTGGGCATTTGTTAACAGCAGAAGTCAGGGAAAAGCGAGAAGGTGATAACGCACAGCCATCACCTCCCAGTACAGCATGTACTAGGAGGCCTTCACTTTTTGTCCTCACCCGCTTTCCAGATAACAGCTGTAACCGGCCATGTCAGGCTCAGATTATTGTCCAAGTGATGCTCCTTGGCAGACATTTAAGTGCTTAATTGACAGCAGATATCAGCAAACTGCTTGTTTTAGTGATGGCATTAGCACAGAAGTGCAGCATGCTTGCGTTGCATGTCCCCCACCTAGCTACCTGCTGTCTGTGGGGACAATTGGAGACATCAACAAAACTTTGTCTTAGGGCAAGTCTTGTGAGGATAATTTCCATTCATATTTTAAAGTCTGTCTCCTTCCCTGCATAATCTTCCTGAGCTGGAACACAGACATCCCAGATAAACCGCTCAGCACACAATACTTGATGGAGGAGTGAGGAACCAGGGCCATGGTTACACGCCCACTTTAATTAGACCCTGGTTTGCGTTGTGTTGGAGGAACAGTCCCGCTCATGCTCATCCTTGTTCCACTGCGAGAGTTTATACAGCCACGTGACAGAAGGATCAGGCTGAAGAACAGTACTAGTGCCAGCACAGGAGAGGAAGAAAAGAAGCAGTAGCCAAGGGTGAGATGGAGTGGAGGATGGCAGAGCTATCCCTTTTGGTTGCATAGATTTACGTTAAATCAAAGTGGCTGTTCAATAACTGAGTGAGATCTCAAAACCTGTGATTGTTAAATTTGTTCATGAACTGTCATATTCTCAAACTTTTTACAAGTGTTGACAGCTCTTGCAATTTTCTTTTCATACACTATCACGCAATTACAGAATCACAGAGTCACAGAATCATCCATGGAGGACTTCTCCCTTTTAGCAGTGGGTCACATTTGTATTAATGTATTTAGAAGAAAGAGTGTTAAAATTATAAGGGTAAATGCCTGAGTATGAGAAGTGCAAAAAGAACTCTTAAAACCACAAATAAATACAAAAAGAAATATAAAAAGAAAGTATTTTCAGGAAAACAATATACTTATAAAAATAATATTTTGTATTTTAGAAGAGATACAGATGAAGTAAACACAGTGAAAACTGTAGCTGAATTTTAGCAAAGATTTCAATGTATTGCTATGGAAATTTTCTCATTTATTTGCAAATGGACTTGAACTTCTATACTGTCAGACTGGAAGTTGGCTGAAAGACCATAAACAAAAGGGCAATATGAAAGACTGCATTTTTGTCACAGCTGTCATGTGAGTCATAGATTTTCATGTGCTTTCAAAGTATCCGTGACTTTTGATATTTAGGGATTTTGCATGTGGGCTGGTAAACGTGATGGTTAAAGAGCTGAACCAATTTCTCTGAAAACCTTGAGTTCTGCCAAGTTAAACCCTACACTGCACGGGAGGCTAATAGAGAGCAGGAGCTCAGCAACAACACTGTGGTTACACAAAGGATCAGACCAGTGAATTCTCACTGAGAGCTTTAATTCCTCCAGGGATAGAGAGATTTCTCCTTCCCCACAACATTTGCAGTTAGCTTGAACTTGCAAAGGCCAGCTCTGGCAAAACAATGACTGAAGATAAATGGCTTCTCACAGTAAAACATAACACATTAATTACTTGGGTGGGGGGGAGGAACTAACACACCAAAAACAAAAAAAAAGAGAAATGAAAGAAAAAGACAAAAGAGACGTTACCTACGATGAATAAAAGACTTCTTCACCTGCATCCCTGCATCTGTCATGCCTCTCTCATGACACTTCCGTCAAATTGTAACGGTACTGAGTCAGAACAAAGATCCGTCTGGCTCAGTATCCTGTCTCCAATGCTGGCCAAAAGCAGATGCCCAGGGAAAATTATAAGCAAAAGATACAGTGATACTTCCTTGGAACACTCTTCCAACTTCCAGCAATTTGCAGTTTAGGGACTTTCTGGTTTTGTATTTAATAGTCTTAGTAGATTTTTCTGCCATGAATTTGCCCACACACTTTTTGAAGCTGTGTAATTTTTTCTTGAAGTTACTGTCACTGAAGATTAATCAGAGAATTCAGTACTAACAGTGATACTAAATAAATATTCAGAAAGCACAGACAAACTTGCCAAAGGAGTTGCCCTTGGTCCTGTGGTGAACATTCTTTAAAAAAAAAAAAAAAAAAAAAGGAATGGGGAGAAAGAAATCTTTCTATTGCTCCATCAATTGCCTGGTCACATAACCGGTACGAAAAAAATGGTCAAGTATCTCAGGATACACTAGAGCTAATTATACATCAGAACTTCTCTATATACAAAATATACGAACGAGAAATAAAGATGGAAAAATAGTGTTTACAGTAAGAGATGCTGTTAATAGCTATTACAGCATGGAAAGAGATTTCAGACAGACAGATGATGGTTTCCTTAAAAAGCAGTGATCAGTCTACTCATCCTTTCCCAACTGCACTTGTTCAAGTAGAAGATGAGTTTTGCAAAGGGACACTGAATTTTATTTCCTGTATTTTTTTCTTCTTATAATTCAGCCAGGGCACCCAAGGCTTAATTGATCCAGCCAGTAGTCTTCGGACCTGTTGTTCCTCCTTCTGTGCTATAAACAAAATATCAGGAGTGGGTGTATGCTTGATCAACTATACGTTTTTGAAAACTCTAACTCTGAAAAGACTTACCACAATAATTCATTAATTTATCATTAGAATAATAAAACAGGCCCCGTATCTTCCTCATAAAGCTCTCCCATTTTGTCAAAAGTGGAATCCTGTGCATATGAATATGTGTCATGTTGTGTGCTCTGATACGCCAAGTTCCTTGAGGTAGAGATTATGCACTCCACTAGCAAACATATCAACTCTAGTGTCAAATCAGTTAGAAAAAAATAAAATTACTTTTTTTTTTTAAGTAGACTTGGATTTTGTGGTTTTTTATAGACACAAGTAAGGAAAAAATCATCAAAAAATCAGGCTGCAGAAAAGATTCTTACGGACACTGTAGGAAATCTGTTAAACCAGATTAATTACACTGAGTAAATTAGAATTCTGCAATTGAAACTCAGTTTTTGAAAATTCCTGGGCAATTACGTGTCCTTGATTTGCATGCACAGTTATCGCATTCATGCATACAAAGGGATATTTGTAAGGTGAATTATTGCAATGACATGCCAAAATAAGGCACTCAGCAGGGCACTGGATATTGGGTATTACCAAAAAAACAACCTCCCTATTCCCTGTATCTACTAGTCACTGTGAATACAATAAAGGTCAGAAATAATCATGTGCATTGATCCAGACCTGTGGTGTGGAAGATGTCAACTGAAACTATTGCAATTCAATAAATTGTAAGCCCACTAAAAGGAGGGTCTTACACCAGCAGGATAGTATAGCCAGCTCAGTCTTAGCTATCTAAACTTGGCTTTTCATATAAGGCTTTGAAAAGCCCTACTGTCTTGCACATGATGTTTCCCTGGGCTCCAGAATCCCACGAGTCTGCAACTGCAACGCTGTGGTCCAGCTGGAAACGTAGCATGGAATAGTTTTTCCCAGCTTTGCCTGCGTCTGCCATTCAAAAATAATCAGTCAAAATAAAGAAAGGATCTCATATTTTTATACTGCTTTCTGAATCTAGTATTTATCTTTTGATCTGAATTGCAGTACATTAGTTTCCTATTCCATATCCAAATCATCGAGACCCATACAGTGTCTTTAGTGCCTGTATGATAGACAGAAAAAGCCTTCTTTCCATTCAGTTTCTGCTTTTAAGGCTACTTCCCTTTAATGTTTTCTGGGTTGGTGTGCTGTTTTTTTTCCTTAAAGCACCAGTTTGATACCTTTTTTTTTAATTAATTCTTATTAAGTCAATTTTTACTTCTGATGTCCTTGATCACATCCCTTGAGCAGGAGAAGAAAGAGTTTTCAGCTGCTCCTGCTTCAGACTCATAAATCGTGGTGGCCCATGGGTATTCCACAGTGCCATCTACTGCAAGGTACTAGAATAGCTGATAATGCAGCACAGTGTTTTTCCAGTTGATCTTACCTACCTGACTTGTTCCAAGGTCCCTTTTCGTTCTGCACAGATCCTAGCACATTTTGTTACCATGTCAGTTTCTCTGGCTCTTTTTTTGTGCTGTACTTGTGGTCATAGCATTGCACCACTTATTTCCAACCCTAATTTTACCATTCATCTTATTATTTTTTTTTGTGGGTAGGCATGGTAGAGTCACGTTGGTTTCTGAGGCATGACTATCCCCCTTTGCCAGATTACTGGCATCATCTTTCCTTCAAGAAGACCTCGAGAAAATTCCCTTCAGAGTCTGCCCATGATGATTGGCTAGAGGGTGAGACAAGATTCAAACCAAACAAAGCACTAACATCCTTCCGGAGAGAGATGAATGTGCTGTCTCTGCAGCTTCTGTTGGCTTTAGAAGCAAGAGATCAGGAGAGAGAAATAAAGCATTGCTCAGCTTGAGGGCAACAGAGAAGAGCTGGTGTTGACTGACAATTCGAGCACGGCCTGGCAAAGCTCATTGCTCAGCAAGGATCGAAGTAATTAAGGTTCACAAGAGTGATGTTTCTTCCTTTGATGCTGTGCATTGCTCTACGAAGGTAAAATTTGGAAGCTTGATGCTTAAATGGCATATAAGTGGGCTATAGAAACCTTGGAATAATGCTCTTTGATGGTCTGATTTTCAGGCTTTGGTTGTGTTTTAGGGAATCTTTAGGGCATGGTGAGGCACAGTAAGAAATGTTTATCAGTTAACACAAACACCAGCTGTCAACATAAACGCATATTCGGTATAAGTTTCTTCAGTACCTCAGGGGTTTATTAGCCTTAACGTGTTAAAATAAAATAAATATTAAATAATTAATATTTAATATTATCAGACTCCACTACACGCCGGCAGTTATCTTATCCTGCATAGTTCTGCTGAAGAGTAGACCAGAGCAGCTTCATCTTCGACCACAGAGCAGGTACTAGAGAGGCACTTACCTAGCACTTGCCTAGAATCTGGCTAGATTGTATTAGATAGAATGTTCTTCACTAAGTTGCCAGTAACTGTAGTCTAAAAATCCCTGTAGAATAACAAAAAGGAAAAGGAATGGAATGGAATAGAATGGAACGGAATGAGGAAAATATTAAGCTGCAAATTACAATATCCCTCCAAGGTAAAGTAAGGCATGTTTATTCCCCAGAGTTCTCCCCGCAGATTTGATTGATTACTATCACCCTCTGACCAGACTTGAGTGATTATAATGAATTTCACATATTATGCAAACACAGAAAAGAGAATGAAGTATAGTTATCTATTTATATGTTTCTTTAAATTATAGACGATTATATACATTGGTCATGTATAAATGTTCAAACATTAGTGCATGCTTGACAATTCCAGACAGGAAGATTTCCTTCATTACTATAAATAGATCTGTAGCCTGTTAAGCACAGTCATTAACAAATTATGTTTATTCTCTGATCAGAAAATAGACCTACCTAGTCATGCCAAAAAGACACTGATATTTCTAAAATTAGGCAGAGGAGGTCAGTAGTCTTTTAATAGCACTGTTAAAAATTGTCATCCTAATTAAGTTATGAATTACAACAGGCTTTTCAAGTTGCAGCTACTTGCTCAAGGACCAAACAGATGTATAAGGAGAAATTCCTCATTATGTCTCAATACCTTTCTATATAAGTGATGCTCAGGAATCTTAAGTACAGATTGATCCCAGCTATGTAATTTTCTTAAGAGTGGTTAGCTGGCTAATAGGTGATCTAACAAAAGGATAATTGTAAGTGTGGTTTAATTTTATTTCTGTGTGTCTGTTTTGTTAGTTTTGGAGTAAGAAGAAATCAATTCTTTAATTTTGCTTGGATTTTTTTCTTTTTGTTCCATGGATAGGACATCTGGCAAATCACTGAGGAATTTCAGCAGATTTAGAATATTCCTCAACAAGGGGGACAGGACCATGACTGTAATGACCAACATTTCCAATGAATACTCAAGGTTACTGAGGAAGTAGCAAGGTTCCTTGCTGAGCAGTATAGAGGGAAGTCTGGCAGTACTGCTAGTAGGAATTGCTGTGGAAGTGGGGACCTTACCAGGCTATCCGCACAGCGGGACAGTGGCTTCAGCACCTGAGCCTTGACGGCCTCTCAAAGTTTTCTAGCCCACACTGGATGTCGTGACCCTGATTACCACAGTCCTAAAATGTTTTTTAAAGCATTTTTAAAGACATAAAATTACAGCTTCCTACCCCAAAACACAGGATCCCCTTAGAGTACTGATGGTCTACCCCTGCAATTTACTGTAAATGACCAGAAAGGCCACTCAAGCTCCTCGCTCTGCAGAGAGGTACAATTTTTCACTGGTTTGGGGGCCATTTTCCCATGCAGAAATGACCCCCTGGGCATTCTAACATGTGCTCACTTCATATTTACCTGATCTATTAGAGGCAAAAGCAGTTCTGACAAGAACAGTAATTACAAGAATGTAATATTCATTTCTACAGAAGGCACGGTGTCTGCATGTCTGGGAAGGGCCCAAGATGCTTACAACATTTCTATTTTCCATGCTGTGGTGAATTTGGAACCTTTACACAGCTTAAGACAGAATAAATTTCACTCCAGCACAAATCTCTTGATCATTTCTCCTTCAAATGTGGGAAAACAACACTGAGAATGTGGAAAGTGTAGAGCACATCATAAATCCATGGACACAGGAACTCAGAAAGCTGCATAAGGCACATAAGGTCTGCTATAAAGGAAGCACTGTGCTTTCATATTATTTTCTGTTTAAAATCTACATGTGTGGTTTGGGACAAAGGTCTTTTAGTGTGGGAGAAAGAAGGTTCAGTGTTTTTCTTCTTTTTTTTTTTTCTTTTTTTTTTTTTTTTCCTAAAGAGAGGTACGTCTCTGGAGAGACAGTGGAGAGATGTACTCCAGCCTCTAGCACACGCTGCTGCAGGAAAAGTGGAATTTTTGAAACCACAGAAATAATAACACTGAGTACAACTCAGCACCCAGGATGTAGTCCATGTCTGAATAATCAACAGGTGTTTAAGCAAAGATAAAGGTTTGCATGCTCGCTGTCATTTGATGAGTTTCGTTATAGATCCTGGAATTGGGATGTCTTGAGGAATTCTTCCTCCAGCACCTGATCCCGTCCCAAAGCAAGCATGTTCTGCTCTTCTTAGGAAGGCAGAGTGATCCCGAAAGACTAGCTCTGTAGCTGCTTCTATCTCAGCAGCAGTGCTAGAAATGCCACCTGCATATTCCTAGTGCTGCTTTAGAAAATAGATCCCTGACACCAAAAAAGACCTCATGTATCTGTGTTGCCTGGCCCCTTAGGGCATCTGACTGTTTCACAGAGCCTGGGAAACCTTCAGGCTTCCTTTTTACATTTTCGTATGCTCAACACGCCTGCCCTTTTCCTTGTCACAGATGAAATGCAAAATTGAAATCCCCAAAGGACTTTATGTACACATAATCTAGACAATCTAAAACCAAATTGTAGATGAGTCATTTATTTAATGGAAGAAGTCAGATCACCAGCATCAGCTGTCACAATGAATGCTATCAACTCTATTTTTGCTAGCACATGCTCCATATTAGGGAGAGGCACTGAAGCTGAATTTTGCAATTCGCATTCACTCTGCCTATCGATGGCAGCAGAGTTTAGGCGGGGCTCATCTCCCCTTGCTTTCAATGTTTACACAGAAGATTTCACTCTATAGCCAAATGAGTCACCTCAAGCTTCCTTGATAAACAGTGAAGAGAAAGTGACGCTTTAAGGGACCCATTTGAGCTGTCTAGCTTTGAATGGGATAGATTTTGCTTTAGGTGTCATTAATTATAGTGATTTTTTCCCAACTGTAAATGAAACTCTGTGTGACCGGTTCAGCTATGGTCTTCGATACTGCAGCCAGGTACACCTGCATGAACTCACCCTTTCACACACGAGGCAAGGGGGATGTAGCTCTCATAGAGCTGTTGGACGCAGACTCACACAACTTCTGTAAAGTTAAATGAGAGGTAACTGGAGTTTCACGTATGATGAATCCCAAATTTTGTCCTAATTCACACCAATCAAACCTCAGAGGTGGTTCCCAACACAACCATGGAATAATCACCAATAGCAAAAAGTGGTCATGAAGTGGGATGACATTATGCTAATAGGTTTCTAGCACCTTTCCTGAGAACATACCTTGGGATATATTCTCACCTACTCTGTGAAACTGTCAAAGGAGTACCAGTAGGATAGTTGCAACCACAGTGTGGGATGACTGAGCTGGAACATCGGGGACCTCACAGAGCTCCACCAGGACAAAACAGCCTGAAGCTCAGGTTGTTTGAGGGGCAATCTGGCCTGACTTCTTTGAAAGAAATCATAAACTTTGTATTATCTGTGGGAACTCAAAACTTTTTTTCCTAATTCAGTCTAACTTTCCTCCTTTCATCATATAAATGCACTTTTTACTAATTCAGAGAAGTATTTTAAAAACTACACATCTAATGTGGAAGTTTTTGAGTCCAGATAAATCTGTACAGTATATATACTTGTTTGTAAATCTCTGGTAAATTGCATCTTGGAAAGGAAAAGTAGGATAATAGTTTCGTCAGGCAAGACTTGCTTAGGCATAATAAGTTTCAAAATTTATTTATTATTATTCCTTTAGGCAAAAAATATTTTTGCTCATGACACAAACATACAGAAATGCCAGAGTGCAACTAGAACAAAAGCTACGTGGAAGATTAATCAAATTTATGGACATCACAAAGACTGTCTCATTGTTCTTTATGCAGATATTCTACAGCACTTGCAAATTGCAGAGCAGTGAGGTAGCTTGTATTTGGCTACTGCTGCTCCCGTGGGCTGTCGTGGGAGAACAATTGCTCTTCTCTGCTCCATAAATGTGGGTTTTGACAAATTGGGGTACCCAGGTTCCCTATTCAAATAGGCTTGTTTGTACTGTCTTTCGTGCCTGACCATTCATGATTCAGAGTTACAGCCAGCACAACAGTGTCTCCCA
The DNA here is from genome assembly GCA_020746105.1 of Trogon surrucura. Lineage (NCBI taxonomy): Eukaryota > Metazoa > Chordata > Aves > Trogoniformes > Trogonidae > Trogon > Trogon surrucura. The sequence continues at coordinate 143,222,407 of CM036617.1, read as the reverse complement.
TTGTGAGAAGCAAAGCCCTCAGTATGCTCCACAGAAGTTCAATAAGAATCCCTCAAATACATGGGATTTTGACACTGGTAGAAGCCATTGTACTACCTGATATCAAGAAACCAGATCTCCTGGGGTCCTTCTACAGGTGCTGCTGCAGGTGGTTATGTCCTCTTTGCATCAGCCTCAAGAGAATCCTGTCACCCTTATCTACGTAACGAGCCCAGGGACACAACTAACTTAGCCAGCTTGGCTCAGGTCCTAAAACTGGATGCTAAAACTGGACTCTCCCAAATAATTTCATTTGGTTTCTCACCAAGGAAATGACCAAAAGCTGTTGCACAGCTTTTACTGACGTGCCATTTTTCTGGCAATCTACAAGGATCTGACTGTTCCCCACAGTGTCACTTCATCCCTATTTCAAGAATTATGTAGCAGAGAGTGATCCAGGAAAGCAAGATCTTACCCCAAATTTCTAGGTGTCTCTGGATTCTGAAAAAAAAGCACAGTGGTGGTGCAGATACCAGGATTAAATTGGTTTGTTCATCCTTGCTGGTAGTGGCTTGGAAAGCACTTGTTGAAACCTTAAGATTTACCATTAAGGTGACGATGATGTTCAATTACAGGTAAAAAGCTATAGCCACAGAGCAGATAATGAAGGCAGTAAGAGACTTGGGCTATAAATCCATTTGTAATACTGTGACAAAGTACATGTAACTCTGCAGAAAGTCAGCACATGAGCCTGTGTCAAACAAATGTCATGGTCTCTCACACATGGAGAAAATTCTAAACATTAATGCAAGCTTTTATTGCTTTGTGTGTAAAGAGGGAAACAAACAGACAGTATATTTAAAATTATTCCTTAAAATCCAGGCAGATTCCAGCAGGCACCACAAACCTGTGTTAGCACTACAAGCTGCAGGAGACAGGGGGTTGTATTGAAAAATTTTGTTCTACCATACCATGTAATAAACAGCTCTTTAAAAAACCTCTTCTGGTTACTGGCAGTGTAGGTAGGAGAGCTAACCTCCCACCTACTGGAACTCTCTCAAATCCATGGAAAGAATATCAGTGATTTTACTTTGGAACTAGCTTTAAAAGCATGCATATCTTACATAAAATCAAAGAAGTTGCCTTTCTGTGAAACAAGAGTATATATATTGTCAAACTTTCCCAAATAGAGCTGGGTTATATGTCATTGATATCATGCTCATCAAATATCTGAAGACATTTGTTCCCGTGATGAACTTTGTTATCCCTAGAATCCACAGTTAACCCCTACTGGGAATTGCTATATTTCCTATAAATTCTTAAATTAAATATATTTTTTTCCTAAAACTGTTACCCGTTTATCATAGTAGACTCTCTTCTGTGGTTTTCCAAGGAGTCTTCGGGATCCTGTATGGAAAAGTACGGTGTGTTACATATGGAAACATGTTTGCAGTACGTACTGGGTTTGGAAACTTCCATGGCTTGGAAACTTTGTGACACTGAAGGATTTATTCTATCATCAATAGAAATATTAGATGCTTCTCAAAATCTTTCATAGATGTAGGCTCTTTGAATCTATAAAGAGAGTGAATTTTCATCTCAAACAAGTGCCCAGCATTAAAATCTCCATCTTGAAAGGACAGAGTGAGTTTTAATAGGTGTTTCAGTGCCAAGGCATGTCAGTCAAATTATTATTGGCTCTAGCTGCACTCTCACAAGCTGTTACATTCTTTACCTGCAGCAGAGTGGCACTCAGAAAGGTGCAAAATTCTTCTTTGCTTTTGAAAACACCAATGAAAGTTAAAAAAAAAAACGCAAAAAACAAACCAACAACCCAAGTCCTACAATCTAATTCACACAACTCAAAAGCTCTGATCTTCATATGAGAATGGTAGTCCTATAAACTTCAGGAGGAGTATCCTCTGAGAGACAGAAGTAAGTCCATAAAGCCAACATATTTAATAATTAACGTGAAATCCATAAAAATATCTGATTTCTGACATTAAATGGACATGAATTCTAGCCTTATTAGTCCTGTTACCACACATGCAAGTGTGTGCATATATGTACAGTATTACATAGAGTTGCACAAGTCACAATAGTCTCAGGCTTGCTCTTATGCCAGTTCCCAATTTTTAAATCATAACTGCATCTGGCAAATAAAATCAGTCTCACTGAAGTGTTACATGGTTCATATATTCCTAGGATGGGGATTTTCTTTAGAAAAAAAATGAATTACATTGAGAACAAGAGGCAGGGGGAGAGAAAGAGAGAAACGGGGAATCAAAATTGTTATTTTTAGATCGCAATGTTTTGAAATGTGATCTGCCCTTTAGTCTCAGATATACCAGCTGCCCCGGCTTTTTTTTATTTCCACTCCTTTTTCTTTTTGTGAGGGAAGTGTTGAGACGGGAAGCCGAATAATATATACACAAAATAACTTTGTCTAAAACTCTAAAAGTGTGTTTGGCCTTGCAGAAAAGAAGTCCTATATAAATTTGGGGAGTGAAGGCTAGGGGGTGTTTTGTGGGGAATCACACTGCTGTGTAATTACAGATCTTGTATATATATAAACAAACTCCACCTTAAGATCAGCAGAGAAAAGACTTGCTTACTTGTCTGATGGCCAAGAAAAATTAAACTAGAGCAGGCTATAAATAGAATGAAAAAGAAAACTGAGGGAAAAAAAAAATCCCTGATGGTTGGGAGAAAATATTCTTCCTTGCAAAAGGGTTAAAGCTCTGTTTACAAATTTTGCTAGACCTCGTATAATCCCCTTTTTCTTTAGAATTCATAAGAGCTCTCATGACACAGATCTCTCCTGTAGAGCTTTTAGACCATCCCTTGGGCACGTGTCCAAACGACTGCCAGAAAGTTTCATTTCAAGACAAGGCTCAAAATGCGTTTCAGATAACATGAAACAACAATGTCAGGCAACTTCACAAATAAAAAACTGCAACCATTCCGTGCCTGTTCTTTTTCCCACATCAGAAAAGTACAGCCTGTTAAGAGTTCCCAATTTTCCACAGCTCTGGACTCAGCTCACAGCGCTGATCCACACTCTCCGTGACAGTCTCTACGGGGCGATCTGCCACCTGAGAACTTCCAGACACAACTACACCATCTGCTCACAGCTCTCCTGCCTCCTGACACAGAGCTGGAGCTAGAGTCAGGCGGCAGGAAGCACCTGTAAGTATTTTACATCCATCAGGGACAACACCTCCCAACTTGCAGACTTCTCATCTGGCCCAGTACAGTCAGGGACCTACCTCCTCCTCCTCAGGTAGCCAGAACCCTGGCCAGGGTGCTCATAAGCGGCCACAGCTCATGGGATGAAGGCATTTCCTCTCTGCAATAAAATGCACCATTTACTATCATAGCTTTTTCTCCACCGGGAATGGCTGGCAATGGGTATTTGCTCCTCTCACCCTTCCTCCTCTTCTCCCTCCCTTTTTCCACCACCCCCGCACATGCTAAGCCCCAGGAGCTTTCACGGGAAGGAAGAAGGAGGTTGTTACGTTGTCTGAGAAGGGTTTATAAGCTGCCCTTCTGGCACAGAACTAGAATCAGGACATTGTTTAGCTGCATGCCTGAAGAACAGGAATAAGCACAATGAAGCTGGATGCTGCTGGGTAGTCCACGACGAGTAAATTAATCTACAGCACACTAACCAGCACATCATCACAGCTGCAAGTCACTCTCCCTTCCTCTCTGACTTTGGCTATGCCAGGTAATGTCCTCACAGCTACAGTGCAACGCCAAATATACTTTGGATTACTCTGTGTTTACTGCCTAACACAACAGCGTCTGGAGGCAGAGTTGGAGACAAAGCTGGAGAGGTGGCTAGCTACACAGTCTGGGGTCCATCCAGGAAGTCAAGTCATATAATCAAGGTAAGAGGCAGAACCAGAGACAAGACTACCGGTGTTGTGACTCGGACCAGAGACAGGATCAGAAACGTGGCTACAATGCAGGCCTGGTGTCCACCCTGGAAATCCAGTCAGCACCTCAGGACAGCAAGAGACAGGCATGTCTGCAACATCTCTCAGGCACTCTGGGGGCCCAGGACCAAGCTTAATGGAGCTCATGGACTGATGGGCAGGGACTGCATGGATGGAGGCCCTGAGTAAGGCTGGCCAGGGCAACTAGGGGCTTTTGGTCCACTCAGGGTCCCGACAGCTGTAACTTGGCAACAGAGCTTGTAACATGAGGGAATTACTGTCCTTTGGTAATCTGGTAGAGCTCTGCTCAGTCACTCAACTCACCTCAGGACACAGAGTCTTAAACGGCCGGTCCCTCCCGCAAGGGATTTGTAAAGTCAATAGATCCATATATTAAATTTCCAGAGAGTAGTGTCACGCAGATGGTTAGTGCTTGTTCAGCTACATCCACCATGAATCCAGTAGTGGGCCCACATTAATAGAGCATATTTCATGGCACTTCCAACACCTTCCCCTCCTTAAGAATAAAGCTGCAAATGGAGTACAGAAATTTGCAGAACCCTGGAAATAAAAGCAGCATTTAAGTTGAGTTCCTTAACCCTTTTTTCCTGGTTTCTGAGATAAGCATATCTAACACCTTGACTGGCTCCTTGAAGTCAACTGGAGAAAAAACATCACTTGCTTTTGTTTGGGTTCAGCTAGACCTCATGATTACATTAATCATTTAAAGCAGTCAGACTGTTCTTTCTTTTAAACTCTGTGAGATAAAACCATCAAATGCTTCTGCAAGCCTATCTGAAGACACCATATCTCTGTCTGAAGAGAGACACTCTTAACCCTGTTTTCTAATGTAACGTCTTTGCCAACAGTACTGTCTCTCTGCTCTTTTTGCAGCCTAAACATAATTTTGCAGTCTAAATCCAAAGTCCCACTTTGGTACAATCAGGCATTTAAAGTTTTAATCTTAATCTTCAAGTTGGAGAACAAAAAATCTCATTTAACTGGTGCTACTTCCACTCGGATCCACCCTTGCTATAAAGTGTTCCATTTTATAAACCCCAGTGCTTGAGGGCAAACAGCTAATTGTTTAAATGCTGTTGTGCAAATATGCTAGAGGTGAACAATCCCCCAAACACCTGCTGCTGTAGTTAATGCCTGTGCATTTACTTCTAGCCATAACATGCATATGTATAATCTCTGTCTGCGAAGAGATACTAAGGAAAACTTTTTAAAGCACAGGAATGTTCAAGCCACCTTCTTCTAGCTTTTCTTTACCAAAAAGTCAGAAAGCGCAGATAAGTTGTGATCTCAGACCAAATGATGAGCAGATTCAATTCCTTTTAATACATTTCTGCGTCAGAAGACACACACGCATAATGGAGGGCTTCTAATTTGTATGGAAAAGCGGCCATGCAGTGACTGGACGATAAATCACTTCCCAGCCTTGACAATTTTCTGTGAACAAGATTTAATATAAGGCAGCCCACTGGCTGCGCTGCGTGCCTCCCGCATGGGCTGTGGAATCCCTCAGAAGCCGGGGGATCAAACCAGCTCAGCAGACCCTACTCCACAGTAGAGCTATTGACCATTCCGGTTTGGGTTTGCTGTCCTCCCCTCCGGCACCAACTTACTCAGGTGCCCCACACCCAGTAAAAGCATCCCACAAACTGGCTCGGAGCAAAAAGCAAGAGCAGAAACGAGTTCTTTCACAAGCTGAGATGGCAGTTTATGCCCAGCAGCAAAAGAACTGATAAACCTCATAATACTTTAAACCTCACAAGTTAACTGCAGGTATTTTTCCTATTCAAGTGCTTAATCCTACCATGTTTGCCTCTGTGTCCCACAGCAACAAATTCCACAGGCTGATTAGATGCCACTTTAAAGTTTACTGCCTTTCAAGTGCTTTAAACACGTAGTCTGTAGTCTTCGTTTTATCGTGTCGATCCAGCATGAAGAGATAAACGGAAGTGTCCAGTTAATTACAACTCAGTCATCTCTCATCCTACTAGCATGAGAGCTCGCCAGGTAATGAGAGCTCCTAATGCCAAGGATGTTCTTAAACTAGGAGGTAAGGGTTGAGGTTCCAGCCATCTTAGATGGATGTGAGAAACGACAAGGAGTGTGAGGCTGGATTTTCTGAAGCTGCCTACGTTTGTTCCCAGAGAAATTCGATAACTTAGTCTAGGAGGAGCACAGCGATATATCGAAAGGATCACTTTAATTAATACCTGAAATCCAAAAGTTGATTCCCTCTGTCAAAAACAAGTCAGGATACTATCACAAATGTATTTTTCTTTCAGAGGCAAATCAGGTTCCACAATAATCAGTATAGCTGGACCTATTTTGTGAAGAAGTATTGCACTGGTGGTTAAAAACCTTAGAATCAGGATGTCAATTTCTTCAGTACATAAAGTCCTGCTTCTTCTTTGCTCAGGTTGGGAAGTTCACTTCACAGGAGTCTGCAGGAAAACACAAACATCAATTAGTATGACTTTTACCATAAATTTTAATGTCAAAAATACCAGTTCCATAAAACTAGAATTCTTACCGGGAACATGTTAATTTAGGATAGCCTTGTATCATGAAATCATTTTTAAATTTTGAATGGAATTTTCTGCAAAATTTAATTTTCAGTAAGTTGATGCTCATGTGGAATACAGGTCAGAATGTTGTTTCACTGAAAAAAAAGATATTTATTTAAATAAGTGAGACTGCTCTGAGATGATGGAAAGACTAAGCTACAGATCTTCCAATAGACTCACAGCCAGCAATCATCCAAAATGAACTGCAATTACCTATGTCTCAATAAAGCAGAAGAAAGAGCTCCAGTGGAGCACTGGGCCTAGCCAGTCACTGTACAGTCAGGACCTGGGGGGAGCCTGAAACAGATTAAAATTACTTCATTTTAAATCTTGGTAGTCTTTCTTCTTCTCTTTCTGAAAAAAAAAAAAAAATAACAGAGAAATCTCCTCACTGTGTATCAGAGATTACACTGCCTGGGAAGGAGGAAAACCAGAGACCACATTGATATGATGTAGGAGAGAAAGACACACAAGAGGCTGCTTCAGTGTGGATCATAGCCTACTGATTGGGGCTGTCAGTTGGGATATAAAAAAATGGATTTGAACTTCTGCTAAGTCATTCTCTGCCAATCTACACAAGTGCCCTAAGTAGACAGTTCTTAGCTGTCCCAAGGTTTCTTTGCACGTGTGTGAAAATATTCTACAAAGTCTTTCAGTTTTCCTTGGCCTTGCCACTATACAAGTAAAGAACCTTTCTTGAACCTCAAACACTTTCACGGGATGAAGCACGCATCTTTCTGCTGTTGAAAGCTGTGCAATTTTAAAGCTCAACCTTCTGAAAATTTTGACACAAGGAACTGGCTGTGTTAGTTCTGTAGAGGATTCTGCTATGCAAATGGGCACCGAAGTAATAAAATCATCAAAGCAATGCTAGCTATTCAACAATGAGCTGCCATTTGTTGCCAGAGAAACATTGTGTTGAATGAAATGCATTTAGAAAAACATTGCTACAAAGGGAAAATATGAGTAATCAACCTAAAGCAATGAGCCATGGAAGCTTGTTTTATGAAATGTCTTCCGGACTGCCTCAAAATATTAGACATGCTGACAGAGATATCAGAGAGGTTTTCTGTTATTTCTCATAGAGGTGGTTTCAATTTTAGATTCATCACCCCAAAACTATATAATCTTGGTCTACCCGTCATTTTAAGTTTTTGAATGGAGAAGACTGAAAGTCTGAATGCCACAAGAGAACGCGAAAGAACTCCATTCCAATCAACATGCTCATAGTTATGCTTTTTGGGGTTTGGGTTTTTTTGTGTGTGTGTGTGTGAATTTCTCTAGCTCTTCCATATGACTTCCTCCCCCTTGCACCTAGTCCTTGCACCGTATAATACAAACAAAGAAACTCTCATATGAGTAGAGAAGAAAAATTACACTTGAGGAACTTAAGCTGAGCTCTCTGGAATGTTTTCCAACCTTGAAGTCTCTTGTTTTTTTAAATCCATAGGCTTGAAATATAAGATAGGCTAACTGCCTTACAATGAACTAAAAATTCATTTTGCACATAAGCAGTTTTCTTTACGGCATGCCGTATTTGGCACAGAGAGTTGCAAAGTAATCTGCTGATAGTGTGGACTAGTACAAAAGTAATACTTTCTCCACCAGGAGCAAGAAGACAGCAGAAAAAGAACTGTGCCTCTTTAAAGCCTGCATTTTTTTCCCTCAGGTGCTCCTGGAGTTACACAACTTTCGTTTTGCTTAGGTTGAGAAAATATACTGGGAATCCCATAGAAATACCCAGCAGGTCTCATCAGCCTGCTGGGTGGTTTTAATAACCCGCAAATATTTGATTGGAAAAAATTACTTCCTTACGAATGAAATTATGGAGATATAAAAGCAAGTCTGTTCATATCAGCGTTCCATATATGGGCATACAGATGTGATTTTGGTCATCTGCACGGAATAAATTAAGTGTACTGGCATATTCTCTACCCTGTATAGACAAGCAATGCCTACAATATTAACACCAAGAGGCCAAGAGACATGGAAGACTAAATCCATTACATTTAACTTTTCTGTTTCAAGGGTCTAGGATGAATTGTGAGTTTAACAAAGTTTATTTTCAAGTAATACATGGAGATGAAGAGGAATCACAAGTGGGTATGAACTCCCATCTGGGCCTGGAGCTTTCTTGATTAGCCAACCAACACACAGAAAGGTAGAATAAACCAAACAAAACTAATCCTCTTACCTTTTGTATCTTAATTGGCTGTGAAAAGAGACTGCAAAACACTCATCAAATAGAAAACCACTGATTCATAGCAGATCTTTTTCTTTCATTTTTATTTAATTTTTTTCCATCTTGTTTCAAGCCTTCATAGCTAATTTAGGTGTCAACCCACCTTGTAGAAATGCTGTCAACTTTATGACATTGTTTCCATTAGAGTGTGCGCTTTTCCATTTTGGCAACTCTCCTTAATAAGAAGTGCCATCAGAATTAAAACACTCGAGGGTAGGATTATGTCTAAGTATATCCATTACGTTTGCTTGAGGAAAATAAACTGCTGTTGCCACTTGATAGGTACTTAATCTGTTACAACAGGATCTTTTTTTTTTTTCTGTAATTCTGCTTTTACTGACTGATGCATATTCTACTATGACACTTTTCTTGAGAACTTTTCCTCTGCCCATACGTGTTGGTCACCAACAAAGAAAATAACATTCCAGGCATGCAGCTGGTTCTAACACATTGGAGGCACAACATCTGAGTGCTTTAACAAGCCATTGTGTCTGTTCTGTAGTGCCACCATACCTCAGGCACCTGGTCTACCACCTCCGAAGTAACAGACACTAATCCAGACAGCTCTGAGGACAGATGAGCAGTCTATGAGAATGAAGTGAAACAAAAAGACACATTCATCTGCCCAAATCTTATTGCCTAAATAGTCTCGGTAGAGAGCATTTCAAAAGAGTCAAGTAATTCTAGATATGGTCTTTCTCTTGCATTTGGAGTGCATCTGAATAAAAGGTTTTAGTATGGCCTTGCTGTCTCTACCCACCCAGTTGAATCCTGCAGCCCAGGAAAAGGTTTTTGATAATATAGGCACTTTTGACAATGCCCAGAACAAGATGATAGTTAGAATCATGGACTAAAGAACAGCAGCAGGGCTAGACTGAGATGCACTCTTCAGATCTTTCATTGGTTTTATCTCACTCTCCAAAACCCTTCCTTAGTTTTACCTTTGCATTTATCAATGTCATGGGAAATTTGATGATACACCAATAGCCTACCGAAAGAACTCCCTTTCTTTTTCCTGTATTGAGTGGAGCCCAGTCCAAAGTTCAGTTATGCCAGATAAGACTCCCAAGCATCTCTGAATGGATTTAGGTAGCCGAGGGAGAAGGATTGTTCCAATGTTCTCATTGCCCTCATGCATATTTAGTGCTGCATGGTCAGCCTCAGGCATCCAAGAACTATGACTAAGCACTCTGCTGCCACACAAAATGGTGAGATTTAGTTTCTCTGAAAACAGAAAACACTAACAGTGGGTTTTGTCCATGTTCAGTTTTTAACTCCCACTAGCTCAATTGTGACATTTAGTTTTGCCAACAACTGCAAATTTGTATAAAATGATCTTCGGCCCCATGATCCCCACATGAATTAATTACGCACTCCTTCAGGCCTATGTCAATTCTTCAGTGCCTAAAGAAATCTGTCCTTTGTGTCCACTACACATCTGCTGCTTCTACATCGGCAATAGATCTTCACCTTCTGACCAAAGCTGGGAATGGCAGTTTCCAGATTTCTCTACGTCTCACTCAATGCCAAGCAAGAAGCAATTACTTGAGAGGTATTTTGTTCCACTTTATTTCCTGGAATGGAAATTAAAGGAGGATGGTGAGGAGGAAAGAGAGAACCAGAGTGTAAACTGACTCATTTTTTTTTGTATAGGGATGGACTCAGCTCAGCTGTCCTAAAATAGCAGGTAGTTTCTGTTCCACTCTCATCCTAGGAAAATAACATCAGATGCTGTCTATCCTTTAGATTCTCTGGTATTCTGAGCAAAATGAATAGAGGAAGAGATGGCTTAGCCTCCTGCAGAAACCCTCACAGACTGCTCTTCCCCACAAGACAGCCAGGCAGAAGCATCCTGTGAAAAAGCCAGCTGTGGATTGGAGCTTGGCACAGCTACCTGACTGCTAGCAGCAGGGGTCAAAGACATATGATTAAGGTGAGAGATTCACCAGCTGGCATTGCTGCTAGAATGAGCTTAGAGCCCAGGGTGGCTCCAGATGGAAGTAGTTGCCGACACTACTAATAAATCCTGTGCTTTCTCTCCCATCCTCCAGCTCCATTCTACTCCCTTAATATCCAATGACTAAAAAGTAGATTTGGGCTTCTTTGCACAACTCCAGCCACAGAAAGTGAGAGAAGCCAACCCTGCAGAGTGTTCTTTGCCTAAGGAACTTTCCTGAATGGCCAAGGGAGGGCATCATGACCCAGGGCTCTCCCAGCCTTGGCATGACAGGCATTGCTGAAGGAGAGGCAAGTACCCTGGGCTGAGGCAAATTAATGTAGTCTTCTGACTGTTTTGGTTCACCCTGAGCCAAGCAGGGATATGGTCTAGCTGGGAATATCAGTGTGTGGCATCAAGCCAGCTGTGCCATCTCCTTCTGTAGAGCTCCAAGGTTGGACTTCAGATTTTATTTGGCTGGGTTGCTGTGCTCTAGCATCATTAGGGCAGACATCTTTTTTAGATATTACATTTAACATGTATGTTTTAAATAAATAGCTTGTATTTTAGGAGCACTTAGCCATAAGTATATAAACTGCTCTGAGGTTTACCCCATTGGAATTAGAATGAACCTAATTCATAATTCAGACATCAGGCTAGAAACAGCTCAGCTTCGCTCCACGGACCTATAGCTTGATGTCTGAACTGCCCACGAGACGCCCTCTAATCCCAATAGCTGTAACCTAACCTCAGAGTGGTTTCTAAACTTACTAAATAAATATACTTTTTAAAGAGGAATGCACCATATTTATTAGGGTTTTTGCTCCATTCGGGCAGACTATCGTTTTAGAACTGTTCCTACGAGAGAGGCTGTGGAGAGACACAACTATATTCAAGAAAATTTTCAGAGTATACTTTTTTGTTGTTGTTTGGAAATCCAGCCTGCTCTACTTAATACAGAAAGTATCTGAAATTATAAATTCTTAAGCTATAGAGTGCTACCTCCCATAAGCAACTACCCATGCAAAAACTCTTCTTGCATGGATAGACATACGGAATTCACTATGACTGCTCACTTCAGAAGGTTACTGAAGAATGGGCTCAAGCTGTCTATTCTTGTGTTCATTCTTTAAGCAACATTTTTTTGAATGTTCACACTCACTTCTCGGGTAAATAAAAAATATTTTCCCAGTTAAACTGGAGTGACCACATTTGGTTTTTTATTGAAGTATGCAACTTTCACTCCCACTTTGTATCAAAACCTTGTTAATTACCAAGAATTATTTTATAAGCATCAGTGTATGAAGACAGAAAAGCTGAATTTTCAAAACACTGTTTTTGCAAGAGGAAGGAATACATTAATAGCATGAAAGTCTGGCTGTCTGATCTGATCACGGCTTTCAGATTTGATCTTCATTGATAATTTTTCAACTTCACTCAACACTTCGCATACTGGAAAAGGGCTGTGCAGCAGGGACTTTTCTGAATGCCTTAATACCACAAACTGTATCTGGTCAGTCTGTCTGTTCTCCATGTGTGCCTGGCTTCACAGCAAATAAATGCCAGGAATAGCATTCCTACAGGATTTCCAGTTCAAAAGCCACAAGAATGCTCTTTCTCATGGTATGGCACCGTGCAATAAAATGGTGTCATCTGGAAAATTACAGTCTTGGAAACGAATGTTTTTCCCTCTTCACTGATTTAAATCATCTAAAAATAGATGGGTTGTCACATAACTTTTACATTTGTCAGGGGAGCCCCTTATTTCATCTTGTGACTGTACAAGAAACGTATCTCGTAACAAGACAGACAGATCTTCCTAGGGAATCCCCTAGGAATATTTTTTTCCTTTAATTGTGCAAACTCCTCAGAAATAAAACCTGAAAGTAATTCATCGAAGCTTGAGAAAGCATTCAAGGTCAGTCCAAGCAATGATTTCAGGGAGTAGTTATATAGTACAAATTAAGGGGGAGAAGGAAGGAAATGTCACGGACTAAACTTCAGTTCGTCTTTCTGGTTTTTTAAGTAAAATTTTTCAAAATTGACTCCATATAAAAACAGATTGTCACAATTGTTGACTGAGAGAATCATGCTCTGTCTCCCTGATGAGCACAGCTGAGCCACTCTTGAGTGATGTTTCTCTGTTGACTTCAAAGAACAGGAAAACCTTGCAGGTGAGAAGTCATGGAAGAATTTAACAAAAGAAACCAAGGCTTCTCAATGTTCAGTTGATTAAGGGAGAATCCTTTTAGTTTTTAACTAGGACAACAGCTCAAAATTAATAGGACAGATTATTTATTGTGTAAGGAAGGTCACTAAACTATCAAGTCCACTGTTATGTTTTGAATGGGTTTAAAAACATCACTTGCTCTACCTAAGATCAACTAGTTACAGACCAGCAATAGTTCCAATCTTCATGTACTTCCTGACTTTTGCAGAAGTTCAAAGAAAATAGCATGATCCTTGCTCTGAGAGTGTCGTATTCCCATACATTTTCGACCTTTTTTGCATGACAAGCAAAAAACCTTGAACTACGAACTACCTCATTACAAGTCTAGCTCTTTATTTCCATCTGACAGGACTCATGCTTTCGCTATTAAGAGTTCAAGGGTTCAGGCCACACCGATGGTCTGAAGCTGCACACACACAGAAACTCTGGCAGTCTCTTGAATATTACATTTGCAATTCTATATATAATCCATATCACATTAAGGATCAGAGATCCCTTATAAGCAAAGTAAGCAACAAATTGAAGTGTCTGAATGTGTCTTTGCAGTTTTCAATGACTCACTTTTGAGAAATCTTACTGATGGAGAAAAGAACAAGTTTACAGGTAAGGAGCAGAATATCAATTATCATGACTGACATGCTAAATTTCAGGTTATGAAAGAACTCTGCAACAATTAAAAAGACTGTACATCAGTTTAAGTCTGACTTGTTTTTCTTCTGTTGACAATTCTCTTATCACTTCTTTCTACCCTACCAAACTGATATATGCAAGCAAAACTCCAATATGCCTTACAAAACTTTTAGCTTCTCTTTCTCTTAGAAAAGGATGCTATTTTCCTCATAGGCACCGTGCTTTCTGATAGCAGCTCTATACTAGTTAGCAATAATATACCCTACAAATTGCCCTATAAACTCTAGAAGCAAAAGACATATTAAAAATTAATTTTTCCAAGTGGGAAAACCTGCCATTCCTTAGAGCAAAAATGTTTTGCTGAAAGTACTTCCTTGCCCAGCCCCAGTAATTAACATCTCCTGGACTGAAAAGAAAACACCTCTATTTGGCACACATAGAAGAGGGATTTGCATGCAAGCTTTCTTCCACATACTTTTGTTCAACAGCTGTACACAAGATCAGCCAGGACAGGCACAGGACATGCTTTCACATGAAATACACATGTGAGCCATAAGCCTGCTAAAAATTCCCAGAACCACACCATTTCACTTGTCATATTCCTTGGCTTCATTCCTACACCGACAAAGTATCAACTTTAGAGCTTCACTAGGAAAAACAGGCATCTCACATTTTGGTTTCAGGCATTTGGTCACCCACATTAACAGCAATACTGTAGCCATATTTTAACGATATATCATTATTTTTCTTCAACTTTACTTATGTTTTCTGAAGGGTTATCTGGCAGTTAAGAGCAGTGGATGTATCTTGCTCTTACACATAACAGAAAAACAATGGCTGGTGACAGTTCCAACACAGGAAAAAGTGCCCCAAAATTTGTATGAAACAAAGTTCTGATGATCAGATTTTAAAAGATAATTAAGCAAAGTAAGTAAGAATAAGCAGGCAGAGACATACCAGGATTTTTAAATTACTAGATTTTTAATAACCTAAAAGCTTTTTAAAATCTAGTCCCCTTTAAGAAATGTAAGATATCATTAAATAAGACTAAGAGCTTAGTTACTTCTTGTGAATATTCTTTCTGTTTGACTGTGTTCCTTCTCTGCAGACAATTGTGCCTTGGGGCATGTCCACTCATCTGGGAAAGATTGAGGGCATTGAGAGAATGAGCAAAATCTGTGTTGCTAAAAGCCTGTGAAGTTCAAAGCACTTTCACCACAGCTTCCCACCCTCCCAAGACAAGACTTGAGAGTGTTCATGCAGGAGAACACTATTTGCAAAAGCAGTGGACTTAACTTCTTCGTTTCTCAGAGCTGCACAGCTTTGGAGTAGAGGGCTGGGAATGACAGTGGAGAAAGAAGAGACATCAAGCCATTTCCAGTTTACAAACTTGAAACCATCTGTAGAGTTTAATTACCAGATGCCACCTCATCCTTGAGCTCCTGCAAGCTCATCTCTTTCCATTCTGCTTTTCAGTCACTGTGACACAAAGGCTCATCATCCACACGAGTCTGAAGTAGTGGCAGGACTGATGGCTAACTGATGGGAGAATGAAGCTCCAACCTGACAGACAACATCAGCATCTCCTAGAGGGCAAAAGGAAAAAAACTGTGAGAAAGAAAAGAAGCTCTCTGCCACTCTGAGCTATTTTAATAACCAGAAGGAAATATCTGCAGCAGACTAAACATATCAGGTTGCATGAATGAGTACCAGAGAAGCTGTGTGTCCAGGTGGACCCAAAAGTGGATGGAGTACCTTTGTGACGGGCCCTCCAATGAAGATCTAGAGTTGGATTCAGCAGGGGATTTTATGGTGAGAGCATGGAAATATCTTAAATGCAGATGCCATATAGTGCCAGTCACAGAACGGTATTGGGCTAGATACAACTTGTGAGCATTAGTTTAGTCATGAGGAAAAGCTTCTACATTGAAAGGGTTATCAAAGACTGGAAGAGGCTGCCCAGGGAAGTGGTTGAATAGCAATCCTTGGGTATGCTTAAAAGCCATCTAGATATGGTGCTCAGAAACACGGTTTAGAAGTGGGCCTGGTAGAGGTAGATAATGAATGGACTCGAGGATCTTAAAGGTCTTTTCTAACCAAAACAATTCTATGATTTCTGAGAGTAGCCACGCACACAGCATTTCTCTCAGTTGCAAACAGCTCCCTGCTAACAAATATTAGCCTGAGGGCTTCCTGCAGGGAGAAAAGGAACATGAGGTTTGTATCAGCATCAGGAAGGGAGCTGCAGCTGTCCGTATAAGTATCTAAACATTAAATGGTTAGATGAGCTTGTATCTTTATTTTTATTCCAGGTCCACCACAATCAGCACAAATCTCGCAGCACTGAATTGCCACTTCATTTTCTAATTCAGATTACTTCAACCATCATAACGCGCTGTCATAGCACTGAGTATGCTCAAGCAGTTATTACTTGGGAAAAAATACATCAAAAATGTATTTTTGATTATGTGGTTGTTTTGCATTTGCTTTACGAGAAAGGCTGTATATTCTGTAAAGACTAGGTGTTAATATTTTATGTATTCCTACTTCAGAAAATGCTGGACCCTATTTATTTGAACACAGGCCTCACTCTACTCAAGAAAGTGAGTTAACTACCTTATCATAGGACCCTATTGGGCTGACATAGTTTTGTCTTCATGGAGGCATTGTTATTCAATAACTTAGTGCTTACTAGCAAATTTAACATTACATATATATTCAGCTCATGTCCACATACATCCTGCCAATGTGAAAAATCATGTACTCTAGAAAAGAACAGAAGGAAAGAGCATTAAGCAGCAGGAAGAATCCTGTACCAAAATAAATGTTTTGCTCATTAGATTGTATTTTTGTCCATGTTACTAAAAAATGGAAACAGCTAAACGCAGCTTGTTACGACACTTTCAAGCTTTCTGCATAATTAGATCTCCTTGAAGTATGCTAGTGAAGATATGGCTAAAATTTTCAGCACATTTTCAGAAATCTAGAAATATGCTTAACCAGTAGTAGTCTGTCTATAGCATCTGAATTTATCAGAAATCTCAATCAATAGCTTACGGTTCTGTATATTTTAACTAATAATAACCATTGCTAAGCACAGGCCAGAGTCCGCTTCAGCTTTCAGTGATGACTGTGGCAGATTTGATATCATTTAGTGAGAATATGACTAGGCCTTGAGGACCACAATCACATGGTCCCTATGCTTAGTCAGCAGAGAAAGCCAAGCACCCCTGGAGTATGGTTCGGAGCAGAGTAGTAAGCCAAGGATGGAAATGTTGAAGAACAGCCGACAGGAAGAACGAGGCACGGGCACACATGGGATTTGGGCTGCCTGATTTTGGCCTTAGTGTGTAGGCACCTTGCCATTCAGCCTGCATGAATGTTTCTGCAGACTGTCAGTGCTTGATAGATGTCCTCTTTTAATTGCCTCCTTCTAAGCGTCAGGAACCTGTTACAGAGCTGAAGTACCAGAGTTGTAGCCCTGCTCTTCCAGGTGCCTGGATTGTCAGTTGTTTTCTTGCAATTACATAGAAGTTAATAATTTTTATAACTTAAAGATAAGGGAAGTGCATGCTCCCACACTCAGTGCAATATCACTGACCACTTGAATGTTTTCTGAAAGTTTGCAATAGGCACTTTAAAAATTAAGAGTTCTTATAATTGCCTTTAATACGTACTTGGATCTGTTCTTCTGTATATCTAATAAAGATCTTTTGGACTAAAAAATTGGGAACAAAGACAGACCAGGGAGGTTTTTAAAAGTAGAAAGCATAAAATGTAAACAAAATTTACATCACTGGAAAAAAAAGAGAAAATTCTCTTAAGAACTGGAATGGAGACATTCATTGTTGGTCTCAGAATTGAATTGGCTAACCTTCAAGAAGCAAGAGACTCCAGATCTGGTAAAGTGACTCCTCATCCTGCATTCCCCCAACAAAATGCCCCCCTGAATTCAGAGGAATTTTCCAAAGGAAGGAGCAGAGGAAGAGAAAGTTTGCCAGAGGTTACATAGGGAATTTGCAGCAGAGCCAGGAATGGAGTTAGCTGCTTGCTGAGGAGTTAGATGCGAGTCCATTCCATTTAGACTACAGCAATCTCCACATGTAGTTAGAACAAGAGTAAAAGCAGTCAAATAACACCCATCTCCTAAAGGTGCTGAGATTTCCAGATGAAAAGTAAAACATGTGCTCAAGACATTACTTGCCATAGTTTTCAGAGATGAGGCTGTGCATGTTTTCGCCCCAGCTAAGGACTAAAAACGCAGTACGCTGTTGTTCTGGCTGCGGTGTATTTTACTGCGTTTTCATAAGTACCCTTTTGCTGCATTAGGTAGCTCTCCTGTCTTCTCCTTACCCTGATGCAGATCTGTAAGGGAAACCAGAAGCCATAATCCGACAGCCTAAGGCTCACCTTAACCTAACAGTCCCCATTGGCTTATGCCACTAAATATTTAGAGCCAGCCAATAGTAAATACCGGGGAGGGGGATTTAAGTGGAATTTAAGGCTGTATGAATACAGTCTCAAGTGATGACCTGGAACAAAAAGTTTAAAAGTATGTCTCTTGCTGTGGTGAAGATAGCTACTGAGTCTTAAACCTATGTCATCACTTTGAAACAAAATTAGGTCAGTGACAGCAATAGAAAAAAAGGGTTAAAAAGAGCTAAGCTCTTCCAAACCTGTATGTAACTTTAAACCAAATATTAACCGAAAAAAAACCCTGGCATTTAAGTTGGCGCTTAACTCTAGTTAATGAAGAGTTCAGATTTCCATTCTAACCCTCTTTTTCTGTTGCTTGTAATTTTCTCAAATAAACTCCATTTTGGGCTGAAATTTTCCATGCTTGAGATTTTTTTTGGAAAGTTCATACAAAATCAGTTAAACAGTTTATTTATGTTAGCACTGAAAACAAAAAAAGCCACACAAAAAATTTTTCCGTGTATGTTCTGATCGGATATTTTCTGCTCAATGAACTCAAAATCAGCCACAGTATGGAATTTCCAAATTTTGCTCACACTTATCATTGATCTCAATAAGTTTAGGAAAAAAAACAACAACAACCAAACAAATAAACTTCAAGCCAAATCTGGACATTAACAAATATAGTGTTGCAAGTCTTTTAAATTTCTTTTTCAGGATGTAACTTAAATACTTTCTGTCTTTCAAGACGTAGTGGGGAAATTTATAAATACTTAAAGAGTGGCATCATCACCATTGGACTAATGATACTCATTGGATACGTTCACACAGCCCTAAACCGATATTTAAAAAATATCTATTAGTATCATATGCCTTATATCCTGTATCTATGGGTATATCATGGACTACATATTTTTTTTCAACCAATTCAATTAAACTTACCTGAGAGTGTGCCAGCCAGCCTTGTTTTTTTGGAGCCAGGCAAACTGAAGTGCACTTGTAGGAGCTGTGCTTTGGCTGCACCAGTCTGTAAGCTGTTTTTTAATTCTGTAAATCCAGTTTTAATTATCTTAAAGCCACTGATTTTGATGGGAAAAGATAAAGTTCAGTAATGCAAGTTCTCTGAAGTCCTGCTCTCAAAAGCAGCAGGTCTTCCCATGCGTCAATAATTCATCTTTGAAGTCTGTACACAAAGTCAGTGTATACACACTTTAGTGTGGTCCTTTTCGGAGTGGCAAGTAAGTTTTTCGATCTAATGCATCAAGTATCTAAACATATGCATAACTATATATATATTTATATATGCACGTACATATACATATATATATAAAGTGTGTATGTTAATTGGCTAAACATGCTTCATTGAAAGTAGTTGTTTTCTTGCTGACATGAGGTCAAGAGAAAGATGCCAAAATACAGTCTAGCAGTGATTTTGGTATGGCAAAACACAAGACACCAGCTATGCAAAACACTTCGAATATGTGTGACATTTCTTAATCCAGACAACTAACCAAAGCAAGATAAATCAATTTCCCTACTGGCAATGTGCAATATCCTTTGTTTTATTCACCACTAAAAATGTTGTTATTAATGGCTGGGTATGTTCAGCATGCTTGTGAAGAATGTATTTCAATCCCTCTGATGAACGATAGCCTATACATAGACTAAATAGCTTATTTCCACTGAGAAATCTTGCAAGTTTGTAACAAGAAAAAAAAGATTATTTTTTGCAGCCTTCAGCAGTGAGGAAGAGTTTACTTCCTTTGTATTTCTTACTGAGGGTATTTAATTTCTAGAAGAAAAGAATCACAAATATTCTTATGAATGAAAATACGGTACTTCACTGCAGACTAGTCTGTGTGAAGCTTTTCTCTTTCTCTCATATGAGAGAATGAGGCTTTCCTCATTTTACCAGTGGGAATATTGAACAGAAATATCACACTGGACACAATTTACAAATGAAGTTACCAGGTCACAGTCACACAGAGCTCATCAGTGGCAGCATTGGTGCTGTATAAACTCACAACCTTGGCAGTAGCTCAGCTAAATACTTAAGCACACATGCAGCCTAAGCGCAGGCATTTTTTTGCTCAACTTTTCTGCTCGTGCTGATATTCTGTTGTTTTTAACCAGGAGTCTTATTACAGTATGTCTCTGAGCAGTTTGGAAGAAGAGAAAACAACAGGGAATGGTGCTGCCTTTGAGTAACCTGCTCTCACAGCACTAGTAAGTAAATGATGTTTGGCAAGATCCGATTTGAGGGAAATGTATTAACTCAAAACACAAAAAGCTCCTGTAAAAAAAAAAATCCATATCAACATATTTTGCTGCCTTCAGAGAAAAAAAAAAAAAAAACAGGCAGACTGTCTGAACCACAGACTCCCCTCAGTCTCTGAAGCCCACAGACACACACTTTGTACAAATATATGATCTTATATACAGACACACAGATACTCCCCCCGCCTTCCCCTACTACACTGCTGCCATACTTACTCACAAGGGCGGTATGCAGGCTCTACATGGTAAATACAGACACTATAACGCATCTTGGCACACACGATATTGAGTGTTGGCACAGACACACATGAGGATGTGCACAGTATTCCTGAAGCCAGGAAGTGAATAACACATTAAGAGAAAGCAGAAAAACATCATATTCTCTTCACATTAATACTATTTGACATTTCCAGCAGGACCTCGAATCCCAGAAATTAAAGCTTTCTCTAAAACACAATGAACACTTCAAGTCACTCGTGTTTTCTTGATAAGCACCACTAGCTCCTCTGCACAAGCAGGAAAGCTGGGGAGCATGGAAATCAGAGCGGCGGGTTATCCCTCTCAGAGCAAGCTTGTCAATGGCATGGCTGGAAAGAGAAGATTACACTCCTAATTCTTCATTCAGTCTCATCCCTACAAGGCACTCTCACATGAATAGTGGCATGCAGACCCGAAGCAGCATAATGCACGACAGTTACCTGCTGTGGCACAGGGCATACCCAAACAGGTGGTAAACAGCAACGGCAGGAGAAGCGAGTAGGAGGGCACAGGAATTTTGCCAATGAGTTGGCCAGTCCCAGATCCACAAAGCTTCCTTTAGTCTGCAGTTCCTCCCACTCTGTATCAACGTCTAGCACGGGCTGAATTGGAAGAGGAAACACCTCTTAAAGGATTGGAATAAGCTCAAAAGATCTGGGAGGGGGGGCGGGGAAGGAGTGCACCCTACATGCAGGGACCATTTTGCTCAACTCTGCCTCCTGACCACTCAGTAACTGTACTCTGTTCTCTCCTCTCACACTGCACTGGAAGCACCAGCTTCTATTCATCTACTTTTCTTCCCACATGTCCTTACGTAAGTCTTAGATGTTAGAAGACGTGGCATTTTGGTAACTGGGAGAAATACGTATGACTATGAAAAAATCAGGTATTAACAACAGCATCAAGACTTTTAATAAACAGTATTTTCCAGCAACAAAATATGAACAATTTTCTTTCTCTCTTGATTGATTTCATTCTGAATCACAATTTACAGGTTGGAGAATACAGTAATACAACTACATAGGTGTTTAAAATTCTATATTGACCCTCTCTGATTGATATCAGCAACTCCTTCTTGACTTCACTTCCTTTCTTCCCAAAGATTCTCCACATTGCAGCCTGAATCAGGAGCAGGATTTGTAGAACTGTCAGCTCAACATTTACTGCGATGGCAGACACAGCGTGATGGCAGCAAAGACGATATTAGAAGATCAGGAGTTCAGGTGGAAGAGGGTTAATATTTTTCATAGTGGACAACTGCCTTGTGTTTCTTGTGCCATAATGAAAAATAATAAATTTCAGTAGATAGTACTTATTTACACGTCATTCTGCTTTCAGAAGTGGAAAGCTTTTTTTTTCCATCTTTTTTGGGGATATATTTCTATGCACATACCAGCAAGCTGGTTGCACCTCTAGTGGTGGCAGTGGTGGGGTGCTATCAAAATATGGCACCTATACATCTGGTGATATTTAAATAACTTCATTCTGGAGATGAGGAAGAGCTGTCTAACTTTGAGCATGTGAATGGTCCAGCATGGAGCAGGTGCTGCTGGTGGGCCATCATACTACAGCACAATCCCCTTTGTACTGTGGTGGTTCTACAGAGATTAAGATTGGTCCCCACCTCTGGTACAGTAACTAGCTTACTTGAAAGGATTACATATGTGTTTGGATGTGAGACAAACCATAAATTGGGTACTGAGGCACTGATTCACTTAAGCAAAAAGAAATTCCCTACTGAAGTCACTTTATATTGGTGGGTTTCTACAGTACTTAAAACCTAAAACTATGCCAGCTATCATCTAAAGCTCCAAACACGATACACAAACAGTACATGGATGTCAAACTTTACGAGTGGTTAGTTTATTAAAGTTCACACGCTTGTTCACAAGATGTAAAGTTAAGCACATGCCTAGGTCTCTGCAGGACCTAAACTGCTGCATTTCCATCAAAGCGGACGGGTCAGCATGAGCCACAGCAGAGTGACTGAGATCCAAGAACAATAAAGAGATCTCCTCCTATGTGGGGATCCACCACTCAAGTCAGTGCTGTGATGCCATCAGATGCAGATTTAGCCCAGAAGAATCCTGACACTGGGATGAGACCCAAGCAGAAGAATGTCTGTTAAGTTGATGTTGGTTTTCATTTGTTCAGGGAGGGAAATCTGTAGTGTCACAGAGAGCCTCGATGTCCCTTAGGGGAAAAGGCAGTTAATTGGACATTACAAGAGGTCTGCTTGGAGAGTTGAGGTCAAAAGGGCTCCTAAAAAGATTTTGTCTCATAAATGTTGAATGTTTAGGTTATGATTAAGTCATGTTTACCCGTTAATTGTGCAGTAAATAAAGCTGTGGCTTTAACCTTCCAGTCATAGCATGGCAATGTGTTAATTAGGACCAAGAGACTGGCAGCCTGCCAAAGTTATGCTGTATGGGAGGTTGAGAGGCACAATTTGGTTATCAGTTATGTTGACATGTGCTGAGCGTTATGTGGTCACATTGCATACCCACCAGATCTAGCGCTGGCTCTCCCGGTTATGAAAGGGCTGCTGTTTGAAATATTTGGCTCTCAGTCAAAGTCTCAGAGTCTGAAGATCAAGAGTTGGTTGGGTTTGTTTTATTTTTTTTCCCCCTCATTTCGATTAGTTTTTATAGATCCACTTTCCCACTTAGAGGGAGGTTGCAAAGGGAGAAACAGACTGACTCATGTAACAACAGTGCATGAGGCAAGGTTGTGGCGAGAGGGAAAAGAGAGTGTGTAAAGACTTGACTTGCAGCTCTGCATCTATTTACTCTTTTCCCACTATTTCTAACCTCAGCCATTTAACAATACTTGGAGCTCAGTCTTAAGATGAGACTTGAAACTTTCCCACGGGTTGAACCTCCTTGGATTCAGAAATCTGCATATGAGCCACTGCTAAAGATTTACCAAAACTATCTACTTGCAAGCTCCCGAAATATTCCTAGGGCAATAAACAGAGATACAGGACAAAGAGATAGAAGTGAGATATTATTAGTGTGAGGAGGAGAAAGGCAAGGAAAGGAAGAATTGTTCATGGAAACACTCTTGCAAAAATGCTTCCTAGAGAGAAAAAAAGAAATCTAAAGATTTTCATATAAACCCTATTTTGCATCTGCATCTCAAATTTCTACCAGTCATGCAAGTAGCTTTTCGTTGTATTTCTATTTCTTCCCCAGAGCACATTTCTTACAAACTTGTCAGGGTATTAACACATAAAAATCCTATGATCTATTAAGGTAGTCAGTCAGTTCTTCACTCCTGGTTCACCAACCCAAGTCACAAACAAACTGTACAACCAAACTTCAAGAAAATTCTGAAAGAGTAAGGAAGATATGCCAGTGACTGAGAAATTATTATCTGGCGGGGAGAAGTGTATGGATCTTGAAACAATTCAATATTCTGTTGTTTGTTTGTTTTCCTCTGGTAGTGTAGATTTATTTATTTTTTTTAAAGAAACCACAGTACTTGAGATATTACAGTCCTGCAAACACAGCTCTAGACTAGAACCAAGGAAATTCGGATCTAGCTCTCTCTTCTGATTCATTATGTCACTTTCTGCTTGTTGTCTTCCTGTTTTTGTCTGCCAGCAATATTTGCTGTAATAACAATCAACATTTTATGCTTGTTGAAGCATAGATTATCTCTTGCTATTTTGTTTGCAGAATAAGCACAATGAGAGCATTAAATCCAACTATAGCAAAGAGTGACTTTTCAATAAACACATGGTGTCTGTTAGAAAACATGGTTCATCTAATGTTTGCTCCCTACTTACATGAAAATAATAGATTTACTTTTTCATTCCTCCAACAATGACTTATCATTATATACCCACTGTCTGCAGAGCAATGAACGGGATTCTGCGCAAATGATCCTCAAACAACAAAAAAATGTGGATGTAACTTGTTTCACTATGAAAGCCATCATGTTACTTACAAAGAATTCTCACCCAAGATGATTCTCCGGAAGCCTATAAAACGCACACAAAAATGCTCACTGCCATCCAGATGAGAATACCCACATTAAGTATGTGGTAACATCAGCAACACCAGAACAACATAGACATATTTTCAATTCATTCAAAGTGGAAATCAACCAAAGGGAGGTTAAACACCTTGCCCGGTTAAACAGCAGGCTATTTGCATAGATTAAATCTGAACAGAAAATTCTCTGATCATCGTATTTGTCCTTACTCTATTCAGCTCTGTTGGTCCAGAAATTGCAGACTAGATGCAAAGCAATTACACTTATGTTTCTCACTTTTTAATCAGCCATAATAGGGGCATTTTGGTGACTTCAAGACAAAGCTTGAAATCAAGGACAATCTCCCTTGTTATTGTTTGTCTGTCAAGGATGTCATTTTTGGAAGACAAATTCCATGGACTCTCTTGATAGTGCAAATTGCTGTAAGATCCATGCGAAGAATGAAAATCAATTTCTCATTTCCCAAGGGTGTCACCACACATGGACATATTAAATTAAAAGGCTTCAAGCAAAAGGACTCTTTTACTTCATCTTGGTACAACTCTTATTACTTGAAAGACATATTTCGAAATACCTCACGCTTACATGCAGTTATGCATGAGGGTTGCAGACGCAACTTTAATTGGTCCCCAGGACCTCACTTTGAAGTGATGACTCACAAAGAGTATTTTGTCAAGCCAACTGTGCCGTAAAAATATTAAGTGTGGTTTAAAACAGTAAAAGTTTTATTATACTGTTCACTTCCTGTCATGAAGCATTGCATTAAATTGTACTTTTAAGGGATTAATGACCTATTTGCTTCATTCCATGTTGCATTTGTGGTAAAAAAGCTATTAAAAGCCATGTTATCAACACCAGTGTTAATGAAGATATTGGAAAATCAGTCTAGCACAAATATATTCTAATCCATAGTATTAATCCAATTGCTTTTCCCTATGAGACTTTTTAGTGTTCCCTGGTGACCTTGACACCATTTTGTGGGCACAGCCAGCAAAGTTAAATGCTTGGGAAAGAGAAAACAGGGAAGGAAAATCTGAACCTACATTATCTAAGTCTAAGCTCTCTCACTTATGAAGGACCGTACAGAGGTGTAGAGAACGTTCACATCAACACAGACAACAAATAACATGACGTGTCATTAGCACAGCTGAAAACAAATTCAAAACTATGAGAAACATTCAGGATTTTCAGTTTTGTTATGTTGGATAGACACACTACAAGACTGAAAATTAATCCAATTTATTCAGTAAGAAACAGCTTTGCAAAATAAGTTTTGCAAAGCAATGATGAATTCTTAACGTTTTTATTTATAAATAGATCCGAGTAGATTAATTTCTTCGCTTTTTGGCAAATAACTTATTCACAGAGCTATGTAGTTCTGGGAAGGTTGAAACCATTCATGAAGTTGTGCTGAATTTCACAAATACTTTTGACTAAAAAAGACTAAAATGTAGACAGCCAAAATGTTTTCCACTGATGTTAATTGAAACATGCCAAAATTTCTTTTCAAACCAATATTTTATACTTCTTTAAAAAAGCAGAATTTGATAAAAAGAAGTTAAAATACTTCAGTCAGACCTAGAGCTGGATTACATTTTCAGTATCAAAATAAACTAAACCCACCATTACTTGTATAGCTTAACACATAACGTCTTTTTAGCTATCAAATTATCAACCATAAAAAAAACAGCAACAGACTGCTTCCTACTGATATACTGATTGCTACCTCAGTGGATCTCACACCAAGTTGCCACCACTCGATGTAATAAGAACACTAGGAAATTAATATAGTACACTTATAAACCAATACACTGATGAGACCTCAGTGAAAAACATTCTACATTCAACACCAGCAGAAACTGCATAGCAGAGGAAAAGAGGGTCAAGTGAAAAAAAAATAAGTGTGAGCAAAAAAAAAGTCCAAAGTCCTGCCTTGTTTTCTTCTACAGTGACACAAGTGGATTCGGTAATTGACACCCTCTGTATGTTGACGACTTTTACCTCTACACCCTCAAGTGCTATACCAGGAGAGAGGCTGTCACAAACAGGGGTTCCGAGGCTCAGCAATTTTCTTAACCCCACACAGACACTCAGAGAGAGGATCTACATAAGAACCCAGCTCAGCCAATTCATAGTCTGGTCCCTCATTAATGGACCTATTATCTACACAACGCAGTTTTTAACATCTTACGTGAAAAACCCATACGTACTAAGACTTATGGCACTCAATTTATTTACTCAGAAAGGTAAAGAGATTCAAAAATTCTGACTAGTGAGTAATTTGTGCTAAAGTAAGGAAACAAATGAGAGCTTTTCTTCCTTCTAGTTACCTCATTATATTTAGGAACAGCATGCATGGTTACTGACAGAAGAAAATTTGAATTTGTCGCTGCAAAGTATTGAAAAACATTTGAAGACACTGCTCTCACGAGATGATTTGTAAAAGGGGAAATCTCTAACATATAAAGTGTGCACTTAGTAGATCATTGCTCATGCATTTCAAGTTAGGTGAGTTCTTTCTTTACCATTGCATTGCAGAAGCACTAGAATTGCAGAGAAACTTATGACAAGTTTTCCTTCAGATGTCTGTGTCGAGAAAGCAGGTGTGGGCCAGCATCACCGGTCCCTCTCATGTGAATGAGCTGGGCAGGAGCGTGTGAGCACCCATGGGGGGAACCCTCTCCAATTTGGGACACCAAAAGCTTGGAGAAACTGTCACGTCCCGAAAACAAAGGTTTCTCTGCCTCCGCTTTGGCTGCAATTATCCTCCCACACAACACAGGTATCCCAACATGAGTAACAGGGGATCTAGAAGACTCAGTAGGCAATGAAAGCCTCTGCTCCGCTGCTATGATTTCTTCTATTTTTCAATCTTTCCTTTTGGGAGGTTTCCGTAGGATCTATAATCTCTCAGCATAAATGACACTCTTTCACAAGGGAAGGACAACACGTAAACATACGTACAACCCTGACAACTCTGCTATTTTAACAGAGTGGCTCTGTCAGATGTAAGATTTGGTAGCCAAACAAAGCAAAGGCTTGTGAACTCTTGGGTCTATGTAGGTGTTCGATTTTGCTCTGCAAGGGATGGGCATAGTCTTCTTAAGAATGCCTGCATAAGCTCAAAACTTTTTTTAATACTGCACTACCACAAAAAAAAAAAAAAAAAGAGGAGCATTTCCAAAACTATTGCCAACATTAAGATGTTCAAGGTGGTGCAATTTACTATCAACTGTGTGTGGCATAAGAAGTATGGGTACGTCAGCTCAACTGGTTACTTGCTTTTTGTAATTACCTTTTATTTCTCTGATTCTTCCTTTCTTTTAATGTCTTTTTTATTCCTTTGTTTTTTTTATTTCCTTTTCCTTTTTCCTTTTCCTTTTTTCCTTTTCCTTTCCTTCTTCTTGTTCTCTTTTTCTTGTTTTCTTTTTCTTTTCTCTTCTTCTTCTTTTTCTTTCTCTTCTTCTTGTTTCTCCATTTCTTTTTCTTTCTTTTTTCTCTTTCTTTCTCTTCTTCTTCTCCTCCTTGTCCTGCTCCTTCTTCTTCTCCTTCTCCTTCTTTTTCCTTCTTTCTCCTCCTCCTCCTCCTCTTTATTTTTCTCTCTTCTATGATTACCTTGGTAATCAAGCACCATCGCATTTCTCCCTCCATTCTGGACAGTCATTGTGCCCTCTTACTGCATATTTCAGAATACAGAAGAAATCTAAGGCTTACTTGGACCAAAAAGTCTGGGATATGCAGGTTGTCCATCACGCAGCCTTATCCTTAGAAAGCACTGACTGCCAAAGGGGAGCAGCCCTCAGCAGACAGCACAGTTAACAGCACACTGAACACACAGACATCATGCCCATTTCCAAAGCTTGGATGTAGACCATCCGTCAAGCGATACCAAATGTTATTGATGTAAATTTTCATGCAAGTTGACAGAAATTTGCCAGAAGTTTTGGCTCTGTATAATTTGAGTCGACTGTACACAACTCTGAAAACTATTGGAAACAGAAATTTATATATGCATAAAACAAAGCCTACAGTTTACCAGGGAATGCTCTGCATTAAGGAGCTTTCAGAAACGTTTAAGAAAGGCTTTTGTCTCAAACTTCTAGGGAGAAGTTGGGGATTATTTTCTTTTCATAAATTGTTTTCTATAAATTTTGTATCCCTAAAGATCCCAAATGGCCAGGAACTTCCAGTCAAGACAGAGGTGGGGAGGGAGACAAAAAATACATACCCACAGCCACGCATACACTTTGGGAAAGGCATACAGACAATAAACCATAGCATTAAAAAATCCATACCGCATCAGCTTATCTAGTGTCAATGAAACCAAAGCCCATCAAGATTTATTATATGATTAAAAGCACTCAGGGAGCAAATGCTTATATCTAATATTACATTTCTCAATTACTGTGATATATTTGACAGTTATAAAAATGAAGTAAATCTACATACAGGGAGAATAGAGGTAAATATAGGCTAATATAATACTGGCTGTTGATTCTGACTGACAGCTGTGAAGTAACGCCACATATGGTGGTTGAAGTTTAAAAGGATTTTAAAATTAGAAGTAGCATTTCTGAGCCTAGCACTGAAAAACCCTGACATTTGCAGTGCTGGGAGCAGACTGTGAGAGGGATTTCTATCCTGGTTTCCCACCCAGAAGAACATATTTACTGTTCAAACATTTTGAGGCAGGCACCCATGGAAATCAATGGGAACTCTGCCATTGGTTTTAATGGGAGCAGGATCTGTCCCTAAGTGTAAATATGCAGCACTATTTTTTTTCCTCTGACTGTTAAAAACCACCATCACAACTGGATGGAACCTGGTTTTAAACACTCAGACATGGGGCCTCTTTACCGCAGGAGTCTCCAACGATGTCCATCCTTAACACCACACCAGCTGCCAGCTGAAGGCTCTGAAATGCTGATTTTAATCAAAATCTTTCCTTTCAAATCTAGCTTACAGTTTACTCATAGCGCAAAAGTGCTTCTCAGCACTGGAATTTTCAGGATGCGATGCTGAGCCAAATACTGCAGGCACAGCTTGCTCATAAGACAGCAATCTTGTGGCCCACCTTGGAGGCTGTAATAGGGCTACTGTACTCAGCCTCCCACCCTTGGTGAAGCCCACTAATAACATCTGTTTTATAGCATTCACTCCTGCAACCTGCTAGTTCCTTGGCTCTGCTGCTGTCATAGAGAGGATGTGCTTTACTATGCTGCAGGTCTGGTGGAAAATTGTCAGACTTCAAGCCAAATGTAAAAGCAGCCAGTGCTGAATAAATGACTTGAAGTGCTTTCTCCAGGGACCCCTTCCAGGTCCCAGATAGGCAGATTTGGCCAGTGTTTGTAGACAGTCTTGCTCAGAGGCAAATTAAAAATCAAAATACAGACACCGTTTGAAAAACATCGAAAGCTAGACTCAAACATCCACCATGTATTAAGACATTCTTATATAAAAATAACCACAAGGTTGCAAATTCATACTTTCCTACTTGGTGAGACCAATTGCAACCAGGAATAAACCTGGAAATGTGTGGGGCAGACTGCAGCACTGCCTTCAGAGAAAGCATAAAACTGGAGGCGGAAAGCTGGAGCGAGAAAAACAAGACGCTGTGAACTGGGCAATTGAACTGAGCAGTGGGTGGCACACGGGGTAAGACCCTCACCTGCACCAGCGCTGCCTGTGGGACCTGCCCCTCAAGTCCAGGGAAGCAAAGCAGGCCACTTGCCACCTAAACACCTAGGCTCTAACTGGGTTAGTCCACACCCAACTCCCAAACACACACCCAGCATGCTCCTCACCTACCGCATTGGCCCTGCTGCGACAGAAACGCTAACTGCAGTTTAGGAATCTGGATCTCAGCCCTTGGTACGACGACAGCAGCCAGCCAGCCTGCTTCTGCTGTGCTGGGATGAGAAACAGGAGGGAAAGTTTTGCCCGCAGACTGGCAGGACCTCAAGACTCGGATCAGGAGCAGACACAGGGTGACGTTTCTCCACACAGTCCAAACTGATAGGACAAAGATCTCCAGTTGCCATGTGGTTTGACAGGAGAGACTAATGCCTTCTGTTCCTGTGAGGAGCCATTAGCAAATGCGAACTCTCTTATGCCCTTATTGGGTTTTTGTGCATCCAGAGTATTAAGAAAGTCCCCACTCCAGCTGGCAGGCTTGGCTGTGTGAATGGCAATGCTGACAGAACCAAGGGGACAGGGCACCACAGAACGAGTACAGAAGAGTTGTACGGTGGGAAAAATAAAGAGGTGAAAAACTTCAAGCCAGTTTTGCTGCCAGACTTTACCTCAGAGAGCTACAACCTCAGACAAAACTAGCTAGCCATCTTTCAAATCATCATCTCCCTCATGTGTCCATTTTCTTGGCAGTCTCTGTTTAAGATTCTGTGACCAGGTTTAAGGCATGACGATGTAAGTGATTTATTGGCACAAAGCAGTGGGTAGTGTGCTGTGGTACAGAGGCAGGAACGTGCGGTGAGGGCCGTAAGCCAGGACTGCCACCGAAATCTTGATACTGTCAGACCACAGGCTGTGGTTGCAAACACACAATTTTGGCAGCAACTCTGGCTTCTGCAGACCATGTACTCAAGCACTCAGTTATACTCCAGCATCACACCCTTCCTTGTCCTGGCACCCTGGCACCCTCCAAAGCTGAACTGACTCACGACACTGTGAGAGTGGTGGCAGTACAGGATGACTTCAAAGCAACCATGCAACCCTTACTGCAGAAGCATGTTTATCCCTTCACAGAATCACAGAATGTTACGGGTTGGAAGGGACCCCTAGAGATCATCTAGTCCAACTCCCCTGCCCGAGCAGGATCCCCTAGGGCAGCCACACAGGAACGTGTCCAGATGAGTTTTGAATGTCTCCAGAGAAGGAGACTTCACACCCTCTCTGGGCAGCCTGTTGCAGTGCTCTGTACCTCCATGAGCCTCCTTTTACATCCTCCTGCTCTCCTTCATCGGTCACCCTGACTTACAGCAGGATCATATATCACAAGTCACCTCTCTTCTCACAAACCCGGTTATCATTGCAAATCTTCAGAGATCCAGGAATTGACAATTCTGCCCCTTCATGTTACTCTTCTTGCTACATGTGACTTATTTTGCTATATGGGACAGCAAGAATCACTGTGAAACCTTACAGGGCTCCTGTAAGTGCCACTTAAGACAGTACCCCTGTCTTGATGCTGACTGTAGTTTGGGTATAGCTTGATCACCAGATTATCACTGTGAATACATGTCACAATCGAAACAAAACATCCTGCCAGTCAGCCCTCTATCAACAACACTATCTGATTCTTCTTACGTAGCTTATTTTCTATTTGATCCCCGTCATGGTGGTTACTTTCAGCATCATCTGTCTAGTTCTTTGCCTGTACAATAGTCCCATGATGTCTTTGCTGAGTTACAGAAACACCCAAAGAGCCTCTGTAATGAAGCTGCTGCTAATTTCAAAATGTGCTGGCTTCCACCATAAATCCTAGAGCTACATGTCTACTTAGAATCTACTACCGTGATGACACTTGGGATAACTTCCATTTTGTCTGAATTGCTCCTGACTATTTTCATCCACTCATCAATCTTTTTCTTTTGCAGGTGTTACCGTCCTAATCAGAAACAGCAAAACAAAGAGAAGTCTATGTTTTCTTTAAAATAAAGCCCATCCTTGCATCCATATCTTAACAGAATCTCTAAAACACTTTATACCTCAAAGTTAAAACAGTTTATTGCAGGATGTACTGTTTATACAGTCATCATAAATGCTTTTGTATTATCTGGATTTGAGGATAATTTCGAATGTGTTAAAAATGCTGGTGAGGAGAAAAGTTAATCCCCTAAGAAGTAACAAGAGGATCAAAATCTGAGGCATGTTTCCAAATTGGTATTTACCATAAACTTCAGTTAACTCAAATCCCGCCGTGAGACAATATTTGCCTGCTTTAAAATGTTTGCTTCCGCACCAGAAATTAAATTCTTCCAAACATCACAACCTCACTACAGTGTAACGGTGGCAGGAGATGTTGTTCACAACTTATTTTGTCATCTTCATTAGAAAACAAGTTAGAGGAGAAAAGGAAGAAATAATCTGGAATCAACCACATTCTTCAGCTTTTAAGCACTAGAGAGTTTTCTAGGGTAGGTAAGCTCTCTGAGCTGTTTAAGAGGCCAAATTTCTGTTTTAAAAACTAACATCAATCTTGGTTTATTAACATTCATTAGGCATTGATAATGCTCTTTGTACTGTATCTGAGTGTTTTTGTCAGTGGGTAAGTTAAGAGCAAATCTTTGTAACCATCAGGGAAGGAGGTGGAAAGAAATAAAGTCTTTCAAAATTGAAGCAAGAAAGTGAAGATATTTTTCCTGTGCTGTCCCACTGAACAACACAGTAGATATCAAATAATTAGTCAAAGTGGTGGTATTTTTATCTTTCTTGAAAGTTTTTCTAAATTTGAAAAAAAATAAAGCAAAGCTTCTCAAGCCCTTTGATGCACAAAAGAGCTGGAGAGCCCTGGAAGATGCAAGGAGAATTTCTTAATGTACTCACTCATGGACAAATTGCTTTAAAAGGTTACACATGAAAATCCTGTTTTCAAGAAATGACAGGACATTGTGTTCATTCCAGCATACCTTTGTTACTGAAAAGAGCTGCCAATGTTTATTATTTCACATCTAATTTGTTGTCATAAACAGTTCAAAAGAACATGATCAGCTTCACATTAAAGAGACTCCACCAGCAAGCCAGTAAGGGAACTGAGCATGCCAGGGACGCTGGAGCCTGGGGCTTTGCTCTTGGCCTGTTGGGAATGCTTTCAAATCATACAGCATCAGGCAGAAGAAGTGCTGGAGGCAAAAGCACAAAAAACTTAAAAGTTAAACAGAGCGTGACCACGCATATGCGTGTGATTATTGTGTCTTACTGGAGTGTTGTTATCGCAAGCCTATAACGATATTATGATAAAACCTGCAGTCAAACGCATCATATTTTTGTAAGTGATCTGTAGTCTCTGGAATATTTTGACTAGAGGTGAAAGCAAAGTCAATCTCCCATCTGCCATAGCTAACAAGAACTGACCTTCTCCGAATTTCCCTTGAAGACTGAACAGTCCAGCAGTAGACACATTTCATGCAATACATATATCTTTAGTTGAGGAAAATCAGAGTTCTACCTTCAAATATAAGAGGTTAAATGGAAGCATAGGATAGGGAGAACAGACCTACAGTTAAATCCAGGACACACTGACAACACTGCTAACACAAGTGGCTAAAATGCCAATAGCACATTGTCCTGGGAACATGGGATTTGAGAGGCCAGGTCATACGCTATTTAGCAAATCTGTGCTTTCCAGTCCTGACGGAGTGTTTTAGTTCAGCTTGGCTCTCTCCTTAAAAAGGGAATTATTACTGTTACTGAAAAGCCTAAGAAAAGAGATTTCCATCACGATCAAAAGCTGCATAAACATACAATTCAAATAAGCCTCCACTGATTGAAGCTTTTTATTTCATACAAATAATCTTTTAACAGAGTCAAAGCCATGTATTTATTCTAGATAACTGATACACTGCTATTGCAAAAGCAGGTTGTGCATTTGGCATTGCACTCAGTACAGAAACACCTAGCAACATCTTCTCTCCTCAACCATTGGGGAAGGCTACATCTGTGTTGGAATAAGTTAGATAGCTGCTTAAATATTTACTAAAGGAAATGTATTATATGATAAATGTTTACAGAATGCATGGCACGCTTCTCAAAAGCTGTACACTAAAACTGTGGAATAAGCGCATCAAGTTTATGCTAGGTGTGTAAGTTTTTTGAATGTTCTTAAACAATGCAAAGTATGACATTTTTATAACATTTGGCAAATGGGAATTTGTGTCAAACACATTTGGAGTTGGAGGCTTGTGTGGGGCAGAGTACATGCATCATTAACAAGTCATTAAATCCATCTTACCTAGGGTGTAGATCCATATAAATTTTGAGAATTTATACATTTTTATATCTCTAATGATAAAATTATGTTAGCTTCTCTGTATTTCTATGTGCTGGAAGTGTTAAGTTTGTAATTAGAGACAGAAGTGCAAGGCTGCCCCCTCTTCTCAAAACCGTCTATAACATGCTTGGAATTTCCCTGCCAAGAGATGGGTTAGGAGATGGAAGGGTGAAAAAGAAAAGCCATCTCTCAGCACATGATAAAATAAACTCTTGCAGAAAGGAAGTACAAAAATGGGTGGATGGGTAGAAAGCCACCCTCACAAAAGCAGTGTGCATCCAAAACCGTTTGTTTATCACTTTGTTGAACACATATAGACCCTTTATTTCCAGGTATTTCTGCTTCTCTGCCTATTCTTTCGAGTACGTGCCTCCTCTCTGTTGCTCAGCTTAATGCTTAACTAGATCAACACTGAGCGGTTTTCCTGCGTCATGCTATTCTTGTTTACTGATCACTGTTCAGTAGCTTTTAATGGACAGCACAAATACAATGTATTTTGTAATCTCTTATCTGGAATACATTGCACTAAAACTGTGGAGATTTGAACTGGAAGAACTGCGCTTCCACAGTGGAAGTGAAGTAACTGCCTCACTATTTCTGTTCAGATAACATGGCTCAAGGGAAGCCTACCCAATTTAATTTGCTCCATTGAGCAAATAGCGATTTCTAAGTTGCAATGCGTGCAAAAAAAGAAGATGCAGAAAGCTGCTTAGTAAAATTTACAGAAGTGGCTCAGAGCAATTGACTACAGCTTCTAGATGCCTGCTTAGAAATGTTTTCAGAAAGCACTTAAATTTAGGGAACATCAGAGTCCATTCTGAAGTGCCTGAAATTTAATGTCCCAATGTTTAAGGCATTGTAGACCATGCTGAAAATCCTCTGCCCCTTTTTTCTATGTCTATGTCTACCGAGTTAACGTTGCTGTACAAACCTGTGAACACAGAAATTACCAGTGTCCTCTGTATTCCAACTCACACTTTCACTGCACCAGAACATTTTCTCAACCTTTGCCTTCATTTACTTTCAAAGCACAAGTGCGTTTTAATTCTGATAAAAAGACAGGAAGATTTTAGGATTACTATGCACGGTTTATGCTTGCTACAGAGGGTGGAACTCAAAATCCAAACTTGCTGCCTCTGAAGAAAATCTTGAACTTCTGTTAAGACCTCCCACAGAAATCAGGAAAGAATTAATGGGCTGCTGAGTTCCTAATATGTCCCACCCTACGGCACCTGAAGGAAGGAGGTGTTAGACTGGCAGGGAAGAGCTTGACAGGTTGAGTATCCAGCTACTAATAGTGACTAACTGAGAGGCCTGAAGCCAAGGGAGACTGTTTTCAATTAAAGCCTCTCTCTGGTGAAGAAAGCCTGGCAGAAAATAAGTGATTTTTCTGGCTGCCAGGGACTTAGGGGTCCCTGATCCCAGGTGGGATGGAAGTATTTGCTTTGGGTTTTTTTGGGTGTTTTGTTTTTTTTTTTTTTTTTTTACTTCTATTGACCATTGGCGAGGTGCGGAGTCCGCTGAGTGCCGGGCCCAGAAGGGGTGAAAGAGTTTATGTTCCTGTGTGTTTATTTTGGACATCAGGGGGCACATAGAGAGTGGAACTCTTTATGCAACACTGCTGGCAGAAGATCTCTCTGATCTGAAGGTGTTGGAGGGTAGATGGATAAACCAAAAATTCAGAAGGAAACAATGTCAAAAGTTGCTGCTTGGAAAGGGGACGTTCTAGGGGCATTATGGCCACACTGTTCAACAACAATCACTCCTAAAAAATCACAGACAGTCTTTATAACTAGTCTTGAACAGCTGCTTCAACCCACTCTGACCCACGGCCCTAATGAAATCACGGTGCCAGTAAAGCCCATGCCAAATTCCCCAAATTATATCAGGTTAATGGACAGAGAGACACTCCTGTTTCATGAGTTGCTTTGCAAAAACCCAGAGAACAACACAGCTGTAACAAGACTCATTTGAATACTCTAGGAGCTCAAACAGATTTAGAGAATTAACACATAGGAAATGCAAGCTTGAACACTCTGATTTGGGGGTGTTATATATAGACAGCCTGGGGTAAATATTTTGTTTTCTGAAAGTCTGACGAAAATTCTTTTAGCTTAAGCACATAACAAAGTTACACATAAAAACTGAAGAGAGAATGGACTCATGTTTATTGGGAAATTTGCCAAGACATAAGAAATTTGGGTTCAAGTCCCTCCTTTTCCTCAAGGATTTCAACTCACTACTTGGGACGCATCCTTCTTTCTTATAAAGGTGTAGCCCTGAGGTGGTTTGCTCTCAAACAGTTTCTGGAGCTGTTTCACCTTGTATCAAATATCAGCCAAAGTTCCAAACCTTGTGCAACAAAATCTTTTGTATTTGTATATATTGACAATGTAAAACAGGAATGATTCCTGTCTGTTCCACGTGACCATACTCCGCATTTTGTTGTGCGTGGCGTTATTATAGCTTATGAGAGAAAGATCCAACGCTTATATACAAGATTATTTTTTTGAGCAGACATTGTAGAAACAAACGAACAAACAAAAAACTCATGGCACCACGATCTAAAGTAAAGCATTTCAACCTCTTATATCACATTTCTTGGTACAAGAACAAGGATAAACAACAGTGCTTTGTTGCTCAGATGAATGTTTCAGCAATGTTTTCTCCAACAGCCTAACTGCAGAGATGTTCACCTTCTCCCCAGATATTCTTAGAAAAGCATCATTCTCTTGACTACTTTAGAGCCAGCATATTTGAAAGCCTTGCGTTAACAGAGATAGACAACTCCACATTGAAAAACAGCGCAAAAAATTACAGCTGGGATATGTCAGAGATCATACTGTAATGAGAGTCTCCAACTCTTCAGTCTATGCTGCTTCTTTCATCAGCCAATTGTGCAGTTAACATCTCTTCAGATTCTTTCAGAATTATCTAACGCACTGAAATATGTGCCTATTTCAAAGGGGGTTCTTTTTACTAACATCAGAAGGTTTTGGATCAGGCCCTGCTAAAAAAAAGAGATTCTTCTACAAGCCTGTTGTGCATTTGCTATTAGCTACACAATAGGGCTTCTGTGATTCCTCTCTCTGCCTCACCTATCATTATACACACGTTAGCAGATAACATGTCATTAAAGAGTCATAAATGTCAGTCAGAGAGTCATCCAGAAAAGCTGAAGGAAGGTTTCTTCGTCTGCCAAGTTGTAGTTCTGATAAGAGATCACCTGCCCAAGCAGTGCATTCCTACCTCACCACTAACATATTCTTCCAAAGGCACAGATGCCTTGGCCACAAATGATTGTGGTTGAAGGGGAGTAACATGCAGGGGGAGAGATGGGAAGAGGAAAAAAGAAGCTGTTATTTTAAAAACATTTAAAACTTCTGCCTGCTTCTGCATTTGAAAATTGCTTATGCCTGGAGGTTAGAGGATGGCTGTTCCCAGAGCATGGCTGTTCCCAGAGCATCTGTTTTCTGACTTTATCTCCACCCCTACCACCCAAAATCATGTTTTTATTGGTTTCAGAGCAGCTATCGTTAATCGATAATTTACAACTGCAAAATACACATTCTCAAGTAACACAGCTTTGGTCTTCACAGTAAATCAAGGCCCAATCTGTAAAAGGTCAAAATTTCCCTTATAACCAACTGAAAAGACAGTACAATGTGATAGCAGATATACAATATCACTAGTAGAAAAAGAAAATTGTAATAAAAATATCCAAAGATTAAAACAAAGCCCTTGTACCATCACCTCACAAACTGCTGTTCAGTTACAAGTTGTTAACCTCAAGTGAATACTGTAAATCTTGAAATTAGCAGAAAGTTCCAAAGAGACTAAGTAATGCCTTTTTTACGTTTCAAACCTTGCAGAGTTGAAGCTGCATCTCTGAAGACCTGCAGATAAGATTTCCTTGCCCTTTAAACGGCGTAAATCCTTTATACAGTGAATGCTAAGTAAAAGAAAACACTCAAAACTCTACAGAATCATTTTTCAAAGCATGACCAATAAAAGCACACCAGAAAGTTTATTGGCCAAGTCATTTTGAAGATACAAGTACTTAAAATGAGGAAGATTCTTGGAAAGAGGATTTTCTGTTTTTCTAATTATAGGTGAATGGAGAAAAAAGGTGTCTTTCCTTGGAAAGAAAGAGGAAAAAACAGCACACAAAAGACATGGATGGGCCTGTGCATCCTTTGATAAATCAACGAGGTATCACAAAGGGGAGGACTGGGAAGATCTAAACTTACATAGCAGTAAATTTTAATTTTGAAGTGTAATATTCCCAGGAATTTCCTACAGCAGGGATCTTTATCACTTGGCTTGCACTTGTTTACAGAAGTCTTGAACAAGAAAGGTTGGGTATAACTCCGTAAGAGACAAGCAGCTTCCAGCATAGAGGAGGCTGACAGCTGCATCAGTAACCTCATTTCTGCAGTGATTTGTGGATTGACAGCGTCTCACAAGACAAAGCTGAGTTACTGTACAGTAGAAGCTGTGCATTAAAAGGTTTGCCCTGGGAAAGGAATTTAGGGCTTGCAGTATAACATAAGCTATTATATGATCATCTTAGCCTCATCCAAGAGTGCTACCAGTTTGGGGATGCTCACAGAAGATAATGTGATCAGGGCAAATGTGGGGCAGCATTAGAGCAGTATGTTGGCAGAAAAATGACAGGGATGTGGCAGGGCAAAATCTGCATAGGCAAAAGACGGTCAGTCAGAGCAAACTAATTTCTGAAAATCATTTCTAAAGGGTGTCTTATCACAAGGCACACCCTTAATATCTGGAAAATATCAAAGAGCGGAAAATCAACAAGGGATCAAATAACTATAAATTTCAACTGAAAAACGGAGCAAAGGAAGGAGGATTCAGAGAGTTTGCATTCACTGTTGAATCTTAAATAATGGAATAAATACCAACAAACAGGAAATACCTTTGCTCAGTGCTGAACATCTTTCCCTCGTACTTAAGCACATATTAGTTGAAGATGTGTAGCACATCATATAAATGTATACTCTAAAACTGGACATTTTCTAATCCGCCTTACACTAGAAAAATACAGTAACTGCAGTGATTCCTTTTTGTTGATAAGACACAGTTTTGTATTTCAGAAATGAAACATGTTTCACTCTTCTAATTATAATAAAGAAACTGAAACTTACTTCGGGATATACTAATATCAAAAGGACTTAACAACATATGTTTACTGGCAATGTCAATACTCTTAGAAAAAAAATCCACATACCATATATAACTGAGACATCATTTTTAAAGCTGGGAATGCATGATACCTATCAGTTCACAAAATCCAGGCTCCTTTTCCAAACTCCACTCTCCTTTGGGGGCAAAAAAAAGACAAATTACACTAAAATAAGCTCTAAGTTGATTAGGTAGAAAACATACTCAGAGAATGACAGTGTTAATATTGCAGAGAAAGACATTGAAACTTCCTGTCTCTTACAGCATTTATGCTTGTTCCTAAGACTTACTGTGGGGATGGAGAGCCACCCTTTGGTCACTACTGTAAATGCAAAATCAATATAATGTACCACAGTTGCTGGCGGTTTCTGCCCTCTGAGGAGGGCTCTTGGTAAGCACTTTTATATTCACTGGTCATCCTGACAGATATTTCCAGGATCGTCTCTTGTTTGACACCATTTACAATACGTATCTTACCTTACAGGGATCATAGGGATGAGTAATCTCTGCTTGTGTAGGGCTACAAGCATTTTACGTGCTAAATGCTGCCATTACGCTCTGTGCCTTCCGTTATCTATCACGTTACTGATGCAGATCAATTTCCACAAGCTGAATATCTGTAGCATCATTTCTCACTAAAATGAGGATTAAATAAAACAAAACATTTGTAGCTTCATAGACTTCTCTTCTGAGAGCCCAAAATTGAATAAATGTCAACCAGAATTACAAATCACTTGACTATTTCATCATGGTGATTGACAGTCACAGATCAGTGCGAAAAGCAGACTAACATATAGAAAAGACCAACAAACTGTTACCATATAATTTCAGAAAAAACAGGCTGGACACTGATGCAGGAAGGCAAAATCTTCAAAGAATGAAAAACAGATATTAAGCCCAAGAAAGGTCAACTAACAGGGCAGAAAGGGAAACCTATGGAAACTGGCCACTGACATTAAAGTTAAGCCACAAACAACTCTTATTTCACATTGAAACCCATAAACCATTCCCAGAAAGGAAGAAATTATTATGATCTCTCTTAGCCTTGATGTTAGTAACCCTCTAAAATTTTATGAAAAGGAACTAAGTTTCCAGAGTTTTCCATTTACTCTTCCCTCAGGACTTCAGAGGCTGCTCTTCCTTCTTATGACTTGGGATCATCCTCTACCATGATCAACTTTTGCTCATCAGTATAAAGTGAGATCGGTCCATGAGACAAAGAATACGAATAGTGGATATGTAAGCACTGGATAATCGAGACACAGCAGAAAACCATCATTTTTGAATTTGGATATAGACTTGAGAACACCAAGACTAAGAAATTTAGATGAACTACAGGCTATTAGGTGACCAAACAAAAAAAAAAAAACAGAAAGAAAGAAACAGACGGGGAATAGACATCAGTTCAAAATAAAGGTAATTTGCAGAGACACAATAAGATTACTAGTGTTTTCTACCCTGCCACTTGTCGTGAAGTGGTTTGAATAACCAATAGTTACAAGAATAAGAATATATGTACTTCTTCACATGTTCAAACATTCCTACTCACATGTTACATTTGGGTATGAAGATGCAAGAAGGTGGAGTGATCTCTCCAAGCCCACACAGTAAGTTAGAAGCAACATCAGGATAACACAGGAATTTCCAGTTGGTCAGACTGCAAGGCCCCTTGGTCTACACTTGTAACACTGGCAACTTAAAGAAGCTTCTTTCTCCTTAAGAACCTTTATCCTCCCACCAATGAAGAAAAGAGAGCACACAGAATCACTGAGCAGCAGAACCATTGGCTAAAAAGCAGCTTTTTAATTATTCTGTGTAAGTGATCCTCAACAAGTTTTCCTTGCCTCAAAAGGCAGAAGCTGTCCAACAGTGCCTTATGTGAAATACTGAAGTGAGAGAAAGAAAACGAAAAGGACATGAGACAGTCATTACAGTGTTTGTTGTTTTTTCTCCTCAGGTATGGGGGCAACCCTTATTACATACCTTTCTGTAATGAATTTTGTTTCAAAAAATTATATTTACTTCAGTCTGTAGTAATACCAGTCTGCTGTTACCAGTAAATTTAACATCAGTTTTGATTTGTGTTCGTAGTACTCTTAAGATGTCAGTATATGAGGAATTTGCACCACAGACTGACAAAAATGTCTGACTGTATTTACAGTCTGAGCCATCTTCGTCTTCCACATTTGAGCAAGTTCTCCAGATTTTCAAGGTGCCCACTTGGTCACTGGAAGCTGAAACCAACATGTAGATAAACCCAGCGTGAAAAGGCCTCTTGTGAAAACGAATAATCACAGATGATGTCATAGCTTTTGAAATTACGACTGCACTAAGAACTGAATGGGTGTGAAAGGACTTCATTAGATTTGCGACACCGCACATCTGTGGGTGACAGCTTTTCACAGTTTATTTGTTAGGCAAGAGAATGCCGCAACTCAGATGTGACTCCCTCCACCAGTACCAGTTGCAGAAGAGCCATCGTTTGGCTTGATACTGCTGTCAAAACACAGCTGGTGCTCAACACATTGTGTTTTCAAAGGAACAAACACTAACATATAGAAATGGACTTAACTAAATGAATACAGTTGAAGAGTATACACTAATTTGAGCTGAAGCATAACATACTCTGCCAGGCTGCAAAAATGTTACGCAAAAGGTAAATCACGGACATTCAAAATACCTTGCTTCATACTCACTTGTATCCCCAAAGTGTCCAAACCCAAATGCCCTCATTGGATGAGCTTCCTGGGATTTACTGTTTGGGTTGCTACGTATGATCAGGAACACCAAAATTACGCACCTACACACTGAATGTGTGAGTGGGAGTTGGTGAGGCACTTCAAGTCTGATAGCATTTTTAGTCAGCACTGATTTTATTCAAAATCATGGGAAAAGCAGGGAGTTAAGAGGATCTTGAGGGAATTATTGCTCCTCCTCTGCACAACCGTCAAAAGAAGATTCAAATTCCTGAATTCCAATGAATTTAAAAAACCTGACTCCTCTGCATATTAGGAACTTGTTCAGGTGAATTAAATATCTTGTGAAGAAACAGGTGGTGCAGAACCAGCATCCCTGAAATGTGTTCAGCACATGTCTGATCTTGCTATCTCTTCCCTACAGACAGCCACAGCAAAACCTTCTCATGGTGACCACAACATTCTCCTTTTCTTGCCATGAGGACATACATTCCATACCTAGGCAGGTGCTCTCAGAAGACACTTACAACCGTATCAGCTACAAAAAGAAGAGGGGCCAATCATGACTAGAATTCTCTCAGGCAACAGGCAGGAACTAGGAGAAGCTCCCAGAGTATTTACTCCTGAAACCCCACAAAGGAGTATTCATGGTGACCATCTCACAGTGCTTTTCGTAGAGACTAACAAATTTGGCTGGCAAACTCGAGATAATCTCTGTCAAGCTCCTGGTAACACAAAAAAAGGGCCATCATTCATGTGCACCTGCTTTGGGTAGTGTTGGAAGTCATTTACACAAATCAACCCTTCCACACCAAGCGATGGATGTTACCAAGCAGGATGTGCTGGTACAGAATCACCTTTGCCTGTGCTCAAGCACATTTTTCCAATATGCAGCTTGTTGACGACTATAATTAGATTTTTAACACTCAGTCCTACGGGATACAACAAGGTAACTAAAACTTGAAACCTTCCCAAAGATGGCTAAACTTCTGCATTTGAATGTAGAGCCTTTCTACTTCTGTCTTAATGATAGCAATAAATGCTACCAACTTCCAAAAAAGGAGCATCTCATCTCCAACTAGCAATCACAAGCTCCTAGGCAATTCCTCCCAGTTCCTGGCAAAGCATTTCATTATGATTATTTCACGAGAAGTTCTTATCTCTTGATGTCACCTTTGAGAATCTCACTTGTTACAGCAGAAGAGATAAAAATGTGACAGTATAAACTGTATTTTGTATTTGACAGAATGTATTCTGAGTAAAAACTGTATTTCAAAAGAAATTGTTCCCTTTGTGTTTTTCATTATACTTATTATTTTATTGGATTATTTCCACTTTTGCCATGAATACTTCTTGCTCATCTTCTACACTGTCTATTATGATGGAGAACAAAACTAGACTGGATCAGTTTTGCCTCTGAATTCCTTTATCAGTTAACAATATGATAACTTTATGCTTAAATTGCAAACAGTGCTTGGTGAAATTTTAATCCAAAATAATAAAATTTCAAAACTGAAATCTTAAAGCTGTTTCTGGAAGCATTTCTCTTATTATCGGATTTTGCAACTTTTTGAAAGAATAGAATCAGTATTTTATGCCTACATTGTGCAAACACGTTACGTTCTGAAAACAGGAGTATTCAGAGGAAGCAATATTTCTTCTACGATTAATGAGCTAAAAAGAAAATCCTGATGCTGTTACACTTCCCGCACATCAGGCAAATACATGGAACAGATCAGCATGTTTTGTCCAAGGGCTGGAAAGCGTCTTAGTGACTCCCAACTGTCCGTAAATATATTATACTTAAGAAAAACACGGTGCTCCAGGCTTGTAGATAGAGTAATATCCCTACTCAGGATATAGACTCCATCATTGTGGAGAGTGCAAGTCAAGTTAAGACCCGATTTTGAAGTGTTCTCTTTGAGGTAGAGCCATTCTTTGGTAGCAATGTTGTAAGATTGCACAGTTAACACATCCTCACTTTGGCTGGATTTTTGGTTTGGTCCAAGTTCATGAATACAACCCCCTACCAGATATATGGTTTCTTCAACAGAGAGCATCTGCTGTTTGCGAACATGGACATCACAAAGTTCAAAGTTGGTCCAGGAATCAGAAGTGGGACAGTACTGCAAAATGTTCATATTCCTATCTGAAACAGAGAAGAGATATTTACAAATAAATAAATAATTGTATTAGAAGGTACTCATGGAGGAGGTTTCTTCCTCCTTACAAACTAT
The DNA here is from genome assembly GCA_020746105.1 of Trogon surrucura. Lineage (NCBI taxonomy): Eukaryota > Metazoa > Chordata > Aves > Trogoniformes > Trogonidae > Trogon > Trogon surrucura. The sequence goes on along the minus strand of CM036617.1, from coordinate 143,177,773 downwards.
ATCAGCCATTATTACAGATTGCTAATGTATTACCACGCAAAAGCACAGCAGACCAAGAAAGAAATAATGATTATTGAGAACTGCAACTCTTTGCCCTTGACAACAAAATCTGAACACTCTGTTCCTTCGCAGAGAGAAAAAATAAGCTACTTCTGGCACATTACATGATGTAAGTGCTCTCGGGAGGCAGATTTTAGCAGATTAATCCCTACCTTTTAACTTATGCTTTTAATTTTGTCTCCAATTGATATGTAAGGATTTTTTATTACAAAGGAAATGGAGCAGTATTCTGCTCTCCAACAGTGATCACAGATGAATCAAATTATCATGAATTATCATTATTATGCTTCATTAATGGCTGTCAAGTGATGATTTATCATCCAAGCTTAACTGCTTTGCATTTCATTCCATAAATCAAAGCTTTACAGAATAAAATTCGTAAAGCTAGCTACATTTCAGCAAGTGGCACGGATGATCTAAAGGCAGATACTCAGTACTTTATAAAGAGAGAAACACACATTGTCAAAATTATTTAAGAACCGGGAACTCCGTCTTCCAGCATCAGACAGAGGCGCAGAAAAAAGCTGAAACTGTATCTCTACTTCATTTACAACTCAGTGGATGCACGTGTTTGCAATACTGATATTTTATGAAATCGTTACAACACTACCCTGATTTACAGTGCACTGGAGACCCTGACTCTGTCCAAGGCTTCACTAAATTAACACAGAATGCACAGGACTCGTTAGCTAGTAAATTCAATTTCAGTCTCTAGAGACCTGAGCTTAAGTCCAAACTCAAGTGGCAAGTGGTAACGGGTTTGTGGACTCCAGCCTGGTCTTTTAATAAAATCTATTCCATATTACAAGTCGAACCTGTATGATGATCTCCAGATGAGCTCCCAAGTGGAACAGCAGCCAGTGACACACTGACAAGTTATGTAAGGCAGCAGGTATAAATAGCCATAAATATAACTGGATTGTCATGAATGAAGTGCATTAGCAGCACGATTAGGGTGGTGCTGCTTTAGCATTTGCTTGCACTCTGCTGATTTTCAGTCACTGTTTATTACTTTACATTGCCGTCTTGAACTCTAGTTCACTTCAAATAAAGGAAAAAAAGGAGTGAAACTATCACGGCAATGCTCTATGAAATTGCTGATCAAAGCACTACACATAGATGAGCTTTGTCGACAAACAATGTATCATTCCCTGACTCATTAGCAGAGGGGGAAATCCCAATTAAGTTTCTATGTCTATCTATAGCAGTAATCTTCCCAGGTAAAAAGTGCTGTGGTTTGAAAGAGGGCGTATGAAATGGAAATCTATTGTGATACGGCCCTCATTTGCTCAATCCAGAGTGTGGATCTTTTATATTCAGTGAAACAAAAAAAAACCAAAACAGAACAACCACCTTACCGTGTCTGACAGAGTGTCTATCAGGATCTAGGTTCACAAGTGAGAGCTGAGAACTGGAAGAAGGGTCTTTATTCAAGAAGTGTCATTATAATTTGCAGTGGGAAATTCCAGATCCTACCATCTTTTTGAAAGTGCAGAGTCAGGAGAAAGCTCTACAAAGATCAAAAAAATAGCCCACAAAACCTACCAAAACTGAGATATATCACAGAATCAAAGAATGTTAGGGGTTGGAAGGGACCTCTGGAGATCATTGAGTCCAACGCCCCTGCCAGAGCAGGACCACAGAGTCTAGGGCAGGTCACACTGAAACACATCCAGAGGGGTCTTGAAAGTCTCCAGAGAAGGAGACTCTACAACCTCCCTGGGCAGCCTGTTCCAGTTCTCCATCACCTTCACAGTAAAGAAGTTTTTTCTCATGTTGAGGTGGAACTTCCTGTGCTCTACCTTGAATCCACTGCCCCTTGTCTTATCACAGGGCACAAGTGAAAAGAGGTTGTCCTTTCCTTCTTGACACCCAGCCTTCACACATTTATACACATTAATTAGATCTTTTTTCAGTCTTCTCCTCTCCAGACTAAAAAGCCCCAGGTTTCTCAGCCTTTCCTCATACGGCAGGTGTTTCAGTCTCTTAATCATCCTCGTAGCCCTCTGTTGGACTCTCTCAAGTAAATTCCTGTCCCTCTTGAACTGGGGGGCCCAGAACAGGATGCAATACTCTAGGTGAGGTCTCACTAGGGCAGAACAGAGCAGGAGGAGAACCTCCCTCAATCTGCTGGACACGCTCTTCGTAATGCACCCCAGGATATCATTGGCCTTCTTGGCCATGAGGGCACATTGCTGTCCCATGGATAACTTGTTGTCCACCAGGATTCCAAGGTCCTTCTCCACAGAGCTGCTCTCTAGCAGATTGCCTCCTAACCTGTAGTTGCGCATATATACAGAAACACTGAAAATAAAATATAACAAAATTTTAAAATTGTGTATTAATTGTTGCATGCCTTTTATGTAGTGAATGTAATGAAACAGCAAATGAACCTCAGCATCTCTCAGACAGTTGAGCCTTAACAGTCTCCAACATCTGTTGGAGAGGGTCCAGAGGAGGGCCACAAAGATGATCAAAGTGCTGGAGCACCCCTCATATGAGGACAGACTGAGCAAGTTGGGGCTGTTTAGCCTAGAGAGGAAAAGGCTCCAGGGAGACCTTATAGTGGCCTCCCAGTACCTGAAGGAGGCCTACAGGAAAGATGGGGAGGGACTTTTTATAAGGGCATGTGGTCATAGGACAAGGGGGTATGGTTTTAAACTAGAGCAGGTTAGATTTAGATTAGATCTTAGGAAGAAGTTCTTTACTAGGTGGGTGGTGAGGCACCGGAATGGGTTGCCCGGGGAAGCTGTGGATGCCTTGTCCCTGGAAGTGTCCAAGGCCAGGCTGGATGGAGCTTTGAGCAACCTGGTCTGGTGGGAGGTGTCCCTGCCCACGGCAGGGGGGTGGAACTAGATGATCTTTAAGATCCCTTCCAACTCAAGCCATTCTATGATTCTGCATAATATGGAAGGTGAAACACCAGTGTAATTGTGGCAATTCTGGTTTCAAAGTTTGATAGCTGTCCTAAGCCAAGGTGCCACAGAAAAACTGATTCTCGTGTAAGAAAGGATCTTCATTTATAACAAGCACAGGCATTTGTTGTCCTAAACAGTCTTGCATTTAAACATAAACCTAAAAGCCAGTTATCCACTGCTCACAACTTTACGCTGTTCTACTATCCTGTTTCCATTAAAAATGGCTTTTAAGAAAAAGATCTAGGGAAAGACAGAGGCCTGAAGGCCAGTAGCAATCCCCTGAGGATTCCTCTGTGGAAGAAGCAAGAGGCAACTCACTGACTACCCTCCTTCAGTTGAAACCATAGGTAGCAACTACCAAATAAGGAACTCGACAAGGGGCAGCAATTCTGACTACACACGCTTTGTTAATGAATTTTTCTGAACAGCAGCAGTGGTGTGCCAGACTTCTTTCAGTCCTAGTGCTGGACATCAGGGAGCCCGATGCACCCCAACAGGCCCTTTAGTGGGGATGACCAGAGGACTGAGACTGCAGAGCACACCACTCTGTGGCCCTCCATATGGACAGGGGCATGCCAATATCTCACATTTTCCTCAGTGAAGCCACGAGGTTTTGGGTCAGAATGGACCAGACAAAATGTTTTTGAAGGTTGTTATTATTACAAGAACCATGAGAGGTGAAAATGCATATTTTATAAACTTTGTAATGATGCAGAGCTAGAATCTGCTCAGACACTAGAAGGGACAGTTTGTTCTAGTGTCAGTTTAGCTTTGCTTGCAGTATTCTCTGTAAAAGCTGATCTCCATTTGGAAAAAGAAATTTAAAACTACTGTGGTCAAATGAAGTGGGCAAAAGCCTAGAGACAGGCATTTAAATTTATGCAATCCTGGTAAATAATATTTGACATGAAAAAAAATTACTTCTAAAACTCTGGAGAAAATGATATTCCTCTAAAAGGATGTCACTATGTGCTTAACAAGTGAACAAGTGGGAGCTCTTTTTAAGTGATTTGCTTTTCCACTGGATAAAGTAATTGTCAAGAGAGAATGCAGATTCAAATCCTTCCCTCAGCACAGTATCCTCAGAAAACAGGAAGTTAAAAATGTTAGTTCTTGCTCAAGGTTTTGTTTAATTATTCAATTAATTTATATCAGTACTGAAAATCTTACCTATAGCTTGAATTTGCAAGTGAAACATTATTAATACATGAGAAAAACTAATGCAGGAAGATGTCTTTTTCATATTTTTCCTTCTGACAGCCTAAAATACATATTTTAAAAGTAGCCAAAGTACACCTGTTGAGACCTCTCTTTCTACTGTGTGATCAAAATCTAAAAAAGGAGGGCTAAGTTGGGTGCTGAAGTAAACATTAGTCTGTTCCTTGAGAACTAGAGAGGTCTAGGTCCATGTAGGCCCTGAAAATAATAAATATCTGATTCCTTTATGACAGAGCTAATTTTTTTGTTGTTTTGTTTGTCAATTATTTTCTACCAGTGATTTATTTCTGCATGTTTTAATGAGTATTACACAGCTTTATGTATCAGTTCAGAAGATTTCCTGAAAAGATAAGAAAATGATCTGGGCCTTAGAAGCAATCAAATTAAAAGAAAAAAAAAAATTTAAAAGCAAGTTTTCTACCTCGGGTAGTGTATCCTCCGATAACGTAGATCTTGCCTTTGCATTCGCAAGCTGAGAATTCTGCAAGAGGGTTCGGCATGGATGCTACAAAATTCCACCAGTCGTTTTCTGGGTTATAGCACTCCACGTTGGAAAGCGATTGACCACCGATGGCATAGAGCTTCCCATTTACAGCCAAAAGCTTAAAATTGGATCTGAAAGTAAAAATTGCAGCATTGAAACAGGTTGCATAGAGGTACAAAAAAAAAATACAGGAAAGAAAGCTCTTCCCACCCAGGCTCCAACATACTCATCATCACTCACAACTTGCACCATCACTTTATATATTACAGTATCTGAACTCTTCTGTGCGAGGCCAAAATTCTGCAATTACACTGTAATTACTTAGGACAGTAACCAGAGACGTTTTGGATGTTAATGATGTTGATGCCGAGCCTGATGAATATTTTATTTTGGATTTCAATCTGTCACAGTTTGAGCTCTAAATGTTTAGTTAGCTAATGTGTTCATTTTTACTAGGCTTTTAGTAAAGTACCGTTAGCAGAGAAAAACACACTATATGTAAACACAGTCAATTATTCTAGTTAAAATTGCAGAAATTTCAAACAAGAGTTGATGAATGTCTAAGACTGTGTACTCATCTTAGTCCGTAATATAAAATATCTTTAATAACCCTAATAAACAGATATTTAAAGCGGTACACGTTGAATCAAGTTCTGCAAAAGAAGGAAGAGAGGATATCTTGTACAATATTCAGCATTAAACTAAATATATTCTCCGACCAACTGAAATAAGACATATCTGTAAACTAAGGTTCCACCCACAGCAGAACATAATACATTACACTCTGCAGGCAATGCCCTGTTCTTTTATTTCTTACTCCGTTCCATTATGCTGTTATACCGCACACACGGCAAAGGGCAACTTTCTAAGTGCTGAAGTGCAAGAAGCCTTACCACTCACACTTTTAAGACAACACAGAGAGAAACAGTCTATGGCTATTAAAGGTGCAAGTCTACAGGAAGAAACTGGAGGACTCGAAGATGGAGGGTTTGCATGTTCAGCTATTTCTCCTAGCCATGGAAGCTGGTCTAATAAAAGATGAGCTCCTCCTTTCCTCAGAAACAGTCTCATTGCCTAGAAAGGTTGTTCCTTCTGTACTGCTGAGCCAAACTGAGATTTCACCGTGCAACATCTCAATTAATTAGACGTGTGAAAGTCACTGGAATGCACTGGCTCAGCATAAAGCCAAAGGGGGAACTGTGTTATGTCTATAAAACTGAAGTGATGCTTTAGGCTCGCATTGGCCTGCTAAGCCATAAAGTGAGTTCCACTCTGCATGAATCCAAGATTCAAAACTTACCGCTAAGTAGTTTTGCAGGGTTTTGTCTGGACAAAATGAACCCTGCCTAGCAGCAGACTGCCCTGCAATTTCTTTTTATTAAATATATTTGGAAAAAGAATTTGTTTCCAGATGGAATCATTTTGTTCTTGTCATCCTGATATAGCTTTGGAAACTAAAATGCTCCTTTGAAGGAATTAATTGCTTTTTATTCATTTTTTTTTCTGACATTTACAATTAGGTCACTCTGTTCATCTCCTCTCTACAGCAATTACGTTTTCCATCTTAGAGAATCCAGCATAACACGGCAATCAACAGCAGGTATGAAATGAAGATAATTACTTGCAAAGCATTATGATTTCCAAAGCAATGTGCCCATTCTAAAAGTTATGGTAAAAAGAAAGAAAACCACCAAAAATTAAAAAAGGGTCGAAACCACCAAATGTAAATGCACTTTCCAAGCAATCCTTTAAATTCCAAAGTATGTTAGAAAGTCTGTAACTCGGTGTCTATGATGGAGACGGTGCAGGATTTTTGGTTTATGAGTTCACACACACACACACAGATAACAGTTTCCCTATTCTCAGATCTTCTAGACGCTTTTTAAACATGCTAAAAGTTCTGCCACAAAGGATGTGAATTAACTAAACAAGTCTGTAGTGTCAGAACAGTAAAGAATTCAGGTTTCCTGATTCACATGTGCTTCTCTAGTTACCCTCTAATTATTCTGTCTGAAGGAAGGTAATTTATCCAGTTTTGCTTAATGGCCTTCGTATCACTGAAATGTTTCTTGCAGTACAGGAAAAACTTTCCAGTGAAAGGTGTATGGCACAACTTTCAACTTCAATTATTCTAGAAGGAGGCCACATATACTTGTGTCAGTCATTTAACCACCTCCAACACTTGTTAAAATGGATGGCCTGCAGTGGAAGTATCTCAGATTTATGGAACACATTAGCTTATAAGGTTCATTTTACTCAAAAGTAGCCATAAGTATCCATCAACACACTTTATATGAAAATTTGGACAATGGCTCAGTATGTTATGAAAATCTTCTGCCATTTACCTTTCCATGACAGTAACAGCAGGTGTTTTTATGGAGAGCGAACATTAGGAAATATTTAGTGTACTTTTATACTCTTTTAATGTGTCAGAGCAGCTGGAAACACGGAAAGCAAACATTGAGCAACCAGCCAGCTCTCCACAACTAACAACTGTTCCATGGATTGCAGCTTGGAAACAACGGAGCTGAACAGTCCAAGAGATTCAACGGAGATACAACTCCACTCACACCTGTGGGTTATCTAAACTTGGGGGATCAGAAGAACTTGCTTCCCAAATGCCAGGCCTAGTGCATACCCTTCTGTCTGGGACAAGTCCAGGTATGCGCTGTCTTCTGATGTCCCTCGCCTCCTCCGAAAGGAACTCCGGAAACACAAGCAGGAGTGAGCTGTAGGGTTTTACCATAACTCAAAATATATTTTTAATTCAATAAAGACAATTGTAAAGCACTACATGCACAAAGGAAGAAAAATGTAACACACAAAGGAAAAGGATCTAGGGGTCAGAATGCATAACTTTCTGAATAAAAGACAACACTCAACAGCTTTCAAAAAACCACTTTACATTGTTCTGGATTGCATTAACAGCCATAGGTGTATCCGTAGGAGACCACTATGAAAGTGGCTGTAAAAAGGACAGCAAGCATCCTTCGTGTTTACGGACTGACATCAGTCATTTAGTAAACAACGGGAAAAGGTTAGCATAGATGTTAGGGAGAACATCCTGATCAGAGGGGTGGCTAAACATGGGAACAAGTCATCTGGGAGGAAGAAGGTTGGAATCTACATTGCTGAAGGATTTCAAGAACAAGTTAGATGTGTATTTGCAAGGTAAGCTTGGTTCTGATGTAGAACAGGAGGCTTGGACTAACTAACCAGCGTGTCCTTCCTGCCAAATGATCAACCTTAAAATTTCTCACAAATCAGATGACTTCTTTTACTGTAGAGTTAAAGCACTTACAACAGAGACGAAGAATCATGAAAACACAGTTGTGAAGGCAATTCCAAGGCACTTTATATTTTTTGCATGAATCACTATTTTTACATTCCCTAAATGAGTCTGCAGAGCACACTGCATCCAACACTTGGCTTTGGAAGCGTGTGATACACTTGTGATTAATACGACATTAATATTTCTACCCTAAAATTTTTTGAAAAGGCTATTTTTCCCCAACACAGAAAAATTTTGAGTGAAAAAAAAGAAAAAGTATTACAAGATGTGGAAAGAGAAAGTCTCATAAACCACTACTACTTCCCAGGAGCATTATCTCCTATATTCCTGCACAAGTCCTCAGAGTGGCAGCAGTTCAGGCACAGATTGCTCACAAAAAAACACGTTCCACATGCATGTGTATAATCACAGCCAGGGGCTTACAAGGGTCTTCCAATCCTGGAAGATTTACCTGTCATGAGTAGGAAGGCTCTGCAGGAAAATAAAAGTGGAATATGCAACTGTAACTGGCACATTCAGTAGAAAATCTATATTGTTTTTAAATAGCAAACTTCAACTGGCAGCATCAATTTAAAGAAAAGTATGGAAAGGTATTCAAGGGCATTACTTGAACAGTCCCCCAATGCACTTTGTTACCTTCTTGTCCTCAAAGACCACAAATGCTCTTGGGCAACCCTTTCATGAAGTTTTGTCCACGAAAAAGTCCAGGTCATTCTCTGAAGACACTATTCCAAGCACAGCAATATCTTTATTAGGAAAAGATTTAGAAACTGTGATCCGTTACGGGCTATTTGTGATCAGCACTAGATTTAGCCCTCAGATGATGAGAAATTCCAGGCTTAGTCACAGGCTTCCTGTATGAGCCTGAGCACATTAGTTTATCCATCTCCTTTGTGTTCATAAATAGGGAATAACATTCTCTCAAGAATAATATATAGGAGTTACCTATTGTGAACAAATTTGAAACTACAGTAATAAGACTACTACATACAGAAAGAAAGCTAAGAGCTTTAAACTAAACCGGAATGATTGCTAAGTATTCAGTATACATCTGATGGCTTTGTTTTCTGCTTGGAAGTTAATATTTCATCTACGCATGTATAGAGAATGCCAGCATCCTGGGCTTCTGTATTACAATAAGGGAAATAATTAAATGTTAAAATATCATAGAATTTACAAGGTTCATTGAGGGCAGAGAATTTCTTTATATTAACAGCAAATCAGCACAATTATTTCCATAACTCCTGAGCCTTCCCTTAAAGCCAACATACACATCCATTCATAGAGACCCCATCCGGATACTCTGTTGTCTGAAGTCAAACCAACTTCAATGGGAACTAGAACTCTCCCTCAAGATACGTAAAAAAAAATCAACTGTGGGATGTAATTACATCAGCTGACATAAATTTATTTGGCAGACGGTCACATGACTATAAATCCTAAGTAACACGGTGGGCAACTGCCGTGCTTATGTTACTACAGCATAACAAACTAAAAATACAATGCTAGGCAAACCGCAAACGTGTGGCTCACAGGCATCAGTCCTGTTCATGTTGAATGCAAATTCCCTGATGCCAAAAATCTCCCTGCTCTTGGCTACCATGGCTCAGGCCCTCCTCTCTTGCGTTCTGGCCACAAAATGTCAGACGGGTCATCAGACAGCTGAAATGTTATGTGATATAGAAGGAATAATAACTAATAACTACAGAGTTGAGACTCCATGAAGATGTTAAAGCAAAAAACATGTTTTGTGAAAGGGTCAGCAGCTGCCATGGAAAAAAACTTCCCCTTACTATCTTTCAGGGAGCAACATGCTCACTTGCTGCTACCTTGCATTCTAGGTAGGGGCAGACATAATTCTGAGTTCTTTTTGGCCTGCAATAACTACCATGAAATGTAAGGATAGAGATTATTTCAAAAATATACATTTGCATGCTACTTTTCTGCAGTAAATGGCCAACGGGAAATTCTACACCAAGGAATACTTTGCTACCACCTGTGACGGGCTTCAAGACTAAGTTGGTACGGAAGCGCGGTTGAAAATAGTCATATAAGGAGAAAAAAAACCCATGTGTTTATTTCTGTTATAAGGATTACATATCCTAGAAAAAAAAAAGGCAAAGTGTCCACAGGGGAAAATGCTGATCTAAAGTTTGAACAGCCAGGTTGTAAAGTGAACAAAGGGCATAGAAAAAACTTTTTTTAAAAAGCCCCCATTTGCCGTGCTACACAATCATTGCACATATCTCTTGCTATACACATCACGCAAACCAATGCCAAAATGTCCCAACACGGGACTCCTATGTTTAAGTTAATTCCCATAAGAGACGCTGCGTGGGCTGTGCCCATCATCCTTTTCGACCGAGGCCAGCGTGCTCTCTGTTGTGCTCATGTAGGCAAGACAGAGGAAGCGAGGCCGGCTACAACATGTCAGCTCCCACAGGTACCTTGGTAAAGACTGCTTATAGTTTCTAGGAAATACGTCTATTAGAAAAGGTGTTTGCAGTGTTTAAAAGCTAAACACTCCTTGTACAGATGGAACTTTTCACAACACTGTTCCAAGAAGGTTGAAACACTGAGGAAAAAAAAATGTTTCAGTTAAGTAAAAAGCTGTGTTTTCATGACTGCAGTCCGATGAAGGTAGAGAAGCCAGAACCTTGGCCAGGGAGATGGGCTCTCTTCTTTTCTTAAACATAAATGTCAAACAAACAACTCAAAAAGATAAAGGAAAAAAGTAAAATTATCAAAATGATGAACGATTCCCAGATCCAAATATTCTTACAAGGTGAGAAATTTCTCACAATCTTCCTGACATTTTTCTGGTGAATATCACACTGAAATGCAGGCCCACAAATCATTTGGATTTTTTTGAAAGTATAAAACAATGAAAAACTGAAAACTGTTCCAACTAAATTTTTTTGGTCACCTCCAGCTTTGGTGGATTGCACATCCCCACTATGAGCAGGAAAACTTGTCACAGTACTGGAGCTAAAATATATACCAAAGGAGAACTTTATCTTTGGATTGTTTTGTTTTTTTTTAAAAAAAACCTTTTTTTGCTATTTCAAAGAGAATTTCTACTACCAGCGAGACAGCTGTTTGGAGAGGCTGGCTCCTTGTATACTACCACTTAAAGGAAAAGTGGGAGCCCACCACCATTTCACAGGGAGGTGAACAAGCACACACGTTGGAGGGCTATAGCGCAGTCCTTCGCTGCTGACACCCAGCTCACATTGTCCCACAGCTGAGGTCTTAACCACCAGCATTTACGCAACAAAGTCTCGTCTCCCTCACCCTTCACTTGCCACAGCAGCTCCCCGCGCCACGTAGAGGGGGCCCCAAAGCAAGAGAGAGGCAGCAGTGCTGCGCCACGATGGGATGCGGTAAGGACAAGGTTTGCCAGGCCTGCCTGGCAGCTTGCTGCCAAGCCATTGCCAAGATGGTCCTTCCCACCACACGAGGCAAGAGATGGGAGTGATTCAGGGCACAGAGACACGTCTGAATCACTTCTCGTAATGTTGAATCCAGTCAACACCATGTGACTCAACAGGATCTATTTTGACAACATACATGGACACACGTGTATTTCGGCGAGCAAGGGTTACCTCTTCTGGTTCATTGAAGCCAGCTGACTCCATTCGTTTAGGCAAGGGTTGTAACAATGGGCAGCCGAAATCTCCTGGCTGGTGATCCTGTAGCCCCCGACAATGAACAGGTAGTTGTCCAGCATCGCCGACCCGTAGCCTCGGACATTCACCAGATCAGGGGGCAGGTTGTTGGCCAGAGGTAGCCACCTCTGTGCTTCCTCATCATACCTCAGCATAGACCAGGGGGCTTCCACCTGAGGGTGACAGCCTGGCGGCAGGCCCAGCGAGGAGGTCCCTATGAAGTCCCCGATGGCCACCAGGGTGGCGGTGCCTCTCATCCGCCTCTCCTTCAAGTGCTGCTGGAGAGCGTGGGGCAGGAGGAGATGCGGCCGGGCGTCGGGCCTCCGCAGCACCTGGTGGTAGTGCGCGGCCATGAAGTCTAGACAGGCGTCGTGCAGGTCCTGGAGGCCGTAGACCTGAGCCAGGCGGTGCAGCTCGAAGCAGTTGCCCAGCCTCACCTGGGAGAGGAGCAGGCGGAGCAAGGGGGTGACCTGCAGGTAGGAAGCGGCCTCCACCAGCTCCTCCAGCAGAGGAGGCTCCTCATCGCCCCCCTCCTCCTGCTCCAGCCTGGCCAGGCAGGAGGTGTTGATGAAGTCCAGCACCAGCTCCAGCCCCAGAGCGCTCAGCCCCCCGCGCAACAGCTGCTCCTCCTGGCCCTGCCCTGCCTCCCGCATGCCCGAGCGGTAGAGGGCTCGGAAATAGTCGCTCTGCTCGATCAGCTTCCTCTTGCACACCGGGTAGCACTTGTCCCCCAGCCGGATCTGCACCACCTCGTCCCCGCCGCCAGCCTCATCCCCTTCTTCCCCTTCCCCCTCCTCTTCCTCCTCCCGCCGCCGCCGCCGCTCCGTCAGGGACATCGCTCACCCCCTCCCCTGGCTGCGCTTCAGCCCCGCCGCTGCCGCCTGCCGCCAGGCTCCGCCTACGCCCCGGAGGCCGCTGCCGGCCTGGGAGGAGCAGGAGCAGGAGCGGCGCCGGGCCGGGCCGGGCCGGGCCGGGCCTCGCCGGGGGAGGCGGGCTGGGAAGGGGAGGAAGGGCGGGATCCGTCCCTGCAAGGAAAGAAGGGGGTAGTAAAAAAAAAAAAAAAAAAGAGGAAAAAAAAAGAAACAAACAAAACCAAACCACGGAGAGGGAAGAAACAAAAGGCCTAAAAAGGCAATGTTGAGCGCTCAGGCGGTGGCCGGGCCTCTCCGCGCTGCCCGCCGGGGCCACCGGGAGGGAGCGGGAGGTTCCAGCCTCGGTGCGGGCCGCGGTTGCGCCGGGAGGGGCCGAGCGCTGGGCCGCGGGGGGCGCTGAGGGGGACCCTGGGTCGGGCCGGGACGGCAGCTCCGGCCGGCAGCCCTAAAACCTCCCGCCAGAAATGCACTTGTGCATCCCTGGAGAGGGGGAATATTCTCGAACCGCAAACGCAGGGAGGAAAATAATAATAATAATAATTAAAAAAAATAAATTAATCGCATGTGTACGTGTATCTGCGCATACCCAGAGGGGAGGAGAGAGCGCTACAGCCGGCCTGGTGCCACAGCGGCTCAGCACCGCGGCCTTCACTAGCAATTCGCTAAAAAATTCACCAAGAGAAAGGATGGCTTAGCACCTCCAGCGCAGCCGGGAGGATTTGGGAGCGGCAGGTACGACGCACAGTGCTGCTATGGCCTTCCTGCTTCCTCCTCCCCAGGTTCCTCCCTGTCTCAGCTGGTCTGAAAGATACTTTATAACCTGTCCTGCTACTCCTGTCCTTTCTATATAGACTGAATTCCCAGAATAGGACATCTATGTTAGTCATGGGAGTGATCTACACATCAGGGCCCTGAGTTTGCTTGGCATGAACAAGGACAGAGCAAATCAACAACTGAGCATCTTGGGCACAGATAAAGTGTCTGTTTTGCTCTTTGCCTTGTTACATTCTTTAAACATAATGACAGTCCCTTTTTCTAAAAAAAAACCCCACAACAAAACCACACCTGCTGAAGCAGATGAGGAAGCCTCTCATCCTGTGTATTTCTGTATGATGATGCTTAATATAAAAACTTTAAAAATTCATTTTCTATTTTTTAGCTTGATAAAGATATTTCCTTTACCTTGTGTATTGCAGACCACAGAAAGTCTTTCCCTTAGCAGTAAATGTGACTCATCTCCAGTTATTGCAGATTGCTTAGTTTTCAGACAACACCCTATATTTCCACTACTGAGAAGGGATCATTTCCCCCAACTATTAAAACTTTTCAGAGTTGTATTAGTCTATTTATTTTCCTTTTTTTTGTTTGAGTTTTTTTGTTCGGTTTTTTTTTTTCTTTTAAGGGAGAAAGGGGCATTTGCTTTTTAGCATTTCCTCTGTGACATGATCCTCTATCACTGTTTAGTTGAGCTTTAGCTTCTTTAGCCCATACAGATGACATGAATGTCAATCTCGGTGTTACCTGTGTTCTTTCCTGCTGACTTTTATAAAATCATCTGTTAAGGTGAGGTAGATTTCTGTGAATTTTGTTTTCCACCTCACTTTGAAGCATTTTCACCATCTTGTTTTGAAGGTCCCTTTTCTTATTCTGAAATCCTTCAATATAGGATTTGAAACAGTTCCAAAGAGCTCTCTTCAACAGCCTCAGTCCCTAGCTAGGTCACTATCACCTCTCGTTTCCGCTTTCTTACTAATGAGTTGCACTGTTTGCTTGGTTTGCATTCCTCTTTCATTCTCCCTCAATGAATAGTGTTAATTTTTGAATTCCACTTTCCTGTGTTCTGTTCTAGTTGAAGCACTGCATCATTTGGCTTTTCAAGTTACTTCCATCTAGCTGAAGCTTGAGGCTGAGCACTGGCTGTTTTTTTTTCTGCCTCAGGTTCAGCTTTAAAAAGATCATCACACATGACGAGCATCTTACCACTTCAGTAGGAGTCCAAACCGTATTTCCTTCTTGTACTTTAATTCCCACAGGCAGACATTTCAAGCTATTGTAATCATTCATACTCCAGAGGTAAACAGAGAACTCGTGTTTGTCGTGACCATTAAGCTCCCCTGCTGGAACACAGTATGATTGCCAGTGCAGTGGTATGATTGCCATCTTTAGACATCTGGTTTAGAGTTTTGTATGTTTGATGTATTGGTAAGTTAGTTCCTAATTGGTGAGTGATTTTTTCCATGTAGTCAGTTAGGATAAGTTCTGTTCCCTCGAAGTGTTGACACAGCAGCCTGGGTAGACGGAATGTTTCTTCTGCTGCCTCCTGTGCCTTCCTATTGCCTATGTGCTTGCACCTGCCACTGACCAGGACTTAAAGTTCATCTTCTTCACAGTCCATGAGGTTTTTCATAGACTGGATCAGTTCTGTCATGTACTAATAAGTGTTTTCTTTCTGCCAGCAAGCTTTCGAGAGCACTGACTTCTACAGCTTTCATCGGGAGCTGTCACACGCACAAGGGGTCAGCAGTACTCTTTGTTGAACGGCCACTTCTGCAAAAAAAAAAAAAAGCCTAAGTCTGTTTCCTTAACCCATTGTTTTTACTAGGCTGATTGTCAGCTATCTGTGCTTTATCCAGGCTTAGGACTGGGCAATTTTGTTAAGTCAGAGCATGCTGACAGGGCAGTTCCCTTGGTTTTTTTACTATGCTAGTCAGTCAGACGGCATGGTGTGCTCATATAGTACTTACACTGCAAATGCACCAAGGCAGGGACTACCTTTTTGTGCTGTATTTGTAGAGATAATTTAATGTCTCCCAGTCCACAGCTACAGTGTTTTATACTAAGATCAATAATACATACTGGAATTAAGGAAGAGGTTTGATGTTTCACCAGAAATCATCTTGGTTGATCTGAAGAGCAAAAGAAATGTATTTTCCAGAGTTAAAAGTGGAACTCTAGAGATAAAAAGTCAAAATCTGTGGTTAAAAGCCATGAAAGACTTCTTATCTTTGAAACAAATATGAAAGACCATGTATCACTTGTTAAGAACATGATGAAGCATGAAATGACAGGAAAACAAGCTTGCATCATGGTAGATATCAACTGAGTGAACGGTAAAAGAACATAGCCTGAAGAACAAGACATCTACACAGAGAGGAAGACAAGGGTAACTATTCTCAGCTTTTCAATGCCTAGATTTTAGAGTTTCACTTCTGAAGCAAAATCTTTGGGCTGTTTTAGATAGTTCGGGTCTCTCTTTACACTGCCTGAGAGACAAATTTATCTCAAGGAAAAGAAAATTCAAATGCCAACAAATGGAGCTGGAAGGGACCAGAGGGGATCGATAAGGGCTCTCTCGCTCTCGGGTTGAAATGGCTATTTCTGCCTGGGATTCAGAGTCAAGACACTTTTTCCTGTGCTTGGTGCCTGAACTATCTTCTTGTAGTTAATGCCTGAATTATTTCCAAGGCTGAAGAGAGATCCCTCTTTTCTTTCAGAAAGACTTGGAAATGGAAGAAGTTCTTTTATACAGCAGCTACATTGTAATAGACCATTCAACCATGATACTAGAAAACCTAAGCTTCTGACCCTTTCTCTGCCTGGGTATACATTTCTATAGCCCTCTGATTTTTCCAGCACAGCAAAAGCAAGGAAACACAGAGAGTCAGGAGGAAAGCCAGAGATAACTGCAGACAGAAGTAGAAATCTCTCAGTTTTGCATGGAACTCAGCTCAGGTTTCCTGACTGGCACGGGCTGGTGCAAGGCTGCGCTGTGTACTAAGACCGGAACCTGTTTACACTTCAGATTCACTTTAGCTATTTAACACAGTCTAGATTTACTTAAAAAGCCCTGGCCACTTCTTTTTCCTCTGTGAACGACTCAGTGGTTTTTTGTGGTAAGCTGGATGGGTCTCCAGACTGGTAAGGTCACAAGACACAGCAAAAGGGGGTAACAAAAGTCCCAGTGACTGGGAATCAGAATGACAAATACTTTTCTTGGCAGGAAACCTGGTTTACATATACATGAAATATAGCCTGAATTTCTTTGTGCGTCTAACCCAAGATTACACAGAAAGTCTGCAGCAGAGGAGAACCAAACCCTTAAGCATCAGTACAGTGCCTAAAGGAAGACTGCAGTGGCTTTGTGTTTGTTTTAGGTAAACCTTCTCTTGATTCAACACAGAGACACTGGACAATACATGAGAACCAGGAAGGAACATCAACCTGATTGGTCTAAAACCTGATTGCTCTATGGAAAGGACCACATAGAGGGGAAAGAAACAAAGGAAAAATTGAATTCCTTTCAGCCTTACTAGTCTAAAATGTGAGTTGGAACCGAATCAGGGGATATTTGAAATATACATGCTATCTAATATAAAATATAAAGTGCCACATTCTTCCCTCTGAGACGCCAGGGAATTGTGCTGTACTGCCAGGGAACTGTGTATTGAGTAATAATGGAATTACTCAAGAGAGAAATTAGTCTTTTGGAAAAGAATCACCAACTGCTGCCATTGTTTAGTATTTTCCTTGTCACAGGATACAAAGTAAGCATCTGTGGAACATAGGAAATATCCTGCAGTATTTCAGCATTAAAAATATCAGTGTTCTAAAGGATCTTGGCGTTTCTGACTGGAGCATAATTTTATTTCAACTGAAATCTCTATCATTTGTGAAGGATGAGCTGCAAAATAAAGGTAATGTCTTTTTTCAGATTCGCAACCAAACCAAGCACTTCTTACCCAATGCCATTAGCAATGCTATTGCAAAAAAGAGCATTCCTATTTTTAATAGCACTTGTTTAAACTTCATTGCTTATTATTTTCTGTTTATTTTTCCTGCTTTTCAAGTACTAGCTAATATTTATTCCTTGCAACAAATGTATGTTGTAACACTACTGAAAAATACTTGGACCAGTTTGGATTTTTTGAATGCTTATTATTTATTATCAAGTACTTAACTTACCCCCGCTTTAGTGAAATCTAATGAGTGATTAATACTAAAGTGTGTGCTGCTGAGCTCTCTCTAAGCAGCAAAGAGCCTGTTCCAATAGCCTGTGTGCTAGTGGGCAGTTTCTGTGGCTCATGAGACAGTCCAGTCACCAGGCAGCAGAACGGAGACACGAGCATGTAAATCATTGCAATTGCATTTGCGTTCAGTGTGTTCTGGTTTTTATGCCAAAAACCCAGTAAGGAATTTCCTTGAAACTCTCTCAGGTGAAGTAAGTGTTCCCTGACAAAACCTGAGCAAGGGTCGAGCTGCTCGAGTGTTCTGCCTGCTGCAGAACCTCCTGTTAGGGATGCTTATTCTGCACAAATGCATCCTGCGGCCCCAGCCAGAATTTTCGTCTCTAGCTCTGTCCAGATGAGAGTGAACTGGGTGCTTTTAAACCAGCATATATTTTTAAATCCTGGTGCAGACAGGCAGAGCTGAATTTTAGTACATAATAACTAGGTAAGATGAATGGTAATCCACGTGGAAGACTTTTGCTAAGAATCCAGCTGTATAAAATTCATCACAACAGTGAAACTCCATCCCCTTTGCCTAGTTTCAACTTCTGTCATAAATCTGCATTCATTCATTAGTGTTTGCTAAACATCGTGCCTTTTGTCATAAATCTTGGCTCAAGTTTATATGCATGCCAGTAGATTTATATTTGTATAATCTAATCTGGCTAAGACTCTTGTTGCTCTTTGTTTGAACATGCAGGTTCCAGCCTTCATGCAGAGGTTTTACCAGAATTAGTCTGAAGCCAAGCTCCAAGAAAACTTCAGGGCCTGGCAGACCCTGTGAAACAAAGGTTTAAAAAATGGTTTGTACAAAGTCTCAGGAACAGAATCTGTAATATTTCACCTCTATTTACCATGTTGCTGGGGTGGGGCTGAAACCAGAATCTTGGACCCAACTGTCCCAAACCTTGGAGAAGGTCATATTCATTAAAAGTTTGATATATCACTCCAAACCAAAATCTGACCACTAATAGCTGTTTTTGACAAAACGTCTCTCTCAAAAAATGCTGTTGTGTTGGATCTAAGACATTTTGCAAGAATGTTCTGATTTCAAGGAAATTTTAAAGGGGAAAGAAAGTGAGCATAGTATTTCAATAATGTCAGAATTATTTGCTGTGATATTTTTTCTAAGTACTTATATTTCATGGTTAGTATTTTATAACATTTATACTATAATAGAGTTAGAGTGAGTACTCTGGCATCATCCAAATACTTAGCTTAGGCAAAATTTTGACCTTAACACTGCTGTAATAAAGAGAAAACACACATACATACCTAAGCAAAATGAGATAAAGACAATTTCAACACAGGCCTGGAATTCAGTTTATTCGTATGGAACACAACACAGGCACAGAACTCTACTGACTTCAGCAGAGACTATCAGGGCTGACATTGCATGGGATTGTGTTGCACATTTGATTAAATAAGCTTACTGATGCTCAAAGGAGGCTATAGGCAGGTTCCTACCTCACCTGGGAAAACTGCAGGCTTTGGTCTTGCTTCTCAGCTGGTAGTTGTCATCTTTCAACTCATCAACAGATGACTTAAGGCAGCATGTTTCACTTTGTAGCAGAGAAGTGCTTTTACACAGCTCTGGTCTCTTCCCACACCTGAGACAGCCTGGGTCTGTGCTGGCAGCAGTCACTCTCTGCGTACTTCTGCATCATCACAGCAGCATCGAGGTGTGTTGCATTGCTGCATCTGGGCCTCAGGGAGTATCTTTCACTTCTCTGAAATCTACTTTGGAAAGGGAAGATGGAGACAGGAGACCCAACCCCTTGCTCTTGTCTTGTCTGCATTTACATGAGGAATGAGTCCCTCTCTGGTCATGCTGGCTTCACCACCACTGGCAGAGCAGAAGAAAGGAGAGGCTATGAAAGAGAGGCATTAGCCTTGGCTGGGATCTAGCCGCTACCACCACTGTCTCCCATAGCTGTTCAGGCAGCGTAAATGCCCAAGGTTCAGCTTGACCCAGGACATCAACTGTCCTCCCTGCTTAGGGCTGAGAGGGGGCTTCCAGACACTCAGCAGAGAAGCACAGGACAGTGACAGTGTGGACAACAGATGGCCCATGAATAAAGCCAATGTGTAATGTAGTTCAGATGCACTGATCTGACTGCAGAATCAAAGCCTTGGCAGCTTTAGTCCTTTTCGGGAACAGTTTCCTATAGTATATAGATCCTTCTTCTGGTCTTCAAATATTCTGAGTACTAGAACAACATACAGTTCAAAATATCAATACGTACCTGCTACTTTATATGGAAAACGTGTCTCATTTTGTTTATGTTTGGCAAAAAAAGAGTTAATGCCTGATGATGAATTCTTTGTGCTAGGAAGCTCTTGGATTGTGCCATTATCTCTGCCAGCCTAGGTGGAAAACTTCAGGTACTGTTTCTGTTTCTAAGAAGAATCATTAAAAAGATTATTCTCTTCCTTTGCAGCATGTACTCTTTTACTGAAAGTTCTGCAAAGACATCCATGCTCTCACAGAAAACAGGCAATCACCTTTTTGTTTTCCAGGAAGAAATCTGAGAAGACGAGTGAAAGGAGTAATTAAATAACATGAAGTGCTGGTCTGATACTGGCCAGCGACTCCTTACTAACAGTAAAACTCTCTTGATCCCTTCTTTGCAGAGCACATGGAACAGTCAGCCACTGGCTTTCAGGTAAGACTCAGATATTTCCTTCTTGCAAAGTATTTACTATTTAAAACTTCAGCATAAAATTATATAGATGCATTTCACATAGAATATTCAAAGTGAAATTATGGGGAAGCTGAAATTTGATAGACAGAACTTTTCAGTTTTTAAAGGAAATTGCCTAAAGTAGCCATTTATTTATTTATTTATTTATTTCTCTGTTTTTTATTAAATAAAGTTTCTCTACAGATACTTCTGCTCTTATAATTTATTCAGTAACAGAGAAGGGAGAAAGAATGACAAGAAATGAAAAGGAAAAAAGGCTGCTTTGTTGAAGCACACAGCAGAACAGAATAAAGACATGAAAGTTCTAAGAATAGCAATGTGTCTACTGGCAAACGGTGATGAAGAAAAAGAGATTTTAAATATACATTGAAAACACATAGATCTGTACAGAACAGGACTGGTTAACCAAGCCTATTTTTTGCAAATACGTAATTAAATATTATGCACAATGAGTACTCTCACTTACTTTGTTTGGTGATTGCCTCAATGGAAGTAATAGGAACTTGAGAATTTGTTACTTTGTTCAACACATGATGCCAGAAAGACTTCTTGAATGGTCTGAAAGATGCTGAGATGTTCAGGCATGTTCATGTTCAGTCTCACATTTTATCTTAGTGCCTACTGAAATAAAAAAATTCATATGGTATTTCAGGACCATCTAATTGATGTAGGTCACAGGGCTAGTGCTTTATCTTTTCCCCCGAAAAGGAAAAAGTAAAGATATTTGTTATCTACATCTATGCTTTGCAAGGCATCAAACATACACAACCAGAGGAACTCAGGAGGCATAATCTTTATATAACTACAAATACATATACAATTAAAGCTACCTTTTACATCTAATTTTTTTTGCTCATGCAAACAATTTACTTATTTAAATGGACTGGACATATTCAGCTTTACCCAATATAAATACTTGCTTCATTTCAGTTTAACATGATTGTTAAATGCTTCCCCAAGTTATTCAGAACCTTCTTGGAGATAGGGGAAGAGTGAGAATGAGGGAAGTGATCAGGAATAAACTTTTTTTCATGCAAATCCTACAAAACAAAATAGATCCAAAATTCATATTAAATGCTGGAGGTAATGCCAAAACACAGTCAAGTCTCTCAAAATTCTACATGTGTCCCATATCAAGTAATGTCAACAGTGCTTGTGGCAATGGTAGATAAATGCCTAAAGCCATCCCTGTGCAGTCCACTGAATGCAAACTAACAGGTGAAACATATTTAAGGTTTTATGTAGTGGTTTTCACAAAGATTAAAATAAAGCAGATCAAACTACCAAAGCTAAAGAAAACAACACAAATACCAAGAGCTGGTTGTCAGGACAGAGGCATAAAGTGTGCTCTTCCTTACAATTTAATTCATGTATTCCCCACAACAAACATGCAGTCTGCATAAAACCAGACATTTTTTTTCTGGCTTTTTAATTATAGCCACTGAATTAGTAAATGCCTTAGTCTTGCCATTTGATCAACAGAAGTTAACCTGCTCTGTGCTTTATTACCTTCTAAGGATATCTCTAAGGAACAAAGTTGTACACATGTCAGCTCATTTCCAAACTGGGGGACTTGTTTTGCAAAACAAACACCAGCTACAGTGATTAAAGAATTAAAATGAGTTTGAAGCTGTTCCTTCAGGTAGCTGATCTGCATTTCATACAGAACTGGGGAAATCCCTTGATTCTAATCCTGAAGAAAAAAAAAATGCAGTCTAAAATATTTTTTATATTCAATACACCATTTTTATTGCAGACAACCATATTTGTACCTAATTCTCTCAACCTCACTATATAATCCATTGAATTTAAATCAACTCGTGTATTGTAATATTTTAAAGCCTTTCTGTAAGAAAGGAACATAGAAGTGGGAATCAGGGATCAGACTGGGTCCTTTCAAGAAACAAACCACGTGGGAGTTTCAGGTTTCAGACCAGGTGCTTGAAAAATTGCCTCCCTAGATGCCAACTATATTTTCTTTCTTTCAGTCTCACAGGCTTTTTCCAAGCTTAAACATTTGCAGAAAAAAAACCATATGGACTGTTCAAACTGATTAGGGGCAGGTCTTTGATTACCTTTCTGGTCCAGAAATGAATGTAGGTTACAGCTTTCTCCAGTCATATTCATCTCCTCCTAGATCTCTGCAAATAAAATCATATTATTCTTTTAACCAAGACAGAGTAGGGAAGTAGAACAAATTTTCACCTCTGGCTGGGAGACAGAATTAGACAGTTCAGTTCATTAGTAAAGAAGGAAACTACGTGTGCGGCCACCAGATGATTCAAAAAACAGTTAAGAAATTAAATTAGTTGCTGCTTATGTGTTGAGTGTAATAGTGTGCCTGAACAAAGCGGCAGACCTGCCTGCTCTCAGGTGACTGTGCTGCACACTGTCAGAGCTGAGGTGAAACGATATGCAGAGATCACTATTATTCACCACGTTAAGGCTGTCTGCCTAGTTTGGTCTCAGAAAGACAAGAGACACAACCTGGGTATCACAGAAACAAGTTACCTGAATGACTAAAACCGGCCCTGTGCCTTTTGTCTCTCAAAAACTGCCTTCAAATAATTAAGTTAGAGAACAACAGTAATAACAATTATAATCGTATGGAGCTCATAAAACGGCTGCTTCCCTCCAGCAGCTGCCCAAACAGCACTATGGGAATTGTTTGGAAAAAACATCCCTTGGCTCGTGTCGCTGGCAGAATCGGCAGCATCCTCACCACTCAAGAGATTGCCTCTTAAAATGCTGGCCCAAACTTTAGGGCATCCATGGAGGCGAAAGCGCGCTGACTAAGCCCATCCCGTTGAAGAAATGGTTCTGCTGGTGGCAATAGCAGAAGTGCTGTTGGTTCTGGGCCTGGCTGCGGAGTCAGACTCTCTCTGCTCCCCCACCACCTTTTACAAGAACTGCTGGATCCGGCGCTTCCCAGGTCTTCTGATTGACCTGCAGGAGTCACGGAAGAGAGGAGCTCAGGTGCTGAAGATTTATGCAGAAGTCTCACCCCAACAGTGCAGCAGAACCTGCTGCCTTCTGAGCAATGGTGAGTGGCATAAAATTTACATCACAACATACAAGGAAAAACATTTTGGGTAATTTCTATATAACATTCCTTTATTTGAAGAAGGAATAATGAAAACAAAAAAAACAACCAAAAAAATGGTATGTGTACTTTTTGAGGCAGGAAAGCAGAGGAACGTCGTAATTGCTCCCTTAACTTCAGTCCCACAGAAAGGAATTTGATAATCTGAATTTTCTAGAAAACTACACTAGAAATACATGAACATCTTAGGGTCTGCTCTGAAATTTTAGATCTCTGCCACAAAGCCTATGGGCAATGCTAACATTAAAACAGTAACTCTTCAGTATCCCTCACCATCTACTCCTGTAGAGAAAAAACAGTAGCGCTAATTCCAGCAGGACTTTTCATGGAGTATGGTACTAGATTAGGACATGGGCAGGTAAAAGAGAAGGAAACAATTTGTCCTTCTCTGAAATACAACCACATCCATTTTCTTGGAGAAAGCACTCATGTTCTATGTTTACACCATCTCTCTGGCAACCCAAGTACAATGTAGATAGGAAAAATAATGTTATAGCAATAAATAATAGCAGTGATTAACCTGGCAACCCCTTTTCCCTAGCCTTGTATACTCAGACTCAGAATAAAAAGAAGAAAATTCACTGCTTGTATTAATCCCAAGACTGTATTTTCTCTGTATCACACTGCATTGATATACTATAAGAGTACAACTTAGGACTGGACGTGAAGTGTGTGTGTCAGTGGTGCCTAAACTTGACTGCAAAACACACAAGACTTGAAAGGTTTTTTGATATAGAGGATGACAGTGAGATACCAGTTACTAAAACCAGACAGCATACATTTTGATGAAATTTTGAATTATGAGCAAAAATATGACCTTGACAACCTGAACCTGACATAATTAATGTAACTGCCAGCAGCAATCCTGGGAAGAGTCAATTTCCGTCTTAAATATTGTGAGGAAGGAACAATTATACACACATCAGCAGTGGTTTTGCTCTTTGGGAAACAAAGTTTTTCTCATAAAACATGGGACTGGATACCTTATAGACATGAATAATGGTAACTTGAAATGTTGATTTGATAGTGTTACATAGTCAAGCACAACTTCGTTACAAAACTGAAATAGAGATATTGGATGGCATTTCTAAGATACTCTTTAAACCAACTTCTAGTTTCCTTAGAAACCCAAAGAGACAGATGCTGCCATTACTACAAATACTTTTGTCAATAAATGTCCTGAAACGTCATGAAATGTTGATAAGAAGTCGGATATGAGAATTTTCTTTGCTGTACTCTCAGCAATTACACAGTTATTGAAAGCTAATGTTACAAGATATCTATATATTTTGAAGTAATTTAAAACCAAGTAATTAAATATGTTGTTTATATCTCCTCAAACCAAAGTGAAATATCTTATAGCATGCTTTTAAAGTATTTTCCTGATAAAAGAACTATCCTTTCTTACAAAAAATGAATAGGCTTCTGACTTTTCTTACCTGAATTTATGCAATAAAAATCTATCACAGATCAAAGAGACTAAGTTTTTCAGATGAGATTTTTTTCCTACTATTTAATTATATTTTCATAAAATAATCCTTAAAATGAAAAACATACATAATTATGCTGTGCTAAAAACCAGTTTCTGATGACAACAGAACTTTGCACACACTTGGAAAGGTTTCAGAGACTTTACTCCGTTCAAACACATGAATGTATTTTCAGATGTTTTATATATTCTTTAAATAAGATAGTCTCTATATGAGAAACCTGCAGAGTACACATGTATCACACTGAAAAACACACACTGTTAACACAAAACATCCATTCTTTGACAAAAACCATCCTGAAGGCAAGGGTACTTACTGCTACGTGTGATGCAACTGTTGGAAGAAAAATCATCACTGTGAACAAACATCTGAAAATTGTGATTTTTTCAAACAATTACTTCAATAATACCACAGTTAATGCCTGCAGTGTTTAAGAATCCTTAAACAAAAGATACTGCAGAAAAGCAAGTGTACGCAGATATTTCACATAAATATTTGAAGAGCTCTCTCTTTTAAACTGTTAACTTATGTGGGAAATTATGCAAAATATTTGCCGATGCCTAGGAATATTTCTATATTCATAATTATTTTCTTTAAAATAGACACTGGATTTTAAATTCCTTTATCCATAGAAGCCAATGCTTTTTATATGTCACCTGTAGAAATGCCTGTAGCCCTCACAAAATATATCAAAATAATTATGTACTGGCTAAATACACTTCTTTAACACTACAAAATATTTCTAATCCTTTAAAGAAAAATCTAAACCTATTGGTATAATACCTGTAAGCTTATCATTGTCTTCCACAAATTATGTTCTTCTCCTGTTTTGATAATCATAACCTTCTTTGTACCAGTCTTACTTTCAATAAGCATCTATCTAAGCCCAAGTTCCTACGACACAGAACTGGAAGCTGATGAAGCGTAACTGGAGGTAGATAGAGGACGTGAAAATTATTTCAGTGAACGAAAAATTTCTGATTATCATCTTTGATTTAGCTTTGATGACAAAGTGTATCTCCACCTTTCTATCACTAGAGTTTAGGATATCAGTTTTATTTGTAAGTATTACTGTTTTCAGCCATTCAGACAACCTTTATAGGTAAGTATAATAAGCTAAAATACACAAGACAATATAAATTCTGTAACAGCCCTTCTGTCATGATTCTGTCTTCCACAGAGCTGTCAGATTTGTATTGTTCAGTCAGACAAAGTACATTTTCATTGATAATTTTAATTTCATTCATCATATAATTTATTTATTTATTTTAAATAATGCTTCTCTCTTAGGGCAGATAAATTACCACAGAAGAAAACATTTTCAACGTGTGTGAAATTATTGTGTAAAGTCTATGATGCGGTGTTGAGGCTACTAGATGAAAAAACACAAATATCAAAAAGATAGCAAGCACAGGTTTAGTGTATTTTCTTTGCTCATTTGTAGATAGATTAGGGCTTTTATTTGTTACACATAAAATATGTAATGACTTTCTGTGTTATTTATTGCAGAAGTATTACAAATTATTTTCAATGCCTACAAATGTGTGAAAAAAATGTTTGGAATAAAAACCTAAGTAAGTAGAATATATTTGTAAAAACCTGAGAATACATCTTTAATTGCAGGTAGCCATATTAGTTCGGGTATAGAGGTTACACTCAAGGCAAAAAAACGAAATAAATAAAAAATCCCCAATCTTCCTGTGACTAAACCAAAAACTAATGTTGATGCTGCTCCAATAACATTCATATAATAAAATAACTTTTGACTTGGTATTTTGAATTTGTATTTTGTTGTACTGTAAGACTCTGAAGGAAGAATCTTTCCTGCTGTTTATATAGTGTGACTCTAACCATAGGTATTTTAGCATATATTTTCAATCTAAATCTTAAACCACTAGGATTCACACATCTATATACTTTTGAAAATTGGGTTTCAGCCACAAGTTGTTCAGACATTTTTTTATTATTACTTTATCTCTGATTTCCAATGTGGGAAGATAAAACTGAATGCCCAAATATAAATGGAGAATTGTCTAAACTAGTCTATTCCCAGAAATACAATAGCCAAAGGCAAACAAGGAAAACAGATGTGAACTGGCAGCAGGGCAGGATGTCACTTGCTTGTTGTAGTTCCAGGATGGTTTTTTTAATAGTCTGAGTGAAATGAATGGTTGCACTCCAGTTTCACATAGATAGAGATATTATACAAGAGCAAACACCTCAAAGTTGACTTCCTCGATAAATTTACTTTTAGAAATCATCCACTCACTGAATCTGAGATTTTAAGGAAAGCAATCGGTAAGAGGACTGCAAACTAGAAGACATGATTTTATTTAATCAGAAACACATTTTGAATTCAGATGGCTATTCTATTCCTTTTCTCCAGATAAAAAAAAATCAAGAATAAAATTATAAGTAGTTCTAATTTTCTGACTGGATGCTTAATTAATTTTCATGATAATGAGAGAACCACAGATTTAAAGTACTATGGAGCTGCCCAGTATTAATGATCCTCTGGTATTAAATAACATAATAACATGTAAAATGCAATGGTCATGATGTTGATAAGCTCAACTTTATCCTTGTCGTATTACAGTTTCCTGCAATCTAGCAGTGTTCTACCATGGAGCCATTCATGAGAATATGAATTGCCTGCACATGTCTTGCCCAGCATTGGAAAGTTGCATACTAAAGGCTAGAATCAATGTCATTTTGTACAACATCACAACAGGTAATTAAGCATTTTATTTATACAGGCTGAAAACATAGCAGCTACAGAAAATGTCAAAATTATCCTAGCTCACTTGCTGTGCTAGAAGATCATCTGGAGTAACTTAATGCTAAAAAAGTATAAGACTTTTCTCCTTTTTCATTAATATATGTACTTCTGAGAATACTTCCCCCCTTTCTTCCATTCAGTATGTAAGAAAGGACCTTGAAGATATACCCTGCTCTCAAGATTCATGCTCTGAGTACCTAATCAGTACTTTGCTTGGGGAAGACACCGCATCGTACCCGAGAGACTGAGAGATGGGGCTGCCACTGCTCCCTGTCCCCAGATCCAACCAGTAGCAAGACTGGAAATGTATTCCCATTAGGCACGTGCATAAAGAGCACATATAACATGCCACAGGTGTACCTATATACCCAGGCAGACACACAAGTAACAGACAAACACACAAAGCTTGACAAACACATGAACCCAGGTAGTACCAAGAGGCTCATCCTGCTTTTTGTGGCAGCACTGGATGGAGACCTGCTAGTGAAAGAAATATATACACACATATGTACAATGTGAGTCCCCCCAGTGGCTGGGAGACACACACACACGCCCTGCTTGCCAGCACTCCCCAGTAGCCTCGATTCCTCCTTTTCCTCACCCTTGTTTCCTTCCCTAAACATCCCGTAAGTTCTGTGCAATCCCCAAACGCACTTCCCTTGCATCCCATGACGTGTCCTATAACCCTAGGCAGTCACATAACTCTAGATGTCCCATAACACTGCCTAGGCAGTGACACTCCCAGTTCCAAAAGGGTTAATTAATATTATTTGGGCTCTCATGGTCTCCATGAGCTCCTTTTGTGAGTGTGCAGATGAGTTTTATCACAGAAACTAACATTGTTTCTGATTTAACAGGGATTGATCCAGACCTCCTTCTTTTTGAAAAACTGACATCCCAAAAGCCAAATACTCAGTCCTCAACGAGTAATTACAAAACGCCAAACTGCACTAAAACCACCGAGTGGGAAAGATGCCAATATCACAATGCCACATCAAGTTCTTTTCTGCTCCAAGCTCCATCTTCTACCACTAGCCACGGCTCAACAGCAAACACTTACACCTCCAGCACAAGCCTGATGGTTCAAAAAACTGAAGTTACTACTTATTCCAGGGCAGAAACTTTTCCACCCAACGATCATTTTACTAGGAGGACAAGTACAACTTCAGTAAGCGGTAGGACAATCACCAGCTCAGACAAGAAGACTGTACACTCAACTTTGGTACCCAAGTCTGCCAAGGTATTATCCCACCTGCCCACTCCTCCTCGTCTGAACAGCAGTAAGCAACACTCAAATGAAACCAAAGGCTACAGTGGTAGGAATTATACTTCAGATGAGGCACCTGCTTGGGAAGCTGCAGTGTTGGGTATCTGGTTGATTCCTGTTGTTCTTTGCTCTTCTCTCATCTTCCTCTGTTTCTGCACTGTTGCTTTCACAGCAGAACGTTGCAGCAATAAGAGAGGTCAGTATAAGCCCGTAAGAAGAACAATGTCGCGGCGAATCATAAAATATTCTACCGTCAAAGGTAATTTGTAAAATACCATCACCATCTTTGTTTTGCAACAAATAGCTTTTTAAAAATGAATCATATATATCAGCTTATTTCTTTTATGGGACCAAAGATAATTTTTTCACTGTTTCAAAATCTTTTGGTTGTAATTTAATTTTTGACAGATGAAACACTATTTCCTTGTCTCTTTACATAAGAAGTACATACACATTCATAGCTCCCAATGCATGCTCAGAGGTGTTCAAGCACATGTTTGTAGCCTGATCCAGACTAATGTCTAACAAACAGTATATGCCTGCCCTAACTTAAGAAAGCAGATTCACTGCAGCTATCCTTTAAAACCTGACTTCAAACTATCCTGAGAAAATGAAGTATAAGTGTAATCAGCAAAACCAACCAAAGTTTAATACTATCATAAAGTCATTTAACTCTAATGATCCTTTGACTCAGATCTCATTATTTCTATAAAAACTGCCGATTTTTCTCCAAGTAAGTTCTAGATTTATTTTTTTTCCAATTTAGCCAGCACTCCTCTTCAAAGACAAACAACAGAAAGAACCCAATTCCCCAAAACTACTGAATTCCATTAACTAATAGCCAAACAGATGATCATTCAATCTTCATGCTTTACTTTTACCCCACTTCTCACTTCACTCTTCTGTTAACAATCACTACAAATGTTTTCAAGCACCTCCATAAGCACCTTTAGACTTCAGCTGCTTTTGAAAAGTCCCTTACTCTGCAACACATTGACACATCCATTCTGTTATTGGCTAAGGAAATCACAAATGCAGCTAATGCTTTTTTCACACCTTGCCATTAGCATCAACCTGCATTTTCCACCTTGACTGGCTTTTTCTTGCCTACTCCTATTTATCATTTACATCATCAGCTTTTTTAAATAGGGAGAGTCATTTAATGGATGTTGCACAGGAATACACAAAATGTTTTGAAAGCCCTGTAAGTTAGCTTTATAATAAAACCCTCTTTTCTGTTTTCTCATCCTGTATATTCTATTCATAGAATTGCTCCTCCTGAAGATAAATCAAGATCAACAAGGTAGCAAGATATTTCCTTGCCTTACCTTACTCAGGAAGTTTGCTTTGCAAAGCAAACATTTTCAACAGCAACCAGGATTGTTCTTCCTCCTTTAAACTTGTTGTCTTAGTTTCTCTTTCTACAATCGCTGTAAGAATTTTCTATTACCCAGACAAGTGTAAATCCTTTAAAAGGAAACAATAAAAAAATAAAACTGATTGTCATGTCTATGTGATGGAAATTTATTTTTAAACTAGGAAGTTTCATGCAATGTTCAAAGACTACAGTGATGGGGTTGTAAACATGAATACTTAGTTACACTTGAGCAGGTTGGTTTTGGAGGAAAAGTCCTCTCAAAATTCTATTTTAGCCCACACTGATCGGCGCTGTAGCTTAGAAAACTGATGACTGACCTTGTGTGTTAATTTATGTGTAATAAAAGAGAGATTGACACATGCTAAGAACATTTTAAAGGAGCAGGATTATTTAATCAGTTGAAATAATGGAAAAGAAATTCCTTCTATTTTAGCTAGAAAAATAAGAATTGGGTATGATTTGTTTTTAAGGGTAGTTCTACGCTCATATGTAAAGTTACACAGTCTAGAGATGTACCCACTGCATGATGTAATTTAAATTTGGAACAAGCTGATTTTTATCATCATATTGTACTTTCCTAAATCATCATGTGACTGAACCCAGCACATAGTTTAAAAATTTCAGCTAAGAATGATGAGAGCCCAAGGGCTCTTCTGAGTCAGAGGAAGTTGACAGGTAATATTTTCCAGGCTTTTAATATCAAAAGGAAAGGAACTAGAAGGAAGGAACCAAGATACTCTGTATTTCATCAAACGATGAATGTGGTGATATTGTAAATAAAGAACGTACGTCTCCTGTGATGTGCTCATCATCACAGGGATCTGGTCTGACTCATTTCATAAGGAAACAAATGCACACGTATATCAGAGGAGGAACTGAGTTCCTCAGCCTCTAGATTACTGTGATGTGCTTTATATCCTTTCTCCACAACTGACACTGGAACTGGTGATAGGCATTGAGACCACTGGTGTGCTCTTCTTTAGACTAGGAGCTGTAGACTATGCAGTTGAGCATTCTTTGTGTACAGTGCTCCATCAACCATTTCTCTGTGAAATTCTGAAGGAAATGTTCACGGCTTTCTGTTAATGACACAAGCAGGCAGAACTTCATTTATAAAGTCTTAACCAGACAATGACAAGCTCGCAAAGTCTGCTTTGATCTCTACCACAGGTAATGTTCAGATGCTTCACACATCATGACAACCTCATCAAACACATTAAACAGACAAACTGACTAACCACGTGCTTCCAGTCAAGTTGTGGTACTTCTCATCCTGCTCAGTACTGGTGACAGGCACAGGACTCTTTCACAAAACACTTCAGCCAGTGTTGTCATGTCAGTTTGCAATGAAAGTGCTTGCATCCTTAATATATATCTTTATAATTTATTGAGAACTTGAAGCTACAGAAGCAAGATCATTTCATGCCTAAGGCAACACAGTTCTGGCAGTATCTATATGGGTAACATTCAAGATGAGAACATGGGACATCCCTTCTTCCTCTACCATTAAGATACTACTGTTATCATATAAATATGCACTTCAACAGAAAACTGACGATTCTGACATATTGCAGTACACCTACACGAGACTTACATTAATTTCTTTGTCCCCAAGTTCTTAATGTCCACTCTTATCCTGACTTCTCTTCCCACTCAGGCTGGGCTACTACCCAACTGCCCCACAAAATACCTGCCAGCAGTCTGCCATGCTGCAAACTTACAAACCAGTGCTTGGCCTATTCCAGCTTGTTTAACTGTTTTGAGGTTTTTTTGCTATAAATGATCCTCTGTAGCAGCTTGATTCAAGAACAAAGAAGTTAGTCTTAAGGGGCAGATACCACCATTAGATTTTTTTTAAGAGAAAATCAAGTACTGAAAAAGTGAAAACTTGCTATTCTTACACCATGGATGTCACTTACCTACAAATGCAGAGATAAGCAAACAAATCTTTCACTAGATGGCATACAGTCTGACATGTCAGAAACACAAATCTCTGCAAGAAGGCATTAGTTTTAACAGAAGACATAGGTAAAATACTATTTGCTTTCAAACAGGTATTTTTTTCCACCTCCTTTTATTCCCAGAGAAGTAACTTGATCATTGATCAGTTGTGTGATCCACAGCAAGTCAGTCATTTCTGGTGTCCACAGTTTCTTCATCTCCAGATTAGTGACTGTAGAGCACCTTTATGCTCCTTTGATACTTACCCTAGGTATTATGTTCTGTAGAATCACATCATGGAACCAGGACCTCAATATTCACTCTTTTCAAAAGAAAATGAGACACACAAATGCTTATTGTGCAGAATGGGATGACTAAAATATGTAAGATGATGTTCTGGACAGTCATCTTGGTTTGTTCGGCATATATAGAAGAAAACAGACAGGAAGAGGCCCTGCACAGTAGCAGGACTAGGAGAGTCACAAGAAAACACATACATTTTAATTATAAGAAAAATGGTAGAAAGATGGTTTGTCCAAGCAGCACATCCCATTTTAGGCAAACCTGTGCTTCTAACAATATTATGCATGAAAACAAGTCAAAAAGTGTTACTGCCAGTCAGGAATATGAAGTAGTTCTCTGAAGACCATGAGATTATCTGTAGGGGTTTACCGAACTCTTCACACAGAGCCAGTCACGTTCAGGTCTTAGGGCTTTGTGAATTTACAAGTAGTTGCAGCATCTACTCTCCTCACCAAAGACTGAACTACATCTCTGTACAGGCTTTCTTGTCTACTTTGAGCAAGAGATTATGCCTAGTATCCAACAGCCCTTCTTTAAAGGGTAAAAGCGTGATAGAACAATGTCCAGAAACTATTTAACGACACTTTGAACATTTCACTTCACAACTCCTATCACACTGTTTACTAAAAGACATCTTACGCCAGCGATGACAGTAGTTTCTAGATGAAAAAGAAATTGTCATTATTCTGGCAATTTCAAGTTCTTTTCCAGTTTGACCAAGCACTAGATCTCAACCTTTCTCTGGAATGTTTATATGGGAGATAAAAGAAAGGTTAGTCTCCTCAGCAGCACCAGTAAAACTATGCATCATCACCATTCCAGATGGCCAAGAACTTAATTTGTGTGAGTTTTTTTTCCATTGCAGACAGCTTATTTTTCCTTGTCATAAGGAACTTACTTTTCCAGTTTGTGAGGGCAAGTATTTGGATTTTAAATGAGGCATCTGCTACTCGGAGGTTAGAGCAGCGACTTCAGAGAAGCACATATAGTAGCCTTCCTGCTCAAGTTTCAATTTGTGACGGAGAGGGTTGTCTCAGGTCAGGGCTGTCATGAACCAGCTTCATGTTCCTCTTGCCCAGTAAATACCAGTAAAAGAATTACCTATGGAGACAGCCAGTGCCTTGAGATATCATGTGTGGGGTTTAGCTCCTCTTCCCTTTTGAGTTTACGCATTGCTTCTTGATTTAAGTGTCATCCATCTACATTTCTATTTAAAAGCAAGATGAGCACTTCCGTGTAACAAGAATGTACATACACACAGGTGTGTACAGAACGATATGCACCTTGATCGTGCATTTATAGTTTACATGATACATTAATAGGTAACCATTGCTAAGGATGTACTATGCTATGGATATTACTATGCTGCAGAGTTGCTTGATCTTTCAGTCTATTTTTCTTTACCTCTTTATAGTTTTTAAACTTCAGTGCAGGTTTCCAGTGAGAGGGCCTGCAAGAGTACTATATAGGAAAATAAAGATGTGTGGTTCAGTCCACAAAAATATGTGCTATATTATACATCATCAAGGTTGGGAAGACTCCTGCTGGAGTTAAGATCCCAGTGTTCTAGGTATTTCACAAAATCACAGAGAAATACTGCCACTCTCCAACGCAAACAGTTTAGAGGGAGAAGCAGAAAAACGTAGAAAGAAACATCCCAGATGACAAGGAGCTCAAAATACAACGCCGTCTACCTCTGCTCCAGTCCATTCCATTACACGAGTTCTATGCTGTAACACATATGCCATTAGCAAAAATCACAAGTGTAACTGAATTTTATATTGCCTTTGATTCTAGCAGCTTGATTGGGCACTTCCAGGATTATAAAGGTTTTTAATTTTGCTCACGTTTCTTAGCAAGGAGAGGAATTGAAAACAACATTGAAAACCAGGGTTGCAGATTTCAAAGGCCAGCTGGCCAAGTGTTCTACAGCCACAGGTTCCTTAAGACAAGTATTACTGGAAAACCGGTATCTTTGACAGTTGATTTCTGATGGTAAGTTTTGGATGTGGTTAGGGAACACAGTGAATTAGTCCCAACATTGTTCTTGGCCAGTAAGGATAATCTATTGTTGGTAGAGACATTCGAGTGTCCTGGCACCCAGGAGATAGACTGTATTTCTTTAAAAATTTATAGAATATATGCAATTTGGGCTTGAACACTTCAGAGGTAACTCTAGAAGCCTGTGCACTTTAGGTTCTCTCTGAATTAGCCATGAAGCTAACAAAATGCTAATACAATCAAATGAAAAATCAATTTACTTTGCTGTGCTGCTCTTTCTACCTGCCACTGTTTTTAGTATAGCAAAATTGTTATTTTAACTATGACTTTCAAACAGAGTTCTGCTTAGGCCCATTTAAAATCTATGAAGAACAAACGAAAATCAAGTTGTCCCCTGTCACAGTGAGGATTTTATTAGCTGTTCATATAACCTGAGTACGTAAGAACAACTTTACTGAGAAAAGCAAGCATATGGGGTTTTGGATTTCTCAAAACATTTAAAGGCATTACTCATGACAGTCTGGTACAAGACATGCCACTGCAAAACAGAATTTAGTTACAGCCGCTTGCTAGTATGCCAGTCCTTATACAAGCACTGACAAAGCTAATTAAGGACACAAATTGCCCTTGTGTACATACTAGAACCAAACCGCCTTTGGAATAAAGCCAGGCACAACTTCACCATCCATACCATTATCTGAGTCAAACTGCAGTTACTCCCCCAGTAATTTTGGTTTCATGGCTGTTAAAAAAAAAAATTAGGAATTACACAGATGTACTATTTCAAATGAGAATTTTAAACATTAGTCTCATTACCCCTGAATAAAGGAACAACCTGGTAACAGCTAAAACTCTCCTCACATTAAGCTGCTTCTAAAACTTCACATTAATACAAATTTAAAAGGAAGGACCACTAAATAACAAAGTTGGTAAGTGCAAAATTTGGATTACAGGACAAGCATTTTCAATCTTAGCTACAGCACTGGTAAATTCTCACGAGGAGTAAAAACCCATGTTAGCCTCAGCCTCCTGGCACATGAAAACAATCTCTGCCTAAAAAGAAACCATCCAAAACTGACAATGTTTTGGAAATGGGAATACATACACTCTTTGGCTGTACGTAAGCACAAAACAAACAATGAGAAATCCTAGCAATGAGTGAGTCAAACCACAGAGAACACTGCAGAAAACAAGTCCCTTGTTTTCAATGTCCTTATTCTTATGCTGTTTCCTCTCAAGTTGCTGGCAGGGCCACATGCTAGGTTCTTTTATAGGTATGCAGAATCCTTAAGTCTGAGGAATAAAAACTCCCTCTGCCTCTTCCAGAAAATGAAGACTTTCTCTTTAAGCTGAAATCTCAGTGAGCTAGGAAGGTACAATAAAAGCAAGAGCAGAGTTATTTGCGTCCTTTCAAGATGATATTTATCAGGCTTGGGTTCATTTTTTTCTTAATGGTGAGAGGGCAATAGAAGTTAACCCTGATTCGGGTGTTTCAAATCAATTACTTTCAAATACCAATTACCAAATATAAACATTCATACAATTTTTTAATCTGTACTTCACATCAGCAAGCTGAATGCTAAAAACATTTTCTTCCTGGAAGAACCTGCATATATTCAAGAGATAACTCAGCAGGCCTCAGGATACCAAGTCCATTCCTATTTAAGTTATATACTTGCGTCACTATTCACCAGCTCTTACTTCCAGCAACACCCATCATTCTTCCTTTCAAGTGTGCTTTCATATCCTGTCAGCAACTCCAAGTTTACCTTCACATGGAGACCCAGCAGTAGCACACTCAAGCCTGTTTGCCCCAAAGCACAAGAGGACGGAGCAGACAGGACGACCAGGAAAGGGCAGCCTTTGGCAGCCTTCAGCAGAGGGGGATCTGGGAAGCCACAGCTGCGACATCAAAGCTGCAGTGAGGAGGTTGTCCCAACCTACTGTGGTGCCACACTTCTCCCCTCCAGGTAGCGCAGGTACCACCAATACAGGGGGCAAAAGGTGGATGGGTGCCCTGCTTCCAGTATATACAACAGGAATATACAGAGATGTGTCCATTGCCTCTTCCTGCTGGCAGTGGTACCATCCCATTTTCTATCTTAATTCCATCATTTTATAGACAGGTATTTTTATTTAGGGTATTCGTTAGCCCTCATGATGACAACTGAGAGAAGCTCACACTGTTCAGTGTGCTTCAGCATCTCTCCAAGAGTTAAGCTACTTAAGCAACATTATTTTACAGATAAAGAAAAATCTCAGTGACATTTGAAAAACATTTAGGAAGTTTAGCGCTCTTAACTTTCAGGTTCTTAATTAATGGAACTGGGAGCTTAAGTAATTTAATTGGTTTTGACATTGCTGGTCTAAGCTATATGCTGAAGGAAGTTGTGTGCTAAGTCAGAATATGCTTAAGAGAGGACTGAACCAGGATCTTCCAAGCTAAGAAAAGCACGGAAACGAATGTTCAAGTAACCAGTACGACCCAAAACATACTTTATTCGAACAACAAGATTCATGGACAGGAAAATTATGCTTACAAGAAAATCCAGTGGTAAAGAAAAATCTTATTACTACTGAAATTAATCCATCATTGAATTTTGTATTTTTGGTTAAGGCTCTGAATAATTATATATCCACGATATAGAAATATTAATATAGTAGTTTAATATCTCCATAACAACCAGGTGTACCTGCAGTGTCAGCTTTCATGGTCATGTTTGTATATTCAGTAGTTTCTTCACAGATTCCTTATACTGAGACATGTTATCTTCTGTTTCACCTTCATTTTTAAGTGCAATTACAGAATTTCTGTAATTCTTAACCACTTCAGACGCAAGAAGCTCTTCCTCAGTTACATTACTGACATTCTCTGAGGCTTTTATTCGAAGTAATGTATCCAAGGCATTTTTCTGCGAGCAGCTGTTTTCCCAGATATATTCTTCCATGTCTTCCTCAGTCTTCTCGCTCTCCCACATCTCAGTTTTCTGAAAGAAAACACACATCACATTAAAAACTCCTCAGGACTGAAACAAAGCTACAATAATTTGAAGAAACTTATCTCCCATACCACTTCACTTCAAAAATTACATTCGTTGTGGGAGATACTTCCCCTCCTTTAAAGTAGAAAGCTTGTAACTCAAGCTTAAGAGTTCAAAGGGTGCCTGTATGCCACACATTTTCTATACATAATGAGTTTCTTTTACTTACCAAGTTCTTTATGTGTCTGACAGATATAACTAGATGAGTCAGAATGGGAAGAAAAGCTTCCGGACTATGCATAATGAATAACAAAAAGACCTTGTAAAAGTAATAATTTTAACTAACCGTAAACGCTCAAGGTTTGGAAGTAGCCACCTAGCTATTTTGTCTCCAGCATATGATTTTAGTAGGTTTACATTGGCTATAAGATGCAAAGGGAGACAGCTCATACCAAGTAACCTATGATGGGGGACGGCAACTCTTCACACCCTTTGGGAAATGTCTAAATTGTGATTCATAAGGTAAAGCACCACCAGTTAATCCACGTCCTCTTCCTGCAAAACAAACTGCTCCTCTGAAGAATCTCTGTCCACAAGCTGCTAATTTTTACCTCATTAGTGTTGCAAGATTAGACAGGATCAGAAGTTGAACATGGACAGAAGACATCACCCCAGGGCCTGTAAATACTTGGCTTGTGCAGTTGTTCCTTATAATTTTTGTCTTTGAACATTTCTTCAATTCAGCAGGCCTTTCTTTAGCTTCACGGACTGTTTAAGGACTACTTCAAGTGTTATAACCTGCTTTGGCAAATGAATATGCTTTGTAAATATATTTGCATTTTTATATATTGTAGATTGTATAGTTATTTGTATATTTAGTGCCTTACTGATTTAAGTAACAGATAGTACCCTTATATTATTTCCAGTATATAAAAACCACAATTTGAAGTATTTCTGGTTTATCTCTGGTGGTCATGTTTTTCTTAGGATTGTTGTAGAAATCATTTCTAAGTAAAGCTTACATTTCTCCAGGAGTAAGTTCAAAGAAACATTATAGTAAGGCACTTACATAATACGGCTTGTTATTTATTTATTTGCCAGAAAGGGCTCTTCATTAAACTTTTAAGTATGCCACACAGAATCCAAATAAACCTTGCAATCACAGGAAGGTTGGGAGGTTTCTGTTGGGGTTTTTTTATTGTTTACTCTTTGTTTGTGGGGGTTTTTTTGGCAGAGAGAGGAGGGTGGAGTGGATGCTGTTGGTTTTTCATCTATTTAAAAGTTTTCTGTCCAATAGTCAACAACGTTGCTGCAGTCAAACCACAATAATTAATAACCTTTAATTAAAACCCAAGATTTTTTTTCTCCCTACAACCCTATGTGCTTGGACTGTCTATCTGAATTTAAAAAGACTTTAACAAAAGCTGCATCCTGCACCTGGTAAATGGAATCTCTTTATCTTTTAAATCTCTGAGTCCAAATGTTTAGTCAGAAACAGTCATTAACACAGCTAAAAGGCTCATGTGACTGACATTAAAACCTGGACACAATACAACACAGAAGTAAAAAGAATCATATTCAATTTCCAGAGGGGGGTGGAAATAAAAAAGCACATACTGTAGCTTCAGCCTGTATTGCTAAAACAGTAGCAGAACAAGTGGGTATAACTAAAGTATTCCTTATAAGCTTGAAAAACGCTGCAATCCAAGGTGGAGACTTACATAATATTAAATTAACAACAGCTTGTTTTACATATCCTTTGTTTGCCTGCATAATGGGTATCCAAGATATTTTTCTTCCTATACCCAAAAGAATTTTAAAGCACAAGATTCTCTCACAGGGGTAGAGTTTCTGAAAAGAAAGGGAATATGGGTATCACCCCTGGTCAATCCCCAGACCAAACTCAGGTTTGAAATTCAGACAGAAGATCACTGTGAGGCTTTTAAATGCCTTTAAGTTGTAACAGATGCAACAAGAACTAATTGCAGTTACTACACTTATCTCTTCAGGAAAATCCTTCTCTGCACACATTAGCTTACAGGACTTTGGAGACGCACGCCGATAAACAGATTAAGATTTCCCTATCTCTTTTGAGCGACACAGAGCAAGAAGATTTTAAAGGAGGCCAAAGAAGCTGTTAAGTATTCCTTTCTTGGAATCCTTCCCAGTAGAACGCTGTGTCAAAACAGATTTTAAAATAAAATCTGACTTCTGGTGGGGAGTGAGGCAGGAAGAGATTTGACTGCAGGGGGAGATTTCAAAGTCCATGCCTCAGCCCTGCTACGAGACACCGGTATCCATTGCTGCAATGTTGGTGGCCGTGCCCTGAAATGAAAAGTTATCCTACTCTGCACGGGTCCAGACATACATTACAAACAGGAAACTGAACAGAAACCAGATTTTTGCAAACTGACTGTACAGACCGAAACTTAAATACCTCCAAGCAGATTTACTGCAAGAGAAAAAGTGAATCTGGAATCGTATTTTCAGTTGAAAAAGTCCCCTAGGTAGACAAGCACCCATGAACTCTGAGTAGGGGAAATGTTACAAGCATCATAGACTCAGTTTGAAGTGCTATGAAGAAAACTAAGGAGACCGTGAAAGAATTTCAGAAATAAGGTCTTCACCATTCAAAGTTAGTTAACTATTTTTGTCCCCTGCAAATTAAAAATGTTAATAAACACTGCTGTAAGAGTCTTACGAATGATAATAAAACCAAGAAAACTGGAAGAGAAGCCTGGCATTGTGTGACGTTTTTCTAGAGTCCCCACTTAGTGAATGAGGTTAAAAATCAAGAATGGGTATTTCTTCAACGAATTCACTAAAAATGACTTCTTCATTCTACTACATGCAGGACAGAATCTCAGTTAGTATTAACCAGCCTGGCTGAAGACGCACTCAGCTGATAATTGCTACTGTTTCTTTTATATAAAAAACTTCCAAGAAGTCAAAAAAAAAAAACCAACAAAAAAAACCCCAAACAACAACAAAAAAAACAACAATCAAACTAACAAAAAAACCCCCAAACCACCCATCACAAAACAACTTTCCAGATACAGTATCTAAACTTATTGCTAAAGAGGCACAGAACAATATTTTCTTTTTTTTTTTTAAATATTTCCTACTGCAATTCTAACTATTTTTTAATTCCATAAACAGAGTAAGATTTGTTTCTAAGCAAATCTTTCATGCTACAGTTTAAACCGGTATTTTGGGAGGTTTACAAGCCTTTACAGTGCTTAGTGTGAAGTACTGAAACAGTATAAATACTAAAATAGCACACTCCAGTGAAATTGCTTTTCACATAAAATGCGTTAACAAAAAGCTTCAATTTTTATTGTACCTTTTAAGTATAGAAGAAAGGAAAGCATTTTTGGTCACTTATGCATGTCACCAATGGTTTTTTGTTTGGGTTTGTTGTTTTTTTTCCTGTCAGTTTAACTTAGATAATTTTGTTGTCACAGCAGTATGGAAGAGGATCAGAATTGTCAGTTCGCTGGTGTTTCCTTTGGGGATAACATTTTAACTAAAATTTATATGTGGCACACAGAAACCTTCAAGGCAATTAAAAACATTAATCATTTTAGTCCGTTTTCTTGTCAATGGTTTGAAAAGACAAAAATTTAATGCTGTTTAGCAAAGACCAAGTATTTAGTGGGATTTTTTTTTCTGGAGGGGAAGGAAAGTTCTCCGAGTAGCAGGTAGTACTACACTGAAACAAAAGATATTCTGTGTGGTACAATAATCACAGATTTTCAGGCAATAAATGACAATTATGCTAGCATTTTCCAAAGTTATGGGTACCTTCAATCCAAAGAGGAGTTGCCAAAACAAGTATGTACTTATCTCTCTGGATATCTCACAACATTGAGCTGTACTATTTAGTTGGCAGATAAGGCCTCTAGAGCGTCAAGGAAAATCAGGAGAAAGATTGTGAGGACTAAACATTCCAGTAAGGTACAAATCTAAACCAGAAAAGGAGAATAAGCAGAGAATAAAGAAATTTGCCTCCAAAGATTATACTGAATGTAAGAGATCCTCTCATACTTAACGGTACTCACAGGTTTAATCTCTGGTTCTGGCACTAACTTGAGTGCTCAGACATCACCATGACCTAGACCACCTCTTTCAAAAATGAGGACAACACCTAATTCCTCTGGGCTGAAGTTGCTGTATGCATTTTCTGGGAAAATCTAGATTTCTGAAGGGGTCATCTGTAATGTATTTAACTTTGTTTTCCGAATGCTGATTATATAATATTCTGATCTCATCAAGAAAAATCAGTGTTGTTAAGGGTTCGAATCCTCGATGATTTCCTGTTCATTTTGTTTATATGCATGCCCCATAAGACTTCATTTCACTCCAACATTTAGAATGAAAATTGAACAGCTGTAAAAATTATATTTATGCATCAAAAAGGAGCCTTGTTTCTCCAGCAATTAGAAACATGGGTCTTAAAAATAAGGTATTGCCTGTTAGCAAAACTCTTCCCTTTGATTTTAAAAATGTTCGAATTCAGGCTTTCAGGAAAAACAAATTTATTAAATTTAGCATCTACTATGCTATTTAACTTTACCTTTTCTGACTCATGTTAACAACGAAGACTCTTTCAAGCTGTTAGAAATTAAGCAATGGTGACTGCACAATGAAATATAATACATACTTCAAAACAAAGTATATATTACAACATTTAAAGACCACCCAGCCTCAGTTTGCATTACTTAAGTCATGTATGATGAGATGACACAACGAGAAAGAACACTACTGTAGGAAAAGCACAATTATATCACACTTCATTATTCTGAGATCTCAAAGTCAGGAGATTTACACCAAGCAGCTTCCAGTTATAATATACGGTGATCAGAGCTCTAAATCCGTCTCTCCCAGGTACATGCTCTAATCACTACACTATGGCCCTCCTTCTCAATTCAAAGAATCTTCAAATTTTTTTCTGCCAAGGAAGAGAGTTTCAGCAAGACTTCAGAGTATCTCCCTCCATCTCCCATTTTAACCCTATAACCCATTTCATAACATCCTGAGTGTTCAGAACATGAAGTTAAAGTACACTTTTGAAAGCTAAGTAGCCAGAGATATGCTCAAGTTTCAAAAGTGAACTCGTATCCTTTCGTATATTTTTGGCTGAATTGTAAGGTAAACTCCTACTGCGAACTAAGTTCTACCAGCACAATCTGAAGTGCTAAAAATTACGTTTACTTGTAAAGGATTAAGAAGATGGTAAATGAAAAAAAAAGACAATACAATTTAAGCACTAAATAAAAATATTCATTCGGCTGCATGCATATGCACATTCCCCACCACGTGCCTTGCAGTTAAATGGTCTACATAAAAACAAATGCAAAAGCAATGTGGGACACTCTCCTCAAATTCATTCAAACTGCAGAGCTCTGGTGTTCAGATACGTTTTAGTTAGACCTCTAGTGTCATTCTGTCTGTCCCTTCCCTCACCTTTCTGCTTCAACTTCCCTGTCCTTTCACTTCAAGTACTATTAACACCTACAATGCAAGTGAAACACAAAGAGACGCACCCAGAAGATTCTTTGGTAACTACTGTACATATTCAGCAGTCGCTGACTCCCCTTATCCCTACTTCTAGATTCCTTCTTCCTTACCGTTTGTTTTCAAGTCTTGAATCTTTTTCATCAAACTCCTGTAACCACATTACTAGAAAAAGCAAGAGAATTCAAAAGCCCATTACTCTACTGTTATTCTTAATATGTCAGATTAGATCTTTTACTTTAAGAAATACACCAGAGAATAGAAAATTCAAGGGCAACTTTTCACTAATTTTTCAAGATCTCAGATGTGTAAAGCAGAATGTTAGTCTCCACTCTCCATCATCTTGCATTTGTGTATGCTGAAAATAATGTAGAATTGGAGCAAGGAAAACAGCTGCA
This sequence comes from Trogon surrucura, assembly GCA_020746105.1. NCBI lineage: Eukaryota > Metazoa > Chordata > Aves > Trogoniformes > Trogonidae > Trogon > Trogon surrucura. The sequence continues at coordinate 143,134,392 of CM036617.1, read as the reverse complement.
CCTTTCTGTAGTCTTGACTGGTTTGAACAACCATAAGTTGTTTCCTCCCCACTATCTTTTTCAGATTCCTCCCCTTTATAAAGACTATGAATATTTTTCCTTAACTGGAGCATTAACTCACTGCTCCACCTGTTTCTCTCTCCTGCTTTCAACTCATAACAGAATGTCACTTTTTAGTGATAAACTATTAAGCTAAGCCAAGTGTGAAGAAATAAGTTTGTGATCTTTTTAACCACTTGAGGGCAGCAAACTCTTACTCTTTAAAAGCCATTTAATACCATAACAATACATTCAAATGTTATGGCACTCAGGTAATCACTATTTAAAGGTAGCAGAAACACAACTGATTGAGTTATTAGTTAACAATCTACCTGATATATCTCACCCTTTCATTGATTAATTCAATCCAGAAACAATCCCGAGGGATAATTTGAAAGGAACTTCAGAAAAAGCCCAAAGAAGCTAAGTTCAATTCTTACTACATGGTGCAAGTCAAGATATCTACTGAATACATTCTAAAAGCTAATAAACCACAAAGATTTGACTAATAACCTGAAAATTATTAAACAGGAAGCCAAAGAGCTTCAATTTTTTTTCAGATAAGAAATTATTTCTGAATGTTTTTAAGATACCAGAACTGAACTAAGTTGCCAAACGCATCCGTCTGGGATGAAGCACACTTGGCACTTCTAATGCGACTTTGTAAGTAATAAAGACTACAATTAAATTAAGGTCTCCATTAGTTTTAGGTAGCCTCGTTAGCCAATCTGTAAGTCAAACAGGTCGAACCAGGAAGACAATATGGAGATCCCTAACTAATCCTGCTGCCACTGTCCAAATCAATCTCAAGAAACATCACGCTGCTTTACGAAGCAACTACTATCAATTCACCAGTGTCCCGAACAGCTGCCCATAGTTGTTCTGCTTTACAGCATATCTCATTTGAACTTGTGATAACATAGGATGAATCAATGACAAGAGCATTAATTACTGTTTTTATCCTCTCTTCCTTCACTTCCTTTATTAAAATAAACGAGCAAGATTTTTTTTTTCCCTGCCAGAAAATAACAAGCACTATAGGCTCTCTTTGCCAAAAGCAAGGGTAGCATTATCCACTACAGTGAAAAAACATCAAAAGACAGTATGGTTTCAAATGCAATACTACTTTGAACTACCAATTCATAGGGGATACGTAGCCAAAAAGGCTGCCCAGTAGTATCCTACTTCTTCTATAAACAATCAAACAGTTTCAGCTACTCTTCTCCATTCCCAAGTCATAAACGTACCCTTTTACACCCCCACCATCTTCGTCAGCTTCCTCACTTTAACTTTTTATTCTGCCCATCTATCGACAGTCTGATTATTCTTCTCCCATGTTGCTCCCTTTGACTGTGTGGAAACTGTGCTTCTTCCTCTAATACTTAAAAAAAACCCTCAAAACAACTCAAATAAAACAGACATTCCACACACACACACACAAAAAAAAAAAAATCAAGTTGCTCCTTCCCTTCAACTCCTTCCCTTTTTCTTACTTCCCCATGCATTCATAAAAGGGAGCTCTTACACACGTGATTATAAAAAAAACCACCTGAACTTCTCTGAAAGCTTCTCTGAACCAGGTTCAATCCTCCAACCTGTATTCAAAGCCTTTCACAATTTGAACAGTTCGCTTTCTTGCATCATCCACTGACGGCTAGCAGGTTAGACGAAACGAAAAGCTAGTCAATGCATTAGCCTATCAACACACTTCCCACATTTTGGCTGTGGTATCTCTTAGAATTCTATCAGTTTGCCAAACTCGATTTGGATAACCTTCTATTCACTTCTGCAAATGGAAACAAACTTTTCTTTCCCACACTGCAATCCATTCTCAACAGTATATTCGGAGCCTTAGGGCAGAACAACACCTGTACCAATTGTTGGCAATCCCTCTCTCTATTTTGTCCACAAGCTTTTGTTGCATATTTCAACTGTGACTCAATTACAACAAGAATTCTTGCAAACTAATTCCACCCAAGCCTTCTAATTGAAACAGCAACAGAATTAGGCAGCTGTGGATGTCCTGTGGCTTTTATCGAAGTCGAGACTGGAAAAGCACACAAGAAAATCTGTAACACTGAGGCTACTGCTGACAGTGATAAACCTTGTATTCTAAGCCTGCATATAAAGAGACAGATGAGCCAGAACTAAACTCTTTGTATTCATTACTTTAAGAAGAAATTTCTGAGAAACCCGTCTCTACACAATGAAGCTTCACAGCATATAGTTCACTATGTAGCCAACAAAACCATAAAGAACTGCAATTTTAAAAAGGCTGCAGATTCCTAAACTATTTGGATGCTCTAGTAAGTAACTGTAATAAAAGAATTATGCATCATGTGTAATTAAAACACAATTATACCTGAAATTACATTTCATTATGTGTATTTGCATGCAATTTCCTTTTTATCTATTCGCATGCCTGCTGGTTCGCAAAACTCAGTAATCCAATTATTAACATAAATTACAGAGTTATGTCACATTTAAAGAGACAGTAGGCAAAATTTTCCAGATTGAGGGCAGAATTTACATGCGGCCAGCTTTTCTTTCACTTAGCAAGAATGGAACACTGCCCTCATCTTTTTATTGAATTCCTTCACTCACATAAAAACTGTGTGTGGCTCTATGCTGAAAAAGTCATGAAATTAGTTCTGTGAACAGGACTGACATGACTGTCTACATGGAAGGCCAGCCCCCATCCATTCCCCTCCAACACTCAAGTTAAAACTAAAATTACAAATTAAAATAAACCACACATTGTTTTGCTTATCGTTTACAAAACGTATCCAAACTACCTTTCAGCAAGTTATTAAAAGGCATTATCCACTGATGATGGAAAAAACCCAACAAACCACAAAACAAAACATGTCACACAAAATAAAAAAACATGTCTCAGGAGACCATTAATTTTTCATGGAAATCAAAGACAATTACAACTGATTGATGAACTCATCAAATATTAACATGGAAGTTGAAAGGTAATAAAAGGGCAAGAGACTTATGCATATTCAATACACACTGAACACTCATGTAGCAATATCGTATAGCCCTGTCTTCCATCACCAAGTAATACTAGAGCAAAGGACAGATGTGGTGTTCGTCTAGAATTAATAAAGTGAGCAGGGTTTAGCTCTCTTGTCATTGCTTAATACTGGAAAGTAATCTGTCATTAATTTAAGATTTGTAATGGAATGTAATGTTGTTGGAGAGAAAAATACCCATGTGCACAAAACACTTGAAATTCCAAGTAAGTGCGGCTTTTAAGATGTTAGTATAAGCTGAATTCAATTCGATGCACTCTACAATTCCAAAATGTATCTTTCAAGGCAACTTCTAGTGAAAAGGAGATACAGCTCATCCTTCTTACTCTGTATTTTATGTCATCACTGCAATGATCAAAAGCAAGAACCCCGAAATTCACAAAAATGCAAAATATGAAGATTTAATTTAAATACTATAGAACAATTGAAAACATTAAGTGTGAACTCTGCTAGCTGATCAGCTACCACTTATTTAAAAGAGTACATCTATGGAAATACACTGATGATGAAGGCTTTCACTGTCTGTCTCAAACAACGTGACTAATAACATATTACATTTAAACAAAGTTAGGTTAACCAAAGCAATATGAGTTTTCAACAATAATTTAGTTTCAGACTACTAACTTCTCTTTGCTGTAAAAAACAGCTCTAAAACTGTTGAAGGCAATACCCATAACCAACATGATTAACTACAAAAATACTGCAGACATATCTGAAGAATTCACTGTAAAAGAAAGATCTCTTGTCTAAAAATATCTTATTGTATTTAGAGGACTACCTAAGAATTTTAGTAAACTATCAATAAATTTGAACAGTATCTTTAGCACACTGATATTGGATATTTCACACATATGACCATTTAACAAAACAAATTATTGTGAAAAAATCCAAATATGCCATATCTTAAATGATTATAGAGAATTTTACATTACACTTCCTTGGGTAGAATACTTAAAGAGTTACAATAATTTTATATATTTTTCATAACACTAGCTCTGATGTAATGAAATCCTAAAAATAAGAGAAGGTGGAGAGGATGTCCCTTTTTCTGAGAAAAAGTGAGCTCAGCAAAGCAACTTAAGTCCTCATTCCTTTCCGCCTGAGGCAAGATTTACAAAACAGCATTTAAGAAACAGAATACTTCCATGTTACAGCAATGGTTTGCTGCAAACCAGAAAGAGCCCAAGAAAAGCCAGATTAAGCAACAGTTAAAAGAGTCTGGAATCAGGCAAAATGTAGATCTAAGATAATTTACTTTAAGCTGCACACAGTCATGACTTAGAATTTCTAAGTTAGGAGAGAACACATTTGTGTTGGAGAGCACGAGATATTCACAATTGCTTACCCAAGATTCATGGTATAAAACCGTGAGGAGGTGTATGCTATAATCATAGTTTTGTCTTCTTAGCGGACACCTGAAAATGTATAAACAAAGTCAGTCTTCCTGAAATAAAGCCATTATAATACACCTATCAACAAAATGTTAAACTTGCCATCAAAATTTCTAATTAGTAATGTAAGGAATCTTGGTGAACTGTGTGTTTGATTCACATGCATTTCTGATAACCAAGAATAACATCATGAAGGCATGAGCATTAAAAAAATGAAAGAATGGGCACCTGCAAGTCAGTAGGCAAACATACAACATTTTCAAGATTATCAGAAAACATTATAAACTTTTTTGCTTTCTTTGGCAAAGGGCAATCCAACATACGTTATGTCTGTACTCCTGTAAAACCTGCTTTATTCTACCCCCCTAGACCTGAAGGGGGGAGGATAACTGGTGAAAACAACCATGAAATACAGCTCAGGACAGGAAATCTAGCCAAAACTTTAAGAAGAAAAGTTTAAGTCAATGTAGCTGTAAGTCAAAACAGGATCACCAGTAAAATTTCTTGGGATGAGACACAGTTCTGAAAAACCAGTGTATTTCTTAAAAGCTAGTCATCAAAACCTGTTGAGAATTTGATCACATTAATCTCTTCCTCATGCCAATCAACCACAACCTCCTCTTTCTCACACCCACCTCTTCCTGCATCCTCCTTCACTCTCCTTTTTGATGCAGAACAAACTGAATTACACGAGACTACATCTGAGACATTACAATAAACACTCATCTGAAGGACTATGGACTATGATTACTCTAGTAAACTTTAAAAAGGACTCATATTTCTTTCATAGTGAAACAGCCTCTGCTTAAAAGTAATCTAAATACCAGATTGGAAAATCCTGTATTAAAGAAACGCATACCACTCAAAGTCTGGGCCTTAAAATTTATTCAAAATAAAGTGAAATACCAACAGGCACGTTAAGAGTTTCTTCTGGGACGCAACACGAGACTATTCACAGATGCTCTAGAAGGTAAGCTCCTTGCAGCTACTCTAACATTTTAGCCACAAAGTAAGCCTTGCTAGGGAAATGAAACTTTTGGTAGCATAAGTGGTCCCAGTAAACTAGCTAGATTTCCAAGTCCAGTAAAAAAAAAATGCACAATTTTATCCATTTTCTATTTAATGTAGAATAAAATGCTGTATCATACCAATGGGGAAGAAGAAGTCTAATAGAAACATAGAAACACAAAAGACTACCAGCAATGTTCTTCCTACGACTGAAAGCAGCTGTGACTTAAAGTGTGTTTTGAATTTAGGAATACATATGTATTCTCTTAAACACTTTAGAATTCAATACAGAAAACATTTTTCCAAAGCAGCATTCTTAACATAACTGTAAATAACTACAGTGATTTGTTTACATCTAGAAAATCAAAACATTAAGAAGTGTCTGGTCACTCATAGGTTCTGTGTGGAAACATGGCAACTACTTCACAGACACTCCTAAATACAAAGCTTTAATAACTAACAATATTTAACAAATATTAGGTTTGACCTTATGCAATTTGTCCATTACAATTTTAATAGCTAGTAACAGGAGTGCTGATACGTTTAAGGCACATTTTAGCCTTAAAAACACATAACAGTTTACCAACACAACAGTTACTATTACTGGAACACAGCCAGGTCTTTCTACACTGTGACCATTCGTACAGGTGTTTTTTTCCTTCTTGTAACCGTACCTGTCTGTTGTAATTGTGAGTATATCCGTATCCTTACAGTACCGCTCTCCTACAAGTTTAATGAGCTTCTTCTTTGCGTGGTCATCCAAATTCAGGTTAGAAAGTTTAACCTTCAAGTACAAGAGAAAACAGTTTTAATTACTTGGATAAATCCAGTCTCTGCACTCTTGAAATATTTCAACATAGCTCCTATCAACAATTAAAAGGATAGCTATTAAGTATGCATTTGCAGAATTTCTTCGGATTGTATCACATGACAAACACAATTTGTTCACTGTTTTTTTTTCCACTACATTCTTTCTACTGCATCATTGCTGTGCTAAAGTATTGTTCAAAAATCAAAAAATCTGTATCAGAAAAACTTACAAAAGTTGAAGGGCCATGGTCCACACGCTGACCGTGCCTTCCTGGCTTGACTTCACCTACTGCATCACTATGGATTGGCCTGACAATCACCAAACTGCCGACTGAGCCTGGTCATCCTCACCAGATGTAATCCTGATCCACTGACTTGTCCTCCCCTTCAACATCAAACCTGCCTTACCACTATGAATCTGTCAGGTGATTACTGGGCTGTCGGATGGACAAGGTTACTACTACCAGGCCTGTCCTGCTCACCTTGCTCAGGTAACGGCTGCACCCTTATTTGGGGAGGCCACAGCCCCTGCCTGCCTTACCGTCCCAGCTCCCCTTCTCTTCCAGAACAGCCTACCCTCACTGCTGGCTGGCAATGCTCATCCTAATTGATGAGAAATGTCTTTTTGTAAAAGCCCTTTTCTTGACGCTCTCTTTCTCTAACACAGAAAGAATGCTCCAAGCTCCAAAGGGCTTCAGACATAACTTTCCAGTAAGCAGACAACTGCCAGTGCACATAAGCACTTTACGACCATGACTAAGCTGAACGGGATAATCCAGCCCAAATGCCCAGAGTTAGCCTGCTTAAATCAATGAAAAAAAATAAATAAATCCACCATGTAGTACTTTTTGCACTGTTTTAAAAACGTGGTGCTTTCACAGTTGCATCATGCGGCTGCCATACAGCACGAAATTTACTGTTAGGAGAGCTATGATTTTATTCCATGTGACTTGCTTTACCTACAAAAACTAAGAAGCTATCCAGTCTGTTGTTTATATTAAAGGAAGAAAAAAAAAAGTTGTTCTTACTAATCCAAATTCCTTTTTAAGTGAAAAATACTTATACGGTTACTTGCTTTAAAATGGAATAGCAACTCGACAGCTTATAACGGTTAGCTGGAATGCTACAGACTATATTGAATTTTAGAAAAGTTAGAGCTCCACAAAGAACAGCAGTTGATTTCATATCCTGTAACACTATGTTGTCAGGCACAATGTCGACAATTCCACTTGGGAATAGACTAGGATAAATTTAATAACAAGAAGTAGCAGCACTAGGCAACAAGAGATAAAAAATTTGCATCTCCAGTATTATATTTGGCAGAAAAAAAAGAACCTAATTTTTTTTAATTAAGATTAAAAAGGTTTGACTTTTAAACGGTATTTTAAGAAAGGAAATCTTACCATGAAGATCCACCAGAGAGTTTATCACAGTCTATAACACAGCACACGGTAAAGGTTCTCTCTTTGATACAAACTCAAGCACCAGCTGACCCAGTGTCATCTGCTTTCACCTTTAAACCCTTGTCTTCCCCCTCCCTAGGCAAATTTTGTTGTCAGAGGATTACTCAGATAACAAATTTATTAATGAACTCTAGTATCAGAACACGAGTAACTGAAAAAGCATATGGATAGTTACTCCATTGCAGCATAGTCAACCCCTAGTCCAACATCTTGTGTCTCAAAAGCCACATTTAACAGAAGATGTTTTACACATTTTAGAAAGCAAGAAACTCACATACACTCACCGCCTGCCATTTTTAATGGGAGGAGACTCAAGGCTGCTTGAGCAGCTGGGCTCTTCCCCCTACCTGTGATCCCATACCCAGCACTGACCTGCAAATGTTAGTGTCGCCCCAGTCGAGATGACAGAATACGAGAGCAAGGGCGGGGGGGTCCAATGTGTGCCTCCTCTGCAGGAAGTCACAGGCTTCTATTCTCACAGATACACTCAATTTCCTTTTATCTCTAATGCATACAAATTTGTGAAAACTTGCTTTCTTGGCCATGGATCTGAATTAGGAGACAAAAGACTAAACTCTACTATGCAACGACTGTGAGGGGATGGTGAAGCTGCTGCTAACAGTGGTGTGAAATGCATACTGAAGAACAAATTAAATTTCAGCCCAAAAGATTTTACAAGATAAACGGAAAATGGAGACTCCTACAAACAAAATTAATTAAAGCTGCTGTGATTAGATGTCATATGGGTATCATAAGCATGTGGTACTTTACCTTCTATACTGACAGAGTAAGAAAAGAACCATCACTGATCCCACCACTGCTACCACTCTTAATCTCAATCTCATCTCAAAAGGCATGTTGTTCAAAAGCCACAGCACAATCCTTACTTTACTACCATGAGGACAGGTGAGCACTGGAGCAGGCTGTCTCGAGAGGGTGTGCGCTCTCCAGTCCTGAGGGTTTTCAAGACCCAACCAGCTCAAGTCCGAAATAACCTGGTCTGATCTCATACCTACATTACTTTGAGGAGAAACTCAGACTGGAAAACTCCTGAGCTCCCTTCCAACCTGAAGCATCCTATGATCAGAAGGCAGCTGCTCCTCCTGCATACACACTGATGCCTGGAGGCCTGTCAACTTAATGCTTACTAAAAGTGCCACATTCATATGACCTATCTCTCAATACTTCTGCATTTCTAGGGTCTATAAATTAGCAATAAGAGTCTAAGCTAGACATTGAGAACAAGGGCACTTACAATCTTTTCTATAAGTAGATTCTACAGAAGGTACACTACTTGTATCAGAGCTTAAGTCTTCATTATCAAAACACATGAATAACCTTATAATCCCAGTTCCAACACTTAAATAAATCCACTGCTGCTTATTCAGACATTCATGTAAACCATTTCGCTCCTTTCCTTACAACATATCGTATTTGCACATGTTTTGAAAAGAAAGCCCAGAACTTGGAGTTTTGAAGCAAAGGCTTTTACTTACTTTTAAAGTCACCACTCTTGCTTTGGGATTACGAATAGACGTCCCTGCAGAAACATAATCTACTGTTTCAATTTCAATAGGAAAATGCTGTTCACATTTCTCATCACTGTCCAAAGCACTTGGCCATTCAGTGCAGAAATCTGTATAACAAAAGAAAAACACTCCAAGTAATATCTTCTGATTTATTTTCAAACTTATTCAAATATATCTTTTAAAAGGTACTATTTATAGAAACCATACTCATTTGAATAATGGCAGGATCTCTGCTAGATTTGCTCTAGTATTTCAATGTCTGTCTTTGTATTTGGTTCCCCCAAACAGGATGCAGTACTCCAGAAGCAGTCTCACAATCACCAAATCGGATCATAGGAAGGGACCTTCAGCAATCATCTAGTCCCAGCATGGGCAAGGCCACTGTTTGCTAGACAAGGCTGCTCAAATCCCTGTGCAACCTGGCCTTCAACACATCCAATGACAGGACATCCACAACTTCTCTGGGCAAAGTCTTCCAGTGCCTCACCGTGCTCATTGTAAAAAAAAATTAAAAAAATAAAAAATAAATTCTTCCTCATGTCCAACCCAAATATCTACTCTTTTTCAGTTTAAAACTGTTTCTCCTTGTCCTGTCACTACAAACCTTGGTAAAATGTCTCTCCCTGTCTTAGAATCCCCTTTCTCTACTGAAAGGCCACAACAAGGTCCCTTCAAAGCCTTCTCCAGGCTAAACAAGCCAAACTTTCTCAGCCTTTCTTCACATGCCAAACAAGCCAAACTTTTTCAGCTTTTCTTCTCAGGAGAGGTATTCCAGCCCTCTGGCTATTTGTGTGGTCTTCCTTTAAGAGGTCCATATCTTTCTCATCCTGGGGACCCCAGAACTGGATGCAATACTCATCAGAGGAAAAATAATTAATTTCCTGCACGTGGTAGCTACACTCTTGTTAATACAACTCACTACGCAGCCTTCCTTGCCACAAGGGCACACTGTTGACTCACATTCAACTTTCAAATGCCTACCAACTTCCACGTGGCCTCTTGTGTGAAGCTTCTTTCTTGCCCTTCTTGAAGGCAGCGAGGCAAAAATCCTCTGTTCCTCCTGGGCACTCTTCGCCTGCTTCCACTTTCTGTGTACTTTCTTTTTGCATCTCAGATCACTCGGAAGTTCCCTGCACACCTATGTTGTCCTTCTGCCATACTTGCTCAACCTTCTGCACACTGGAATGGACCATTCTTGCTCTTTTCAGGAGGCTGAACTTAAATATTCACCAGCTCTTGTGGACCATTTTCCTCCCCAGGAGAGTCCCTATGAGATCTGCTGAGCAGATTCCTGAATAAACCAAAATCACTCTCCTGAAGTCCAGACTGTAGTTCTAGTTCCACTGTCTGTCTTGCTCACTTCTCTCAGGATTTTAAACACCACAGATTAATGACCTCCACTGCCAAGCCCCCAACTTTCACATACTTGTTAAGTTCTTCCTTGTCTCTAAACTACAAATCCAGAGCACATCTCCTGGTCAACTTGCTGATCATCTGTACTGAGAACCTGCCTTCAATACACTACTTGCCTTCCTTACTTCTCTGAAAGTCTTAAACATGACCATCTTCTTTTTGCAACCAAGGCTGCCAGCAACCTTGGGATCTCCAGCCAGTTCGATACTTGTAAGTAGCAAGGGCAACACAGCACCTTCTCATAGACAGTTTGTCCAGCATCTGCATCAAAAAATCATGTGCAAAACACTCCAGAAACCTCCTAGATTGCTTCCATCCCATCCTATTACCCTTCCAGCAGATGTTGAGATGGCTTCCCCATGGAAACTAAAACTTACAGTTGTGAGGCTTTTTTCAGTTGTTCGTCTACTTCCTCTTCTCAATCAAGCAGTTTGTCACAGATGCCCACTAAGATATACTTTATGGCTTCTCCTCTGGTTCCGACTCTCAAATTCTTAACCAGTTGGCTACGGATCTCATCACAAAGCTCTGTATCTGAGCTGTTTCTTTTGGGCACAGGTCCACATCATCCCTGTCTGTACCTCAATCATAGAAACTTTCACTCTGCACTTCTGTGACCCCTCAGACTTCTAATTCCTCCTGTTTCCTATGCTGCATGCATTTGTATACAGGCCTCTTACCATACAGGCTGAGAGGAGACCTTAACCCTCTCTACAGCTACCTGGAAGTAGGTTGTAAGGAAGTGGGTGTAATCTCTGTTCCCAAGTAACAACTGACAGAACAAGAGGAAAAAACATCAAGTTGCACGAGGGAAGGTTTAGATTGGATATTAGAAAAATATTCTTCACTGAAATGGTTGTCAAACACTGGAATACGCTACCCAAGGAAGTGGTTCAGTCACCATCCCCAGAAGTATTTAAAAGACACATAGATGAAGTGCTTAAAGACCTGGTAGTGTTAGGCTAATAGTTGCAACTCAAACTTAAGGGTCTTTTCCAGTCTAAATAATTCTATTTCCTCCCTGTCCTCTTGTGCCTCCACGTCTCTTCAGGTTAACCTCCTCATACTGTTCTCCTTATTGGTTTGCAGATATGTTCTTGGCCTTCATTATACCCTGTATCTCCCCAGCAGATCTTGCTCTCACAGAAGGTTTAAATATTAATAGCTTTTTTTTTTTTTAATGCATGCCAGAATGGCTACTGATTGAACCCTGGTTTATTCACAGCTAATCTTCCGAGAACAGAGTCACATTTGTCACTTATTTTTCCCAAAACACTGAACTAAAAGTTCTCCAGTACAAGCAGGGCCTAACAGAAAAGTAAAATTGAAGTCTTACTGCTGTGCTGAAAATCTCCAAAGACATATCTGCTTACCACCTGTATGACTCAGTGCAGCAACAAGAACACATACAATATTAACCAAAGCATGACAAGTTTCGGGGTGAACCATGTCTCACCTTCTACTTCATCACACACAGTCACATTTTGCATTGCCTTAAAACTCCAAGAGAAATGTTCTTAAAAATGAGAAAAAGAAAAAAATATAAAACATGACAAAGCAAAACAAAAAAACACCTCCTCACCTTTAAGAGCTGCACAGTGTTTCTTAATTGCAGGAGGAGTGAGATGCAAAAAATTGGGAATCTAGAACACACAGAAGTTACCAAAATAACAGCTTTTTGTCTGTTCATAAATAAAGGAACATTACAAAAAATCTGATTACACCTTCAACATTTGTTAAGGTAGAACAATATGCTTAATAAAATATTCAAATAAGAAGACTCTTCTCAAGTGTGATTTAGCAAAAGACTTAAGTTAGTCTCATTACAAACATCACAGGCATGATAGTATTAATAAAATCTTCTGATCTGGTTCATTCATTAAATACATTTTTATTTGTTACCATTAAACTTAGAAATTGTGTATTATCCTATTTAATAATAGAAAACAGTATCCAATATTCCAATCAAAGCAGTGGAGTCCTAGTGCATAATAATTTTTAAAGTTACCAAACTCCAACAGCATGTGTCTCACCTTTATAAGTTCTAAGTTGCCTTCTTTTGGTGGAGGGACTCCTCTTTTCACTGGGTAACCCATTCGAATTGGGAGAGGTACAGCAGAAGGCTTAAATGCAGCTGCTGTTGGATAAACACTGCTCCAGTCCTGATCAACAGCCATTCTCTCAGTTCTGGGAGGTACAGGCTAAAAAATTGAAAACTATTAAAGTCGGATGGGAGATAAACTGCTTTGCAAGATAAAACAGAAACAACACACAAGTTATTTCCAGAATAAATTCCCACAGCTAGAAATTTCAGGATGCCTTTTCATCAAAAGTTTGTGCTCATCTGTAAAGGAATTTTTTTAAAATAGCCTCTTAAAGATTGAGTATAAGGCCCTTCCCAATCCTGAATTATAAAGAAGGACTTAGCATCTTCTTGCGTTGTGATAAGTCAGCAGGGGGAAGAAATGGAAGCAAACCAGTATTTAATTGCAAACTCTATTTCCTATAGTGCTGAGGCATTTTGTGGGGGCAAGAAAATGCATTTTAAAATTCCAGAATTCTGAAAGTCTGAACAAGTTCATATCACAGGAAATAGAAATTAATAACTCTGAAATTACTTGCTACAAGAATTCCAGTAGAGGAATAACATACTAATATATTGCAGAGTTAGTTTATATAATCCAATAACTGGTCAAGGTTTAACTCAAATGCTTTTTAAAAAAAAAAAACCCACAAGAAAACCTAAGTCACTGTTTCTTTCCCCAAAACCTTAATTTCTAATTTAGAAGGGTAGAAGACAGATATATGAAGTCAGATGGTCTGACTGCTTTGGTGTATCATTAAATCTGCTCTTGGAAGTTAAATAAAAATTGAATACATGCCAGGTCCACCTCTACTATTTGCCTTTAAAAATCATAACACATAACATATTACTTCTGAAATTGTGTGGAATAAATTGTGTGGAAAATTTTCAGCAATTACAAGTTTGGTGACCATTCAGATATCAGTTTTAACTCCATTGTGCAAGAACAATTTCACTTATGCACATTAGCAGACTTTTCAATTAAGCCAGAAAGCAACCACTATGAGTCCTCTAAATTCACACCAAAAACAACGTTACAATGTCTAACTTTATTTTAAATTCAACTTCAAGTTACTTTTAAGATCTGCAGTATACAGTCTCATGATAATTGTTGTTATTGTTAATGTTTTTCCTTTATGAGAACATGGCCTGAAAACAGCTGGGAGATTTAAGATGTGAGATGCTGGTTCTGGAATAGTCACAGTGGATTATTTCACCAGGTTTTGCCTGCAGGTTCCTCTATAAACTGTACACACAGCTTAGAAAACTTTGTTTCAGACAGTTCTGAGTTAACTGCAAATAGTTTCAGTACTTACTGATCTTGTGAACTGTGGTGCTTTGTCTCTTCTTCTTGAAACTGAAAGAAATGTTTTCAGTACAAATTATTATATGGTTTTGTAGGGAAAAAAATGCAGCAAAGTCTTGTACGGGATTTTTTTTTTTCTTTCACAAAGACAATGGACACCAATATCTCCTTGTCCTTACATGCAAGAAGAGTGAGATCAGATACTCACACTGCAGATTGCACATTTGTTTTGAAGCTTAAGATTAAAAAAGGCTTGGGAGCCATTTCATCTGTCTCTATCCCAGAAAAAAATTAACAACAATTTAGTGGTTACATGTCTAAATGCATTTTGCTAGCATCATTTATTCCAGCTTGATGATGGAGGAAGGAAAAATCAGATGAGTGAAAGTACACTTTTGCCTTCCTAACTGCGCTTCCTTTTCTCTTTCCCACATCTGTGAAGTTACAAATCACTCTCCACCAGCAGTACAAGACAGCTAAACCTAACAGCTCACTATTAACCAAAAGGAGAATCCCATGATTCTCCCTTCCTTCTGACAGCACATCTTCATACCCTCTTCCGTGCCACTCTCATCTAACCTCTGCACAAACAGCACATCAAATTGTTTTTAGCAGGCCTGAGTCACCATTTGGCTCAACTTTTTAGCCAACTGACTTCAGTTGGAGCTGTGGCTGAGGGGCTCATAGGGATGCATGAAGATACCAAACATGACTAAATTTTTCATTTAAACAGAGATCTTCAGTTCCTTGTCTTCATTTTCTCCACTCCCTCAAACTCTTAATTTAATCCCTTACAACGACCTCTCTTTGCCACCTCACAAAAGATAACACCAAAAGGTTTTCTAACTGCCAGATAAACAAAGGTGAATCTTATTGCATTTTCTTTCACTTGCCCTAGCGAGCTTTGGTTTTTTTGTTTCTTTGATTTCTAGTTGTGGCCACATTACAATACAGTATATATTTAGCAAAAGAATACTGGATGGGATTTAGGGGTAGATGTTTGGGTTCTTCTGGCCTCATTCATTTGTTTTACAATCCTACCTCACACAGGCCTTGGAAAAACTTGTTAATTTCACAGCTCTTTTGATTTTCTTATCTAAGTACCTTATGAATCCAATTCTGCTCTCCTTACTATATAGAAATTTAAACTGAAAAAAACACATGGGGCTCTGCAACAGCTAATACTCAGCATTCTTTTATCCCTTGATCTGCCATTATTGTTGTGCTTTCATAGACACACTTTGTTCATACCAATCTTAGGACTTCTCTTGCAAACAGCTACAATTTCAGGTCAGGACAATTTTTACTCCTGAAGCACCATAGGCTTCCAACATCAAGCATCACTTAAAAGCCCTTTCAGCAACCTGGTCTGCTCCTGAATCTGCAGATCATAGAATTACAGAATGTCAGGGGTTGGAAGGGACCTCTAGAGATCCTCTAGTCCAACCCCTCTGCCAGAGCAGGATCACCCAGAGTCAGTCACACAGGAACGCGTCCAGGCAGGTTTTGAATGTCTCCAGAGAAGGAGACTCCACAACCTCTCTGGGCAGCCTGTGCCAGTGCTCTGTCACCCTCACAGCGAAGAAGTTTCTCCTCACGTTGAGGTGGACAAACGTTGACTCAGCCTTCAGAAAAACCTTGGTACGACTGTGACCAGCACTTTCTCTTCGCACTCAGAACACCCTGAACAGCTGGGCTTGAGGCCTGGCAGACTGCTCATCAACACCAGAGGTTTAACACGAGCACACACCCCTTAACAAACGACGAAAGCCTCATTTGGAACACCGAAAACCAGGCGATGCGCTGTGGGCCCGCTGGACCGCTACAACTCCGAGGCGAAAACCCATCTCGCAAACACCGGTTTGCTCACTTCGTTCTTCAGACTACTCACAGCGTTTGCGCTGCCAGAAATCTGTACCCTCCTCCAAATAAAAAGGGGGAGGGTTATTTTTTCTTTTTTTTAAAAAAAAAGAAAAAAAACCTTTCTGGTAAGTACCTGCCATTGCAACGCCTTTTCCAGCGCGGCCTGCAGCAGGGCGACCTGCCCGAGTTCCCCGCGGCCCCTCCTGGCCCTCCCACGGCTGCACCCCCGCTCACCTTCCCTCTGCTGGCCTGCCCTGCTGCTCACCGCCGGCACGGAGGAATAAGCCGCGGCCCCCCCCGCAGCACCGGGAGAGCACAGCCCGGTAACCCACTCCAGCCCGCACCGCACCCCCCAGCGGCGCCATCTTCACCACGCCGTGGCGGCCTCACGGCGCGACGGAAGCCGGTTTAGGCCAAGGCAGTTGGAAAGGCGCACGTAGCCGTTCCCCCGCCCTCAAGGAGGGGGGAAGGTGCGGGGCGGCGGCTCTTACTGCCCCTGAGGCAGGAGGCCTCGCTTCCACCTCCGCCGGGGAGGGGCGGGGGAAGGGGGGAAGGGGGGGAAGATTCTGCGCATGGCTTTTTTTTTCCCCCAAAAATCAGTTTTCACGAGTGAAAATGTGAGTGTTCACAGGGGTGTGCAGCGACAGGGCGAGGGGCAGAGGTTTTAGACTAGAGCAGGGTAGGCTGAAACCAGGTGTCAGGAAGAAGTTACTCTGAGGGTGGTGAAATGCTGGAACAGGTTTCCCAGAGGGCTGGTGGAGGCTCCATCCCTGGAAACATTCAAGGTCAGGCTTGATGGAGCTCTGAGCAACCTGATCTAGTTAAAGATGTCCCTGCTCACTGCAGGGGTTTGGACTAAGTGACCTTTACAGGTCCCTTCCAGCCCAACACATCCTGTGATTCTATGACTTCTCAGTCCCTGCATGCTCTTGGTACCCCCAAAGCGATACGGGCTCTTCGGTGACCCCTCTTCAGTGAAGTTTGGTGGATTTCTTCAACAAAACACAAATGGATTCAGCCCTGTAGTATGGAAACAAAATGATTGTGCTGCTCTATGTGTAAACCTGGACTAGGCAGTGCTGCTTTTCTTAAATTTCAGCTTTTTTTTCTGCTTCTTGGAAGCACCTCTTAGGTGTAGGTGTTTGGGTTTTTTTTCCTTTATAGCAATGTGCTTGTATCCCTGGCCACACTGAAGAGTTCCTGGCTTGAATCTGTTTCAAATTACAACATACCTGTAATTTACCATTTCAGTATTAATACAGTGTGATTATTAATACTACATTTTGCAATGACTTCATCAACTGTAACATGATTGCTGGCCAGAATGCATTCTAATGAATGATGGATAGTGCTTAATTACTAGTGCTAATCATAACAGAAACCCTTAATGACATAAACCTTTCAGTTACGGGTTACCACGAGATTTGTGTTAATTCTACAAATTTTGCATTATGGAAAGTCCATCCTGTTTCTAACAGCAGGTGTAAAAAAGAAGACACAAGATGTGATGAAATTCTTAGTAGATGTGTCTGATAATTGCTCTGAATTAATATTAATTAATTGAACTCTATAAATCTTTACATTCCGAAGGAGTTAATTCTGAAGCTAAAATGCCTAGAGAACAAAAAGAGGTAGCCATCCAAGTGAAGATTTGGTTTCGGGTGCCCAAAGAGGTTGAATCTATCCGGAAATACAGAACTGAATGTTACTAGTAGTAAAGTGCCTGGACATGCCTCTGGAGACAGAGAGTATATAGACTTAATGCTATACATGAGGGATATATAAAAGTTTACTGAATATTTTATAATGCATTCAGAAATATCCCTTATAAATAATAACTGTTTTTCCAATTAAAATATGTTATTGCATCTTCTTTTCCAAATATTTGTCAGGCACATCCTATTGCTTTCACCATGATGTGTCATTTTCGAGGTCAAGAGACACTCTCTAAGCTCCTTGCAAGACAGTGTATGCACATGAAGACAAAATAGACAGTGGTGTTAATATGTAAAATTTGATAAATCTTTCATTTGCATTAATGCTTAATGTAGTGAATTTTACAGCTACTGAACAGTGACTTAGGCAGCCAGACTGACTTGAAGTTCTGCTGTATAGTCTCACTGGAACATTCTTACTTAGAAGGCAGTCTGAATTTTGTCTTGTTTTCCACATTAGGGTAACATAAGACGAGATATTCTGTTGTTGAAAGCATGTAGTGTTGGTAACAGAACAAGATCCAGCTGCAGGTGTTATGTGTTAGCTAGGAGTTCCTGTTTCATGTGTTCAGCATGGGTCACTTGCACATATTGGGTTGCAGTATCAAAAGTTACTAATTTATTTTAAAATCCTCTTCATTTTTTGCATGCTTTTCCTAAAAAGAATCCAGTTAGTCACGATTATTGTTTAAACGTCAGCTTTCAGTCTGATGGTCCATGCTCATATTAAATTCTACTCAAGGTAAGTAAGCATCAAATTGTCTACTTTCAAAGGTGTGTTTTTTAAAGAAACATTTATGGGCTGTTCTAGTTGCTAGAAAAAACAGCTCTCCAGAACTTCAACTTCTTCCAGAATCCTGTCAAGGCAGCCTCTTTTTTTACAGCTACTTTTAAACAGATCAAATTGTCTCTAATTACAGATTTCTTTGTTTAGATTTCTTCTCCAGCCAAGCTAAACACAATCTCAGATTTCCAAAAGGTGGGCAAAACTGAAGTGCCTCAGATCCAGAGTGTCTTTGCTGAAATCATAATTTTCAGCTGATTCATTACATGTTGTCACTTGTTTGTGAACTGCTGACGCTATAGCAGTACAGAATTATATGAATAGGCTGGCAAATGCATTAGAATGAGAAGGATCTCTGCAGCCACCAAAGTTTGCTCAAAATCTTCCATCAGGACTCTTTCTCCATTCCATCTCATCTGTCTTTCCAACAGATATATACGTACAATATCCTGTCCTTGCAGTCAGAGCTGATTTTTAATAAAAGGAAAGCAGAGAAAAACCTCCCAGCAGTGTTTTTAGTAGGTGCAAAGGAAATTGTTTGAAATAACATATTTCTTATTCTTTCCTGGATTTGAATTATATGGTGTTTGCAGGACAAGATATTTGAGTTCTTTGGTGTTTCCTCTGCTGTTTATGGTTATTTCTCTGTGAGGACATAAATCCATTTTTCTTGTCACTTTTGCTGTCATAATACTTGAGGAAGAATTACTATCTTCAAAATTGAAGAGTGAAACAAAAAAAGGGGAAATAAATACAGGTAATAATGATCCAGTATTCCTATGAATGACCATGAAATAAACCCAAGAATGCAATGCAAATACAGTCTGTCTCAGTTTTTCATGTGCTATCACTAGTTATTAAAAATTGCTGCACAGATTAAATACTTTATTGCTATTTATTATAGCTACTTATAACACTGGTTTTGGCAGATGTTACTGCTCAGTTAATACACGTCTGTGGTAATTTATTATTTAATCTTTCTTTCATCCTAGCGAGCTTTTCCAGATATAAAAAAACCCATATGTGTAATCTGTATTATTGCAATTGAACGCTTCATCTGAATAGCTTTTCATGAACAATAGCTTAATATTGTCTTGAATAAACTAGTTAAGATTAAACAGATATTCATGACACTACTGCTGTGGCGATCCAATAACAACCACGTTAAACTTGAAATCAACAGACCTATAGACTGGCCTTAGAAATGTACTTTTTTTTTGGTGTACTTCTTTAGCATACAACTGTTCTTCCTTTATTCTGAGATGCATACACATATTGAAAAAGTTACAGTACAACTGAAGCCACTTCATTCTTATTCAAAACTATGATTTTGCATTAAAATGGTATGTGGGGAAGCGGAACAAACATGTTATTTAGAAACTCAGATAAGCAGAAAGATATTGGAGCTGTTAGATAAGTGCGCATTCTTTTCATAGTTAAATTACAGATTATGTTACCACTATTTTCCCTTTTCCATTCTTGTGATTTCCCATCTCCTTAAGTGAAAAAGCCAGCATTTATGAGGGCTCTGTCATCTCTCTCAGTAAGATATTACAGTTCCTCTTTGATTTTCCTGGTCAGATTCAATTTCACATTCACCATTCAATAAGCAAAAATTTAGTGGTGAAAGAGGAAATTTGCTTCGATGTCTGAATCTCACCCCTGGTTAACATTCTGAGTGCACAGAGCAGTGCCACTGGAGTTGCTAGGCAGCTATATACCCTTCTGCCTGTACTAAAGCTGACTCAGACTGGGATTAGTTTGGTTGGGAAGGCACTGGGCCAGCCTCTCTGCGATCATGCTCTTTAAATCTATGCAGAATAAATTGCAGATACTGAAGCCTGACTTTCTGGTCATGTTGCACATGTGCAATGCATGTTATATACTGTAGAAGCAGAAAAGGATTTAGAACTACCAGAGAAAGTAATATACAGTTGCCTTTAAAAAGTTGCAGGGATTTGCAGTAAGAAATAGATTTCCTGCAGACGATATTCTCCATTTAGGGAAGAATTACTGCCTCAGTCTCCAGATTAGTATGTAAAGAGAAGGTAATGTGCACCTTTTACATAGAGAACTTCAAGTTTAGTTTGCTTGTCTTTAGTATCAGCTTAATAATCAATTAAAGGTTTAATATCAGCTTGATAATCGAGCTTTGTGTGAATCTTTAAATAAAATTAACAGAATGTCTTAATTGGCCTTTTAAACTCCTATGGGTAAATGTAAAAATGTGTAACTGCACTTAACCTTAAAGGACCATTACTATCTTTCCAAATTCTCTCTTCAGTTATAATACATAGTTCTTATGTAAAAAGCTTTTCTTGAATCAATAGTTATATTTTGATCAGTCCTTTCAAATATACTTGTAATAAGCATCCACTTTTAATGGTATTCTGTTACAACCTCCGTACCAATAACAGTATTCTTCTCCTTCAGTGCATCCCTAATGATTTAAACAAACCCAATAAAACAACACTGAGACACTTAATATAATTGAAGATAGGAATCAAGTAACAGTTGAGGTTCACTGTACAAGAATTTATATTGTCTCTTATAATTTGAAGGCTCTCTGTGACTGCTATTTGATACCTCTTCATCAATTAGAATAGGTACGATATTTCAAGCAGTAATTTTGTCTTCCTTTTATGCAACATAAGCATATCAACAGATACTTTGCCCTGTGTGGTAGCAGTTTATTTTAGGTCATACAATTTATTTAATGTTTTTAGTCTAATTTATCCGGGTATGAAAAATAGTGTGGGTTTCTGTGAAGATGTGCTCTGATTATAATTAGTTTAAGACATCTGCTGAGCTAGTAAAGCACTAAACTTAAAGACCAAGCACACGTTAAAGTGCACACCAAGCTGGTCTCTATTGTCCAGGTAGAATAACATGAGAATCAGCAGAATGTGGCTTCAGCATTGTAAAAAATAACTCTCATGGAATGCATTATAATTATTACTTGATTTATAATATTGCTTAAAATGGCAAACAGGATCAGGACCCTATGATGCTGGCTTTCAATATATAGCATATATTGGCAAGTTAGAAAAGGCACTCTCATGATATAACTTTCTCCTTGTTCTCAGTATTTCGATTTAACAATTTCCTTCTTTCTGAAAGCCTACTGACAGGGCAATATACTGCATACATTGTCACATTTTTTTCATCACAGTTCACAATTATTGCTGCGCTCAATGGGATCAAGAGCAATCATGCCTAACACTGTAACATCCCAGGGCTAGTTCCTTTCTGCTGTGAATGTCTTTAACTCTTAAATATCAGATCTCATTTTGCTGAGCCAAACATTGCTTTTACCACTCAACTATTAACCAAACAGATCACTGCTCTGTGCAAACAAGAGTGCTGTACACTTCCCTAGCATATGCAGCCCATGATGGCATTGGCACAGCATCTAGCATAAATTAGTGCACTTGAAACATTGCTGAACTATGGCCCAAAAATAATGGAATTTAATACTTTTCACAGTTCCTTCCTACAGAGGAAACAATACTTCTTTGTCAACTCTTTCTCCTGATTCTCCAGCTTTTCTCTCCCCGCTTTGTGTGGCAACATAAAGTAGCAACAGGTTACCAAGCTAAGAGACCGAGGCACAGAATACATATTCTTTGTGGAAAAGTGAAATTTATCCTGAAGGATTGTGGAAGTGATTTGCTTATCTGAGATTTTTCATGCAAAAAAAAAGAAGATAAGCTAAACATGGCATGCTTCCTGAAAGTGGAGAAAAATGAAAATATATGTAGTTATTAAGAGATGAGCACTGGACTGCTCTGCTGTTGATCCAGCAGAGCTCATGAAAATGAGAGAAAAACTTAGAAATAAAGATTCTGAACATTCTGATATTTTGTGTGAGAACAATCAGACAGATAGATTCATTCCCACTACCATTTTCCGTATTTCAAGTGTAAGGATACTAAAGTCTTGGTCTTCTGTGAAATAAGGAGTGTTGACTTTGAAATAGATGTTTTACTGAAGTGATGACATATAAGAGAAATTGCAAAAAAGCAAAGAGTTAAGAGTGAATAAAAGTAATTTCTTCTGTTGGTCATCACTCACCGTCCTGAACCATATAGCAGTTATGAGTTTGGCAAGATAAAAAGGTAAAATACATGATCTTGGGAGGCATTCACTCTTTTTATATCTATATAATGTAAGGATTTATCTGCTGTTTATAACCAGTGACCTCTCAAGTTTGTAAGTCTGCTTTCGAAATATTGACTTAAAAGACAAGCTGTTCCTTAGAACTAGTCCAAAGGGAGACAGGTGGCATGTTGTTCTTGGGTTTCATCTCTATGAATGAAAAGTGTAACTGTTTGTTCTTCCTGGACAGAGACCCTGTAACGAATCATGCCCCAGCTAGCCTTGGAATGGATTTATGATTGCTAAACTTGGAATCATAGAATCGGAATTGACAGAGTTGGAAAGGACCTTAAAGATCATCTAGTTCCAACCCCCCTGCCATGAGCAGGGACATCTCCCACTAGATCACGCAGCTCAGAGCCCCATCTGGCCTGGCCTTAAAAACTTCCAGGGATGGGGCCTTCCACCACCTCTCTGGGCAACCTGTTCCAGTATCTCACCACCCTCATGGTAAAGAACTTAACTTGGTTGGAACAGGCGGCCACACGCTGTGTGACAGATTGAGGGGGAGCAGAAAGCAAACAGATGCGGACTGAAGATATGGGGGAGGACCATCTCACCTGATCTCAATGGCTCATGTCCATCTCTTGTCTGACCTCTCCAATGAAGTGATGATTTCACACATAGCCCTGAATGACCATCAGATAGTACCAATTTATAGAACAAGTTTTCAGAATTTATGTTTCAGTTTGTAGTATTCATAAAGGCGCAATGTATTCAGAAATAATGGATTGTACAGCACATTTAAGCATTTTATGGGGCCAACATTTGGGAGCACTCTTCTCCTTCACTCACAGTGCTGCTACCTGTACTGTCCCATAGTGTTTTTATATCTTGCTCACTGGCATGTTTCTTTGCATCTGAAGTACTTTCCATACTCACATTCAACATCCTGCAGATGCACTCACCTTGTATAAAGACACACTAGCCCATAACTCTTTAATGATATCAATCGTAAATAGAAGTAAGGACAGGAGCTGGCCCAGTTTCCCAAGCAAACTAATCTGAAGAACAATTTCGAAATGAGGAACTCCCTTCTTCTTTTACCAGAATTAATGGAAGGAAACCTCATACGTGTACCCAAATCATGACACCACCAACTCCCCGCCCCCCGCGAGGAGGGTGGGGGGGTGGTGGTGTCATGATTTGGGAACTCTTTCGCACGTCAAATGCTTCGTACGTTTCTGTGGGGGTTTAACCCGGTTCGGGGTTGGCTCGTAGTGCCCTGCCCGTGGAAACCGGGCCTTGGGAGACGGTGCGGGGGCCGGGCAGGGGGCCGGGGGCTGCCCCGGCGGGATCCCCGTGCGCTCTCCAGGGTACTGAATCCGAGGCGCGCCTCTTCACACGCTGCTGCACGCTGCACGATTTATTCCGTAACGGAATAAATTGAATTTATTATTTAATAAATAAATCAAACTATTGATTTAACATTACTGTATTTAATAACTATAACAATACATATTAACTAATATATATTATTTAATAATGAATCAAATTTATTGGTTAATAACTGAGTAACAAGGGGCAATCCTCGTTATCAGTACAGGTTGGGGGATGATGTGACAGAGAGCAGCCCTATGGAAGAGGACTTGGGAGTACTGGTGGATGAAAAGCTGGACACGAGCCAACAATGCACACTCGCAGCCCAGAGGGTAAAGTACATCCTGGGCTGCATCCAAAAAAAAACGTGCCCAGCAGATCGAGAGAGGTGATTCTGCCCCTTTGCTCTGGTGAGACCTCACTTGGAGTACTCTATCCAGTTCTGGAGCCCTCAACACAAGAAGGATGTGGATCTGTTGGAGCAGGTCCAGAGGAGGCCACAAAAATGATCAGAGGGCTGTAGCCCCTCTCCTACAGAGACAGGCCGAGAGAGTTGCAGTTGTTCAGCCTGAAGAAGAGAAGGCTTCAGGGATACCCTATAGGGACCTTCCAGTACCTGAAGGGGGTCTACAGAAAAGCTGGAGATGGCCTGTTAAAAGGGCATGTAGCGATAGTGTGTGGGGCAATGGTTTTAAACTGGAGCAGGGTAGATTTAGATTAGACATTAGGAAGAAGTTCTTTACTATGAATGTGGTGAAACACTGGCACATGTTGTCCAGAGAGGTGGTGGAGGTGCCATCCCTGGAGACATTCAAGGTCAGGCTAGATGGGGGTCTGAGCAACCTGATCTAGTTAAAGATGTCCCTGCTCACTGCAGGGAGGTTGGACTAGATGACCTTTAAAGGTCTCTTCCAACCCAACACATTCTATAATTCTATGAAATTGTGCTTTTAATATAGAGGTACTGCGCTTGCCCTATCTTGTCATTCCTATAGGCCAAGGACGGCTACTGGAAGTTTGACTGTGGGCAGTACCATTGGGTATATACAGTGCTCTTAATCTTTCCAGACTGAATATTGCATCTTCAAATGAAGGCACTCTTTGTCAATAGATATTGGGTTGTTTCTTCACAATGTTGCCCAGTGCTTTAGTGTGGAAGATTGAATAGCGTTGTTCTACCTGCCACTGCAACCAGCATTTCTTCTCCTTTCATTGCACAAAATGGCAGTAGTTTGTCTGGATAGGGTGGATGTTTGGGGTAATGGAAAAAAAGAATGAAACAGAATAAGCAAAAGGAGGAATACAATATAGTTGATTTCCATCTGGAATTGCTATATGTCTGGTTTCACTGTTTCTTATTTTAAAATACCTGTCTGTTTTTCTCCATCTTTATGGTCAAAGGTTGCTGAATAACTCTTTAACCAACCAGTCAAAAACAGCATTAGAGGCTTGCAAAAGAAAATTGCAGTCCATATGCTTGCAATGTGTATAAAATTTCAAAAAATGAAAAAGATGGGTGTGGTGGGAAAAGACAGGTGAATTGATTTGGAAGTTGCTACTAGTTCCCCCTGTAATGATCATGTGAATTAATTAATTATTCTTTCCAACATGTGGATAGAATTTACTTAATTAGAGGTGGCATAACAACCATATTTAAAAGTATAAGATCTAGCTTAGGTCTTATACTAAGATCTAGTGTCAGATCTGTACATATATGATACATAACATACTAATGTACATAACATTTTCTTCACATCAGAGCTGTTATTAATTTAAGTAATTTCTTGAAGAACTGGTATTTTCTGTTTTTGTTTTTTTTTTCCAATAAGACATTTTATTTTCAGTTTGAACAGAGAGGAAAAAAAACCTTCATAACTGAAGGAGTTATCTTAATTTCTTACAGCAATCCCATCATGGAAATGAGAGATTTATAGAACTGTTGTATAGTACTCTGGGTCAAGCAGTTAGCCTTGTAGACCATCTCTATTAATACTAAAATAGCAAAGCAGTGCCAACATGCATGAAAGGCAATTTAGCATTTCAGATCTTCCCCCATGTAGTAAAATGCTACTGTATATTTTGTTGACAAGCTTTTAGGAGTGAATGGAAGCCCAGTGCCACAATCTGCTTGTTTTTCACATATCATCCTTCCAATATTATACTATACAAGTGGTTATAATTTTAATTTATCTTCAGCATGTCCTTGCAAGAAGAGTAGTGGTCTTCTTGTTGCACATTACATGGATTGCAAAGTGCTCTAAAGACAACTGACTTACCTAACATATTTGCAAGACAGATATTGCCCTGTTTTCAATCTGCAGTTCAAAAATGAAAAGTACAGGGAGTACTATTATGTGAACTTGGAGCTCAGGCCTATACGCCTTTGCAAGATACCTAAATACCCACAGTAAGCTTTGGTTTACAGTCCCTTGCAAGACCACTGACTAACCAGGCTGGGAAGCTCAAGCAGAAAGCAAAGGTTGGCATTTTGCCCCTTACAGACAGCCTGGGCATGACCAGTTCAAGCCACAGAGCATGCTAAATTTGTGCTCTAACATGCTCATTTCTAAGAAAAGATTCCATAGCTAAACCAGAATGGTACATGGCACTCAACAGTGTCTAGCTTTTAGGTATCCAGTTCTGGAAGTGGAATTCACAAACCCAAAGCAGATGTTCAAGAGCACTGTGTCCAGAAAGCTTAGATCCTGAGAATGGAATTTGAAATGAACAGAGGAGCACGGGAATGTTTTGCAAGTCTCATCTGGTTTTTACTGTTCAAAATCTTTTCTAGCATTTGGGTTCTGTATTATTTCTTTACATTTCTGGCATGACTGCTTTATGCTTTTCTTCTAAAATACAACCCCTTCAGGAGACAGTGATGGTGATATCAATGGAAAATGGGTTTGGTCTTGTGTTTAGGGTAGTTTTCTGAGAAGTGTCTCCTTGTCAAGAAGGGGTTCAAGTCTGCATCACAAAACCAGACATTTCTCTGTGCCTCCCCAGTTTGGCCTTTTGGTTCTAAGTTAGCATGCCTCCTGTGCCTAGTGCTAAGTACAGTGCTGTCAGTGCAGGGTAGATATGCTCTCTGTGGGCTGCATCAGGCACATCAAGATTAACCATGAGAAGAGAAGTGAGCCCAGCCATAAAACCCACACAATTGTATATGTGCAGTTGGAGTGCATTATATTCATGTATAATTTTACCAATGAAAACTTCAGCAGTTAGACATTCCTGAAATGATGCATTTCCATTTCATATAAGTCATAAATTAGTTAGATGACTAATTGCCTTATGAGAGTTTGACTCAAAGATCTGATATGCTACATTGGGGGTGGGGGGGAGGTGTGTGTGAAGGAATGAGTTCATGTCTTCCACAATTAACTCTAATAAAATCTTAACACTTAATAATCTTTTCCTTCATGAAGAAATAGGAGTTGGATGGTCTGGATTCTATTTCTGCAGCGGTTTCAGACCTGCTGCTATTACATAAGTTTCTGTGTTTGCAGTAGAGCTTGGTGCTACTTCTTCCTCAAAGGAAACTTACTTTAAACCTTAAAATATCCAAACCTTAAAATATCCAAGATAATTATTGTTTGTTTGGTTGGGGATTTTTAAAATACTCTTTTTTTTCCTGCATACTTTGGCTAGTTATTTAGACCTTGAATGATTAGGTTCAGGAGAGGTTAGAGGAGAGAACAGACACCAATTTTTGCATTTAGAAAATTACTGTCTGGAAAAGTTAATACAGAGCATAAAAGTGTTAATTGATGCAGAAAGTATGTCAAGGAAGAAGCATGAGCAAAAACCTGGAGAAGGATTTCTGTGGCTCCACTCAGGTCCTTCTCAATGACTCACCTATAGTACTATCTGAATACCGTATTCAGTTCTGTGCACAGTGTAAACTGAGTCACATGGCACGGTCACCGGTTAGAGCTGGACTGGACACTAAATGGATGACAGATGTTCTCTATTGATCCCTCTCGCATCCTAGAAGGGGAAGGGAAAGAGAGTAAGGCAGAGATACTTAAGGGGTAGAAGAAAACCCTAAGCCAGCTTTAATATAAACAGTAACAATAAAAAGAAAATATAATAATATTAATAAAAAAATAACCAAAACTCTACAGATATATACACAATCAGTATTGGAACTCCTCCAACGAATCATCACTGGTGCTGCAAGGAAGGCACCAAGGAAGGCCCAGACTGGACTCGGTGGCAGATGGGAACTCAGTTTAGGAATGCACAGATTGGCATCAAAGACAGAAAAGACAGAATTCCTCCTCAGACACTGGCCATAGAGGAAGAGAGCTTGACCCCCGTGGTCCCTCAGCTTTGTACTGAATATGACATACATGGAATGGAATACTTTGTTGGCCAGTTTTGGGTCACTTGTACTGTCTGCTCTCCCCTGCAAGTACCAACATTTTTATGTACTTAGGACCCTTTTACTTTCAGGACCCCAACATGTGGGCACAAGCAGTGATCTTTGTTTCTGTAGGAGCAAGTAGAAGCAAGAGCCTTTCTGCATACTATTCCACGGTATAACTATAAACATCAGGCGTTATCACTTCTAGAAGCAAATGCTGTCTGCAATATTATGCTGTTGACTTCAGAAAGTGCAGCCTACAGAAGGGACTGAGCTGAAAAGTAAAATCACTGAACAGAAAACTGGTTCTGTTGTAGCTGAAACCAGGTCAGGCATCCAAGGCCAGTATTCTGGAGGGGATGATTTTTAGGAAAGTAAAAACATAAGACTGAACAGACTACACTTATGAGAAGAATAAACTAAGAACATCTTTGTTTTCAGTGGTATGGAACTATAACTGGGAAACTAAGATCTGGGATAATCTTTCCAAGGAATGAGCAGTTATGATAAAAGTTAAAGACCATGTACAATGGCAACATCCCCCCACTGCCAGAACAAAAGATGAAATGGTTCCCTCTGTTTCATTCTCAGCTACATGACTGTGATCAAGTAGGAAGCAGCTTATGTTCATGGTGCTGTTTTTTTGGACGACAGTGTTTGATTTCTATTACAAAAAGGAGGAAAAAAAAAAGAGAAATAGCAGTATTCACTTTCTCCTTCCTCGTTCAACAGTAAAATGAGGAGTTTGATGCTAAAATGGTTATGTTTGGAATTCTCTTCCTCCCAAATTAATTAAAAAAAACCCCAAAACACAAAGTTCAGAAATGCAACAACAATAGAGAACTTCGATTTTCCATTACTTAATATAACATAATGAAGTGCTGCTTTTGGTTTTGCCAAAACTTTGATGGAAAAAACAAACAAATGAAGCTGCTTGTTTAGACTTAGTCTATGCAAGCCTGCTGCAGAGCCCCCAGCTAGCTATAAGCAACACTTAATTTAGACTCTTAAAAGACAGACAGTCAGGAAATGACACTTTTAACCCATTGCAATTAAGTGTATGCAGATAAGAAAAGGACTGGGAAGAAAAGGAGGATGGTCCTCAGCAAAATTAAGCTGTTGCTTGTGATTGCTGTTTTTGGTAACAGGAAAAAGCAGAAGTAATTCCTCACTGAAATCGTCAAAACTGTTCCCCAGTTCTTTCTCTGCCTTTTGCAGGGGCAACCATATAAGGCGGATGAAAGGGAGGGACCCTGCTTTACTCTGGGTGGAACTTGATAAGCTGGGGGCAGTCAGGCAGCCACTCCGCTCTCGACACCTCTCCAGGGAGTGCTGTGTGGAGCTGAGGGAGCAGCAAAGAGGAGGAGGAGGAGGAAGAGGAGTGAAAGGACAAGAGAAAGTAGGTACAGTGTGCCAGCTGGTTTCAGGTTTTTCTGTGCTTTGTGTCTGATGGTGTGGGATGCCTTGTTTTGATTAAGCGGGCTAGCAAATGTGTTTCAGGTGGCTTTGCAATTGCTGGGTAGCCAGCCATTGCTGCAAGCATTTGTCTAGGTAGTGTCAGCACCCTGAAATTTATGGTACTGAGGGAGTATGCTTATGATAGGTGTTTCTTATGTTCTTGTTGTAGATTGACTTGGATGAAGAGTTTGGTGTCTTAACTTTAATGTTCGGTTCTTCCAGCTCATGTGTATCTCATGATACTTTTAATATTTTTATATTTTCATAATGTTTTCATTGTAACTAAGCACTTCAAATAAGGAAGCTTTTTGTGACAGTGTGTAAGAGGTGAGGCAATACAAAAAAATGACACTTCAGAAAGACAGCTGTTCTCGGTCTCACAAAATGTTTAATATTGCTGCTAGTATCTGTGTGTTAGCAGCAATTTAATTCTGCCCCATGAAACACATATTGATCTAAAAGAGCCTTATTTTCTGTTCTGTTTTCTCTAAGTACTTTCTTGAGGGTAACAGAGTTATCAGCAAGTATTAAATGGCTTGAAGAAAATCAAGAGTCAGGCCAGACATCTTTGATCTTTTCCCTTGTAACAATATTAACCTCCCAGTGACAGTTATCATTAATGGTATCCTCATCTTTACACTTGAGAAAAATTGTGGGTACGGTGGACTGCAAAATCAGATTCTACAAGGTAACTGAAATAACTTATTCAAGTCTTAAAATCTTTCTGTCATTGACACTCTAGATAAGATCTCTTGAGATGTAGGTGCCGAAATTCAGAACCTCCATCAGGTGTGATTTGGGCAACAGCAAGTTCATAAATTCCAGGAAATTTTCATAGTTCCACCTATAATCAGGACACTTCAGGAACTGCTCAGCTTACAGGATTGGCTCTCAAGACAACTCTGCTGCTGTGCTAATGTTGCACTGTTTAAATAGTTTTAAACCTCCTTCTTAACAATTCAATTTTCAAACTTAAGATTTTGTTTTCCTCCAGAAGTCTTAACCTCTTTCCTTTCCCAGCCTCCTGCTACTTCTGGTGTCTAGCATGTGTCATTGTCTAATACATTTTTCTGATTTAGTTGCAGAGGCTGTGAGTGACAGCAGGTGACAGGCTGACAGCTCACACTCCGGTCACAGAGAAGCTCTGTGATAACAGCAGAAAGTCATCAGCTGCTGGAGAACACCCTGGGCAGTGAGGACATACAATACCTTCTTCGTGATTTTAAATATTGATCAGGGTTAGTAATACCTGTGCGTTGTTACAGAATGTCCTGCGATAGCGGAGAAACCGTTGGGCACCCCGTGTCTAGCCGCTGTGGACAGCTTCAGGGCTCTGCTTCCCAGCTTAGCAGCCTGAATGGGAACAGGAAATCTGCAGCGTTGCTGGAAGTCAGGGGGAACTTGAGCAATATGCAGTATTCCTCCGTGGCACTGGATCCAGAAACGCCGGTGAATAATGGAGCTGGGATTCCCTGCAACCCTGAAGAAGGCAGAAAGGCTGCAGCCCCAACAGAAAGTGAGGTCCACGGAGCCTGTACAACAAAGTGCTTCCATAGCCGTTACTTAACTAAAACTAGTACGCAGGGAAACGTCTACAACTTCCTGGAGAGACCCAGTGGATGGAAGTGTTTTATCTATCATTTTACTGTGTAAGTACCTACATAACTGTTTAAGAAAAATCTGAAACTGTCTACTTAATCAGCTAGAAATCATAGTACCTGAGCTCCCAGGCTGAAAACCTGTTGAGTAATCTCACTGAAGGCAATGGAAAAGCCAGTTTCTCAAAGGAGCAGCCGTTAATATTTCCAGAGAAGGGCTTTTTATTCTTCACATCATATTTGTCTTCAAATATGCACACTGTATATTTAATACTTCGGTAGGGAAGTCCTATGTGCTCATGGCAGTTTTTATTGCTGCCTTAGCTGCTTTACATTATTCTAGCTTCAGACACTGCAGTTTTTAGCATGAAATGTGAAAGGTTCCGCTATGATCATATGCGCCGTGTTTTGAGTCCATTTTCCTCATGCTGAAGTCCCAAAAGTGATTTGTTGGACAAACGTTTAATCATAACATTATTAATTTGAGTTAATTTATAGTCATGAACACATGAGAACAAATTTTGTAGCAAAAAGTTTTTTATTATGCAATGTGTATAGTACATGCAAGGAGGAAATTAAGACTTCCATTTGCTCCTGTGAAACAGTGGTTAATATATTAATACAGCTGTTACTATTTTCTTTGAGCTGCTTATTGTACCTGTCAAGTTTAGCAGAACCTCAATTACTCCTTTGTAGGCTTCTTAATGGAGTGGTATTTTGTCAGCTGTAGAAAGGGCCCAATTGTGCTCTCACTGAGGCAAGGGGAAGTTTTATGGGCTATAGTGGATACAAGTCGAGCCAAAAGTCCTTGCTTTTGTTATAAAATTAGCATATGTCCTAAAGAAATACAGCGTTGAAATTATTCTGTTTGTCTCAGATGAATTTTCTATGACCTGACTGCATTTTTGAAAAAACATTATCAGTTACTGCAGTCAGGAACTGCCCAGAGAAATATATGGCAATTATAAGGATGAATCATAACGCTTCTACTTGTCATAAAATAGATAATGTTATTAATACTTGCTTCCTTTCACCCCCCAAAATCATATATGAATTTTTTTTTTTAAAGGATTTTTGATTCATGAAAGTTTGCCAAGTAAAAGGATAGGGCCTCTTTGAAGAGCTATGCTTATAATGTATTATAATTCCTAAGGATTAAGCAGATGTAATTTGTATAGATTTAAATATATGAATAGTCATGATTTAAGCCCGTTTGAGGTTAGGATTTATAATCTTGCTAAAATGCATTTGTTTCATTATCTGTGTTGCTTTTATCTCAGACTAAGCTTGACCTTTAATATGTACTTATATTCTGCAATGGGTATTAAAATGAAGTAAAAAATATCTATACACACACTAGTAAATTGGAGAAAATACTAATATTACTACCAGAAAACTATTTTTAACAGTACAAGGATTTCTAAATTAAATGAAACAATATGTTAATTGACCTCTTTTAAAAGCTTTTCCTTTGAGATGGCTTGAAAAGAAACTTTTTAAACATAGTTTTTGGCCACTGTTTTGTCTTAAGTATATTTGTCCTAAAAATTACCCCAATAACAAAATGGTGTGTTTATTTATATGACAAATTTCTGTTTTGGAAGGAACATACTATACAATATTAAATATTAAACATTTTTAAGTGCTAATCTAGAATACAATTAATTATGTAATGAGAACTGCCCGTAATTTTTTTTTAAAGTTTCCCATGTTATATGTGTGGATTTGGAGTAATTTATGTAGAGTTGATCTGAGGCTGATGTTTACTATTTTCATAACAAATCCAATCTTCCAAGTATGTGGCTGATATTTGTGTAGCCTGGAGGAGCTGGATGTGCGGCGCCCTTCGTTGTCCTTTTGTCCTTCATATGTCACAAAGACTGCATAACTCATGCACAAACTTGTGGGAAGTTTCTATCCAAGAGGGACTGGAGTCTGTTCTGATCCGGAGCCAGTTCGGTTAGAAAGAACCTAACCTTCCAGAAGCAGGCAAGGCGAGGGAACAGCAAGTGCTCCAAGAGGTGACCTTCCTCGTGTGTTCTGAAATTACCAAAATAATCTCATCTCCTGTAACATTTGTGGTGTGCCTAATACTTAAAGGAAGTAAATACTTTAAAGGGAGTAAACCCATGCTTCTTAAGGAGCTTTGTAATGTGTCTTAGAAAAGGGAATTATTTCTACCTGATTAAATCTGGAATTTGTGTTATTTTAATGGAGTTATTCTAGGCTAAAATCGTGGTTTCAAAACAAAATGTTTGAAGGGGTGAGTGAGTTTGCATGAGAATTGCCCCCTCCTAGCCCTGAAAACCTTCTCTCTTGGGTAGTTTTCAGCTTTCCTGGAAATACTGTGAAAGTTGTTTCCTGAAATCCCCAAGAACAAAGTAGAGGATCTCACTGAGAAGTCAGAAAGAGGTGAGGGCTTGCGAAACAGCTGTGTCATGCCATAGCAATATATTGATCCTAACTGACCAGTTCTTCTGGCTCTGTAAGAGCCTTAAGGCATTGGGTATCAATATATGTTAGAGTCCAGCTGTTTACCATATGATCCTCAGTCCACAAAAAGAAGTGTGTGCCTGGCTTAAATTCCATTTCTGAGCTTGGCTATGCACTTGCTTAAATCACATCCCAATGTGAAGCTCTTGGGATATAACCCTCATATTTTATCTTTCGAATGAAAAGTACAATATGTACTGGTGATGAGCTGTGTATGGTAATGAAGTTATTTGGCAAGTCCACACATTTATTATTTAATAGTAAGTGGAGCCTTATTTATGTGATTAATTTATCTTTCTGAAACATATGTGCACATAATTGCAACTAGAATGGCTCAATTATAGTCTAAAATAATTGGCTGAAATGTTGTGTTCATGTAGATTTGAACTGAGTGTTGAGGGGGTGAAGTGAGACAGTTTTCTTATAATGAGATTATTGATCGCTGTTGAGATACCAGGTAGCAGTGACCGTGAACCAAACCCAGAATCTAATGTAGGTGCTTAAAGTGCTTAGAACATCCTTGTGGTTGGCAATGTTACTCTGCGAAGCCTTTGCAGGACACCTTGGCATGGACAAAGGGTGGAGAAAATGATCCAGCTTTTCTCCCATGTTTTAAGAGGCAAAGAGCCAAAAGTAGGACGGTGCAGCTCAAGCCTACTGTGCACTCAAACACTGAAGTGGTGTCTGGTAATAAAACAGCACGGTTTTACATGTGTTAGGGAGAAGAGGTAACTGCTTGCTGTTGTATGTTATTTTGTTCTCAGAGTGATAGAGGCCACCTTATGTCAGCCTGAGGCTGTGTCTACATCACAGTGCAGCCCTGTGGTGCATGAGCTCAGGTGCCGGAAAAAAAGCAACTGAGTTTGCTGAGGCTAACTGGCCTTATATCTCAGCAAGTAAGGTAGATCCATAGAACATTTTCACCTGAGGTAGGCCCTGTTGTTTTTATTCACTGCAGTTCAACTGCCTTGTCCTGTCTCTTCCACTTCTCTGAAACATTCAGTGACTTCTAATTCTGGTCTTTTCAGCTGCTGTTGGCTGGGTAGCTGAATTTTCCAGTTGAAAGCCAGAAGCTTAGAGGGAGCTTGGGTGGATAGCACTGGGACTAAGCAGTGAGGAAGCAAAGCAAATAGCTACACTGAGTCTGGAGAAACAGAAACAGAGAAGAACCTGAGTCTGAAAGACAGAAGGCTGGAAACTGAGGCTGGTGCCAGTGATGCTGAAACTAGAGGAAAAGCAATAGAAGAGCGGGTGTGCTCAAGAACAAGGAGACCTAAGCGGAAAGGACAAACCGAAAAGGAGCAGCAGCTTTCAGAGAACAGAAGGCTGGATATAGGCACAAAGCTGGAACTGTGGAACAGCTGGAAATGGTCAAGAAACTGAGAGACACTGGGAGGAAGAAGGGGTAGGAGATGGCAGCTGGAAGCTAGGAGAAAGAGGGAGCATGGAATTCATGAAGGGAGAAGGAACTTTTCACCCATAGGCAACTGGTTTGAATCTCGTCCAAGTCAATAGTGAAGAAGTAATGACTGTGGGGAGATACAAAAGGAGCTGTTGGTCTCAGTCCAGTTCTTAGCAAACGGATGTCAGCATCACTGGTGGAGTTAGCACAGCTGGAAGGCTTGCTGGCAGTCAGCAGAGAAACCACAGGCTGGTTGAAAAGGGAGGCAAATCTAAGACAAGAGGGAGGCCCCTGAGAGGGACTCTTTGATTGTGTTCTCAGGCCTGCCACTTTCTTGTCGTGTAACACTACAAAAGTTTAAGTGAGAACTTGCAGTTGTACTTTATGCTGCTTTGGCCACTTTTAAACAAGAACAAGGTCTAACACTCATTTAACAGGTTAGACCAATCTTTATATCCCATAACTTCCCATGGAATGGGATGAGCTGTTCTAACAGCCCATTGTTAGCAGACCACCTCCAGTTCTGCTCTCCTTATCCACCTTATCTGTTCATCTTGTTCCTGCCAGCTCTAGGTGTCCTCGGATATCCTTGAATCACTGAGCCAGTTCAACCTATTAAGCCAGCAAAAACCTAGGACTGCAGAAAAAAAGCGCGTGGTCTTCGGTCATGTTAGTAATACACTTTCAGCATCTCTAAGTAGTGTCTGCTATTGTTCTCTTAGTGCTCCTAGTGGATCATAATCACCTGTTAAATTTCATATAGCATTGTATGGAATAATTGTCAAGTAACACTGCAAATCAACTGGCAAGTACTGCAGACCACCTGGTTTGACTGCGAAACATTTCACAAATGCAGAGTTTGCCTAGCAACAAAGTCTACTCTCCGGGCTCCCTACTGATTTATGGGGGAACAACTCTAAATGGTGACTCAGAGAGAATAACGGCTATTGCTCCATATCCTTCCTAGAGGATGCTGTCTGTCTCCCTGTTGACTGCATGGGAAAGATGAGGAGGATGTCCTCCTTAGCATATGGTTTCACAAGACCTGGCATAATAGTTTACCAGTACCAAAAGGGGAAGGTTCCCTCTCTTATCTTTCTGTCTTCTCTCACAGCCACATGTTTCTCCTGCATAACGTGTGCTGCTTCTGCCACTCTCAGTAGACCTCCTAAACTCAGCCAGCTCACTGTAATCTAGCCCAGCAAGAAAATGAGTAGCTTTTGGTACCTTAAGGAGTTCCAGCATGTCAGCAAGTGGTCTGATGGTGCTGGAACCAGTACTAGCCAGTTGGCCAACACTGGAATGGGATGAGGGAGAGCTCCCCCTTCTGCCACCAGAGGACTGCAATGCCAGCTTAGTTTCATATGAAAACATGCCTGTTACCTGTCTCCTCCTTCGGGCTCACTCCCACAAGCTTCTTCATAGAGAGGCACGTGTGCACTCACACATGTTCCTGGCAACTTGTTGAAAAGAGCTCATCTAAGGAATTACTGTTGAGTAACTTGAAAGCATGTGTTCCTTGCAAAAATATGAACAGTCTCAATAACGTCGCTTGCAACTTTGGGAAGAAAGTACAGAAGATCAAGAATGTGTTTGTAATATGGGGCCTGGCTAGCTAAGGATGTTTTCCTTTAGAAAGGATTGTATGTACAGAAGACTGTTTCACCAGGAGAAGACAGTTCAGAATATTAGGACAAGTACAAATTGCAAATTTCTTGTATTATTGTTTCTCTTCAGGCTTTGCTTTTTTTTTTTTTTTCTTTTCACTCCCCTCAACTTCATTGTAAGAAATGCTGTATTTGTGTTCTGTTAATGCAATTGAAGAAGAGCCACCATTCTAGCTGATATTGCATTTTTGTTTAGCATACAACTGCTACTGATGTACAGAACAATAAAAGGCAAAAGTACAAGAGTCTAGTGGTTCCTTTTAATGACTGTGGGGCACTTGCCTGAGTATCATTCGGTTCTGCAAGTGTAGCAGCTCTCAGTGAAATTAAATATATAGAGAGCAAGTAAGTTAGCATAGTGTTTTCCTGCTTCTGTTTTTATCTGTAAATGGAGCCTATAGCCCATTATTTAAAACTGTTTATCTCAAAGGGACCATCAAATTCCCATTTCTGTCCTTTCCACAATTATCTCTAGAGTGCAAGCAGATATTTTGATTTTTTCCGATGATGTGATTATAATACGACCAACAAGAGCAATGACTAAAGTTTAGAGTAGTTATTAGGATATGACTGCTTTCAAAATTCTGTTTTTGACCTAGATGTCACAGCTTAGGTCTGGACATGATGTACTTTCATAAGGGTAAGTTAGGGCTTTTTATTATTACTATTGGTTTTAGGTTTGGGGTTTTTTTTGAAAGTGTAACAGTTACTTCTTTGGACATTTTGTACAGAAATTGAACTGACAAGTTTTCAAGCTTAGAACTACAGTAGCTGCTTCTCATCTGTACACTAGCTACAGAGAGATACTAACCTGATATCTTATCTACAGTGATAAACTTCAGGTACTGAAGAAGAGGAGTATTAAAGAAAAGAAACTCAAGAACTATTCATTTTATTAAAGTGAAATGTTCCTCTTTTTGCTTAGAGTTTCATGTTCAACTCAATGTGGTAGAATGGCTTAAGTTATTAATGGAGATACACTAATATTAGACATAATTGTCTTTAGGATTCTGTGCAGTTCCAAGATTTGGCTGTTCTAAGAATATGGGGAGAGCTATTAATTTTCCTAAGGAAATGAAGTTTATGCAACTACACTGTCTGAGAGCGTCTCTCTGAAAGTGCCGCCTTTGAGCCAGCTGGCAAGATTCAATTAATATTGACAGAAGATGAGACATGTCAGAGATATTATGTTTCTTCACATTTTGTTAAAATAAACATTTGGATAGAGGAGAGAGATTAATTAATAACCCCAAAGGTGAAAACATTTCGCTTTGAGGTCAATTAGATTGTTTGACACCAAAGAGTCTTTTCAGGAGAGAGATGTTACAAAAGCTCCTAAGGAAGAACTTTGATCTAAACATACTGGGCTTTAGGCACAGAATAACCCAACCACAGGGCACGAAGCCACAGGCTACGTAAGTTATATTTTCTTTTTTTTTTTTTTAAATTATTGATGACTTTTTCCATCATTTATGTAAGAAATTCAATCCATCTTATTCTAGAAGCTCAGTTTTGTAATAGACTGTGCAACAAATATGCATTAATGTCCCCACAGGCTAATGTTGTTTCTATAGTGAAAACAAATACTGCAGTGTGGCATTGATATGGTGCTATTGAAGGAGTTTAGTTACACTTTTGTGGAAAACCCCTCTGTTCTTAACAGAAACTAGTAAAATAAAAACATACATGCCTTGATGTTAACCTTACAATTCTTCATTAACTTGTGGATTGCACACGGTATCAAATTCAAGAAAAAAAAGTTTTTCAGATGTCTTCATGATCATCAAGCTGACATTAACTTTTTACTGGATGTATTTGCACAGCATCATGATATGCATGTATTTTTTTCAGTTTTTTAACTGAACCTGAGATACTTAAGTACTACAAAGAGGTTGGTATTAGTAATTTCTTGTCCCTGTGAAGATGAGTCATTGATCATATGCCTACTGGAATATGGAAGCTTGATTCCTGTGCCCAGGGAAGGGGAGGACATCCAGACATTATGGGAATGAGACATATGGAAGTAAGAGCAAAACATGACAAACAGAGCAACACAAACACTAGTGGAAGACACAGGCACTCAACTGAATTAAAAAGCTTAAATGCTAGGAATGGCAAGGCACTGAAAAAATGGTTTCTGTGAGATCAGCACTTCTGGTAATTGTGATGAATGCATGAATGTCAGTTCTGGGCTACTGCCAACTAAACTCAGAGAAAAGGCAAAATCCAGATCTTAGTGCTTTTTGAAGAGTTCTATATGCTTTGAAAATGTGAAATGCTCATTACTAATAGGAGCTGTGGATGTTTTAAAAGTAACATATTTCTGGGCAGTTGATTCAGAAAGTTGGTTTTAAGTGGGAGATCTCTTTGTGTGATGTGTGGCTCATGCTGTGGTTTGAACAGCATTGGTGTTAGCTGTTGATTCAAACTAGTTTGTGGTAATTTATATGTATGCAGGTGAAAGGTCTCAAGAAAAATACAGAATAGTAGTGCATATTTGTAAATTAGTTTTTAAATTTTCCAGGTTTTTAGAAATATTAGTTAGTTAGTCTGATTGGACCCAGTTGGACAACTTCATGTTACATACAACGGGGCTATCGGGCATCTCTGAATGTAACCTAGAATGAGCTGAAGAAAAATCTGAAAACAAATGTCCTCAGTATACCCATGTTATAGGTGAAATTTTCCTTTGGCAGGGGGCTTCAAATCCCTTAAAATATCTTATTCTGAGGCAAAAGAAAAAGTCAAATATGCCCAGGCAAGCTGTCTGTTAGTAGAGTCCAAAGCTAGGCAAGCTTCCATTAAAGCTTGTCTGGTCTCCTTCTCCAGTTCTGCTGAAACCAACACATTCCCAGACTATTTTCTAATTTTAACATATTGGTATTTTCAGCAGAAGAATTGTTCCTTTACCAAAATTTCCAACCAACTTTATTTTGGGTACGGTTACATATGTGTAAGCACAAGAGCTTTTGACAAAATTTAAGCCCTCAGGAGCCTGGAGATAGATCTATGAGAGAGACCTGAGTGACATCAAAATGCCTACGAAGACACACGGATTACCCTCTCTTTATGACTTAGTCAGAAACCCCTTTGGATAACAAAAATATGTAAGGACCAGGAATGAGATTTTATTCAGACTAACAAGAAAGAAGCATATAGCTATTCAAGTAAGACAGTATAGTACCATTTAGAAGAAAGTGACGTGGTTCATGCAGTCAGGAATGAGACTATCTTGCACTTTTATTGCATGTAAAAATAGAAATGCTCTCCTAAATTTCCAGTTGCAAACTAAACACTTAAAAAGCAGCCCATGCCTCTGGAGCTCCTCAAAGAACTTTCTATTGTCTAAAATCATTTATTCTCCCTCACAACAGACTGTCCTTAAGTCATCAGTTCCCGCTGCACAACTGTGTTCTCTATCAAGAAAAAGCTGAAGCTCCCACAGGTGTAGCTGCATATAGATTTACTTGGACATATGAGCCTCAATCATAGAATCACAAAATCGTTTAGGTTGGAAAAGACCTTTAAGATCAACGAGTCCAACCATTAACCTCAGTGTTAGGTCCACCACTAAACTATGTCCCTAGGTACCACATCTACACATCTTTTACATATTTCCAGGGATGGTGACCCAACCACATCCCTGGAAAGCCTGTTCCAGTACTTGACAACCCTTTTGATGAAGAAGCTTTTCCTAACATCCCATCTAAACCTCCCCTGGTAAAACTTGAGGCCATTTCCTCTTGTTCTATCATTTCTTACTTGGGAGGAGAAATGGACCCCCCCCTCACTACGACCTCTTTTGAGGTAGTTGTAGAGACCAATAAGGTCTCCCCTGAGCCTCCTTTTCTCCAGGCTAAACAACCCCAGTTCCCTCAGCTGCTTGCCTTAAGACTTGTTCTCCAGACCCTTCACCAGCTTTGTTGCCCTTCTCTGGACACACTCCAGCACCTCAATGTCTTTCTTGTAGTGAGAGGCCCAAAACTGAACATAGAATTTGAGGTGCTGCCTCACCAGTGCTAAGTACAAGTGGACAGTAACTTCCCTGTTCCTCCTGGCCATGCTATTCCTGATACAGGCCAGGATGCTGTTGGCTGCCTTGGCCACCCACCTGGGCACACTGCTGGCTCATGTTCAGCTGGCTGTCCACCAACACCTCCAGGTCCTTATCCACTGGGCAGCTCTCCAGCCACTATTCCCCAGGTGTGTAGTGTTACCTGGCATTGTTGTGACCCAAATGCAGGACCCAGCACTTGGAACTTCATGCAGTTGGCCTCAGCCCATCGATCCAGCCTGTCCCTCTGCAGAGCCTCCCTACCATCAAGCAGCACAACACTCCTGCCCAGCTTGGTATCATCTGCAATCCAATCTCTTGTAATTTAACTGAAGCAACTAGATTTCTTCTGTCCTAGCAGAACAGAACATTTTGGCTTCACATCTTGATGGGGCAAAAAGTATATAGGAAAAAAATTATCTAAGAAATTTCTAGAAAAATAGGTTTTGGATATAATTTAAACTGGAGACATATACAAGCCATTTGTGATTGTCTTGCTGAAGTGATTGTCTATATTGAAGTAAATCACAGCAGCTCAGTTTTGAGGAAGGAGCATAGCAGGGGGAACACATCTGTTTGCATTAAAAACATCAACGACTCATGATCAAGGCATCCTAATAGTATGGACTGTAGGTCTTGATAGCTCTTCCATAGTAATTTTTCTTGATTTTCTTTCACTATAGAGCACACAGTTTTCTAAAAATGTTTTCTTCTCTGCACACAACTTTGAAGAGTCATTTAAGTTTGGCAGGCCCAAAAGGCCACAAAGCTACTATTTTGTATTTGGTTGCCACGGAGTATATCTCTGTCTCCCATTTTATGTTTGTCCCCTCCTCACCCACTCCTTTTTTTGTTGTTCAGGAGATAACATTCCCACAAGCATCTCATATATCAACACTTGAAGTACACTTATCTGTGGTAGATAAACGCAAAAGAACACATGCACAAATAGTCTTTGCTAGAAATGGCATTATTTGATGCAAAACTTAAATGGAGGAATGATTAATACTTCTCCTTTAAGAACTTTCATTAGGCTTATCTGCCATGGAAAATGAGATTGTTATAGCACAACCTTTAAAGAGTTCACCCATGATAAAGTACTTGACATCATTTTGCTCTCAGTGTTGTAATTAACCTCCTAGTTCCAAGCATTTGTAGGCTTCAGTAGAGTATGCTCATGGCCAATTTATTTGTTAAACAGAATTTGTCCCTGGCTAGAATAACACCAGAAATATATTTACAGTTGCACTGCTCTCCAAAATGAAGCAATGTTTAGGAAGATCAGGACACCGAGTGCCACAGAGGCACTCATTTGTAAGCTTTAAACCCGATCGGTCAACTGTCCAATGCACCAGTACAGCCTGTTTAAATTTGTTACTGCATGAAACAGAGTTAAGAATTATCATTTAAAAATATTAATTTAAAAGTAGTTGTATTCTGTTGTATGCATGAAGTTTAAGGCATTTAGGAGAAATCAAAAAATACTAAAATAGAGTGCATATTAGCAAGATTTCTCTTGGGAAATCACAGCATCTCTATCTTCTCTTGGTGTGAACTGCATTAAGTGAGAATCCAAAATCTAATCAGAAATTTTCAGATAATCTTATTTCCTCTGATAAATAAACCTTTTTTTTTCTCCTTTTTTTTTTCTTTTTAAAGACAGAGCAAAGAAAATCTGCAAATAGGTGACTGAGTGTAAGTTTCTGTCTTCAGAAAAGTAAAAACTCATGGGAAAATAAATCCAGGTGGTTTGAGAGGAAATAATTCTCTATTTGTAGCACGTATATGGTAGAAAAGGAAAACAGTATTTGCTGAAGAAGTAGCTCAAACAATGGCTTGACATCCTTGGGAAGCACAGAGAGACTCAAAGAGGACTACAACGTACCGGAAAGCAGCAATTCAGTTCTTTTAGGTAAGGAAAGAGTAGACTAGCTCTAGTAGTTGGCAATTATTTATGCTTCCTCCTTATCAGCTGCTTCTCTTTAGGAACTGAACAGCTGCCAACAAATGAGTTTGTTCTCTGTTGGTGTAAATAACTACTTGCAAGGAAGTAAACAATCACAGCCTGTTTTCACCCCCTTGCAACACAGAGAACTGCCCTTTGCAGCAGAGAGTATGGGTAACAGGGAGCATAAGAAAGCCAGATTGGCAGCAGGTGCGGAAATGGAAATTGCCACATGGTAAGCTTTAAGTACTTTCATCCCAAGCCAACAATTTTAAACTCACATCCATCCACTTACACTACCGACAAGTATCCCAGAAATCTAATCAGAAATATTTAGGGAGACCTAGGATCTGGTTGTTACTTGTTGACAAGTTAATGGTGGTAGACTTTACCATTGCACTTTTACAAATAGCTTCTTTCTCAAATCAAAACCATGAAGTGAGTCCTAAAGACAAACCAGTGGTATTTACCAGCGAGTCTTGCTGAAGGTTTCTACGTGGTACCACATATTCAACTATA
Source organism: Trogon surrucura (assembly GCA_020746105.1). Lineage (NCBI taxonomy): Eukaryota > Metazoa > Chordata > Aves > Trogoniformes > Trogonidae > Trogon > Trogon surrucura. The sequence continues at coordinate 143,090,967 of CM036617.1, read as the reverse complement.
GTTCTGCTCTTTATGGGGAATTCGGCACTCACCCAACATTTTTTTCCTCCTCTGTGTTTGAAAAGGTCATTGGTTAGAGCTATGTTTAGCATCACAGAGGCTGTTAGGAGCAGTCTACAGGGAGGCTTTCTGATTACCTAAGAGGCAACAGAGCTGTAGCTTATTGTGTCCTGCAGATCAGCCAGCAATTAAGCCATTTGTCTTTAAGGTTAGGCTTGTCAAAACTAACCTGTATTCTAGTGCATGGCTCAATGACAGAGATGCTAACCATAACAAATTTTGGAGGCAGTACGTGCTGACTGATGGTTTAAAGATATCAGAGGGAGAATGAAATGATGTTCCACTGTATTAGAGAAAAGGTGCAAAATTATTGTTTGTTTCTATGGGAGCGGATTTACTTGGGGTGCAGGGAGGGCTTGATCTTTGTTTCCGCTACTCATCTCCAGCACTTTTCTCGTAACACAGATACCACTTACTCACACAGCTCAACCCTATGGCTTCTTTCCAGCAGCCTGTGGCCACGCTGAGACTATAAACAGCTCCACTGCTATGGCAGGGACATTGCCAACAATGGCTAAAACCTGTCTCTGGGGCTGCTATGTAAATCATAGGTCCTGAGTAGCACCACAAGGGTGTCAGCTCCAGTCCTTTCCTGCCTCCTCCTCCAGGACACCCATATCCAGTGACAGGGAAGAGCAGTCCCAGCTTCTTCACATTGAAGTTGTGTCCACCCATGAACTGCTACCTGTGTTAAGTGAAAGGGAAATTATATTCTCTAAGATCACTGCCTGGAACAGTACCATTTTGGAGTTTGTGTATGTTTTTATACCTTTTGCTGTCTTGAGTCTATCTGTCTGTGTCTGAAAATACCAGAAATTTCGAATTCAATTTCGAAACACTTCAAGTAAAGAATGGGAAGATCACCTTTCATGTTGGTTGTGAGGAGTAGTAATTAGGTACTTACTATTCTCACTCATTTAGCAGGGTTTTCTGACCTCCTGGAGATGACAGACTGCAGCAGCCCACAGACTGTACAGCAAGGTTATTAGAGAACCGCAGGTCTAGGTCCTCTGTTTGAGATTACTTAGGAAAAAGAACAGATGTGTTTGAAATGTAAAGTGCCACTATCAGGGGAGATTTCCAGCACTTGAAGGAGTTGTGATCAAAAAGGAGCTCTTAGTATTGGGAAAGCCTCGGTTTGAGACACCTTTTGAACCCAGAGGGATTCAAAATAAGTGGTATAAGGCTGTTACAGAACCTGGAAGAAGCTGGCAAAATTCGCATGTTATGTGCATGCCTGAGCAGTAGAACTGAGAGCCTTGGTTTGTTTACTGCTTTTGACTGACAGTACTGGAAAGATAAAACTTTTTACTTAGATTATACATACTAGAAAAAACATTTCTTTCTGTATTCTGGATTTTCTGTGTAATAGCTGATGTTGTATATGCCCGCTGAGCATTTTTTTTTCTTCATGTTATTCATGGAAAGAATGAAGTGTAGGTTATCTTGTACACTGTTTTCCAGTGATACCTGAACTGCGATGGCAAATAAAATAGAGTTTTTGTTGGTACAGAATGGCTTGTTCCACATACAAAAGACTGTGGAGCACAGCTGCAAAAATGGCTCTGAAGCTATTTATTTCCGTACAGTTAGCGATTGTTTTTCAGGTTTGCATTCTGCTTTTCTCCTTTTCTCAAGCTAGTACCACTGAGCTCATTTAAGTCATCCTGCCGTTGTCTGGCTCAGAATCTTACTTTGCACAGAGCAAGGTCCTGTGGGCTCCCCGAGCCTTCGCTGCTGCTCTGCTCTTCCAGCTTTCTTCCCCTGCACCCTGGCGTGTAGCTCTGGCTCTTCTGTGTGGTTCTGTGGGACAGCACAGAGAATAGAGTGCAAGAAGCGTGCTGGCCAAGGGGGTGGTTGCGGAGATGCGCAGCAGGATGCAGCTGCAGGCAGGTAGCAGCAGATGTGGAGGGAGATGTTAGGTGTAAAGAGAAACTTGAGAACAGAAATGCTGCTTTGTTTAACACCTCACAAAATCGCACAGCTATTGGATTGCGGGTTTCCTGAGCTATTCCCCGAGGACATGTTTGTCCAGGACATGGCAATACACATGCCCACGCTTTAAACTAACTCGATCGGATACTGCTACCACAGCAGACCAGGAGTGCACACCTAGCATTTTAGGCAGCTAATTCTGCTGTCATGGAATCAGCACGTTTTACAGCTTCTGAAATAGTCATTGCAACACACAGGCAAAATACATTTTAATGTGCTGTGGGGATATTTTTAACACATTAGGAAGTCAACAGTTTATTTTCACTTTTCTCTTTTGTGGTATGTAAAAATGCACGGTGCTTAATTTGAGCATGAGCTCTCATGAGCACAAAAATTGGCATTTGGATACCAAAAGCAGTAAATACAATCTGCCTCTCAAGATGTCTTTGCCTTTGCTAGTAGGAAGCTTAGCTTTATTTTGATTTGAGTGTGTTTGTGTTCATAATCCAAATTATTTACAACTGTTAACACTTTCAGTGGTTTTGAGATTCTTACCCTTATCTTGACATTCAAGATAAAAATCTGAATCTGTTTTAAATATTTCTTAGTGTAGTGATTCTGGAATCAGTATTATATTATCGGTACAGCTACTGAAATTTAATTGTATATATTTTTAACTTTCACTGTTTAAACTCTAAAAACTCCAAACAGGAAGAAAAAGAACCCTCCAAGTGTTGTTAAAGGTTTATGATTTTTTGGCCTCTAAAAAATTCAAGATATCAAAAACTGTTATTATCGGCTATGCTAAATTCAATAATTTATCCTATAATCTTAATTTTTAGCAGTGATGACCATTTGTTGCTATAACAGAAATTAAAGGTACTACATGTGAAATCAGTTCCTGTTGTCTCCTGTTTGCCACCTAGAATGCTGTCTAGAATTCGCTGTCTCTGTGGAGAAAAGCCTTTTAAGCTGCAAAAACCATTGAAAGAAATGAGATGAGAAAACACACCTGGAACAGAAATTAAAACTTATCATCAAAACAAACACCAGAAGCACAAGAAACTAGCAAGTGAGCAAAATCCCAATTGTCAGCCTAAGATTTTATTTTGCCATGGCCTCTTTACACATTAGCTTCCCCCTGGAATTCTCCGTCACAGCCCTTTGCTGTGAATTCCTTTGCCAGGAATTACTCTCCCTTCATATAGAGGAAAATATTAGCACTCCAGTCCTTCAACCAAGTGTATATTACATGTTTAGAAAGCTGTAAAAAGCATAAAATAGTATTTCTGAATGGAAATTCATGGTGAGAACTCTTTTCTTATATATAAGCAGACTGTCTTCAACAGGTTACAAAAGCTAAAATTGGCATGTCTCTTCTTTTCCTTTTTGCCTAATTTCCCGTAGTGAACTAACAGAAATCTGAACACTCACCAGCTGCTTTCTTCAATCCGAGTCCCAGTCTTAATTTTCTTAAGAATCTTCTTAAGTCAGGTTTGATTTATGACATATTTTTCTGTCTCACACTCCCCAAAATATTCTTATTTTGAATGAATAATCACGTTAGCAGTCTTGCATTATTGGCAAAACAGTCAGATCATGAGATTTGTGCTTTCTCTCACTAATACATCAGGAAGGAAGCAAAATGATCTCTAGCAGTCTGGATGATCTGTTTGGATTATGTTCCCTAATTCAGCTCAAAAGGTAGATATGCTGCAGTCACTCAGGTTTTGTGGGTAAAAGTAAACACATTTCTGCTGTGGGCTACAATCTATTTAATCCAGTGGTAGCTAAAGAAGGCATATTTTTATGAAGACTCCCATAACACTGCTATGTGAAATTTTTCTCTCCTGTGTGTACCTGGTAGTTTTTTTGTTTTGTTTTGTTTTGTTTTTTTTCTTGTTAAAAAGGGCTGCATATACTCTTCAGGTTTGGTGTTGGTCTTTTTTAGTACTACAACTTTAGATACCAGTACACTTGGTACAGTCAAAAGAGCTGTTCAGCAAGAAAAAAAGTAGACTAATCTATATTATGGTAAAATCACAGCTGTGAATAGTGATTTCTGATATCTAATAGTACAGATTCTACCGGGTAATCTAGGAAGAGATATTTTGGAACTAGGAGGATACGATCAAACCCCAGATCATGCTTTGACTTTTGTAGCACTTTGTTGTTACTCAGGAAATCTCAGTTCACCGTTGGTGTAATAAATAGCAGCTGCTGCCTAAAACAGCAGGTGAGCATTCAGTAAGCACAGTTTCACATCTCACTGAAAGGCTTCAGTACAGGATAGTGGTTTTAAAAACAATTCTACAAAAGTACCTGTTTTGGTGCAGTTTGAAAACTTCACGTAGAATCAGTAACACAATGTTACAGTGCAGAAAGGGGTTGGGTTGGAGCAATTAGTTCTCCCCTGCTTGGCAAGAAATGGTTGGATGCTGTCAAGGCTCTGGGGGGGCTCACAGCTCCCCAGGAGGGTCCCTGGGGCCAGCAACCAGAACCCTCACAGCACACCAGCCAGAGAGCAGGGCAGGATGGGGGGCAGCCATGGAGAACTCTAGCCCCAGGCATTGAGAATCTCCCTGGGCACTAAGACAGGCTGAGGTCAGTGCCAACAGGGCCACAACAGCTGTCTGGGTAATTATTAGCAGTCTTAACGTCTATTAACAGTTCTCTTCCCACATAAGTTGCCTAGATGGAAAATAAATGTAGTGTTCCCATCACATGAAAAGGAAAAATCACTGAGGTTGGTTTAGGATTTATAGTTAAGGACAATTGATGGCAGTATCTTTTAGCCCAGATGGGCTCAATAAGAAGATAGATTTAAAAAAATAATAATAAATAAACCACAGCTTTCTCAGTTGACAAGCTACCTGCAGGAATACTACCACTGCAGTTTGCTGCTGAGCTGTGCAAGAGAGCAACACCTGCAGCATGTGTGTCTAATTACATACAAATTATTGTACAGTCTTCTTTTCTAAATCTATTGTTCCTGTGTCCGAGTATCACTGTGGTTAGAGACTTCTTGTTGCTATTGGTAATTGTGAAGAACTTGATGCCCTTACTTGTTACTCTACCATTATCTTTGACTTTGTCTTCACTATCCCTTAATCTGTTCTCACCTCATGTGAGCCACCCTCATGCTTATAGTTCAATTACTTTTGCCACTGCTTAGCATGACTTTTTATCACTTGGACAAAGAAATCACTCATGTCCTCATGATGTTACTTGCTAAAGTCTCCTTGTGCTTTCTGGCAGTCAGGCTGAACATTAGGTTTTCTGACATTACTTAACCCTTCCATGCTAGACTTGCTATTCTTCCAGGTTCCAATAAACAGTCTGTAATAATTTCTCATTTTCTGGAATCAAGGTAAAGTGTCTCCATTCTTCCTACTTTACCTTGTCTTAGAACAACACAGTATAGTGGTCTAGTATTGCTTAGAGCTGATACTGTCCTTGCCTGCCTTGCTCAGAGTGCAAGTCTCAAGTGTGTCTTCACTGATATCTTTAATATGCTTTGTAGGTATCATTCTGTTGTGTCATGCATTGTCAGAAGTGACAAACGTGGTCACCAGATGTGGGCATTTCAGTGCCTGAAGTTGTTAATAGACAAAAACTTTCTGCTTGACATTACCAGAAAGGTATTACATTAAAATTTGGATTTGGGAAAGGAGATTATTGAAGCTGGAATATATCCAGGTGCTCTGAAGCTAGCCCTTCCTCACTTGCAAAAAGTAGGTCCTGATCTTTTGTGACCAAAAGTGATCAGCAGTGATTCTACATTTCAAATAAATGCATTTGATATGAGGCCACGATACTTTATCCATAGAATGTCCAGCCTCTCCTCTGCTAGCAATAATGATGCCTTTGTTATTCACTGGGAAGGAGTGACACTCACTGGCCAGAATATTTAGTGCCATAAATTGAGTGAATTCAAAGGGTCCTTTGAATGGTTTTAATGCATGCTTTAGAAATAGAGTCTCAGCACACAAATACAGAAAGGAAGCAATTAGCTGGAAATTACAAAACTCGAAGGCTGTATTAGCAGCTTTTGGACAGTTTACATCTTATAGTAAATAAATAGCACCAAGTGCCTTGTATTATATGTCCTTACAGACACACATCCTGACACCTTGCAACACCTTTTCCTAAAGTTTTTGTAAACCTCTTTTTTTTTTTTCCTGAGATTTATGAATATGATTACTTTTGCTGAGGTCTAATAGGAGATGTAGTTGAAGATGTAGTGATAATATCTGCAGGGTATGTAAGAATACCCAGTTCTTCTCTTTACTTAGCTTAAAGTGGAAAAGGAGAAATGGTGTAAAGTGCATGGTCATCCTCAGTATCTTGCTAGACAATATTTAGAATGTAAATCACCCTTGGATTTTTATTTATTATGTGATAAAACTGACAGACTGTCTAGTTTCAAGAAGTGCTTAGCAAATTTATGCTTGAGTTTTTTGATGTGGTTATTTCAGGAACCAGCAAAGTTTCTGTGTTTCCATGACTATTGACTGGAGGATGGTCTGAGCTTCAAGAGATTTAAGTTTTGTATGCTTTTGATACCGTTGTGATGTATGGCCAAGTCTGCTCATCTCTTTATTGTCTTTCTCCGTTTACTCATCACTGGGATTGCTAACTGGAAAAAAAAGTCTGTCTGTATAGAGAAACTGCATGATGGAGCCAAGTATCCAACCAAGTGGGGTACTTGGTGTTTGTGAGGGCTTCTGTGTACTAATGTACTCCTCTCATACTAAACGTAAAAGGAGAGTCTTATAACCTCAGCTAGCTTGCTTTCATATCTGCATTTTCTTTACATGGAAAACAGTTCTATGTAAAGGAAAGGGTAAAGACTTGTGTATTTCCACACCTAGATTCTTCTAGTGTTGGACGCTGGCAACACACTTATGCTGTAAACTCATCAGCTTGCTTTTTGCCATCTGACAAAGGCTGGCTTGTGTTTGAGTGTCCCTTCCCCACACTTCGCTCTGGTTTTCTGTTTTTGGAGTATCACTCTCTAGTAAGCCTGCCTACGGGAAGAAAGTGGGACTGTGGCCCCCTCTGCTGGCTGGCTTCTGTTTGGTCTGTGTAGCAGCTTATTAAAGCAATGTGTTAAGTTTTCCACCCCTATAACATGCCACCATTTTCAAAGAGAAACATTCGAGGCTGAAAGTAAAACTGCTGAATAATATCCTCGGCAACTTGTGTATGTTGAAGCAAAAGAAGTTGCAGAATTGGACGATAAGCTGTGTAACTAGTAAATTGTGAGATTGTGGCTAAGATCTGTCCTTTACTAAAAGCACTGCTAGCCTTGACCAAGACAAACCATCACGGTCTTTTCCCTTTCAGACTTATTTTTTTCTAAAGACGTTTCAACCCCAGGTATTTGCTATTAACAAAGAACCAGAGAGCATTAAGATGCCCACCATGGATGCATTTTAATTTGCTAACACCATCAAAAGTGGCAAAACTGCCTCCTGAATATGAGACTTGGAGAAATCAGATATTATTTTTCGGTAAGCATAATAAACATGTTTTCCCATTGGCTCCTTCTCTCTTTTACTTCTGTCAGCACAGGTCTCACTTGTTCTTTTACACAGTGCTGCCAAATCTCAGCTTTACGAGCTGGCTCTCAGCTAAGACAACATCAGTGAAGGGCACACTCAGGAACTCTCTCACCAAGTTAACTGCTGTTTTAGCATATTAGAGATGCACCATTTGCCACTCATCACCATCTAAGTTTAAGGCGTGTCTGGCCACTAAACAGAGAGATGGTCTCTGTGATCTCCCTACCACCCTCCTAGGGGAGAATAACAGGGGAACCCGGGAGAGAAAAAAACCCTTGAAACTGTATAGTGAAAAAGAAAATAACAGAATTACAATTAAGATGCTTAAATATATACAGATGTTATACAAACATGCAAATATATTCAAAGATCATAGAATGGCCTAGGTTGGAAGGGACCTTAGAGATACAAGAGAACACATTAATACTGAACCCACACCTTCCAAATGACGACAAGGTCCCACGTGGAAAAAAGTCCCAGACTACACTCAGCAGCAGACAGGAGCACACAAGCCCAGAGTCCCCCCAATGAAAATAATAATAATAAAAAAAAAAACCCACAAAAAAACAAACCAGAAAAGTTGTGCTGCTCCCATCCAAAAAGGCAAGGGAAGACAACCTGTCTTGACGAACAGTGCTCCTCTGCAGTGTGAAAACAGGAGGCACCAGCAGCATATGACAAACAGCTAATACTAATCCTCCCAGCACAGCAGACATTAAAAAGCCCAGTACTTTCCTTAGGGGCACTTTTATACCAAGCACCATGGGAAGGAATATGGTGATTGGCCCATTTGGGACACCTGACCCAGCCTCTCCTCCCCATAGGCACAGCTGCTGCTCCTCTCACATTGTGATTGTCACATGTGCTAGGAGCCCCAGAGAACTTTTGTCCCTGTGCTCTCAGACCAGGACAATCATTTAAATACAGACTGAAGGGAGACTAAAAATTCAAATAAATAACTTTCACATCTGTAGCTGATAGAAATAGTTAAAAGTAACTCAAGACCATAATCTAATCACAAAAATTCTTGAGATAAGCATCACACAGAACTTTCCTGTGCAGATCTGGTTTTCTTCTTTATAGAAAACAGTAACTATAAAGTATGTGTACTTTGGCTAACTCTTCAGTAACTATGCAGTAATTATGTTATAACGGTAAATAATTGGTAGAGAAATTCTATCTTTTAATATAAATTACAATTACATTCATATGTGAATTATAGTTGCATTACAAATAAATCTTTTATAGCCTCTTGAAGTGCACAGGGAAATATTTTTTTCAAAAACTGTTTTGAATACTTCCATACTAATCAGCTTATACAATATTAGTGCAAGAACACACATCAGCAGATACCAAATGGAGCAGTTACAAAACAAGTTATCCCTGTCTCCCTGCTTTCATCTCAAAAGGAAAGAGAAGTAACCCACTGTCCAGAGGTGATGCTAAGAAGTCCCCAAACAATCAGTTGATTAAGAACCTGGATAATCCATATTAAAGATCTGCCTTAGCAGTGTGGCTTAAGATAGGAAAATACTGAAGAAATGCAAACTTGATTCAAAGACAGTTTTACATGTCAAGCTCTAACTACTATTTCAGAGATTCATTGATCAATGGTGGCCTAAGTCTTCTCAAATCTCTACTTGTGGAAGAGAGCCCTTCCAGAGCCGTACGAAAGGAAGAAGGAATTTTTTATATCTTCAAGTCCAATTTTAGGCTTGAATAAAGCTAGGTGTTGCTTGTGTGGCCCCTGAGAAACAGCTGTCTCGCTTCGTCTGTGTTAGCACATACAAGCAGTTAACTTACAGCGTACAAATGACTGGACCAAGCACACCAGTCATGTGAACAGGAATTGGTTTTGGTGTTCATTATCTTCTTTTCAGCATTCCTGAGGATCCTGAGACAGCCTGAAAACCTGAAGCACTCCTACAAGAGGAAAAGGAAAGCTGAAGGGCCCTTGTGTGCCCACAGATACCAGCATTCTGATGTTTTCCTTGGTTCTAGTCATGGTTTGAATGTACTGCATAAAGAATATTGGCTCAGGCTACCTTCCAAGGCAACCATATTGTGAGTGTTTCCATACACATGTAGATCTTTGCAAGTGCTAAACCTGAATCTATGATGCAGGTAGCTTTGTCTCCAGTCTTGCACCAGCCTCTTTTACAGATCTTGGACCTATGTTTAAACCATGTCCTTTGCTGTCCTTGTCTGAGCTTCCTGAATGGAGGCTGGGCCTGCCTCCCTACCTCAGCGTGTGTGAGAGATTTCTGAAAGGCTGATGGAACTGGTTGTCCTCACTGCCTCAGATCTTCTTAGGTATTGCAAACTTGCATCCTGGTGAGTAAGGGGATGGTCTTGCCTTGCTACTGTCATGCTTGGTGCCTGACTTCAGTGGAGCAACCTCACTCTCACTGCTCCCTAATGTCTGTGTATGTATATACAGACATAAATAGATATCCTCTGTAGTGCGTGTATATATATAAAGTGCATCTGTGAGTGAATAAGTAACATGCCTATTTGTATACTCGTTTATGTCTATATTTACACATGTACTTTTATTTGTTTTCTGTGTTCTATATCCCGTATTATATATTCATGTACTGCATGCAGGTGTCCAGGCACTGGCAGCAGGGGCTGCAGGGTGGTCTCTGTGAGGAGAGGCCAGGGCTGCCCCATGCTGGGCACAGCTGGTTCCATCTGGCTCCTAGAGACCCACTGCAGGGCACGGTTGAGCCCCACAGCCAAGAAGGTAGTGTGTCTTGGAAAATATATTTCAGGAAGAGCAAAAATGCCACATAGGCAGTCAGGAAAAGAAGTGTGAGAAACAGCCCCGCAGACACCAGGACGGGAGCAGGAGAAGAGGAAGGAGATGCTCCAGGTACCCAAGCAGAGATTCCCGAGAGCTCATGCTGGAGCAGGTATTCCCTTGCAACCCCTGGAAAGGACCCATGTTGGAACAGACATCAACATTGCAACCCATGGAGGACCCCAAGCCAGAGCAGGTGGATATTTTCTGAAGGAAATACAGCCCATGCTGGAGCAGGGAAATTGTGGCCTGTGGAGGACTCATGCTGGAACAGGTTTATCCTGAAGGACTGCAACCTGTAGAAGGGCCCATGCTGGAGCTGGGGAACAGCGTGAGGAGGAGAAAGGAGGGGCAGAGACAAAGTGTTTTGGGTTGACCACAACTCCACATCCCCCTTCCCCCTGTGTCACTCAGGGTGTGTGTGATGAAGGGTGGTAGAAGAGCTGGGAATGAAGGAGAGGAGTTGAGCCTGGGAAAGGAAAGGGTGGAAGGGACATTGTTTTTCTTTGTTTCTCACTATCCAAATCTATTTTTACTGGCAATAATTTAAGTTAGTTTTTCCCAAGTTGGATCAGGGTCAATCCGCTATAATTCTATAGTCTATATACTATGTATGTCTATTTCTATACATAGAAACATATGTATATACAAAATGTTTCTGGTCCAAAGAAAATGAGCAGCCTGTCAGAGGTGGTCTGAAATCATGCGGGTATAATGATTTCAAAAATATGGCAACCATCCAGTCACAGAGAAGTAGGAAAACGTGTTGAGAATGACATAAAAAATGTTGGTCTGTGAGTATATCATAGGCAGGGGCATCCAACTTTGATGCCTTTCTGATATAGACAGGAAGAGGCAAGTGGTCCAATCAGCCAGTCACAGGGCAGTTTGCAAAAAAGTGGTGTATGATGCTTGCTGGGGGCAAAAATAGGTGAAAGGAATGAACCAGGTGGCTGGAAGGTGTACAGGACTTCGGGGCAAGTGGGATACATGGTGAGCAGTAGAGGCAGGGCTTCCATTGCCATTAAGGTGGTGGCACCTGTCCCTGCTCATGCTGGGTCAAGGGGGTTCTCATGCTGCTTTTGCTCTCCACCAGGCTTCCTCTGGTCTGTTACCTATGTGCTGGCCTCTGGGTCCCCATCTATGTGCGCTGGTGTAATCCATGGCAAAAGGAAACTGTCACTACCCTCCACATGCTGTCAAGCTTAGAGGTGATGCAGCCCAAGACATGGGCAGTTTTCATCTGATATGAGTTTGGGTCTGCCCCATACCATGTGCAGAATTTGACACTTGTTCAAGTTGAATTTTACAACATTCCTGGAGGTTTATTCCTTAGGCTGTCCAGGCACCTCTAGCTACTGGCTCTGTCCTCAGGTTTGTTGACTGAACCCTGGTTTGGTGTTATATGTGGACTCAATGAGGTGCATTTCATCTCTTCTGAAACAGATAAAAATTTTGGCCAAGACAAGTCTCTGGAATTTGTCTTGTCATTGGTCTCTAAGTTGAAGATGAGCTTTTGCCCTTCCCAATACGCTCTTCCTCCTCTATTTTTCATGTAAAAGTCACCAAAAGCATATTAAGTGTATTTACTGTGCTCATATTTGTTTGCTGAAATCTCACAATTTTAATAGTAGAGCCTGCAGGGCTGTTAGTCTGTCATTTGCTTCAAAATTCTTGAACTAAGTTTGTCAGTCATGTTTATCTTCTTCAGAAGGGTTTGTCATTGGAAAAATGCTTCATCACATGAAGGACCGTTAAGGTTTTAATTGCTGGTTTAGGAGTTTAGATACAGCCTCTTGGCAGGGAATCAGAGGAAATGACAGCTGGACAAGCTGGTACACAAGAAGGAATGTTTCCGGCTGTTAGTGGAAGAAATTTCAGTTTTCTTGTTTTTCTCTTGTTTTGACCTTAAGACATGGTAAAAACTGTAGTGCAAACATATGAGAAGCTTGTCTTTCTGGTCTATCCATTAGATGTCTTCATATATCATTTATTTTCAGCAGTTGTTTAAATGTTTAACGTGTTATCACTGGTGGAAAGATGGCCAAGACATTTTAAGCCTCAAAGTAATGGGTATTCTGCCAACATCAGAGCATTTAATCAACTATGGTTCAATTGTGTATTTTGTTTTCCATTTCTCATGACTTTTCATTTTTGCTGTTTTAAACAGTTTTTGGAGGAACGAGTATATATTTTGAGACTTCTGAATTTTTTATTGATCTGAATGGTGATACTAGTAATGTGGTAGCAACGGTTTCTTCTGTACTTTGTATGTTTTGAATTTATAGAACGCATTTAATGGAACATTTTTGATTGAAGTTACTGTTCCTCACTCCATTCAGTTGTCTAATTCTACTTTATTTAATGTGTTATCCATTATGATACCTTTCTACTGCAGCATATAAGTTATGTAGCCATCAGTGAAACATGAAATATTAACTCTGGCAAGCTTCTATAGGACATTATACTTGATAATGTGAGTTTTGGCTATGATTTAACCGTGTTCAGCTGTCTTGTAAATTTTATTCCATGTTTCCTAAAAGTTATTTAATGCAAAATGCTGATATTCACTTGACTAGGAAGAATTAATGGATGAAACACAAAATACTTGAGATTAATGAAGTTATATGAATGAGAGAGCTAAAACTAGATCTGGATTTGCAATTCAACTTGTCAAGTCACTAAATACAGTTTTCTTTTTACAGATTTCTCTTGGTGCTGATTTGTTTAATATTCAGTGTACTATCTACTATAGAGCATTATTCAGAATTTGCCACTGGAACCCTTTTCTGGATGGTAAGTGAACTGTTTTGGGAAAGATTCTAAAGTTTGACTAACCTTAATTGCTTTAGGCGAACAAGGGAGATTACTGTTAAAAATCCTCATGCAAAGCGTGCTACTAGAACATTTAGAATAGTAACTTCTTTCATTAAAGGAAGGTAATAATTTAATGGGAATGATTATTTTCTAGATCTGTAAACTATGAAAGTACCTAACAGTTTTAGCTTTTCATAAGATGTGAAGCTGTACCCTGTACCTCTTATAGTGGACAACTGGTGTTCATCAGTCTTATACAGCGTAGAACTGGATATTCTGTAGGCAGGAATATGTTTTTAAAACATATCTGTTCTAAAAGGTGTGGTAAAAAATTGGCCGAGAATCATGTTTTTCAGAGATATCTGAATCTTGGGGATAAGTGATTTCTTTCAGACTGGTTTCCCAGTACATAGAACAGAAAAGAAGGACTTCTATCACATGTCTATGCAGCAGGGATTTGGCTTTGAAATTGTTGTTTGTGAACTGTTGTAGTTGTTAACAATCCATAAGGGTGTCGGGTTCTTCTTGAGCATACATTAAGTTTTATATTGGTGTTTTGCAAAAGCATAAAGAGAATGTGTTGTTTATCTAATATAATTTTCTTGCTATTAGGATCTTAAGTAATAATTTAAACAACAGCTGTTGTAATAGAAAAATCTGCTCACTTGGATGTGTACAGAGGTGGTTTATTATTTTCACCATGGCCAGGGAACAATTTTTTATCACTGAATTGATTGGCTAATTTACAGATTAAATGTACCTGAACTGTGTTACCAGTCCTGAGGTATTAAGTCTCTTAAAAATGTGAAATCACATCCAACAATCATCTATAAACTGTTGCACCATACACAAAATATTTTTGAATGTTAATTAGAAGTAGATGGGAAATAAAAGTGCAAATAATTTGCACGAGTACTCCAGACAACATTCCTTCTCTTTTCTTCCCTGCCTTTTTCACCTGTAGAAAGTTAAGAATGAAACATCCTTGATAAAAAAATGAATAAATCACTTTCAAACAGTTGGTCTCAATATCTGTATTTTAGCCACTCAAATCCTTTTATCTCAATGTGTGATAAACTCAGTATTCTTACTGTAATTCTTTTTTGCTAAGTGGTGACTTCTAACGTGATGGTTTTCCATCTGCTTTGAAAATAAAAATCAGTTACTTGTTTTCCTATGCCTTAGACTACATTAGTACATGCAGCTTTTGCATGCAGTTGACTAAGTCATCATTAGGATCTCTGAGTTATTTTGGGATTTTGATTAACAAGTGTTGCTTGGCCTTTAAGCCATATTCAGTGTTAAACAAAGTGCAGTATGCTGCCAATCACATGTAGTCTTCTCATACTCACTGAAGGATATAGCATGATTAGAGGTCAGTCTAACCACCAAGCAATAATACTGGCAGAGATTCAATGCTTAGCTGATTGTTTTTGTGTAGATGTTATCTGCATGTGTGGACACATATTATAGCTGGACAAAAAAATAACTAAATTAAGACAAATATGTGGTTCATGTAGTGCCCACATAGGATTGCCAACTATTTTTAAGTGATGTTATCGTGTAACAAATGAATCATGCATAGTCAGTAGGCAGTGTTGGAACCATTACTTGGCCACCTTGTGTTACAGCCTTACCCTGGAGGATACCTCTCTTAAGTTTGTTTTCCTACTGGCTGTTTCCTGAGATTCCTTCCTAGAAACAGCCAGCACAGAGATTAGCTGTTCTGCTGGCTAGTGTAGATTCACTTGCCTAGAAAGCATTTGTCTTAAAACTGCAAAATAAGTTCACTTCAATTACAACACCTGAAAGATTGCTCTTCGAGCTAATTAGATTAGTTTTTTTTTCATAGAGTTGTGAGGTTTCTTGTTACTACTAGCTAAATGATCAGACTCCTGCTTGGAACATTTCTCTCCTCCACACCTTTTGCTGAAGGAATTTCGAACTGCAACTCCCATTTTACCCAGAGGAGCACTAACCCCACAGAAGCCTGGAGACCCTTGCTCCTTTTACTCTGTAGTAGAACAATCCCAGGCACAAATACAAACTGGGCACAGAGTGGGTTGAGAGTAGCCCTGAAGAGAAGGGTTTGGGGGTGTTGATAGATGAGAAGCTCAACATGAGCCGGCAGTGCACTCATGAGCCCAGAAGGCCAACCCTGTCCTGGGATGTATCAGGAGAAGCGTAGCCAGCAGGTCAAGAGAGGTGATTCTCCCCCTTTACTCTGCTCTTCTGAGACCCCACCTTGAATACTGTGTCCAGTTCTGGTGTTCCCACCAAAAGAGGGATATAGAACTGTTAGAGTGTGTTCAGAGGAGGGCCACAAAGATGATTCAGGGGCCAGAGCACCTCTGCTATGAGGACAGGCTGCGAGAGCTGGGATTGTTCAGTCTTGAAAAGAGAAGACTTCGGGGGTACCTAATAGCTGCCTTCCAATACATGAAGTGAACCTACAGGAAGGCTGGGGAGGGACTTTTTACAAGAGCATCCACTGATAGGACAAGGGGAAACGGGTTTAAGTTGAAGGAGAATAGATTTAGATTAGATCTTCGGAAGAAATTCTTCAGTACGAGGGTGGCAAGACTTTGGAATAAATTGCCCAGAGATGTTGTGGCTGCCCCCTACCTGGAAGTGTTCAAAGCCAAGTTGGACAGAGCCTTGAGCAGCCTGATCTAGTAGAGAGGTGTTGTAGAGGAATTTCTTGTGGAGCAGAGGTGCGGTATAACTTTAAAAGTGTGGACAACCCAGCGTAGGCCTAAACAGAGGCTCTGTCCTTGAAGCTGCCTTGGAACACAGGGAGGAGGAGGTTTTATCTGTTTTGTGAGAGCTTTGCGAGATGCTTGGTGGGAGGTGCTGGCCCCGGGGGGAGAAGAGGGGGCGAGAGCCGCTTGCATAGTGGAATGGCACTACCCAATAAAACGCTGGCGCGTGTAAACATGTAACTGACCAACTCTGTTAAGGGGCAGGCGCGGGGACACTGCTGAACTGTATATATTGAGCTGTCCGGAGCAATAAAGGGAGAACGATCTGTAGCCATATTGGTGTGATGATCGTTAACTTGGCCGGCTCTCCGAAGGGACCCCTCTTCATCTGGCGCCTGAACAAGGGACCCTCTATGGACGCTTAAATGCGGATTGCTTAAATGCGGGAAGACTCCGAAGCATCGGACGTGAGCCGATTTGGGAGCCGGAGAGCTGGAGGCAGGAGAGTTCCGAGTGTGACCAAAAGGGCACCGGAGACCAGAGCTTGAGCAGCCGATCAAGCCCCTGCCAAGGTAAGACCGCGATGGAAACGGACGCGGCAACTCGCCTCCTTAGTATACTCTCTAAGAGAGGAGGAAAAGTAAAGGAGCGAGACGTATTAGCCCCATGGGCTCGGAAACGGGAGAAAATGAACGACCCGCCATTAATCTTTAGTTCCACGGAATGGCGTGAAGTAGGAGACTTTTTGTGGGACTGTACTCTAGAGGGAGGAAAAGAAGGAAAGGAAGCGAAAGAACTAGGAACAGTTTGGAAAACCATTATACGCACTCTAGAAATCATGCAAGCAGAAAAGAAAGTTGCTGTGGCAGCGATCGAAGTGTTGGGGGGAGGGCAGGAAAGGAAAAAGGCAAAGGAAGAAACTCCCTGCTCGTCCCGACTGGGTGGAAGAAAAAAAAAAAAAAAAAAAAAAAAGAAAAAGGAGAAACTGCACTGCGTTGCAGAATTAAGACTTTCGTCCTTGAGCTGAGCTCTTTTCTAAACAAGTGCATAACTCTTGCTTGCTAATTATGAAAAGAGACCCTGACCAGCCAGGTACAGCTCATGTTGAGAGCTTGTCCGTGAGAATGAAGATGAGACGCTTCTTGTACACCAGATGTGCATGGGAGTGAATGGGAGAGTGTGATCAAAACAGACCTGGGAAATTCTGCTCTCCCTGTGTGATAACAGCGTGATTGAAGTAATACTTGAGCCAATAAAAAAAAAAAAAAAAAAAAAAAAAAAAGGGGGGGGGGGGAAGAAGGAAGATCAGGATGAACCCCTGAAAGAGATGCTGAACAAACTCGCTGAATTATCAACTAGACAGCAAGAAATAGAAGAAACCCTTAAACCAGTTCAGCTCCCCCATTACCATCAGCTCCCTCACTCAAGCCTGATTTTCAAGCTTGAACCATAAAGGATCCTTTGCAACAACGATGGAGCGGTGTCATCAGAGACGCTATAACAGAGGGAGATTGGGAAGCAGCCAGTTCGATTGCGTGTCCTGTTATTATTAATAATGGACAAGGGACCCGGGAACCGCATGATCCTGCATGATGTGGCTGTGCAGCATCCTGTCACCTCAACAGCGTAGCAGCAACACGACCGTGCACTGGGCCTGCCCGTTGAATCCCTTTGTTTGCCCAGTGACGTGATGGGACCCTGAGGTACCGATTACCAACGATGATATGGACTGGACTGGCAGAAGATGCTTACGGCTGATGGCAGAGCAATTGTGGGAAAATGTGACTGTTCTCAATGTTACCTGTTGTATTAATATGTATCCTCTTTGTGTGACTAACAATGAAGCTTATATTGGTTGTGTAATCAAAGCCACATAGTAGGTGTTAAGGTTTATGTACTAACCAGCAGAGTGATCTTTCTTTAGCTAGAAGCAAGGCAGGGAAACCAGCTGCCTTTTGCTTTGTTAGAAGTGTGTGATTAAGGATCAAAGTACGATTTAGGGTGATGGGTGTGAGAACTTTGACAGGATGAATTAAGAGTTTAGTTAAGGCATTTTTGGTTATTGCAGTTTTAATTGTTATAGGCTTAGTTATGTTTAGTTGTTTGATAAGTATAATCAAGAAAATTATAAGCAAGCTAGCGGACGAAGCCTGGGTTGTCCAAAAAGAAAAAGGGGGATATGTAGAGGAATTTCTTGTGGAGCAGAGGTGCGGTATAACTTTAAAAGTGTGGACAACCCAGCGTAGGCCTAAACAGAGGCTCTGTCCTTGAAGCTGCCTTGGAACACAGGGAGGAGGAGGTTTTATCTGTTTTGTGAGAGCTTTGCGAGATGCTTGGTGGGAGGTGCTGGCCCCGGGGGGAGAAGAGGGGGCGAGAGCCGCTTGCATAGTGGAATGGCACTACCCAATAAAACGCTGGCGCGTGTAAACCTGTAACTGACCAACTCTGTTAAGGGGCAGGCGCGGGGACACTGCTGAACTGTATATATTGAGCTGTCCGGAGCAATAAAGGGAGGACGATCTGTAGCCATATTGGTGTGATGATCGTTAACTTGGCCGGCTCTCCGAAGGGACCCCTCTTCAAGGTGTCCCTGCCTGTGACAGGGAGGTTGGATTAGATGATCTCTAAGGTCCCTTCCAGCCTAGGCTATTCTATGATTCTATGATTCTATGATTACTCTGATCTATTTCATACCATAGTTGATTGTTCAGGGAACCAGAGATAGTTTCCCTCACCAAAATGTGAAAAGAAATGCCTATGTGTTCTGCCTGCCATGCCACTCTTCTCTTTTGAAAGTGTTTGAACAGTGAAGACTGCCAGTATGGTGAGAAACAAAAATGGACCAAAGCATCTATTGGATCAAGTTCACAATAAAATTGCTTCAAAAAAAAATACTCTCCTGACAGAAGGAACCTATAATTCTTTGCATAGCCCTGTTAGTGTGTCAGCAGGAAATAAATACTGGTATGTTATGCTCATGCTATTTTCCCACTTGTGGAAAAACTACTTTTCATCATATTGATGTAGATTAATAGTTGGAAAGGACCAACTTCAAAATTTTAATGCTGCAAGTTGGTAAGGCCTGACGAGTCGCTGAGAGCAGCCACCTCGGAGCCGTTCTGATCTGAGCACCGAGGTGCCTGACCCCGGTGTACTGGGGGATTTAATGAAACAGGGAGACCCTCGGCCAGCGATGACTGGAGAGCGGCAGGCAAAGGAGGAGCTGTTGCCATGGGAACGAGCACCTTCTGTGCTATAAAAGGCCTCCAGGAGCGCAGGGATCTGAGAACCTTGTGCACTGAGCTCAAGTTGGGAGAGCTTATTTGACTTTGTTCTGTTATTGGTCATTTTCTTATTGGTCATGGTTGCTACCAGACAAGAAACCACCACCAGAAGTGTGGAGTCCCAAAGGGTGTCCCAGCGCAAGCAGGCAGCTGTGCAGGCTTCCAGCTGCAGGGACTCCCTGAGCCTGTGCCTCCCAGAGACTGGAACTGACAGTGCCTGTGTGAGGGGCGGTCAGTTGGACAACCTTCTGTGCCTCATGGCAGAGCTAAAGGAAGAAGTGGAGAGGTCGAGGGGTGTCAGGGAGGCTGAAAGGGAGATAGCTTGGTGGACCCGCTCCCTGATTCGGGTGAGACACTGGAACAGGTTGCCCAGAGAGGTAAGGCCAGGCTGGATGGGGCTCTGGGCAACCTGATCTAGCAGGGGATGTCCCTGCTCATGGCAGGGGCCTTGGAACTAGATGATCTTTAAGGTCCCTTCCAACCCTGACAATTCTATGATTCTATGATCCTTAGACAGCAAGCTCCACAAGGAGTGGGGGATCCCCTCCCCTCTGACCCTCAGACCAAAGGAGGGGACCTAAAAGATGGGGGAGAGCGGAAACAGGTCCCTGCTTGGAGAGGCAGGTGAATCCTTGCCCAGCCTCTCTCGCCTGCCCAATCTCTCATATGGAACAAATATGGGGCTCTGGAACACAAGAGCCAAGAAAATGATGAGACAGATGGAGGTGCATCCATGAGGCTGTCTAAGGTGAGTGAGTCAACACCATACATTAGGACTACTCCAACTAAGAAGGAAAAGAGGGTAATTGTTGTTGATTCCATTCTGAGGGGAACAGAGGGTCCCATCTGCCGCCTGGATCCAGGCCACAGGGAAGTTTGTTGCCTCCCTGGAGCCTGGGTTAGGGATATTGCCAGGAAAATCCCTGGTCAGGTGCAACCCACTGATTATTACCGGCTGCTCGTTGTGCAAGTTGACAGCAGTGAGATTGAGCAAAGAAGTCTGAAGAGGATTAGAAAGGACTTTAAGACACTAGGGTGACTGGTGGAAGGATGAGGGGCACAAGTAGTGTTTTCTTCAGTCCCTTCAGTATCAGGCAAGAATACTGAAAGGGACAGGAAAGCACATGTAATTAACATATGGCTCAAAGGCTAGGTCCGCCAGCAACTTTTTGGGTTTTTTGATCACAGGAAAGTTTACATGGCACCGGGTATGAGATCAACAGATGGAGTGGGGCTGTCTCCAAGAGGGAAAAGAATTCTTGCTTTTGAGCTGGTGGGATGGATTGGGGGGCTTTTAAACTAGATTCGAAGGGGGAAGGGGATAAAACCAGGCTCACTACAGATGAGCCAAGGGGAATTATTCCGGAGTTAGGGGTGAAGAAAATGGCTTAGCTCAAGTGCATTCTCACCAACACACACAGCATGAGCAGTGGTAACAAATGCTCCTCAATTAAGTCTCTGATGTGTCTGTATACCGATGGAAGAAGCATGGGGAATAAGCAGGATGAACTAGAAATCTGGATGCAGTCAAAGGAGCTGTGATCTCATTGCAGTTACTGGGACACGGTGGGATAGCTCACATGACTGGAATGTGATAATGGATGGCTACATGCTTTTCAGGAAAGACAGACTGACAAGGCGTGATGGTGGAGTTGCTCTCTATGTGAGTAAGCAACTAGAATCCATTGAGCTTAACCCAGTGGGAGAGGGTGAAAGTGTTGAGAGCTTATGGGTAAGAATTAAGGGGCATACAAACATGGGAGATGTTGTGGGTGTCTACTACAAACCACCTAAGCAGGAAGAAGCTGTTGACGAAGCCTTCTACAGGCAGCTGGAAGTAGCCTCAAGATCACGTGCCCTGGTTCTTATGGGTGACTTCAATCACCCTGATATTAATTGGAAGGACCACGGAGCCAAGCACAATCAGTCCAAAAGATTTCTGCATTTTGTTGATGATAATATTCTGCTGCAGGTGGTTGAAGAACCAGTGAGGAAAGGTGTGATGCTGGACCTTGTATTAGCTAACAAAGAAGATCTGGTCACAGAGGTTAAGGTTGAAGGCAGTCTTGGCTGTAGTGACCATGATATGTTAGAATTCAGTATTTTAGCAAAAGAAAAAAGGTAGTTAGCAAAATTTCTATCCTGGACTTCAAGAGTGCTGACTTTGTCCTCTTCAGGATATACTTAGAAGTATCTCATGGGCTAGAATTCTAGAAAGTAGGGGGGCACAAGAGAGCCGGTCAACATTCAAACTCTTCCTACACTGGGCTCAAGATAAATGCATTCCCTCAAAAAGAAAATCAAGTAGAGGAAGCAGGAGACCTGCATGGTTCGCAAGGAGCTCCTGGAAAAACTCAAATAGAAAAGGGAAGTTTATAGTAAGTAGAAAAAGGGTCTGGTTAATTGGGAGCATTACAGAAATGCAGCCAGAATGTGTATAGACTCAACAAGAAAGGCCAAGGCTTTCTTGGAATTTAGTCTGGCTAGGGAAGCAAAAGAAAACAAGAAAAATTTCTTCAGATACATCAATGAGAAAAGGAAGAGTAGGGAAAGAGTGGGTCCGCTGCTAAGTGAGATGGGAGATATGATAACAGAGGATGCAGAGATGGCAGAATTACTGAACGCCTTCTTTGACTCGGTCTTTACTCCTAAGGCCAGCCCTCAGGAATTCCAGTCACTGGAAGTAAGGGAGCAAAACTGCAGTGAGGATGTGTCTCCACTGATCAGTGAGGATTTGGTTAGAGAACTATCACAAAAACTGAAAACACACAAATCCATGGGTCCCGACGGGGTGCACCCACGTGTGCTGAGAGAGTTGTCTGATGTCATGACTGAGCCACTCTCCATTATCTTTGAAAAATCATGGGGAACGGGAGAGGTGCCTGAAAACTGGAAAACAGCCAATATCACTCCAGTCTTCAGAAAGAGCAAGTAGGAGGACCCTAGCAACTACAGGCCAGTCAGCCTCACCTGCATCCCTGGGAAGATGATGGAGCAGCTCATTCTGAAGGCCATCTCTAATAAATTGGAAGAAAAGAAGATTATCAGGAGTAGCCAGCATGGATTTACCAAGGGGAAATCTTGCCTGACTAATATGATGTCCTTCTACGAACGCATGACCAGATGGATTGGTGAAGGGAGAGCAGTGAATGTCATACACCGAGGCTTCAGTAAGGCTTTCGATACTGTTCCCCTTGACAACCTGGTAGGTAAACTCAAGAAGTGTGGGGTAGATGACTGGACTGTGAGGTGGCTTGCGAACTGGCTCAGCAACAGAGTTCAGAGGGTTGTGATCAGCGACACAGAGTGAAGTTGGAGGCCTGTGGCCGGTGGTGTTCCCCAGGGGTCAGTGCTGGGTTCAGTTTTGTTCAATATCTTCATCAACGACCTGAATGAGGGGATAGAGTGCACCCTCAGCAAGTTGGCTGATCATACAAACCTGGGAGGGGTGGCTGGCACACACACAGGAAGACTGTGCTGCCATCCAACGAGATCTGGACTAGATCAGCTAGAGAGCTGAGCAAAGGTGAACCTCACAAAGTTCAATAAAGACAACTGTAGAGTCCTACATCTGGGGAGGAATAACATCGGACACCAGTACAGATTAGGGGATGTGCTGCTGGAAAGCAGCCCCATGGAGAAAGACCTTGGAGTCCTAGTGGACAGTAAGTTGTCCATGGCACAGCCATGTGCCCTTGTGGCCAAGAGGGCCAATGGGATCCTGGGGTGCATTAAGAAAAGTGTGTCCAACAGGTCTAGGGAGGTTCTCCTCCCCCTCTTCTCTGCCCTGGTGAGACCACACCTGGAATACTGTGTCCAGTTTTGGGCTCCGCAATCCAAGAGAGATTGGATCTACTGGAGACAGTCCAATGGAGAGCTACGAGGATGATTAAGGGACTTGAACATCTCTCCTATGAAGAGAGACTGAGAGAACTGGGGCTGTTTAGCCTTGAAAGGAGATGGCTGAGAGGGGACCTTATGAGCATATATAAATATCTGAGGGGTGGGTGGCAAGGGGAAGGAAACAATCTCTTTTTAGTGGTGCCCAGTGATAGAACGGGTTTAAGTTGGAACATAGGAAGTTCCACCTCAACATGAGAAATTTCTTTACCCTGAGGTTGCCGGAGCACTGGCACAGGCTGTCCAGAGAGATTGTGGAGTTTCCTTCTCTGGAGACTTTCAAAACCCACCTGGATGCATTCCTGTGTGGCTGCCCTAGGGGATCCTGCTCTGGCAGGGGGGTTGGACTAGATGATCTGTAGAAGTCCCTTCCAACCTTGAACATTCTATGATTCTATGACAAGAAGGATAGCATTTGATGCTTGTAGACACTTAAATATTTTTTGTATTTTCTTAGACAGGATGAGATGATGTGCCAAATACAGTTTTGGATAAAATGTGTCACTGAGTTAGGGCACATTAGTAACAGATGTAACTACAGATGTGTCCTAAACCCTAAAGTCTTGTGTTACAAAGCCTAGATTTTTTTATGTTCTTAATACATTTGAGTGGTGTAGAATAATTTATTGTCAAGTGTAAAACCTATCATCAATTCAGACAAGGTATGTGAATATATCAAGGAGAGAATATCATACCAAGAAGGCTGTCCAAGAACAGTGTTTGTAGTTTGAATGGAAGCCCCAAGATCTTACTCCCAGCCTCCCAGCATCCTCCCCATCAAGCATATGTTTTCAAGTCTCTGAAAATTCAAGTGAATTATGGAGGAAGAAAACATGACTCTGGCTCTATGTTTGAATGTTAAGGCCAATCTTTGAGACTGTTGGAGATGTTGCACAGCCACAGCTTCTTGTATAGACAGGTACTTGCTTAGGCTTAAAGGAAACTTCTTTGCATTTATGAAAAAAAGACATGTAAATCTACATCTGATCATCGTTGTGATAAAATCAGTTTACTTCTGTGTTACTAGGACTGGTAAAATTGCTTGTCTTGAATTTGCAACTGCTGTCATTTGAAGGAGGTTTTTGTTCTTATACTACCAAATATTTTATGTATTCACTGTCACTCTTGAGAGCGTTTTTGCCAGCTCTGAGATAATCTGATTTAAGTTTTCCATACACATGCATCCTATGATTTTTGTTAATTCCTGGTTACTGGTTTTTTTTCTCCTTTGACTATTTAGCAAGCCAGCAAATGAGGGAAGTGACAGTGGCACTGGCATGATGAATCATGCTGATAATGAATCATACTGATAAATACCATCAGATTAGATAACAAAGAACATAATTCCTCCTGAAGTTTTTGTTCTTGCAGAGAGAAGCTTAGAGTTTCAAATAGCATTTAAAAAAGATCACAAGACTTCTAGGTAGAACAACACTGTACATATTGTTTCACAATCCACAAAGCTTAAATGCACTTGTATTTGTTTTCTATTCAGGTTGCTACATATAATGTGGTATGAAAAGAAATCTCTAGTTTCCCCTGTCTTCCTTGGACCTGGATCTGTACTGTTGGGAACCTTTTTGCTTGTCTGTTGGCTGTTAGGGTCTGCTGCATGAGGAAGTTCTTGTACAATGTCTGGGGAAACAAACACCGTGGAATGGGCCACAGTTGTAAATAAAGTTTTTGCAACACGTAATACTACATTACCATTTGCTTTTTAAACTTGCACTGCCTGCCCCTCTCTTCAGCTCCTGCAGACATTGGAATTTTCAAAGCAGGAAGGACATATGGTGTTTTCCAAAATAGTTGTGGCCACTCTAGTTACAGATTGTGTAATGAGAGAATAGCATCTCCACTTGTCATATTATGCAAATGGTGGATCTCACAGAACTCTGGAACCATGTACCTTGCTGTTTTCTTCTTTTCACACAGTCATTGTGTAATACACATTAGAAGAGACCTCAGGAGATCTTTAGTCCAACCTCGTGCTCGAAACAGGTCAACAATGAGATCAGACCAGGTTGCTCAGGGCATTATCCCATTGAGTCTTGAAAACCTCCCAGGATGGAGACTGCATAACCGTTCAGGGCAGCCTGTTTCAATGCCTGACCATTCCTCATGGTGAAGAAGGTATTCCTTGTATTCAGTATGAACCTCCCTTGTTTCAATTTTAGTTTACCCTCTTTCATCATTTTGCCATGGTCTGTTTTCTTTCATCTTCCTGCAATGCCCTGCCATTAAGAATCTGGCTCCATCTCCTCAATAACCTCCTTGGGTGTATCGAGAGTGTCATGGGTCGACCCTGGCTGGCCGCCAGGTACCCACACAGCCGCTCACTCACTCCCCCCTTCACTACTGAACAGGGGGAGAAAATATCTCCAAGGGCTCAGGGTTTGAGATAAGGACAGGGAGATCACCCTCATTTACTGTCCCGGGCAAAACAGACTCAGTTTTGGGGAAATTAGGTACATTTATTAAAAGAACTAATCAGAGAGGAGTAGTGAGAAGTAAGAAAGAGCAAACAAATCTTAAACAGAACACCTTCCCCCCATCCCTCCCTTCTTCCCGGGCTTAACATCAATCCCGGTTTCTTCACCTCCTCCTCCCGAGCGGCGCAGGGGGACAGGGAATGGGGGCTGAGGTCAGTTCATCCGACGTTGGTTTCACTGCTTCTTCACTCCGGGGGAGGACTCTTCACTCTTCCCCAGGGCCACTGTGGGGTCCCTCTCACGGGAGAGAAGCTTCACGCTCTCTTCTCCACGTGAGTCGTCCCACGAAGGGCAATTCATCACAAACTGCCCAACGCGAGACACCTCACGAGGGGCAGCCCACCCCTCGTGAGTCTGAGGCGCAATCCTTCGGGGGAAACTGCTCCAGCGTGAGCCACCCGCAGCGTCCCAAAAGTCCCACTGGCCAACCTGCTCCAGCGTGGGCATTCCCTCTTCCACGGGCTACAGGTTCCGGCAGCGACTTGCTCTGATGTGGGCTTCCCACGGGCTACAGTCCCCTTTCAGGCATCCACCCACACGGCGTGGAATCCTTGTGGACATCTATGCGGTGATCCTCACGGTGGACATCTGCACCTCGCCCATGGGCTGCAGGGGGACAACCCGCTTCACCATGGTCTTCACCACGGACCCAGGGGACTCCTTCTGCTCCCGCACCTGGAGCTCATCCTCCCCCCGCCCCTCCTTCTTCACTGACCTTGGTGTCTGCACAGATTCTCACTCCTCCATCTCTGTGCCAGCTGTTATGGCGCAGTTCTTTTTTCCCGTTCTTAAATATGTTTTTCACAGAGGCGTTCCTCTGCTATCACCTTACTGATACTTGTCTGATACTTACTGATACTTACTGATACTGGTCCCTCTTTGTAGCCGGCTGGCATTGGCTCTATCAATCTTGGGGAGCTTCTAGCAGCTTCTTACAGAAGCCACCCTGCAGCTCCCCCCCCGCCGCCGAAATCCGGCCAGGCCAAACCAAAACAGAGAGGCAGCTCAGAGGGCCCCATGCATTCATTTCTCCAGGTTAAACAAGTCCAGTTCCCTCAGTGCCTCCTCATATGGCACATGGTCCAACACCTCAGCCTCCTTGATGGCCCTATGCTGAACTTTGTCCTCTTTTATTAGCTTTCATCACTTTCTTGCATTTGGAGGAGGTTGTCTTCAAAGATGTGCTAGCTATCTGGACTTGACCCTTCAGAGCTATTTTCTGTGGGATCCCACGTAAGAGTTGCTCTCATGAAATGTAGGGTCTGTACTCCCTTGAGGATCTAGAATTACACTCTTTCTAGAGTGCTACATCCAAGACATTGTCATCTATTACTCTATCTCCAACCAATTTTCCTTTGTATATCTGAACTATCTGCTGATCCGTCTGTGTTTCATTCCCAGTTGCCCATTCAATACCTGTATCTAAAAGTTACTTTTGAAACATTCCAGAAACCTCTTGGATTGTTTACATCTCATCGTGTTGCTCTTCAAATAGGTACTAGCTGAATTAAAGTCCTCTATAAGAACCAGGACATGATCTAGAAACTTTCATGAGTTACTTAAAGAAGACTTTGACTTCTTATCCTGATCATGTGGTCTGTGACGAACTTTGACAATGATGTCACCTATAGTGTCCTGTTGTCAGATCCTGATTTGGTGCACTTAGTGTTTAATGCCTGACTTGTGGAAAAAGTCTGATGTCCCTGTGCATTTCTTCCAGTATCTCACGCCCAAATATTGAAGCAAGTGCTCTTTTAAGAAATCCTCTACTTTGATCACCATAATAAATTGGCAAAACTGAGCAGCATACTGAGCCAAAAGAGCAGTGTGAGGGATGACATACTAAAAACAAGTTTCTGAAATAATCTTGCCTAGGATAGTGTTCACAAACTTGGGATGCAGACTCTCAAATTATCATGCCGTGCCTGAGTACCAGTACATGGGTAACCAGGGTGTATGGTATGTTCTAAGAGTAACAATTTGAGGGTAGGGGAGGGAATGTGGCTCTTTTGCATTTTTGTAGACCACATGGTGTGGCCTATTTCCAACAGGCATGGGAGAATCAAAATTTTGGAACTGGTTTAAAATTCCTTTTTAAAACTGGCGAGAGAAAATCATGGTTAAATAGCTGTCTTATTTTTTATTTTATTTTATTTTCCTACTTAATTACTCTCTAGAGAGTTCTGGCACTCATGGACATATTTGTCTGAGTACACTTGTTTTAATAGCTTCTTCCAAATGTAAGTCAAGAGTAATAATTATGGGATTTCCTACAGTCAATACTTAATCTTGAGTCAACATTGTTCACCTTCTGTCTTTGATAGAATTGACTCCTAATTATTACTTGTGTTTATCTACTACCTTCACAATCGTTTTTATAAGTGCTCCTTAAATACCATGTGACCGAGTGAAGAATGCCTGATGTCTGCCTGATATGCTGAGCTGTGTCCCCATGTGCTTTTCTGACAAGAACCTGGCTCTTGAAGAGTGTTTGCCTTGAAAAAGGCAAAACCTGACAGCTCTCTTTGTTCCATCATCCTTACCTATTGCTTGTTATTCTATTTTTTTAACATTCTTTCAAAATTAATATTCTGAGAAATTAGGAGAACAGACATAGCATTATTTCTTTTTAATTGGAAATCCTACCTGCCTGAAGTAATTCCATACCTCAGTTCTTCACTGATATATTTACAGATGGTTTGATAATAAATAATTAAAAGAAGAAAGTCTCTAGAGTTGTTTTTAATCTACTTGTTCTTATAATAAATATGTGCACTTTTATCATTAGCTTGGATTGCTGCCATGGGTCAACTCCATTTCTGATGGCCATATTTCTAACCATTTTACTTCTTTTTGCTTTTACTTGTTGAAATTTTGCCTTTGAGTTCAACAGATCATTCGAATCAGTGCTGATTATTTATGATGTCTTTCATTACAAAATATCAGCTTGTTTAGCTGTTCTTCTTTACTTTTATTGTTTGTAACTTTGAAGTCTTCCTTTTATACTCATTGTTCTAAGAATGATCCTCTGAAATGTTGTTCACTGTCAAGTTATGGTTCTTCTTCAGACACTTTCTTCCCTGCAAGGTCATCAAACTTACATGGACATATCTGCTTCCAATGTATAAATCTTTCTTTCAGGTGTGTCTGCATATTATACTGCAAATTCATATATTTTTGCTAGTTAGCAAAACTGGATGTTTTTTTCACAGCAAAAAATGTCTTGAGCTATTCTCAAAGAGTTGCTGATGTATTAACACAGACTTTGTGCATGACTATAGGGAAACCTTGAAGTTGTCTGAGTCCAAGATCACAGTAGTTACGTGACTGAGTTTAAAAAAAAAAAAAGTTTTTAGGGATATTTTTGCTCTAAGTTGAAGATTATTTACTTTAAGATGGAAATTATTGTTTTTATTTTAATAAAAAAGGTCAGAAAAGGAAAAACCCTATGTTTTCACTAAATTCTGCAAATTCTTATGTCCTATTTTTTCAGGCTTCCTTCATTGTGTCACTTTCAGGTAACATTTTATCTTTTCACTTTGTTCCAAATTTTAATTCCCTAATATCTATTCTATCTATTCTAATATCTATTCTATCTTACTCTGAGCTGGTTCTATTGAAAAATTATACGCCAAAATGTTGCCAAAGGCTCTTTTATAGGCTTTTGCCTATATAGCAGGAGGCTGTAATGTTTTCTTAATGCTCTAGTAGTTTGTGTGTCAGTTTTGATTTGTCAATGGCATCTAGATCTTTAAGGACATGGTCTTAAAAAATAAACTATAAAATGGGCCAGGTGTAATTCCTCCTCTGAGGATTAATCTGGTAAAGTGTTTTCATGGTTAGAGGTCATATATTTTTCCACCAGGAGGGGTCACCGTGGTAGTTCACAAAAGACAGAATTGTATTTTTATTGTAAAAGACCTTGCCAAAAGAGAGTTCCTTAGCTCATGGGAGTAATTTTACTAATTGTGCTGTTCTTAAAACAACAACAAAATATTATTTTTATCATACACATGATGTTTTTACACACTCTGAGTAACAGAACACAATAAATCAATTTGTGTAATGACAGCATTGTAGGTGAAAGGGAAATTTTTCACTGTTTTAATATCTTGACGTTAAAATTAAAAATTATCAAGAGTGTTATTGACTTTGAGAAAATACAAAGGTTTTGCTATGAAGCATATCAATTCAACTTTGTTAATTTAATTTCTACTTGTGTGCCATGATGGATTTAATGTTGTGGTCATTGCAGTTGGAATGAAGGATGGATAGGGAATATTGCTGATCTTAATGAAATTCAGAGCACGTAATCCAAATGTGAAACCACTGCAGCATTTTCAGGCTAAATGGTAATGGGAAAATTGTGTAGGAATTTATATACTGGATTGGGCCAAAAGCTAAGTTATTTCATTTCTATATCTCTGATAGCACTCTGTTTTCAATACAAAAATGGAAGACTTTCTTACAAAACTATTATATATTAAAACGAGTAAGGAGCTTCTGAGTCTTTTGGTTTCACCAGGGGTCACTAGATTCTAGTCAAATTCTCTTGATGGGTGATTTCCTAGTCTATTTTTCTCAGGCTTATGACTTTAAAAGCCATTGTGATGTCCTAGAAGCGTTCTGCAGCAGAGCCACAAACAAGGTGAAGGTCTTAGTGTTTCAGCTGGGATTACCTTCCGTGTTTCAGCAGAGCTGACTCCTGGATTCCAGTGGTTTTTCTAGATGACCTCAGCTCCTGTGGTACCTCTTCCTTTGGGAGACAGACTTTGTGCATCTGCTTTCCTCTGACGTCTTTCTTTGCTGGAAAAAGCAACAGCATTTCTTCCAAACACATTAACGCTTGTAGTTCATAGTGGTACGGTACTAGAAGGTACACAATACCCTTAAAGACTCTGCTTACAGGGTCCTCACTTCTTGTCTCTATTGTAGGCCCTCGCTGTCCTCTCACATTGATTGCTGGCAAACCTCATGCAGTTACTACAAGTATCATGTAGCTTTTATTAACATCCCCCTGCAAATCCTCCTGGAGAAAAGGCTGGGATGTAAGTTTAGGAGCTCCCCCATCGGCTGCTGCTTAAGCTTTTTAGAAGCTTGGCTCATGGTGTGGCTGTATTTAGGAATTGGGGCTTAAGGGGCGGATCTCATGAAAGAG
This sequence comes from Trogon surrucura, assembly GCA_020746105.1. Lineage (NCBI taxonomy): Eukaryota > Metazoa > Chordata > Aves > Trogoniformes > Trogonidae > Trogon > Trogon surrucura. Next base: position 143,060,252 of record CM036617.1, on the reverse strand, counting down.
TTCTAGGCTGCAGATGAGTCACATTGTTCTGTGTCTTTCCTGAAGTCACTGCTTGGTTTTGGCTTTATGTAATGATTTCTTCTGCTTCATATGCCATGAACAAATCTCCTTGCTGTATATATGGGCTGGGCTTTCTGAAGTACCCAAACTTTAAGCCAGCTAAGTCATATGTGTATTTAACTGCTCTGTTTCTGAACTGGACCTCAGAATGGCTTTTCTTCTTTGAAGGCAGTGAGTTCATGACAGCATTTTCAAAGTATATTTTTTTAAAAGAGGACACACTCTGTTTACGTTGGAGGAGCTTTATTTTTTGTCTCTGGTTTTATCCCTTCTCCTATTTAAGCTATGCAGTCATATCATAAAATGCTGTGTCATCCTTCATCTGTTAGCAGAGTAGAAACAAGGCTGCATGGTATATAAACCTAATTTAGTTTTCTCTATGATTTATGGTGAAGTGTATGTATTCTAATATGTCTAAGGGCTTTTCCTTCATCCCACCAAAGCCATCAGTGTTAGAAAGTAAAAATAGAGGAATTTATTTCCATTTCCTGCTTTTCTGCCAATTTATAACTCTAAATCTGTGTTTTGTGACATTGCATTAGCACTTAGAACCTCCAGGTCTTTTTAATAAAGGGATATGCTGATTAATACATGAAGTTCATAGGTACTTCTCCTGCTGACCTCACCAGAGCACCTCTTACAGATAATAATGGATTTCTTACTGATCATGGCATGCAGAGTAGGTCCCGTAATATTTAGTGGCACTTTGTGGTATTTGTGTGGTGTATATTGCTAGTAGGTGTTAATGATGAATCAAATCCTTTCAATGCATTGACAAGTAAATTCCTTCGGGAGAGGAATACACTATTTCTTTTATAGTATGGAAGAGTCAGGCTATGTTAGCGTAGAATACGTCTGAATAAAAATAACCACAAAGTCAAAAACTTCCGCTCTACTCTTTCATTCCTCGTAAATCTTTGAGAGAGAAAACAAGAAGGAGAATCCCTGTTTTTTTCAGACCTTCTTGTTGGTCTGTGAGAAGATGCAAAAATAGATCAAAAATATTGTGCTATTAAAATATAAAACATGATTAAAATAGATATGGAATATTGCTTCATACATTAAACTTTTTAGGGAAAAATTTGAATCCACGGGTCTTTCAGCACATTCCCTAAGCTTAAGTTGTCTACTAAGTGATCTTACTGAGTTGCCATAATCTTTCTGGAATCAAATGTAACTATCACTAATTCACATTTAGAAATGTGAATTATAATACAATTATTCTTGTGAGTTATATTACCTTTTGGGTTGCCCTAATGGAGTACAGAATATGTTGTGTTGGATGATTTCTGTGTATTTTTCAACCATCTGAAATAAAAATCACTGTGAAGTATAGCCGAGATGAATTAACAAAGGGCCAACTCATAATGCTCCTACTCAATTTTTTGCTCACTTCTTACTCTAGCTCTATAGAGTTTTATGTGTAAAGGTGGTTTTAGAATATGGCTCAGGAGACTAGAGAAACATTTCTTACTTGGGAGTGAGAGGAAGGTGGAGAGGTACATGGATGATTTTTCCAATTCCTCTCCTCAAAATTGTGAGACCCTCACAAATCAAAAGGTTAAGAAACATGGACATGTTTATTTACAATTCCAAAGTGGATATTCACATTGGATAGATTCCACTCCAGGAGCAAAGCTAAATCCTTCCTCTTCTACCAGAGGTGGTCCCTTCAGGTCAGGCTTCAAGACGTTGTTGGTAACTGGAAGGCTTCTGTGGGGTACTGGTGGATCTAAAGAGAAATGACGAACTTGAGGCACTAACTTCTGGAATCTTCTTGATTCACTGTTTGCATTTGCCTTAGTGATATCTTTCACAATTAAGCAATTCCAGAAGAAAAGTCCTGCTCAAATATAATTGAGGCTGTAGGTTGTTCTTTGTGTGTTTTGTTTTGAAAAACTGTTGCTTGCCTAGATAGAATTAAAAGACAAATCTTCCTTTCTGACTCACCCAGCTCACTTGGATGGTTGATGTCACAGGGAGTGTGATTAGAGCACCATGCACTTCTCTCATTAGAGTACAACTTCATTTTGCACAGGAAAGAGCAAATGTTGATAAACTGAAAGATAAAGAGACTCCTGGTATGAAGTCAAGAAATTCAGCATATTTATCAGGCATGCATGGAAACAGTTTTTAAGAAATACATGGATACAAATCCATTTGTATCCAAACAACAGACTTTTAAACATTAAGTGCGTTGGTTTCATCTAAGAGATTTAAGTCTGAATAAGCTAATGATACTCCAGGACACTTAGCAGTATTTGGAATCTTTTCTTCCATGTGTTGGATATTATATTTTCACATAGTATGTCTGTCATCTTTATAAGAGCAAGTCGGATGGCAGGAAATAAGTATTTTCAGTATCCGCAGGTTTTCACAGCATTTGAGTAACTATTTAGCTAAACAGGTCCCTAAATTGACATTTTCAGCTCTAAGGACTGGAAAGCCTTGAGGACAGGTTATCAGATTAAATTTTGGACATAAGTACATGTGTGAAAACATTTGGACTATTAAACCTTTATGCCTGCTTCTGAGGCTTCATTATTTTGAGCTGCCATTCCTTGATTGAATCTTCGTGAGCACACACTATTCATTTAGCCATCCCACTTCCTCCTTTTACCCGAGCACCTAAATATTCCAATAAAAAAAGTGAAGAGAGCCTTGTGTGTGCTCTCCACCTAAAACACAGCTGCAGCTGAGAAAATACTCGTCTTTTTCATGTGTGCACTTTAATCACTCTAGCCGAACCCCTTCCCTTCTCCTGCTTCCCTTGTGCAGTTATCCATAACTGTACTGGAACATATTGTAAATTCCAGGCTATATATTTCATTTACCCACGCTCCTGTATAAAATGTTGATTTTCTGTGTTAAAGTGAGCATTTTTTTATTTAGTCTTCAATGACATTTTTGAGTAGGAGTTGATGGCTTTTCCACAAAAGTTTCTTATTTGATGATTGAATTCGATATGGATGGAAGTTATTTGCATACATATTTTCCTTTAAGTTTATTTTTTCATATTTTTAATAAAACTAATAAAACACACTTCAACTAAACATAGCATAAATGGTTACATGTTATTTAGGATATTTTTTTTTGGGGGAGGAAAGACTGATTCAGTGGCTAGATTTAAGAAAAAGAAAAAAAACATTAAAACAAAACAAATTTAAGGGCTTCCACCTGAATGGGCAGAGAATATTATAGGTGTGTGTTTGGGGATTTTTTCCCCCCAAGGAAACAGGAACAAACACAGAATAATGGAATGCCGCTACCAACTTTAGCAGAACTATTAGAAAGTATAAGGCAATTTGAATCGCCTGGAGTATCCTATAGCACTAACAAAACAGGAAGGGCCTAACTACTGTTATTTCCTGACTCTGTGCTCCGTTTCCTGGAAGATAGTTTGAGTTGCAGCATGGCCTGAAGAGCCTGTCCACGGAGCATCTGTCAATGCAGCGTGTCTTTGGCTGTGCCCCAGGGAAAGGATGATGCTCTTCCTCTTTCCACCCCTGTCTCGTGATCCTTCAACTGCTCATGGTGCATGTCCTGAGAGTTTATGGCAGCTGCTCTGTTCAAAGTCTGTGCAGCTTTGCTCTCCTTTTCTTTCCTCGTAGGAGTTCATGGAAGGGTTGCTGAGAAAAATGAAAGGATGATGTCCTGCTGGAAAGCAGCCCCATGGAGAAAGACCTTGGAGTCCTAGTGGACAGTAAGTTGTCCATGGCACAGCCATGTGCCCTTGTGGCCAAGACGGCCAATGGGATCCTGGGAGGAAATAAGAAAAGTGTGTCCAGCATGTCTAGGGAGGTTCTCCTCCCCCTCTACTCTGCCCTGGTGAGATCACACCTGGAATACTGTGTCCAGTTTTGGTCTCCCCAATTCAAGAGAGAGAGGCACCTACTGGAGAGAGTCCAATGGAGAGCTACGAGGATGATTAAGGGACTTGAACAACTCTCTTGTGAAGACAGTCTGAGCGAACTGGGGCTGTTTAGTCTTGATAGGAGACGGCTGAGAGGGGACCTTATTAACGTATATAAGTATCTGAGGGGTGGGTGTCAAGGGGAACGGGACAATCTCTTCTCAGTGGTGCCCAGCGATAGAACAAGAAATAGTGGGTTTAAGTTGGAACATAGGAAGTTCCACCTCAACATGAGGAGAAATTTCTTTACCGTAAGAGTGACAGAGCACTGGCACAGGCTGCCCAGAGAGGTTGTGGAGTCTCCTTCTCTGGAGATTTTCAAAACCCACCTGGACGCATTCCTGTGTGGCTGCCCTAGGGGATCCTGCTCTGGCAGGGGGTTGGACTAGATGATCTGTAAAGGTCCCTTCCAACCTCGAACATTCTATGATTCTATGATGCTCAAAGCTAGCTAGAGTAGCAAAGAGAATTTATTAGAACTATTTTTTTTTGAAGTAGTGGCTAATTTCTGGTTGTTATTTTTGTGTTGATTTCATTAGAGGAGTTTGTCCGTGGCTTTCTGTTTCTATCAGATGGCTTCCTAGGTTTGTGAAATCTGCTGGCAGTCTTCCATAGTGTATTTCTTCCTTCACCACTTGAAGGAGAAGGGAGAAAATACTACTGGGAGCCTAAATAAAAAAGTTTTGTGAGGTCTTTGTGAGTCTAATCCCATTTTCAAACCAAGGATTCTGGAAAGTTTCAGAAAGCTGGAGAATAATCTCAAACTGACATACAGATGGATGTAAATAATCAGGAGCATATTTGATGTTCTATTTAATTTGCAGGGTTTTCTCACAGCTTTTTTTCTGGTTCATGTTTTGTCCACAAACTCCACAGCATATTCATTTCCATTTTGGTGAGAACAGGTATTTTTTCCGACTTTTCAGAAAATTGATACTTTTCTTTTTTTTTTTCCTTTACCGTAAGGCAAATGTGAGACAATAAATTAAAGGTTCTGAAAAGTGTTTGCGTGCACACGAGGAAAACGAGGCCGGTTAGGGCTTTTTTAAAGGTGAATTTAGTGAGGTGAAGCTTGACCAGCACTGACAGCTCTGGAAATGTATGTCTTCTATCTTTCATTAGAAGTATGCATAACAACAGTGTAAGTTTCATAACTTTGCTTCTTCTCTTCTTTAATTTAGTTTTTTCCCCCTTTTTTGGAGGGGCCACCTACAGAGCTGTGACATTTGTCCAGTTTCCATGTTCCATGCTCTCTTGGTCTTTGGCCTGTCTGAGGCTGCCAACAAAAGTGTTAATTGCTGTGGTTTTGGTAATGTGGACACCTGTCCAGGACAAAATGAACTGAGATCAGTAATTAATTTCAAATTTATGGAAGATGTAGGTTCCTCCTTCTTCCTCCTTCCTGTCAACGGTTTATTTTTCCTTTCCTTAGAACATGCAGCAATTTTGATGTCAGCAGGGTTTTCCAGACTTAACCAGGATGGGTTCTTATTAGCAGCTGAAGTAAAATCATAGGTTCTGGAATTTGCCTTCAGAATAAAATACCTTTAGTCCAGATATAGTTTGCATTTGAATTGAAGTGGATATTTTCCTTTGGCAAAGGGTAAGTTACCAACATAGTCAACAAAATCACATAAGCTGTGCTTTCTTCCTCAAAGACTGTGAATACGTATTTCTGAGGTGGAGCTCAGCCATTTTACTGTGCGTGGAACTGTTTGCTTCAGAAATGCTCTTTCAGTTCAAGCTTTGGTAGTAGCTTTCTGCCTAATTACAGAAAGAAGTGCTCATGACTTCACAGTCTACTGCAAAGCTTCAGTGCTATTCCTCCAGATAGTCTTTTAGCTCTACGCAGAGAATGTTCTGCTTCTTTTGATGGAAATAAGATTTCCTTAAAAAGAGACTTGAAAATAAATGCTACTGAGTGATGATAACAACAAACTGCTAAAAACGTAGATAATTTAATGAGAACACTTTGCAAGATCCCTGAAATGCAAGAATTCTTTTCATTTGAATATTGTTCTTGAATTGTGTTTTGACTATTACACTTGAATAAATATTCACATTTAGATTTCAGACAGAGCACAAACTTAAAAGTATTGCTTGTAAAAGCTCTAAATAATACATTAATTAAAAAAAAAAATCAAACCTGTTGAGATAATTTACTGTGTGTTTTCTTTTGCTTCTGCCTTGAAATTGTGCTGTAAACTTTCTCAGTTTTCTACTAACTCTTAGTTTCAGTCGGGCTGAAAACACCATGAAAACAGAGGAAGGCTGTGCGTATTTTCTTGGTTCTTATTCCAGGCAAAACAAGGAGTGAGAAGTGAATACAGAAATGTTAGCCTAACTTTGTTAAAAATCAAAATTGATGTGAAGTTTTGCATATTAGTGTAGAGCTTTTCTTCTCCGTTTTTCAGCTTTGAAATATTTTGGTCTATTTTCAACCATTCAGAATGTCAGTTTTAAAAACCTGTTGGTATTGTTATTCAGTGAGAATTATGATTTAAGTGTGTTCACTCTTTGGGTGCTTTAAAATTCCCCAGGTGCTGATTGCAACCATGTTTAAGTTAAAATACAAATATTTTCCAAAGCTGTAATTTATGTAGTAGGTGTCTGGTGACTGAGTTACTGGATACAGTTTGGGTTGGACCAAAGCCTAGAAGCTGTATTTTGGTTGTGTTAGCAACCGCAGTGGTGGAGGAAAGCGAGGGAGGAAGGAACAAAGTTCTCGACAAATCTACCCATGTTTTGATCTTTGCTAATTTGCTTTCCTTAGAAGTATCTCTTTGTTATGTATGAGTGCTTTACAGTACAATGCTATGAAGGGAAGCAATATGAAAATATAGATCATTTATTTTATATGCTGTGTATATATTAATTACCTGAGTCACTGAGATGAACAGCTTCAGTGTCAGCAGAGTGGGATGCCTGGTGGCGGGTCCTGAACTGGAGGAAACTCAGGAGAAGCCAAGAGAGCTGCCATCAGCCCTGCAATTCCACCACAGTGGTGGATGGAACCTGGGTGGGGCTGAGGCCCCCTCCCCCAAAAAAACTTCTTGGGAGACCTAGTGATGAGGGAGGGCAAACAGGGCATGATGCAGCAGTTTGTGTGCAGGAAGGTTGCTGTATATCTGGCAGCTTAACTGGGGAGCAATAGTCTCCACCTGACAGAAAGCCATGTCCTCTCTGAACTCTGCACCCACCACAACTGAGGCAGCTTGCCAGGCAAAGTTCTGGTGGGAATATGCTGCCACCTGGGTGTCAGGCTACAGGGTGTGCTGAAATATACAGCCTGGACCCACTTCTTGGGGAAGTCTGCTGCCTCCCTGGAGCATGGGTTAAAGATGGCAAGAGAAACTCCCTGCTCTGATATGGCCCTCAGATTACTACCCATTCTTGATTTTTCAGGTAGGCAGCAATAAAGTTTCTACAAGAAGTCCAAGAGCAATCAGGAGAGACTTTGGGACTTTGGGACAACTTGTTAAGGATCAGGAGCACAAAGTAGTGTTCTCCTCTATCCTGCCAGTCGCATGGAATGATGAGAGAAAAAACAGGAAGACCGAGTTGATCAGTACCTGGCTCTGAGCCTGGTGTCACTGGCAGAATTTTGGATTTTTTGATCATAGGTCTGCCTACATGACACCAGGGCTACTGTGACAGATGGAGTACACCCGTCTCAAACAGGGGAAGGGATCTGCGTGGGAGTTAGCAGAGCTTGTCAAACAAGCTTTAAACTAAATTTGAAGAGAGAAAGGGATAAAACCAGACTTTCTAGAAATAAGCCTGAGGGTGGCAGGCCAGATTTTGAGGGATGCTGTGCTGGTGAGGTCATTCACAATATACGAGTACACCAGAGCACATGCACAGCATGAGGAATGAACAAGAGGATGCAGAAGCTTTGGCCCAATCCCAGAGGTGTCCAGCACACAGCTAGAGGATTCCATAATATGTTGAGTAAGCAACTGACAGATGGGTCAGGCTCAAAGGGTGATAGTAAATGGGGTTACATCAGGCTGGTGACCAGTCACTAGTGGGATTCCCCAGGGCTCACTTTTAGGACCAGTACTCTTTAAAGTTTTTATAAATTATCTGGATGCAGGAATTGAATGTACATTAAGTAAGTTTGCCAACAATGCTGAGCTAGGAGAGGCTGTGGAATCCCTCAGGGATAGAGAGGCCTTACAGAGGGATCTCGATAGACTCGACAGCTCAGCAGTCACCAACCATATGAAATTTAACAAGAGCAAGTTCTGGATTCTGTGCCTGAGACAGGACAATCCTGGTTATATGCACCAAATCGGGGACAAAAGTCTGGAGAGCAGCCCTGAGGAAAATTCATCTGGAGGTTTGGGTTAAGAGCAAGTTGAACATTGGTCAACAGTGTGACCTCTCAAACAGAAGGGACAGTTGTGCCCTGAGGGGTATCAAGCAGTGCTACAGACTGGAGGAGGAGTGGCTGGAGAGCAGCCAGGCAGAGAGGGACCTGGGAGTACTGGTTGACAACCGGTTGAACATGAGCCAGCAGTGTGCCCAGGTGGCCCGAAAGGCCAATGGCATCCTGGATTGTGTCAGGAACAGTGTTGCCAGCAAGAGCAGGGATGTAATTCTGACCCTGTGCTCAGCACTGGTGAAGCCTCACCTCGAGCCCTGTGTGCAGGTCTGGGCCCCTCACTTCAAGAAAGACATTGAGGGGCTGGAGTGGGTCCAGAGGAGAGCAACGAGGCTGGGGAAGGGACTGGAGGGAAAGTCCTGTGAGGAGAGGCTGAGGGAGCTGGGGGTGTTTAGCCTGGAGGAGACTCAGGAGGGACCTCATCACTCTCTACAACTGCCTGAAGGGAGGTTGTAGTCAGGTGGGGGTCAGGCTCTTCCGGGCAACCAGTGACAGGATGAGAGCACGTGGCCTGAAACTGCATCAGGGGAGGTTTAGGTTGGATGTCAGGAAGCACTTCCTTATGGAGAGGGTGATCAGGCACTGGGATGCACTGTCCAGGGAAGGAGTGGAGTCACCGTCCCTGGAGGTGTTTAAGCAGAGGCTGGATGTGGCACTTAGTGCCACGGTCTGGCCAGTGTGGTGGTGTTGGGTCATAGGCTGGACTTGATGATTTCAGAGGTCTTTTCCAGCCTCAGCAATTCTGTGATTCTGTGAAACACAGCTAGCCAGTAGAAGGAGGTGACTGTCCCACCCTATACTGCACTGGTGTGGCCCCACCTCAAGCGGTTTAGGGCAGCTCAATATAAGAAAGACTTCATACTATCTGAGGCTGTGCAACCTTTTACTTCCCAACACCTGCAACGTGGCACGCAAGATCTAGCAGTGGCCTTGGTTGTTATAGAAGCAAGTGCAAGCAAGGGCCTTTCTGCATACCAATCCCCTGCAGCAACCATAAACATCAGGCCTTATCACTTCTGGAAGCAGACACTGTCTGCAAAAACATGCTGCTAACTTCAGAAAGTGCAGCCTCTTACAAAAAAGTTATCTGAAAAGTAAAATTACTGAACCGAATTCTGTTCTGTTTTTTTCAAACCGGGACAATTAGGCACGATCTCTTAAATTGCATCATTCATCTCAGCAAGGCCATTTTTATTAGTCATGGGAATAAATTAGATGTGCAAATTGCTCTTTTAAAGAAAAAAAACCCTGATATTTTTCCCTTTTAATTCTGATAGGAAATAGTTCTGGTTGTGTTTTTTGGTGCCGAATATGTGGTTCGACTATGGTCTGCAGGCTGCAGGAGTAAGTACGTTGGCTTCCAGGGAAGAATACGGTTTGCCAGAAAGCCAATATCAATTATCGGTAAGATTTAAACTTTTTTTCCTTAAATTTCCTACTATAATCCTTTTTAAAGTAAAGATATGTCACTTCAGAGATTGTATTGCAATTCTGAGTTATGTCTATCACTAAAGCATTTATCTGCTTGGTGAACCTATGCAATTATTTCTTCTTTTGGATTGCTAAAACTGAACATTTGAAGTATGGCTGTGAGACACAGGCAGACATCAGCTTAAGAAAGGAAAAACTGTAAAGAAATCTTTACTAAATGTATTACTAAGTGTATCTCCAATTACAATTGTGTAATTGGAGAATATTGACAAGATTTTGAACACAAAATCCTTCCTTAAGTCTGCTGTAGAAAGCAAACACAAAGGTGAAAAACATAGAAATGTGAAAAGTGTAACTCAGGAAAAACTCCCCTGGGTAATACTAAAGTTAGGCAATTTCAAATGTTTTGAGGGACTACTGCAGGTAGAATCTCTAGAGTAAGAGAGAGTTTAAGGGGAGAGGTGACTAAAAGAACCAGTGGAACAGTGAAGGATTAACACAAGGTGGCATTCAGACAGAATTTAGTAGACCATAAAATCAGTGTTTCTGTTTGAAGCCCGTGATTTTATAGAGACTCCAGTAGAGCTGTGAATTTTACATTACTCAAACATCAACTCATTGAGTTTTAAATAGAGCAAAGTGGGAGAGATAAAGAGATGAGAGAATGAGCTGATGTTTCTTAACCATTGGTGGCTTTATGACACTCGGTGCAAAAACTCAGGAAACAACGTATTCTATTATGCACTTAAGTGCAAAATGTGATGAGATGCTGTACTCAGTTTGGGGATCTTTTGAGAAATAAGTGTTTCATTACATACAAACAAATCCTTCAGCTGCTTCCAGAGCTGATCTGATTTCACGATCTAGCCATGAAGCCTATAGGTAACTTTCTTTATCCTGATCATGTTCTTGACTTCTCTTTCAATTAAGAAGTGCTTCTTAGGGAGAAAATGGAGCAGTCCCATTAAACCATGATTTCAACTTGGTAGTGGTTCCGTATACTGGTATTGTGTATCTACCACAGTAAACATTAATGTTTACATAGCCCTTGGAGAAGATATGGTGGTTTGTGTTAAGAAAAGCTAAGAGTGACTACAGCTGCTTTTGCATTCCAAGGTATCAGTGGAACATTTAAAATTCCCTGAAGAATACAAAACATTTAAAGTCAAGTTTGGACATTTTATTTTCACATTTATATGAAAGTCTTCATTTTAAAATCAGAAAATACAATTGAAATGTCTTTGAACTTACAGATATTTTTTAATGGGTTTTTATCCACACTGAAATTTGGATTAATTCTTAGAAAGCTCAGCTTGGGTAGCAATTTTGAACATCTTCAATTTGTCTCATTCTCTTTCCTTTTCACCCCTCTCTAATTCTAAATAAAAAATGTCTTGGTTCTTATTATCAGAAAGAGATTTAGTAGTCAAGCCCAGTTATTACTTTCTTTTACAAACTTGTTTAGTATTATTGAATTCCATGTTACATAAAATAGTATATTAACATGAAACTTCTAATAGCGTATTAACCTCTGGGAAAGGAAAATGTTAAGATAGCACACACTATTTCTTGAATGGTCTTTTAAAATTTTATCTAGAGTGCAAAATAATGTAACTTGTCTACCTCATAAATGTTTTGTTTGTTTGTTTCTTAGGTAGATTTTCTGAACTTACCCTAATTTTTCTCCTTTTTGCAGACACATTATAGGTGATTACATTTAAGTGAGAAAAGAAAATTCTATAATTAAAGTAACTGTAAGGAGAGAGAGATTGGTTTAATTCCCAGTACACTAAGAATCCGTAGAAAAATAATTTTGTCTCTCCATGTTTCTTCATTCTGTGTTTCACGGAATGAGCATGTTTAAGGAGTGTGTGATGCTCATGTACTACAGCAGCAGCAGTAATAGTGATACCTTTCCTAAATATTGATTTAACGCTTCCATTACTTGATATTTAAGTAGGGTTAGGTTAGGGGCTAAATGCTTCTGAAAATCTCAGACTAATTAGAGTTTTATGGAAGGCAGATAGGCAGCACAGGAAAAATCAAGAGAATGTCTTTTCACAACCTCTTTTATCCTTTTGTTGTCATTGCAAAAAGTGTCGCAAAGATCCAGTTTTTGAATTAAGTTTTGTGTCTCCTGGTTTTGACAGCGTGTGGTTTGAAGGGCACAAGGGGGACATAAGTTACTGGTATAAACACCTGAGTCCACGTATCTGTGTCCATCTCATACTGTCCTTAAGCACTTTAAGGACTTTATTTACGAGGGCCTTTAATTGTTTATGTGTATAGCTATAAAAAAGCATGAGCATTTGGTATGTAAGGCTTCAGTTACTTTATATAAATCTAATTTATAATCTGTTTAATTAAGTCCTTATGGATGCCACACTATCTCCAGACTACTGAGAACACACCTACAAGCTGAGGGCCATTTACATCATGTAAAATACTGCAGCAACTAAAAATAAAAATACAACACATCCGTTTTTACTGTTTTAAATTTAAAAGGATTCATTGCTTTCAATCAAAAAGGTGAGAATTGCATACTAGAAAGCAAACTACTGAGAATATTAGATAGAAGTCGGCAATTTGCTCAGAAAAAGCAATACTCAGGTAAACTGCATTAGTAGTGTTACTATTTGCTGTGCTGAAGTTTAGGCTTAACTAAGTGATATTTCATTGACTGACTTTTTAGAAAAAAAATGGCAGCTGTTATGATTTCTCAATTATTCAGAACATAAGAGTAAACCACAGGGACAGTGGACTAGCAGTGGATGAGGCTTTCAAAGCTGCATACTACACATGCTAAACTGCAGGGCATGTGAATTATGTAGGTCTGTCATCCGCATGTCCTGTGCACACATTATGTAGAAGTCACTATGCCATTTTTGTCCCTACACCTCGTGTATATACAGACACGTTTGTGAACATGTAAGTAGGTAGAATGAGAAGGATATCCACATATTGCTGTCTATAAATTACTGGAATTCAACTTTTAAAGTTATCAAGGCTTCCTGACACTTTCTTCTTTAAAAACTAACATAAATATCTAAATATCTAATGCTAATCTAAATACTGATGTTTGTTAGAGCTGAAAAGTTATTTAAACAAACGTTAGCTCTTTTTCTTGATATTTTCCATGCCAAGTGTCTGCTTCAGTTCGTCTGATGGAGGCGCTTCACGAAAATGTTTAAGGAAAAGTGAAATATCTCTACTGTGTAGAACACACTTTCAGAAAAGTGGAAAGTACAAATGAAAAATCTATGTTACTGTCACTACCTGATTGAAATTCACTTCCCAAATATCACTTCAGTGCCAGTCATAGGATGGATATGTATATGTCTGATAATTTAGCAAGGACATAGAGTGCATCATTTGCTTAAGGACAAAGATCTGTATTATGATGTGATGGGCAGAAAACCCTCCAAAAATTCTGGGTGTTTACAAATATATGCTCACACACATACATGATAAATAAACAATGTAAATAATTTTGAAGCTTAGGTACTCAAAAGTTAGGATTATCCCAATACGGAAGCTCTTTCTGTAGCCTTAATTTATCTCTCCCAATAGTAATTTTCAGAATTGTACATTTATTGTAGTACAGTCTTTAAACTGATTGAGTGCTATCCCTTGGGGAGAAATCCTGTTTTTAGAGCAAAAATCAGTCTGATACTGAAAATTAATCCAAGTCAGAGAGCGAGGAATACTGTTGATTGTAGAACTGCTGCAATATTTGTTGCAGCAACTACAGTGTTGTGAATGAGGCAGGAGAATTTTTAAAGGAGATGGAAAATAGTTACCCTTGATGAAGGCATCTGTTGTTGCCTCAGAAGTTGGATTCTATCCTGCATCTTGCCTAGGCATCACACAGAAACTCTGTGGTAGTCATTTAAATCAGTTTTCACAAGTGTGCCTCGTTTTCTGGATGTCCAGATGAAGACTTTGAAGTCAGGTTACAGAGGTTCTGAGCTCTCACAGCTGCAAGTGAAGTCAGCAGGCACTGTTTTATTTGAAGTGCAATATAACGTTAAGTGCTCTGAAGAATAAAGTACTGCCTGTTTAAAACTGGCAAGGAGAATATACCAAAACTTTTCCGCATTCTGTCTACATTTGCTACAGATTTATAACGCTATCCTTTATTTTCTGGTTAGAATTTAAAAGTGAAGTCTTTAGATGCTCTAAAGAGGATTACCACCGAAATGCCCATAAGGAAATTAGAAAACAGTCTTCTCAGAATAATGTCAGAGTATGGTTCAATAATTGAAAGCAATAGGCCTGTTCATTGGACTAGGATAAGAGAAAATAAGGGATGCTGGCACTGTGAACACAATCCCTCATTTGCATTGTGTAATGCTGGAACTGTGTAAACTGTGGAGTTGTGGAAAAAAGGTGTCACTCTGGAAACAATTACTTTTTCATACAATTAAAGACTATCACAAAGTAAACCAACAATCCTGATTCTTTTTTTAGGCAACCTTTGTTTTGACAGTTCCCTAAACTTTGAAAGGTTGGCTTTACAGCTTTGATACAGTTTTTAAACTAAGCGTGTGTGTGTGAATTGTGAATATGATACTTAACTTTATGCATTTTGTTATTGATTGAAGAAAACTCTTGCTTTCCCTCTTAAATTAAGAGCCTGAGCCAGAACATGGATTCATTTCTAGGGTGTACATATCTTCTTGGTTTTGTGGCAAGTTGCCTGATTCGTCAGGATCTTTAAAATTTCCATTATTAAATTCATCATGGAAGGAACCATAGTCATTGTTTTTCTGATGTGAAACTATTACCTTAACTTGCTGCCCACCAAATTTCAGCTAACTTACTTAATTTCTTTTTTAAAAATTCTTTCCTCAGTCTGTATTTATGTGTTTCAGTGCTGAGAGCTAACATTTAATGCTCTTTTTTTTTAAACAGATCTAATTGTAGTATTAGCCTCAATTATTGTTCTGAGCATAGGATCTAATGGACAGGTGTTTGCCACCTCTGCAATAAGGTACGTTCTTCACATGACTGTAGCTCTTCACAACCACAGATGTTATATTTATATCTAATGTTACAATTTTCAAATTAGATGTATATGCAATTTTCCTAATATAGGAGAAGTTATTACATTGAAACACTGGACAGTGGAAGACTGTGTGTTATTGTGCTTGGTCACTGGTTGGGAAACAAGAGTGTAGAAACAAGATGTATGAAGAATGGTGCAAATGCTGAAGCCAAGAGGAAAAAACTAAAGAAACATTATGTCCTGTATTAAACATCAAACAGCTCTCTTTCTGAGACAAAAGAGTATTACAGAACATGGGTTTATTTAAGAAGTAATCCAGACAGCACTTAACTAGGTACTTTTTGAGTATGAATAATTACTTTGTTTAAAGAGTAATTATGTTTTGGTGGATTTGTTTGGCACAAGTAACTCGTACCATACATGAACCAGAAATATTTGATGTCTGCAGTGTTTGTTCAGCTTGCATCAAGTACTGCAAGCTTTTTGTGGGGAGTAAATAGAAGAAAGGAATGATAAGCAGAGTAGGTGCACTTCCCACTCCTTCTAGCTTAACTTGCAAGATGTGCTGCCTGTTCTGTTACAAGCCTCTGTCTAAACTGTCTCGCTGTGATAGACAAACACTGGAGGGAACTAGATGTTTAAAGTATTTTGAAGGTAACTGTTACCATAGAACATTAATCCTTGCGTGATGATAAAGACTCACACAGGCAGCATGAATGTGATTTATCAGCTCATACAGGTGAAGAGGAAGGTGAATGTGAACATTCCAAAGATTTTGTTTGCCTAGAAGTGTAGGAAGGATTTTAATGAAAAGGCTTGCACTGTGTTTATAGGTGAACCCAGGTGGCTTTGGGCTCAGTGCAGCCTTTCTCGTGTTAAAATATTGAGTCACTGTCCTACAACTCAGAATGCGTTCTACCAGAGAAGCTTAACCCACATCTCTGCAGTGTTATTATTGCCCCACTGAAAAACTATCTGGTCAGGAAAGTCTGAGTCCCATCAGGATTCCTCAGAACTGTGATGGGGGTGGCTGTTTCTGAATTAAGGAGTGAATCTCGCTCGTATCCTTGCCTCTGCGTTAGTTATTTTTAAGGTATACTGTTAAGGTCTTCTTTGGACCTCCCTTAAATCTCAGCAATCCCAGAAAACATGGGTGCATGTGTGTTAGATTATTTTCTTGTAGAATGAAGTTGCAAGCTCCAGAACCACAAGGTATGACAGGCTGACGTTTTGATCCCTGCAGCAACCAGTGTGACTGAAACCTAGTAGCAATGCAGGGCTCAGAGTAGAGTCTTACAACCTTCTGTCCTTACTGTTTTAACCAAATTGATAAAATTTATCTTCTTTCCAGCCAATCTCTTTTCCCTTTTCAGAGGAAATGAGTTCTGCAGCTGGAGTTTCTTGTTCACTATCTTATTTTCTAAATCTTCGTTTCTAAAAATTGCCAGCCTACAACAAGCATGTCAGTGCTTGGCACTAACATAGCCATAACTACTTCAGATAAAACAGAGACAGGAAAATCAAAAATTGCCATTAGGTCAGGGCATCAAGAGGTGTGTCTAATAACTGTACAAAGGAGCTACATGTATGTCTCTCCCATCCTGATATAAATAACCAATAATCTATTACATCACGTTAGTCTATTTGTGCTCACATATATGGTACTCTTGTCATTCTTCTTGAACTCATGTTTTAATTAACAAGTTTTAAGTGGATATTTTAAAGTTTCCAGCTAACTAAAATTATTATTGCTCTTGCATATCAAAGAAATAACAAAACATGTTCCTGTACCCAGTCACTCATAAGTGTTTTGATAGGATTATTATGTGCTTTCCAAAAAATGACAAGCATTTGATTGTTTGCCATCTGTGAAAGCTCAGAAAACCTGCTTTCTGGTTAGAGGAAAAGTTGGCCCTTTCAGGAGAAAGGATATCCTCCCAGTCTGAGTAACACCAGTGACTGAAGGATGGCACCATGCTGTTTCCTCCCTCTTGGTGTAACCCAGAAAAATGCAGCCACAGTCGAATTAAAGTAAAAAGACTGAATTAAAAAAAAAACCCACCAAACAAAAAGAGCAGCAACAACTTTTTAAGGGAAGCTAGAAAGAATTACAAATACTTGTAATTGAGGGCCGGTTTAGCTCACTGGGTTGAGCGTGGTGCTTGAAACACCAAAGGTCATGGGTTCGATTCCCGTTCGGTTCTCACGTGTTGCCTGACCTAGTCGAGAGGTGGCGTCCCTGCTCACAACAGGGAGGTTGGATTAAAATGATCTCTAAGGTCCCTTCCAGCCCAGGCCATTCTATGATGATGATTCTAATGAAAAATTTTCAGATAGATTAATTCAACATTCATAATTTCTGCTCTTCAGTATTTTATTTCAGTGATAAGACACTAAGATGAGTGCGAACAAACAAAGTTCTTGAAAAGGTGTCTAGAATGAAATATTCCATTTAATAAAACTCTGCTGAAGAACCATATGGATACTGATTTTTCTTTAGCTGATGATACTTGGCGTTTAAGTTATTATCCTAAAATCACATAGGACTTTATCTATTTCCAATTAGATGATTTCTATAAATTACACAGAATGGACTTCAGTAATACCATCTTTGATTCACATTCTGCTTTTGGCAAATAGAGAAAAAGGTTGCTCCTACTTATGTTAGCAAAGCTCGAAGGAATGGTTTTATTTGGAAAGAAAGCATTTGAGAATCGTAATCAGGTAAAATATGCAAGATTCCTCTGAGTCTGAAGGCACATATTTTAGACTTTTTTTAAACTTTTATTTCAACTAATTGCTGTCCTAGGCAGTATTTCTGAATATATTTGAATATAATGAATATATTAATATGTTTGAATATAATGAATATAATACATTTGAATATAATGAAATGTGATCCAAACGTACTGAAATGCATCAAGTCTAAGATGCATCTCTAGCCATGGGCAATGCTATCACAGTTCTCTAGTATAGCTGTGTTAGTGAATCTAGTCAACTGTGTATAGATAGAGCTCTCAATCATTAATTTTATTTAATGTCTTATTTTTTTTTTACAGGGGGATCCGGTTTCTCCAGATACTTCGCATGCTTCACGTAGATCGACAGGGTGGCACCTGGCGACTGTTAGGATCGGTTGTTTTCATACATCGTCAGGTACTAGATCTTTAAAGATCCCCACCATTTTGTTTACTTCACTATATTCTCTTCATGAACTTCAAATTGTAGATTTGTTTAAATGACCAGTTACTGTAGCAAGAGAGAAAATACTTTAGAAGTCTGTCACATTCCTTTCTACTTTTAAAATGGGAACACTATTCTTTACTTAGGTCAGTGGCGAGTATCAGTATCAGTATTATATAACTGTTGTACTCTTTGATGTTATATCATTTAATAAATGCAGTTGAGTGGGCCGCCTTTCATATTGCAGATACTGTCCACTGTCTTCATAAGTGTGTTCCTAGCTTGGTTGTTCTGTGGAAAGACAAATACAAGTAGAAAAGCCGTGATAGAACAAGCCAATTATTCAAATTCTATTTTCACTGCCTGAATAAGGAGTTTTCTAATTCATTCTATGCATAAAAATACTAACTCTATTGTGATAGTATGCAAATAAATCTACTTTTTCAAGAAGGCATTCACAGAGGTGAATTTGGCTTTAAATAATTATATGTGCCTTAAAGTTTTGAAACACATACTGTGTGTAAAAGTTCATTACTCAGGAAAAGCTTAAATGCTTAGTGCAGACTTAAAAAAACTTGTAGATGAAGGCTTTTTTGGGGCTTCATGAAATCTTTTGATGAAAAGTTGATTTAGCTTTATGAACATAATAATAAACTTTAGCTTTTAAATCTTGCATGTCATACCATACTGTGGAGGGCTAATACTATGCTATGAATCTTTACATCAGACTTGTAAGGGTGCTTCTTTAATATACTTTTTATTATTGGAGATTTGCTCTCCAGATACAGACAAATAGAGATTTCCATGTAGACATTCATTTGCTATTTAGAAAACTCGTGTTCTGAGGCAGAGAATGGTCGATACTTAATCCAAAAGATTAATCTAATACTAAAAGCTACTTTTCTTCCCTTTACTTTTTTCCCCTAGTACTGTAGGAAATTTTATGTCACGATGGCTGTGCAGCATTGAGGCACACTGAGGTGCTCTAGGATAAAGCCTGCTTTGATCCTGTACAGCAGGATGACTTTTAATACTCTGAGTCTGTGTGGTCTTCATTTACTATGGTTGCATTGCCTGATTATCTACTATGGCAGAGCTGATATCCAAATACATTTCCTCAACATTTGCTAACCTTACTGACAGAGGTGTTTGAGAGAATTTATTCCTGTGGGTGTTCAGTGTTTTAGTCAAAAATTTGGAAATACGATCTCCAAAATATAACACTTAAGTCTTAAATGCCACAAACATAAATAAATTCAATGATTTAAAAGGAATAAAAAATACCCTTAGAGAAGGGAATTTGTGAATAAATGCACCTGAAATTCTGCTAATCCAAAGAAGTGATTACAGTGATACATAAAACTCTGCAGATCTGTAGTGCTTGTCAAAGCAGATCACCCACTAACACATCAATAATAAAAAAAAAAAACACACCAAAACCCACACAGTTCTGTATTGACATTGGACAAATGTAGCTGAAACCCTAGCATGGTACTGAACGGAAGGGAAAATGGAACCTTTATTCCTGTCCAGTCTCTTAAATAAATGTTTGTTTAAAAAAGAAAAAACCCAAACAAAAACACCTCAGCTGCTTTTTCTTTACAGGCAGAGTACAAGGTCCTCATTTATTTGTTGAGTTTGGTACTCTTTCAGGAAAAAATGGGACCCTAAACCCTTAAACAATGTGAGAAAATAAATTCATGTCTTTGTGACCTGTGAAAATAGCAAGCACTTGGATCTCTGTGGCCCAGAAGAACTTACTAAATTTGTCACCAATGATTTCCATGTGTTTTGGAATTTTGCATATAGCTGTATTAGCTCACTCAGCCCTGATTTGGCTAGGATGCTCTTCTATTTTCAGCAGGTTGAGCTTATACAAGCATTTCTTGCCAAAAGCAACAAAACATGAGTTAATATCACATGTGGTGATGGAAAGACATGGAAAAATCATGCAGCTTACTGAAAAACTGAGTTAGCCAACCCAGCTCCAGCTTGTAAGCCTCTCAATTAGTTTTACTTATGCCTCACCTGCTTTGTGAGGTCTTCTACTGCTTCAAGGAGGGAGTTCTGATGAGTTGTGAATTTGGGATTTTCCGGTATTTTTCTTAAGTGTTGAATTTTGTATCGTGTGGTCTTTATCATAACTGAAAATACAAATGTCTGAGTTGAAAAAATGTGGTGACTCAAGTCTCTCAATACTCAAATTTACTTTTGTGCATATTTGTTTTCTGTTCTTGCTGTTTCCTTTGCATATACATGTCTGAAAGTTCTCAATGAAAAGTAATTTGTATTAGGCAGCACTTTTTATTCTTAAGCTCTTGTCTATTTAAAAAATCATATAAAAGTGAAGTTTTAAGACCTGATTCCTGCAAAATGCACTTTGCTTTAAGAACATGTATCAATTCATACAATTTGTCATTCGTAGACACCAGTCTATCCATATGTCTTGAAGCATGTATTATTTTGTCTGCCCTCTCTCTTAAATGCGGTACGCACTATATTGCTGCCATTGCTTTTAAGAATTAAATATTAGCATGTAGTGTTTTGTCTCTCTATACATATGTAACACGAAATAACATTTAGAATAAGTCTAAGTCATTACATTTTCATCTGTGCTTTACGTGAGTTCAGTCTTTAGATGAATAGGACTGGAGCAGAGAGCTACCAATTTTGAAATAAGCTGAGTAGTTCTGTTAATTCTGTTAATATTTCAACCACTTTAAAAGGATCTCATAAGACTACACAGAGCACTTCTGAAAAGCATATTTTTCTGCCTGCTCAAAAAGTCAACAATGAACATGGAATTATTCCAGTTAACATCCACTCTCTAATTCTGTCCTCTGAGACTAAATCAAAAGAGAGCAGTGATGGCCGTTCTTTGATAACGTGTGAAATCTATTAATATCTGAGGTGTAAGCAACGTGCCTAGTGTAACTAAAGTATTTCTCTTGATGTGGAAGGAAGTCACAAATCTACTAGAGATGAAAGCAGAGTGTTTCCTTTGTAAGCAGGCAACAAGAATTCGTCTCCATTTCTGTTGTAGTTTTTTATGGATCACTGAACTTACAGTATCAGGTGTCAGTTTTGTCTTGCAATGAAAAAACATTGTGTAGGCAAACGAAAAAGTTAGAAGAAATGCAAATAGTCAACTACAAACGTAAATGCAAGGAACTTTTCAGAGCAATTAAGTCATATCTACATCTACACAGTGTATCGTTATCATTAGAGAAAAAGTTGAGAAAAGAATGGTGACCAGCATAGAAATCTGAACCATTGAAAACCCATTTTATTTCCTCTTTCAGCTGCCTTGTTTAGCAGACACGCCTGCAAAAGGTTAAGGATTAGATTAAAAGCCTTACCCATGGGCAAAACTGAATATTAGAAAAAATTGTCATTTAAGTCATTAGTAAATGAGTAGAGAATTGCTTAAAAACTTGCAGAACCTTGATTTTAATTAGTGCTGTAGCAGACGGAAGAGTATATGGAGTTCCTGATGCTGAATGCAGTTACTATCAGGGCTACATTTTCCTAGAAAGCTCTTATAAGGAAATGAAAAGGAAGAAATGAAAAAAAATCTCAAGGAAGTTTCATGGTAAAACCTGAACCTTCCATCACAAACAGTTTAAGAAACATGGATAGTGTTACAAAAATATCCAATATACTTTCTAAGTTGAGGCAATCCTTCTTAGGCAGGTTTTTGCATTAAATCTATGTTATGGGAATATTTTAATTCCCATATTGGTTTGGATCCAAGCAAAGAAAAGTAACTCTGTCAGTAATTTAAGGAAGATGCCAGTGGGGATGTAGCAAGACCATGTTTCATAATAAAAGTGGCTAAAAATGTGCAAAGAAAATAAAGGAATACTATGTATTAACTATTGAAGCATTGTAAACTTTACGCAATTAAAATAAACTGTTTTCCCTCATAACTAGGCCTTGAATTTTCCTGAGGAATAGGTGAATATGTCATTTGATTATGATGTACCACTGCTTTTATAAGCTTTACGCATTTTTGCATCTGTGACACCACACATTTTGGCTTGTTTAAATACACAAGAGCATTTTTCCTGAAGACTATAGCTATCCTGAGTCTAAGTCATATCTGTTCTGATACAATTTTCCTATCCAGAATTCTATAGACAAGCTGGTACCTTCACAAGGACTTTATCCCGCCCTAACAAAAAAGTTCCTTCTAATAAAGTTGCCTAACCTTAAACAGTCTTTGTATTTCAGGACTGAAGTACAGGTTATACCTACCTGACATTTTATCTGAAGATTTTCTTTTATCTAAACATTTAACTGTTAAGACATCAATATTCAGTCTCAAGCAATTTAAATATCTGATTCACAAGTTCATTGCTTAGATATGGTCATAATCACAAGACACAGTTGTTGTTTCGTAACTTATTTTATTGTACTGTTCATAATGTGCATTTCTAATGCTGTTTTACTATATTTAAGATGTTTTAGCATTCAGTATTTTGAGTGGAAATTTAAATGGAATAGAATCATAGAATCATACAATTGCTTTGGTTGGAAGAGTCTTTTAAGAACATTAAGTCCAACCATTGACACTCCCAAGCCCAGCACTAAACCATATTCCTAAGCATCTCATCTGCACATCTGTTAAAGGATTCCCATTCACAAGACATAGAACAGGAGAGATGTCCCACCCTACATTTAGCTGTCCAGATGACCTTGTATAAATGATGGCTTCTTGAATTCTTTAGTCTGATATAAATAGAAAACAAGTCACTGAACTACCTATTTTATTAGAAATGAATTTCATACCTGAAATATAACTTATTGATTTTTCTACCTTGATGCAAAAGACCTCCAGATATTTACAATGTTTTACAATGACAGAATATACGTGATGTAACCCTTATGTGCTTGTTTGCTTTCTCTTTTAATAGGAACTCATAACTACATTGTACATTGGATTCTTGGGATTAATTTTTTCGTCCTATTTTGTTTATCTTGCTGAGAAGGATGCAGTCGATGAGGATGGAAAGACAGGTTTCTCCAGCTACGCTGATGCCCTTTGGTGGGGTGTGGTAAGTCTTTACCAGAATACTATGTGTGCAAACTAATGCACAGGATTTTCTGTTGAATTGTGACCTTTTCAAAAAAATCTGTCATTTCTTTCCTCACAGAACATTTTTCTATAGCGAAGCTTGACAACCTTATAAAAACATACAAAAAAAAGAAATGCATTTAAATTATTTTGGCATTAAACTTTCTTGGGAAAGCACAATATCAGGTCATTAGCAAAGGACATTGAATGTTTACAAACACAAAAGTCCACATTTAAATCCACATTTCAAAAAGAGTATAAACACTTTTCCAAACCTGTAACACTTCTTTTAAACTCTACTTGTTTACCTGCAAAAGGTGCATAACTTTAAAAGTATATTCTGTTTGTGGAATTTGGATTAATGACTAGTTTTTTGGATCTTTTTGTGTAAAGCTCACTCAGTAATAATGAAGACCTTGATGAAGATTCCAGGTTCCTGGCTTTTTTTCAATAATTCCATGATGCACAGTAAAGGTAAAAAGCTGCATTAAAAGCAGCTGGCAAAACTTCACAGATTCATTGACTATTTTAGTCAGGGTCAGTGTAAGATCTTGGGTGAAATAAAGAAAAAAATATCATTAAGGGGAAAACTGGAATTTTGAGAGCATTGTGATAATTATTTTGTGCATACCCAGAATCAGTTGAAAAATGAGTAGACAGCTATGAACAGAGTAAGAGACCAGATTTTTTTCTACACCCCCTTCTTATGTCTCTTCTCATCGTGTTTCTCACTGTGACTCATTCTTCCCTTCCTTATTAACTGCTGCACGAACCATCTCTTCTCTTGTAGTCTCTTTTCCCCACCAGAGAACCTCATATATTTTATGAGCTGACTGTCTCTTTATAACGAACCGGGGAAAATCCATCACATCAGTATCAGTGACAGAGAAAAATGTGAGGACTAGAACAGATGCAAAGCCACCAACTTCCAGAGAGAGAAGGATATATTTTGACAGTGATTTGAAACACAGTAAACTGGACTTGTTCTTAGATAAGAGATTTGAAAAGTGCCCGTATAGTTATTGGGCCATAAACCAATTGTTCATCTGCATCCAAATAAACTTTTAAGTCTGGGAAGGCAGACAAAAAGTTCCTGATACAGGTATGTTTCTAATCCTTAAATTAAGCCTCTACTTATTATATGTAGCCTGAATTACCACTTTTTAAATGGTTCTATATAAAAATATTTTAAACATTAAATTCCTGTCATTAGGTTGTCAGGTATTCATTTCACTTATAGAGTATCACCTATGGCTGTGCAAAACACTATAAACCAAGAAGAATCTAGCAAAAAAGAAAAATCCATTAGATGGCCAGATGGACTTGATTATTTAGTGTGCTGTAAAGAAATGAAACTGTGATCTAGCCCATACAACAATCGCTTGTTAAAGTCCTCAATAGACAGATGATAAAATTTTTAGAAGATAAAACCTCGTGGTTTTATTTGAGGAAATATATGAAATAACACCTAGCTAGTAGAGGGGAAAAAAAAACTCCCAGAAGCACAGATTGTGCTGTTTTAAAAGCAAAAGTAAAACAATTAGGGTATAATTGAAGTTGTGAAATATACCCCATGTGTACTTTTAAGAAAACAAACCAGTACACAGGCTCAATTATTCTGCTATTACTTGAGCAGTTCAGCTCAAATACCTGTGTTCAAATGACTGAACACAGTGGAACGCAGCTACTGTTTCTGCTTTTACTAACAGTCTCGCTGAGTAGCCTGTGAAGTACATCTAATTAAAAGCTGGGATGCTGTGGGAAGTTCAGCAGAGTTAGAAGCTCCTATACAAGTTTGTGCCAGTTACGCTAAATCTATGAGAAATGTCTTATATATTTTTCTAGCATAGTGAAGTTCAAAAGAGGTTTGTAGTACCATGTGCAACAGAATGACACCAGTGAAAGAAAAGGAAAGCATATAGGAGGTCTTCATTTAATATGTAATCACTAAAGGATGGTGATTCAAGTTTGCTCTGCAAAGTGTCTTTGGTGTCTCATAAAGTAATTCCTAGGTCTGTAAATGCAAAAGGCCAGAAATGACCAAACTCAAAACTGAATGGGAAGGAAGAAGAACCACTTGTCCAACTGAGGGGAGCAAGGTACAGTGGAATACACCAAAAAAAAAAAAAAGAAAAAAAGAAAAAAAGGCTTTTCAGCAATCAGTTCGGGGACTGGGAACTAGCTGGTTTTTAGCATACAGTTCTGCTCATGTGTATTAATGCATGGGTTATTCCTGCATGTAATAAAACTTTCATGTGAAGCCAGCATACTTTTTCTACCTTACTGTATTTTTTTTTTTTTTTAGCTCTAGTTATCCAAAACTTGCTTTATATGAGTTACATTTAATGTTTAGGTCTAGACTACAAAATAATTTTAAAATGCTGGAAGCTGCAGGCTTGTTTTGAGTAAAGAGTAAAGAACTAAGGTCAAAAAAGTCAGAATGCGTTTATACAAGTGTGTTTTATTAACATTTTGAACTTAAGGAATTTAAAAGCAGTTCGGTTTTGAAGACTATCAGATGAGTTTAAAATGTGCATTTCTTTACCTTGTTGAGATAGTTGACATGGAATCTGTCTTTCAAAGCGTATGTATATGCCTTGCAAAGTGTTCGATGGGTTTTGTTGTTGTTTTCCAAAACTTGACTTGTTTTGTGTAGCAGCGAGATAAAAATCAGCTTTGTCTTTCTCTAGCTGCGTGAGGCACACGAGGAACACTGTTTAAATTGTTGTTTAAGCCTTTCAGACGTCTAGGCCTTCTCAGCATTAGTGAGTCACGGTGCAGGTGCAGTTCACAGCTGGGAACAGTGACAAAGGACAAAGTGAATCAGTTTCTTTTTCTTTTCAAATCTTCTGTAACATAGAAACACAGATGTGGAGTTACTAGGGAGTGAAATTTGATTTCACTTTTGCCTTTCAAAGCTGAACCATAGGAAAAAAAAAATCTTTGTAGCGAGTATTTGAAAGTCTTATGTGTCTGACAAAAACCACAGAGTGTATTATGGGTAACATTTTGCTTTGAGTAGAAAGTGCAAGCTTGCGGAACTTGATACAAATGACCTGAAAGGTTTAAATATGAAGAAAAAGGGAAAATAAAGAATGAATGAGAATTGTAATTAAATGCTAACTGCATTCACCCACTCCAGTTAAATGCAAGGTTGTTTCACCTGGATTTGGCAGGCACACAGATTAAACTGCAAAGATATATCAAAGGCTTGTGGTATTTTATATGAAGCCACTTTCAGAAGTTAGGGCATGTTAGAACACATGCAAAAGCATTTCCAACAGCACTGTCAGTCTGCCAGAATTACAACCCATGTCACAGCAGTTTTTCTGTCCTTTCTGGGTATGTTTTCTTGAGGAAAGAAGAAAGCCATATATGAAGCTTCTCTTCTGTTGCCCTTCTGTACTTGCCTATTGCTGTTGGTGATGCTTATTGGTTTTGCTGCAAACTGGACTGTTCTGTAGCATTGAACTGGAGTTAAATAGTCGCTCCAGACAACTGGTATAAACTGTTGGAGGTACTCGTGATTAGTTGCTCAGAATTTCCAGCAGTAAATTTCCATGACAGAAGTAGCTGTTTGAAACACTTTAATACTTTTTTTTGAGGTATGCAGTTATGATTCTTCAAACTTCAGGACACCTTCCTATCTTAAAGCATGCAAGAAGCTCAGTTGACTTCTACCGAATTAGAATTCTTCCTGTTTTGAAGTGTACATATGTGTATTCAGAGCCTGTGTTAAAGCCTGTGTGCATACCAGCTGGAATGTGTCATAGCAAATCTGTGTTATGAAGGAGGTGCCATTTTCCAAAGCCTAGTTATTAAACATTGTCTGAGCAGATAAATAATAACTTTTGGATATACCGGTAGAAAAATATTTTTGGTGTGATAAAGAAAGCCAGAGAGTTACATTATTTATAATCCTTTCCACATACTTCAATGCACTAATTAGATTACCAAGAAGAAACCCTCTTAGGGTACCCAGGGAGAAACCTCTGAGACATGTTCAGGCACCTGCAGGAATCTGCCAGCCAAATGCCTGCTGTAGAGATGGAAAATTGTCTTTTCTGTGGTTACAGCTTTCATACTGTCTTCCATAGTAACGCTAAGGCAGCCCAACATTACTGCAGTTTGTTTTTAAGTCCTGAGTGCTGGAGAATTAAAAAAAAAACACCCCAACCCAACCCCCAAAATATAACCACAAAAAACCAAGAAGCCTTTCATAAGAAAAAAAGAGGAAAAGGAAGGAAAAGTCACAGACTTTAAGGGGTCATCTGGGTGCAATGAGGAGCTGAAGTGCTGTTAAAGAAACACTACTTTAACTTCCTCCACTCCCCACTAACACATACTGTATTTCAAAGCTGAATTTTGGGGGGGTCTGGTTTAATTTGGGGGGCTGGCAAACTCGTCTGTTTGTACTGCTGGTAGTACACAGCACCTGAGTCACTTCATGGGCAAGCTGCATTAAATCTGGACAAACATCTGGCAGGACAGAGCTCCTGCTGAGAGCAGTTTGCAATTCAAAATAACAATATTCATTAGAGGATAGAGATACTACAAAGCTGACTTCATCAAGTGAGAAATTAATGATGAACAAACAGAAACATTTTTTTTTCCAACTTGGAAAAACTCAGTTTAATAGTAGTTGCTTATTTTTTTCACACAAATCTTCCTTTCAGCTCTCTGTAGAGCTACTCTGAGAGGAGGAATATATTCTTCCTGTGCCTTTATTGCTGATAGTTTCTTCTGAGAAACCTACTTTTGCATAATATTGAAGTATTTGTCAGCAACTTTTCCCATAAAAGGAAGTATTTCCACATGCTCTTTTGTAGTCAGTGTAAATTTACATATTCTTTTAAGTCTGTTTTGGCCTTATTTCTGCTACTATTAAAGGCAAAGTGAAGGGAACAGTACTGGGTTTGGGGCTGGTGCTCCCAAATAGAAAAATATTTTTTTGTATTTAAAGATTTCCCCAGTGGTTGGTATTGGTGACACAATTCTTCATTTCCTTACCAGAAGCTTTCTACTTCTCAGGGGTAGAAGCTATCTTTCTCACACTGTTCTGCGGCAGTGTCAGGGCTCAGAATCTGCTAAAAAGCCTTAATGACTCTGATCACACCTGGGACCCTCAGCCCAAGGCCTCTATTTGGGTTCCATCCTGGGTCCTTATACCCTGCCTGAGCTGTGCAGGAGAGCTGGTCAACCATGGCCACTTTCTGTTGAGGAGCAGCTGGCCCTTGTTACACTACAAACCCTTCTGATGGACCAGCCTTCACCTGGACTCTAATTCCCCCCACAGCACTGCTTCTTTACTGACCACTGGACTCCTGATGAATTCCCTTCCAGCCTGTTGGGGCTCATTGGGAACAGCCAAAAGTCTCTGTCCCACTTGGGCCCTCCTTCCCTCTATGGCTTTTCAGGGATATCCTGGCACACTCTCAGTGATTTAATCCCTCTACAACAAGCCCCTAGTGATCCCAAACCTGCGCGAGGATGTGCCTTGCTGAGAGAGGAGGCTGTTGTCACAGCCCTGAGGGCACCAATGACCTAATGACCCTAATGACACCTGTGGCCTCCACCCACAACCTTGAGCTCTATTTAAGCTCAACACTCTGCTAGAAGAGAGAGAGTTTCTAACTTGACTGCAATGATGCCTGTCTATTTAGTATATTAATCCTGACTTCAACCTATGGGTTTACATTTTGGCTTTGCTTCATCCATGTTGGACCTATGTATTGACTATTGGACCTCATCCTAACCCTGACCAATGGGTGAACTTCCTGCCTTGATGTCAGACCTGTCTTGCTGCTGTGCTGTTTTCTTGTAACGTGGACTCTCAGTTGGACCTGGCTGCTACTTCTGCGTCTCTTTTCCTTGAATCCTCTGGGACTGAGTCCTGACTGGGGAGGTATTGACCTACTGGCTGCTTTATTTCCCTTGGCTCCGGGCTCCCTATCCCTTAGGGACTACCTGTTGCACCTTGATAAGCAATGAACAGATCCAGGTACAGTACCTTGTGGCTTAACCACAATTCTGAGTGGGAGAGAACTGTAAGGGAGTGAGGTGGGGGGACAAAATAAAACAACACAAAAATGCTGAGTGTGGGGTTAGCTGTATTTTAGTTTACACCACCACAGCTAGTGTTTCTGACTGACTGCAGAGCTTGACAGGTGTCTGTGAATTGTTTGTGAGTCAGTGTTTTCAAGGCTTTTTACTCAACTCTGTGGAGCTGTATTTTTAAAGCAAAAGCAGAAAAACTGCAAGCCTGTGGTTTCAAGCCTGCAGGACCAGTCCTTGCTGTTTTGGAAGGGTGGAAGTAGCTAGCTACCAGCTGTGAGAACAGTTATTCTGGGTCCAGGCTTCTGTTACATTCAAAGCAGTGGCCGTGAATGCGTGTTGAAAAACCTAAACCCAGCATAAATCTGCATTGATGGTCAGCATATTCCTGTGATTTCCTTATGCACAGATCCAAACACTGTTGATCCATATGTATCTCTTGATACTCTTCTCCTTTTTTTTTTCTTCTTTCTTTTTTCCTACTTTTTGGGGGAAAAAAAAAAAAAGGTGCTGCATTACGGTGAATCAAATGTTTGTTTCTGGCCTAGGTAACGGTCACAACAATTGGTTATGGAGACAAAGTTCCCCAGACGTGGATTGGGAAGACAATAGCATCCTGTTTTTCAGTATTTGCTATATCTTTCTTTGCCCTACCAGCGGTAAGTAGAACTTGGATCACTTTAACAGAGCATCTGTCTGACTTGGTCTTACAGTTAGGTAGTTTTAAATTGGTGCCTTGGTTTGGAAATAATGAGGTTGGGTGTTGCTTCAGAATATGTACACAGACATCCTCAAATGCATGTGTTTCTATGTGCACGTGCACAAATGAACAAAAGTGCTGTGTATTTACTGCAGTCATTTTAGGGGGATGTGGCCTAGAAAGAAGATAAGAATGCTTTTTCATCACTTGGAGAACTGAAAATGTTCCGTGAGGTAAAAAGGGAAGGGTTTTTTATCAGTGTGTTAGTGCTAAATGTGAAGCATCCTTTGTGATTATATAACAGCAGTTTGGAGTCCTGTGAGGAGAAACACTGCATCTGCTTTCCTACATGGTACTATAAAGCATCTTTGGGCTTTTGGCTCTTTAGATAAATGAATGGGAGGAAAATAAAGACAAAAAGATCAAAACAGCTGGAAAAAAAACCCAAAGTATTTCTTCAGTAGCTATTAGTTCTAAAAGAAATGCTGAAATTATAAAGTATATATTTTGCTTCTTTGCTCAGTTTTCTTGGATTCTGATTTTAGTTGTGGAGTTATTTTGTCGCAAGGAATTAAAAACAAGTGCAAAGAATAGCTGTGGATCAGTCGTGTGACATTGGCATTTGCTTCTCCTGCTCCTGTGTAGGTATGCCTTTGGAACATGACTGCCTCTGTGGATGACTGTGACTAATGTTACCTGTAGATCACAGCAGTAAACACGTGCTGTTTATTGAAGCTATATGCTGCCAATATTAACATGCTAAGTTTCAGATTTATTTGTTAAAATAAGTAGGATCCTTTCACTGTGGACACTGGAAAATTCAGAACTTTTTCTAGGAATATATTTTATAAACTGTTTCTTTCATATGCTAAGCATTTGGTTTAGGTATCTGAAGCCAATCTGGAGTCTGATTAGTTATTTTGGTTGTATTTAGGGTATTCTAGGGTCTGGTTTTGCCCTGAAAGTACAGCAGCAGCAACGTCAGAAGCATTTCAACAGACAAATCCCAGCTGCAGCTTCTCTAATTCAGGTAAGGCCCCTAGCAGTAAAATGCACAGGAGAGCATTAGAGAGGGAGTGCAGCCTAGTAGTTCAAATAGTGAGAGACGCAGTTACTGGACTCTATAGTAAGTCTATAACTTGCATTTAACCACTTTGACTTTCTGATTCACTTCTGTTGCTAAGAGAAATAGGTAATTTCCTGTTCCTCCTCTTATGAGTGAGCAGAGGAGGCTTTAGTAACCTGATATTCACAGGCGTAATGACACTAACTGGATACAATGAGTGTATTTGGTGAAACGGTAAAAAGGCCCTTGTTATAATCTTTAATTCATAAAATCCTTCCTATATTCCCTTAGGTTGTGTGCATCTGCCAGGATGGTGGTGATGAATTTGTATATGGATACACATATATGTGTGTATATATACGGATACACATATATGTGTGTATATATACGGATACACATATATATGTGTATATATACACACCTCAGTTTAGAAAAATGTACCAGCGTAGCATTCTATATGATAAAGAGTGTAATAGCATAGTGCTTAAATACTAAAATGTCACACTGCAGAAAAAAGGAAGCAGCAGTATTCTATGATGCTTGTAGGGATTCACTTTTATGAAGGCGGTTTGGTTTTGGTGTGGTTTTGTGGGATGGGGATACACCCCCTTTCCTGAGAAAAACACTGCAAAGAATGTACTTAACATCATTTTGTGCAGAGTGTGTGTTTCCTGGTGCAAAATACATTCACCATGGTCATCTAGAGGGAAGAGTGTATTCCATTAGGCATAGTGTTGTGTGATATCCTCTATTACAATATAACACACCGACTGTGGTCAGAAATCTTTGCAGCACATTTGTGTCAATTAAGATTTCACTGTCAGTTTGATTTGCAGCAAATTCTGATCCACCTGTCCTGCAGAACAACAGTGACTGCTTATTCACAGAAATTATTTGGTTTGGGTTGTATTATAGACTCTGTGGAGGTGCTATGCAGCAGAGAAATCCTGCAGCTCGACAGCAACATGGAAGATCTATGTTACACCACCAGTGCAAAATCCAAAAAAACCACCAGCGCCATCTAGCCCTAGTCTGAGAAAACAGGTAATGGAGAGTTGGCAGAGCTCTATTCTCTTGCTTTTAATTTGATTGGAATAACTTGCCAAAAGCCTTATAAGGTCTCCAAAGAATCTAGAGAACTGAAAAGCATTTGTGATGGGACATTTGTTTGTTTTCCTCCCGCCACAACATGATTAGTTGTCCTTAAAATATTCCTGAAGGATAAATGTCTTCTAATTTTAAATTTACACCAGTGTCAGACAGGTGCTCATTATTTTTTTTTTATTATTATTTTTTTTGTTTTAATCCCCTTTGAAATTTCTTCCACCTTCTCAAAGGGGCCAGGTAATGCAACAATGGCACTTTACCATTTTGTATAGTTCATACAGGAAGAAAGGAGATAGTTAGTTTAAATATTTAGTGTTCACATTTGACATGTGGCTAATAGCACATATGCTTTTATTCCTCATGTAGTTCTCTCCAGGGTGCTTTTATCTGGGGATGTGTGTAGAAATTTGGGCAAATTCCTGAGTGGTGACTGCAGTAAAATGGTACAGTGTTTGTCCCCACAGGTGGGATTGCCTAACCATAGGTATGCAGTTTCATTGGCAAGCTTGCCTAGACTTTGGCATCCCTTCTGGAAAGGTCCAGATCTGCAGCAGGTCTAGCTCAGATACCCAGAGTTTCTGAAGTGATGTTAGAGGCCTGATTTTAGGTAGTGAAATCCCACTGGTACCTGTTGTCTGGCAGAGAATTGCTCTTAAATACCCCCACAAGGTTTGTAAAAATC
The DNA here is from genome assembly GCA_020746105.1 of Trogon surrucura. Taxonomy (NCBI): domain Eukaryota; kingdom Metazoa; phylum Chordata; class Aves; order Trogoniformes; family Trogonidae; genus Trogon; species Trogon surrucura. Next base: position 143,027,584 of record CM036617.1, on the reverse strand, counting down.
TGTATCAGCACAATCTGTGTGTGTGTATATGTCTTGATGTTACAGCATTGTGATCTACTCATTGTTGGCAAAGTTAAACTCTGCTCATGGGACTAGCTACTGCATAACTAGAGAGAGAAAAAACAGGAGAAGGGTAAAGCTGAAGTAAGGCTAGATAGTATATGTTGCTGAGCAGCAAGCGATTCATGGCAGGAGAGCTGGAAAAAAAAATCAACAGTTTTGTGTCCTTAGTGTTTTGCTTATTTTCTCTAGTGAGAGGGATTCCCCGAAATGTATTACTGAAATGTGAATATATTGAGCCTGCAGCTCTTTGTGTTGATGTGTGTGAATACTCCTTCTCCCTTGGGATACTTGTCTCTACTAACCAATTACTCTGGTCTCTCAGACCACTATTCTGCAGAATTGAGTGCAGTAGTCCTAGATCTCAGCACCTTGTCATAAGGCTACTGGAGCGTGAGGCAAACTAAAGTATACCTCTTGCCTCTGTTTTGAGGTGTGTGAGTACTAGAACCAGGTGGGACTGGAACTGAAGGGTAGGTAGTCATGAAGACTGGAAAAAATGTGTTGTGAGGAGTAGGTGGTGGCAGTGTCCAGGAGGCAGACGGCACAGGCCATGTGGTCAGTCTATGAGTGGCTGTTACGCTGGTCACTTCTAGTCACAAAGGCAGATGGAAACCAACCTTGCTAGCAACCAGTTGAAGGCAAAGCTTCATTTTTCAATCTTATGTACCAATTATAGGGTTTTTATTAGGTTTCCTCTCTGGCTTCTAATATCAGAAGAACTTCAGCTTTGGAGGTATCTTCTCCTGATGTGCCAAATTCAACCTTGTCTGTAAAAGGTGAAATTTTCTTTAGTTGAAAAGGCTGCGCTGTGCCTAGCTCATAATCCCGAGTCTCTGGTTATGTTTAATGAGAGCTTTAGAAAGTTATTACAGCCAAGCAGTTTGTATAATCGAGTGATTAATATTTTGGGTGCCTTGAGTTTTGGACCCAATTTGAGAAGTTTTGAGACTCGATTTTCAGAATGTGCTGTGCATCTCCTGTGAATCACATTCTTATGAGATTTAAATTGACAATTGAGAATCAGCCACTCTGAAAACATTAACCAAGAGTGTAATATTTTCATGGAATTTGCATGCATTCTTTAAATAAATAAAAAGAACACTCAAATGCATTACTGCATGGTGAAGCCCATGTGTGTACCTCTCTGTTTTTGATAAGTGTCTTCTGATCTCCCATTTCTATTACCACAGGCTAGAAGATGTAAAAGGAAGGGAAAGCTAGGCTGTGGTAATGGCTCTGCACCTGTAATAAACCCAGGAGAGAATGCCTTGTCTGTTCCACAGATCACTTATGATCACATTGATGAACAAGAAGACAAAAAAGATGTGTCTTTCTACATTGATGAACCAAGAGGTAATTTACTTATGTCCAGGTTATTTTTAAGAGGCAATTTTAAAGTGAATTCAACTGATAAAGTGAAAATTTCCATGAAAAACTAGTTTTAAACTAATCAGTAATGTAAAGTCCTCAAACCAAGAACAATTATGTAACAAAAATGGGGGTCACAAAGGAAATCTTTAGATTCATGTGGTGTGAACATCAAAACAGCTTTCTTTGTTTACCAAGATTAACTCAAGATGTTGGATATTGTTAATTCTACTTTTTTCTTGGTTTTAATTACCTGAGGTGGATGGAAAGCATCCTCATGTCTACCCCACCTTTAAGTTTTAGCTCACATAGAACTTGAAGGAAGGAAAATAAAATAGGAAAAGTATCTTAATGTTTTTACATCTTTCTTGAACAATATGTAAATAAATTGTGATACAAAAACTTAATATTTTTATGCCTACTTAAACAAATGTTTTGATAGGGGGGTGTGTTTTTTCCTTCATTTAAAGTATTGTGTGTTGCTGTAAGTGGCTATTGTGTTTCAACCTAGAAACTGACTGAATTTCCCTGCTGAGCTAAGATACTACTTTGCTTGTAAAATTCTTTTTTTTTTTTAAGTTTGTAGTGGAAATGTGGGTGTGAAATAGTATTGTTTATTATCAGGTAAGGTGGTGGCCTCTCTTTTTGTGGGGTTTTTTTCCCCACCTTTGTTTTGAATTACTTTGTCTGATGGGGTTAGGGAAACCTGTGCTACTTCTGGACTTGCTAAATTTTTTTCCTCAAGGAGAGATTATTTACTCATAGTCTGGACAGTTACATTCCATACATAGAAGCACGCAAAGCCTTACCAAGTTAACTGAGGTATCCAAAGATGCTGGCCCTAATCAAAGATATGTTATGTGGTGGTTTGGCTTAGGTTTTTGTGTGTCTTTTGATAAACTTGAACATCAACTCTGCATAAAATTGCTACTCTTAAGTGATACTGAAGCTGGCACACAATTTCAGCTTGGAGAGGATGTAATGATGGTTTTGACATGATGGTTTCTTTAATAAAGAGTACTTTAAATATTACTGTCTCCAGAGGAAATATGTAGTGTCTTCTGTATCAAATGCAATCAAAAGTAGGCATTTCACTGGATTGCTCTGACTTTGCGGAATTGCTAAACTGTACTGTCAATGCTGCCAATGTCACTACTCCTTCAAAGATCAGATGTGGAACAACAAAGATCTGAGAGCTGTTACATACTGAGGCACATCTGTAAGGGGTAGGAGCATCTGGCTCCCACGAGGATTCAGAAAGACCTTCATGCAACTGACAGCTATGAACTGTCGTTGTGGAAGAGTTTCTTTCTTCCACTGATGGAGGTTTTAATTATCCCTCACATTCTTCCTTATGTTTTGTAGTCTTTTATCTGTATCTGTCACTTTGAGGTTAGAATGCTTTTCAGCAATGGTGATGTTTTAATTGTTTTCTGGCATTTCCAGTGCTTTTATAGGGTTCTGGTGAAGAGGATGAAGGGTGTGATCTCTGAATGAAGTTGCTACATTAACAATGGATCTGTTAACGCAATGCTATGTTCATTTTTGGCGATGTTTGTTAGAGTCGTGTGGTTTTCCTTGCTGACCCTGTAACAGCGGATTTTGAGTGTATTTTCATGTTGTGGTAATTCAGGTGGTGATGGACAGAAGGAGCAAAGTGCTCTGTGACTTAAAACAGTTGAACTACATTATTTGTATTTGTCTCTGTTAGTGCACTTTTATTTGCTAAAGCTATGTTCCTTTAAGGTTCATAGTTAGTCTGAGCAAAGCTCTGTGCATCAGAGGAGAGAGATTGAAAAGACAAACCTGTGTCTTTTTCTGCCTGACAGCTTGATAACAGAGGAACGTGAAAGAACCTTTTCTACATTTTCTGAAAATGTTTCCTTGTACTTTCATGAAAGCTGGTCTAATTTATTCTTTTCCTGAGAGACCCATGCATTTTTTTTCCCTTACCAATTAAGTTTTACTTTTTTTTTTTTTTTCATTTTCTTTCACATTTTGCCTTAGTAAGTGTCAGGGGTAAGTCACACTTCATTTGATTTTCTGATTCATTCCTTCTTTAGCAAAGCTTCAGGAATGTAGCTGGCTGACTTGATTGCTCAATTGACTGAACATTCTTGACACTTTTCAAAAGTTTAAAACCGATTTCTCTCAGTAAATTTCTCCTTACTGGAATTAATAGGCTTCTATTCTTGGGAAACGGAAGTACTAGGCTTGAAACCTGTGAATTGGGGTACTTTTTTTCCTCTCAAAAAGCTGAGAGCAGAAAAGGTAGAGAAAAATAATAATTAAAAAAGGCAATTGAAAAGGGCCAGGCCAGCTTCTATTTCAGTGTTGCTAGAGTAGAATATTTTATTCATTGGTTGTAAGGGCTGGATATTTTACAGATGATGGGGTGGGACTAGATGATCTTTTGAGGTCCCTTCCAACCCCTAACATTCTGTGATTCTGTGAAACTTTGAGTTTGAACTAGATCACTTTTATAGACCTGACCTGGGAGGAGCAGAGCTGTTGCTTTAAAGCAGCTCTTCTAGTCTGCTTCTTCAGTCAGATTTGAGAGAGACTGTCGGGAGACCTGAAACAAATGCTTGATAGTGCAGACAACAGAGTAACAATCCCACTAAGACGATTTCTTGTTCTGGGCATAAATAGACTGAAATTAAACTAAAATTTCATTGATAATGGTTTTACCTTAATTCAGGAACTGTATTGTAGGAACACACCTTTTCTTTTTTCCTTTATTTTTAATGAAAATAAGATTTTTCTTAGGCTATCCTGTTTGTGTATCCGTGTCCATCCAGCATTATCTTGGCTTGCTCAAAACTTGCTTATGACACATATCTTTTAAAGCTAGGAAAAAATGCCTTCGTCTTCTGTATGAAGAAGGTTTGAGAGAAGGGAAGCCTTATAAAGCCTATAGATCTGGTCAACATTAAGGTATTGGAGATTCTTGTGTATGTGTAATAAAACATGCATTGGATACATGATGTAGGAACTGAATCTTTACATACTGTAAATAATGGAATCCTGAAACAAACATTTGGTAACCTAAAAGGAAAACAATTCCTGACTTAATTCTGTACCATGTGTGGGATTTTGGGTGTGACTGACAGTGCTCTGTAATCCTAAGAAGTTCTGGCCATCCTTTCAGGAATAGAAAGGCTGAAAGTCTTCCGCAATAATAGTTTCCTTGTTTGAAGTCAAACCTCCTAAAATGAGGAAGCTATCTAGAAAGAAATTAAAAAGGAACATCTAAAGAAAACATGCATTGAAAGAAAACAGTTCTGGAAAATAACTGTGATGCTGAAGATACACTAGTACAATATGTTTTCATGGATATATATTGCTATTGAAGAAGCCCTTTGTACCAAGGTGTATGTTTTTTGTTTTTTTTTTTTTTTAAATGTAGTAATTTAAACCATCAATGATTCCATTCTCAACTGAGATCTTAGCCATAATTGTTTTCTATAGATTTGAAATTGATCTTTACCCATATTTTTGTCAACCATTGTGTACAAACTCCCCTGCAGCAGGGTCTGTTATCAGGATGACAAGACATGTATGAACTCTCTGATATCTAATGTTCTGTAAGATTTAAGGAAGGCACTGAAGTATTAAGATGGGAGTTAATTATGATAGCAGGAGTGAGTGGCAAGTTGTAAAGACTGATCCCAATAGAAGAAAAACAAATAACATTTGAGTGCAACTGAAATATTTTACATGCACTTGAGTTTCATCTTCAAATAACAGCTATTCACTGCAACGTATACCTCTCAAAATGAACTGAATAGCTATTTCATAATGTTTTTTATTAGGGAGGAAAAATTTATAAAAATGTGAAAGCTGTTGGACCCTGAAGGTCAGCCTCCTGGGACATCTCTAGCAGATGGAATATATTATTCTCTGTCAGTTATTGTAGCTTGTATATACAACTCATTATTGTAAAATTTGTCAAAGTCATAAGACTCACAGTGATAAATCTCTGCGGGGGTGAAAACAAAATTCCCTATTTATCACTGTGCTTCTCTGTTTGCTTTTTCGGAGTTTCTTGCATGCTGACGTATTTCCCTCATCCCCCCATGCTGCCACTTCACCCTCCATATTTAAAGCAAAACTTCATAAGTATAACTCTTCACCAGGATGGTGGAGGGAACTGTAATTTTCAATGACCCCCCAGAATACTTTTGTAAGCCCTCTTATACAAAGTGTGTAATAGTATTAATGTTGATTTATTCTGTCTGTAATGCTTGTTTGGATGCCGACATTCCAGAGTTCACCTGTCTAGTAATGGGTTGATTGTTCCTGGAAACTGGTTGTGTTTCCATTGGGTAAAAAGGACTGCTTTATCTCAGTGGTGTGGATGGATTACAATCTGCAGTACCTAGAAAGAAACAAAAATTTCAAAATTTTTTTTTGAAAAAATTCGTAGATTCCAGTGCTGACAAGCTGAGTGAAAGGTGAGAAAAAACATGTGGCTAAAATTAACAGAATAAAGCAAACACCAAAGCTTTTGAGGGACTGCAAAACTGTCAGTAAGTTAGAAAAGCATAAATATAGGTATATGCTCCAAATTAGCAAGTAAAAGTATCCAGATACCATGCTTCTGAAAAAAATCATGCTCTTAAAAAGGTGAGTTTAGCAGATGCTGGTGATTTTGCAGTGAGAATCTATATATTATGCATAGGGCTCTTTAACTTCTAAAATTGTCAGATCATGACTTGTAGGTACTATTGCTACTTGCCTGTGGAAATATATCTGTATGCCTCTACCAGCAAGTTTTCAGTCTGTACTGTTTTTTCAACCCTGGTTGTCCTGAGTGAGAATTTTACATGAATTCTACTGTGGTTTATTTTGCGTGACCAAAGTGAATGGTAGAACTTGGAGGTGGTTTATGGGGAGACAGAGGCTGAGAAGAAGAGAACAGATGTCTCTGCTGAACTCAATTCTGATTAAATCTGGCAGCTTTTGAGGTTTAGAAACTTATTTTTGTTCTGCATTTATTCAACTCCCTGTTATGCATGATTTAGGGCTGGTGTTTTGATCACTGGTCAGACTGAGTTTGAGCAGGGACTTTGTACCAAATGGTTTTGGGGAACGCGGGGGAGTGCATAGTGAGAGAAGATATCTGTGGCTCCCTCAAGCTTTTTCTGCTTAGTAATGTCAGTAAAACTGGGGTTAGACTTCTTATCAAGAATACATTTTTATTTGAGGGACATTTAGATGAAAATGACTTAGTTAAAAAATGTTCAAACTAGCTTCAGTTGTGATGTAAGACTGAAATTTAGCTGTTCAGTAGCAAAAAAAAAAAAAAAATTTCCCTGCATGGAAGGGAGACTTTATGATGATGTTGGCTTAGGGATAAGCATATGGTGAATGACATGGATGTACTATGGAGTTAAAAAAATAATTAACGAATTCTGTCCATAGGCTAGTGGCAGCGGTGTTTCTGCTAAAGTTAAGTATTAGAACTGAAAGAAAAACACTACCAACACAGTGGTGGGGGCGAAAAAAAGGTAATAATTATGGATCCTAAAGGAGGGCATACCCCAGGATGGGAAGTTTTGTTGCCAAAAATTAATATTTTGGATGACTGTTAAAACAATAAACATGTATGAAATTAGAGAAGCAAATAAATTGTATTTCCGTTAACATGTTGTCAAATAATAAAGCCAAGGCAACTTTTTAAATTGAGGTTAAATTGACCTAATAAATTGCGTAGGTTTTGTAAGCCATTTCATGGTACTGATGTGGCCCTGATAATTTTCACTCTTGGATTCAGAATACACATTGTTACATGTATTACTGTGTAAATCTCTGGGCAAGAGAAGGAAGGAAGAAAATCCAAGATTCTATCATAGGAATGTCAAGGGAGAAGTCAACTTGACCATAAGGATAGGAAATTGGTTTTTCTTCTGTTGTGTTTGAGCAACCAGCAGAATTTTCCCATAATACATGGATTTGTGGGGTTTTCCTGACCTCTATATCTGAAGGAATGTGTTGGGGGGGGGAGGGGGGAACCCCAAAATATTATTCAGCTAGATCTTCAGTAACCTTGGTGCAGAAGGTGGAGAGTGGAAGTAGGAGAGAGACTTTTCTACCTTTGAGTTGTACTACTGGAGAATTGATTTAAAAATATGAAAGGCCTGTTGGAGAGTAGCCATAAAATGATAGACCTAACCAGCCTTGGACAGAAGTGAAGTAGTTATTGGACTTCCAAGAGTGGAAACTCAGAGTATGGCAGCAAGCATGACTAACAAGTGTTATGTTCAGTGTCTTCTTTATAAGCAAGAGGAAGCACACATTATGAAAGTAAAACTAGAATTTAGTGCTAGTATAACTGAAATCTTGATCTAATAACTATTAGCCTGGGTCTAATTGTTACAAAAATATTAAAATGCAATGTTTTTTTGCATATTTAAAGTTCCGGTAATAGTAAAAATAAACTAAAACTGTAACACATGCTTCTTAATTTCAATCTATTTTCCTGATATTTTACTCTTTTGGGTCCCAAGGTTTCATATACTGCAGGGAGAAAAGGGGAAGTGGTACAATGAGTTGCTGAAAACTGGGATCCTTCACAGGGAGGAATATGATGTTTGTGGTGATAGCTGCTTCTTCCTCTCCTGGGTTCCACTTGGGGCCACATATAAATCTTTCCTAATATGCTTTTACATATCTTTTTGTTGGTGTGGAGCTCCAGGTTTCATCTGAATTTACCATATATGTTCCCCTTTATGTATGTGAGTTTCTTGTTTTCTGTCATCCTTAAAACCAGTTTTGTCCTGGTCCAGGTATACGTTTTTCTTTAACTGACCATTAGTGAATTGTTTATAGCTGTGGAGTCTCCAGTGCCAAGCCTGTGCCCTATCTCTTATCTCATGCCTCTCCTCCTATGCACTGCATCCTGTTTCCACTTCTCAAGGTCTCTGATATTCTACCTAGGCCATATTTCTCTAAACTATGTCACTATTTAGTTGCAAATAGCTCATTTTACTAGAATACTGTTACTACTGTAGATGTGAAACTCTGGTTGTACAACACAAAGATAAATGATAGAAAAATTATTTTGGGAAATTTGTTCTTGTGACTGTGGTGAAGGGATGAGGGGTGGATTGTGTGTAGATTGTTTAGTCTTGTTTGGCATTGTAATGATTCTTTTTCTGATTTTCGGTGTTGGGAGTCTTTGGTTTTTCTGTTTCGATGTTAATATAGTGTGATTAATGTAAATTTTAATTAGATGCAAGTTAGATAAAGACACCTGCTCTATTAGAGAAATTGCTGTCACAGCTAAATGACTTAAAATTCAGATGAGGAAAAGTTTGGACAGGGCAGGCCTGGAAAACCTCATTTCTTAGGTCTTGCAAACTCAGTACAGAGCTTATGCCCTGTTACTAGCAGTGCTAATACAGGACAACGGAGAAGAATTCAGGAGATGTAGGATCTCCCTGCTGAATTCACTGAGTATCCCGAGCTGCCACTTTCTCAAAATGTAAGAGAGATTGTAACAATTTGATTCAATTGTGAGCTTTTTTTTTTTTTTAATGAGCTGAACTTGAGATGAAAAACCAAGCAGAAGGGAAGCTTGACTCAGTTATTAAACATAAAATGTAAAGAGAGTTACGGTATCAGGAAATAATTAATGCTTTTTTTTTTCTTTTTGCTGAAAATTAATGCTGTATTTGCTAAACTTGACACTATAAACTATGTAACTTGCTATTAGTTGGCTAATGATTCAGCGAGGAGCAAATCAGGTCAGAACAGAAGAGAAAAGGTTGGAAAAGATACGCTGCAGCCAGGTTGCTTTTAGTTATCTGGGCTTCCAAAGTAAATAACTGAGGGCTAAAGGAGTGGTCAGAAACAACCTAAGAGCCATTAGCAGAGTCGATAGGAGGCTGGTGAGATTTGTAGGCCTATAAAAGGGTGCAAAGAGCATGCTTTGGAAGGGAGAGAAGGAGGAATTTCCATTTCTAGGAAAGTCTATTTCCTAGAAGAATGTTGGAGCGGTCAAATTAGTTGTAAAAAAAAAAATCCCCCCAAAAGACTGCAGTAAGGAAATAATTAACAATGAACACAAACTGATCGAGAGCAATCACGTTGGGTCATGTGGGGTATTTTTCTGTGATGTGGCAATGTACATTGTATATAGGAGAGAAGCAGAAAGCAGTTTACTGATTTTAGTCACTTGCTCCTGTCTTATCCTTATGTGTGCAAAAACAGGGTATCTGGATTTCGGCCTAGAAAATTAGCTTAGGCTGCTCTTACAGGGATGAAAATTTGTTGGAATATGATACTTTAAATATTTACCTGTTTACTGTTTAACTGAGAAATACCTTGAGAGAGGTTCCTGAGCCTGGTGCTATCAAATAAACCCATCAGTGGGTCAGATCATGGACTGGAGTGGAATTTTTATTCAACATGCAATTGATATCAACTCTGAAATGGCTCAGAGCCACTTCCACCTTGGAAGACAGCCCATGAGCCTCCCACGGAGGCAGCAGCACTCACACAATTGGCTTCTGTCTCGTGGACCCCGATAATCCTGTGTCTCACTAATTCACTGTGATGATCTGTCTCTGCACTTTGACACCAACTACAAAGGCAGCTGCTTGACCTGATCTTTGGTCTATTAACCAGCTGTTTATGGTGCCTGATGCCACAGCTTCACCAAAAGGATTGTCAGGCACTGGAACAGGCTGCCGAGAGAGGCACCAGTTGAGTCACCATCCCTGGAGCTGTTTAAAAGACGAGTAGATGTCATGCTTAGGGACATGGTTTGGCAGCTGACTTGCTATGGCTGGGTTGATGGTTGGACTTGATCTTACAGGTCTTTTCCAACCAAAATTATTCTGTTGTTCTGAGATAAGCCCCTCACTGTATAGCACTTGGGGATGCATCACTCTTGTAGGCGAAGCTTTTTCCAATATAGCATAATGCTGCTGCACTTGCCCTTCCTAAGGTCATACAATTCAAATTATTTTGGGTAAGTGAGAACAACCTGGGGTGGGGAGCAATTTTGGATTTAAGGTTCTGCTTCCTATGGAGAGTTTGAAATCCAGTTAAGGTCATAATTTTCTAATTCTGTTCTAATTAGTCAAATAATTGTAATATTAAATATTATAATGCAGATTGTGTGTCAGGGAATAGAAAACTAATATACAAATAGAGGTTCCCTGGGGAAACATTCTATAAAGCTTACCTTCAAAAGCACAGATAAGTGTGTGCTATATAACTTGGATTTTTCTCACCATTGCTGCTTTAGAATATCAACTTTCTGTTAAATGTTCCAGTGAGGTAGCAAAAGTCTCACTCCAGTGCAGTCCAGAATACAGAGTATGTGGTCTAACATGCCCAAGTCCAAACTGCAGACAATCGTAACTTAACTTCAAAAGGCAAGGTATGTTTCCATGTGATCCAGTGGATGAGAAAAGGGAAGGAGAGAGATGGGAGAACCCACCAGCTAGTGGTGACATGCAGAGTAACTGTAGTACTGTAGACTGTGAGGTTTTCCATTGCACTTTGCTGTTGACTGTGTGGAAGTAAAGGCATTTTTCTGAGCCATCTCAGAGCCTTCTCACTGAAGGCAAGAAGCAGGTACTTAATCTTATAAATGGAAATAAGGACAACTTCTTGCATTTCCTTTTTTTTGGTGTGTGTGTGTCTACTGGTTTTGTAAAAAGCCTGGCGTTGTCAGCTTTTGCCTCAAACTCTTTTCTGCAAAAGAAGAGGAAGCAGCTAGAGACTGTTAAAATGATAATGGAGACAAAGCTCCAGCATGTAGTAGTGGGCTGTGGGACTGCAATGGAAACCCTGTTTTGATGTTGAGGCTGCATGTAAAAGACTTCTCTCCTGTTGGGGAGGGAGCGCTGCACGAGTTGGTGTTCCTGGATTCTGTTCCTAGCTCTGTTACTGATTTGCTATGTGACCTTGGGCAGACAATTAACTCACTGTGCTTCGGTTACCTCATCTTTTAAATGAATGTAAGTCTTGTCTATGTCAGAGATATTGTGAGTCTTGTTTATGAAGCATTTTTAGACTGAAACAGCATTACAGAAGTGAAGACTGCTGTTAGTCAATAAAGTATTAAACATAGGCCTGTGCATTTATATATTGCTAGCATTAAAAAGGAGTGGTAAGCAAGAATGTCAGTTCTTTGCAAGAAGAGAAGCCAATTTATTACAGCAAGTGTAGTGAATGCTCCGTGGGAAAACTAAGATGTGATTTAATCCAGAATGTAAAGCCACAAAAATTTGTTCTTTCTGATGGGAATGACAAAACATTATTGTGGACGAACAGGGCATCGTGATAAAAACATTATGGCAGAGTACTAAATATACATTTACTATTTCTTTAAATGTACTTTTTATCTTGAATATGCGAGTTTAAAATACCTGCTTTCCAAGCCATATTACATGTTTTACCTTGCATGTCAGCTGAGAAAGCCGAAGAGTTTCTAGAATTAGAAGTAAAATAAACTCTGGTTCTTTGAGGGGAGGATGGTGCTTTTTGTGTGTGTATTTGTATGTTACACTGATCATTACTTTAAAAATGGAGAAGAAAAAATTATTATTCTTGGTTTTGCTCCCTCTTTTAGATACCCAGGTGTTAGCCACTTCCTAAACAATTTTACTTTGTGTGCTATCTCTTAGCACAGCATGCTGTTTGTAGTCTCATAGATGATGCTTGGAAAATAATTTTTATGTACAGGGATGCATACTGTTCTTTCCAGACTTTTATCTTCTGTGCTTTTGGAATGCTTCCATGCACTATCCAAAGTAAGTTCTGTGATGAAAAATCTGGCCTGTCAACTTGCCTATAGATACATGCACAAGGGACTCTTAGACCTTTCTGTTGGTTTAATTCTATCAGGTATTAAAAACCTCTGTATGTTTGAGTATAAATAGGAGAGAAATCTAAGAAATACAGCTTTGTTTCAACCTCTGTATGTGGTACAACCACAGTTAATTTTTTTTTTTAGGTAAAGATTCAAAAAGTCCCCAGAGAGCCAGCTAAACCAATCTCCACATTGAAAGTGGCCTTGCTTGTTATTAGTGTGAATCTTCACACTTCAATAATCTTGAATTTATACCTGCTGCATACATTACTGGTTAAGATTCTCTTCCTTCTGTTCTCATGAGTGTTGTGTCTGAGAACCTAAAACCAATGCACTTTGTCCTGTTTGAAATGGAGTGATGGGTCATTGGGGTAATGGCAGTATTGCACTGAGCTGTTGTCTGGTTTAGTGACACTAACACTTTCCTTTATTTCTACTTACTCCAGTTGAAAGTAGTACATGCAAGAAGTGTGTCTGTGTTTCAAGGATATTCATACCTGAGGCATTTCAAAGATAAATTTATTTATTTTGTTTAATTGTTGAGCTGCTTCCTATTAATTCTGATCTGTGTAAGATCTGACAGACTGGAGGTGAAAAGAATTAGTTGCTTTGAAGATTGTCCACACTCTCTGTTAATAATGAAAACCTGGGAAAGTACGTGCTGCACCATGTGTCGGCTGGTTAGAGGTAGTCAGAGCTCTAAGTGTTTTTCATGACTGTTGCAAAAAAAAAAAAAAAAGCAAAGCAGCTGCTTGTCATTTACTTAACCTTGCTTGGGCTGAATTTAATCAGTGGAAAACATCTGGAACTGATTCCCCTTCAATTTGGAGTGTCCAGTAATCTGCCATGTACTTACAACTGGTGCACCTTTAGCATTAGAATACTTGGCTTAAACAATCCTTTGCAATATTGTTATCTTCTGGAAAGAAAAGAGGAAGCAACAGTAATTTCCTAATGAGCAAACATTTGCAATGTCCTGTATAGGTTGTGTTGTTCTTTGATTTTATGCAGCTGTTGCATGAAATCTATTGATCTGAGTTAATAAATTTCTAAGTGAATAAGACTGCTTATTTGGATTGATTAAAACTGGGCCAAATTCTGACCTCTTTAGCATTGCTTGGCTACAACTACAAGCAGTTTGACCATGTTACTTTTGATAGAATGTGATGTTGAATTATGAGCAAACTTTGAGGATCTAAAAAGCTTCTGCCTATGATCTATGAGTGGTTTTGCTTAAAATTCTTAGTCTTTCTTGCAGAATATTATATTGAGCTTACTACTTTCCAGTTGACTTCTCTGTTAAATAAAACTACAGCAATTGCTGAAATGGGTAGAAATACTGGATAAAATGCTAACCATTGTTTAAAAGCCACTCAGTGGGAGACAAATGGAAAAATAACTGATGCATTTTAAGCAATGTTTTGTGTGGAAAATACATTCCTCCTTTACAATGGAAGTTGGTAAAACTGGAATGTATATGCTCCTTTTCAATATAAATCCTGTTCACTTGCAGGAGAACATTTATATCTAAATGAACCTCTTTGGAAAGCATAAGTGAGTAAGTGTTTCTCTGGGAAAAGCTCTTCCTTCTTAGTATTCTCCTGCAGAGAAATTTGCAGTGAATATCTCAGCAGACTTGGCAATAATTTCTGTGGCAATCTCTCTGGTGCAAGACCAACAGAGGTGGGGGGAAGGGTGATAAATTACTTTGTAAATACCTTCCTCTCTGCTCTGTCCTCTGTTAGGGAGTTCTTTTGCTTTTCATTCCATGCTAATGTGGGTAAGTCTCCTATATGGCACCATTTTGTTTTGTATTATGAAAAAATAGATGCGATCAGTGCTACCCAGCACAGCAGGAAAATACCCAGCTTGGAAATATAAGGCAACACTCTATTTTTAAATTACGTGTTATTTTAATAATGTATTACTTCTATATGATGAAGCATCCCCAGCAGTGGCAATCTACCACCAAGGAAAAAACCTCCTGGGTTTCCTCTTTTTCATTCTTGCTATAGTCTGTAGCCTGTGTTCTCATCAACAAGAGAATTGTGTGTAGTTGGCATGGGCCTGAAGACTCCTCTGCAAAAGAATATTTTTTTTGTCTTTGAAAACACAATGATGGGGAGAGCGTCTGTAATACAATTCTGATAACTGATTCTAGGAATCCTGGCTTGCACACAACCTGATCCTGAATCTGCCTCATGGGTATGTAAACTGTGACCTTGTTTTGACCCTTTGGATCCACTTGTGTTCCTTTAAGTATTATATTATGCTGAGTTCTCAGAACTTGATTCCAGTTTCCAAAAAAATCTTAAGCAGCATAATGCCAGTATTTGTTGCTAGTGGCTTTTTCATTCTGTTTTTAACGGGGTGAATCAGACCGTGGCAATGGGATACTCTAGACCTGGTTGTACTAACTCAATTAAGATCCATTTCAGGTCAGGTTGACCTGAAACTATCCTAGATTAGTTTGTGCTGAGTGAGCCGTCGTGTAGCAAGTGTGTGCTGGCAGCCCTGGAAAGAAGTCTACAAGTTTCTTTTGCTGTTTATTTGAGGGGCTCAGATTGACTGCTGTTTCTGTAATGTTGTAGAAGGGGAGGAGAGAGTGCACACTATAGGTTTTGGTGTACATGAGGGGCCAGCAGGTTTACAAGGAGGAATTTAGCCTGATGAGCAGACATTACATGCAAAAGAACATGCAAACTTGCTTTAGCGTAATAAGTTGTCAGTGTTAAATAGGATTTTCCCTTTTCTTGCTAAGAGAAATGGTATCTCAAGGAAGTTCTGCAGTTGTGCTGTTTCTAATAAGGTAAAATAACTTGTAAAACAGTAGGCCTATTCATATATCATATGAATGACATCAGTTTTAGCTGGTAGAGGTCTATTTGGATGACATAGTAATGGTTTTTACAGGTAATTACTTTGCCTGGTTAAGATCCTCAGTTTACATTGTTTACTGTCTTCTGCTTTAGTATCATTAAAAGGGGTAAATATGTTCTTTTCCAGATAAATAAATGCATGAATATATGCCAGACTTGGACATGGACTAGCTAGAGTGGAAACACAGATTAGCTGTTCCAGTACTTCTTGAGTGTCTCTTACAAATGGAGAGCAAGGCAATTTAAGCTGGGATCTGTAAAGTCTGTTTCAGTATAAATTTCTAAGGAAACATAAAATTTACCAAGTTTGCCGTTTCCTATTTTAAAACGGCAAAATCCAGAATAAGGCTCCTTAAAGAGACCTATGATGTTCCCTTCTATCTCCATATTTCCAATATCGAATGGACTTTGTGTTCCTATTTCATAGGTGGCAATCATACATCTGCAGCTTTCTCTTCCTCTCTTCATTTAGATGCTGCTGCAACTGGGTTATGCAGTTCTTATCTACATGAGATGGAAAAATCTCTCAGATAATTCTAATGTTGACCTTGTTAGCATCTCTGCCAACCATCTGAAGAAATTTTGCTGCAGGGAGATAGGACATCTTAGCTTTGCACACCTTCCCATGTGTAGTGCAGATACGTCCTATCTCAGATTCTGAAATGTGTATTTTTTTTATTTTATTACTGAGACTCTTTCCAAAGCAGTTGGTATATTGGCTGGTTAAATATGCTGCTGAATTTTGTCTCCATGCTGCCAGGCTTCATTTAACCTGTCGAACTGCAAGTAACTGAGTATGTTGTTGACTGCCAACCTATAAGGACCTTGGAGTGAAACAGAAGAATAGTAAGCTTTCAGTTCTGAATCTTCTGTAATAATTGGATAAGAGTGATGGTTAGATCTGGGCATAAGAGAAGTAGGTCCTTGTGCTTCTGTGCCATGCTGGCAAACATCATTATAATAAGCTTTGCAAACCCAAAAGTGGTTGGTACTTTGAACCAAGCAGCAAGATCTTCCTTCCACTTGTGAATTCTACCTAATTTAAATCCATTTCTCAATGGAAAAGAAACTGTATTCAAATTGGAATGAGAGAACACTGAAGATATTTAGAGCCTGAAAGACAACTCCTAGTGCATGGGGTTGGGAAACAGGAAGGAGAGACTCCAATAGAAAAACATAGTTAATGCTCAGAACAAGGCAGTAACCGCACAAGAGCACCAATAAAAGGGAGGGGGGGGGGGAGAAGAAAGATGGGGGAAAAGGTGTTAATTTCCTTCTATGGGTCTGAAAGAAAATAAAACTTTGTGTATAACAGTCAATAGACTTTATGTTGCCAAGAATCCAAATGGCAGTGAAAATCTTCGGCCTTGATGCTTTAGGATTGTAGCAAGTGTCTTTACCCTTTCTACAGTAGTAGTTTGCCTCTTGGGCTATGCCTTTGTATCTAGAGAGTGTAATATCTTCCTCTAAATGTTTATTGGAGTAAAATTTGGTTTACGTAGATCCTACCATTCTAGGTTTGTGACATGGTGATCCACTTATGCTACCTTTTTTTCCCCAATAGCAATATTAACAGTGTTCGAGGTCACTGCATGAATTTTCTGTTCACTGGATAAGTGCATGTTCAGACCTGTAATAAAATCGGTGTAAACAAATTCTGATACATTTTCAACTCCATGTGAACAAATTTACTGAGTAAGAAGACCCATCAAGAATTTTTGGATACCACCTCAGGCTTGGGAACTCTCACAGCTATAGACCACAGGAAGTTTTCTGTGAAGCTACCACTGTGTATTTGTCATGTCCTTGTGCACCTGCTCTTCACCTCTGGCAAAAAGGCAGTGCATAATATGGTTATTTTTCCTGATCTCTTTTTGTCTGGCCTTGAGAAAATCCAGCTGTGTTTTGTTTCAGCGGTTATGGAAAAGTACAAACCATTTCAGTGTGCTGTGTATGTTTGCCTTTAAATAAGCATGGAATCCTACTACTCCTCCATTTACACTTGCCAAAAATATATATAGCAAATCATCTGTTTTGTCTGGATTTAATGGATGAAGCAAAGTGGTTATCATTTCAAACCACCGCTGAATGAACAATGTAGCTTGCATATCTGGTGTTTGCCAAAGGCAGAGGCAGGTTTATCTGTTCTGACTTGCTCTCAATGTAATAGAAATTGTTCTGGAAGAGTTCCTTTACTTGTTTTCAAAACCCAACCTCCCTATGACACGGAGCTAGAAGCCATACTCAGAATACAGGCTTGAGTCAGGTGTACTCTTGGCCCTGTCTGCTGGACACATGCGTAGTAACACAGTCCTTTCCTCAGAGGTCCTTATTAGCACTTATGCAACATCAAAGGCTTGTGAAATTTACTGTGAGGATAATGAAGCTGAAGTGATTCATGGAGAACCCTTTGAGGTAGTGATGAAACTGTCAATTATTGAACATTCTTTGAGAAGGAAACAGTATTCCTTAACTGTCTAAAATTTCATACAAAACTCTGTTTCTGGTGAGAAATTATACAATGGTTGGGTAACTTTTTAGCTGCAAAAGTTCAATCTTGAGCTACCTTTTCTCTCAGCTAAAAACGTATTTCTTAGTGTACATAAAAAGAATGAAAGTAAAGATTTTCTATGAGTTATTAGCTGAGAAAAAATTACCTAAGCTCTCTAAAAAAGTTGTTAGAGACATTTATATTCCAGTTATAGTGCATGCTAGCATCACACAAGACAGAATGGAAGCTGGGAGTCACTGGATTCTACAATTCAATTAAGATAGGATGGTATACGAGTCTTTCATGTCACACAAAAATCAAGGGAATATTCTGCAAGGATAGTCTGTGGTTTGCCTACCAACAAACAGGAGCACTTCTTTAATCATTCAGGGCACGAGGATTGTCCTATTCACACTTGTGTTTTCTGTCCTCTCAGCAACATCTCTGACACCATTACTGATGGCTAGAAATCAAATTCAAGTTGTGGTGGTGGTTTTTTACTTAAAAGAAAAATGCTTTTTTTTCCCTGCTGCCTCTCTTTGGGTTCAACATCTGTAATTGTGTATATATAAAAATAATGTTGAATGATAAATCCTGAGATTGATAACATTGAGAATTGAGCTGTGTCACTTCCACATGTAGCAAAGATGAATTTGTGTTTCAGTCCTCAGTAATGTGACTTAAAAAAAATCACAGATAGAACAAAAACCTTGCAGTGGGACTGGTGGGGCAAGAAAATTTGTATTTGTTGTGATTTGTGTAATACTGGCTTTCTCTGAAGATGCTGTTCCCCACCAAGTCACTCTTTAAATATGGTATTTGTTCAGATTTCTTTCTCGGTTTGGCAAAATCTATGGCCAGTTCACAATGTATTGACGGTTTTATTCGGCAATCTCTTGGTTCTCTGCTTTTCAGGGCTTCATTGTACATCTCTTCAAGAGGAATTCTCTTTGCTCAGTAGAGATGCAGTTTGTGGGGAGAGTGAGTCAGTCAAACTAAGACATGCAAGGTGTGATGAAGAGTGAGCTTTTCTTACCCACTTGCACAGAGTTCCTTTCATGGAGGAAAGGACAAGACATATGGTGGTAGAGCTGTGGGTCTCATTACATCTGTCAATGTGGTTCTCACTGTGTTTTTTTGTTTGTTTGGGTTTTGGTTTTTTTTTTCTTCTTCTTCCACACCCAAATGAAATCATGGCTTGCTGCCAGAATAGAATCAACATCAAACTAAGCCTTGAGAGTTACAGGACACATTCAGATGTGTTTCTATAATGTTTATTAATAAAGTTTTTAGACCTCTGACTGAGGCATGTGTGAACTTTGACTTGTATCTCATTTATAAACATCAGTGTTTCCTTGTCATGTAAACTATTTGGAGTATGGAATACTAGCTGTGTTGGGTCTTCTAAAGCTAATAATTAGGGTATCAAAGTTGGATTAAAGTTGGTTTTATTTGTAGTACCAAAAGCTCAGAACCTTATAATAAAACTAATTTTAAGGGGAGTTAAAAATTATAGGAATTCTGAACAAGCCATAGAAGGAAGTAGAAATGTAGCAATAGTGAAAGCACATAGTGACCGAGTTCTGAAGTGTGGCTGAAGATCCTGTGAGATTAAATTAAATGCAACCAGTTAGTTTGCAGCATTTCTAGGAAGATAAATTATTATGAGAGGGTTTTGTGCTTATAAGATGTTACAGTTCAAATTCTACTATCTGAAGATGGAAGTCAGTTTTTACAGTGTTGGGTACACATAATGGCTATTATTTTCTTTTTAATAACTGTAACTTAGGGTAGTAACGTGAGTAAAAATCTGCTTAAAATATCTTAATGTTCAACATTTAGCAAATAGGTGTTCAGAGCAAATGTATTTGAAATGGGAAGGAAACACTCCCCTAAAATGTTTCATTTCACCTGGAACGTACAAGGTAACAGCAGAAGCTTTAGGTAGCAAGAGTTTTGATTTGGTGCAGTCAATAGCTACAGATTATTTTGCTGAACCTGCTTTGAGCTTTAGGACTAATGGCAATTATTTCCTCTAGTGTTAAGATTTACTTTAATTTAGAGCATTTTTTTTGGTCAGCAAAGAATAAGCAGATTGGTAACAGTGTTGTATGTCTTAAACTTGTGATTAACCACTAGTCAATGGGAAATTGTTCTACAAGGATCCAATTGTGTGATGCAACGAACTGCATTAGACCAGCAAATAATTGTGGCATATTTCACTGTAATTACAATAATTGGGGTTTGTATTCTTGTGAGTCAAAACATTGACAACAATTCGGAAGATGTTTGTAATTTTATTGTCAGTGCTTTTGTATGCTTTGACCATTAACAGTCATGAAAAATAAAGATGTTTTCAGACTGATTTATTCTCTATAATAGCTGCACTAAAACTGTACTTCCTTTTTAAAATAAACATCTTTACTATAATGACAGTTCTGAATCTCATAATGGAAAGTAACTCTATATATTTATATTACAAGATACTTTCCCTATGTGTAATTATAAGAGTTTGTATGTATTAAGAACTCTCACTGCAGAGCTAACAAGCTTCCAATTTCCATTTCACCAGTTATTAATTGTTTCATTTTCAGGTCAACTTTTTCTTGTTCTTTAAAAAGAAAAAAAACAAACAACAAAACCCAGTAATTGGTGGAAAAGCATAACTTTTTATGCTATTTTTGCCTTATTTTTCCTGACTGTTTTGACTCTGTTTTGTTCTTCTAGCTTTATGAAGTCAAATGCACTAGTGCTGGTGACTTCAATTTAGTCATGGAGATCTGATCTCTGAGCATATTCACAAGGTGTAGATTGTATCTCCAACTCAGAAAATGTGTTCAAAATATCTGTGGTCAAAAGAACTGTGTCAGATGAACAAAAGAAACAGAGTAAGGCTTCAGTTAAGAGGGAAAAAATGAGATGTTTTTCAAAGTTCAAATGAGTTGAAATACTTTTCTGTAGAATACTGATAAATGGTTTTTTCTTAGCATCATTTGAATGCAACTTGTCTCGTTAGATGCTTTCTCAAAGGTGTCTGGTTTGTATTCTTCCTGGAGCCGTTGTGGCAGCATTTGGGCCTGATGTGTGGAGGAAAAGTAACTCACTGCTGACAACAGATGTCCACTACTTTGTGCTGCTTCAGCCACCGAGTGCTAGTGGCAAACATAAAGTACTGTGATAGAATTAGAGCTACTCTGCCGAAAGCTGTGACTGCAGATTTGCCCAGCTATTAGAAGTATTTAATGTAAAACTGTGTTGTATTAAGCTAGTAAATCTATAAAGAAAGAGGAAAAGGAGAGGAAGGATGGATATATATAGATATATATATAGGGATTTCTTGTTGATCACGAAGTTGAGCTGGCATCATAAACTTGTTGAAATATGTTCCAAGACAGATTTTTTGCTAGGAGATGTTTGAGGAGATGAGGTACATGATCATCTCACTTGAAGAACAATAACCTCAAGGGCTGGGAATTCTTTAGGTAAGATAGATGGGCAGATGCTTTGCTTTGTGCAGTGTTCTTTCTTCCTGTTGATGTCACTTTTTTGTTTGGTTGTTTTGTGTTTCATTTTTTTTTTGTTTTTTTTTCCCCCTGCTGTAACAATCCTCCTGCTACTACCATGTGGCACAACTTAATACCTGAACTCTATTGGTTGTGCAATTCACTCTGTGGGTTTCTCTGAATGCTACTCTTCCCCAACCAACAAGGAAGACTTGTTTTTCAACCTCTTTATTAGAGAGTAGTGTAGGGGAAAGGGACCTGGGAGTCTTGGTGGACAGCAGGATGACCATGAGCCAGCACTGTGCCCTTGTGGCCAGGAAGGCCAATGGCATCCTGGGGTGTATTAGAAGGGGGGTGGTTAGTAGGTCGAGAGAAGTTCTCCTTCCCCTCTACTCTGCCCTGGTGAGACCCCGTCTGGAATACTGTGTCCAGTTCTGGGCCCCTCAGTTCAAGAAAGACAGGGAACTGCTGGAGAGAGTCCAGCACAGGGCAACTAGGATGATTAAGGGAGTGGAGCATCTCCCTTATGAGAAAAGACTGAGGGAGCTGGGGCTCTTTAGTTTGGAGAAGAGGAGACTGAGGGGTGACCTCATTAATGTTTACAAATATATCAAGGGTGAGTGTCACGAGGATGGAGCCAGGCTCTTCTCGGTGACAACCACTGATAGGACAAGGGGTAATGGGCTGAAACTGGAGCGTAAGAGGTTCCGCTTAAACTCGAGAAGAAACTTCTTCTCAGTGAGGGTGACGGAGCCCTGGAACAGGCTGCCCAGAGAGGCTGCGGAGTCTCCTTCTCTGGAGACATTCAAGACCTGCTTGGACACGTTCCTGTGTGGCATAGTCTAGGCATTCCTGCTCTGGCAGGGGGATTGGACTTGATGATCTTTCGAGGTCCCTTCCAATCCCTAACATTCTATGATTCTATGATTCTCTTTGCTAGACCTTAACCCTTATTTCTGTCCACATCAACCACTGAATTTGAAAGCCTGGTGTTTTTTTGTGTTTAGAAAAAATAGCTTTTATAAGAATAAAGGCATTAGTTGTTTGGGGTTTTTTTTTCTCCCCAGGGAGAAAACCCAAGACAAAAGAAATATTAAATGTCAGTGTTTACTTAGAAACCAGGGAAGGGCTATACAGATACACGTGTATAGATCTGACATCTGAAGAGATGGGAGATTTCTGTGGATGATTCAGACTGAGAATGAGAAACCCCTTATGGGTTCAGTTACAGGCTGTCTGTTTCTCTAGCTTTTGGCTCAGTGAGATGGAAGGCAAAAGTCCATAGAAGCAAATTTTGTTGTAACAGATAAAGGCTTTAAGGGGATGTTATGTATACACATGCAAAAAAGGTATCTGGGTGGCAGAGTTGTATGTACTCCTGAAATGATGTATCCTTTCTCCTGTGAAAGACAGGAGGCCAGAGGGAAGTACTCAGGCAGTTGGATCACATACCTAGCCATACAGTAAATATTCATGTTATTGTCCAACATGATGTATGACTGATGATGGCAGAATGACTACAGCTCACTCACAGATAGCTGCATTTAATACTTTTATAAAAATATAAAAGGCATCTGACTCTTTTGACGGACAAACTTGAGGTTGCTATTCTGACAAGGAACTGAAAACAACTTTGTCTAGCTTTCAGTTGTAGATAATTTCTGTGAGGAAAACTGAAGAGCCGTTCTGGTTATAATACAATCAGAAATATAAAAATTAAAATAGTGAGATCAGTGGCTGCTCTTTGTCACTTAGCTCCATGTTTTCATTAATGCTTTATCACCATTTAATCAACAGACATTTAAAAATAATTTGCTTGGATTAATTGGCCAAGGAAGAATCCTTTCTTAACTGTTCTTTCAAAAAGGGACTGAACCAAGTGCAATGGAAATCATAGCTTGCTATGTGAACAGATAGTGAGTGGCACCAACACTGCATGCCTCTCTACTATGCTCCATTAATCTTCAGTTCTCTTCTGACAGGTCATATCTATGTGTGAGGAGGTACTTGCAACTCATTGTGCAATTGGTCCCTGAGCACTTTTCTGAATCTATCAACAAACCTGCTTGTCAGTTATTGCCAAACATTACACAGGTTCAGTGGTATGAATGTTTGTTCACTCTACAAGTTATTTCATACAATTCAGCTAAATACTCTAACCCAATATATTTAATTTAAAGAAAAGTTGATTTTGTGTTGAATGTCCTTTTTTCTTAAGTATACGTATATTTATGATACTGTAGAAAGCTTTTGATTGTGGGTTTTTTTTTTCCTTTGTGAATGTTACTTCCATGTTTGCTAGGTCTTACAAGGATGTTGAGGCAGTTGGGTAGGTAACAACATCTTCATATGCATTCAAAAGTATATTTCACTGTTTTCTCTCCGCATGTTTTCCAGTACTACGCGCCTTTGTGATTTTGAATTGTGTTGATATTCATTTACACCTCTGTGCTGTCCTTCTAGAAGTGTAATGAGTGGTTGTGGTTCTATGGGGTGTAAGTCAGTACTTAATTTGGCTTGCAGGCTTATCTAAACAAAAGAATGTACAACAAATAAAGTCAGCATTAGTGCATTTTGAGTGCTGATTGTTTCAAATCAGATACACAGGAAACCAGATGTTGAAGTTTATCTAAAACACTTGCGGCCTAACATGTAACTAAGTACTGCAGCAGTAGTGCATGGCACTTTTTATATATACTTAGCAATATGTGTGCAGTAAATATAATTATTTTTCTCAAATTTCTTTTTCAGATTTTTTTTTTTTTTGGTTCTGTTCGGCTATTAAACTACTGTTTAATTTATTTTGGTCTGAATCTGTAGGTCTCTGGGAGGAAAATCATCAAATTCAGGGAGAAATTACAAGAATTGCTGTATCAGCCAAGTGTCTCATGACAATTGATTTAGATGCCTAAAATTAGGTACATGAAGTGGCTTGGCTTTTTTAACTGTACTGGGCACTTGTAGCTCTTAGGGTTGTGTATTGGACAATCTGAGTAGTTGACATTTGCAGATGGCTTATATTTGAGTATCTGGTAAGGATTTAAAATCCCAGTTTCAGATGCTCAGATTTGTAACCTTTTTACTCAAACTTAAAATAAAACCTCTTTTCTAGTTAGAATAATAAACTAGATTCCTGATGCACTATATTTCCATAATAGTAATGAAGAAAAACTCTCGTAACTTTCATGAAGAAGTTATTCAGTCTATGTTAATGATGAATTTTGCCCTTTCTTCCAACATGACTGCTCAGATGAGTTTCAGTTTGACTGCTGAGATGAACAACAATAGCAAGTTGAAGAGGCTTAGAAAGGCAGGCTTGTGATCAGGTGTCGATCACTTGTAGGCTCCTTGGCTTTTCATAAGATATTAAACTTCCTTTCTATTTTTTCTGAGGAAAGTAAGGAATTTGAAATGTCTCAGTCTGGTCCCGAAACTGGTTTGCTTACCTATAGAGCTCTAAAAATACTTGAAATATATTTTGAGAAGTGAGGTCATGTGAGTTCCTGTCACAAGAAAGAAAGCCAGAAATAATGCTGTGATCTCATTGCTAGTTCCTCCCTGTGGACAAGGGAAGCATAATCATCCCATGGATTTTCTGTGCAAGGTGCAGCTTTACATATAAAATTAACAAATAACATTTACTTCATAAACATTTGAGTAGTGGAGTCTAGTGTTGCGAGAGAGTGTGTCGTAACAATTTCTGATCTGAAAATGATTAAAAGACAATAGCACTGAGGGAATATATTGGAATTTACTTCTGGTCTCTTAAGCTCCTTTTTTTTTTTTCTTTTTTTTTTCCTAATGATATTCTGTTTAAAAACGACCAAGCAAAAAACACAAACAGAAAAGCCTTCACCCTTATTTTTATCTAGGAGAGGAGACCTTGGTGTCTATATGCTACTCTTTTTATTGCTTTGAACACTGGTTCAGCTCAACTTTTATGTCCCTTCTGGCCTTTCTCCAGCCCTGTTTTACAGGCAGCTCTACAGCTTTCCTGTTCATCCTTATCCACCTGCTCTGTGGCCTCTGCCCTGTCAGCAGGTACTTGGCAATGTCTTTACACAATCTATTACTTAAAAATTTGAGGAACAGACACTCACAGAAAATGTTCTATACTAAACTATCTCAAATTTACCATTTTTTTTCTACCAACGTGCCTATTTTTTTTTCCCAGTTTAATTTGCCAAATACCTGCTTGCATTCAGGTTCCTTGATATTTGTATTCCTAGGAGTAGCGACTGTAGTTACCCTTCTGTATGGTGTAAACAGCCACTGTAATTCTCTGCAGACTTTTGTATTGCAGACTGTGTGGGAATATGAATTATCTTTACATTTGTGTGAGGGTTTTCTTGGTGGATGTGAGAAAACAACCTCCTAATAAAATCAATAACTTGTAATTATGTTCTCACAGTTTTAGAAGGTGACACTGAAGGAAAAAAGGGAGGTGTATAAAACTTGGTTTTTGTTGTTTTGTTTAATGACCTGATTTGTTTCATGGATTCCTGGGTTTATTCCATTCCCTGTTTGTTGTTTGTACTGTGGTAGATACTATTCTGTATTTTTAACTTGCTGCTTCCAACTCTTCATGCTCAGAAAATATTATATATTTCATAACTGAATAGGTACAGCTTCTTCATGTTGTGAGGAAAGGTAGGTTGGCTTCTCTTTTCTTTCCCCTTCATATTCCTTCGCCTCTGGTTCTTGCTGCTCTGTCACAACAAAAATTAGCCATTCATTTCAATAAAATGTTTTTGGAAAAGGAAAACTTGTTCAAATATATATAGAGAAGATATAGTTGTTCTGGCTTGAGCTGCAACTGTTACAAACCTACCATAGATAGTAGCTGGACCATACAACTTGGAGTTTTATTTCTGAAAAGCATCAAAAAAAGCACATAACTTAATACTCCAGAGTTCCTCAAAATGAAAGTGTTATCATGAATGATTGTTATTTGTTACTTTGTTATTCAGTACCTTATGGCCCTTTGACATTCAGATAAAAAAAAATGTTCCTTTTTTTGTGATTTTTTGGGAATTTTGATTTATGATTGAACATTGCTGTCTAAATGAGTTTTGGAAGTTCACTTAGAGAAAGTGACAGTTAACTTGAGAAACTTAGTTGGTTCCAGAAAGAGTTTCGAATAAAAAGATAACTGGTCAGGGGACATTACCTGCATTTGTCATTAACGTTAATGTTTGGATGTGTGAATCAGAAACCATAATTAAAGGCTTAATATATCAAAGCACAAATACACAGAATTAATGGATAAAAGCATAAAGGTATTTAGTATTAAAAAAGCTTTTACTGTAAGGGTTTCAGGGATAAAGCAGGTAGTCTCTTTTGATAGCTTAATGCTTCACAAAACATGAACCTGAACTGGTTTTGAATATAGTCAAGTGGCTCTGAGAGCAGCAGAAAAATCTTATAATATCATTACCCAAATATGAGTCTTGGAGCTGTGATTTCTGCTTCAACTTGGTATTTAAAAACAGCAGTTCTAGGAGATGCTCTTCTTTCTCTTAATACTTGTGTAAGCTAGAGGGAGGTTTTTGAGATAAATATGGTCTGTAACCAAACTGACGAAAATTCTTCTGTCCACAGATCTGACCATGTGGGAAGCATGGGAAGGGAAAGGGGAAGCAGCGAGGCAATCTTTGAGACATGACCCAAATACTTAGTTTTATGGAGCTACTTGTGTGTCTTCGACTAATAAAATGAGCTATGGAGTATACATTACAGAACTCCTGTTAGTGTAAATTACATAATCACATAATCTTATTTTTTCAAAATGCTTGTAGAAATGAAATGTGTGTATACTACTTGTGGGATGAGAATGTCACAGACAATTATAGCAAAGTCTCCACCAAACAGAAAATATGCATGCTTTTACCCTGTGTAAAAAGTGAGAAGCTTGTTGTGTTTGCGTAGGCAGTTATGACCCGGATTATACTCTGTGTGTCTCTATAGAAGGTACATGGTTGGAAAAGCAGGTGCCCTGGGCACACCCTGCAGCAACAACAGAGCTGCTCATCAGTGCTCAGCACAACACCCACAAGTAGGAATAATGAGAAAGTGAAGGTTTCAGAACTGACACAGTACTGTTGTCCCTCTTTTCTCATAACTGTCATGTTATGGAGCGAAGAGCCGTTGCAGTACTGAACACTTCACAGAAAAGAGTTTGGCAAGCCAAGCATAAGCAATTAGGGCTTTTAAGAGGTAAGTTTGATAAGGCAATATGGACCAAACCTTTAAAACGACAGAAATAAAACATATCCTACTTCTTATCATGATAAACATTGCAGAAATTTTAATATCTATCCTGTGCCATTAGGGATACAAACACCCATGAATTAACTAGATCTTTCTCTTACCATTTCACTAGTCTATTGTGTAGCAGGAATTGATAGCAGTACAGTATTTTTCTTTTAATTGGATTATGCCTTATATGGGCACAATGATTTAAGTCTGCCTTTGGCTGTCTCTCAAATTCTGCCAAATTTGTATGAGTAAAACCTTAGTGAAACTGAAACCAAAACTCCCTTGGTTTAATTTTGAGGATGCGGTCATGTGCAATATTACTTCTTTGGAGATAGAAAGAGACTATTCCTTAATCTGTGTGTGCTTCCCAAAACAATACTTCAAATATTGGATCCATGTATCTCAAGACTTTATTTTTACAGATATAAAGCTACATACTTCTCTTATAGAAACAATATCAGAACAAGTGCAGAACTAGCAGGTAAAGCTTGTCTAATGCAACCAAAGTGTTTCAGTATTGTTGAAACAGTACAGAAGTTTGTTCCCTGTGCCAGGAAGATTTGATTTTCCCCATGAAACATAATTTAACTAGGATTAAATGCAGTAGATGTAAATAAAATAGCTTTGTCATTTTTATGTCCTTTAGCAGTGTTTAGTTATGACATTTTATAGTGGTATTCTATAGAGTTCATTTTCACTCCTTGCCGTTTATGCTCTTTGAAAAGTAAGCTCTGATGTTGTCTGCTTTTTAGTATTTAGTTTGAATGTAGTCCAGACAAAGTGGTGTTTTAGAATTAACTTGAGATTTCAAAAATATAGCTGTCTAGGAGGCAAGGTTTTTTTTTTTTCTGTCATGTGGGTTGTTTTTTTTCCTTCTTTTACCTATCACCACATATACAAGTGACACTAAGTAGTCTTTTACTTGTTTGACACTTAATTTTAGTGATTTCCTCACACACACTTATCTGGGTTTTTTTCTTCCTTGAATTTATATTTGCTATCACATGCATTTTCCAAGTTAGACTCTGTCAGCTCATAACTGTATCTGCCAAGCCTTCAAGAATGACCAAAATTAAAATAGATGGGGTATTTCCTTAGAAACTGTTAGAGTCACTAGTACTCATGAAAAAAATTGCTACTATGGTTCACAGCAATTTAAGCTAGATGTACTTCATAGCTTTTGAATAAAGATGTAGGAAAAGGTAGTGAAAAGACTTTAAAGCAGAAGTTGCTTATGAATATTGATGCAGCTGAACTCAGAAAGGTAGGTATATATATACTTTGCATTTATGGTGGAAGAAGTCAGCACTATACTTGAAGGAAATAACTATTGAGGTTAGAGATTTTTACAACATAGAATTGTAGAATGGTTTGGGTTGGAGAAGACCTTTAAGGCCATCTAGTTCCAAACCCTCTACCACGGGTAGGGATACCCCCAATAGACCACGTCTCATAAAGCCCCGTCCAACCTGGCCTTCAACACTTCCAGGGTTGAGGCATCCCCAGCTTCCCTGGACAATCTGTTCCAGTGTCTCACCACCCTCACAGAAAAGAATTTCTTCCTACCCTCTTTCACTTTGAAACCATTGCTCTTCAATCTATCACTACCACTGCCTTAGAGGGCTAGCTGCACTCCTCTGTGTTTTGGTTTTTTTTGCAGTCTGTGGGCAAACTCCTTCATTCCTTAGCTGTCATATGTCTTTCCAATCAATAATGAAATTTGTGGGGTTTTTTTATGCTTGGAACATAAGCTGAGCCTACAGTAAGGCTTTTTATCCATCACGGTTTCCCCTGCTGAGCTGGCTGCATTCAAACACCTGCTGCTCTTCGATGGTCCACAGGAGAGTTTTTGAACACTGGTAGAGTGATGAAATAGAACACTCAAAAAAAAAAAGTGCTATTTATATGATAATAGCAATAAAATTTTAAAGAAGGGTTTTAGAGAAAATATACATATTCAGTAGTATTAATTGATGAGATAAAACTCAGAATGCTTCTGTCATGATGCCCACATTGAA
Organism: Trogon surrucura; assembly: GCA_020746105.1. Lineage (NCBI taxonomy): Eukaryota > Metazoa > Chordata > Aves > Trogoniformes > Trogonidae > Trogon > Trogon surrucura. The sequence goes on along the minus strand of CM036617.1, from coordinate 142,998,173 downwards.
ATTGTGGGTATTGTGATTTTCTGCTTACAGGGAGACATTCCTCAAGATCCTCAAGATGAAAAGCCTTTTTTTGTAAGAGGTTCCTGTGTATTTGAACTATGTATATGCACACATTTATTTTATCGCATGTATTATAAGCATCAACTTCACTAATTCTGACAAAAAAGAAACCCATGTCTCACACTGGAACCATTTCTTTAATCTGCTGCTCAGTGAAAGAGCCTGTATATGCTGCCTCCCTAATGTATTATTATTTCTTTGTGTTATTTGTGCAGTAAAAAGACGTTCAGAAAGCAATATCCAAGACATGTCACGGGCCAACAGCTTCACTGATGACATTGACCTTATATCAGAAGAGTCACCCCTACCAGCTGTATCTGACGAGGCACAGTAAGTGGAAAAAAAACTTTTAAATTGATAGTATGCATACTCATTAATGGTGAGGGAGACTTGTCAATGAATAAAAGTATTATTCTTTGGCTGGCTGCACTTCAAGTTATTATGAGTTCGGTCTTACTTATCTGGATGTGAACATTTCTACAAAATGCAAGTTTAGCTTTACGCTTAATCAAAGTAGTCAGACACTTGGAAAGAGAACCATTGCTCTGTGATGGGTGGCTTGCAGTCTTGATCTCTTTTATCAAGGCAGCTGACATGGTTCCCGAGAGTGAGGTTTGCAGGTAGTTTTTTGCTTTGCAGAATTCTGAATCAGCTTGAGCCCTGAAGCACTCTTAATATTAATAATGTATGAATTGATTTGAAACATAAATGAAATAGTCACTTATAGATACAGCCTGAAAATAGAAAGGATATATTATGTGTAATATTTGATAAAGTAGACATACTTGTAAAGAAATCGTATTCCAAAAATATAGAAGTAAAATTGTTGAGGAGATGCTGAAGGTTTCTGAATTGACCAGGATAGAAAATCCCCCTTATCAGTGAGTTCACTGCAACTGTTGAATGATGTCTCATGTTGCTTGTATTTGATTTAACAAATGTCTGTTTCTTGAAATAAGTGTAATAGTATCTTAATGTAGGATATCTCTGTATTGTGTTTTGACAGGATCTTGAGTAAACCTCATGCTTTTGTCATATAATATACAATTTCAGAATTGGGGTTGGGGAATCTGGAGTAATTTCAAATGTGAAATAGAATGTGAAAGCATACAGCAAGACCTGGATGGACTAGAGCATCTTGATAACATAATAGGGCTTTATATTATATGCAGGAACTGATATGAACAGTGCTGGTGAATAGAACTCTTGAGTTAGCGATGATACAGGAACTTGAAGGTACAGTACAGCTGGCACAAGCTCGTGAAGGTTTAACTAGTTGTTTGGATGTTACGTTAACATCGGTGGAAAAACTCACTTCAGTTCATGTTTGCAAGAGAAAATATGACATTGTCATTGGAAAAACCCTTTAGTAAAAATATGAGATTAGAAATAACAAATTGTTGCTTGCTTTCAGATTAGGAAAAATATGGAAAACAGTATTTGGGATGATGTTGAAAGCAATGTGATTCCAATCTATAATGTCATTGCTTTTAAGTTGTGGGGTTTTTTTCACATCATATGGTTAGTTTCTCTGTGGGTAACTCATTCAGATGCAGACCTGTAGTAACTATACTGTGATTTTGTACAAGATATCCTGGTGCTTGTGTTTTCCCAACATACTGTATTTTGGACCATCTTTCAAATCAGATAATTATAAGTTATTCTGTTGAAATTGTTTTCATTTTGGTGTTGTTTTTAGTTTTGTTTTTTGTTTGTTTTAATCAGCACGGTGCAAGCACAGAATTTTGCATATGGGAAGAAAGAGTTATTTCTACTGTTAGGTTCACAAAAAATTGTGGTATTGGATGACAGCACACCTTGCAAACTGTACCTGTGTTTCTAGCTTATATTAGAGTTTAAATGTATTTATCTTGTGTGGAAAGCAAGAAGAGGAACAGTAGAAAACTAATCACATAGATATATTTTAAAATATAGGCAGTATTTTATGTAATATGCTACACTGTTTTAAAGTAATATCTTACCAATTCATTAATTTCTCTTGATGTGGATGTCAGGTGCATAAAAACAGAATGGTGTTGCAATTAAGACAGGGAACTGCTGGAGAGAGTCCAGCACAGGGCAACTAGGATAATTAAGGGAGTGGAGCATCTCCCTTATGAGGAAAGGCTGAGGGAGCTGGGGCTCTTTAGTTTGGAGAAGAGGAGACTGAGGGGTGACCTCATTAATGTTTACAAATATATCAAGGGTGAGTGTCACGAGGATGGAGCCAGGCTCTTCTCGGTGACAACCACTGATAGGACAAGGGGTAATGGGCTGAAACTGGAGCATAAGAGGTTCCGCTTAAACTCGAGAAGAAACTTCTTCTCAGTGAGGGTGACGGAGCCCTGGAACAGGCTGCCCAGGGAGGTTGTGGAGTCTCCTTCTCTGGAGACATTCAAGACCTGCCTGGACACGTTCCTGTGTAGCATAGTCTAGGCATTCCTGCTCTGGCAGGGGGATTGGACTTGATGATCTTTCGAGGTCCCTTCCAATCCCTAACATTCTATGATTCTATGGTTCTATGAATTAAGTACTTCTAAATTAATGACTGTTAAATTTCAAGACCCACTATGGATATTACATATGCATAATTTTTAGCTTCTGATTATTTGCAACAACTTCAATTGTGCAGAAAACATAAGGTTAAAAGTTAGAGAAGAAATATAAAATTATGAAGATACTATGTAAAAACAAAGCAAAAACACCATTTCACGTAGTTTTATGCTTCTAGAGTCAAGCATACCAGTTTTCACCTTGATCACCAGTAATCTCATTTTAGTGGGAGGCATTTTCTTGAGTAGAAATCTAGTATCTCACTACTGAACTTGTGAGTTTTGGACAAACACAGAATGTGATGTGTTTATGGATCTAGGTTTTAAACTGCCATTTCTAATGAAAATGAGAAGATAGTAACACTGTATTTGCCTGATATGCATATGTCTTCTATAGAAATATTAGATAAACTTAGTGTGATTATTTGTCTTGTCTTTTAGCAGAAGTATAAGCAGGTAAGTCTTGATGTGTGCTATACTTGCTTTGGTGAGTGAGCTTTTCAAAACAGCATGGCTTTTGCTTTGCGCTTAGTAGTGTATTCACTGTGCTCGTGTGCCCTGGAGTTACGTACCAGTTAGATTCTACTATCTCTCCCCCTGCCCTGCTTTGGAGTGAACTGCGTAATGGGAAATGGGTTTATCTCATTTGGGAATAACAGGCATTTGATACAGTAGTGCTAAAAGTCTTCATCCTAGAGTCACAATGCATTCAAAGAATTAGACAAAAATTCTTCTAAAATGGAACTCAGCCAAAGGTGTATATATTTGTGTTGAAACTTCTCAGTTCTCAGTAAATGAAAATGTGGCTTTCACGTAACAGTTAATGGTGGTATGCTATGATGATGACAGTTTCACATGGAGCACTTCTTGTGAAGTCAAACTTGACTTTGTGAAGCTGCCAAAGGCAAAGTTTTCCTTGCCTTGAACAAGTGTTTTGTGTTACAAAATCAATCTCACAGTATACATTTATTCTAAAGCCAGTAACTGGGTGCTTTTTAAACTTTGTAAACTGTTGTGTTGATTATTAAACATGAAATGTCAGGTTTACAGCTGTAGTGTTTTGAGGTCCTTTTTTTTCCTGTAAACAGAAAACAGTGAACTTTTTTTTTTCAAATTCTCTCTGCTAGACAGATGGTAGGAGAGATGTTCTCTGATTGTGGTATTCTTTACTTGTGGTCATGTTCTCTTCAGAACTTCCTTCATTGTGTGGGAAAGCAGATATTGTCCTAGAAGAGTTTCCTACCCTTAAGCCATGCTACCTTGGATAAATATGTTGCATCTATCCACATGTGACTTAGTTTCACCACAATTAAAGTAGTTGCGTGGAAAACCTATCAGGTTGGTTAGAATTTAAAAATACATCTTGAGAGAAAGCAAACAAGTTCAGTGGGCTGCAGCACTGCCCAGTTTTCAGTGGTTAATACATCCAATGTTGGATTTCTGATGTTGGCGATCCATGAAGGATTAGAGAAGTTAATGCTGTCCCGGTGGAAGGTGCCAAAACCAAATAGCAAGCATGCAAATTGAGCTTAACATACATTTCAGTGAAAACATAGCTGCTTTGGATCCTTCAGATAGTTGAGATGATGTTCATTTCCAGTGATCTGGGCAAAAAATCTGGAAAAATGCAACCTTCTAAGCTAGTGAACAAAAGCATCATATTCAATATATAATTCTGTCGTTGTTTGAAGTGCTTCCTTGAATACTTTTGGCCCACGCTCTCACAGGTAAAAATCTCATGTGGTTGCTGACCTGAGTGCATCTGTATTGTTTTATATTGTCTGCTTCTGAGGTGTTCAAAGTTGAATATGAGTGATAATGTTAGAGGTTAATCAACTTTGACAGATGAAATAAATATTATTAATCAGTTGACAAGCAGTCCTGTTTTTAACAATAAATGCTTAGGTTACCTTATTGCCTGGTGTATCTACTCATGCAATTTTTCAAATTCTCTGCTGAGATGTCAGAAGGTGACTCCATCAGTGCATGTGAAGTTTAACAAAGCCAAGTGTAAGGCTGTGCACTTGGGTTGAGGCAATCCCAAGCACAAATACAGGCTGGCAATGAGTAGATTGAGAGTAATCCTAGGGAGAAGGATTTGAATGTTTTGGTGGATAAGAGCAACGTGAGCTAACAGTGTGCGCTTGCAGCCCAGAAAGCCGGTTGTATCCTGGGATGCATCAACAGATGTGTGACCAGCAGGTTGAGGGAGGTGATTCTGCCCCTCTACTCTGCCCTTGTAAGACCCCACCTGGAATACAGCGTCCACCTCTGGAACCTCCAACACAAGAAAGACATAGAGCTGTCGGAGTGAGTCCAGGGGAGGCCACAAAGACGGTCAGAGGGCTGGAGCACCTCTGCTACGAGGACAGGCTGAGAGAGTTGGGCTTGTTCAGCCTGGGAAAGAGAAAGCTCCAGGGAGACCTTACAGCAGCCTGCCAGTGCCTGAAGAAGGTCTACAAGTAAGGCTGGACAGGGACTTTTTACAAGGGCCTGTAGTGATAGGACAAGGGGCAATGGGTGGTAGCTGGAAGATGGATACAAGGAAGAAGTTCTTTACTCTGTGGATGGTGAGGCACTGGAACTGGTTGCCCAGGGAGGTTGTGGATGCTCCATCCCTGGAAGTGTTCAAGGCCAAGCTGGATGGAGCACTGAGCAACTTAATCTAGTGGGAGATGTCCCTGCCATGGCAGGGGGGTTGGAACTAGATGATCTTTGAGGTTCCTTCCAACACAAATCATTCTATGATTCATGAAGAGACTGAAAAAATATTTTGTCTGTGCTTTGAATCCTTAGGAAAAAAACCATAACAGCTTCTTTCGTTACATTTCTTGGCACTTAGGATTAGTCTGTTATGTATATTGATAACTATCTCAAGTTGTATGTTAAGGAAGGTCTAAATCTTGAGGATGCTACTTCCAGAGCTGGGAAGTTAATTTTTATCACTTTGCTCTTTCTTGCTAACCTTAGCACTTTCTCTTTGTTTTCTGATTTCTTTTGATGGAAGAGGTAATTTAAAGATGGATCCATCATCCAGCTGGATACACACAATGCGTAGTGTCACTTCTTTTCCCATGATATTATGTATTGAAAGCCCTCTTTCTTCCTAATTTTCTTCTGAATGTACACAGATGTTCTGACAAAAACAGAGGACCTGGCATAGAGTTAGGCCTGCTTATAAAAATAATACATGCCAAATTTCTTCATCTCTGTAAGAGATTGTGTACTAATGAAAGAAGCAAGACAGAAGAACAAATGGTACTGATAAAGCAAGCGGTAGGCTGTGATTTGTGGGTTTTTTGTTGTTGTTTTGGTTTAAGTCTTGTCTCATTGGCAGGACTGGTCTATCTGATGCAGCCTATCATGTGTACTACAAGGTCTTTGAGGAAAAGAGCTGATGCTGTTGAGGTCTGTAAAATGGGTAAGCTGTAAGCTTGCTAATTCTCAAACTTTTGTCCACAAGCAACAAAAATGAAAATAAAACCTCTCAAAGTGTGTATGAATTTAAGTGACAAAAGGCAGAAAGGAGAAATACACATCAGAATGAAAGCAGGGACAAACCCTAGTGGAATTTTGATGCTTCTCCCTAACATGGACATCTGAGGATAGCCACTCCCAACAGCTGGTTCAAATCAGAAGTTATGATTGTGCATTTACCTGTGTGAACTGACATAGCCTTTGGGTATGTAGCTTGCTGGACAAGTAAGGATGGGAAGGTCCTTGAAAGAACTCAGAAAAAAGGAAAAAAAAAAAGTGTATCAACTTTGGAAAAAGGCGCAGGTGAATTAAGAAGTGTTTAAGGATATTGTAAGGTCATGTAGAAGAAGAATTACAGATGTGAAAGATGAGTTAGAACTTAATCTGGCCATTTCTGTTAAGGATAGTAAGAAGTGCTTTTATAAATACATTAATAACACAAGGAGGGTCAGGGAAAATCTCCATTCCTTATTGGATGAGGAGGGGGAATGTAGTAAGGAAGACAAGGAAAAGGCTGAGGTACTTAACACCTTCTTTGCCTCAGTATTTAACAAAAAGACTGGCTATCCTCATGACAACTGGGCTCCTGAGTTAGTAGACAGGGATGGGGAGCAAAATACCACTCCTGAAATCCAGGAGGAAGTAGTTAGTGGCCTGCCGTGCCAGTTAGAACCCAGCAAGTCTATGGGTCTGGATGGGATTCGTTCTAGGACACTGAGGGAGCTGGCTAAGCTACTCTCTATCATTTTCCACTAATCCTGGCTAACTGGGGAGGTCTCGGATGACTGGAGTTTGGCCAACATGGTGCCTGTCTGTAAGAAGGGCCAGAAGGAGGACTCAGGGAACTACACGCCTGTCAGGCCTGACCTTGGTGCCTGGCAAGGTCATGGAGCAGATCATACTGAGTGCCATCAAGTGGCATGTAGAAGACAACCAGGGAATCAGACCCAGCCAACATGAGTTTAGGAAAGGAAGGTCCTGCCTGACCAATCTCATCTCCTCTATGACTGAGTGACCGGTCTAGTGGATGAGAGGAAGGCTGTGGATGTGGTCTACCTCAACTTCAGCACAGCCTTTGACACAGTCTCCCACAGCATCCTCCTGGAAAAGCTGACAGCCCACAGCTTGGATGGATGCACCCTTTGCTAGGTAAAAAAACTGGTTGGATGATGGGGCCCAGAGGGTGGTGGTGAATGGTGCTGCACCCAGTTGGTGTCCGATGACCAGTGGTGTCTCCCAGGGATCAGTACTGGGCCCAGTCCTGTTCAACATTGTTATTGATGACCTGGATGAGAGCATTAAGTCTATCTAAATTCACAGATGTCACAACGTTGGGGGGGTAGTGTTTGTCTGCCAGAGGGTAGGAAGGTACTGCAGAGGGACCTGGACGAGCTGGGTCTGTGAGCTGAGGCCAACAGTATGAAGTTCAACAAGACCAAATGCAAGGTCCTACATTTGGGCCACAATAACCCCCTGCAGCGCTACAGACTGGGAGAAGAGTGGCTGGAGAGCGGCCTGGCAGAGAGGGACCTGGGAGTGCTGGTTGACAACCGGTTGAGCATGAGCCAACAGTGTGCCCAGGTGGCCTGGAAGGCCAACGGCATCCTGGCTTGTATCAGGAACAGTGTGGCCAGCAGGAGCAGGGATGTAATTCTGCCCCTGTACTCAGCCCTGGTGAGGCCTCACCTCGAGCCCTGTTTGCAGGTCTGGGCCCCTCACTGCAAGAAAGACACTGAGGGGCTGGAGCAGGTCCAGAGGAGAGCAACGAGGCTGGGGAAGGGACTGGAGGGAAAGTCCTATGAGGAGAGGCTGAGGAAGCTGGGGGTGTTTAGCCTGGAGAAGAGGAGACTCAGGAGGGACCTTATCACTCTCTACAACTGCCTGAAGGGAGAGTGTAGTCAGGTGAGGGTCAGCCTCTTCTCCTGGGCAATTAGTGACAGGATGAGAGCTCGTGGCCTGAAACTGCATCAGGGGAGGTTTAGGTTAGTTCTCAGGAAGCACTTCCTCATGGAGAGGGTGATCAGGCATTGGAATGCACTGCCCAGGGGAGTGGTGGAGTCACCATCCCTGGAAGTGTTTAATGAAAGACTGGCACTTAGTGCCATGGTCTGGTTGATGTGATGGTGTTGGGTCATAGGCTGGACTTGATGATCTCAGAGGTCTTTTCCAGCCTTAATGATTTTGTGATTCTGTAAATTCATCCAGAGGAGGACAGCAAAGCTGATGACAGGTCTGGAAAGCATGTGCTCTGAGGAGCAGATGAAGATTTCGGGCTTGTCAAGTTTGGAGAAAATGAGACTGAGGAGTGACCTCATTCCTTTCTGCAGCTTCCTGAGAAGGGGAAGTGGAGAAGGAGGTGCTGATCTCTTCTCCCTGGCATCCATCAATGGAATGTGGAAGCTGCATGAGGAAATATTTATACTGGATGTTAGGAAGCACTTCCTAGAAGGTGGTCAAATACTGGAACAGGCTTTCTAGGCAGTTGGTTGATGCCCCAACCTTGTTAGTGTTGAAGAAGCTTTTGGACAATGCCCTTAATATGCTTTAGCTTTTGGTCAGCCCCAAAGTGGTCAGGCAGTTGGACTAGATGATCATTGTAGGTTCTTTTCAGCTGAAAATATTCTACTCAACTACAAGTTCTGTAGACCTGCACTAACATACTCTTCCAGTATCAAACCCATTCTTGAGGAAGAAGAAACAATAGCATTGTTGCTATGTTGAAGTGTGCAAAGAGTATTTGTCTCTGAATTTTTCCTGGATGCATTGGAGCTTTGCCAACACAAAGGAGACCACTGGACATAACTTTAAACTTTTTGTTTGTTTCTTTTAATTCTCCAGCTGATCTTATTGTTACATAGATTTCATGGCCAAAGGTTGTTGTCATCGTAGTATTTTCTGTCATACACACCAGAGTCAATGTTCTGGCAGGAAAGAGAAAATTTGGCCACTAGACTGTATTGAAAGATTACACCAACCTCGTCTGAGATATCACAGTCTCAGGAAAAATATACACGGCACCAGCTTCAGAGGCAGACATCCTGTTTTTGTTTTTCAGAGTTTTGTGGTTTAAAGCTCTTTACACTGTAAGGAAAAGCGAAAGTTAGAAATTCTCTATGTCAGCATGGTTAAGCAACTGTGGTTGCATATGCGTTTTGTAGCTCACTAAGGTCATGTAAAGGTAAATGTCAGTTGGTCTCTTAGCAGAAAGCAGTGTAATGCTGCAGTTTGGTAGTCATCACATTGGCTCTCTTGGGAGGAAACCTTTAGAAGGTGAGATCCACATACAATGACCATCGTCAGTGGTAATTGCCATCAGCTGAACAGCTGTAGTAATAACTCTTCAGCTGAAACAAGCTGCCAGAGAAGTGATAGCTACACCTGTTCCCCATGGGGAAAGCGGGGGTCTTAATTACTTTTCATGAATTGAGAGCGAGACCAACAGTTGCTCTTCTTTCTGAGGCCTTGTCCACAACAGAGTCAAATCATGTTAAGGAGCTGTGAGTTTAATACAATTCTGGATAAAACAATTCTATGCAAAATATAAAAGCATTTACGCGCTTCTACTACGTTCCTATGTATTAATCGATGTGTGATGCGTCTGTGAAAATGGCTCATTATTTCATTTTGAGGTCTTAAAATGCTGCAATAGAAGCATAGAGATCTGAATGTGGCAGCAACCAAGTATCCACCGTTCCCAACTCCATTTTTTTTTCTTTTGAGCTCATTGTATGAAAAACAGCTCTTAGATTATATGAGGGAGATCATATCTGCAAAATGACTAGCAGAACAACTCGGCATTAATATGTGGTTATTGCACAGTCAAAGGAAGTGACAGTATCTGCCTTACAAAAACCAAACCAGAAAAAAAAAAAAAAGGCCAGTTGGCATAAGGTATGTAAGAACCCTGAGGAGGGATGAAAAGATAGGTCTGAGGTGAGGCATTTGCTGCAAAACCACAAGGCCTACAATGTAACAGATCCTTCTAACAGGAGAAACTGAGACTCCAAGGGTGAGGGTAACTGAATGCCTTTGTATCGGGTGAATCCTGATACAAAATGAACATTACAAATTAATGCTCAGTGAGGAACAGAACCTTCTGTGATAATTGAGGCCTAATGCCGCAAAGAAGTTCTTCCGGCTTGCTGCAGGCTGGCTGGAAGAACAGAGTACCAAATCTGCTCCCTCTACCTCACCAGAAGTGGGCTTTACAGAGGTTGAGGGGGGCGACACTCATTGCTGGAATGGAAAATCCCACCTTTGCTAATAAGCCGTGCGACTATAGTCAAAGGAAGGTGCTTTGTGATTAGTTTTGGCATCTAGTATTTGTCCTTAAAAACAAGCTTACAAACAGAATTGGGTGTGGTGTTTTGAGTTGGGTTTGTTGTTGTTTTTTTTCCTCTAGTAAAAGTACTTTAGGATTAGCAGTTTGAAACGTGTTGCTTCCATTGACCTCTAACACAAATTTTATACTAAGTGAATGGGACAAAATCTAAAGCTCTGTGCTAGATCTTAAAGCTTACATTAGATGTGTTCAAATAAAATGGTTCTGTACTCATCTTCTTAAGTTGTTGGTCATCTCTTGAAAAGGGGATGTTAAATCCATCTTCAGTTTTATTTCAGCCTTTCAGTTGTTCCCTCCATCTGTAGGTGGCAGTGAAGGTTTTATCAGGGACTTAATATTGTTGTGTCCTTTGCTTCTGCTTGAAAATCCAATTATGTGCAACTCCTGACAGCCTTTTTTTTTTTCAGTTTTACTATTGTTTTTGTATCAGTTACCTTTATATTTTTATCATAACTTTCTCCCATGGTTTATTGCTTTCAGTCTTATTAAAGAAACAGTTCACCTTGTCAGCAGCAAATCTATCACATAGAATGTCATTATATTCAGTAATTAGAGAGTAATATTGTGTAGGATGATTGAATCTACTGGAAGCTTGTTAATACCACTTCTATAAATAAGATAGTGTCCCTAGGCTCCTTAATCATAAGATAGATCCATTGTATCATGTTTCTTTTCCCAAATGTTCATGGATTATTTCAGAATACTGTTGTTCTTGATTTTTGGAAACATGATCAGCCACTTGATTTATCATGTAAGTATTGTCCACATTGTCACTGAGCTAATATAGGTATTGGAGAAAATTGTGAAGCAATACTGGCCATCAGCCAGCTGGTGAAGGGGGTGGTAGTATGAGAGGTAACATCACCCAAGAGGAGTGGGTTGGCCAAAGGACAGTAACAATGTTGATTGAGCACAGATTATTCCTGACGATGTCACAGTTTGCTGACCATCACAGCATTTACATTTCGTAAATATTTTTAAAACAAACATAAAATGAAACAAGAGGGAGAGATGAAAAACTAACAAGTGCACAACCCATGGTAACATGAAGGGAGATTATTTATATATATGATGTTTCCAGCTTTTTCATGGTGGTGTTGACTCTTGACATCTAATATAGACAGTACTGATGTAACTAGTTCTGTCCACTGTACTTAAAAGCATTATTAATTTTTTTCAAAGAGAAATTTAGTCTAGAGTCTGTCATTTCTGATCTGTAAAAGGTAATATAGTGAAAATTCAACACACGGTAGTAATTGCTAATCTGTTTGTATGCTTTTTACTGTTATAAGGCCTTATTTTAACTTGTCAGTACCACATTTTTTTTTTATTGTTACCTCTAATTTCAAACTCTTAGAAGGCTGCTTTGGGATTTGTTCCAGCAACCAAAGTATTTTTATTGCCATGTAATATGAAAGCCAGGCTGGTATTAGTATAAATTGGTGCTGTTATGTAGTAACCTTTTCTAAGAATTTGACACTGCTTCTGAGGGGGGTTTTGAGAATTTTTTTGGTTTCTAGTCTTAAGAGTAACTTTTCAGCTTTCACTTTTATTTTTACATGAGGATATTTGGCCAGTGGAGGGCACTGCACTATAACGCAATGAGAGAAAGAAACTCGCATTTCGGTTTTCAAAATCCAATTTGTCATTTCAACAAACTTACTTATAAAGTTAATTTATAAGCATCTGAATTTCCCCAATGTTAAATTGGCAAGTTGCCACACTACATGTACTTGAACATCAGTTTAATGAGAAACTTAACCAACCCTCAAAGGCTCAACTGGGTACTGTGGTTCTATTTTCTTTTCTGGAAAACAGTCTATTGTAACAGCCCACTGAAGGTTTGTCAAAATATAACTAAGTGTGTGTGTATCATGTAAGCGTTTATATAACAAATGATTCAGATCTGATGTAGATGTCTGAAATAAAAGGTTGTTTTGGAAACAGAAGCTTCTACAAAAACATGACATTTCTTATAATTAACTTGTTCTTTAAGAGTTTTCTAATAATTTTACAGAATTTTAGATTAGGGATAGAATTTTTATTAAGGAGGTCAGGCTCTGGGATGTATGGCTGCAAATATCTGTCTTGTATAAGATAAAGTTTATGAAGAATGTCTCTGTTTTCACATCAGTGACTCATTATTTATCCTAATAGCAAATTAGAAAGTGGAAATAAGGCATCTCTTTCATTTGTTATTGAAAAAGGTGCAAAGAGAGAAACTGAATTCTCAGTCTTTAGTATTTTTTTATTTTGTCTATATGTGTGAGGAATCATTTTATAAGAGCTTTTTTTTTGTTGTTTTTCATTATTTGTTGAGGTTTTCAGTTAAAGATTCATATTGATGGAAACAATTACATGCACTACAATCTCAATGACACTTGACAATATTGATAACTGCATTTGTATGCAGTGGTGATAAAAGTTTGAAAGATAGAACATCAAAATATGTTCTTTGCTGACCATGACAGTACAAGCCTTCTTATCATATCACTTCAGTCTCATTGTTACACAGAATAAAGTGCCCAGCATGGTAGTGTTTTTTCTGGTGGTGGGGGGGGTAAGGTAAAGAAACATTATGATTGCAATGCACAGAGAAGTGTCCTTTACCATGGCGTGGGTAGAAATAAATGAGCATACATTTTGTTTTCACCTTGAACTTGTGGTTTCACAGTAGTGTTCAACAGTTTTTGTGCAAGATGAAGTTTGGTGTATTATGAAACATGCATATACCTATTCCAGTTACAAGCACTTTGTTATGGACATCATGTCCATGTAAATAAAGTATATTGAGGGAAAGGAAAAACACAGTAATGGGACTTTGTGGTGTGTTCAAGTAGAATACGTAGGTAATTTCTGATTTGGTCAGCCACATCACAGCATATATTTTATATTGCTAGTATTCAACAGGAAAAAAAATACTTCAGTAATTGCATATACCTATAGCCCTTCCTTTTGCCATTGCTTCCCTGGGCTGCTCCTGTGACACAGGGTAAAGCAGCTCACCTACCAAATGAAATCAAAAGCCCACTGCTGCTGATGGGGGTGCGTTAGGAATTGTAGGGGAATAAGTGGAGAAAAGCTTGGATGCATGGAGACACCATTTATGTTCCTAGAAGTTCAAGCTGTGGCAGTGGAGGGTAGAGCTGGGATAAAAAATCCTATTATCCTCTTTAGGGCGCAGAGCATATAATTTTTACCTTAATGGTGCTTGAGCATTATACTGCTGCCATAGAATCATAGAATGCCTTGGCCTGGAAGGGACCTTTAAAGGTCATCTAGTCCAACCCACCTTCAGTGAGCAGGGACATCTTCAACTAGTTCAGGTTGCTCAGCGCTCCATGAAGCCTGACCTTGAATGTCTCCAGTGGTGGATCCTCAACCACCTCTCTGGGGAACCTGTTCCAGTGTTTCACCACCCTCAGTGTAAAGAACTTCTTGATATCTAATCTAAATCTACCCTGCTCTAGTTTAAAACCATTGCTCCTCATCCTTTTGCTATCCCTCTGAGTGTTGTGTTGACTGCACATCCCTGCAGGCCAGAATTGTGCCTTTTAGTTAAAGAATGACTTTTGATCTCCATAACCTAGTTTCTTAAGAAGTGGTGTTGGCTATCACTCCTACAGATGTTATTTCTGGGGCAGTATCAAGCAGAGAGAAATGCAAAAACTGGAAGTGAAAGTTAAGGGAGCTGTGTTGTTAATTGATACATTGTGATGAATGCTCTGGCAGGGGAGTTGGACTAGATGATCTTTGAGGTCCCTTCCAACCTCTAACATTCTGTGATTCTGTGATTAAAGAAAGAAAAGACAGGAAAGCAAATTTTATTACTGATGTGGACAATAGTTGTGTAGTAAGAGAAATGCTATTGATAGGTGATTTCTCTGTTATTTCATAATTAACATTATGAAAATATATTTTAAAAATTTGAAAATAACCTGTAAAATATTATACCAATCAAATTAAAATGGGGTAATTTTTTTAGGATGTTTCATAGTGAAATTTGAATAGAAAAAAAAGTTGGCGTTTCTGACTTATTTTTAATTAGAAGTCTGACGATGATCTACTTACCCTAAGGTGATAGAATCAAGGCTTTTTTCCTGATTTTTTTTTTTTTTTTTTTTTTAAGTGTTAGTTTGTTTAACGAGGGGTATTACAGTCTTGTCCTATTTGCTAATCTCTGCAAACTCTTAGTCTGGAATGACTAATGAAGTGTTTTCCTTATTGAACTATAAATAATTGTTCATTTAATTCAGATGGTTTTTATACTTTCGTATACTACAATGTAGTACAGAATAGAGCAAGCTATATGCCTATTTTCACTGCACGAAATTACACTAGACTGCAGATGACATGACTGCATTATTAAAGCTGTGTCTATTACATGGGATGGAGTTAAAATTCTGTATCATTTATGACAGCTCCAAAACCACCTTTCTTAACAATATTTGAATTACATATCTTTCCAAAAGTCGCATAGTATTTTAAAATATATTTAAAAAAAATATTACAAGGAAAATGAAGTTTTTTAGTAAAAAAATCTGTATGTGTGTTCATTTCATAATGCATTTTAAAAAATACCAATTTAATTTCTTAGATGAACACTATGAAACAGTCATTCATCTGCAGTAAATATACAATGTGTGTTTTTCTCCTCCACATTGCAATTTTTTTTCACTAAAATAAAATTTAGTATTTTGCAATGAGCAGGTGTCTCCATCTAATAAAGCTATCTTACTGTGTACAACAAGAGTGTTCATAACACCAAAAATTAGTATTAATTTGAAAGGTTGTCTTATACCTGCTTATGGCTCTTCTCTTGGGTAACACTTCTCAAATTGGAGAAATGTATTCTAGGCCTGAGATTTCACTCATTTCTAAATGTATATAATACATTTTTTTTTTAAGGTAGATAACATTTTGCATAAAGTTTTAAAGCAATAACCAAATGCTTGTTGGTTAATCAACTAGTATTTAAGCCAAATTGCATGTTACCTCTATTTCTGTGCCTGGGAGGTAATAGACTGTTGCAGCCGATATTCTGAGTTGTGACCAGTGTCATCTGTGTTTGACCCCTCTAAATAGGGCTGGTACATAAAAACTGACAGATGAAACAGTTGCTTTGGTCATTTGACCAATGTGTGGACTTCAGCATTTGGAAATTTTATTTATTTATTTAGCAAGTTAGCTCAAGGAAATGTAAGTGACAGTCATTCCTCACAGATTTCTCATCTCTGATGCTGTTGGAGCTGCACGTGTAAAATCTTTCTTTTCATAGACAAAACTTGATTAACTCCAAATGGGACAGTGAAAGTTACTTTTCAGGTTGGATACACTGAAATAGATGCTAGACAAATACCAGTGCCAGTTGCTTGTCTGCCTTTTTTTTTTTTTTTTTTTAAGTGCACTGTAATTTGGAGAGGCAATTATACTCTCTCTTTTACTTCAGATTAAACCTCCTATCTCCAGGACTGTTTTTCCCCACCACCCAACAATGCTTTTAGATGTTATCACTATGTTCTCCAAAAACTTTGCCCTAATTGCTTAGCTGTTTGTTTGTATTGCTAAGACAATTTATCTCTGGTCTCTGGGTCAAAATGAATGTATCAGACCATTACAGTACAGAAAGCTTAGTATGTGGGCACTGAAGCTTACAGTCATTGCACGCTATATTGAGTTCTGTTCCTCTCATTTCACATGACTGTTTTGTTTCTAGCATGCTGTAATGGCATTTTTCATAAGTTACTGATACTTATCTGCTCTGGTTTACGTTAGTTAGACTGCCAACACCCAAGGACTAGCAAGAATAGATAATCTTGGTGGCCTTTTTTATTTAGTCATCTGTTTTACAATTTATGTGGTGCTCATTAGTATTGAAATATGCTTGGGGAAAAAAAAGCTCTAAATTAATAAAGCTGTTCTTTTACTGATTCCTCTAACTATAGTAGTTGCTACTGAAGGAACCCCTCCAGTGGATTCTCTGACTTTTCCTTGTAGTAATGCAAATCCAATAATATAATCTAATCAGTGTTTGTTTTCTTGGACACAGCTTTGCTAGAAGTTTCCAAATGTTCCTGTTCTTACTTAGCGATTTTATTATTTTTTAAAAATCACTTCTATATTCAAATATGTAGAACTTGCAGAATTCACCAGGTGTTTCAGATAAACAAAGCATGTCATTTTACAGTATTTAGTTATTTTCTTACTCTTCCTGGGCTGTGGCTGCAGTACATTTTATATATCTTCATCTCAGAATTTCATAATATTTGGAAGTTCATATGTTTTCTCATCTTGACAAAGAATTAAGTTGGTTCTTTTCTAATGTTGAATAAGTTTCAATTAAATTTGCATACATAATCTTTTATGTCCAGCTTTGAGTGAAAGGGTTCTATTAATCTCATGTTATCTACCTGCCAAGCTCTGCTTAAATTTTCATTTAGAAAATGAGCCTGTTAGTGTTTAAGTTAAACAAGCACGGGGCAAGGAGAACTTGCTAGCCAAGAGGCTGCTGCGGTACCTTGAGGGTTTTGGCTGCAAGCCCTTTGTTTGGCCCCGCTTGCAGGGAAACTCAAGGTCAGCTCTAAATAAAATGAGGTACAATTTAAAGCTAGTTAGCCCTGCTATTTCTATACAATGCTGTTGCTGTCAGTGAGGGAAAATGGCATTGTAATGTTAACTTCGATGTCTCAGCAGCAGGAATGGGCTGAGCCTGTGCTCTCTTCTGTTTCCTCCTCTTTTTCCCCGGTAGCACTGGAGACACAAGAATAACGGCTGTTTCTGAGGATGGGGGATCGATTAGGTGCAGTGTTCAGCGGTGAGTGCAGGTTCTGTCGATTGTGGTAGAGGTGGAGATGGGGAGCTCATGCCTGAAAAGAGGAGAATAAACGCAGGGAAAAGAGCAGCACCTGGATGCAGATTAAAGGGATGACCACTCTTACCCAGGGCTCCCTTGCACATCTCACTGACCACTTTAGAGCTTGCTCTGGCTCCTCCTCTCTCCCTTTGTCAGCCATAACCACCTCCATATCTCATTAATTCCTTGATTCTCCTCTTGTTTGTGGGGTGAGAGTAGTGTGTGTGCATATGTCTGGGGAAAGCCCTGGGCAACAAACTTTGGTTTTGATCACTCTGCTGAGAAGTCTTGACTGAGCTCTGCCTTCCATTTAAATTATCAGGCGTCTGAGTTTTGTCTCTCTAGCTGGTCAAGAATCAGTTTATGCAACCTCAGAACACCTTGAACTTCTCCCAGGAAGAATGTCTTGCATCTGGAAAATTGGGAGAAAAGTCTTTTTCTATTATCAACACATCTCTTCACCAATATCACTGCAGGTCCCTACTGTGCAGTGGTAGTCAAAATGCCAGGATACAGGAGTATCCCCATTCCCTTCAAATTCAGTCATTTGCTACAATGAGCAGTCAGCACTGTATCTGGTTTATTAAACATAGATTTAGAGGTATAATCATGAGGTAGCTATTGGATTTCTGTGAAACAAAGTCTATGAGTCTTACAGAGGTGTCTTGTTCCTGTGATATTGTGTTACACCTTTTAAAAATTCTTTTGTTGTTTGTTTGCCCAGTTGTGAAAGCTCTTAACCAACCTGTGTGCTTGAACCCCTGTATATTTACTTGGAGTTTAAATTTAATTTTATCACTCATGCATAGTATTAAAACCTGAAAATTAAGTCAAAATTATTGTCCTGCTTATTCTACAGCAGGTCTGTGTGTGTGATGAGTAAACACACTGTGGGTGGCCTAGGGTGAAATAAAATTTAAGTGCTTGTTCGTGAGGGCAGCTTTCTTCACCTTCAATAGATTAATACCTTGCCATGGTTTAGGAGATTTTTATTAGTTGGTTTATTTGACATAAGAAACAACCCACAGATGAATGTGAAACTTTTTTTTTTAAAAAAAAAATATTTTAGTATTTTCATAGGCATATTGCAAAGATTTCTCGGTTTTTAGTGCTGGAAACACGGTCTTATTTTTGATATTTGGGTTAAAGACTTGATCACAACCTATATTTCAGACCTCTGTAACTAAATTGAAAATAGAAAACCCCAGACCAACCAACCAAAAAAAAACCCAAATATATGCCCTTACCTTACCCATTCTGTCTTTATCTCAAATAAGTATTACACGATAAAATGATAGCAGTTGAGAAGAAAGTCCTCACACTATCACAGAATTGTCCCCTTTTTGAATTGTATCATCTGAGCACCACTAATGAGCATTTCTAAAATCTCCAATTTCAGCAGCGGAATTGTGATGCTTTAATGCATGAGCTAATGAAAAACTGGAGCTGTGAGCAAGGTTATTTAGTCTTATCTTTGCGTATTCCTTGTTCAGTAAGTGCTTATCTCTTTCACAAATAGAAGAGGCATGAGCTCATTATAGATTTTGCTATTTGCTATTCAAGACATCACCATTCCCCTTACTACTTCTTGTCTGAGATGGCTTTTCTTCTAGCACTGCCTGAGCAAGGCTAACATAAGTATCAAAGTTTGACAACACTTACACTTCTCCCTGGGAAAGGGGTTTCTTCTTGTTTGTTAGTTTCGGTATTCTTGTTTGGTAACAAAGAAATGGCATAGAACTGTCTGACAATTCAGATGGATGACTTCACCTTTATTTCAGAAATATCTTTTGCAGTAGTAGTCTCCTTATCTACCTTTTTTAAAAAGTCCCAGTTTATTGGGGGGTAGGAAAGTGAAGAGAGCAATTTAAGTTCAAGATCTTTTGATTTGTGCTGTTCTTTTCTGAGTTCTTTTATTTAAACACAGCTGGCCTATTTTGGGCTAGCAACCAGCTGTGCTCTGGCAGGTGAAATCTGTAGTTGTGTGCCTGAGACAGAAATGAGACTCTGTGGAGTCTGGGAGAAATCCAAGGAACTCCTTGACATGGGGTGTTAGATTGGCTCATTCTCAGAGTGCAATGGAGTACCTTCTCAGTCCAGACTCTGGACCCAAATTATTGAATGGGTTGAAAACCGTGGTGTTCACACATGAGCTTGTGCTGAGTGCCTGTGAGCTGCAGTCTGTGAGCTAACTGCAAAGGTGTCATTTCAAGGAGGACTCGCTGCGCAGAGGGAGTTGGGAGTACTGCACAGCAACCTGTGAAAAGACACAAAATTGCAAATGGGAAACAGGTTTTGGGTCATGTATCTTCTCCTTTGATATTATTGTAGTACATGAATTCTGTAATCCTCAGTTATACTGAGTGTGAGGTCTGTGAACATATATTTTTCCATCAATGATGTATTCTGATAGTCAAGTTTAATCTTTCCTGTCCTAAAATCCATCTGTTAGTTCTGAAACAACAAGATAACACACCTTATCTTAATTTCATTCAAATGATTATGGACATATAGACATAGTGCTTGATCACTACTTAGCTACATGATACTTACCATGTTTATTGTAATGTACTTTAAGCTTTCATTTTCCGCAGATCCCATTTTTCTTCCTCTTTTGCACATGCTGTTTTGCGTATTATCTATGGAGCAAAGTGAAAAGGAATTTCTGTCTTTAATAGCAAAAGATGGTAAAAATTGTTCTAGTATTAATCATAGCTATAGGACCTTTAGCATTTTATTTTCTGACTTTAATCACCTGACTTTTTTAATGTTCCTTGATGGCAATCATCTACAAAAATGTTTGACATACACAGCAAAGTTCGGTTTTGGCTGAAGAAATTGTTAATTTGAGACAACAAGAAAAGAAGAAAACTCTGGCATGAGAAACTGTTACAAAAGTAGTTTCCCTGCTTTTCTATTTGTAGATCAAAGTCAAGAGAACTTTCAAACACTGAAAGTTTAGGTAGTTTTGGGGAGCTGGGAGCTACAAATCTGAAAGACTGTGGGTTTACCTGGACTTGTACCTACATACAGTAAAATCTGTTGTATTATAAAGACAAGAAATGAACATTATCTTAAGGGAGGTTCTTGTTTATGTCTCTCTGTTCTTAGACAGTAGCACATTTTTTAAAACAGTATCTCTCCAGCATGAAAAACATTTTATTGTCTAACTGCTACAGAGAATGATGTTTTCCAAAAGCACAACTGTCAAAAGTATGCATGTAATTTTGTGCTGTAAGTATTTTTAGGGGGAGTAGTCAGTGATGCTGGTGATGCGTTTTCTTTCAGAGAAAAAGATGCTTTAAAGCATTGGCAAAAAGTCAAGTGAATGACGGTAGAAGAGTAGAAGTTTGTTGTTGATTTGCAAACAAAAATATGTGACCTTTGTGAATTATAGAAACATATGGCCACCTGACTGAAAATTTGAGTCTGGCTTTGTGCTTTTCTCCTTTTCCTATACCAAGAAATGAACAACAGGCATTCCATATCTTTGTGTATTTCTTTAAATTCTGCAAAGAAAAAAAATAGGCTCATTAGTGAGATTCTCAGCTATACTACACAAGGGAAGAATGTGAATTCTTACAATTTGCCCTAGTGGTTAGCGTTTCTTCTCTACTTATGTCCAAATTTACTATGCTTACTTAGAGAAGCCCCATCATAAGATCACGTCAAATACTTTTAAAAGAAGAGTTGAGCTGCTGTAGCACTTGTAAAGAAGTAGCATACTTTCTGATCTTCATTTAATATACCACTGAGTTTGATTATTCCACGGCTAGAAAGTTCTGTCTTCAATTCATTTTACCTATTCATAAGAGTACTATATTTCAGAATTGCAGTGAAATTGCTGCAAGCTCCCAGATTCCTGCAACATACTTGAGATTTCCAAATGAAAAATTACACTTTTAAAAAATTACTACATAATACTCCTGAGAAAATGCAAACAAGCACTTCTTTACCAATCCTATACAAATGGCCATGTATTTGTGTGAAAGTGAATTCTTTCCATTGCAAAGGAAGATTGATAAAGCAAATTCCTTTATCTTTTGGAATAGAAGCTTACTCTTCCTCTGGAATTTTTAATTAACAACGATAACTGTTTGAATAAAACACAGATCACTCTAGCTTCCAAATACTTTTTAAAATTGCTATTCTCTTCTTCGAGTTGAATTAAGAGACATGATGCAAGAGGACGAAATCGAGAATAGAAAAGGGAGGTAAAATGACCTGTTAAAAATCAGCTGTTTAGTAACCGGCCTTGATAAAAGGAGTAGGGAGTGCAATTACAGGTCATTTAGAGTAGAGATAAATAAAAGTTAGAACACTTTGGACAAAGAATAATTAAAAGCCACAAGTGGGCTCATTTGGAAGGATTTTGTCTGTTGGGTCTTCTTTGAGCTCACAGAGGTTTTTCACAGAACTCACATGAGAAGCAGATTGGAAGCAGTTTTTCTGTTTCTTTTTATCCTTCAGAAGAAAGAGAAAGTTTTCTCTCATCTAGTGTTTTCTAAGGAGTAGCTCAAGAAAACTAGCCCCTCCAGGTAAAGTACCTGTCGTCTTGGAGAGTCTCCAAAGTGCTTGAGTAACTTATGGCAGCAAGTTGTTGGGAACTTTGATGTAGTTAAAAAAAAAAAAAAAATCCCATCAAGAAGTAGAAGCAATATTTAAACCAGGAACCTATCATCAAAACTCCTTCTCAAAGTTGTGAGTAGACCCCTCTGTTTCTCACGAAGGGCTTTATTTTCTTTCACTAGCTCCTTTCCAGGTCTTTTTACTGATATGTTACAGAAATCCTGACTGTTTCTCACTTTTGTGGTTTTAGTTTCACAACCAATTTCAAGTGATCTAAGACTGTGCTGCCTCAAGAAATGTTTGTTTATCTCTTCCCTCTGCTCCTGCCTCTCTGTTTCCACTTTTTCCCTTTTCTTAGCACTAGATATTATACAGGTCACTTATCTGGTTAAATACCTGAAAAAGACCCAGTAGAAGAGGCTGAGAGTGTAAAAGGAGAAATGAAATCCTTAATTAGCTTGCGACAACTCCTTATTTTGAGAATATAATGAAGACGGAAGGTTTTCCATGTGAGTTTTTAAGGTTTATGGAGCTACTCTTCTTAACTTCGACTTTTAAAACGCGTGACCCTCTTCTTTCACTTTACATATGGGCACATGAATGGTATGGTCAGCCTTCTGTTTGCCTGTGTATGTAGCTGAACCAGGTCACAATACACTGACAAATGAATGCTACTGAAGTATGTGAAATTCAGGCTAATATATTTTCTTATTCCATATTTACAAAGTTCTGTTTAAGGATAGTGCGAAAAACAGTTGCATTTGAATCACATATCCCAAAGCATATTGTTGTATCTTCACTTAAACATCAGTAGGTGTTTTAGTACAGTTCATGCTTTAAAGGGAAATAACTTTGTATTCACTGAGGAAGTGGGAGACAAAGAAGTAACAAAATAATACATTCACTTACAGAATTCTGTATCAGATTTATCTGCACTTGAGAATGGAAAAATCATCTAATAAATTCACCTTCCAAAGTATTTTAAAGAGAAAAATCCAGAATAAAAAAGTTCTGTTTCAGAGAATTAAATTCAGACATTTGGTCAACATGGAAACACTGCTCAAAAGAAAGAATGGACAAATCGGGATGTGCCAGGATTGGCTGGACAAGAAGCCTAGGTTAAGGAATAATACCTGTGCTGGAAGTGGGCCAGGGGTTAGGAAAAAGACCTATTCAATAATGCACTGAGTGGCAAGGAGTAATCTGCATATTTATTAGACTTAAAATAACCCTCTTCCACTCCACCCCTTCTTTTAAGGGTGATAGAAGCTGCTTTTCCAAGGGAATTTCAAAGTATTTCAGTCTTATTTTCCTGCTATACTTCATCAGTCATAAATTCTCCAGACCCATGTATGGCTCTCTCCAGGGATGAAAAAGAAGATTTTTTTTTTTTTTAAAGACCTCATGTTGACCATGACCAATGCCACACAGGAAAATCTTCTGTTTTCTCTGGCAACAGAGGAAAATAGTGTATGTTTACCAATTATATCTTGCACTTTGTGTCTGCAGATAGTTGCTGGCATGGAGGTGTGTCACTGAGTAGTGTTGGGCATTATTTTTCCTTTTAATTATAATCTGCTTGCATGTATGCGCATAGACACCTTTTTAATCCTGAAAAATTAGTACAATGCTGGTATGGGAGAGTTGTGTTTCCTGTGTTATGATTGTGATAGAATTTACTGTGTTGGTTCCAAATCCTGCATTGTGGATGGGTACCTATACCTCCTACAGAGCTGCTGTAAAAGTTCTCTGGCTAAAATATGGATATGTGCTGAAAAATGGTACAAAAATAGTGTCTCATTAAGTTCAAAGATCTTGCCAATCAGATATGACTGTTTTGAAAGAAAAGTTCAGAGTATCAGCCTTTCTAACTGAATTAGGCTTTTAGAAGTAAAAATGAGTGATTCCTGGCTTCAGTAGCTGTTAACAAATGTTGCAGAGTAGGTTTGTAGATCATTCTTGTAAGTCTTTTAAGGGAAAAGTCAGTAAGATCGTATTTTGCCTAGTTATATTCAGTGACATCACAGCAAATTCTTTCTTCACCCAAAGCAGGTATATCTGAACAAATGGAATGAGAAATTGCATATAGTATTTTTGTGTGTTGCTAAATAAGTACACTTTAAATATAAGTGCAATTGACTTGGATATGCCAATAAAATTATATATTTTGTTGATATTTTGCTGTCTCTGCAAGGTAACACTTTGTTCTTCCTTTTCCTCTACTATTCATTTTGCTCTTGAAATACAAGATGGCTTACAGCTGAACAACCACAACAACCACAGCTCAGTGAAGCTGTAGTCACTGTATCCCCGCTATATTCGTGTTCAACGAAACATCTGAAAAAGCTGCTACTTTATATATTGCAACACGTAATACAGAACAGAACAATGATGCTCCTAAGGCATGGCAGAAAGAACGAGCTATTCCTTCTCAAGGAGAAGCACACATTCATTTCAAGGTTAGGTTTGGAACATTTTGAAAAGCACACTGTGGCCTCAGTTAGAATAACTGTACTAGGAGTGGTGGTGAGAGGCTGGGGTTCATGAACTTAAATGCTTCCAGCTCAGTCAGTGTAAGAAGCCTGGAATGTGGTGATATCATGGCCAGTTTTGCCAAGTGACTTACAGAAGTAACTTTTTGTTGTTTGATGAATATTGTTTTCAAAAATCCTTTCATACTCGGTGACACTGCCTTTAGATGTATTCAGCATTGAGAGCTCTCACTATTTCATTTGTTGAATGTGCAAATGCTGCCATCTCGGTACTCTTTCCTGAGGTCTAAGCTGGTTTCCTTGGTTCGTCATCGTACATTGACTGTGACTTTCACTCTGAATTTTTTGAATGATCTGCAAACAGAGGAGAAACAAATCTGACAACTTTCAGAAGTATCATAACTAAAGTATAATCTTTTAAATCAGCTGCTTTTTTTTTTTCTGCATTTTAATTTTTTTTTGCTGCCTTTTAATGATCCCTAAAGTCATACCTCTCATCTATTGACTATTTCGGTGCTAGGCAGTCTGTGTTTCCTGCTGGATTCCTTAGAGCTTATCTGCTTTCTTTTGGCAAGTGCCTATGAACTTCGGGGCGGGGAGGGGTGGAATTAGACTCTCACTTTAAACGTAGGTACACTTTTTCCTGGTATACCATTCTGCCATATTCCCCAAACATCATGAGGTCTTTTTTTTAATATAGTTTCAGTCACATCGATGCTTCATTTCCTTTTACAGCAGCTAGCCAACAACTGTGATCATTTGGATCACGTTGTGAGGTAACAAGTCTGTGCATTGATAGCAGTGCTTCAGTAATATCATAAAGATCAGTGTAGGTATCTACCCAAATGTCCTCACCTTCCTGAGCTGAGCTTGCAGGCCCTAAACCTTGAGGTTTATTCTGCCTGTAACCACTGCCTCCACCCTAAGCAATTGCAAAGGCTGCTTGGGATGAGCAGTTAACACGGAACGGACAAAGCTGGGGTAAAAGGTCAGTTGCCTGATAAACTGGGGCTAAGCTCCTGGTACCATTACTAATCTTGTCTGCCTGTATTATATATCTCAACTGTGCTCCCATGACTCTTACTAGCGCACACACAAACCATCTGAAGCTATTATTAAAGTTCTTTTTTCTTTTTTTTTACTTTAAGACCACTTTTTCAACAAGATGTACTAGAAGAATATAACCTTTCCTGGTGCATGCAATGTGTACTGCATTTTGAATATATGTCTTTGCGGCTAAGGACTGAAATTTGTTTTTCAAGAATCTAGCTTTTCAGGGCACTTGTATGCAGAGGGAAAAAAAAAAGTCTGAAATGCTCATCCCTAAACATGCCAGCTGCTGTGAGCCTTCTGAAAATTTGAGTTTTGGTTATAATTAGCATGCTGTCTTCTGAAAATCTGTCTTGAAACCCTTTGCTGCATAAGCAGGTAACCCAACAATTGATGTCTTATTTTTGTGGTTAGAATTACATGGATGAAGTTAATAGAATACAATACTGACCTGAACTTTCCCTCTGCATGCATACTAGACTTAGCCCAAAAACTTTCCATTTCCCAAAAGTAGATAAACCTGCTGCACTTCATAGAATAAGCCACAGACATCAAAATGCTTTTCATGGGGCCATGTTTGTAGTGAGCTAGTCAGTTACCTTGAACACAAATGGGAGAAAGAAGCACTGGAGACCATGTAAACAAATGTTCATGCAAGACTTTTGGCCTAGCCAACACAAAATGTCTTCCAGTGTATGAAACTGAGTATTGGATGCGATGATATTTTTAATTTAGTGACTGTTTTTACACTGTTAGAATCTTTCAAAGGAGATAAAACTCCCCACCCTTTAAGCACAATACTGCAGCCTCTTAGAACCTGTGTATTTTGTTGTTGTCCATTACAAGAAACGGCAAAGTGCTTTTGGGGGAAAAAGCTCCCACTGCAAATAAAATACTCAGTACTAACTTGGATGTTAAGAAAGTTTTCTTTTTCATTTGCTACAGATGTTGTTAAATTTTAGCCAACTTGGAATTTTATGGACAGCAAAAAGCTTTCTTTTTTTTTTCTTTTTCTAACATGGTACTGGTTAAATCAACGCTGGCAAAGATAAAGCAAAACATTGACGCACAAGCTTGGAATGAACATATTCAGTCCCTTCTCGTGCAAAACCCAGCAGAAACCCCAAAAGAGTTATTTTTAGCTTTTGTTTTCTCCCAGGATAGATAAATGGAATCAGCTGTGACAGAGACATGATTCACCAGCATGAAAAAGAGACTGATAAAATCCAGAACAAACAAACAAAAGCAGAACAGGGTTTCAGGGGAAAGGGAGAAATGATTTTATTTTTAGTTTGAACCCATAGGTTTTGCAGAATTAGGACTCCTCTTTGTCCCACCTCTGCCCTGAAAGTTGAACAACTTTTTAGACTAACAAGCAATAGGCAGGAGCAAGCTCTGTTTATGCTAGTACAAGTCTGAAGTGTACCAGAACCCTTATTATTTCTTTCTCTTAGCCCTTGCAAATACAAATTAAGGCACAGCAGGTTTTCAAAAGTATCTGTTGATGATTTAATGTTTTCTACTAGGTCAGCAGAAAATTGTTCCCTTCTCTGCATCAGCAATCAAAATGCTACAGTTTGGGTATCTTTCCAGTAACTGAAACTTGTGTTTCTTATAAGGCGGAAAGAACATTGGGATGATGACCAGTAGTTACATAATTCATTTTTTTTTGTGTGTATCTTAAAGATATGCAGCTCTGATACATTTCAAGTTTTGTACAGATGGTTGGTATTAAAACCAGAGATATTGCTTGAATCTTGAACCAGAAGCTGTTAGAAAACAATGTGCAGTGTTAACTTCTCTTTAAAGTACAAATCTCTCCAGCTCCCATATTTCACCAGGCATTCAGCCACCATCACTACTGCTTTCTGCTTACTGCAGTTCAGTATGTCTGTGTGTAAGATCAAATTGTTTCTTTGTTTTGAAGCTCAGGTGTGAACACATTTCTTATTTTTTTTTTCTTTTTCTGTGGACAGGATTTTCTTGTGTTAGGCTATGATGAATTTCAAGTGAACTTAAGCACATTAAGGTGGTTTCATGCAACTTCGCAGAACGTATTGGCGTCTGAAGATTTGTAAAACTTTTCCAGCAAAACTGAGTTTAAATTAATTCTGAATCTGCTGTCTCTCTGTGAAAGCATAGTGTTCCCAGACAAGTTTCTTGTGTCAGACTTTGCAGTTCCATGTGGTGGTGAGACAAATGTCTTTTTCCTTTTTTTCTTCCTATTTCGCCTCTCTCTATTTCCCCATTTCTCTTCTCTTGCTTTTTACTTGAAAGTAGCAATATGGAGTGGGTGCTGGTGTGTGGTTCGATAAAGCCTAGCCCTCTGTGGGCTCTTTCCTGTCTCACAGGAAAGCCCTCTTGAGTACTTCTCTGGGGGAGAGGCTGCAATGCTTTATGAGCTGGGGGAACAGGAGAGATTTCTGCAGACAATGCTGAGAGGTACTTAGCTCCTGAGCAGAGAAGACAATTTGATTCTGTAGAGCCACAATGGCAACAAATAATTCTAGGCATGACTTCCTTGCATTTTCTCTAGAAAGGGTAGGGTGCACTTCCCAGCAAAAATAGTAACTGGCTACTGGTCTATTGAACAAAAGCAGGGAGACAAACAATTAGAGAAGTAAATTACGCTCTGTTTTTAGCGGTTGTAGAAACTATAGGCATTTGAAGGCTTCAGAATAAGGAGTGTTGATATCAAAGGAGAACCCTCCTTCCTAAAGACTACATTGTTAGAGTTTGAATATGTTTTCCTGACAGACTTTTTGTAGTGACTGTGGGCCTTGCAATGTACAGTAAAACTGTCAGTCTTGTTTGCTTCCTAAACATTAGGTGCTGGTTTAATGAGAGGCTTACCTGTATGTGTGTTTCAGGAGTCGGTGGGTGGTAAATACAACATCTGCAGATTTATGTTGCTTGATCCTTCTAATAAAGGAACAGCTTGTTTTCCCTTGAGAGGGTGATACTCAGGTTAACTGGAACTTTATAAACAAAATGGGGAAAAAATGTTGGGAGTATCTTGTGGAAGTTGGAATATTACAGGAGTTGTATGTAAAATCTCCATTTTTGATTTATCATTTTGTGGCTGTGAGTGTTTTCTCTTTCAAGCTTGTGATTTTTGGAAAAAACATATACTTGATCAGAAACTTGAGAATTTTCACAGTGAAACTCTGTGTTTGGTGAGTGTACAGGTAGGGGGAAGAGACATAACCAGGATGGTGTGTCTGTTTTAGCCAGGGTGCAAGTATGGTCTTCCTTATATCACAAAACTGGGAGTACGAAATATGAGTAACCTATTGATTTTTTTTATTCTCTCTGTATCTCGGTAGGGTTTGCATACCATAGAGTAGGAAAAGATGAAATAATTTTTTTTTAATAGACAAATTGATAGAAAAAACAAAAGCTCAGTTAATGAAGTAGATTGATGGTCATGATTTTAAATGTATTACTTATTCTTATATGTGGGTCTGATATGTATTTTCCTTATTCATGTCTTCATGTCCTAAATGTGATTTGACAGGTGTTCCTTCAAATAGAGCTGTAGACCACTAACAACTTATATCTGACACAGATTTGAGTTCATGCTTACTGCTGTGACTGGAAGATATTGTCCCAGGAACACTCTTAAGGGAGGACAATTTAACACTAAGGTCATTTCTCTCCATGCAAGTACCTGTTAAATATCTCTTGGATTTTTTTTGCTTTCTGAAGCATGAACTTGGTAGTCTGGTTTATAATGGCTTTGAAAAATGCGTCCCATATATCATCAATGGGATCACATGAGTAGATTATTCAGAGCTTTTCTGTTTACATGGCATTTTTAGTAAGCACCTAGTAGCAATCCAAGTACTCTGTTAAAAATGCTGTGGAAGGTGTTCTGTGACACTCAGATGCCTTTCCCTGTACAGTCAGCCTATGCAATAAACTTCCTATCAACTTTGTTACATAAAGGAAATGTCTAGTGAAGACATGTAACAAATCCTATTTTAGCCTTTGCTGAAGATCGAGAAAAATATAGTAAATACAATGCATACTCCACAGGAAGACAATTTTGAGCTCTTCTGTGATACATCTGTGACTAAATCTTTGGTCTGCATCAGCTGTCTTTTCCACTTACGTTGTTACTTACTTGTTTCTGACATAGTGTGACAGTGTCCTTTCTTTCGTGTAATTCAGACACTTTCAGTTTTGGTTTTGTGAACTGAATGCCTAGAAAGTTTTCCTCTTGCCTTCTATTCTCCCTTCAGAAAATAAAATTGTTTTTCAAATGTAATGTTTATAGGGCAAATCATTATATTTCACCACAAAATTGTGCTTTTAGCAAACTCATGCAACTTGACAGGTTTTTCTATATCTACATCCCCCTGCTTTTTCTCCCAGTTGTTTGTAACTTGATTGGTGCTGTTTATTTAAAATTTCTCCCTGAAATGTCTTTTTACCAGTAGATGGCTGTACCCTCTGGCCCAAAAGACTGTTTTTAAAAAATAACTGTTTCATTTATAAATATGCACATTCTGTGTTAAAGTCAAAGCAGTAAAGAAAGCACACTGAAATCTGTCTTACAATACAGTCCACTTAGCTTCCATGCTGTCCACGAAATCCCTTTTCAGTAAGATGAACATGTAAAAGTTCTACTCTCACTGCTATTGTAATTTAAAAACATACAAAGTCCTACTGCAGATTGTCACAGTTCTTGCAAGATAACAAATACCATATGAGTTTCCATTTTGCTCAGCAGAATAAAATGCTTTGAGTTTAAGGCAGAACTTTAAGGCATGAAGTCGATAATAAGTTGCTATATAATGGTCCTAGTAATTGAGTGTTCATATTATTCTTTTGTAAAACCATAAGCGGCAATCATTTGAAAGGCCCGTGATATTTGTTTAAAAATCTATGAGGGCAGTAATACTCAGAGGGTTTTATTTCACCGATGACCATGTGAACTAAACCCCCCTTTTGGTTAAAATCTTTCTATCGTGTACATCACATCTGCTGCCATGAATCACAGAGACTTTTCTGAAATAAGAAGAGAAGACAAAATAAACACAGGAAATTGCTGTTTTTTCAAGAAAGCTTTAAAAAGAAGCTGCATTATGTCACTTCAGAAACTGTAAGTAAAATTAGGAGACTGAATAGGTTTGGTTTTGGCTTTTCACTTCAATAATTAAAACAGTTGTAATATTACTCAATAAACCAATTAATTTTGTGGGATACAATTCTGTACAAACTGATAAAAAGCCTCTAGCATTAAAAAGATGGGTGGAGAAAGGGAATAATTTTGTCCTGGAATTTACACTGTCTGTATTTTTTTTCTTGATCACTGTAGCAAAGTAGCAGCAAAGTATGTAAGAAAAACAAGACCTCATTTTTTTTTTCTTGCTTGCTTCTAAAGGCCATATAGATCAAAATGTACGTCTTTGGAATGATACAATAGGTATGTGATAGGTTTGCCTGCACACATGTATAAAACCTGTATACAGATTTACGCTATAGATCACTCGAACGATCTATACAGACAACTGCATTTCATCTTCAGGGAATGCTTTCACTGGGAAGTTAACCTGTGTTTTCACCTCTACGTTTATTCTTAATTTACTGTACTTCTATATGGGTAGTAATTCTCTTCATCCATCTAAATTTCTATTTGTTTTTCTGCTTTTCTCTCTATTATGCTATTGTGGATGCAGATATTGCATTTAAAATTCAACAAACAATAAAAGCAATATAGGTCATGGTGTTGAGTGTTATCTTTTTATAGACCTGTTGCAGCAAGCAAATACTGCTGTAAAACTGACTTGGAGCAGTAAAAAGTTCCCATGGCCAAACACAAGCCTGTTTTACTGCCTTGATTCCTAAAGGGGAGTAAGGGAAAAGTCATGCTAATTTTCAATTTGAGAAATAGTTCCTCTTCTGCTTAGAGCACAATAAAGACTGCTCAGTTCCTGGGTTCTGTTCCTGACTTTGACACCAATTTGTTGCTTAGCTTGAGCTTTCTGTTTACTCAAAGGTAAGGGCAGCATAAAAAGAGTCTGTAAAACAAATAACATCAACTGTCTCTTCTGTAAAATGTTTTGGGGGAAAAAAAGAAAAAAAAAAAACATATGCAAAAAAGCTGCTTATTATTTTGGATCACTTTGAAACCACCGTTGTAGCCAACTGCAAGGAGTGTTCAGTGTGATGCTACCATGAAGTTTACAAGCATTGTTCTCATGAAACTCAAATGAAATTAATTTTGGGGGTGATGGAGTTTTTTACTTTTTATTCACCAGTAGCTCTGAAAACTCTTTACAGAAAAGACTGCTGATGTTGTTTTTATATTGCAGGTGGAATCTGGTGCATGAAGAGAGGATATGTCCTGTATATTTCACCTAGTAGAAGGACTGGAAAGTAAACACAGCCCTTCTGGCCTTCCCAGCTCACCAAGTCTGTGATGTCGGGCTATATTCACTCACCATGCAAAGTTTCCCTTGTGTTCATTCTTTCTCTTTTTCCCTCCCTTCCCTCAATGCTCTGAGGAAACAGCCATTCAGCAGTGGAAAAAAAAAAAAAAGGGGGGGGGGGGGAGATTCCTTGCTTTCCGATTTTCAAAATTGAGCCCGTATCTTTTTCTTTTGCTTGCAAATTGGTCTAAAACTGCTGGCAATACAAGTAACTGGTCTCATACAATGCCATCTATCTCTATCTTGGTCCTCACTTGTCCTACCAAGTAACATTCTTACCAGATAGGGTCATACTAGCTCATGAAGAGCAATTATTTTCTTTTCACATGGCCCTTCAGACTCCTTAAGTAGTCCTGTGGGAAATTAAAAAGTTCATTTATAGAAACAATGCACCAGATTCCCTGAAGATGCTGTAGTGAAGTAGAATTCTTGCCTTTGCTGTCCACAGCATTTTTCTCTTTTGTTTCCTCTGATGAAATCTGTCAATACTCCTATAAATGTAAGCAGCACCAAAAAGTACTTCCAAATTCTTCGCAGAGCATGCTGCTGTAGTATTACAGTGTCATAGTGTGATGGTGCTGTCCCTCTGCCACAAATCTGGCCCTGTTGTGCACAGTTCAGCTGCACTGTAGCCCTACATGTTTTATTCTGCTGCTTACTGAGCCTCTCCACATCAGCAGCAGGGAGAAGGACTGCAACAATCTGTCACATCTAGAAAGGGACTGTACTGGGCACCAGGGTAGGATAGGGTAAAGAAGATGGTACCAATCCAAGTATGTTTTTGCGCTAGGGCAATCTCCAAACAGTAAGGCATTCTGTTCTGCTTCCTCAGCAATAGAAAGTGCACTGACAAGTGGGATTAACTGGAAAAAGGGTTGTCCCATCTTTGACTTTTTGAAAGTCCTGCATGCTCCTTTTCCAAGAGTGCAAGGTCTATGATACTTGGTGAGATTGCAGCACTTCTTTTAGTGGGAATTGTGAAAAAAAATTGTGACCTTCGGTATAAGCTCCTCCAGAACTTCACAACTGGAATTCAGGCTAAGTAGCATGATCCACTCAAACCATCTGTGTTTATGAATGCACAAAGCTGCCAGCTTTCCAACACATAGTGCTGTAGCATCAGGAATGTGTCCTGGACCTTTTGTTAACACGACAGAAGTCTTCATACAGCCTGTGATCTTTGAGATGTCACTTCGATAAAAATGCACCCCGGTTGCAGTGCAACACCATGATGCCATGTTTAAGCCATAATACAGGTAGCTTGATGCAGGTGGTTGTGCTGTGGGTGCACGTTATATTGATTTTGGGGAAGGGAGCCAAAATGGCTTCTTATTTATAATACATGAGATGCACTCAGCCTGAACACAGGCCAGAATGTTTCATCCATAATTATTGCAGAGGAGCTGTTTGCTGTTGTCTATTCAGAGGTCCAAAAATCTGTCCCAGATTCTCAGCTGGTGTGAATTAGTACACCTCTATTAAGTTTAGAAGTGCTACATTAATTTATGCCAGCTAGTCTAGCGTGTGAATGAGTGACAACTTAGACCCATAGCACTCTGTTAGCACTAGAAGTGGTCGCTGCTGCTTTGTACCTCAGCCTTTGCAATCAAGTTGCTTCTGCCTTTTTTTCCTCCTTGCTTTGCTCAAGGGAGCACTATGTTAGACATGTATGCCTTAAATGTAATTAATGTAAGAGTGATAAATATGGAAGAAAATCACTATGTTAAAAAAACTAATTGAATTTGATCAGAGAACAGCTGAGTTTCATTTCGTTTCTAGAGAGAGAGTCTCTGGTGTAAAATTTGGAAAGAAAATTAACCTTCTTATATGTTTTACATTTCCTTCTAAGTTTGAAAGTACAATTGCTAGTGCAACTGTAATGTCTTAATTATTTGTAAGTTTTCAGAATAATATTTGACATGAGTACAAATAATTTTGGAAATAACGTGCTTTCACATTTTTACGTAAGTGGAAAATATCTTGGGAATATATTACATTTGGCTACCAGAATAATTTATCCAAGGCTGTATAATTTTTTTCTAAGACTTGAATAGTGAGACAGGGAGTCTAAGATCATAATGTTTATATAGTAAGTCAACTAAAGAAAAAAAAGAAACAAAAGAAGGAGCCGTTTAAGCAAAGACCACCATGCTGAACAACAAATATCCACACTGGCTGTTCTTTGAAGTCAGACACTTAATGCCTTTTATGTCAACAGAAATCAAAGGGAAAACCGAAGAACTGAACTAGAAAGGTTAAGTTGCACGTTGGTCATGGCATAGTCCAGTATATGTTGCAAATGTACAAAAATGCAGAAAAGTTTTCAAGCTTTTTTTTAATAAAATGCTTTTGCTGAGTGACTGCATGAGCAGAGTTCCATAGCAAGAGCAGGCTACAACTTAATGCTTCCTTTTTCATTTGTGATTTAATGCCAGAGAAACTGATCTCCAGTGCTAAAGGGTCAGGAATTTTTTGCAGGCTCATGTTTAACTCGTTTTTCTTAAATCTTGTAAGTGAAAAGCTGTGGAAGACCCAGAGGTAGGGGTGTTGTGTCCTGAAATGATGAAGCCGTTATCATTTTCCTGCACTTCAGAATCATCAGTAATGTTTGCATTGAAAATACATGCTGATGCAGACATTACTCACCCATATTCTCTGCTTAAAACACAAGCATTTTTTTCTTGATGAATAATGCAGGATTTTAGAGATGCTACCAGATGCCATGTAGCAAATGACAGGACTCTAAATAGGAAAAGAAAACCAAAAAATTGGATACTTGCAACTTTAAATTTGCTATCTTGTAGCCTGTCTTCATGTCTTCTAGATAGAATTTTGAAAATGTAGGTATTTCGGGGGGGGTGTGTGAAAGTACCATACTTCCTTTTGCCTGTAGTTTAAACCAAGTTGACACACTTACGAGGCAATCTAAAAATGCAGAAAATGTATGATTTACAATGGATATCAGGGGACATAGCATTTTGTGTTCTTAATGCTTTTTTTTAAACAAATATTATCTACACATTCAGAGAAATTATGCTTTTGTGTGCTTCTTTCCTGCATAAAACACAGCTGAAAACAAAAATTAGTTTATTTCAGAAGTTTGTTTATATGGTTTAATTTGACTGCGTGTTTTGTTGGCAATGATATTATGCGATTTAAACATTCACTTGTTAAAAAGGAAACGTAGCATGCATCCATTATAAAGTGTGTAGTCAAAGCTTGCTTTAGTTTTTCCCAAGCTATCATAAACAGTCATTAATGAAGAGAAATAGAGTATATTTGATAACAGAATAAGGTTTTGTAAAAACACATACATATTGACATACACACGTGAGTGCAAGCATTTAGAATTCGATAGTGTTTAAGAATTTAACCAAGCGGTCTCTTGCTTTTGAAAAGAACCTAAGCAGTATATATGTGTCAGAATTAAGGAATCGGTTTCAATACTTGCGTTGAATCAGATCCATTTGTTAAATGTCAGCTCGGCAGTTATTGACAAGAGAATCATCACAGGACCTGCTTTCCTGGACACAAAGCATCAGCCTGAAAGTATTAAATAACATCTGGTAGTGACCTGCGCTTTGTGAACCATATTTTTGAAATCAGCTTAACATATTTTGTCTAAACAAACAAAGAAATTAAGATGCAGAGGAAAGAAAAGCATTCCAGCTGCAGATAAAAATAATTGCTGAAGTACTACTATCAGGAGACACTGAGTAATTGCAGGAGTGTGATTCAGTGGAGGCAGCAAGTATTTTGTATTTTAACTGTAAAACAGGACATCAGAAAAGAAAACAGAAGGTCTTTAATATGGTACTATCATTAAAAAAAGGTTCGATTAAGCAAGTATATTGTACACAGAGAAGTGCTATATTTGTTAGAATGTGTATAGAAGGAACTGAGTATAATTAGACTTATAATAGGAGTTTTTGGCTCTGGTTCCGCTCTGTTTCAAAGCCTCAACTGTTCTTGAATCCTTAATAAGTTAAGGAATGAGTACAGCAGAGGAGAGAGCGGGCAGAATCTGTTGTAGCAGCTTGCCCATACCAGTTTGCCAAAATCTAAATAGCCCCTTAAAAAAGGCTTAGTTTTTGCTGATGACATCATTCCTGCCACTGTCAAAGTGTGACAAGTCTTGGCTTGCCTAAAGAAGAAGAAAACCTTTCTAAAATTGACACTGCACAGATTAAAAACACATACAAAGACTACTATAAATGTAAGATATTTATACTCTCTCTCTATGCTATGAGTTTTCATTCAGGGATAGTTGTTTTGTTTTTTTTTCCTCAAGCATTTTGACTTTGTAAATCTTTGAATAATGCATTTTAAACATCCGTTTTGTTCTTTGTGATTTTGTTATGGCTGCCCTAGCCTAGACATTGGACTTTTTGATACAAATGGCCGCAACCTGCCTTTTTTTTCTACTGTAGTTAATTTTAAGATAGCTGAAAATGTCTGTATAAAGACAAGAAAGCCACAGGTGTTTCTGGAGGTGATCTTAATGCATGCTTTCCTTAGTACAATGCTAATCTCTTTTCCTCTGATTTCTTATTTCTTCTGATCTGAAGTTTTATGGGGAAGATGCTTTATGAGTGTATTTTTGAACATGCATATTATTTGCCATTTTAAGCATCATCACCAGCTGTGAATTGTACAATGAATAATTAATGTTGAATGGTGACCTTGAACCTCATAAAGCTGATTAGTAAGACAATGCATCTGGGAGAACAACTTTAAGACTGTGCTTGTAAAAGAATATCAAAACAGCTTAACACAGTAGGGAAAAGCCCCCTGGAGCCCTTTTAAAACCAATTGCCTACAAACACTTCTAAAAAGAACAACTCCACAGTGGAAAAAAAAGCATTTATAAAAATCCTATGAAGTTCAGAAAATAAAACCGCCTTTATACTTAATTGTAACAGAGATATTTGCAGTTAAACACTGCATAACATTATATACAGGGTATGGTCACCCAGAATAGAGCATATTTGTCTTCTTTCTAATTCAGATTGTTACGGCACAGTTGTTTTCTAGTTCACTGGACTCTAAACTCATTCATAAACAGGGACAGTACACAGCTTCACCGATACTTCAAAGGAGAAAAAAATTGCCTCTGTTCCCTGTTGCAGAGGCTGTTGACAAACTGCTTACAAAACCAGGCAAAACTCTGCGTTATTATTGCACACTGGCAAAGTTAAGTATGATGGAGATTTCAGAAACGGCTATTCATTATTTTCTGAAAAGAAAATAAATATATGTGCAATTTTGAGAAATGCTTTTTTTTTTTTTTTTAATTTAAGTTGTACACATTTGCAAAATGTCATTTGCTTCTGTTAGTTCTAGTGCTGTTGGTGGAAGAGAGGAGTGAATTCTTGCCTCAAAAGTTCAGATTATCTGAAAGGACTCAGTAGTTATAAAAGGCTGGAGAAAGGGTGCACCATCTCTTTCAAAAGGGAACAAGATGCAGTTCAAAGCCTGAGATATAAAGGAGCTTGCTTGAGATTATGAAGGAGCTGTGTGACAAGTCTGAATTTACCTGGAACTGAAGGATTAAACCTTCTGAATTAGATCAGCTGGCCCAGAGTGGGCCCCTGTGCTTACATGACAGAGGAGTGAATATGTGCAACTTCTCTAGCTGACCAGGAGTACATCCATCTGTATTGAACAAAGCTGGACCTGTCTTGGGCAAAATGGTTTTAATCACAAGATCAGTCTGTCATCTGTGTATCTACATTGAGTGAGTGAATGGAGGGAGAATATTGATTTTATGGTTGAATTTCATCCGTAATTGTATTTATGAAAACATGGCATGGTCCAGTTGTGACTTATAGCATCTTTAAAAAGAGGAAAATCTTCTCTTTGTTTTGCTTTTATAAACCACATTCTAAACTCTAAAATATAGGCTACACAATTCATACATTACTTGTTTTTTCTTCACAGATTGTGAGATCTGTTAATATTTAAAAGAGTTAAGGAGCATATTTCTGTTAAAAGGCTTGATTTAGTTCAAGAATTAAACAGTTATTAGTTGATTTCCAATTTTTTTTCCCAGTTATGGTTCACAACACTTGTAGAGATTTTATTTTAGTTTTGGATGATATCAAAATAAAAATTTTGAAAAATTTTGCAGTTTGGAAAAACATCTGCTGCTCAACCTTAGCCTCTAACTAATCAGGCCTGCTTTGTTAGAAAACTGAAAAAAACCCCTACACTTCAGTGCAACCAAAAGTATGCCCAAATTTGACCTGGAGTCGGCAAGTAGTTTGTCAGTGATGGGGATTCATTCTATGGCATTGTTGAAAATCAGTAATATTAATTTCTTCATTTTAAAAATCACTACAAAAATAGTTAATTGGAAAATTCAGATGGGGATCAATCTAATTAAAATTATTTTTATACTAGCGAATAACACAGTGTAGCGTCGAGTCACTTTCAGGTACTTTTCCTTATTTTTACTGAATTGGTCTTGTGGAGGTAAAAACAGATCATGTTCACTAAAACCATGGGGTTTGCACTACAGATCTAACAAGTTTTAAAAATATTTGTATGATTTTAAAACACGTTGGGTAATTGCACTAATATAGAGAAAATTTCAGTGTCTGAATTTAAGACACTAATTATGTGTCGCTATACTTTACAAAATAAAAAATTTGCAAATGGTTTGAATGTTTTTATATGAGCTTATTTTCTACAGATATAGTAAGATAAAATACTTTTAATCCTAATTTAAATACAAAACAAAGCAATTATGAATCTGTCATCAAATCTAAACTGAGCTTTTAAAGGTTGTTTTGGAGTGTTTTAGTTTCATACTTCAGGGTAAAGCTATTCAAAATTTTTTTAACCAGTCTCTGAAACATGTGAAGATTCAGATTACCAAATATTTTATTGTAAATTAAATTATGCTAAAGCTGTTTATTGTAATTGTTAATAGAAGAATCTTACCGAAGGTTTCACAAGGATTTCTGTCCTCCTAAATAAATGATTTGTCTTTGTAGTGTAGAACTAAAAGTGGTTCTCAGATTTGTGCAAGTTGTAGATGTACTTTTGTGCCGCACATCTCTGGACAAAATCTGAACAGTTTTCTAGGGCTTAATCCTGTTGGGTTTTTTTTGCGATACAGCTCAGGGAATGCAAGATGTTGAAGACTTGCACCTGTATGTTTGGCACGTGCTAACCCACTCAAATCTTAATACATTGTGTTCTGAATACAGAAAGAATAAACTGGTGGTAGGTAGGAGGAAATCTTGATATGCTGCTCCAATTTTGTTTTGAAGGCTTGAGTGAGGCTCAGAGGCTTTCTTAGCCCACATGGATAAGTTTCATTCTACTCGAATATCAGCTACTGTAACTGCACACCTTCTTTTATTGTGTTGGGTTTTGGTTTAGTTTCTTCACACCTCACACTGCCCCCCCCCCCCACCCCCCCCCCCCCGCAGTGTTGTACTATCAGTCAAGAAGAACTTGAGGTGGAATCCAGGACTGTTTTTTAATGCTTTTAAAACATTTTGGGAATGTATCTGATGCTTTTTCATACTAGACTCAATTTATATTTAATTTTTTTTAAGGCACTTAGTAAAACCAACAACTGCCTGAAAGCAGCAGCATGCTTATGCTGGAGCTGCACAGAACAAGTGAAAAAAAATGAAATGCTGAGCTACACAAGCGGCTGTCTGACAACACTATGGCTTTAGGTCTGTCACCATCCAAAGAGTTCCTTGTGTCAATGTTGGCAAGCTTTATTCCACTTGTATTGCCAAAATATCAGAGCACTTTGACTTTTTCTGCCCTTAACTTTCTATATGCTTACCAGAGCTCTTAATCTCCATTTTCTTTATATTTGACTGCTTTTCTGACACATTGACTTTTTATGAATGACTGCATCTTCTTGGTGTGTGTGAGAATGGATTAACAATTTTCTCTTGTAACTTAATGGGTGAAAATGTATGTATTTTTACATGCATTTTTACTATCACTTTTTCTTACATATTAAGCACTATTTTATGAGCAGGCTTCAGGTGGAGTGAGAGAGAAAAGGGATAGCTACGAAGCTAATATCTCAATTCCACCCTGGCTCTTAGGCTTGCACTGTTCCCACAGAAAGTCATAGCATGGGCTGAGAGAAGAGTTCTGTTTGGGCACTCATTGGGTTACAACAACATTAAAGGATATTAATGGCCTTACAGATGTCATGGTTGTTATCTATTATCATGAAGCAGCAGATGCAGAGGATTTCCCACATGAAACTTATGAAACTGTACCTCTCCTTAGTAAGTTTATTAGGAGTGAATACAGGGAAGCTCGTTCATTTGGTCTACAGCCCAGACAGGTCTGTGCATGTTTTAAAATTCTTCCTTGTGTGGTGCAATTTGATCATTGTCCTGTGCCACCAAATGTTTGTCCAGCTGGTAAAAGAAATTGTCCTGAAGGCTTTCAGCATCTCAGATACGTGATTGGTGTTGAAGGGCAGCCTACTCTGAGCCTTCTGCATTGCTTTGTCTCATACCAGTTCCTCCGGGGCCAAGCCCTGTGTGAAGAGCTTTACTGGAGACCTTGAGCATCAATACTCTAAAATGACAAAAAGCATTTTGAAATCTGTTTGCGTATTTGGTGAAGGATGCCTGTGTATGTTCTTTGCCATGTATCTTAGTGCAGCCACACACCAAAATTCCGTGTAATGCGGGAAAACATTAAAGCCTGCCTCCTCTTATCCGTCCTATCAAGGTGTTGCACAAAACTCCATCAGTTCTCTTATTATTCCTCAGTCTCTCAACTTGAACCAGAAGTCATGCTGCTAAGGTACAGCTAGTGAAAATAGATAGCTGCACTCCTGGGAAAAAGTTGCAGGAAATCTGACAGTGAAATTATTAAGGAAGTAGCTTAGGTATGTCAGACTTCATGAAATTTTAGAACCTGTGTTGTTTGACAGCGTGATAGAAGCACGGCCCCTTATAATGGTGTTTTATTGTGAATTATCTAGTGCGAACTGATACACGATCATGCTGCTTGTTTTACACAGATCGTTAAGCAACTATGAGATCAGCAGTAGCCTTGCACTGCGATGGTTTCATTTTTCAATTATCACAGCTGCATGTTTATTCTGAATTAATAATATAGGGAATTCTGTGGGTTTGGACTCTGTGTTGTGATTTGTGTTTTGTTTTTTACATTAATTGGTGTAAAAATTTGTATGAATCGTTTATAGTCACTGGTTGTGTAACGTTACTGTCAGTTTTTCCTTGCTGTCTTAGAAAAGACATCAGAGTTTGGTTTGGAATGAGTCACATGTCAGAGTCAACATTATCTATATTCTTGCATTATTTCTGAAGGGAAAGAAATGGAAATTTGAAAGCTATTTGAAAGCTATTAGACAATAGCAGTACTATTTAATGTTAGAAACACTGCAATCTTTCTTTCTAAATTGTTTAACTAGAACACAAGATTAAAAATTGATCTAATAGAAAAACAAATTTCTTAAAAAGAGTATACCATACAATTCAGTAGCCAAATCACAACATTAATATAGCTTTTGTAGATGAGAAATTATAAATCAGCCTCGCACAGTGATATTCTACAAAACTGAGAACCGTGGAGTATGAAACAACAGTAGGAAAAATGTTTAAATTTAACATGAACTCATTACAAGACTTGTATAACTTAAAAACTGAAACAAAAGACAGCATTTTAGGTTTTTTTTGCTACCCCAGAATATAACTTTCCTTCTAAATTATACTATGACATTAACAATATTGGAAAAAAAATGGCATTTATACTCCTTCCATCTGCATGAAGTTTTCTTGCATTTTTTTATTCTCTTACTTTTTATGTGTTCAGCTTTCATCTCCAGTTAGCTGCACTACCATTTTTAGACATAACAAAATTACATAATTTAGATTTATTTTATGGGTGTTTGTTCATAGCTTTGTAGAAAAACTGCAAAGCAGTTTCTCAGAAGACTTTATCATAGAGTTAAAAGAGAAGTGAGAACACAGTGGTGAAGATATATACTGTTGAATGCAGAGGTAGAAGCGCTCATCTTTGCGGAGAGCTAATGAAATGAACTTTCAGATGAATGTTGTTCTGACAAGGTAAATATTCAATGTATTTCTTTGCTGAAAGTCTGTGTCTTTCTCCTCGGTAATGCAAAGTGCAGAGGTGACAAAGAAGCATCCAGGCAATGGGAGGTACTGAAACTACAGAACAGCTTTTGTACTCCTAATAAAAATAAAAGTGGTTTCTTTTCACAGTGCAGCCTGATGTATATGCTGGCAAAATAAATCAACTGCTGGCCAGCTACAGATAGCTGGAATACTTTCCAGAGGACTCCATTTACCAGGAGTCCTGAACTATCCAGACTGTCAAAAGAGGAGTTTCCTGTGAAACTGCATGTGACAAGGGAAGCAAATTAACGTGTGGTTTTATTAACAAAGATTTTCTGATACTACGTATTATCCTGTTATTGTTATTTTTAAAATTACTACCCACTAAGTGAAAAATGTCAGAACAGATTGGCAAGGAATGTTTTGCGAGTATGAATGAACTTAGCATGTGCCAGCCACGGGTAGGTGGAATGTGCCACTTAACAAATTATTCTATTTTTAGCATCCTAACCTCCTTCATATGCTTTCAATCAGGAGACGAGCCTTATGTATGTGAGGCGGCCAAAACAAGCTGCCAGTTGTGGCCTTTCCATTAGCTTTCCGTGGTTTTAGTTTGCAGCCCGAACGCTGAAAAATCCTGCAGCAGCTGGCTGCGGAGTGCTGGCCCGTTTGCTGTAGCCATGGTGTGGAATTTCTCTGTGTTGAGTATATTTAGACAGCAGCACACTTACAAATGTGTTGTAAAATTGGACGCCTGCCGGGGGAGGCTTGGGCCTCCTCGGTTTACTTACTAAGCCTATGTTTCAATGGACAAGCAAATTTGATTTTTCTCCCCCCTCCCTCTCTTTCTCTTTTCTCTCCTCCCCCACCCCTCCTTTGCTAAAGAGGCATCGGTGACTGGTGAGAAGAACTGACCAACTTGACCTCCTCTCCCACTGGTGGTCATGAGAATAATACGGCAGGAGGTCAAGGGTTAGCTTTTGAATACTCTTAGGAGCTAATTTATTACAAGGAGGGAGTTTCACATTGGCTGAATTATTTTCTTGAAGAGAAGACCACACTTGAGTTTGTTTATGCCTTGTGTTCATTGGGAGTTCTCTTTAGGAGCCTTTCTATGCACCTGTGCGGAGCACAATAACAGCCCTTTTTTGCAGGGTGGAATAGCCGACAGCCAGAGAAAAAAATGGGCTGGCCTGGAGCAGAACCTGGAGGTTATTTGATTACAGAATGTAGTCCGTAGGGTTGGGTTTTTTTCATTGTAACTACTTTCTTCCCTCCATTTCATTTGCCCTTTCCTGTTGCTGGATAGTTTTTGGCTGGTGGAATATGGGGAAGCTGGGACGGGGGAGGAGAGAAGGAAGAGGAACACATTTC
Source organism: Trogon surrucura (assembly GCA_020746105.1). NCBI lineage: Eukaryota > Metazoa > Chordata > Aves > Trogoniformes > Trogonidae > Trogon > Trogon surrucura. Next base: position 142,954,867 of record CM036617.1, on the reverse strand, counting down.
ACAAGCATATTGCTGAAAAATAAAGATGTGGATCCTTTAGGAAATAAGGCTTACTTAGAAGTCAGGAAAAGTAAAAATAGTCATTCCGGCAGTTATCACATCCATTTGCTGTTGGCATACAAGAAAATGATATATTCTCTTTGCATTTCTGGTTGCCTTAGCTGCCTCGAACACTGTGATACCTTATGACTTTGGAAATTATTTGCCTAGGTTTAAGTGTCCTGGCTACACTTCGTCTCTCTGCTGCTCAGCTACAGCCCAGCAACCTACTCTCTCAGTCATTCCTCCTGGTTTTGTACAGTGTCTAGTGACATCTCAAACATCACTTATGGGCAGACAAGGCAGCTGTGGCTGCATATTCTATTCAGATTCCTGTTAACCAAAGAATCTTGACCTATTGCAGTGATTTTCCTTTTTACAAAACAGCCTCTGGCCTTTGTTTGCAGTTTGAAGATGGTCTGTTGCGAGTTAGGAGATGCTGTACATCAGGCTCTCTGTGCACTGAAATCTATAACTTTGTCTGAATGTTCTACTGATTTAAATTTGTCCAGATTATTGGCGAAAAACTCTGAAAGCCAAATTTATGTAAACAAAGCAACTTTCTTTTCAATGCAGTGGGGTTAGGAGGTTGAGCCTTCTCAGCACTGGACCTTGAGTTTGTTGGAGATGTATTCCACATTTCCAAACACCAGGACTAGGTAAAGCTCAAGCTCTAAATCTGCTCATTAGCTTTGTCTGTACAGGCAAGGGGGCTGAAGCCATGAAGCTGCTTTGCAGGACTTGAGAATGAATTATATAGTTCCTGGAGATGTAGTCAAATTTAAGGAAAGCAGACTTTCTGCCCACATTTCTACCTCCCTCTGCAGTTTACATTTTTTCTTACAGATTAAGACATTTGTCTGTTACCACTTTGGAACTGAGTGAGGGTTTGCAGGTCAGTAAAATCAGACTAGCCAGTGAGTAAGCTAGAGAGGCCAGAGGCCAGCAGGTCTGTAAATTGGCAACTGTAGAGATCATAGAATAGCCTAGGCTGGAAGGGACCTTAGAGATCATTTAATCCAACCTTCCTGTCATGGGCAGGGACGCCTCTCAACTAGATCAGGCAACATATGGGGACCCAACGGGGGTCAAACCCAGGACCTTGGTGTTATTAGCACCACGCTCTAACCAAGTGAGCTAACAGGCCATTTATGACAGAGACCACGTATCTTGGAGGTCAAGTGAATGTATGTGCATATACCTCTGAGTGAGACAACTGGAGATGAGAGAGTCCACGTATTTATTACTGAGTAGACTGAGTATCTAACACCGGTTAGTAAGAGGAATCTGTAGCGTGTTTTTCTGTGCATCTGTTGGTGTCTGTTCGGGTGATATGTACCAGTGGCTGGAGTGGGCTATGGGCCTCAGGGGCTTGTATGTCCAGGCCAACCATTGGAGGGATCCAAAATGTATACATACATATGTTTTGCTGTAGAGGACCTTCATCCTCATCAGCTAGTGGAGAGATCCTTGGTGCTGTTTACCTAAGTGTTTCTGTCTGTGTTGACCTGTGTGGTTGGCCATGTGTATACGTATAGATTTGTTGTATAAATGTGCCTGCCTATGGGGAGTACACCACTACCAGTTGAACCTGTTGTCATGGAGCTAGAGCAGCCTTGCCTGTCCTCAGGCTTCTGGATTCAGCCACTGAGGAGTTTGTTTAACATCGCCTGAAGCGGGGAGCGAACTGCACTGCTGCGTGCCTGGCGCTGACAACAGTAAAAAGGCTCATTTTAAGCAGAACGTTATCACAGTCTGAGCTGTGACGATAAAACCACAGACCGTAGTGATGAAATTGAAAGGAAATACGTACATTTTTACATTTTTCTGTAGATCTGGAGGGACAGGGGTGGGGGGAGGGGAAGAGACATTTTTCCATGCTCTTTGAACATGTGGATTCAGTGATGAGTCTCGCAGGCTTCAGAAGACAAGCATCATCCTGTCGAAGGGGTGGACCCAGTGGTGGTCTAGTAACAGAAGTTAGATCTTATTTCCTCCAGTGCATCTGACAAGCATCCTGAGCCAACTGCTTTTAATTCTAGCTACATTGCCCTGTGAAATAGGAAGACATCTGAGAAACGATGCTGTCTGTGCTTAATGAAAGGTTGTAACCGAGCATGTGCTAACCATTGCCCTGGCGGTGCTCGTTCCACATTGTAACACTTAGGCCTGCCCTTTGTTCTCCCTCTTTTGTCCTTCAAGTTATAAGATCTGCAGGCCAGAAACTGCCGTCTCCTCTACTTGGACTGTGTCCACATCTCTTAGAGCAGTGTAAACGAGAGTATCTATCTCACAGCTGAGGTTACCATTCTGTGAGATCAGGCCACTACTGGAGTGTAAAAGGGAAAACTGAAACTGCATCGTTGTGGGCAGCAGCCTGTTACCAACACCCAAGCGGGTATTAAGAGCACAGCTCTGCTTTATTATGCATTTTCTCTGCTGTTTCACATGCTGTTGGTTTCGTTATGCAAAGTGCTGTCTTTTGTGTGATTACAGAACAACCATCTTTGATTTATCAGAGTTCAGAAACGCATTGATACTCATAATCAATGTAAGGAAAGTTGTGCAAAACTGCTTTAAGCGTGAACTGACTTTAGGCAAAGGGGTTCGATGTAGTGTCTACATCACTGCTGTTGGGGAGCTGGGCCTTGGCATAGCTTAAAGTTTTGACTTCAGGATAGCTCCTCTGTATTGGATTGGATCAAATTTACTACATGCCAAACTTGCTTCTGTTTTCTTCAGAGAGAGAGGAATTTTTACACCAATCCGATTCAACAGCCAAAATAATACCATCTTAATAGATTATGTTGATCTATAAATTTTCCTGGGTGAAGCAGCACTTTTGTTACTGCTTACACTAAGTGGAGCCTGGCCTGTTTCAAAATGTTCATGTGTAGGAGGTAAAATGATATCTAAAGTTTCAGCTGTTTCCTTAGAGAGTTGTCAGACAAGGATCCTACAGTGTTCTCCAGTATTTCCTTTCTGATCCACAAGGACATATGTACAAATGTACTCCTTTTGATTTCCTTACAGATACAAAGCACAGTTTCAGTAAGCCCAGAAGTTTGAAATTATTTGTGTGTTTAATATATAAATTCTATACAGAATTAAATCTGCTTTTTAATTTAATTAGCTAACCAGCCAATATGCATCATCTCATGAGCACACTTAATATTTCTCTTGTTCATGTGTCACTGCAGTCTGCAATATTCCCTCCTGGGAATATTTTGTTTTTCTTCCCTTTCAAAATACAGACACTTCAACAGCTTAGCTAAATTAAGTGATAACAACTATCTAATAAAGATGATAATCTGTGAAGTATTTTTCTCTTACATGTTAGTGACATTGAGAGTATGTATAGACTGCTCACATCACTTTTCTCTTTCTACTTCCTTTGTTTTACACTCAAGGGATTCTTACAGCTTATGAGAGACAATAATTATTTTACAATCTTTTTTTTTTTACAATGTTTTGCTGAAATGTGCAGTCTGGTAGACAGTAAGATTCTTCATGTTTATTCTAATTTGAAAAATCACTTTCTTCATTTTGATTTATAATCTCTTACCTATTTTTAGAATAAGCAACCTGCCAAACTCAAAGTTGTGTGCAGTGAAGGTCAACATAAATTTTATGATAGCTGAAAGCTGTGTAAAAAGAATGAACATGGTCATTTATGGTCATTTTATTGTGGATGATCTAGCCTATATAACCAAAAATCTTTGAATTGCGTAATTGCAACTGTAATTGAGAAACTGGTAATTAAATTATTCGTCTTGGGATTTTGTCCCTTCACAAATAAATGATGTCACACCACCTTATTCTCAAACTGAGAATTCGTAATATTTGACAACCTAGAGAAACATAACTATTTCTACTTTTATTTGTTTCCTGTGTTACTTCTTGTGAAGATTGTTTTTTTGTTAATTTTTAAAGAAAAAGAAGCAATTTATTAAGGAGGTTTTTAATTACTATTAAAGTTCTTAGACGAGAGGACTCTACATGAGTAAATGTTATGTATACGCACACACACACACAAAAAAAAAGTGTTTACCTTTTTCTAAGGAAAAAAAGACGCATTTCTGCAATAAAGAGTCAGTAAAGTGGAAGAGATTCAGAATTATATCTCCTCTACAGAGCTACTAGATGCTTAGCTGATGTGGCCCTAGATCGTGTGCTGAAAATATCACGCTTTTGGCAGCCCCCCTTGGTCTGGGAGGATAGCTGAAATTAAGACTTTGATTTGGTGTAGGCTGTTTGCAAGATCTCCTGCTGAGCCTGCTAAGACATATATTGTGGGGTAATTTCTGGAGTTTTGCCAGTTGCAAACAGGGGGCCCCAACAAGCCTATTAAGGTAGGAATGAGGTTGGAATGCCACTCTTTTTGCTGTGCTCTGTTTTCTGCTGTCCCTGCTCTGCTGACCACCAGAGTAAAAATAAATTAGGGGCTTTTTTTTTTTCCACTATACTGTCTGCCGTCCCTTATTACATGTTGCAATTTATAAATCATCTGGCTGTGATTTTTTTTGTTTAATACTTATGAATAAGAAATATTTTCCCATTGACCTCCCTCCTTGTCTCAGTGAGCAGCAGGACAAGATGACATACAACCACTTCATTTTGTTATGAAGCTGTAAATCTTTATTGCCCTTTTGTTGATGTAGTTTAGGAGGATCAGAATTAAAATGCAGTTTTTACATTCCATTTTAGTGTTTTTTAAAATGTTGCCATTGGAAAGTCCTGTCAGTCTAACTCACTTATGGTTCAGTAAAGTGTATCTTGGTTCCCAGGCCTCAGCTACTCTTTGTGAGATCGATTTTCATGGGCTCCTGGTGGAAATTGTGGCTTACGACAAAAACAGAGTTGTTGCCTTAAAATTAGGAAAGGCTACTTACTTGCCATAATACTTACTGATAGTAAGAGATTTTGCAGTTTGGATGTGGGTGTCCAACAAGGAAGTTTTCTAAAGAGAAATGTTCTTCAATTTATTAAAACAGTAACTTTATAGGTCTGGAGGAGGCTCCTTGCAATGTGGTGTAAAGCATGAGATGCAGAAGTTTGGAAAGGGGATTTTTTTACTTTTTTTTTTTTTTTTTTTTTTTACAGGTTGTTCATCTTGGAATCATTTAGCATTAAAGCAGTCTACTGTATGTTGCACACAGATGTGGTTTAACACACAAACTGCATGGCCTCTTGCTCTTTTCTTCAGGGTTTCAGAACTAGATTTTATAGTTTTTGGCAGTCTATACCTAAAAGTTTCAAAATTGTTCTATAAGCAATATCTTGTGGTCATAAATTATCACAAGCATTTTAGGTTTATAAAAACCCTACATAAATCTCCATGTAAGCACAACAGTAAAAAGTGCAAATGTGTTTAGTAATGTTTCTTGGGTCACCATTGCTTCGAGTTGTGTGTAACAGTACCCTAAAAACTACAACTGGAAACCTATATTATTACTTATTTGTTAACTCCCACTATAACATACCGTAGTAGTAAAATCACTAAGCTTTGCTGTTTATTGCCCTTTTGATATGTGGCAACATAAGTGGACCACAGGCACTCCAAGATAAAACAGGAGGCGGCTTTTTTTCAATATTAATAGTGCAGATGTCAGATCTTTGCTTCCTCGGAGCCAACAAACCAAATTTGATTGTTGTGGGCTTTCTGGGAAGTTGACTTCATGCAACCTCTGGATTCCTTATTTACTGGCAAAGGGAACATTGCTCAACACATGGCTGGCATCACTCTCAGTCATTTTGGAAGAATATTATCTAAATGACTGAACCGTTATTGGAAACATCCCTGCAAGTTCAGCTGTACTATGTGCTTTATGAACGTATAGGAAAACATGGTTCTTTCTTCAAAGAGCTTATAATGAGGTTCAAAATGAGGCCTACCACATCAAAAGAGAGATACAGCATAGGAGGGAAGGAAGACAGAAGGAACTGAAGTACTTTTTGTCCAGTGTGACATAGCACAACCATGCTGCCTTTAGTTCCTACCTAAGTAGCTCAGTTCAAGAGTTTTAACTGTGATTGCTCCAGCCAGTTCCCCTTTCCATGTGTGTGCCCCAGTTAGCAACAGAACTTGATCTGAATCACCCAGAGCCTCCTCTGCTTCCCTTAGCAGAACTGTGACCCAGACGCTGTAGCAGCTGAACAGCTGCAGAGCACCAGACTCCGCTGGCGAAGGAAGGCTCTGGAGCAACCGCTCTGGAAGTGCAAGCAGCTGGATAAGATTTCTGTTGTGCACCTGACCTACTGCTGCAATTGCATTTCATGTTGTAGCTGCAAATAAGTTAATAATAACATGCATTTTTTACACAGTTCTCTAGTCACCTTTTAACTTTACATAAATAGTATGTTGTGAGGAGTACAGCAAGGTTTAAGCAAAGGATTCTCATCTTCCAAGCAGTTGTAAACAAAATGTAATGTTCTGTTCTTCAGTTAATGATGGTATCAGGATCTCCTTGCAGTAAGTGGACTATGATATGCAGAGTAGGTAGGCCAGATAATTGACAAGATATGCTGCAGGAAAGAGTGAATCTTTAATATATCTTGGCTTTTAAGATTGGTAAGAAATACAGAAAGCAGAGTGACCCAAAGGAAGAGAGAACTTTGGACTGCAAAATGTACAGTAGGACAGTTGGTTGGAAAAATGTCTATGTGTGATGTTTGTTGGGTTTTTTTTTCTGAACAAGGAATATTCTGTATGACTATGGGAAACTGAGCTCCGAATTCCTCCACCATAGTCAGCAGCGCATGCAGCTGAACCTGGGTCTCCCTTTACATACTCAGTAAATGACATAGCAGGTAATGTATTAGAGTGGACATGTTCTTGTTTTGATCCAAGACTTCTTCCTGAGCTGAAAGACTTCCCATATCGCAACTGTTATGAACAGATACTTTAGAGATATTTGGTTTCAGCTCATGATAGTTTCTCACAGAAACACTGCAAAACATATTTTTGGGAGCTCTCTTCCAGAGGTGATGGTAGTAGAAGATAGGTCAGTGTATGTATATATACTATGGATGGATCTCAGAATAGAAAGAATTGGTGTATCATCCAAAGTAGCTCAGAGAACTATTTCTTTTTCTCAGCTTGTAAATTTGGAGGGTGCCTGTCCTAGAATGAATGATGTAGTTAGAAATCGGTGTAAAGTAAAATTCACTGAGGCATAGATCAAAATCCGTTTTGTTCTACTGTTGACAGCAGGCAGTCGTGTTGCTTTATGATCCCAGCACCTTCATATTATTCATGCCTTGAACTTTGGTGAAACCCCGCATGCTGAAAGCCTCACATGATCAGTGGCCCTTTAAGGCTTGCTAAAACCTGTTTAAGCACAACTCAGCCTGTTCTTGTGGGATTTACTGTGTCCTCACTGGCAGGTGATCTTTCATCCTTGTCTGTGTGTCAGTGCTCTGAAACTGCAGTTGTTGCAATACTGTTTAGTAAAAGCAGACGTGGAGTAGAGCTATTCAGATAGCAGCAAAAAAAATAGCCTCTTTTGTAAACCATTCACTGGCTGCTCAAGTATTTTCCAAGCAATACGTATTGCAGGAACTTCACTGCTCTTCTATTTCTAATGTAGAGGTTTACTCAGTGTAGATAGTTGTCTTGCAAAATAAAATAAAATTGCCAGACCTTCCAGCTGTAATACTAGCTAGAAGTTGTTCTCTTACGCAATTTAATTTGAAACAGGGCACAGGAGATAAAAACAGCGAGAAAGTTGATTGCATGGATAGCTTCTGTTCGTGTCTTGAGATGGAAGCTCTGGCTGTGTCCTGTACCTGTGTCCTGCCCCATTCTAGGCTTGGCCATTCAGTGTGAGAGTTTGTGGGTTAAGTTCAGCCGTCACCTTACAATAGCATTGCAGACCCCCTCCAGGTTGCTTCACAGACTCATTCTGTATGGAAGGACTAAGGAGGGAAGATAAACTCACCTTTCCAATTCTCTTGCCTCGTGCACTGACTGATCTCTTCCATTCCCAGGAGTAAAGCAAGCAGATGCGTTCCCTGCTTTCCACTACTCCTTGAAAGAGGGAAAGAGAAATTATGTCTGGGAGTGGTTGGCAGGAAGAAAAAAAAGTTGTTTGGAGTGTGTTTAAAGCAGAAATTTAAACCAATATGCACCTCAAAAAATATAGAGGGTGCTCAGACACCAAAAGAATACCTACCGCATTGAGCTTCTCTTGTTTAAATTTGTGTCCATGGCATTCGATAAAATACCTTGAATTTTTTATTTAAAATTACTAAGCTAGTGATATATCTTCAGGTGAGGTTGTACATCTGATCAAGTGAGTATCCTTTTACGTTGCATGTAGTCCAGACAGGACACAAACAGTGTTTCTAGGACTTGCTTGCATTTGCAAAGGGTGATTTTTATTGTCTTTGTGAGAATGAAATCTTCCTTAAGGAAGACGTAAGGTAATGTGCTTTCTTGAACTCTAGAAATGGCAATAGTAGTTGAATGGTATTTTAAGGATGAAAACCAACACACATAGTATGCAAAATATTCAAGTCTTTCTTAGGTATACTATATCTAAAATGGCTACAGTGTTATGCTTGGGACTGTAAATTGTTCCTTTGATAAAATGTTTAAAAGTAGATATGTTTGTCCATTTGGATCTGTAGTATTAATACTTGGCCTAAGGTTTTCTGACAACTCTCTGCAGTACCTCAATATGCCCATGTAGTAATCAAAACTGTCTTTTTCCTTTCATCTCTTCAATTTAGGCTTCAAAACCAGGCTTGGCCAAATAGAAGTATCTTGGCTTTCTTACTTCTTTCTCTCATATATTTATTTAAGCCAGTTTTTCAGATGCAATCAACATGCGACACTAAGAAATCTGTTGGTTTCTGTTCACTAGGCATTGAAGTTTGCCTTTTTCCAACTCCAGTCATCTCTGCTGAGTTTCTTATTTGCCAGCTTATTTAAAACCTGTCTTTGAATATGCCTGCATACAGAGATGGCATATGGAGCAATACCTAAGGTGAAGAGGGAATTCAATTCTCACTCTCATTTTCATTTTTAAGATGTTTATGCCCTTGCAAACTCTTTTCATGTAGGTTGAACTACCCAATTCTATCACCGTGTGAAAGAAACATTTTCCCAAAACTTAAGCCTGTTTAAATTTGTTTTTCTGTCTGACAGAAGTACTTTGCCACATTATGCATACATAGAAATATACGTAGAAATACACACACATAATATAAGGTGCTAGCTTTTTTGTGTTTTGTTGTTGTTTTTGTTGTGGGTTTTGTTTTGTTAATATTTTGAGTCTGTTTCCCAGAGGATTTTGGTGCTCTGGAAGGATCATAATCCTGAGTCATACATCTTAAGAAAATCTGTTTTGGTATGACAACATTATAGGGATTTGATGAAAACAGTTTGTGCGTGCACACTAGTCACTTTAAACTTTTCCCCTCTTTGATCTTTGTCTTTGCAAAGATCACTCACCATTCCATTGATCCTGTGCATATAAGTATAAATAAGCTGAGTTGATTTTCATTTCTGTTTGTTGAGTTGACAGATATGGTCTGCAAGGTGAGAGCGGACTGCTTTTGTGCTCTGCAGCCCATATGTGTATATTCTAGTTACTAATGCTTATTTCATAGTTTTTCCAGAACCTGTAATAAGGGCTTTGTTTAAATGAATATTTCATATTTGTGGCATATGAAAGAATGAGAAAAAAGCATTACTCTAATCCACCTCTTAGGTATCACAGTTGAACTGTACCAATCATACTTTCATGATTCCCCAAGGAGATGAGGTTTATGAGATCATCCTCTGTGTCTCTGTTTTTGTCAGGCTCTTCTTTCCTCCCTCAGTCCTCACCAATAACTTTTGAACCTGTTTTTGAACCTACTGGCCAAGTTCAGCCACATTTGCTAGAGAAGTCTGAAATATATTAATTTCCTAGGCGTAACGTGAATACTGGCAGTCAGATAGTGGTGAGAAACTCAAAGGAGTTGCCCTCCAAGGAGGAAAAGTCTTACAACATAAATGTAATCCTTGCTAGAGATAATCCACATAGGGACAGGTCTAAACACTTTGTTTTATGAGTTCTACTGTTTGCAGATCTGTTTGGGTTTAGAGTGCAAAATGTTGTACTTAGCATCAGAATTTATCACAGGAGTGCTATTGTATGGGAAATTTATGGGGACATTTTGCAATCAGGCATTAATTTATTTTCTTTGCTTATTTGCACACTTCGGGCGTATGTAAAGCATGCCTAACTGGTGGACGTATACACACATGCTCTTCATTAGCCCTTCAGGCTGAGCTTTGAGAGGCCAGCTCTCGATTGTCTTTGCTTCCTTCTGTTTCTACTTATAAACAAACAGTAAGGTGTATTAACACAAAAGGTAGATGTTTTCACAAAGCTGTGTAGTAGGACGCGTTGAAAAGGTGAAACGGTTTAGCTATGAATGATCTTACTCCTTGGAATATAACTATGATACTGAATGCTCCTGCAATCTAAACCTGTCGTCTGCAGATATAGTATGCTGCCAATATGCTACATTTTCCTCTTGCCTCTTCTACGTAAGCCATTGATAGTACTTCAGGACATTCTGTGCTGCCGAGCACAGCCCCTGGTTGAGGGTGAGCTGCTTTCCCACTTGCCGAAGTCACTGGCCCTGAGCAATCAGTGGATGCATACGGGGTGGCTCCACAGACATCACTGCAGAGTGGAGTCACTCAGCCTATATGGAGTAGTCATTTACCCAGAGTTTTTGAATATCCTGCAACATGGGCTGCTAGAACTAGTAAGGACGGTTGTACTATGTAAAGAAATGCAGGAGAAATTGTAGACATGAAATAGGAAAAAAACTGGACATGCTTACATGGTTTTCAAAGGCCATTTTTTTAGGGTTATCTTCCCAGGTAGGACTAAACAGTCAGAGCAACTATTTGTATCTATACACACACATATATATGTGAATATATATTGTATTTTTTATTTTAATGAACAAGCTACATAGAATACTCTAATTGTCACTGTCAAATGTTAAAGTTTTCTCTTTTCTCATGTTGTCAGCACATCACCAATAAAAAGGCCTGGCTATGTGGTCATGACTCACTAGCAGCTGATCTCAGCAGCTATGCAGTCTGGTTTTTATCACAGATTTAAAGGAAGATTTTATGCACAGAGCTGTACTTTTTGATATTTAATATTTCAGGTCTCATTCCCACTGACAGTCTGGACCAGACAGGGGTCATGACTTAACTTGTCTATGAAGTAAATAGAGCACTGTTGATGCTATAAAGATAAGTAATATTCATTACAAAGACCACATTAAAGTCACGTACTTGAAGAGGCAACTGTTTGGAAGCCAGGGCACGCCGGATTTATAATTGTCTTTGTGATACTAATTCAGTCACTACACACATAACCATAAAGATCAGAGCTGGCTAATAATTCAATAACAGATGTTTTCTTTATGCTTCAGAATGTATTAAATATTATAGAATTCTGTGCTGACGTATTTAAAGAAATATAAAATCTTAGCAAAATTTAAAAACAGGTATCTGTTTTTCCACCCAAGTGATACCTTGGCAAGTCTGAAACAACACTTTGTTTCAGGAAGATGCTTACTTTAAATTGGTAGCAATTAGGAATGAATTCTTTAATTGGTTTGGTACAGTTTCAGTAATATATATGGAGTAGGTACACAGGAAAACTGTTTGCGTGTTGAACTTCTGTAGTTCTCTCATTTGTGGTGGTATTTGGTTACCTAAATGTGAGTATGTGCTGTCATTTGAGACACTAAGGTATGCCACCTGGCTTCTGTCTGCTATTTCTGAAGAGTGCAAGTCCCTAATCCATCTTTTCTCCTGTTTGCACTGTGCGAACATTTCAAATGTCTTTTAGTGTCTCAAATGGTACTAGGGCTTATGCATAAGCAGTTAACAGCACACTTAACTGGATTTGCAAGCTGGAAAATGTTTTTGAAGTGGAATTGTATGTATAATAATGCTAATATGCAGATTTTCTCACATTGATGTGAATCCAAATAAAACCAAATCACTTGTAGAGCAGAAATCAACATCTTTAAGTAGTCTAGCACTGCAAAGTTTTGTTAAATGGAACAAGACATGCAGCTGGAAGAGGAAAACACAATACATAAATATATGTAACTGGACTCTGTGCTCCCAGGGAGGTGTGTGGGCTCATGCATGGTGAAATAATGTAGGGCATCATCCTTGTGAACAGAACAGTGGCAATATTGATACAAACCAAAGGCCTGTCCAGCTTCTGTCTCTACCTGTGGTTAGCAGCAGATCCTTAGAGAAGATCACGTTTGGGAGATGACAGTTTTACACCAGTTTGTCACCTTCATCCTTCTGGGCAAGGTTTCTGTGAGGTCTGCTGTTCCTTGATCTCTAAAGTTTTTATTTTTGAAACTATTTGGCTTTGGGAGTTGACTAATCAGCAGATAGTAGTAGACAAGTATAGCAGGACACAGAGCTTTGGGAGGTCTTCAACTCATCAGCGTTATGTTGGATTGATTTAAAATCTCAAGGCCTCTTTGAAGTCATCAATACAGCAACACTGAGGTCAAGGCATGAAAAACTCTTCATTACAGGCTACCATCTTCCCTGCAGGGACAAGTTTCTCTGAGCTAGCTAGTTACATGACCTTATCTCTTTGACCGTCTGGTACAGATATCTGTGTGTGCTGGTCTGAAGCCGAGCTGCTAAACTGCTTAGTTCAGCTAATTATTTACCAACACTTGAATTAAATTCAACAGTAGAGATAATATATGGGAGGAGCGAGAGTTCTTATTAGGTATGAGGTCATGTTATTGTTCAATAAAATTGTGAGAAAAGAACTAATTTGCAAAAGGTAGTGCCTTTAAAGAGGAACATAGGTGACCCGTGAAGATCTTAATGTGTTTTTCTTGTATGTACCCAGAGAGGGAAAGGAAACAACACAGGAATTGGGAACATGAACCATGTTCAGGCTTCTAAAACAGGATGTAGGACGGGGATTCCGTACTTGGTAATTCAGCTATTGTTATCACGTTACCTCTCAGCAAATCGAGTTTTGCCTACTTCAGATGTTCTGACTTTAAAATCTTTCACATAACGTGTCTCTCTTTCCCCATCCTTATTGACATAAGAGAAGGGAAAGGGTAGGAGAACTATTTGAACTACTTTAGCCTTTATAATTTCTAGCATATCATCTATTGTTAAATTCAAGTCTGTTTTAGCAGTTTGATTGACCCCCCTGATTTTACACAGAAAAACATACTGTGGTTTCTGGTAAATATTTTTGAATAATTGCTTATCATTATCATTAATAATTCTTTTTTTTTGAATTCATCGAAGTCTTACCCTATAGGTTTTATACAAATTTTGTTATCCATATTTAGAGGACTTCAGAATAAGGTATTGAAATAATTAAAACAGTTTTTATTGAAACGAAATGGTTAAGATCTAAACATTTGGTTGCAAAATATTTTAAATAACATTAGTTGTTGTCCACAGGAATGAATGTGTAGCTTCACTACAAGGAAAACCTAGTAGGCAACTGTAGAGATGGGTCTTCATCTTGCTGTTTCCTCTCGTTTCCTTTCTCCTCATTCTGTGCTGTTCACAAGCAGGAATCCTCAAAGCTGTTTTAAATTTCAGATTGTGTAATTCTGGAAGTTTGAACAGATTCAGTGCTGTGGCGAGATGATTCAGCTTTTGCTTCTGTGCTATCCAGCAGAGGTTGCCAGCAGAGGTTGTTGCTCTGTGCAGGAGCGATAAGGGTGGAAGCAGAACATATGAAAAAAATTGAGTTTTGTGTCTGCTTTGTAAGCAAAGTGTTTAATTTTTAGGTGTTCCAGGGTCTGTGCTACTTCTTGGACTCCCCATATCTTCATTACTGACTCCCAGTCTTCATTTAGTTAAACAACAAATCTTAATGGCTGTCTAAAAGTTAAAATATTTTGTCACAAGCAGAGTTTATCAGTTGTGTGCCTGTAATTTCCTGGCTAGATAACTACAGTGTATTCTACAAACAAAACTGGAGAGTGCAGCAGAAATATATAAAAGCCATTTTCCAGTGGCTTGTGGGTGCCCTGTTTTCTGTATTGCTTTTGTTTTGTAAATACTTCTGCATACTTGCAGAAATCCTCATCTGAAAGGACAATTTCAAAAAGCAACAGCGGCAAAAAAAACACAACAAACAGATAAAGTCAGAACAGCTGAGCAATACGAAGGTTGATAAGCCAAGTGGATTCTGCTCTCAGTGCTTATGCTTATTTAGAGAGTAGTAGATCCAGTGCCCAGTGACCATGGATTGACATATTCCTTGCTTTCCTCCAGAAAGCATTCATTATCTTTTCCCAGTGTTTAACATCAGTTAGCAGAACCTGCATTCAGACTTGTGAGTTGAGGATTGGTCTAACTCTGCTTCCATCTATATATATGCAGCCAGAATTTCTAAAATCTCTCCCTAATGCAGCACGTTTGTTCCTGTAGCCGTAACTGAAGGCAGGGAAAGAGTTATTTATATGGAGTACGCACACTATTGTAGTTGACTGAGACTACCCGAGGTAAGCTTTGTAAAGAAAGGTGGTTTCTTTGCTTAGGGTAGCTCATACAACTAAAACATAGGGGAAAACTTCCCAGAACTTTCCAGAACATCATCTATTTCCAACATTTCTGTTGGTCAAATCAAAAAGTGAAATATCTGTAAATCTGCATCTTGTTTATATGGAAGCAAATTCTGCATATTATTTTCATCGAAAAGCTTGCAGTACTTTGTAGGTGAGCAATACATTGTAGAGAGATTGGTGCTGGTCTCTTCTCACAGGTAGTCAGGGACAGAACCAGGGGGAATGGGTTCAGGTTGCAACAGGGTAGGTTTAGAGTGGACATTAGGAAGAAATTCTCCATGGAAAGAGTGGTCAGACACTGGAACAGACTGCCTAGGGAGGTGGTTGAGTCGCCATCCCTGGATGTGTTTAAGCGTCGCTTAGATGTGGTGTTGGGTGATATGGTTTAGGGGTGAACTTGTAGTGTAGGGTTAATGGTTGAACTTGATGATCCCAAGGGTTTTTTTCCAACCTGAACTGTTCTATGATTTCTATGAATAGGAAGATAAAGTTTTTCCATTCAACTGTCCCTTGGCTTCTTTCACATTTTTTTTTTTTTTTGACAGGAAGAAAAACAGAAACACGTAAGTTTTTTCTGAGTACAACAGTGTTTCTCTGTATTGAGAAGTTAATCAAAAATTGTCTGAACACATTAACTTTTTCAAGGTACACATGGGATATTTTACTCTTAGTACTGGGAGGTGTGTATCAGTTGGCTGTACCTAGCCTCATTGACAGTAAGAAGAAACAAAAAATTCTTAACTGAATGTAATGCTTTGTCATTATTAAATAATTATATGGTCTAGAAGTTTAATTAGTTAAAAACATTATGTAAAATGTTTTTAAATCGTATATGTAGATTTATCTCTTTAACGTTCCTTCCAGACTCTCCCCCAAACTCTCATACAGTTTTTGCCCAACGCCACACTGACCAATTTTTTGCAAATTACTGAAAAAACAAACTCTTGTCCTAGATCAGAAAACCCTATCAATGTTGGTTTTAAAAATCATAAGAGTTTCCATTTGAATAATTTCAACTATGTGCAAATGGTTCACAAACTGGAAAACTGAAATTCATTTCCACTGCTTTTGTGAATGTGTATACAGTCAGAATCTGAGTTTTGATTTCATAAGCCCTTAAAATTGCAATTACATGCCTTCTTCAAACTTAAGTCCCAGTACAGTATTCATACTGACCATTTGTTGTTCCTTACAGATTGGTGCCCACACTGTTCAGTGTGCTTATAGAAGGAAGAACATTGTTAGTTTTGAAAGAGGAATGATGTCTCAAAAATTAGACAAATCCCTGCATAATTTGCCTTTTAAAGGTGCAAAGGTAGTTTACACATTGCAAGAACAGAGAAACAGCGGTGATCGGCTTTTGCACAGACTCAGTGGATGACCACAGCATCCACAGCATGGAAAGGATGGGGTTGTGATTAGAACTATGGCTGCACTTCTCAGCTCTGCTATAGACTTCCTAATATCAACTCACTTAGAACTGTGTTGAGACTACAGGTTTTTTTGCTTGAAGACCATGGCCCACAGCTGCTGTGGGCTTGAATCTTTTTATGTAGTCTACAAGAAAAGTAATCAAGGCCTTAGACCACTCCCTTTCATCAGTCATTTAAGTGCTTTTGAGTCTGAATAGCATGTTAGGTTGATTATTGCTTTCCTATGTTTAAGCACACGGGAAGAGTCTATAAGTATTGGAATTTTATGTATATATAATATATTTTAACTCATGTTATGGTTTCATTGTTACTGTGATCAGAGTTACTGTAGGGGCTTATTTTTGCCCTTTTCAACCTTACATATAGAATAGAATCATAGAATAGTTTGGATTAGAAGGGATCTTTAAAAATCATCTAGTTCCAATCCCCCAGCCATGGGCAGGAATATCTTCTACAAGACCAGGTTACTTAAAGCCCCATCCAGCCTGGGCTTGAACACTTCCCAAGAGGGGACATCCACTGCCTCTCTGGGCAATCTGTATCAGTGTCTCACCACCCTCATGGAAAAGAATTTCTTACTAATATCTAATCTAAATCTACCCTCTCTCAATAGCAAAATTGGGCAAGGCATGCTTTGATTTAGTGTGCATGATCATCAAACCACAGGCTTGATCCATAATGCTTTTGTATGTTTGATGGGGGAAAATTTATTCTTCTGAATTTCTGTGTACATTTTTTTGAAACACATATAATATTTTTCTCTAATACTGTAAATAGAGATACATTCCATCCCAACTTATGTATAAATTGGCATGAGAGTGAATCATCAAGAGATTGGACTTAGACCTATGTGGGGTATTACTTTGTAAACAAACTCGCAAAATGGAAAGGCAAATTCCACTGGGAATGTTAAAAATAAAATACTGTTATTTTAGCTCAGTTTTCCTGAGACAGAATATGTGCCTGTGTGGTATTACTTTCTAAACCTAGTTTTGAGTGTAATGCCATAGAGAATGTTCATAGACATTGTTCTGAAGTGATTTATCCTTTAAATCACGGCTGTCTTACTGCCTGCCTTCATCTGATCCTAAAAGTATAAATGAACTCCAAGGCTTTGATCTGGAAGGTTCAAAACTCAAAGGAGATTTTCAAGGGCTTTGAAGTTGAGCTCTAGAAGGGACAATACACTGTGGACTTATTCACTGGGGAGTGCTGTCATTGTACAACCAAGCCTTTGCCAGTGTAAATTCATCACAGTGTTTGATGTAGCATTATTACATTAGTATTCCTTTTGCTTTAAAGTGAGAACACAGAAAAAAAGGAGCTGCCTTTGCTGTTTGGCTCCATTTGTTAATTGAGATAGACATTAATTTTCTTCTGACAATGATTTAGAATTAAAAAGAAACGTCTCCTGGTATCACCCTTCCTGCTGTTAAATGAAGTTCTGAGGAACTGGTCAGAGATATTCTTACCTTCTATCAGCAGTTTTCACTAAATGACAGCAGGTAAGAAAAAATTACTTAGACTTTAAAAAAATGCCTTGTGAAGGCCTCTTCCAAATTTAGAAAGTGCCCTGTGCCCTTCACTTGTGATCACATACGTAGAATCCTGTACCCGCAAAAGTTGTGATTAAAGTTATAGAGGCTGTGTGATTACACGATGTTTCAGGATAACTGGATAAGGTTTGTAGAGTCCAGTAAGCAATTGACACCTAAAATGACAATCAGAATTCTATGAATTTCTTCCAACCAAGTTCTGGATTAGAAACATGGGTTACAGCCCATGGAGATACAAACTGACTCGTTGCTGAACACAGTTTCACCATTAAGTCGACTGACACTGAAGGTATCTCTGGATCTGAAACTACTATCAGAAGCACAGAGTAGAATACAAAAACACTATGTGAGTTTCCCCCAAAAACTTTATGAAAACATTTTGGTTATTCTGTCAGAAACTTTGATACTTTAGCTTTTGGTCTGTGCTTTTCAAGTTGAGCTGTATGGTACCTTATTGATAAGAACTTTTGATTGAAACCAGTAAGCTCATATCTTCCGTGATTAAAATAGAAGCTTTTGCAGATAAGAGGCTTGTAGGTTTATCTTTTCTACTACCTACCCTGAAAGAACTGCAAACTTCTTTCTGTAATTTCATGGTCCTTTTGTTGGAAATGAGTATCATGAGACGGGGGATAATGGCATGCTGTGACTGGCTGTTTCAATAAAGACAGGATTATGATGATGAGGCTTCAAGCCCCCACCCCTTCGTCCTTGTCAATTGGTATGATAAATAAACAAAAGTCAGCTGGCATGTTCGTTTTGGTATTTCAGGTCGATACAGCATTTTTCTCAGTCCTTGTTCATAAGTTAGCTATTCTCCAGCATTTGTAGCTGGGAAGTACTCATTTTATGAAAATCCTAGATTTTTGTTCTCGGTTCATCAAATGATTAAAAATCAACAATCACTATTCCTTACTGTGGAACAATTTCCTGGTCTTGGCATGCAATTGTTTCCTAGGCTTTTACCTTCTTCCTTTCAGAGTTTCTGCTTCCCAAAAGTACATTACAGCCCAATGGGTTAAATTTAATCATTTAACTCTCATTGCATAAATGCTTGTATTGTAGCTATCATGTTCCTACCTACTGGATCCTTGTCTTTCTCCCCTGAACTTAGTGCAGTGGGTTGTGAGCCCTCATCAGAAAATATAAGTGCTTTTGGGAGTGTCTACAGTGCGTTATCCTGTCATTTCAGGGAGACATGAAAGTCTAGGAGGAAGAAGAATATTTCACATCTGGTATTTCATTCCCTTTTCTCAGTTTTGCTTACCTGTCACACAGAGCGAGTGAATTTAAATCTTATTGGCAGCTGTCTTAGCTGCAATTCCCTGTACATCTTATGACAATAACCCAATTATGTACCTGTATGTGATCTATGTAGCCAGATTAATGAATTACTACTAGTTAACAGGTGCTCAAAAATGGTAATTCTTAAAAAAATGTGATGTTGCTTGGACGCCTAAGAAATATACTGACAAAAAGATAATATTGCAGATTTAACCAGTCCCATGCCTTTGTACATCTGTGGGATCCTCTGATCTAAGAAAAGGTGTTTCTCCATTAGCATTTCATTTTAGTTTAGGAGTGCAATTTGAATTGTCCCTATTTATAGCAATTTAGTATGTAATGTACAGTACTGTCCAAGCATACAAATGGATTTATTTCGATGAAGTCAAACAGATACATCCTAACTGTGAACAGATCTTTAGTCCACAAATCTAGCCTAGGTCTAGCTAGAGGTAAAAACCCAATGTATGTCTAGGACACAGCAGTTCCCTAGCAGAAAATCTCATTACAGATGTAATCCTTTTTTGCTGCACTACTTGCTAATGGAAATATAGCCAAAATGTAACAGAGTAGAATACTTTTACTAGCATATTCATCACTGGAAGTGATTGAATTTTCAGTTTAAACCATTTGTGACCAGAAGTTTAGCTGAGCATTTGTAATGCTGAAGGAAAGCCCACAGAAATGTTTACCCCAGTGTTTCTCAGGACATTAATACTGCTTTAGAACACAAAACAGGACATTGTAACAGATGCAGAACACTGGTGTAAAAGTTTATATTCATTCAAAAATGATACTTGATGCATGCTGTAGTATTTTAGTAGTGGTTAATTAAGCCTGGGAAAGGTCTATTTATGCTAATCCACACACTTTGTGTCCTGAACAGTCTTGGTCACTCTGTTTTTACATGGTTGATGACAGCTTAATGACTGATGGTGTCTCATGGGTGGAAATTTTGGGTTGCTTCAGTCCACCCGATTTTCTCCATGTTTAATGATGTCTTGGGATTTATACTACATTCCATCACCACTGAAACTAAATCATTTAACCTAATATTAGTTTTGAAAAATAGCAAAAAATGCTGTCTCAAAGATATGCCTCCTTGCACTAGTTCAGTAATGAAAAAAAAATGGTAACTGTATGAATAAACATGCAAAATATTATTATCACGTGTGATGGCTATGTGATATTTAATATATGATACTTGCACATATAAGGGAGTGTGTATTTCAAAATGGAGCTTACAAGTCCTCCTACATTAGACTTCAGGCTTTTTTTTTTTTTCTACAGCAGAGTTAGAGTTTCTGAACTTTGTACCTTTCCTGTTGACAGCAGTTTACCAATAGGAAAATTATTTCCTGTTGGTCTGGAATGATGGAAATACGTCACAGCAGATGTTCCTTATTTGTCATTGTGTCTTAGTGCAGATTATTCTGACGCAGTATGGATGAAAAGGGTTTAGGCCTCATTTTCTGGGGCACTGGCAGAATTTTCCAGCAGCTCTAACCATTCTCACTTGTTCTTCTCAAACCAAGGAAGTGCTGCAGAAGGGAGATGTAATCAGGCTGCATGTGGATCGTGAGCTATGTTGTCTCTTCCCCATCCAGCCAGCTCCAAACTGTGGGAAGAGTCCCACATCATGAGATCTGACATAGAGGTGCTTAAGCCGGAGTGTATAGGAGAGTACTCATCCTATCCCGTGCTGCACCTCCTATCACTGCTATACCCAAATCCTAGCTTCAGTATGAACCTTCAGGGATGCAGTTGCCAGAAAAATTTTTTACTCTGCATGATCCTGGGACCCACAGACTGGATGCACATGCTGGCTGCGTGACACTTCCGTGTGGGAAGAAAAACATGGAGGATGAAAAGCCATAGTTTTACCAAAAGTGTATTTTTTTCCAAATATTTTGTCACTTCCATTATGTTCCTCTTTACTGATGTTTCTTTTTTTTTTTCCAATATAAATGTTCTCATATAATTCTATCTTTTATTGATGTTAGCATTTTTGTTACTCTAATCTCAATATATTCTTTATGAATATTTTGTTATCTGCCTTTGATGTGCATGCTAGCTAAGAATTAGAGATGCTCATAATGTTAGATTTTATTCTTCCCAGGGCATAGCAGTTGTGAGTAAAAGACGTTAGAACTGTCTTTAAATTGTAAATAGATCACTACTGTTTATCACTATGGTTTAAAGCAGATATACTATAATCCTCTGCCAGATTATTCATTCATCCTTCATGAGGAAAGGAAAAACAATTCGAGGAAAAAAAGTTTTAGATTGTTTCCAAGGAAGCTGACTGGTGAATGACTATAGTGAACTAGAAGGAAATTAAATAAAGCATTCTTTGTTCAGTTGACTAATCCATATGAAAACAGACAGGAAATGTTGTGTTGGCAGGGATGGATTGGTGTGCAGTGCTTTCCTGAAGTGTGCACCTCTGGTGTACTGTCAGTGTGTGTTGGTAATCAAACTATCATAGTTGTGATTACGAAAGCCTAAAACGTGTATTAGAACATATAACGAAACCTTTGAGTATATATCCTAAATTTAATTGAACTTTATATGGTTCTGCTCAGGGGATGGTGTGTGTGTAAACTACATAGAAAAAGAAGGCAAGAGTTTGGGAAAGCCGTGTTCATGTTAATGTGGTATTTTTCTTTTGGATTGCAAATGTTCTGTGCTTGCATATTAGCTTGCCAAATGTTCAGTCCTAAAGGCTGTGAAGACTGTTACAACAGTTTATTGTAAAAGCCTTCAACGCCACTGCTCGTATTTTCTGAAGCAAATTGCACAGAATTTTCTACATAGTAGTGATTAATGTGGTTTATTTTGCAATAACGCTCAGCTCTCTCAACCAAAGATCAGGTGCAGTTGCATTGGAACATTTCCTCTCGCTCAGCTCCGCAAGGATCTTTCCCAAATAGTGCCTGCATGTGGAGTTAATTATACTGATGTTAAGTAATGATGGTATTGACATTCTTCTTGAAGCACGGAGAATTATTTTTGAACTTGCCCATTTTTTTCGTACTTTGAAGCACAAATCATGTCTACAGAGTTGTATCTGTTATTTCCATCAAATTTAAATATCTGCTAATTGCCACACCAGGATAGAACTTAATTCTCAGTATCTTCCAAAAAAATTTCAGTCAGATTCTATAAATCTTTAGGTTTCTTGTAACAGCAGGACAGACTGCATGGGTAAGCAGATGCCTTGGAGATCCCTATATCTGCTTGGAATTATTCTCTTTAAACTACTCCTGAATAAGCTCCCTTCGCAGGCACTCTTATTTTGAGCTTACTACTACTTTTCTTCTGCAAGTGAATTCAGAGAAGCTTGATGATTTTACTGTAAAATTAGAAATAAACTGAAGTGCAAAACAGATTCCACTATGCTAATCTTAGCATTCCTTAAGAAGTGTACGTAATGATTTGATGTTTCACTCCTAACTCGGGAAATACGTTATGGTTCCTGAATGTGACAGACATAGCTAGATTTTTAATTCACTAGTTTAACTTGGAAGTCACTTTCCAACGAGAAGTGTGGAAGTGGTTCCATATGTAGCATACTAGATTTTAGATATTGATGGAACGTTTTTCACTCGCTTACATAAAAAAATCCAGAAAGTAGCAAATAAAACATTAGTATTATAATAAAGGATTTATTTTTCTGATCCATGTCAATAGTAGTTTTCCAACAATGTGTCATAATAGATTGTTGAAGCTGATTCCTGAAGCAAAAGTAAATAAGCTAAGTCAACACAAACAAATAACTTAAGTGTATATTTTTATTTTTTTTTTAAAGTAAGATCTTCTCTGCAGAAGCTCATTTTTGCCTGAGTTTTAAAATGAGTGTTATTCAAATCTTGTTTTGAGTATGTGGTTTAGGTCTCTATCCTGATTAGATCCCAAACCAGAAATGGGAATTATGCAACTAAATGTTAACCCTTGTCTGAGTTATGATAAAAAAAAATGTTTCCTCATATGCTTAAATTATTTTCACAAATGACCTGCTAATGTGCACGTGATTCTTCTGACTAAAGGCTGCACACTTAGGTACTTACACAGTAAGAACCTCTTCTGGTTTTTGAACCAGGTGCTTGAGAAGGAAGTTGGAAACCACCAGGAAAATCTGGAAATTTTCCTTCTGAGATGATGTTTCCTCACTCTTTCCCATGTGTACTTCAGAGTAATATATTTTCTGAAGTAACAGCAGGTTGATTGATACAGAAAATATTTCAGAAACCAGGAAGTCAAGCCAGAAGTAACTTACTGAGAGTTTACAATGTGAGCAAGTTACTGATAAGTGGCTAAATAGAAGTATCCTGTAGTAACTAATTATCTTACATTGTTTTTGATGTGCTGTGTATGATTGCATGGTTGAACTTATACTGTGACTAAAATTTAAACAGAATTGCTATCTGTTTAAGCCAAGATAGATGCAAATATTGAAATATTGAAATATTTTTGTTGCTTTAATTTGTAGGGTTTTTAATTTGAAGTGTGTGTTAGGAGTCATTTCCAGAAATTTGTGTGTGTCCGTGCTTTGAAAATTAGAACTTTTTTCAAAGTTAGTTTGCCAAAAACTGCATACAAGTCCAGAATAACCATGCCACTGTAAATGCTTTAATTAGTACACTGAATAGTATTAAGTTTTGACAAAGAATGTGTTTCAAACCATTCAACATGTCACCTGTGTTTGCAAGGCACCTCATCCTTTTTGTTGCAGAGCTTCAAGTAGGCTCTTTTTTAGGCTGGGGTTTCTGGTGACTGTCAGGGACCTAGACACTGGCTTATGTTTTTTTCTGTGCCAAACTAAGTCTGCTTTAGAATTTTTGGGCTTCTTGGTTATATTCAAGTTTCCATTTTGGCATGTTATCAAAATTGACCTGCTCTTCTGCTAGATGAATTGAGTTTATTCCTTCTCAGCTGTACTTCGCTAAAGTGAAATCGATTGCTGCAGCTAGTTTGGTTTTCACTCAGGTTGTAATTTTCAAGTACACGTGAGTACATGTGAACAACACACAAATGCAAAAGGCCTGAGGTGTAAAACACTGTTAGAGGCAGCTCAAACTATATCACTCCTGGACTTCCACTATACTGTTCTGTTAAATCACAACTTTGGTGCTTGTGTGTGCTAAGAGTTCTCAGTCTTGATAGTGTGTGTTAGTGATTATGCCCACAGCCCTTTGAGCACATTTCCTAGAGGTAGGCACTCCCTGTGTTACACCTTTCGAAAGGCAGCTCTACAGCCTGAAGTGTCTTTGGCTCTTTGGGATCAATGCAGAATCTCAACATAATGTTTTTGAGAAGTTTCTGCATGAGATACAAGCCTTCCCACTTGTAGTTTATTAGTTCAGAAAATAGGTGGTGGAAAGCAGCATTTTGCCTACTTTGTCCCATAGGTTTAAAAACTAATGTTGTTCTTGAGTCAATGGAAATGTCTAAACCGAGACAAACAGTACCAAGTTGTATGTGTTCTTCCCTTTAGTGGTTTTGTCACTAGTCTAGAGCCTTTTTTAGGTCGATTCTGGATATTTTTTTTTAGGTTTTCCAGCATCACTATCCTGAAGGCTATAGCTTTTCTTCTGCATTGTTGAATCTTCTTAGTTTACCTTGTTTTCTCACAGTTGGAGTAGCTCCACAGTCAGACCAGTAACTGGTAGACCAAAACCTGGTTGTTCCCTCCCCTCCCCTTCCCTCCCCTCCCCTCTCCTCCCCTCATTCTTATGTGATCCAAGGAATTTATTTCTGAATCCATTCTCTCCTCCCCTGCCATCCCTTTGGAAAAATTTTGTCTCCCATTGGCAATTATCATGGATATATAGTTTGGGGTCTATATTTCTATAGGCCAAAATACACCAGGTTACAACTGGCCCTATCTATTAGTTTCTGTACTTTTCCTTAAGTTGACTGAAATACACATACAGCCATCCAGTGAACTCAGAACATAGAACCAGTAAAATTGAAAACTCATTGAACAAAACAGTAAGCTATTTAGCTTTCTGTCTTATTTAAATAACATGTAATATTAACAAATACTTATAAATAGTAGAGAGGAAGATTGCATAGCTCATGAGAAATGGAGACAAAATGGACATTTATACCATAAAAAATGGGATTTATTTATCTTCCATTGCAACAGAAACTTACCAAGGGAATCCAAACACTAATTTCCTTTCTAGTTTGCAGTGAGCTAATGCTTTAATTTTGCAGTTATTTGGCTAATAGGGGAATACAGTTGGCTAATATAGTTATTTAAATAATAGGGGAATTTAGCTATTTGACTGTTAGGGCCAGTAAGAGTAAGAAACTTAAAATTTACTTTGTTTTTATGTTATTTTACTCTCACATGAATGATACATGTATGGATCTTTTCAGTGTTTGTATTATAGCTGATAGAGCTATTGCAACATACACTGTTAGAGAGACATGGAAAATAATGTTATTTCGATGACTTGATTTTAATCAAGTACACAGGTATTTTTTGACTGACACTCTAGTAAATTAGAGATGGAAAAATATATATATCCAACTTCTCTCTTGGTGTGCAGCTTTTCTTTAATTTCTTCTACTAGTTTTTCTGTTCACTATATGTGTAACCCAGACTTCCTAACTTCACAAGGAATTCGTAGCTTACTTTTTCATATAAGTACATTCATTTACATAAAAATAAAAGCATTCAAAGCATAAATTTGTAACACCACCATTTTCAATCACTTCTGTGGAAGTTAAGTACAGATTAAATATGTGCTATATTGAAATGTTACATATTTCACTATAATAATTTATATGTCTTTTAAATAGAAATGTTAAGGTTCTGAAGTTTCATGAGTAAGAATATATTTCCGTGGAAGCCCTGCTTAGAGTTGCTCTTTGGCAGGATACTTGCCATAGTTTATATAGAGCAACAAATTCTCTTTTCTCATCACTACCAAATTTATCTAAGTTTATCCAAGAATTTGAATAAAAGTGAAAATGTGTTATCATCAATTTGAAACAAAATATCACTTCTATTTTTAAGACCATATTTTAAAAACTTGATTTCAAGTTTCAATTTCTCTCAGTCAACTAGTTCTTTACCTCTTTTATCTAACCTAAATTTAGCATCTATAAATCAGTTGCCAAATAAGTATTGTTGCAATATTTTTTTTGGAGAGACAGTAATAGGAAAATGTTGCCTACTACAAAGATATAGTGTTAATTGATACGGCAATATCTATGGCAGCCTTAATAAAAGGTTAAAACATTGACTGATAAGTTGTTAAACAATTAAAGCATTGTCCGCTTTGGAGTACTTTTAGTCCATTACATTTCATGTATAGTTAATTTGTCCCATTCAGCCTGTATTAAAATGTCAGTTTTACACTGAATTCTGAGGTCATGGTTCTGTGTGACCTTCTCAGAAAATAACAATGGAAGTGATTCAGGATAAACAAGTGTGGAAATTGCTGTTCAGTGGATTTTCAGTTCTCTGTATTTTCAGTAGCTGTTGTTACTTTATGAATGTATAGTGCTGTCCACTTAAAAGAACTTTTATTAAGTCTGCGAGACCGCAGATTTTATATGATATTTCTGGCATTAGTTTGTCTGGCAACTTCTTGACCTTTCTGAGGAGTTTTTCAAAAGATTAAGCCGCAAAGTGTTTTTTAGGACGTATGAAAATTTCCTCGCACATTGTCATTCTGTTTGGGTGTGAATCACTATCCACACCAAGATATTCTTCTCCCACTTGGAAGCTGAATGCAGAATGTGTAAGAGAAAAATGTGTTTTGGTGAGTGCCTTCTCCTGTAATTTAAAAAGAGGGCGTTAAAGTTTGCTATGAAATTTCTGTTGTAGAGGAAAAACGCAACACCTAAAATGTTTTAAAACCAGGCTACAGCAAGTTCTGTGGTGTGCAGGGGAGGGACAGAGAGCATGAGGCAAGAAGCTAAAACCAAGACCCATTAATCATGCACTAGACTTCAGAGAAATCTTTTTACTAGTAAATCTAGCTCTACAGTAAACCAGCTGTAGAAATGAGTTTAAAGCCTGTGAAGACGGAGACCTACAAATCTGCCTCTGTCCCGTAGGGTCAAAGGGCACTTCTCCTGCAGGCAGAGCTGCAGACGGTCCCATAAATGAAAGACTGTTGCCATGACACAAGAAGATTGTCATACAGAGCAGGATGGCAAATGAGTGAAACTTTCTTCAAGCCTACACAAGGGAGTTGGGAAGAAAAGCTTGAAGTGTTCCCTCTGAAAGCGTGTGCATCTAAGACAGTTCTTCACGGTAATTTTTCAAAGCAGTATCTTGAATTGTTTTATCTGGCCTGCTAAATGATGTGACCCAAAGTATTTGAGAAATTGGCCTGGAATTCTGCTCTTGGCCTGTGAAGACAGGCACAAAAATTTGTTTACATGAAGCCGGTATGATTTTCAAGAACAGAGGACAAATTAGTTGCCAATAGAACTAGCAAATAGATTTTGATAATATTTAATTTATGATTTTTGCATTCAGTTTCCTTAGTAATTGTAATAAATCATATTCCTGTTATCCTATCTAAATGAGTAGTGATATTCTCTGTAGGCAATCATTGAAATGTGCCTGATTTTCTCTGTATTTTAAGCATAATGTAGTAAGAACTTTTTTCATGTTATCATTTTTATGATATTAGATTATAGAGTTGATTCTCAATTTGAGTGATCACTTAGGAACTCATAAATATTATAACAAATGGAGATACCCAGTATCAGGCATACTTTGGATTAGACTGAAAAAAAACGAAAATATGTAGGCAACATAAACTAGCTATGCTCACAGTGAGAGCCATCAACAGTGAAGATGTGTGTGTGTGAACTAACACATGAAATATATTAGGGAGGAGTGGTTCGTGGATAGTCATATCAGTCTTGCCTAAATGTGTTATACAGAGGTAGATTAAGTAACTCACTAGAGGGCCAAGCCTACCAAATATGTCTAATGAAATATGAACGTGATTTAGCAAGCTGTCCGTTGACTGAGATGCATGTGGCGCAAAGATCAGCCGATGATGGGCTAAGCGTTCTTTCTGCTACTGGCACATCCCAATGAGCCTCTTCTTCAGGAAGGCCACACACTGAAGGCTCGGCTGCCTAGCATGCTGCACCGTTGCATTCCTGTGTCACCCACAGCATCCTGCTCTCCGTATCAAGAGTGTGCACTTGATTTGCCAACAGATGATACGGGAAGTAGAAGGGATATTCTTCTTCTTTGAGTTTCAGAATATCCTTTTGTTGTGGGCTCAAGCTTACTAAGAACCTTGTTATTTCAGAACCTATGAATGGTCTTAGTGGATCAGACCAAAGGCCCCACTAGTCCAGTATGTTCTCTCTAAATGTGACCAGGAACTGGCCTCTAGAAAATCAAAGAAAAAACAGGAAGAGTATAGAGTTGTCCTCCCCACACTGCTTCTGGAATCAGCAATTTCTGGCTCACTGCCTGAGCCAGAGCTTTTATCTGGGTAATAATGTTTGAGGTTACTAATGGAGCTGCTCTCTGAAATTTGCCCTTTTTGTTCCATTTCTATTTGCACCTCCCCAAAACCTTCATGGCAATGACTTCCACAGTCGTGTTGAACCATTGCCAGACAATTTCACTGACTTCTCCTGGATCCTTTCATGTATGTAACACTGAACAATTGCTGCCACTTTGCTTTCTGAAGATCATCTATGAGTTTATATACACCTACCGTATACCCCTTATCGTCTTTCATTAAAGGTAAGGAAGCACCTTGTTTTCTAGTCCCTGTAATTCCTTTTTATACACAGACAATTTCCTTTACCTGTTATCATCGGTAATTAAATTTATTTTCTGGCTCCCCTACATTCTTTTGACATGTTTTGGAATTACGTATGAGTTTATTAAAGATCCTGTCACCAGATCACAGGATCTTCTGTTTAAATACTCTCTCAAAACATTCAAAGTCTGTTTCTTTTAGCACCTTTATATCCTGTATTTTTATTTAATAAATAAAAAGCCAAGTAGATTATTATGCTCCCACTGCAATGTTCAGTGATGTTCCTTTCCTTGTATCTTGAAAGTGTAGCTTTCTGGGAGATGCAAAATGAAGGCAGGAAAGAATGTTTTTGTAGTGAGTGTAAACCCCTGTGTCCTTTTCCCATAAATTCAAAAATTTTCTCATGAAAAAATGTACTGCCTGTTGCCATCATTATTTATGCTTTGTAGCAGGTGTAATTCAAATCAGATTTCTCTGAATTAAGTGCAGAGGTGTCAGGCAGATTCAGTGAGAGGGGGACATGCTGCGTTGTTTTGCATCATGCATGATACCAAAAAAAATCCCAAACCAAAAAACAATCCAAAATGTATTGATGTGCGAGATCTTTTCCAGCCTCAACAATTCTGTGGTTATGTGAGAGTAATGGATGATTTTAGGGCGAACAGGGCTTTAAAGTTAACATTAGAATAATATATTTTTCTGGAGGCTGAGTGGAAGATTGCTTTATATTTCGATTTTATTTTGTGATTTATTTATTTTTTAATTTGAAAAAAATAATATCAAAATACAAGAGCCCTTCTAAACTGTGTCTTTCAAAGGGTAGCTGGATAAAAAGTATGTGTGTTCTCAGTATTGATCAACGCTTCATTTCCAGTGTTGCACTTTTTGATTTCTAACAGTTGTGGTTTTCTGATACAGCGGTTCTGTCTGATTTCTGCTAGATCACCTGAAGCAAGTAGTGAAATACTAGTTTCTTACTTCACAGTAGAGAGAAAACAATCCGAACAATCCCACTTTGGGAGGATACAATTTACCAGAACAAAAATTTTTAAAATCACCCTCTTCTAAATTCTTTGACTCTGAAGGAATAAGTTGCACACAGCTTTATTTATTAGCTTGCTATAAACAGTATTTAGAACTAAAAGGCTGATATAAACATGACAAATATATTAAATCAAAGAGGAACATTCTGAGACAAATTGACTTACTTTCATGTCGGGAATTACCAACTAGTAAATCCTTCAGTGTTTTAAGAGGTTTTCTGTGTGCAACAGTTCTCAAGTACCAAATCTGTTTTAAACTGCTATCCCTGAATGCAAGCAAGTAGGAAAACCTAAGTCAAGAAGAAAAATCAACATAAAAAGGAATGTTTTTTGATGAATTTACTGGCAATTCAGTGCATGTCCTAGTGGGAAAGCAGAAGACATAAGCAAGTTTTTTATTTGGCTTGAACAGGTTTGGGAATACAATGCAGGCATTTATTGCAGACAAAACCACAATATAGTGGAGTGTAAAGTTTGTTGTGTTTTCCAAAGTCAAACTCTTCCTAACCACCACATTGTCATGTACATATTTCTAATTGAGTAATAGTCCAAGAATAGGACATAACTGCAGTGTTGCAAGTGCTTAGGCATTGAAATTTAGTTCCAATATCACCTGAAGATCTCAGTTAGTTGAAAACATTACTGCCTCAGAGTTACACCAACTGTTGAGATTAGTTTAGGCAGAAGCCTGTGGCCCCTGTCATTATAGCAGGATTTATGATGCTAGGCTTTTTTTGGGGGGGCTGTTGTTCTGGTGTTGGTGAAAAACCTCACCTTTCTTACCATTCTTTTTGAATGAATGCACTTTGAGATTATAGGGGGTTTTCTTCACTCTCCTTTTGTTTTTAAAGAAGCTGGGGCATGTGTCTCTTTGTCTTGCTCATCACTTGTGTTTGAGAGCCAAATAGAGTAGGTCAGGAGGGGATGAGTACATAGGACTACTGCACGTTTGACCAACGGAAAGTTAGCTCAAGATGTAATAACTTTGGGTGGTCTTCTCTGGATGACACATGGGAATAAGTGTTTGAAATGTGACCCATTTTCAAATCAATAAAAGAGGAAAGTGGCCCCACTTCATAAGTATTCTCAAGTTTTTCATTTTCAAATGCAAAAGACAAGATTTTAATTTGCAGCAGATCACTCTTTGTAAGAGCACCAGCCCAACACACAGTGTTTTGAGCTAAGGTTAAGCAGCTTGAAAAAATTTTACAAAATTTTACAAAATAATGCAGTAATAATACTTTTCCCTATCCTTTCTCAGGTTCTTCTTCCTTCTCTTTCACAAGGGCTCCCATAAATTTCCATGTATATGGAATTGAAGATTTTCTATCAATTTATATACATTTCTTTTTTTTTGTATTTTGAGATGAGTCCTTGCTTTTTAAACTGCATTTAGATATAGGAAAATAAAATGTAAAATTTGTCTAAGCTATTTTATTTTCTATTTTTCTATTTTTTATTTTTTATTTTATTTTATCATTAGTTTTACTTAGAACATGACAAATATTATGATGATGAGCTTATATAATGCAGTCAGTTTTCAGTGAATTAAGTAGATATTGAATATATAACACTTAGGAACAGAATATATTGCAAATAGAGCATCTGCCCTGAAGCATTATGTCATTGCATTGCTGGTGAAAAACGTGCTGCTTCTTCCCCATGCAGAAAACTGGTGCTTTCAAAAATAGTGTTCAGTTTCAAAAAATGCAAAGGAGGAACTTGATGCTGTGGATAAGTAAGTGAATTTTGACTGAATTATTCTTTGAAATGAGTTGAGAGGAATGTGGTGGCAGTACTGAGGACACTAACTTCTGCAACAGAAGTCTCTTCTTGCAAATTATCAAAGCTTCAGTGTCTAGAGGAAATAGATGGTGCTCTAGGGCTGATGGCCAGCTCCATCATGTTAGGAAAATTGTATATTTAGTGTCTGATCTCCCTTCCTAAATCACAGGAGAAGTCTAGTGGCTTCATAACATCCAGTCACTTTGAATGAAGATATGACTGAGCAAGGCGTAGATTAGTAACTCAAGGTCCTTTGAACCTAAGTGTTGTGTAGAGGAATACAGTTCTTTTCATCCAGACAGTCTTGAATCATCTTTTACCAAGCAAATGCTAAAAGATGAGTTTTCAGAAGGATAGATGGCATATTAATTTTTCTATTGAAAGAGATAAAAATGGTACCCACGAGTCCAGAGAAGGCCACAAAAATGATCAGGGGACTGGAGCATCTCCACTATGAGGACAGGCTGAGAGAGTCAGGGCTGTTCAACCTGGAGAAGAGAAGGCTCTGGGGAGACCTTGTAGCAGCCTTCCAGTGCTTAAAGGAGGATGCAGGAGGGAATGGGAGGGACTGTTTATCAAGGAGTGTAGGGGCAATGGTTTCAAACTGGAAGAGGGTAGATTTAGATGAGATATTAGGAAGAAATTCTTTTCTGTGAGGCACTGTAATAGGTTGCCCAGAGGAGCTGTGGATGTTCCCTCCCTGGAAATGGTCAAGACCAGGTTGGGTGAGGCTTTGAGCAACCTGGAAGGTGTCTCTGCACGTGGTAGGGGATTGCATTATATGATCTTTAAGGTCCTTTGCAACCCAAACTATTCTATGATTCTACTATTAAAACATTCACAAAGTAGGACCTGGTTTCAGTTCCTTTATCAGACAGAAGAGGTTGAAAGCCAGAACTTCCACTTAGTGGGAGAGCACACTAAAATACAGTTAATAAATACTTAAAATCAATCATGAGAAGACAAAATAGTGAGGAGTTGGGAGGGGAGTGTGTTTTGCTTTTTGAAAACATTCAAAATCTGTTTATCAGGAAGGCAAACTATTTAAAGGCTTTGCACACAAGTGATACATGTTCGGGGTTTTTTTTAGTCAAATGGGCAGTAAAACTACCTCAGAAACATTCAGAAGTGAATCATTATATTAGAAATTTCATGAATGCTGAAGCATGTCAGGTCACTAAGAGAACACTAATCAGGGCTGTGAGTATATTGCAAAACAGTAGGAGTGAAATTAGATTACATTCAGTTCATAGTGGTCATACCAAAAGCAACACTTGACACTTCATGCAATTACTCTTTTGTGTCACTTTTTGCAAATGTTTGTGATCTGATACAATATAATATATATTTGTGGGTACAGTAAGGGTTTTCCCAAAGGAGACCTTTCTTGATGTTATAGCAGTAATTTCCTAGGGTAAGTGTATCTTGAATACCTAACTTTAAATTTGATACAACAATCTTGTTGGAAGCTATTTTCCAACAGATCGTTCTGGATTGATTCTCTCTTGCAGTTGGTAATCATATGATACAGGTCATTCCCCCTGCCCTCATTCTTTCTTTATTTTATTGCAAATAAGAGTGCACATTCTTATAATAGTTACAGAGCTGCTATTTTCTTGGCTTCTTCTGTAAGCGCTTTTTGTTATTTTGCCTCACTATATCCACATATCCATCTCAAATAAAGAAGAAATATTTTTTCCGAACTGGAGGAGTAAATGATGACCTGCTGGAGGTAGAAAAAAAAAGTGAATGAATGTGCATGACAGATCAGAGATCATCTGTGCCCAAATTCATCCTGTTGAATTGTTAATTAGGCCGTTTACTGTGCTTAATTCTTAAAAATTATTTTGCTTTGCTCTCATCATTAGGTATGAAAAATCATGGTGGGAAAGAGTAGCTAGGAGTCACTGAACAAAGCAAATTCAGGAGTTAAGAATCAGAACATCAAGAAAAGGCTCAAAGGACAAGAGTTTTCCAGAACTGCCTTTTCCAGATGTATGTGCAGTGGTGTCTCTTGAGGCTTTATCTTGCAACAGAGCAGGACAAGGTTCAGGTACATGCAGTTGGCTGAAGTCAGATATTTCATGGATTTGTCAGATGTGAGCTTCCACTTGAGAGCTTCTACAGTGGGGAAAAATTGTCTCCTGGTACTAAGTCCTTCCCCTTCTCCACATTATCATTACTACATTGTGCTGGCAAAGGGAAGGACAGGTGAATGAGGTTTAGGATGCTCTTTAAGATGCTCCCTCTAAATCCCTAATAAAACCTTTGTCTTTTCTTCCATAAACCTCTTCCATCACCTACAACCCCAATAGTTCACTAAAAATCTTCATCCTTTAATGAGGATATGGACCCATCCTTCCAACACTGGGATCTGTAGCTACTCAGCTTTTCTCACCTCTGGCTAGACTGGATGAGTGGCTGGTCAGGCCACTGGGGTTGCTCATCTTCATTTACTCCATTGTTGATTCACAGTTGGAGTAAAGACACCGATGTTTCTGGTGGCTGATATCAACAGGTAATGGAAGAATGGATATTTTTGAACAATTTATGTTCACTGTGGATAAAAGTTAAAAGCCATGTTGTTACTGGCAATTCAGCCTTGGTCCTCTGAGGACAAAAGAGAAACTTGAACAAGTCTCCGAGGTGCCCTATGATATTCTCTCCTGGAAAGGATGTCAGTAATGAGTACATAACATTAAAAGTTCCTGAGGTGAGGCTATCCAGGCTAACACTGCGTCTCCTGAAAAAGGCAGGAGCAACAGCAAGAGATGCTGTTTAGAGAGCACACAAGTATCTTTATGTGGGTCTTTGCCTTTGTGCTACCCCACCATTCAGAAATCCTGAATTAAAAATGTTACAAAAGTGTATCCTGCCTTTTTAGTAATAGAGCTTTTACTAAGTATCTTTTATATTTGTTGATGAACCAATTCTTAATTTTATGTGATCTATTTTTGAACTTGATAGTACTTTGGACCTCCACAGCCTCATATAGCATCAAGTTTCAGGAGCTCACTTTCCTCTTGTACCAAAGACTTCTAAATTTTTCTTCTACTCCTTTCCATGATTGGCCTCCAGTTTCAACCTTCCAGGAACTGATACAGTCAACCTATGCATTCTTTATTAAGTCTTGGGAGTAATTTCATATCTGTCGTAATTAGCAGTCCTAAATCCTTTAAGAAAACAAAAAGGCAAAAATTAATCTATATATCCATGCAACTAGGCCAAGAAAGAAATAGCTGTTTTGTTTTGCTTTTTTTTTAAAAAAAAAATCCAACATACTGTATTTGAGGTAAAGGACTGTTAAATTAAGACTACTTCATACTCTATATGCACAAAAAGTGAGAGTTAGCATGGTGTGATAAATTTAAATGTGATGTTTCCTGAGTTTTTAGTGCTGCATTCTCTAGAAGAATTATATGTTTGTAAACGGGGGACTGGAGTAGGAGCATAAACAGAAGACTCCATCTTCAAAGCTCTGCTGTGATTTGGGAATTTGAAAATTGAGTATGCAAGTCATAGTGAATTCCAAAAGTGCGAGGTGATGTACTGCTCCTTCAGTTAAGGCTATTTTCGTACTAGGTTATTAATTTCATACATTTGCTATTTAAGTCAAAATAGGCCAGAGAATTAAGTTTATTGGTAGTTCAGAAAATGTTGAATTGAGCTTTTCTGAACTGCATCTTTTGGAAATCTAATCCTGATTTCAACCAGTTCTCAACTGTACAAATTTTATATTAAATTAATATATGGTCCAGTTAACTCAGATATATATATATGAATGTAATCAGCATGACAGCTGGATGAAAGAGGGATCTGTGTTGAAAGAAAAGTGATTCTTTTTTCCTGATGTACCTGTTTAAATTTAAAGGATTTTTTTTTCTTTAAAAGAACAACTTTATTTTTTCTTTTTATATTAAGCTGATTCCAACTTGCAACTACTTTTTCACCAACTTGTACACTAAGCTGATGTGGTTGAACACTATGTAACTCTGGATTTGTATTGAAAACAACAACTTAGGTGGTTTTATTTTGACTTTTGCATTTTAAATGTGCATTCAAGGTTTGTTTTTTTTTAATTTCATGTAATTGACTTTCTGAAAAAAATGCACTATGCAATGCAAAGCTTCCTGATCATGATCATGGTTTGAAGTTTAATTTTTAATACCAATGCTTTCACTTTTGAACTCTACTTTTTTTCCTTGGATTTATGACATGTAAAATGGTGAATAATATAGATTAATTTAAGGGAGATGACTGGAATTATTAAAACTTCTTTTTCTTTAGCTTGCTTAGGTTTTTTACGTTACTTGTGTTCTTTCTCTAGCTCTTGGACAATCATTAGCAATGTGTCATCTTCAGTTTGGATGTGCTATGGTTTGCTGCCTTGCAAAACTATCAAGTCTCACAAAATGAAAGTTTTTCTTCTTACATATTGGTTAAAAAATATGCTATAATTTCATTTTACTTTCACCAAAATGAAAGGCCTTTGTGGCCAGTTATATGCAAGCGAGAGGTCTGTCATTAAGATGGAATAATCCTGGAGAGGTAGGTTTGAAAACTGAGACTATAGTAGATTTCTAGTTAGGAACACCATCTAGGGTTTCTATAAGCTACATGTGGATATATAGATTTCTGTCTCTAGAAATGAAGCTGTCTTCTTTTATCATCAAAGATGTCTCTTTTTATTATAGCTTTCATGATACAGAATAATTTTTATTCCAAGCACAATTACAGGGCACTAGTGAATGGTGGATTTACTTTTTATATCTATACTTCTTTATTTAATTAGAAAAGTGTTAATGTTTCCTGGGTAGTGAATGTTTTGTTTGAGTGTGGAATGTGGAAATATATTCCCACAGTTGCAGTTACTTACAATAGCACATTTGGCTCCTTTTTTTTTTTTAAAAAAAATGACTTTCATAAATTTTTAATTCTAAAGGGTTCTGACTCTGTTGAAAATGGGCAAAGGAATGCAGAGCACTTACGCTATGTCAGTATGTGACTACTCAAACATTTGTCATTCTTCTTAAGAGTACTTGTTTTTATTGAGAATACTTTAGAAAAGGCTTCCAGCAGATATGTATACATTCATTTGTGTGACCACATGTATAAAGAGAGAGTGATCTCTTTAAAATCCTAGTGTTAGCAGTAGGATAATAAATTACCCATTTATTTTTACCGTCTGAAAAATAAACCCATCATTTTCTTATGTGTGCCCTAGGACTGTGCTGAGTTAAAGCAGTGTAATGTGAATCCCATCCAGTTTTCTATCAACAATTATGTATGTCTTTGTTACATTTCTGTCAGGTCTGAAATAAGTCTACCAGGTCTTTATATTAGTTCTTTAAAATTCAGGCCACTTTCATTCAGTGTCATGTATGACATCAGGAATTTAATTGAGACAAGTTAGAAATGTGTGTCAGTGGTAACAAAACCATTGTTCATCACCATCGGTGCTAATTAGTTTTAGTGATGGAAAAAGATTTCATTCAAAGCTGAACTGCAATTTTTCAAAAGCAATGGTGGACAAATAGCAATAAGCATCCAGCAAAGTGGGACTTTGTCAAAATGGCAATTTCTCCCAGTGCAAATGTGCAAAGAAGAGCAATGGTGTGTGGCTTTTACTTCAGTGAGGGCGAATAGCTGAGATTCAAACTATTTGAGCATCTTCAAGGGAAGAGCACACCTCTTCAGAAAAATACCCCATTGTTTGCTTTTGACAGAAGGAAAAATGCAACTTTCTCCTGATCTTAGCCACACTTTCACGTGACATCATCTCCAGTGACATAGATAAGTTCAGGAAAAGTGATCCACGGGTGGTTGCTGTTGTGTAGATCTGCAAAACTGCCTGGGAAATCATACTCTGAGGGTAGGTTGCTGTGGGTAGGGCAGACTATGAGTTAACATCAAATTATCTTGTGAATGGGGAAAACTATTGAGGGGGAAAACAAGACAGAAATTGTTAGGGATGAGTTCACAGAAGTATGTGTAGGTTCAGACGCAAGAATGATAAAGTGCACAAATAAAGATGGGGAACAGGAGCAGCTTCATAAAAAAGTGTACAAATGTTTTCCAGTACCCAAACAGAGCATTAGTCAGCAACATCACGCTATTGCAAGAAAGCAGTTGCCACCTTGGGATGTATAGATAGGAATATAACCTTTAAGGTACATGAAGTAATCCCATAAAGCTTCAGTGGGAGTACTGTGTCCAGTTTTGGGCAGTATTTTTTTAAGAGAAAAATGAACAGACTAAGAAAGACTCTAATGGGGAGCAGTGAAAATCATTAGCAAGCTAGGCAATACAACCTGTGAGAAATCTATTCTACCTAGAGGATGGAAGCTTGGCAATGATTGTGAGGTTTTTAGAATAAACACAAAACATGTGTAAGGAGAAAGGAACCGATATGCACTCCATTTCCTTGACAAACAGGTTTTGAAATGTGGCATACCCTATAGCAAGACAGATTTAGTATAAATCTCATGAGAAACTTTCTGATCACAGGAAATGCTCTAGAACAGACAGTTTTGAAGATCTTTTGAGAGAAGGCTGAGAGAGGCTACATATCAGAAATGCCATTTGTATAAAGCCTTCTGCGTTAGGAAAAGGAATTGATTAGATATATTCCTGAGGTCCTGACTGGGTCCAGGATGAAGTTAATTTGGATCGTGACAGGGTTTTGCATAGATTTTTGAAATATAAAGTGTTGTTTTTGTCTTTGCTTTTTCTCAGATACCTTACATTCTGTTTAGAAATTATCAATCATCTATCCATTAATGTTTTGACATTTACTTCTATGCATTTTTGCATAATATACCACTTTATCAAAAAATGGAGTCTGTTAAACACGGCATTTGAACTGCCCTTGCCAGTTTTGTTTAAGGCCTCACTGTTTTTACTGCTCTGAGCACTAGGAGTAAAGGAGAAGTCTAGGATTTGAGAGAGTTTGTTTTCCTTGTATGATTAGTAAATCTTATTCTTTCCTGGGGGGACAGAGCCAAAGGTAACTGTAGATGCTCACAGCTTTATTGAAGACATAGTTACTTTTAGTAAAGTAATAGTTTTAATAAATAGTTTAATAGTAAATAAATTTAGTAAATACTTTTAGTAAAGGTATATTTCACTAATCCTTTATTGCCAGTGCTAGACTAGATTGTGTTTTATTCCAGCAACTTGGACTCCTGTGGTGGGACACCCACCCGCTCACCCGCAGGAACACATCAGTGTTCCCCTAACACAACAGCAGCAGACAGACTGCCCATCAATACCTGCTTTAAAGTAAAAAGGAAAAAAAAATAGCCTTCTATTTTCTCCACTCTCCCATTCTAGACTCCAGTCCATCCCTGAACAGCTCCTCCTTTTTTTTGTGTTTAACTGTCACCTAACTTTATATTCTTGAGGGTTTTTTTATTAAATTTTTACACTTTTTCATTGCATCCTAGGACATTTGGTAAATTCTTAGCTGGTGCTCTCCGTCAAAGACTTAGCAAGTGCCACTATCACCTTCCTAGAAACTTGTAGCATTACACTCCAGGGAGGTGGTCCAAAAAGACCAAAAAAAAAAGGTGTCTAATGGAGGAATATAAATAGAATACCTATGCTGTATGGTATACTTTCAGCACTGTCTTTTATTCTTTTTCATTGTGTGTGGTGCATTCTCTGCAGTGGCAGCGATGGCTATTTTAGTTTCAGACTGTTGTAACTGAAATCCCGAAAGACTTGCCACTTGCTATTTTTCTACCACGTTCTTCTATTGTGAAATACTTCTTTATCAGAAGCAATCCCATTGCTACCTGTTGTGCCCTGCGTGATATATATTACTTCTTCCCAATGGTAGCCAATGTTCATGGGAATACAGGCATGTATTCCTTGAGAAGATGAGAACCATGAGATGCAAGCCATGTCCCTTCAAAGTTGAAGAGCATTTCATGGGTGAGAAATGGTGTTTCAGTGGATATCACTGGTCCGCTGTGGGCCTGGGCTGGCTGGTTGTGCATCCAGAACATCAGTGAACACACAAGGGTTGTGGGATACCCGAGAGCCACCACAACTCCGGTACAGGAGGGCTGGTTCAACTGCTCAACACCCAGTGTGGCTCAAGGGTCAGAGGCGGGTTGCCACTGCAGTGAATAACAGTGCTGTGCTGTGCGTTTAGACAAGGACTTGACAGGGCAAATCAAAGGAGGTACTGACTGCCTGTTTGAACAGCAGGTAACAGATATCTGGTGTGTTTGATATTTGCATAGATGCAGTAGTTGAGATTTTGGATGTTTCATGGCAGCTAAAACCAAGCAAAAGGAAACTTCTTAAGTAACACTGAAGCAAGCTCACACTGCAGCTGAAAAAACTTTGGTAGAAGCCAGCAGCAGCCTGCTTTTTCACCAATAGGTGTGTACTGATTTAAATCTCTAGCTTGCTGCTAGTCTTTCAGGTTTGTTGTGTTTTCAGGCTTCATTACACCACCTGATGTAATGGATACCGCAT
Source organism: Trogon surrucura (assembly GCA_020746105.1). NCBI lineage: Eukaryota > Metazoa > Chordata > Aves > Trogoniformes > Trogonidae > Trogon > Trogon surrucura. The sequence goes on along the minus strand of CM036617.1, from coordinate 142,914,866 downwards.
GACAAATTGTTGGCTACCTGCAGAACAGCTGAAAAACTTTCAACCAGCTTTCTACCATGATGAATCTGTTTGTACAGCATTGTTTCCTCCTGAAATATGCACAAAAATATCCACAAAGAAAATATTAACACCAGAAGATTTCCTGCCCCTTGTGGCTAAGCAGGGGCAAAACAGAACAGTTCAAGGTCAGACAAATAAGTATCTTGAAGTGCGTGGGAACACTCGCTTCATTACCTACACCATTTCCATATCTATATATACCTATGTTGTATGTATTATTTTTCCTTTGGTTTAGGAAGTAATTTTTTTTTCCTCTCTTGGAGGCCAAAACATGTACTCTATACAGTCTCATTTTCTTGTGGGTGAGAATGTTATTGTCAGCTCTTTTAGCCTTCCTTTTCCCCACTTACTTCAGTAGATAGGTGTCAGATGTTTTTTCACTGGTGTCCACGCTCCTGTCAATGTTATAAGTTAATAACATGTGTCTTAGTAGAGAAATCCTTAGATTCATTAGTTTTTCATGTACTAGCCCGTTCATATAGTAAGATGATTTCTATGGCACATGTTAATTATAAGTTCTTTTGGGTGGGTTTTTTTTTGTTTTCTTTTGTGTGTTTTTTTTTTAAAGGAACAAGATTAAAAGAAAAGCTGAGACTTTTTTAAAAGAAACTGATGCGTTTAGCTGACCAATATTCTTTATATTATTGATGCTCTGTGGGTCATTTTTGGTTCATTTTGGCTTAAAAAGTGGAATTAGCATAGTTAGCTTCATATTTATTTGTTGTCTTTTGCTTGTGGAAAATCATGACTTAGTGAGGAAGTATTGTTTCAGCTGCCAGGACATGAAGTAGACTTTAGAAATAAAATCTCTCAATCTACAATTTTGGAAGCTTTTTTGGATTTTCCACTAGAACACTTCTGCCCATATTTCAGCGTATGATCCTTTAGTGTTTTGCAGAACTACAGGTAGTTTCTTCTGAGTTTTTTTTATATGTAAAAGGTTACTTCACTGAATTGTTAACCAGCAGTCTTCTGTGACTAACAATTAAGTTAGTCATCTTTTCTCACAATTAAGTCAGTTTTTATTTCACTGCAATTATTTGACTTTCTGTGCAGAATCAATAACCTTAATTTGGCCTCCTTTGGGGAGACAGATGATAAATCTATTTTGTCTTCTAAACATACAGTTAACGTGCTTCAAGTCTCCCTTTCTGACAATCAGTCAGTCATTCTCCAGAGCTCCAGATAACGAGTTACTCCAAATTACTGTATCCAACCAGAGTTGTCTAACATGAAATGCAAATTATTTTTTTCTTGTCTAAAAAAAAAAAAAAAGCCCAAATCATAGTAAGCAGTCATTTCGTATCTTTATATAAAGGAAACACATTTCATCCCCTGTTCTGTGTTGGCTGCATACCCATACATAGGTGACTGGTGAATCCTTTCATTGACCATCAACTCTGATGCCACATGTAGTCATGGAGCAGAGGAGAGATGGTGAGCTGGGAATGCAGTGGCAATGCATGCTGTTATGGAGTCCTCAGCTAAAAGAAGTTGCTGAAACAAGCTCAATTGCCTGTAGCTTGCAATCTGAAAAAAATGTCTTTGAAACTTTGGAGTCTGTTCTCTGATTTGTAGGGTTACTAGCACAGAGTATGACCTGGTCTGCTATTTTTATATAATGTCTCATAACATGTCTGTTATTCTCCTGATTTTCTGCTTATTTTGGTTCATCTGTGGCACTACCTCAAGATTGCTTGTTTGGACAAAAAAAAAAAAAGACTTCTAGAATCTGCTTGTTGAGTTCTAAGATGAAAGATTTTAGTGGTATATTTAAACTCATGTTACTCCTCATATATCATTACTATTTTAAAGTCATACATTATTCTGGGCAAGTTGTTCAATATATATTTCTATTTTCTTCCTGTCTAGTTTCGTAACTTCTAATAAATAGGGGAAAGATTTATTTTGCACAGTCTGAATCTCTATATTAGACAGCCATCATGAATGAAATACATTTTATTTTAAACTGTACTTAAAGATATGGCAGATTTTTAGGAGTGTCTTTGGCCATTGTGAATTGTCATCATGTGTTGTGGACAGTAGTGTTACAAAACCTCCATCATCCAGCTATGGGTAATTTTTCACTTGCCACTTCCTGAATTATGTTACAGTGTGGTGATTTTTCTCCCTAAAACACTTCATTGGTGTTGTTCCTTAAGACCTATCTCTCATTCCAGACTTCTTATTTTGGGATTAGTTCTCTCTTAATCCTGAATGCTTCCAGCACATTGGTCTGTCAGCCTGGAAGACTTTGAACTTGTCACTGAAGCCAAGGCTGTCTTAGCATGACAGTGTTTCTCCTTTCTAGGTAACATCCTTTCACTCCAAAAAGTAACACCCTAGATTTATCTGTGCTTTCTAAGCATTTCCTTAATTTTCTTCAATACCTCCACATTTCGGTGGATACCTCTGGTGATATCTAACTGGATATTAATTTCTTGCTTCTTCCACCTCCTGAGGCCACCAAATGCTATATTAAGATGTCCTGAGAAAAGCAGGATACTGTTCATTTTCAGCTGCAGATTTTTTCCCTGTACACTTGAGTAAAGAGTGTGTATTCTGCAACATCAGTTTAATGGTGAACAATGTGCAATATAATCCTAAACTACAACTCGTGGTGAAATGACCTGAATTCCATTTGCTCAGTCAAAAAGGCCTCTCCTTCACTGTAAATGCTGGATACAGATATATCGTGAAGATCTACCTCTGACCTCAACTTTCAAAAGTGTAGACGCTTTATTTAATGATCTAGTTTTGTCTTCTTGCTAGAGAACCACAAGGCGTATTTGGCACATTGAATGTGGATGTCTAATTCTCACAGTTTAAAAGTCCATTAATATAATACCATAGAGAAATGTCAAGCTGACAAAATGGCACTGTATATCAGAAGGTAGATGGAAGTCTTGGACCACTTGGGATAAAGGTATATTGTTTGGAACATAATCAGCAACTGCATTTTTCTCTATATCCCAGCTCTCCTGGTGGAATGTCAGTCTTGGTAGCAGTATGTTGAATCTGATGGTCCTGGTATATCAGCTTGTGCAGATCTACGAAAAACTTGGTTTAAATTTTCATATATCCAACTGATACTTTTGGTCAGGGTTATCTTTGACTTGAAACTTTTGCTTTATCTAGTAGACAGATGAATAAAGAGCAAGGAACAGAAGAAGGAAAACATTTTCAGTTTCTGGATTATATACTGTAAAAACCAAAAGAAACCAAAAAAGTTTCCCACTCTTCAGGTTTTAGCACTGGCCAAAATGGCCTTTTGGCAAAAAAAGGCAGGAAAAATAATCATCTGGCACTTTTGATTTTGGAGTAAATCCTGCACATCAGGGCTTTGGGGTGTAGCTGTCTCTGAGGTCACTTTTACTTTAGAACATGGTCTCATCAAGCCTTAGAAATAATGGAGCCCAGATCAGTTTTGGAAAAACCATACTTTTTAAAAATGAGGAAGGTGACATATTTTGTGATGATTCTTCAGTGTCAAAAGGTCCATATTCCTCTGCTTTCATAGCACACTGAATGATTGTAGCGGAAACAGGGTCCTGTCAAGGATCTTGTAAAGAAATCCCTGCTTAAGCTTCCAAAAAGTGTAACGTGGGTCTATTAATTTGCATGTGCTGCACTATACATTAGAGAGACACCTGTATCTTGAAATTCGGTGCAACCATCATGGAGTAGCTTAGAGCTTATCAGGTGGTGGTAAAAACAGCACTCTGTAAAACTTAACTGGTCATGCCCAGAAGTTGATTTAGTGCACAGTTATACATGAGCCCCTCTAGAGGGAAGAGGAATTGCATAGGGATTATTTGGTTTGGGGTTGTGTTTTTCTGTAAAGAAGAAAAAGAGGATGGCAAAATCTTCAGCAAATCACAACAGTTTTACTTAAATGTGTGCAAGAACTCCTTTCTCTAGAGCTCTGCTTTTAACTAGCCACTAGAGTTTGCTGTAGCAGTGGCACAAACCTCTCAAATCTGTTATGAATAGAGAGTGCTGTGTACCATCACTGCCTGCCTCTGAATGAGAAACAGAGTTTGGGGTAGAATGTGTATCGGTCAAATGGCATCGATTCATGCCAAGTTTCAGTCCAGTGAGAATGTTTATGGCCTCTGAAAATTCTGTTGTAACATAAAGGCTGCCAGATTCTGAAGTTCAGCAGTGTTATTGGGCTCCTAGTATAATACAAATGTTTTCTTTCCTCATATGATTTATGAACCTGTCTCTGTATCTTTTATTTTTCTGGGATCTTGTGTAGTGAAGCAGTCTTAGACATGCCAAACCTCTTACTGACAGCTATCTCACTGGTACTAGAAGGGAGATTTGTTGGTCGGAGTACCTAGCTGACCAAAGAAAATAGCTTACAGTTGGCATTGACAAAGAAAAGTGCAGTAAAAACATCATGAGTCCAAATATGCAAATCACAAACAGATGTGGGATACATAAATGGTGAAACAGTTTGGTCCAGCACTTTTTCCAAGCAGATAAAAGAAATTATATAAGATAGAGTTGTTAATTTAATTTTCATGCTCTGTAAAAATAAGCAGATTTTGGAAAACCAATATATTCTTTTTTTTCAAAGTGGAATCATTGACAAAATGAAGTGCTTATTACTAAAGAAATGTGTGCCAGGATTCCTTAAACAGTGCCATTAGTGTAAGGTAGGGATGATTTTCCTGCTGATACTACCAAGACATAAATATATTGAAGACATTAGGTGAGTTAGGAATTTGTAATACAATAACTTAATGTGTGTGCCAGGATACTGGAAGTAGTCTGCTGTTTGTGTTCTTAACGTATAAACTGTGAAATGCAGTTTTGCTTTAACACATACAGTCCTGAGGAAAGACTGTTTTTTAAAAACACATGCTATATATTCAGGATACTTTTCATTGCTTGTTAATACAGAGTAATTTCCCACTGTGGTTGATGGATATATTAATTTTCTGCCCAACTGGTCATTTTCAGCTTCTACACTTGAAGAAAGCTCTTCTAGATGTTGTACAACTTCTCCCATATTTTCATGCCAGCTTAAACCGAGCTTGACCTGGCACTGTTTCAGGATGCACATTTTTATTCTCTGAGTTCTTGCTGCTGGAGCTGTTCAAGACTGAGGTTGCCAGTTTAGTGTCTGTTCACTAATCACTTTGAGCCAAGTCTGACCGATCCGGGTCAGAAATAAAATCTGGGTCTTTACCCTCAGAAATAAAAATAAATTTCTTAAGGAGTAAGACCTGTATCAGATCTGTAATGTTGTCATCAGTGTCTTTGGAAGCCTGTAAAAAGGTATCCACCATCCATAGATCTGAACATAGGGCAGTTTGCAAAACCATGTGTCATGCTTTTATACATCACAATATGCATAAAGTATTAAACCACTGAGTATCAGATGTGTGGGCAGAATGGAATATAGTTGTCACTTTAAACAAGGCAGAAATGCAGCTTCCATTCTTCATGAGGTGCGTAACAGATCGGAAGGCATCTGTTTGGATGGAAGGAATCATTCTGGAAAGTTGCTTCACATTTAAAACTTTAATTTAATTTAGATATTATGTTAACATCAAAAATTACAGGTTTGTTCTGTATCTAATTATGTGCCTCTTAGCTTATGGTATATTTAAGTGACATTGTAACAGACTCTTCCATTCTATTTCAGTCCTTGCATGTTATTTAGAAAGAAGCTGATTGTAACATGATACTGACATAAAACCTTAGTTTCAGGCTTTTAGTTGTGAATTTTTCACAGATGTTCTTGGTTACCTACTTAGGTGAGAGGAAGGCAGCAATTTGTAGCACATCTGAGTGGAATGGAGAAATATGACTGTGTAACACGATCCACTTATCCCTGACCAGCTTGACAGTCCTTTTCTGTCGTTCTGCAAGGACTGTTCCAGTGAAGAGTGACTGCTTTCTGGTGTTTTTTCAAGCTTCTGGTTCCCCTGCACCTTGTCTGGTTTTCTGCTGTTTGTGCAGAGGTTGGTGTGGGAAAGCACAGAGCAATTTCAAGTCCAAGACTTTGGGAAAGCATAAGCACTGCAAACCAAACTGCAGGGGTGTGGATCTAGTCTTCAGAAGACCAACCCCGAGATCAATAAGCAGAAGTCTTGTCCTTCTAAATCATCCATTCCTGAATCAAGCCCTCAGAGCTTTCTCTTAGTGACAGACTTCTACAACCTAAGTCAGTGACTGGTGGTGGACTTCTCTGATGACTCCTTTTAAAATTTTGTTTTCACGGCCATTGAGAAAACCCAGGTCCACTGTCAGTGCTGAACCTGACACCAGTGCCAGTAGCTTTCTCAACTTTTGAGCTCCTCACTGCTACTTAAGACTTCAGACTGATCTCGTGGCTGGTTTGGATACTTCACTGGCTTTAGATGTTGATTCTCTGAGGTCTGTTTACCGATCATTACCTGTGGTTTTGCCCAGTATGCTGACACAGCATTAAGAGGCAGTTTGTTTATATGTACACATAAACAAGGAACGTTTCTTTCTTTTTTCTTGGCTCAACTCATTGTCGTGATTGAAAAAAGCAGTCAACAAATAAGAATGTTAATACTTCTCAACAGAGAAAAATATTCATTAAACAAGTTGTTTTAAATAAACCTGATTTAAAACATAAGGAAATAATACAGCATCCTGCATACCACTAGCAATTAATATATATATCTAAATCACTCCTGCTTATTTACATTGTATCTGCGCTTTCTGCACACTATTTCAAAAAATATTTTGTTTATATATCGTAAATAAAATTTAAATATATTTTTAAATGGTATGTGTGTGATACTGTGGCTTACTATCATGCTTGCCAGGCTGTTTTGCTTTTAAAGTAGAGTAGATCTATGCCACTACAATACTAATGTGCATTTTAAATATTGTAGTTCTATGAAATTATGCACCTAAGGAGTGGAACAAACAGTTGGAATTTAGTAAAGGTAGGAGTAAAACTGAACTCTACTCATTCCCATCTCTCTATCTTTAACCATGAAAACGATATTCTCCCCAAAATGGAATAATAGTGAGATAGAGGCAAAAAAACTATGATATTCTGATGGATTTCCCATGACTTTTTTTGAAAGTTGGGTGCTTATTTCTGTAAATTCCTTTTAAACAAGGATTAAAAAGATAAAAATTAAGTAGATCTAATTTATAGCACATTCAAAAGAACCTGTGAATTGCAAACACTTCTTTCCACTTCTTTCATGAAATCAAATTGCTACTTTTGAGCCTGGAAACTTTGACTGTGTTTTATTTGTATTGTTGACAGCTTTTGCAAAAATAGATCTGCATTCCTCTTTATTCAGTATTTCCTAGGCATGTGGAGGAGTAGGCCTGCAGCAGAAGTATTGTGGAAGAAAATTAGTGGTGAAAGTTTTGAATATTTGGGAGAGGGTTAAGGGGCTGCAAAAGTGTGGGAGATCCCAGTCTGGTAGCGCTCGTTTTATTCGGCACAGTGTGGGAAAGTATGAAAAATAAGAAGAAAAGAAAAACTCTAAATACACATTCTGCAATGAACTTGGTGTAAATTTTCAAAATAAAGTCTAGTTTTTCCACTCTGAACCTCGTAAAAGGGATATAGATAACTTATCAATGAATTCTGCTGATAACCCGTTTATTCCTTCCAGAGCTTCTATGTTTTGATATTGAGTAGTTCTTCCAGAGTCCTTCAGTATATTTCAAGACAATCTGCCATGATTTTTTTCAGGTTTAATACTTGCTTTTTTATTGTTGTATCTTAATTATACTAAATTTGCTCAGAGTTGCATTTCAGTTTTTTATTTTGTTTTGTTTTTAAAAAATTATTTGAAATAAGCTTTTGAGGTATACTGATAACATGATTCATAAGTTATACTCTCATCAGAGTCAGAAATTATTGAAAAGATGCAAGTCAATTCATCTCAGCAACAAATTATTATAGCTTGCAGTAAGCACAGTGGGCTGCAAAAAAACCCAGTACATGTGCTGAATGGGAGAGATAAAGTGTAATACCTTTTTCAGGAGGAAACATAATTCCACAGACTGGATTTTTTGGATTCATTGATCTTAAATGAATGTTCTTGATTGCTGCCCCTAGCAATTATTGTGAATATGCTTCTGATACTGAGCATTCCGCTATGTTAAATCTGAGTAACAGTACAAGCAGTTTTGCATTCAACTCGTGGCTTATTCAAATTGTCTTGTCCTGTGCTAGGACTCTGGTACAGAGTTGTGTGGGCCAGTTTCTCTTTGAGTATGGTCAGTGTCACTCCTCACAAGATCGAAGATCTTTCTTAGGAGCTTGAACTCTCAGACTTCTGTCATGTAGTGTGCAAGTCTCAAAGGCCAAGTGTAACAAATGACACGTGGCAGGTGATGAACAGGACTTTCCTTGCTAGGCCTCAGTACCTATTTGAATATCTCAGGGTCGTATTTTCTGTCCATGGTGCGGTAACGCAGCTTCTCTGGCTTTTTATAATTCTCTGGGGCAGAGTTAGCTGGTTGATAGATCACAGAAGAGTTTACAACATGATTTCACAGAAAAGACCAGTGAAAAGTAACTGGGGCACTGAGCAAGTGTCACAGTTGGAGCTCAAGACTGCAGACCTTCAGTCTCGGCTGATGAAATATGGTTATGTCTTCCTGTTTGTTCTAACTTACCTTCTTCAGGGAGAACAGAAATCCGGGACCAAACAGTAGTGCAGCTGCTACTCCCACTAGAGTGAGAAATGTCTGGCTCTTCATCACTGTATTGCAACTTTGGTTAAGCTTCTGAAGTCTGGCAAAGAGGACACTAGAGACGTTCTCCAAGTTTGGCTGAGAGAATCTCTCCATTCATTTTAATGACACATTTCTAAGGTGTGCCAGGGAGTAATATTTTTGTTTCATCTATATGACTCAATTTTGACACATTTCTAGAAGTGAAGAAAAAAAAAGAAAGAAAAAAACTGAATAGAAATTAATTCATTTTCAGATTAGGCAGATACAGGAGGAAGGAGGTGCTAAACTATGCAGAGTTCCTCTTTTTCTAAGAAATGTCTAGTGAATGGCAAAATTAGCTCATGCCGTGCACACTACATAAAACAGTATTGAGTGGTTCTGATGTATTCCTGACTTTCCTTACTAATCTGATGCATCAAAAACACGTGCATCAATGATGTAAATAGCTATGCATTTATTGTGTATGTGTATTGTACTTGTGCTTTCTAGTGATTTCTTTAGGGCAGTGCCCATTTTTTCATGTTTTCTTTTATCCATAACATCTACATTAAAGCTGGACAAAATGTAGACTAAAATCATTGGTTGAAAATAGAAAGTCGCATTTGAGTTCAGTTATGCAAATACCTTATGCATTGCATAAGGAACGTAGAAGAGAATCTCTGAACATACCACTGTAGCATGTAAAATGTCCACAATAAAAGTAATAACCTGTTTATTAGCTTCTACTGTGCATGAAACTTTCTTTCTTGCCAATTCTTTTTCCTCTGTCTAATTGTATCAGCAAAGTACAGAATGTTGAAGGGACCAGAGTACGCCCTGGATGCAATCTGTGGCATCCCTAACAGTTTTCATCATTGCTTTGTTCTGTGTATGAGCCTTGATGTAAAGTGCAGCACCACTGGCATAAATTGCCAGCAGAAGATAGGGAAGACAATTAATATCTGTGAACACTCGTATAGGCCTTCTCTCATTGTCTCTTTTACTTATGTGAATAGAGGTATCAGTGCGGTGTCTGTAGTGCATCATTCATCCTACATGGATTACGTAGCTATTACCCTGAATATACAATATGCTCAGTTCCTGTTTGCTTGGAATAAAGATAGCAAAAACAGCAGCCAAACTTCCCAGGGACAATTCTGCTGTCACTGCTCCAGCTAAAACAGCAGTGGCTCAGCACTTTTTTTCTCCTCATCAGCGGCCTCTCTGTTTCCCATGCATGCCCTGTCTTCATTTCTAGTGTGAGACTTCGTCTGCATCCACATGGCAGAATTTAAGTAGCAAAAATTCCCACTGTTGCTTCTGCTGCTTCAGCAAAAGGGATCCTTTTTTGGATACAGCATTTCTGCTGCTTTTTGTCGTGCTGCTTTGCCCACCACAAACGTAAACACTTCAAAGTCCTTTTACACTGGGACAAACACTTAGAGATCATAGCTTCAAGTCAACTTCACTGTCTTCTTTCATATGCTATTTATTTTGTCCTCTCATCTACGTACCTGCATGGTTATGTTGCACAGACAGTAGGAATAATTTCATGGGTTTTTGCCTCCTGATTGTGTTTCTTCTTGTTCTTTTTCTTTTTAAGATACAAAGAAACAGTCAAATGTGCTGCATTAGTTTTGCAAACTTCTTTGTCGTATCTTACCCCATGGAATTCAGTGAATCAAGTAATTCGATTCAGCAGGCAAGCTTTCTATGGGATCTGATAAATCCTTGTAACTTATATATTCCAGCAAGAAGTTTTCCTCTAAAAATATTATATCTGTAAGAAAAATGCTGTTATTATTTGATTTTGATGCACTATAAAAATACGGAAGTCTGCCTACTAGACAAGAGCTCATTGTACTGAAACTGCACGGGTATGAAAAATTCTCTTTTGTTCTGAACCTAAACCCAACAAGAATGATGTATCAGTGACACATATATTGAATACTGATTGGATTGTTCACAACAAGGTTGTATATACAGAGTAATCTTCCAGTGATCCAGAGTGCACAGAGAAGCTTAGCCATGCAAAGAGGGCAGAGACCAGAGAAAGGGTTCTGACATACAAACACTGTGACTGGTGAGACAGTTCTAGAAGTCTTATATTTATACTTTGGTTAACTAAAATTTTCTGGTCATCCAGACATTGGTTCCCAGTGTCTTTTAATATATATTCAGATTAACATCTTGCAGTACCTAGAAGTATGCTAGTGACTGAACAGTCCAAATAAATACCTCAAAGTTGCTGCTATAAAATGCTCATTATCTAAGCCCCTGATCTTGCAGTTACCCAACCACATATACAGATTTGCTTCTGTGAGTGGCTTCACAGCTAGATAAAATTATATACTAATTAAATGTTTAAAAATTCAGAACCTTAGATGAACATGGTATGACTTAGAAGGTAGAGGGAAAAAAATTACTGCAATGATACAGCAGTTATGCATCAGTTTGTTAATGTTATTATAAATAAGATATGCAATTGAGATACATGGATACCTGAGCATTTTTCTCTCTTTATAGTTTAAGCTTTTACTCATAGTTTAGAAGAGGCTTTAGTTTGATACGAGCCAGCCAGTCAAGTCAATACAGGCAAATGGTCCCTTAGAAATGTATGTAGATACAGATCAGCAACAATGGTAGTGTCTCTAGGCTGATGGAAAACCTCTAAAGGTAATTGTTATGATGGAAAGAAGAATGTGGGGCACGGAAGACAGTAACTGAGTCTTTATTAATAGAGACACTGCCCGCAAAGTGGTTACTTTCCATGTAGTTGTGTGTAAACTCTGGCTTAAGAGGGAGTAGGTTATCTGCTTTACAAATAGATCATATATGAAGAGTTCAGTTGTTTGTTCTTCTATTCACTTTCACTCATATCAGGCCAGATGCAGCACCTTATTGTGCCACTTCAGTGAAATCAGATGCTTTACACACACAAAAGGAAATGGAGAAATGCAGTGGTGATTGAATTCTAACCATTCATTCTGACATAGCAATCTTGAGTCCGTAAAGTTTTGTAGCTTCCTCGTAATAGGGGCAACAGAGAAAAGGGTATAGGATTCAGTCCTCTAGTTTGTTCCTTTAAACACTAACCCATGTATTTTTTTTCCTTTCTCTGCTTATGCTCTGCAAATCAAATGCAAGTAGAATAATATAACAGACTATTAAATCCTGATGATACAAGCAGCTGGAGAACATGGTAGCTGCAGTGTGAGATAAACAGGTGAATCAATTTTACTCCTGGTGCAAGTGAATGGTCAAAGAGGAAGGAAAGTAATTTAATACAACAGCAGCAAAGTCAGTCATTCAGGTTCAATAGATTACTTTTATCAGGGCCACATTCACAGGGATACCATATGGTGAGTTGCTGTAAAGAATGACCCCACCCAGCTCTGCATATGGTACCACCATCTATAATAGATGCTGCATTATTAAAAAGCTAACATTACAGCATCCTTTGAGAGACACCAAAAGCCAGGATAAGATTACAGAAATGGCAATATTCAGCTTTCAGCTGTTATTTTTGTAAGTGTTTATATAGTCTTATTTCTGTAATAACATAAAAACATTGAACTTGTGTCACTATACATAAAGATTTTTGTGCCAGTTTAGTAATACTGGCAGCACCACAAATATTAACAGGTGTCATTTGTCATTTTGAATGCCTTTATCAGAAAAAAAAGCTTTCCTTTCTTTCTTTGTTCTCTTCTTTGTGAATGAAGATTGTTTGATTTCAGCACATGCTGGCTGAGATAATAACTAGCTTACGGTGATAAGAGGAGGCATGTGAATGATAGTCTTTGTTAATTTAAAGAAATAACCTAGCTCACTGAAACTCTTGGGCCAGTTTTTTGTGTTTTGGTTTGTGTTTGTTTTTTTAATGTGCAAATGTGCAGTAGTACTCAGCCTTGAAAAAAAAAAAAGAGAAACTGTCTGTGTTGATTAAAAATGCTGACTGCCACAAAATGGTCATGGTCAGTCTGACATCCTGGTATCAGGTTGCAGTGTTTGCATTTGCATTGTGGTGTTGTCCTGAGTAGATACAATATGCTGACATTGTCATTTAAAACACAGCATGATGAGTCCAAATGGCTGCCTCTCCAAGAAAAGGAGAATCAGCCTGAGCTCTCAGCTACATATAGATTTTGATCTCTGGACTTTGACTCAGCTTCATCCTGCTTTCTCATTTACTCACTCTTTCTCAACTTCTGCCTCCTAAGAACAAGAGGAGGAAATCTGTGCTTTCAAGAGAGAAGCAAGTTTTTTTCTCTCTTCTTCTGCATTATTCCTTGTGTCCCTCTTATGCCTTTCCAGGAAAACAAATGCACTTCTGAAACAGTGTTCTCAACCACCAGATTTCCACAATGAGTAGTAATGAGTAGTGTTTTTTCAACATCTTTTAGTTTACAGATCCTAAATATTTTTCAGTGGGCATGCAAACTTCTTTAGAAATAGCACAAATATGCACAGCATATATGAATTTACTTTCCTATATGATATTTCCTAGCTTCTTTTAAATAATCTACAGACTCCAGGTTTCTGCAGGCAACAGCTGGAAAACCAAGGAGCCATTATAATCATAGAATCATAGAATGTTAGGGATTGGAAGGGACCTCGAAAGATCATCAAGTCCAATCCCCCTGCCAGAGCAGGAATGCCTAGATTATGCTACACAGGAACGTGTCCAGGCAGGTCTTGAATGTCTCCAGAGAAGGAGACTCCACATAATACCTCTGTGTTCCATCTTGGACTAGAATGGCTGTAGATTTGTGTTTGGTTTGAATGAACCAAAGTCACCTTTCTCTTAAAACAGTGATTTCTTAGAAATGGTTGTTAAAATCATATTATAACTGGTAATCATTAATTAAATTCTGGCTATATTTAAGTAATTTCACATCTTCCTTGGTACCTGAAAGCACATTTTTTTCATTGTGTTGAGGGTAGAGACTGAAACCAGTTGGTGTTAAGGCAGAAAAGTGGAAGTAACGATCTAACAAGGGAGGCATCTTAAGAAAATCAGAATACTGCTTAAAGACTAAAATATCTCCATTTGTGTATCTTGAAATGTGAAAAAAGACCAGTTTTATAAGTTGGTGTAGAAGAGTACCTGTGTTCTCAAAGGATGCAGTTGATACTGAGCTGAACAATTTTGAATGAAATGTAGTTTTGAAAGGTAGGATATAAACAAATCTAAGTAATCTCTTAGACTTTTATTTAAAATAAAAACCCAAATAGCTCACTTATTGCCTACCCTTTAAAGAGCTTTTTGATGTTATCTCTATTTTTGTGATATTTTTGGCACACACAAGATAGTATTTGTATAAACATTTAAACAAATAATCTTTTCTTATTTTTTTACTTAGATGAGCGTGGTTTGTTATTTTAGGGAGAGTACCATATTTCTCGTGTATGGATGGGAAAGGCTGGCTTTTCTCATTTGATGAGCAAGCCCAGGTCCATACATTTTCAACAGTAGAAAACAGGAAAACTTGAGTACCCAGAAGCCTTCCCTGTTGTGTGTTTGTGCAAGGTATGTGTGTCTATACCCAGCTGTGACTCAAGATCCTAGTTAAAAGTGTCTGTGAAAACGTGTCCCTTAATAGTCCCAGCTTATTCTTACCTTGAGCATCATACGCCATACATCTGCTGCCCTTCTTCTTCCACAGGTTCCCACAGATTCACAGAATTCTGTTCCATTCAATCTCCCACATCGACTGCAGCTACTAAGTACTTCTGCATCTTCCTTGTCAGTACCCTATTCTGATATTTCCCCAACACCACACATCTGCCAGCTACTGATACTTACACCTTCCCATTCATCACTACAGTCATCCTCCCCTACACCTTTTGGCTGTCTTTTTCTAGAAGAAACTAGGGTTTAAGCATCCACTTCTGGTGCTGACTCAAAGACTTTGGGCAGGAGGCCTGTCCCCTTGGATACTTCTCAGATGACACCTTCTTCCTTCCCCCTAGCCCCATCTGAGTGAATCTCTGCTGAACTCACTCAAGTTTATCAAAGTTTTCCTTTGGGGGGGGCCCAAAGAGTGGATGCAGTACACACTCCAGAATTGTAGAATCGTAAAATGGTTTGGGTCAGAAGAGGTCTTAAAGATCATCTAGTTCCAAGCCCCCTTCAATGGGCAGGGACACCTTACCTTGTGGGTATCATTCACACCTGTGATTTCAAATCCTATCTAACATCATCCCCTTCCATGAGTCTCCTGTTGCAGTTTCCCTCACATCTTCACAGGTAACTTTCAGAAGTATTCAAAGTCAGTTGAAGCCAAAGCATTTTTTGCCGTTAAGTTTAGCAGAGTTTGTACTTTGCTGTCAGTGAAGTCTGTTCAGCTGGGGAACACTGGTGATGCATCACGCCAGCCTTCTTCACAGTATTACCTAATTTAACATGTGGCTTAACAAAGATTCTTGATTCCTGCAAGAGTTGAGGAAATCCTTAAATGCCCTCTGAAAAAGATTCATCAGTGTTTTTGCAAACTGTTAGCAATTTTAACTTAGCCCTGTGTGAAATCTGCTTGAGATTTAGTAAACTGTCAAGGCTCTGAAATAATCCAACAAATATTACACCTCACTTCAAGTCTCAGCTGCCTAGTCAGAATGTTGTTACATAAAGATTTCCTTCAGCTCTGTAAAAGTTCTGTTGACAACAGATCTGCTTACATATGTCTTCCTGACATAGTCTTACTTTGCTTTTTTATTAAATGTTCACCCATTTTTCTTTGGTTTAGGAATCTGAAGGACTAAAGGTGAGATATATTGTTTTTGTATTATCAAATGAAGTAAAAGTCAATAATAGCTCTCAAATTTTGCTTCCAAAAGTATGTTTGGAAACCAAGCTTTAAACCAACCAATTTTGCGTGGCTACAGCTAAAAAATTCCTTATCAGTTCTGCTTCAGGGCTGTAATTTTGTAGCAGCCATCTAGGAGGTAGGTTTTGACACTTCTTACATTTTAACTAGTGTTTTCACTTGCTCAGCTTACAGAACAAATGCTTCTTTTAAAACATACAGAAACAAAAAAAATGCACACTATCATTATTCATTTTACTCCCGAGATTCTGAGGTAAATAAGTTCTAAACTGTTCTGAAGAAGTTGTGCTGTATTTAAATAGGAGATGATGGTTAAAGACTCGTTCTGCTATATTTTTGCAGGTTTTCTGTTGAAACAGAAAGAAATGCTTGACAGTCTGACTTGAGTTTTGAATATTTTAGCCCATGACATTCGAAGCAAAGGTGAAGGTATTAGTGAACAGAGCTGTGTTTTGGGGCAAAGGGCAACATATCAAGACATTACCTAACAAATAAAAATGGAATCTTTCACCTTATTTGTAAAAGAAAATGGCGAAGATTTACTTTTTAGAATGATTGTAACACACATGTAGTGCTGTTTTATGTCTCCAGCAAAGTATAACAGATGGACTGTGGGTTTATTGGGAAAAAAAATGTGCTGAAAGATTTTTATTATGTGAGAAAGAGAGAACAAAACCCAAGGAAACATCTGGACAATTAATCTCTCAAATCTTTGCATATAACATGAAGAAAATTACTCAAATATTTCAGAAGTCTTACTCAGAAACAGATTAACTATTCTTAGCAGAGCACAATAATTTACCATCCTACGTGTAATAAGACCTGTGTAATTAATAATTAATTTATGCTACTTTGTTTTTCACTCATGGAAAAATAAAGAACAGGGAAAGCAGTGTGCTCCTCATGAGGTTTCTACTTTGTCGTTATAAAGTGATGAATCACTTTCACCAAAGCTGAACTGATCTGTCGTCTTTCAAGGAAGCATATGTCATTATGGGGAAAACGGTTCTTTACCTATTAGTCTGCACGGTGTCTGATTACTGAGATGGACCTAAACATCTGGTAATCATGCCACCTCTTCCTGACATGTGTACACAATATGCAATTCTGCTTTGTGGGGTTTTGTGTGTGGAGGGCTTTGTTTTTTATCTTAAACCTCCACACAGTAACAGGTGAGCAAAGAAGTAGGTACTTTTTGTCTGATGAGGCTCATGAAACATTATCTTTTGAGAGAGTAGATTATTGTTTAAACTAGTGTTTCTCAAAGCTGTTGTGCTGTTAAGCTGTTCTAAATGAAAAAGTTGAGGCCTATCATCAATGCCTGCTGGCTGTTTCTCCACATATTCTTCTCATGCAGCACCTTTTCTGTGACAGCAGCAGTGGTACACTGGAGAGAACACAGATTAAAAAAAAATTGTATCCTCACTTTTTTGCTCTTACTTGTACTCTTAGTATGTTGATTTTAAGGAAATGGGAAAGAGCTATTTTCATTGGTTTACTCTCCTATACCCTTTGAATCTTGGTTTTGGCGTTCCCTCCTAGCAATCCCCCTGTGGGTTTCCTAGTAGATATTAATTCAAATACTATTAAAAATGTATACTTTGGCCTTTCTCCTCTTCTCCCAGCCAAACAAGAATACAGATATTTTGCCACACAAGTTCAAAACAGGGGTCTCTCTGGGCTAGCATCCCATTTGTGTCAGTAACCGTGGGAATTCCAAAACAGAAACTCTCAGGAAGGCAGTCTGAGCAATAATCAAACCTCGGGAACAAATCATTCCCAGTGCACAGTTTGACTCATGACCAAAGCTGGAAAATCAATATCCTTTCTGAAACTCAGGCTCATTGTTTGTGTCTAACCCCTGCTACTGTATGTCTGGATGTTTGGTTGCAGATATTATTTGTCTTTAAATCTCTCTTGAAACTCCTAAAATTCCTGATTTTGCTTTTGTCATTTTTAAGTGACGAATGAAGAAAACTGTCTACTTTAATAATCAAAGAATGAATGTCTAAATTTTATTTGTTTATTTACACAAGTTTTAGTCAATCTAACAGACAGAAAACTGTCTAAATATACAGGCTTTTAAAATACTGTGGTTCAGTCCAGGCTTGTAAAAAAATGTAAGTATTTGTGATATCCAAAGTTTAAATGCCCCCTATTTATATGGAGCGTCTCCATTCAGTATGTCTGTTTGCAAACACTGTCAACAAAGTTGAAAATTGAGTGCGTTGCTGGAAAATGCACATTGCCAGCAAAGTGACATTAGTGAGACAATTTAAAATCTAGTTTTGGTCTAATACTATTTTATGTCAGCTCCGGTACTACTAGACATGGCCTTACTGACTGAGGCCTCTGGAAGTAAAATGACACTTATATGTTAGCATAACATCCAGAGTCTGCAAGTTGAAACTTAGTTAAAGGGTAACAGTTTTCAAAACATCTTGGAAAAAGTTCTGTCATCATATTTAGCAATATATTTTACTTTCTTTTTGTCTTATATGAAGACACAAAACAAAAATGCAAAATTCTTGTAGAAGGATGTACAGCAGGATTTCCCCCTGTGAATGATTTGCTAATTTTTGAAAACTGCTGTGAATGATGATTTCAAAGTCAAAGAGGGTTTCTAATGTTCTCACTAATGTTCAGGGGAAAAAAAAATAGCCTTTAATTTTATGGATTCAGTGTGTGTGTTTGTTTATATATTTTTCTTCTATGACTCATATTTGAAATGGTATTAGTAAATATATTTAAACAGTGTCTTCTGACCATTTTCTGTATTTTGGTATTTAATTTTTCAGTGAGTACTTACCAGATTTGTCTCACAAATAGATTAATACGAGCCACTGAAGAATAAGGATTTCAGGCTCTGGATATCTGTACCGACGTTTCCTTCCCTGCCTAAGAGATCTGCATATTAACTGAGATTAGCATAAGTATTGTCATTTGAGATAAATTTTTTCAGTACCATTGTACTGGATGTTATCCTTTGCAATGAACTATTTAATATTTACTTCAATCACTGTTCCCTGTAATATTCTGAACTTGACTGGGAATACATTTGTCATTCGTGTTTCACCAATTCATACCTCCACTGGAATAATACTATAAATTATTTTTTCTAATATCAATATTACAAATTAATGACATAGCATGAAAGTAACTGTCTTCCCTTACAGATTTTGATTTTATAAGTGTCAGACCTCAGAGACAGAAGGTATTATTTTGTCGCTTGAATGATACTTGAGTTGCTAGCTGAATTGTGGTGGTGCTTGTGGTATTTTACCAGAGAACTGTGGCAAGAAAAAAGAATTTTGGTGGCCTGGAAGCACAAAAAAAAAAATAAATCTTGGTTTGGAAGAAGAAAAGTGATTATGTTCTTCTGGGTTTTGTGTGTTTGTTTGGTTTTCAATTATTTAGGGAGTGGTAATGATGTCATTAGTTTAAAAAAGCAACAGGAAAATTGTGGACAGTTTTTTTAAAAAATATTCAGAGGACAACGAGCCTTCTCAGCATATAATAACAAATGTAGTAGATCCTTGTTTTCCAAAGGATCGGTTCAATCCAGTTATTTATGCAGACCTAATATGTTTGCATGTTTGCAAAGCAAAACATGAGGGTCTTCAGAAACTGGGCCTGGCAATTGCTTCCATCAGTACCATTTCAAAGCCTGTTTTCTCCTTTGAAGTAGAAGGATGTTGGAGCCTCATTTGTGGCAATGGAATTACACTTCGAAAACAGATGTTTCTCCACCCCACTTATTTACTCAGTTGCGATAAAAAGCAAATTTCATCATTTGTACTATACACAAATTCCAGCTGGCAACTTCCAGATTGAAGGTTCATTTTATCTGATCTAACAGTAAGGGCACAAATACTTTCTACTTACCTCAGTCAGGGGAACATAGCTTAGCAGGAGGTGCTACAATCTCAGAAGGAATGGATGGTTGTGGTAGCTCCACGGTGTAATTACTGCAAAGTGACATTCACGGCAGCTCCAGCAGCTAAAATTTCAACCAGTGTTTCTTGAGCAGCTACTGCTTGCAGTGCTGGGACACTTGAAGGTGGTCAGACACCAAGAAGATATCATTGCCTTCAATTTGTCCTGCTGAATTCCCTTTGGTCACTCTCCCAAGCGAGTCCAGCAGCAAAGAATTGCAGGCCTCACACACCTCCCCGTGTCAGTCAGACCTATTGCAAAGGGCTTTGGACAATTCAGTCTCCTGCCCCCTCTCTGCATCACCCTGCCCCAAGTAGGTGCCCTCAAATGCGCTCTTTCCAAAGGCATTGAAAGGGTTGAACTGTCATGCGTGAGTTTTCCTTTCAATCAGTGTCATTTGGTTTTGGCTAAACACAAGAATGAAAGAAAATGATGGGTCCTTTCCACAGCTTTGTGTTGGTATTATTGTAATAACTTGCACTTTTACCTTTGAATGCAGTAAATGATGTACATGTCCCTCTTTTGTGACTGACTGTTCTTTTTCAAGGTGAAGCTGATAAAGAGAGGCAAAAGCTTGGAAAGGTCAAGTGTTAAGTCGCTAACAGAAGCTGTTGTCGCTGAGGAACAGTGTTTGGGTTTTTTTCCTCTGGCAAATTAGATGTCTTTCTTCTAAATAGAATTCTCCTCTACGTAATGTATTATTTTCTTGACTTGTTAGGAACATAGGTGAAACCTGGTGATATGTTTTCAGTACTGGGATCACTGAATCAGGAACTTTATTATTCACTGGTAGTAAAACCAGTCTCAGCCAGACAGTACTTCTAAGTCAGAACTGCTTATTTCACTCCACATGCTTTAGTCTTCAAATTCATGTTGCACAGTCATTGTTACAGGCATCTAGATATAACATTATCTTAACATGTCAATACAGTTCTTTTGAAAACACGATAGACCTGTTGTTGTCACATGTATTTCATATAATGAGGAGAGGGTATCCAGTTCCCTATATTAAGTAATGGTAGGGCTAAAGGCGCTGTCACCGAACAGAAGCTTCTTTTGATGCTCAGTGAAACAATACAGTCCTGTCACAAGGACCTGACATCTGCAGCCCGTGTCACGCCTTTTGTCCAAGTCCCTGAGAGTGGTGCTTGCAGGCAGGGAACAAAAACAAATGAAGAATTCCAAAGGAATTTCTATATATTCCACTTCAGTACTCCTAAGTCATTCTTCCAGTATCCCACCTACTAATTTTCTCAGTTTCACTAATTATTTTTTATGTTGTCCTTATTATGATTTCCTTTTCATATAAGTTACTTGTATGAGAAGTACTTCCTGAACTCATATTTGGTTCTGTTTTCAGATGACCTGTCACATCACAGAAGCTCTGCAGAGCCTTAAGTGAGAGAAATCAATTTTCTGTACTTGATTCTTTTTTGTAGTGTCAAGACTGTGTTCTCTCAGGTTTCTCATAAAATCTGATAGCAATTTTTAAAATCTAGTTATGTGCTTATAAATGCTGTACATTTCTTTTCAACATATTCCCCAGAAATGCTGTATTTGAAGTAAAAATATTACATCTCTTGAGTACCTTGTTCAATACAAAACATATTTAAGTCAGTTATGATTTATTGCTTCTGTTATCTTCTACTGTTTCTGTAAATCTATTGATTCTAACATAGATGCACTGTACTCCAGTATCCATTATAGTCAGAACTGGACAAATATATAAAAATGCTGCCTTTCTTAAAGAGCTCTTTTTCATACACCTCATTTTGCAGAAACTCGTTCTCTTACATGAAGTGAATGAATTCTTTTAGCCTGAAATTCTTCCAGATATCTCCTTACTGCGTGGACTTTACTTTTTATTGGTGTGGTAAATCTGGGCAGCAACTGCATCAAACTACTGCTATTGGTGTATGTTTTAGAAATGTTTTCATAAACATGTAGATGGAAGATACATAATTATTACATATTGATGCTGGCATTAAAAGAACATCAGTGATTCAAATACAATAATTCAGAAGCTGGAGTTTCACATTACATCCAACCTTGTGTGCAACCCAGTCTTTAATTGCAGAATCACTTAATGTTTTCCAGTAGGATATTTGCCTCAGGTTGTACTACAACACATGTTCTTAAGGAGAGGTCACTCATTTCTGAAGGACTTGGCTTTGATGCTGCAGTTTTCCCTTGACAGAAGTCCTTTTATATATGTGTGTGTTTTAAAATGTAATTCCCAGTAACTACAATGTCCCAGTCAATTTTCTTTGAAAGTCATGATCGAATTTCCATTTGTTTCAGTGCTGCAGTTTCAGGTTCCTAACAAGTGTAACTGGGCATTTATTTTAAAAACCCAAACAAATAAACAACCCCTCACACACAAAAACCAACAACAAAAACTCAAACAAACAAAAAACAAATGACAGAAGTTGTCTACTTGTGACACATTCAACCTGAATGTCTTGGAGTACTGAGCATACCCTGCCTACATGTCTGACAATGCAGTCCTTTCACCTTTTTATTCAACTTGCCCTCAAAACCAGGTTTATTTGCATGACACACAAATATGATGTTTCAACTCCTGTTGTAGCGCTTTTTCCATTAGCTTGGAGGAGACTGAGGGGTCACCTCATTAATGTTTATAAATATGTCAAGGGGGAGTGTCAGGAGGACAGAGCCAGGCTCTTTTCAGTGATGTCCAATGACAGGACGAGGGGCAATGGTTACAAGCTGGAACATAGGAGGTTCCACGAAAATATTAGAAAAAACTTTTTCACTGTGAGGGTGACAGAACACTGGAACAGGCTGCCCAGGGAGGTTGTGGAATCTCCTTCTCTGGAGACATTCAAAACCCACCTGGACACCTTCCTGTACGATCTACTGTAGGTGACCCTGCTCTTGCAGGGAGGTTGGACTAGTTGATCTTTTGAGGTCCCTTCCAACCCCGAACATTCTGTGATTCCCTGTGATTCTGTGAAGACTAAGAGGATAGATGGCAAAGAGCTTTCCTCCATACTGTAAGGCACTCTAGCCGAATTACGAACATGTGGTTTTAATTGCCAGAGGGGAAGTTTCTTCCTGTTTCACACAGCTGAAGTCCAGAGTCATTTGAATCCTCTCTTGTGTTCCAGAAAGAT
Source organism: Trogon surrucura (assembly GCA_020746105.1). NCBI lineage: Eukaryota > Metazoa > Chordata > Aves > Trogoniformes > Trogonidae > Trogon > Trogon surrucura. Next base: position 142,892,224 of record CM036617.1, on the reverse strand, counting down.
AAAGACTGACTGGTAGGTGCAAACCATGGTTAACTTCTCTAGTGGTAACAGAAACTGTTTGGTTTGTGTTGTTTCTTCAAGCTGATGGGTATGTTAAATATGAGAGTTCATGTGTTATGACAAGGGGGAGTTGTGGCAAGAGAGACTGGTCTCTGCCTGAAGACAGATTGTCATGAGATGCAAGTAATCAGAGGGGACTAGGCAGAATTTGCTGCTGCTCAAAGTCATCATTTCATTAAATCTGGGAATGGAGCAAAAATGCAGTAGATGGGAGAGAATTTTTAGCTTCCCTCTCTGACTTAGCTGTTTTGTGTTTCTGTTCACAAGTATCCAGTGCTAGTCTTTTTTAATTTTTAATTTTATTTTTTTTTAAAGTCTGTCACACATTTGATGGGAAGTCTCTATAAGGGCAAAATGTTAGCACAACCATCTCAATACTCTGCTTTCTATCCCGTGTGGGTTTTTTTGTTGGTTTAGTGTGGTGTGGGTTTTTTGCATAGCCACCTTGTACACAAAAAAAAAAGATACAAACTGCAAAGATTTTTTTTCTTTCTACCACAATACAGAGTCTTAATTGCTAGTCAGGACTGTACTTCAAGGCAATTTACTTCAGCAGCATACATCTGTGCCATAACATGCCTTTACTGTGAAGCATTACAACCTCTAGGAAGATGCCAACTTAAGATACCAAGCTATGTTTTGGGAGTATCCAGATGGGCACTCAATAAACAAAATACCTCAAATCAGTGACATTTTTAATACCCTTGGGCATAATCTTCTCCTTTTTTTTTTCTACCTGTGGGCACTAATATACCTTAAGTGTTTGTTTCTATGGCTACAGGTATCAGTGAGACAATGCCAGGTGTACTGCGCTCAGAGGAGTATCTGAAAGCTTTTGAAATAACCTAAGCTGTCTGCTTTGTTCTACAGTGTCTTGAGATAGAAGATAATCTTCCATTCTCCCTTGTCTCTCATCAAACTAAATCTGTTTTATAATGCCAGGCATAAAGTTTTTTTGGCACAATGAAACTTAAATTTTTATTAAAACTTCCAAAAATCACAACTGCTACTGCCAATTTATATCACTGGGAAACTGGGCCACTCAACCATAATATTTTCATACAAATGCATTGGCTTAGAACGTTTCTCCCTTGAGTTATGCAAGCTGGATATAAAGTCTAGTTAAGGGTGTTGAAGAACAAGAAGGTTAAAAGGATGCTTAAAGTTAACTTGAGATGAAGCCTCTCTTTAGAATAGGTAAAAAATTACTTAAAGGATTTTGTGTTTCATTTCTGCTTTAGGTCTTTGTTGTTATGCTCTATTTGCCACCAAGCTGAAATTTTGCTTTCCAGCCTTTTCTGAGTTATGGTATTGGAAAGAGTCAACTGCCATGTAACAGGCATCTGGGTAAAGTGTGACGATTTTACTCTTAAGGAGTCGCTAGTTGGTGCTTTCAACAGCCTATATGGTAGGTGAGGCTATTTTGATTTCTTTCCCTTTAATTTTTACTCGTGATAGCTTTTTCTCTGCTATTTTGGGGTAAAAGTTACTTTAAACTTTTGTATGAAAGTGGAGAAAGTAGAGGCAAAGGGAAAGAGAAGTACAATTTCTTTTTTCTTTGCCTTAGTATCTGTGTGTCATATTGCTCCCATCCTTCCACCTGCAATCCCAGTTATCTGTGGACACTGAAACAGTTAATTCCACTGTTACAAACTGCCACCGGGTTTTAGAGGCAGTGCTCTAAGAGTTAGATATTTACTTACACAGATTTCATTGTAGTCAGTGGATACAAGAACTAGACCTTGCTGTGATGTTTGCATTTTGTTGGGGTTGTTGAGTCTGGAGAAAAGAAGACTTCGAGAAGAACTTATTGTGGCCTTCCAGTATCTTAAGGGGGCCTACAAGAAAGCTTATGAGGGACTTATTAGGATGTTGGGCAGTGATAGGACTAAAGGGAATGGGTTAAAGCTAGAGATGGATCGGTTCAGATTGAAAGTTAGGAAGAAGCTCTTCCCCGTGAGGGTGGTGAGACACTGGCACAGGTTGCCCAGAGAGGGAGTGGAAGCCCCATCCCTGGAAGTTTTTAAGGCCAGGCTGGATGGGGCTCTGAGGAGCCTGATCTAGTGGGAGATGTCCCTGCCCATGGCAGGGGGATTGCAACAAGATGATCTTTAAGGTCCCTTCCAACCCTGACAATTCTATGATATTCTGAAGGCTGCCTTATGGATTGGGAAGCTGAGCTTCCAACGCCCCATTACAGGGCAAATTAAAAGAACTGATAGATTAAAGGTATGTAACCGTGTGTCTAATGTTATATTTGTGTTTTCTGTGGGATATTACATATATATTAACGAGCTGGACTCAATTTAGTTATCACTTTATGAACTGGACAATACTAGATCCTCTCAACTCCCAGCAAAGAGATATTAAAAGTAAATGGACATTGATTAGCACATTGGTCATGTTTGTTCATGGCCAACAGTATTTCCAGCTTTCAGGCTAACCTGTGGTATAGGGCTGCAAGATGTCCAGAAAAAGGAAAACACTTTCAGAAGAAGAGTATATTCTGTGTGGGTATCTTGCGAATTTCCTTGGAGCTGCAGCCTGATGTGGTGAACGATTGTTTAGGACCAGTCATTGTCTGTTTCTGTTGTGTAACTGGAGGAAGACATTAGGGGGGACCTTGAAAATAGAATGGAGAAATCCAAGGATGCCATGTGATATCTGGTGTAATTCACACACCTCTTACCATTTGTCAGTATTGCTTTTTTTGCCCTTGCGGGGGCGGGGGGAGGAGGAAGTGAGGGGAAACTGTGTTGTATACACTGAAATACGGAACACATTTCAGTTACTGACAGAATCTGTTGGAGAATCTTGATCTGGTGGAAAATCTAATGTCTACAAAGTCTTCTTTTTCCATGTGAAAGTCTGAAATATTGCCAAAACACAGTAGGAAACCCAAATTGCAGTGTATTTTTTCAGATCAGTTTGGCGCACATCGGAATTTAGTTGAATGGATTGCAAACATTTAATTTTTAAACAACTTACTATACCTGTTCTTTTTCAACAAACACATTTCCCTTTGAGGACTGAAGTTCCCTATTTTTCCTGAAGTCTGAACTGACCAGAGAACTATTTCTGCCATAAAATAACAGGTTCCCATTTAACCAGTCTTCTTTTTAGTGCATCATGGGGTTACATAACTGGAATTTATTGTGAGAGATAATTAAGATCTGAACTGGACCTCTTCTATGGTGATGGAAAACTCATTTTTAATGTTAAAATTAATTGATCTGAAATGTTTTGTGTCAGCTTAATAAAATGATATTAGATGCTTTTAAAACTTATTGAAATATATGAATATTGATAGTGATAGAAATACAAGTAAAACTGCCCTTGACCTCCAGAAACTGTCAGTGAAAAGTTTTAATTCTTTCTGGTTTTCTTAGTATCCAAGATCACCATAAAAGTATGAGATAAAAGAAATAAATAAGCTTCACCTGAAATACGCAGCAGTCTCCTTGAGATATTTTGATGTAGGCTTGAGATATCAAAACTTCTCAGTGCAGAAAATAATTTTGAATAGTGACAATGGATGTTAACGATTTGGTACAGCGTGTTTAGCATAGCTGTGATGTAGGGAGTCAGATGAGGTTTTTCCTTCAGCCAACAATCCAACACTTACAGCCTACTACTGCACTCCTCCAATGCAGTTCCTATTCCTGTTTTGTACACATTCTTACTACTTATAGTACTGCCACAAAAGCTGCAGTGTTTAAGTGATGACACCTGGAAGGACATATGTGGTGAATCCAGATGAGGAAGTAACCTGGATTAGCTCATTAAGTCATATCAGATAAAAATTAATTACATGTGGTCAAGTTAGAGCAGCAACTTTAGTGAAGAAAAAAATAGCTGGGTAAAATGGACATGAAATATTAGTTTGTAAGCACTTCCCGCACTGTGATTCTTTCCACACAGATGGTTTCATATTGATACAGAAATCTTAAGACCTTCCTGAAAAGAAGGGCAAAGCAGTATATCTCTCTAATCATGTTGTGGAAATTTAACACCACCTTGTTCCTCTCATCTTTCATCTTTTAGCATAATTCTCTCAGTTCACTCATTTTGTATTAAAGTTCAATTGCTTTAGTAACATAATATTGGTGTCTGACTGCCAAAGCAAATGTGGGGTACAGATTTTCATTAAGTAGAGCTCTGGAACCTTTTATTTGATTAATTATTCTAAGGCAACAGAAAAGTTATGTGAAAAAAACTTTGTGTGCTCCTTGTATTGCATATGCTTACTAGAGAAACTTGGGGGCGGGTTATTTATACGTTAATGTAAAAAATTACATTAGCACTTGCTGCCCCAGCAGACATTTTGAGTTTTGCTAAAATTGTCTTCTGATTATCTGTTGGCCCTGTGCAGTAAAATATAATGAAGGGCTTTGGGAACATTTCAACACATCAATTATCAGTTTTATACAAAGAGCTATCAGTGGTCAGGGTGCTTAGCCATTACACTGCAAAGACTGTGGCTTTTGTTCACACGGTAATGATAGGCAATTCACGAATAGCCAACAATATGAAATCATAACATTAGCCTGGACTTGGGCAGATATATTACCACTGCCAGAGAGAATAATTCTGATGAACTGTTAAAGTCATTATTCAGTTTCATTACTCTGTCATAACATCCATTCAGCTTCTGTCTAGGTTATGTTTGGTTTGTTGTTACAACTTCTGTAGTGGAAGTCAGCTGCAGTGTAACCTTTGTCAATAAAAGACCAATACAAACAGTTGGGTTTTGTATGTTATTAGCTGTGTTGTCATGGACTTTTTGTTTTCCTCTCTGATGGCTGCTGAGGTCAGACGTCAGTCTCAGGGCAAACAGAAAAGCGCTATGATGGTGTAGAGATTACCTCATTAAATGACTATGCACTATATTAATAGTGGCTTTGCCAGTGTTACTTTAGGTAAACCCTTGCTTTTTCTGTTATAGTCATAACACTGAAGCACTTCCCGTTAATTATGGGCTTCCATCGATGGTGCCTGTGGAACAGGCAGTCAAAGTAGACGTGTCACTAAGCCTATTTCCTGGCTTCTTGTTTTGTGTAGGTTATAAATTGGTATTGTGACAACAGTGGAATGGTACAGAACTGTGCAGAAGAGAGGTGGGTCTTGGAAGGACAGAGGAAGGGAAAAAGAAGTGAATCGGCTGCTTTTCTGCCTCTTCCCACTTTTTGAAAGGGTTATGCTGAGAAGCAATGAGCTAACTTTAAGAAACATGGTGTTATCCTTGACCACACCCTTCCCATGGAAAACTATGTGTCAGTGCTGCAGAAATCCCTCTTTTAGCTGTGCAGTTTGCCCAGACTTCACCCATGTGTGTCCCGAGATGACCTCCCAAAGGCAGTACATATGCCCTGGTGACCACAAGACTGCTTTATTGTAATTCTTACTTAGTTGGGTTTGCAGCCCTGCTCCACCACTGCGCTGGAGAGAGCTGCAAATGCACGCCTACCTCAACTGGGTTGAATAGCTGTGATCAAATTACCCCTCTGCCTACTTTATTTTGGCTCCTTGAAAAAAAAAAACAACCAACCAACTAGTGGCTTGATTTTAAAATTGGCCTCTAAGAAAAGAGTCTTTAGCACAAAGAGGTATTTTAAGACATCCAAGACCTGCTTTTTTAGAGTTTTGAGATGGCATTCATTTTAAAAGGATTTGAGTCTCACAGCTTTGATTGGCAGGGTAAAACCTGTGCTTTAGAGATTCTTGAGATGTAGAATTTGTTCCTCTTGGACAGCTGCCTCAGCAGATCCTTTAAGAAAACAATTCTGAAAATACTTTTTTTTTTGTTTAAAGACAGAATTATTTTCATCTGGATTTTGTATAAGTTTCTGCCCTTATAGTAAAATTTGTCTATGTAGCTTTTAATACGTTGTTACATTTTTATAGTCTCTTAAATTGCATTCATTTTAATTGGGTAAGTCTCCACACTGGGGTTGAAAAGGTATATAGAAAAAGATACTCCAAACATAAATGATTTAGCTTTGTAAAACTCCTCTTGTCAAATTATGACAAACTGAAAATTAAATTGCCTTTCCAATTTTCTTATTTTCCTTTTATCTTCAGTGCACCAACACTTTGTAAGGATTGTTTGTAAGGTATATTGACTCAAATGGAACTAAGAAAAAGCTTGAAACACCATTCATACCATAATATTCTCTGTTTTCAAGTTAAGGTCCACTATTTTGTTATAGATATACAGTGGCTCCAAGTATGATTCAATTTAGCTGTTGCAGTTTGGAGGACAATTGGTGGTATATTAAGTCAAAACACTGAAAACAATATCTGCTTTCTTTTGCAACCTGACTCCTGTTTCATTTGAAACATGGCTTGACTGACTAGGTAATATAGGGGTCATATGATGTATCCTTCAAATAATAATACTCTTCTGGTGCTTTCACTGTGACCTTTGCCTTTTAGCACAGACAATAAATTTGCTTCTGATAACCTTTCTAGCTGGGCATAGTGTCATGTACTGAAAGTGTGTCAAGTAAAATTGACTCTTTCTCAGTCTGGAAACCAGTCTGGAAGTCCCGTATTTTGACAAATCAATTCTTTCATATACCTAGAGGGGGAAAAAAGGGACCAGGAACTTCTGACACACACATCTGGAGCCTGGATATGTATAAGAATTAAATCAATGTGTGTCCTTTTTTACTTTCATATAGGAGACAGTTACAGAATGGGGAGTTGGCACCTTTCATTTGTTTCAGCTATTGCTGGAAAGAAGTGTGTCAGAAGCACAAGTTTTAGGCTTAGTATGACTTTGCGTCCACTAAACATTTTTTAAAAATATTTAACTGGTGCTTTTGGCCATGGCAGAAAAGGCAGCAGTACTAGTTAAACAAGATGCTGGTACTTAAACTAATTTAAACTGCTGTTTTGTCAGAGAAAGCCAGTTCAAAAGTTACCATTTCACCTAGGAGGCAGGGGCCTCTGGCTGCCCATCAGTTTGTGGGTACAAATCCTCAGCTTCTGTTACCTGTTTGCATACAGGGGAGAACCAACTGCCCTGGTGACTGTCAGGAATGAAAAGCCTTCCCAGATGCAGAAAGAATGGGCCCAATGTCCACTGTGAGGCTGCTGCACACCTCCATAGAGGTGTTAAGGGTGGAAACGGTGCCCAGAAGCATCTGGATCCTATCTCTGTCTAGTAATTGTGGCTCTTTTGATGTGCTGCACTGCCCTCTCACACAGTAGGAACAGCTGAGATATGAGGAGGAAGAAGGGAGAGGAAAGGAACTGAGTGAGGAGGAGGAGAAATACAAATGACTCTTAGGCTGGGAGAGGTCAAACAGGGAGTCAGTAAGATTGTGGTTTGGGGAGACCAGGGCCTTGAGGCACTGAGAAGGGCAGTGAGATAGAAGCAGTTCGGGCATGCAAGGTGTGACCTAGTGGAGGTTGGTCCACCTGCAACTGATGAACATAAAGCAATGGTGGACAAAGCTCGGCAGGAAAGTTCTTGGGATTCGGATGTTCTGGCATAGAAGTTAACCAGGAGGGAAACCTGAGAGGAGGAGGCTTAAGTTGGAAAAAGTTTTATTGTTGTTTTGGGTTTTGTTTCGTGTTTGAGAGGAACTCTCTATAGATGAAGAAGTTACTATAGAAATAACAATGATGTTGTCATGTAAACATCTGAGAGTCAGGTGTGTTTGATAGGAAAACGAGCAATGTTACGTTAGCAGCACTTGAAAACTTCCTCTCTTTCGTAGAGCACCTTTTAGCTGGGAATCAGAAAGTACTGTATAAACATAAACATATACGGGTAAAGGAAGCCTGACCCATGGGAATGTTTGATTTTTTCCTGAGATCACACATTGGAGCCTGGTGAAAGAATCAGGATGAGTGCCAAAGTTTCCTAATTTGTAATGCTTTGTTCTTGCAAACGGACATTATCTCCTGCAGGCTGTGTGCCTGCTAATTGTGTTTATTGACATTTGCATGTACACAAGTGAGAGTAAAGTAGGATTAAATATCAGATAAATATTTATTAATGTATTGTGAAACTAATGAAGTGTAGTTTCCTATGGATTTGGGCTTCATGTTTGGACTCTCTGATGTCCGGTAAAATCTGTGTACCAATTGAAGCTTTTTCCACAGCTGGGCTATTTACAGAGCCTCTTGTGTGCCTGGATTCTCTAGTGTCTAATAAAAATGGGGCTATTATTGCAGTCTTTCCTGTTCATGGGGCACCACTAACAGGGGCTCTTTTTTTTGTCTTCTTTGCCTCTTACTTTCATTAAGTTTATCGAACAAAACATAATTATGATTATTATTCCTCTCTCAAAGTGGTTTTAAAAGTCCATGTCAGACATACTAAGGTGGAAGGCTACAAAGATGTAAAATTATGCAGAGTGTATGGTCACTTTGATGTCTTTAGGACACGGGGCTAAAGATTGGGTTAGCCTTTCAAGCATCAGATTGTTTTCTTTCGAAGTAAAACATGAAAAAGCACTGGTATTTACACAATGCTGTGCAAAACAGAGCTAATGCTTCAGTATGATAATACAGTTTGCCATCAAAACTATGAAAATTATTAGGCTGATTGATGTGAATGGATACAAGTGCCTCAGGACTTCTGAGGAGAAGAACAAATCCAGTACCAGCAGGGTCTGTGAAGACAGGCAGAAATACTGGAAATGAGAGAGTTGATACTATCCAGAAGTGAAAGCGATTGAACAGTCAATTACTTCTAGAAGTTGTTTGTTTAAACATTTAACTACTGCTAGCATTTAGAGTAAGTGCTCTAGCAATCCATCTGTGAACAAATAACAATGTTGCTGTATGTCCCTCACCCATTAAACGCTTAGGACCAATTCCATTTTTACTCTCTCGAATTCACGTATTTTTTACAAAATAGCAGTAATAATATGGGTTATAAACTGTACTTGGTTTTAAAAAAAATAAACTGCAATTTAGCACAGCCAATGAAAACATTTGCTTCACAAGTTTAAACTTTCCCATGGGAATGCTGGAGCCGCCCTTCTGATCTCTGTGTGTGTGTGTATTCAAAGGAAACATCTTTACAATACAGAAGCTTGGGAAAACATGCTGGAACATAGATGCTGCTTCTCAGGATAATCATAGAAACACAACAAACTTGTTGGTGTTCGTTTGTATTTAAAGGTTTAAAAAATAGAACAGGAGATTTTTGCCTTTTTTTTATCTGCAGTTTTCATGCTAAGAGTCCTATTTTTTTTCTAAACATGAGTAAGCATAAACAAATCTTTGCACATCAGAAGTAAAATAAGACGTGACCTTGATGTCTGCAATGGCAGTGCCTGTGGCTCCTGCTAAGTCACTGCTGGACCTGGGCCAGTTAAATCAATGTCACCTCCCACAAGTCTTATATGAGTAGCACCAAAGAGACAATGGAGGAAAATTCTATCGATTTGGTGCTTACATAGTATGTCAGTACTTGAGACATGACAAATCCATTAGAATTCTACCTCTGTTCTGGACACGATTTTTTGTTTTTCCATGGTAACACCTTCCCTTCTAAGATATGTGGATAATACTTGACAAAAAACAGGTGTCTTTGCCTTCAGGGCTTGATCAATGCTGGATTGTATCCCTGCTGTGAATGTGCTACAGTGGCTCTGTTGAGCAGCTTGTGGTTCACTTCACATACATCTAAGCACCAATCTGCCCTGCGTATTGAGGGAACTGGCAGGGCTACAAAGATTTCATGTGGTATCCCTAACCAGACTGGTAGAAGTAGCTGGTGGAGGTATTAATAACTGTCATCTTCAGAACTTGCTGAAACTCTGGCATCGGCTCTCCTACCAGAATCAAATGGCTTTATATGATTTTAAGAACTCGTGAGAATCAGCAGGTGTTTGAAGTAAGTGTTTTTCAAACAAGAAAGAATAGTAATCCTTTCAAGAATATCCCATTCAGTATTGAGTGAGCTACTTGTCAGTCCCTGTAGCAAATGACTGGATACTATCTGTCAAAGGTGATGAAATGTCTCCAGACTGTTTTGAGCATTTCTTTGAAATATCTTGCTGGGACTGAGTACCAAATTCCTGGTTGCCATGATACCTACACAAGGTGCTATGTAGTTCAAAGTTGGGTGGTTTTTTTTGTGATTCAGTCTTGAATTGTGATTGGCATATCACAGTATTTTGGCTGCTCTTCTAACTTGCCATGGCGCTGCGATTCCTCAAGGACCAATAGTTCAGACCTGTCTTACACGAGCTCTCAGAATTGTCCTGCTGAAATTCATAAAACTTCCAGTAAACTACATTTTGCATTGCTGACTAAAGCAAATGAGCTTTGATACTTATTGCCTCTTGCTCTGTTCTCACTGTGGATTCTCAATGAGTTAGTTCAGTGCCATGACCTCTTCTGGAAAAGGTCATGTTGTAATCACATTGCACATTCATCCTAAAGGCAAACTCAAAACGTAACCTAGTCAAACTACTAGAATTCTTAATACATATTGTCTATGTGGTTTTGATACTTGATCTGTGACTATGACAGGACAACAATTTTAGATTATCTCAAGTATGTAAGTGGATTGCAAAGTGATTTTTTGCATAACAGTGTGATCTTTCTCCCTCAAAATGTCAAAGCAAATTTCAGGTGTGACACAAAGTGGTAATCTACTATAGTACCTTTACCACAGTCAAATACTACGGTCTTGACATATGAGTAAGACCTTGCTGATGACTTTAGAAAGATGTTCAGTCATGACTAGAGTGAAGCTGAATACACTGATTTCCACTGTCAAGTTCATCCCAGAGAAAGTCATGTAATTGCACATTTGAAGAAGAATACACTTAAAGTAATGGATTGTATAATCAAAATAGATCTCCAGCACAGCTTTTGGTAGGCTTTAGGAATAGACACTTAGACTTGTAACTCTGAGAGTTCAGATGGAAATGTGCAAAATTACTTTTGGACCTTTATAGAGAAACAAGAAGATACATGCATGATCCCTGTTAGCACTGGAGGAGACTACCATCTTGCTTGATTCATGTGCTCTGAGAGTAAGATGTGTTGTGACCACAGTGTTTCAAAGAAGACAATTCCTATATATATGTGGCGTCTTTATTTTTGTTACTGTTGATTGGGTGCCTGATTTGTAATTCTCTGGAAAATATCTGGTGTTCAAAATTAAATATAAATCTAAATTCCTAAGGAAATTACATCTGCTGTAGGAGACAGCAAGACAACTTGATTCACCAGAAAACTTATTTGGATAGAATCAGAAAGAATACAATGTTCTTTTCTTTTGTGCTTCTAGGGCAACTAAACATTCTTGAAGATAAATTGTGTTTTAACTGTTCATCATAGCCAGTTCTGGCTTAATCAAATTAACTATCACAGTTTATTATATATTTTTTTAACATTGGCAGACACCATTGTTTATTAAAAAAAATAAAAGAAGTAAAATTGGCATAAGACTAGCTAAAGAGACTGAAATGTCTGATTCAAACAGCTGTCCACAGACGTGTCTTTTCCAAATACCAGCTGCTTTCACTAATCCTCTGGCCAGCACACCTACACTGCAACAGCCTAATCACAGCTTGTAAGAGTAGCTCTCCATGTAAATTGACAAAAACATTACTATACCACTCTCTTGCAGTAATAGTTCAGTTGAAAAGTTCCAGCTGCTGGAGGCAAGAATATTCTGATTAAGACAACATGGTGTTTTTCTTGTTCCCCTCACTTAGCAGTTAAGGGTATGTTGCCTTGAGCAATATTTGCCTTTGTTCAAGGCCTCCTGACCTGAAGGTTCTGTTTTATAGTGCACTCACGACCTCTCATTACTATGTATACAAAACAAGACATGGATGGAATGATAGAAATACATCTGTTAAGTGAAAAAGCTAAAGGACATACTGAAGACTTATATATTCTAAAAATAAGCAAGCATTAATGGAAGGGACTGAAGATCAGATAAAGCAAAGCTGACAGTGGATCTGGCATCCCTTACTCTTAATGAAGTTGAAGTTTTATCATCAGGCTGGTACACTGGCAGTTCTTTTTCTGAGGCATGCAAAAGCCACATTGCTCTATCTGTCTACACAGTTGATGTAGATAATGGTTATGTCAGTCTTCAATTGCTGTGGAAACTCCTGGATCTTACTGTTCACAGCCGTTGAGCACACACACATTTAGAAAGATAGAGATCTCTGTATGACTTCCACATACTCCTGTGTCAAAGGATGCTATATTTAATCGGAGTTACTTTTTTTACTGAGCTAGTTTCACAGAATTGTTTTGTTAACAAATAGCCCTTTTGAGAAACTTGATTTAAAGTGCATGAGCTTCTAGTCCAAGTAGTGTCTGTATGCAGTGATGACATCAGAGTAACGTCATGCATTGCAGCATCTGGGCTTCATGACTGTAGTGCAGATATCACTGAGTATCACGTTTTATAGCATCCGCATGTGTTGACTGCCTTGATAGTAACTTAAACAGTATTAAATATGAAATGGATGTTTTTATTGCTGACCAGTAGTTGTTCAAGAACTTAAAAAAAAAAAAAGAAAAAAAAAAAGGAAAAAAAAAAGACTGTGCATGCAGTACCAAACACTTTTTGGAGGTGCACAGCAAAAAAACCCAAGACACAGCCAACAAAATTTACAGCCAAGGGAATTTCCAAATATGCAGAGGAAAAAGCTCTTTGCATTGGGATTGGTTAATCAGTGGGACAGGCATTCGAAGAATCATAGAATCACAGAATCATAGAATGCATTGGGCTGGAAGGGACCCTTAAAGGTCGTCTAGTCCTACCGCTCTGCAGTGAGCAGGGACATCTTTAACTAGATCAGGTTGCTCAGAGCCCAATCAAGCCTGACATTGCATGCCTCCAGGGATGGAGCTTCTATTACCTCTCTGGGCAACCTGTTCCAGTCTCTCACCACCCCCATTGTAAAGAAATTTTTTCTAACATCTAATCTAATTTACCCTGCTCTAGTTTAAAACCATTGCCCCTCGTCCTGTCACTACACACACTTGTGAACAGTCCCTCCCCAGCTTTCCTGTAGAAGACGTGTAATCTCCATTTGCAGAGATATTCATATCTCAATTAAGCAAGGCCCAGAGCCACTTGATGTACTTTGAATGAGAGGTTGAACTGGGAAAGAGAGGACTTCCAGCCTTCGGGGTAATTTTAAGTACTGCAGCTCAGTGTGGCTGCTTGCCCACGATTTTGGCTGGCATAGGTTGCGTAATCCAGAGGCTTTTGTGCTATCACAGTGCTGGAAGCACACTTATGATACATTATTGACAACCTTAGGTATAACAGTTGAACAGGCCCATAGAAGTAACACATTGTTTACATCATACGTTCTTTTTGAAAATTCACAGTTTTTTTCAGCAGGAAAACAGGAGATTCTTATCATACTTCTAGGGGCAAGAAACCCCCAAATACTTCACATTCCATTCCCTAGGAAATCTGCAGTCTAGGAAAACTATACGCATTAGGAGTTGTATGGCTGGACTACTTTGGATAAAGAGAAAAAGCTACAGGAGGAGTACTCAGTTGTGACCCCCATGAGGAATAACAAGAATTCACAGTTCAGCAGGCTTAAATGGTTTTTCATCAAGAGTGTTGTACCACTAAACACATTAAAATATGTGCAATAATTGACAAAATACTGAATTGTGAAAGACTGAGCTATTAAGCATTTAAGCTTCTTAGATGCATAACCTTACTCTATAGCTTGGAAATTAACAGTAATATGAGCTAACTCCTAATAGCCTAAATAACATTATTGAAATGTATGGCCAAAACTATTTATATAAAGGCAACTGATGGAAATATTTTCTATCCATGTCATATGTAGTTATAGAAGAAAAATTTTTAATTTCTATAGTAAGAAATACATAGTCTTTTGACCTCAACATTTTAAAACCATAATTCTGAATCACTCGTAATGAACAAATAAATGGCTTTGACATTTTCCTTAAAATATGTATTTAGAGAAGAATGTTAAAATAAAATATTGATACTGTTGAGTCTTTCTTATAATGCTGACTTGACTATCATGCAACTGACAAATTACATCAGGTTGGAGGTGTTCTTAACAGGTCCAACATACTGTTAAAATGCATAAATATTGATCAAGCTCTTTTTCTAAAATCTGAGACTAATTAAGCAACTGTGATCATTTTATTAGAATCTTAAGATCAGTTACTTAGGAGGAAGAGAGGAATATAATAATGATTATTTCATATATCTAAAAGCTCCAGGCTTTATTGAAGTACAAAACCACTTGGAAATGATACCGGTCTCTCTGAGTATCTCTCTATTAATTATTCATGTCTTCAGGAGATGCTGGTAACATCAAAATAAGTGACGAAACTTCTAATAAGCACCATGTTGTCTGCATTGCACATAAGCTAAACTCTGGTTTAAATTTCAAGACTGTATTAGCATTTTAGAATAAAACAGGTGTGGTTTCTCCAGTGGGGTTTTGTTACTCTTTGTGTTGCTTTGTTGTTTTTTTTTTTAATAGAGACCTCAATGTGTGGAACTCTGAAGTTCTGCATCAGCATAGCTGCTAAATGTGAATAATTTAAGGGAAGATTGTTGTTTGTGAGATTTTTGTAGGAAGAGTAAGATATTGATTTCTATATACAAAAAAAAAATTAGTTTATTATTAACAGTGACATAATAGATGTGCTGCATTGTTGTGACTGAGGGCACTACCCAGGACCATCAGTGAGTAGCTTATATTACTATTAATTTCTGAGATATGGTGCAGGGAATGGTTACCTGTTTAGGAAGCTTTGATGTGACTGAGCTGTGTGATTGTCTGTGGTTAAGCTGTGTTAGTCAAGGCTAGATTTGTTAGAGAAAGAATACAAGCAATAGCAAATCATTGGTTTTCTAACAGACTTTCTGCCTGTTTCTGAAATGATTCTTGTATACTTGTATATCTATTGCTGTATCTATGTACATCCCCACTCTGTACTGATAAATCCAAAACAGTATAGTGTACTGTAAAAGATAAGTTTCTCCTAGGTTGGGACGTTCCTGTTAAGTGAGTTAAGGATTCTCCATTTACATCTAGTGCTTTTTTCCTGATCTCACACTGGATGAAGATTCACCTGCATGATCTGTGTGCCTCAGCTGATTGCTGAAATGTAGGAAAGGTTGTGAGCTCATTGCTCTAAGTATTACAGCTTGTGATTTCTACTGTGTAACACTGAATAATGATGCTTTTTGAAAGGTGTTTCTAAGATCCAGATATGCCACTGAGACATGCCACAGAAACACTTGCAATACACTTGCAATTGTAAGATATGAGAGCACTGAGGTATGATGGGCCCTTTTCCTCTGTGAAGTAACTTCTCCATTCTTAGTAGTTTGAAACATTTACTTATTTTATGCTGAAACAGATTCTAAAACATTTTTTCACTTGGCATTTTAGTCTGCAACTATTCTCTCTGACTTCATTTGCTGAACTGGGAGAGTACTACGAAGATGTTTTGGGGACTGGGGTACGTGACATGTAAGAAGATAGTGGGAGAGCTGAGTTTGTTCAGCCTTAAGAAGAGAAAGCTCGGGGAAAACCTTATTGCTATCTGCAACCAGATGTTGGGAGGATGTAGAGAGGGTTTCATCTCAAAGGCACAGAGTGACAGAACAGGAAGCAACAGATCCAAAATGGACAATGGGAAATGCTGGGTAAATATAGAGAAACATTTTTTTTTTCATCATGAGGGTGATCAGACACCAGGGCAGCTGATCTTAGAGAGTATGGAATCCCCATCCTCAGAGATGAACAACACTGGATCGGACAAAGCCCTGAGCTACCTGGTCTGTGCTGGCCCTGCTTTGAACCGAAGGATGGATTAGATGAACTCTGTGTATTCCTTTCAAATATTAAATTAGTCTGTGATTCACGGGAGGTTTTCTGAAGCTGTGATCTTTTATGAAACAAAGAAAATCAGCAGTTAGCTTAGTATGAGCCATTCAAACTTACTGAGGTGCTGTGAAGTTGATTGTGCATGTCTTGGAAAGTCATTGTGTAGTCATTGTGAACAGGTACCAGGTTTGACCAGAAGTTTTTGAACAAATGTCATGGAAGGTTCTCCTGTAGCCATCAGAAAAGCCCCATAGTTTCCTTAGTATTCCAATACCTACAGCATTATATAAAAAACAATTAATATATTTTTAATCATAAAAATATCCAGTAGAATATTCTACTGATTTATCTTTATGTTGGGGGCAACATGGGGTTATTTAGAATATAAAATTGCCACATCAAGGAAAAAGAATTTGTATATGGAATATCAATTAACTTGTATTTCTGTCTCATGCTGCAACACGTCCATGCAACTATAGCAGTGTTACTGCACCCATGTCCCTCCATGTTAGTTATTGTATGACTAGCCATCAGGAAAGGCTGGGTCTTCTAACAGCACCTGCAGATCATTCTGTGCCCTTATTGCTGATTCCCAATATTGCAGCCCTTGCAATTAACTGTAATGAGCAATTGCAAAGAAATTCCAATTTCCACTTGAATTCCTCAGCCTGAGCACATCCTGTGTCCGTATAGACGTCATCTCAGGCTCTGTAGAAATCCCGTCTGCCTCGTAAAAATGGAATCATTAGATCATTCAGCTGTCGAGCTGTAAGAAATCTCAGCTGAGCAACTGTAAACTCAGGTCTTTCAGAAACTTATAGTCGGGTCAAATGTAGATAATTTTTTGAGAACAGCAAAAAGCACGTAGCTGACAGAAGTGTGAAGTTTCTGCTAAGCGTCAGCTTTCTGCTTTAAGGCAGAGTAGTATTAGATCTTTTGATTGATATTGTTACTGACTGGATAGGGGAATCATTTTTAGGTGCTTTTTATTTCTTACATGGACATAAATTCTTGTTTTCTTCTGAAAGTCTCAGAAACTGTTGCGTCATTTTTGCAAATTTGGCAAAGTTCCTAGGAAATAAAATAACAATATTGTAATGGTAAATGCTGAGCAATCTTAATCATAAATTTTCTATCTCTATGCAAATTTTTATGTCAGTCATTTTGTGTTCTTTCTCATGATGAGCTGAATTATGATAAAATTCTCTTTTTAATTAAAATATATTTCTGAATAAATAATCTGCTTGGTTATAATTACAAAGACATTTCCTAAATTTGAACAAGTGTTTTTGTATTTTAGTATTTTAGTTAATCCAAATATATCTTTTGAAAGGACAGCTTAAAATAGCAGAATCATAATATCGTAACTCACAAATTAGAACAGTCATAAGGAAATACTATAATCACAAGATTAGCTTGAAGATTTAAGTGAGGTCAGAAACTTGAGTCACCAACTGTACTCTGACTTTTTTCTGAATTAAATGAGAACACTAGGTATGATAGCACAGAGGCAAATAGGCACTCTAAATTAATCTGTAATTTTTATTCCATTCTTAATTTTCATGTGTGCTACTTTTTAGCATTTCTGGTTTACGATAACAGTAGTCACTAACCCTTACAATTAGTGCTATTGTGCATTTATTATAAACCTGGTTGTTGTTGGTATATACCTTTTTTAGAACATTATGCTGGGAATTAAGAGTTTCCATTTTCACTCTACTGTAAAACACTCTTTGTTGCTTTTTTTTTTTGGTCCTTTCTTATGTAACCATTGATAAATTAAAAAAAAAAAAATATGAAAATCACAGTGCCAAAAAAGCCTGAAGAGAGGAAAAGAGTTTATTTACCCGATATAACATCACTACTTTGCAATTGCCTGTGACTTATCAGGTATTGTAAACTATGTAAATCTAAGCCTGATCATTACTTGGCTGAGAAATTATGAGGGAAATACTAATTGCTTCAGGAAGTAGCGCAGATTTTTTGGCATGAAACATTCTCCTTTTGAGTTGTGCTTGTTCCATTACTGTGGTAGAGTGTTAGAAGTATGTACTGCCACTGGAAGTATTCAGATGAGTTTTGAGATACACATCCAGTAAAAAAAATTAGAAACGTCATTTTATGTGCCTGTGTTAAGCACGGGAAAAATCAAATGTTGATTCCTGGCACTGATGTCTTGACATCTTTGCAAATGTGTTATGAGTCTTTGTAGTGCAGCTGACATCTCTTTCATTCAAAAAAAAAAGAAATGTCACAGTCCAAAATACAACAGAAGACATGGTGTGGCATTGATTTTTCTAAATCAAAGGTTTAGGTAGATATTTGATTTCCATTTATTCATTCTTACCAAGTCTTTCACAAGAAATGTGAAGGGTCTTAAATTCACTGTGTTTTGAATGTTATCAATCATGACAGTTACCAGACTTGTAAATAGACTTGTAGAAACCTTGGTATAATGGTTTAGTGACAGATGAAATCAACATTTAATGTAAGTCTCAGATGGAGACCTTATAAAGGCCTGGATATTTCCTGAAATGAAAAGTTCTCCCCCTTTATATAAACAGCTAGCCACAGGAAAATGAAAATTTAGACTTACAGGACACAAAAAATGCTCTTTCATGTTAGAAATGGTGTCTTTAGTAATCACCCTCATTTAGCTTAATGACCTTAATGTGAATGTTTGATTTCAAGTATCTGGCAATATAGGAAACAAAAGTATTTTGCCTAATATTCAGCACACATGTTTCTAATGGAAGCACATGTTCTTGCAGTCTCACTGCTCTGAAACTTTTGATCCATAAAACCAGATTCTTCAGTTATTTCTATCCACCTGCTTATTTAAAGTCACATTCCATAAAAATATGAGGAAAAACTTTTTCACTGTGAGGGTGACGGAGCACTGGCACAGGCTGCCCAGGGAGGTTGGGGAGTCTCCTTCTTTGGAGACATTCAAAACCCGCCTGGACACGTTCCTGTGCGCTCTGCTGTAGGTGATCCTGCTCTGGCAGGGGGGTTGGACTAGATGATCTTTGAGGTCCCTTCCAACCTCTAACATTCTGTGATTCTCTGGTTCTATGATTTATCCCACTCATAACCCAAACTGAAATTGTGGCCTTCACTGAAAGGGAGAGAGCGTAGCACCCCTTTTCCCTTTGGAAAGGGAAACTCCAGAGAGCAATTAGTAGGGATCTGCAAAGGAAAACTTTATACTCTGCTCCTCTGTGCTTTCTAACCAAACCAGTCCTTCCGGTTGGCAATAATTAAAGTCCTTGTGGACAGATGCTGCAGGACAGACAAAAAAAACTCTGGATGGATGACGGTGATCACAGTTTGGTCTTCCCTGTAGCGGTGGACATGCAGATGGTCTCCAGTTCCTGTGGCAGGGCAGTACTTATTCTCAACATAGCTCAAAGATCACTGTAGCACAGAGGTCTGCCTCCTCGAGATTCTCTTTGTTCTGGGCAAGAATAAGAATTTAGTCCTATTATTGCCCAAGTGTTTGGAGGTCACCCAAGCCCTGGCACTTCAGTTTTGCATGCTCATTACCCTACCAAAATCACCATGTGGTCCAAGCACTCATCACTGTAAATAGCAGTAGAAAACAGGACAGTTTCTACATGCAGTGCACTGGATTGCAAGAACAGCGCTGAGCCCAGTCCGTGAACGCAAACATTTCCAGGATTGTGTAGGCCTGCTCAGCATTACTTTGGTCAAAGAGCTTTTGGAACAGGGCTGAATTGCACCCTGTCAGCTGAGAGACTGGGCACAACTGACTAGTACCCACGGGCATCCCATCTGTGTGGCACATACTCTGCTGGCACATATGTTATTTGTTCTTCAGCCAAGTCTGAGGAGCTA
The DNA here is from genome assembly GCA_020746105.1 of Trogon surrucura. Classification (NCBI taxonomy): domain Eukaryota; kingdom Metazoa; phylum Chordata; class Aves; order Trogoniformes; family Trogonidae; genus Trogon; species Trogon surrucura. The sequence goes on along the minus strand of CM036617.1, from coordinate 142,872,461 downwards.
GAGTTTGAAGAAGTAACCAGACATTCAATTGAGTAGTGAGATCTGGAAGCAGAAATGAAACTGTACATCAAAAAAGAACTTAATACCATTTGTATTATTACATCTGTAAAGTTGAAGGTATTCTCTGCTCTGTGCTGGGCAACCTTTTCAAAACAGTTGTCCAAACCCACAAATAAGGTATCAAGTCAATCACCCAGAAATTTTGTTACTATTTTTGTTTAACTTCCTCCCTTGATGACGACCCGTCGCTTCTCTGTTCAAAGTTTGTGGACAAAAATTTTCGTCCGTGCAGGGGCTCCATCAAGTGCAACTCTTAGAATAAGAAGCAACCTTGTGATCACATGTGGCTTGCACATCAGCATGTATTAGAAAACTTCTTGGTGCTCTCAGGCAAGATTGAGGCCCATGCCTCGGTTCCTGTTTTGCAATAGGTTGAGGTTTATATACAACAAGGGCCATGTGGTTCCAGATCAGGATCTGTGTATTCTCAGACCTTTGCATGAAATCTATGAGTGTTGGTTGGATTTAAAACTCTTAGTGCACATATTTCAGAATGTGCAGAATATCAAACATCTGAAGCCAGTGAGAATGATTTTTTTTTTTCCCTTTTACAACAGGCACTTAAATACATTTTTTTCATGAAGGTTTGGCAGGCACAATGCATATAATGTAGGACTCCCATGAAATCAAAGTCAGCAGATCAAGCTGCATCTCTGAGAATGCCATAAAGTAACTTTCTGGAAAGGCGAGTTTTTAAATTCAATTTAACATGCTTATAGCAAATTAAGTTAGAGAGCCCCAGGGCAAATAATTTGTTCATTCCTAGGTACCTCATGTTTATGACAACATAGAAAACTGGCATTCAACCCTCTACCTACAGAGCTTTTCTAGCACTTTTCTGTCACAGTTGGAACTCTCTTAAACCGTAACCTCCATCCTCTGGCAGAGAAGCAGAAGCTCAGTCAGGTAACATATTGGCTACTTGCATGACTGAAAAGAGTTGGCTTTGGCCTTCAAGCTGTTTTTGTTGTTGTTGTTGTTGTTGTTGTTTTTTTTATGTGTACAAGGAAGACTATCTCCATATTCGGAACAAGGTGATATCCTGAGAAACTCCTGCATTCCAGAAACCAGCTCTATTTTCAGCATTTCATTTATTTGTGACTTTGTAACAGCATGGTAACAGGGTCATTGTTAAAGTATTTTGCGTGGGAAAGGTGGCGTAAATTTGACAACTACTATGAAAGGGAAAAGCCTCTATTTTCCCGTGTCAGCTAGAAAATGAGGATGATGACGACAATGTTAATTCAGTTTGTGAAGGAGTGGGGAATGGGTTAGACGTTTCTTCTTTTTTTTTCACCTTTAATTTTCTTGGATTTGCTACTAGTTCTCTGTGGCAGACTAATAACTTCTCTGACCGCAGGTTGTCCCTCTCCAATTTAGTCTTATTACAGATAACTATCAAGGCTTTTCTCCACATATATAAATCTATAACTAACTCTGGTTGCAGCACAGACTGTTAGAGGACTTCTGCCTTATAGGCCCATCAAAGAATTTGAAATCCCTTAGAAGACATTGTCCATTTAGCCCTTAACTTCTTATCAGTGGCATTTCCTGTTAGCCTAAATACATCCCCAATTAAATCACATGCCTCAGCCTTGAGCCTGAGCAGTAGTTTCTACTGCTCAGTGAGCTTTCTTTCTCCGTCCTTTTCGTTCATTCTTTTTAAAGAGGGATTTTCATACCTGAGAAAGCTTTACATGCCAGATGTAATTCCTGGCTGCTGTGAAGTGATGCAGTTCTGAGTGAAACTGCCTTGATTCCACAGAGAAGGGGTTGGAGGGATCCAGAGGAGGCACACTGCCTTTTCCATCCTGTCTTTTGAGCCCAGTACAAAAAGACTTGACGGACAAAGAGAAAAGTGGGTAATAAGAGTGTCTCAGGCACAAAGGGCAGTAGGTCTGTGAAGTGCAAGTTCTTTTGGAAATTAACCTTAAAGAAAGCAGAAGGATGAGCATAGTGAATACTTCTAGGCAGCTCCAGTAATGGTGACTCCCCAGTTCCTGACCACAACGAAAATTGTATCTCCTCCTGCTTATGTAAGATTAGTTTCTTGAAGGTCATAGAATCATTAAGGTTGGAAAACACCTCTAAGATCTTCAAGTCCAAACATCAATCCAACACCACTATGACCACTAAAACATGTCCCGAAGTACCATCTCTACACGTTTTTCTGAACAGCTCCAAGGATGGTGACTTCACCACTTCCCTAGGCAGCCTGTTCCAATGCTTTTAGTAAAGAAATTTTCTCTAATATCCAAGGTCTATTAACAAGGTGACAGTATCATTCTTTAAACATAAATGATTTTGTTTTTCAAGATTTAGTTTTCTGTTCATCTACTTATTGAAAATACTAGTGGAAACTTGGAACTGTCTTGCTTTTCATGTTTTTCCTTTCCCAGTTAGGGCAGTTGTTCCAGTTATGGCAATTCCATAATGGATCAATATAATTGGTACAGTGTTATTTTACGGGTAACAGATTCCAGTGTCTCAAATTCAGGACTGTTACTCAGTGATACAATCAGGCAGAAGTAGGAGTCTGTAAATTGTAGGACTCAGCTCTTAACTGAGACTTAAGAAGAAAAAGTAGGAGAAAGTATTATTTACCTATTTTTATGTCAACAATTAGTTTGTTTGTTTGTTTTGGTTTTTTATTTTTTTAAAAAAATTGTGCTCGCTGTCCAAAAGATTCAGAAGAGACCTGAGAAATGGCCTGACAGACCATGTACTATGCGTATATCTTGTTGTATTACCTATTCACATATAGCATTACTTGGCATTCGAAATATTTTAGGTGAGATGTTATGCCTTCTTGCTTTCTTTGGACTGCTGGAATAAACATCACTCAACTATAGTAGGTGATGATGTTATTTTATTAAAATGACATCATTTTGAAAGCATATTTCTCTTAGTATGAGAAAAATCACCAGCACTCAAAAAAGTACATTTAAAAAGACGCTGCTAATTTTCTCACAGAGGATGCTTGAGTTGTCTGTGACAGTAGATAAACATCCCAAGCGTAGACCTCTGCATGTAGTATTCTCTGTATAGTGAGTATATGAAGAATACTTGTATTTACAAGAATCCTCTCGACTGCCTACTCATGAGAGCAGAACACAGGGGTATGGATGACGTGATGTCTATTTTTCAGGTCTACAGTACCCACTTTGATGTTGTTCTTTTAAATTTTTTTTTTTTAAATTTTAACAGACGGAATTCAAATGAACCTTTTTGTTAGGTTTTATTAGGACAGGATTGTCCATCTGGCTCTTTCCATATAACCACTATTAAAATGCTGGGGTCAAGACACCCTGTTGTTCTTATCTTTCCTCTCTTGCATTTGAGTGAATGATCTCTTTTATACCAGGATTTTTTGTGAAGGTCTCTAATTCTCAGGAGCCTTTTTTTTTTTTTTTTTTGTCCTGTTTTTCCTCAATTAAGGATGCTTCATATGTTTTATCATCCATTCACATAACTATATCCTCCTATGAAATGAAAGGGAAGTTTCCAGCCATATAGAAGTTATTTGAAACTTATTGCGATTGATATTTTATTGCAATATTCATCATGGAATTGTAGCAAATTAGAATTCCCTGATGCTTGACCACACCACTAGGAGTATGTCTGAAATGTAATAGCTTAGTCTGTCATCTGTTGTCTGTAGGTTTATTCCCAGTAAACTTGTAATACAATGGTAATGATGAGCTTTATTGCAATTAATGAAATGTACCTCTGTGATTTATATCCCTTATAAAGGAATGATTTTTATTTTCATTTGGAATTTCTCTAACTGTTGTAATTTTCTTACTCATCTCTTACTCTTATTGTTGGGATTTTCTTATTATTGTAAGCGTTTTAGGTTATAAATCTGAAACTAGAAGCTATTTGCTTTTTTTGATCCTAGAATATATTATCTGAGCTATTTAAAGTTCCCCAGTCATTTATTTTCTTCACAGCCTTTGTTTGCATCTTATGCACAAATATGGGCCCTCGTTTAGGCCTTGAAATATTAAATTACACATGGACAGGAGGAAAAAATTGGATTTTTGTCCTGGATTTCAGTTTAAGACGGCTGGCAGGTCTGCCTCTTCCACTCTTCAAACATAGTATTTACTGCCCTAGCCTCTCATCCTCAGGGGATGTTTTTATTTAGGGGAGAACCCAATATTACCCTCAGCAAGGACATATAAAGACCAGAGCAATTTATTATGCTAACTGTTTTTCTTACTGAATTTCAAATTGCAACATTGCTGGTGTTTTTCATTGAGGAGAGGGAATGCTAGAGATTTAGTTACAGGTTCTTGTTTGGGTTTTGCCCCTTAGGAAAATTCTGGGCTGGAACAGTCATTGCTTTCATATAACAAGTCTAATAGGTGTTGCTTAAAAAAATCCTCTTATGTCAGTGTGCCTAAGATGAATTAGTAAATTTTCATAAGAACCTCCATTACGGCAATATGTTTCCTATTTGACTAATGTAGTATGTGTAGATGGACAACTCAACACTTAAAGGAGGCAGACCCTTTAATGTTGAAAGCATTACCATTCACAGTTCAGAAAAAAACAGAGTAAGCCTAAGTTTTTTCAAGCTTTGGCTTTCAAGAGCAAACATCTACTCTTCACAAACACTCTATTTGCACTGCAGGGTGGCTGAGACAGCAATAGTCACAGGGATCAGAGCCTCATGCAGCTTAGACTAGTGGCATGCAATTCATGCAGTCTGCTCCGCTGGCTTGCTTCGCTCTCTTTATCTCACATCTTTATTCTGCCTACAAAGATGTACAGTAGGTGGAATCTGTCAGGCATGAAGCCAGCAGGCAATGTGAAAGTGGAGACTGCTGGCGTCAGATTGATTAAGCCCGTGCACGTGTCTGTAGAAAGGAGACATCAGGTTTAATCACTCTGCCTGAATTTCTTTCTGTTCCTCTCTCTTGTAGATAAATGTCTTGTGAAATGTCTTGTGCAGATCACAGTGGGAGCACTCCACTAAAGCAGAAAAGTAATCAAGGATAAAAACTTATTATCTTATCCCTATTGTTTTGTTGCCAACAGAGGTGCATGAAGTGTGTACATCTTAAAATAAGAATTTCTAACACATTTGCTGTACTTTTCCTTGTACAACATTCCTAGAGAATAATAAATGTTATATATGTACTTAAGAACTATTCAACAGTAAGGTTTTAGAAACATCAGTCTCAGTGTTTCTCAGTTTACAACTTTGATCTTTGTTTTGTTTACTGGAAAGTATAAAGCATAAAAGTATGTTGGTTGTAAGCTGTTCTGAGAGCAACTGGATCCTTTTTTAAATGCATGTGTATTTATTTTTATTGGTTTACAGCTGCAGAGTGATTCCTAAATCTGGAAAGCCTTGAGGTTGCATCAGAAAATACAGTATATATTCATTGTGCAACCTTACAAGGAACTGCCAGATACTGAATTTGCTACACATTTTATTGTTTAAAACATTTGGCCAACTTGTTTGAATAGAAATGTGAGGGAGGAAAGAAGATGAAGGGGAAAAAAAAGAGCCTAAAAGAAGAATGCAAATTAAAAAGTGAAGGAACAATTCGCAGTTGACTTGTGATTGAAATTATTACTACTAATGTCTTTCAGAGTTGTCCTCAGTAGTTAGTGCACATAAATGTTTTTTTCTCTAAGTGCTGGCCTATGCTACATAGCATAAATCGTTTCCTTTCCATATAGTAAATGTAACATACAAACACAGCAGTTGTTCATTATTTCTAATCCCTCAGTTGAACAGGTATCAGAATCCCCTACATTTGTTATTTGAAGTAAGGGAATGAAATGTCTTAAACCAAAGAAAAAGTTTCTAAATTGGTCCTTTCAGCTCTATGCTTTCTCTAAGGTGCTTTTTACTGTATTCAAGCATACATATATATAATGTCTTCCACATATTTCCAAAGCTCTCTTTCTGTCTGCTGAACTTGCACGTGGTCTCTTTTTTTGCTTCTAGAGTCCTGAACCAAAGTTCTTTGGAGACTTAAATGAATATATAACTACTCCCAAACATTTATAACATTGCATGTTTGGGTCTTTGTTAAGTAGGGCTTGCCACAACTTAAGGGAGACCAGAGACAAAATACAGGCTCTGGATACAGCAGTAATAATGGAGTGTTTTACCCAGAGAGGAAGTGTGGGATAAGAACTGAAACAGACAGGCATGCAGGATTTTAATTTTAACTTGCAGATCCTATTAAGTCACAACTATTTGGCTGAATGCCAAAGGTTGCAAATTAAAAGGATTGAACTGAACTGAAACTCCTTTGATAACATCTAGGATTAACTATTGCAACTCTTGTTTATTTGTCTTCTAGAAGACAGCATAGGTAAACTTGATTTACTCAAAACTCTCTTGACTCACAAAGTAGGATGTTTACTCGAGAGATGAAAACAAAGCGTTGAGCACTTGTGATTCTTAAACTTCCCATGATGTATTTGCAAAAGCTGAAGGTGTTAATCCAGGCGGCCTGGCCAAACTGCTGCTTGAATGATTGCATTGTGGATTTTCCTTCACCTCTGGTGCAATTGCATTTGGCTCTGAAATTCATTCCTAGCCTTAATAATTGTGTAATGTTGCTGAGTTTTGTAAAGTACTGAGTTGCTTTGCTCATTGTTCTCCATTTGTTCAAGGCTTCTGTATTCAAGGCTCCATTTACTTGGACCTGTAAATGTGATATAGTTAACCATTCTTCCATCCTGTCCTATAACATGAGAACTAAAGAGAGGCTCTTTCACCAGGCTTCCCTTCTGCTCTTTGAGCTGATGTGTGTGTGCAAAGTCAAAATCACACATCACAGCACTGCAAATATCAGAAACTATGTTTTAGTTATGTGTAAATAGACCCTCCAGTCACAGAGAATCTCACCCCGTGTCTGGATGATTCTTCACTGTCTGGGACTTTATGCTGAAGAAGTATTTTCCTCTGTCGTAGGTTGGGAATTTACAGTCCTGCCTAGCTAGGCAAATCAGTGTCCTTTGCTTAAAATGTAGTAATTGAACCTGATTACAGTTTTTCAGCTCTTTTTCCAAGAATCTGTTGTAGCATTGAGTTACATCACTACATAACCAGAATAACAGAAAGCAAATAGTTTTGCCTGTGTAAAAGGAGCAGTTGTACTGTATTTTATTCATCAGAAGGAACATCTACAGCAGCTAGATGTCATTTCTTGTTACTGCAGGTACAAGGTCAGATACTTTTATGAAACTTTGTGGAAGTAACTTTTTCTCCTCCTCCGCATATCTCTATACCTAAAAAAATGTATTTTCTTTGTGAAATGCTTTTTCATGCATAGCAAATGCCATATTTTGGACAAACATAAAAGTATTTAATGCTGCAATGATTGCTGCTGGTGGTAAAACTTCTCCCTTATTTTGAAAGTGCGCAGTTCCACTTACATTTTATTTGATTGACCTCTTTGACCTGCACTGTCTGCATTTGACATCTCACTATGGTGGAATTTAAATAACCTGTGCTGTCCTATGAAATTAAATCAAGACTTGCATTGGCAGGCAGTCTCACTGAAGTAAGCTTTTTCCCTGATTGTCTTCCATTGCTCTGCCACATGGCCTAAAAGACAGCCTGAAATAGTGAGAGCTAATCATCGGTTGCTGGAGGAATCTGCCCAATTGTTTGTTCTCCCTTGGGCTAATTAAGCTCTGATTTTAAGGCAAGACATTATTCCTTTCAGCTTGATGTTTATATGTCTGCATTTGTTTTTCAGGTATGATGCAACAGAAGATTCCATAGGTTAAGCATGACCGTTTTCATTAAGCAAAACAATCAGTTTTTTTCCTTCTTTTGTTTTTATTGTTGACCTAGTAGAATGCATTTTTTGCACTTTTTTGTTGTTTTTTACACTTTAATGTCTTAACTACAAAGTATAAGACTTGATCAACCAAGGCACAACACAGTTTTTATTAGGGAGTTGGGCTACTCTAGTTAATGAAGGTAGTTTACAGACATAACTGAAGGTTTTAGTAGCAGCAGCCAAATGACTATCCACCACAGTAAGAATTTCTGGTGGAAATGATTAGTAGGAGAGCTATATCACTGAAAGCAACAAAAAAGTGTTTATATTGAAATGTTAAGCATTTTGGGAATTAAGCACGTGTATGTGCAGTTACTAAGGGATAGGGAAAGAGTGGGGTTTTTTTCTGTGTAATTGTTAGGACCGTTTTCACTCCACGGCAGCTATTTTTAGTTTTTCTGTTAGGCACAGTACAAGGAGAGCATGATATGTCACTGCTACCTTCTTGTGGGTAGGCTTTTGGGAAGCAGTTTACTATTGATTACAACTGAATAGTCAAAAATGGAATACGGCCTCATAATTCTAGTAAAGATGCTTTTCTGTCAGCAATGTATTCTAGTAGTTTCTTCTATCTTCTTTTTACCTTCAGAGAGCATGAGTTAAGATTCAAGGCAAAGATTTGTTCGATGTAATAGTTGCACTTTTGTAAAAATGACGTGGAATCTTAATTTCCAAGTTCATAACAAAGATGGTCCCAGTTCAGCTCAATTCAGGGAAATGGTTAGAAGAAGATGGGTTAATGGAAACTCAGAAAACCAGCATTGACTCAGTGACTTCTAAAAGTGAGCTTTAATTAGAAACGTGAAAATACTAGAAAATAATACCTTTTATAAGGAAATGTAGTGAGTTTTTCTTTATAGTGTCCAGTTCTTAGAGAGGCAGGAAGACTAAATTATTTACTGTATTATTGTGTGTATTTTTTTCTACATTTCTACATGCTCCTTTATTGAAAAGTTATTCCTTCTTTGTTTTGATTTGAATGTTTGCTAAATGTCAACTGACAATGGACTCCACAGGGGCCATAGAATAGAATAATAGAATCATAGAATCATAGAATGATTTGACTTGGAAGTAATCTTAAAGATCATCTGGCTCCAACCCCCCTGCCATGGGCTGGGACACTTTCTGCTAGCCCAGGTTGCTCAAAGCCCCATCCAGCCTGGCCTTGGACACTCCCAGGGAAGGGGCTTGCACAACTTCTCTGAGCAACCCGCTCCAGTGTCTCACCACCCTCACAGTAAAGAATTTCTTCCCAATATCTAATCTAAATCTACTCTTAGTTTGAAACTATTGCCCCTCACCCTATAACTACGCTTGCTGATAAAGAGACCCTCCCTATGTTTCCTGTAGGCCCTCTTCAGCTACTGGAAGGCTGCTATCAGATCTCTCCAGAGCCTTCTCTTCTCCAGGCTGAAAGCCTCAACCCGCTCTCAGTCTGTCCTCATAGGTGAGGTGCTCCAACATCCTTCACAGCAGAGCACTCTATACTGAAGGATAATATCTCTTTCCATCTTGTATATGTAGCAATATTTCTTCCAGCACAAGTTCAAGTGTTCACCAGACCTTTATGAAACTTCATTTCTTTATAATTCTTCTAGATTTTTGCATGTACTTTATAGGCAAAAGCTTATGTGTGGCTTACGTCCTTCTAATCATGTGTGTTCCTTAGGCCTTTGAAGCATAACATATTTAGTTCTTCTTGCTGGTTTTGGCTTTTATAATTAGCTCCAACACTTTTTTAATAAAGACCAAATCAAATATATTAAATAATTCACAGATACTTAAAATATATTAAATATTTTCTGCAGCTTGTTTCACATGTTCTGTTTGAGGAAAATGAAGATATTTCTTATTTGGATAAGTACTCATGAAGTAGTTCCTGTAAAATATAATTGATTTTCAGTATTTTAACAACTTCATAATCTAACTTGTCACAGGGAAGATCTATAAGCAGAGGTACTAATGGCATCATCAGTCATCTTTGCCTGCATAGGCATTTCTTGGTGGGAAAGTTTGAAAAGAAAATACGTCTTATAGATCAGGGAGTCATGGCTTCTCCTGTGATGGGTTTTTTAAGAGACATGTGAATTTACTGCTGAACTTAATACTGTTCTAAGTTTTGTACATTCTTAACAGTGTACATATTGCTGTATCTGTAGAAAATAGCATTAGTGTGGTCAAAAGTTTGTATCACATGTAGACAACTTACTTCTACATTTGACCTTGTTCTATTCCTCTTCCGCAAAAAGTTTCATAACCTCTTTTTTCACCTAAAAACTGGGATAGTAACACTTAATGATTTTGTAAAGTTCGTTAATGTGTGCAGATAAATATGATTATTTTTAGCTAGAAATGGAACTGAAAGCTGTGTACTTTCTAAAGGAAACCAAATGATAAAGGTTTTATTTTGGCAGATTAGATCTGCAACTGAAAGGATAGATAAAGAGAAAATTATCTTGAAAGATAATATAGAGATAATAGAGTTAAGAAAAAGTATATTGAACCCCTCATAAAGTGCAATAAACTTATTTGTAATTTTCGCATGTTTGTGAACAGCGATATATGTAATCACATAGAATCATAGACCGGCTTGAGTTGGAAGGGACATTAAATATCATCTAGTTCTAACCACCACTAGACCAGATTGCTCAAAGCCTCATCCAGCCTTGTCTTGAACACTTCCAGGGATGAGGCACCCACAACTTCTCTAGGCAACTCATTCTAGTGTCTCACCCTGAGTTATATAACACCTTACAGTTAATGAGACTGGTACCACCCGGGCCAGACTGTGTTACGTTGATGGAGGTGCTCTCTGCTCACCCCAGTCCACCTTGCAGTAACCCCAAACCTGTTTTCAGCCATACAAGCTTGCCTTCTGATTTCTGTTGCTGGACTTTAATGAAGTTTTCATTAATATACAAATCTCACACGATCCTCTTTGGCAACAGCCAGACTATAGGTGATAAAAATCATTGAGAATATAAGAACAAGACTGAAATTTCACACCTGAGGAGATGATGTGGGAAGCCAGAATGCAAACTACTTGTTTCCTTTATTGCTTGTATTTCCATAACATTCCAGCCTTATTTTGGCAATTCCTCTGCTGGCTGTCACTTAGGGTAGCCAAAGTCCAGGTGTCACAGTCAGATGGCCCAATCTGCCATCTTTGCAGAAGGAGTGCCTGTCACATAGAATATCTCCAAAAGTAAACGCAATTTCTCTGGAAGGTAAATAATCTGATCCTTCTGAAGGACAATAGTGGATACGTTTGCATTATCATATTCCTTTATGTTTTTAACTTGCCCTTAGTTTTTTCTCCAGCACATAAGCATCAAAAAGAAAGACAAACTTGTCAGTTTAAAACAGAACTGTCAATACTGGATTGGTTTGTTAGATGGCCTGCTAGAAATTCAAATACTAAGAAGCACAATGGATACAAAATAAAATCATAAAATCATGAGCAGCATTGAATGATCCAGTATTTCTAGAAACTTTGCATCACAGGCAAGTGAGTTCCACTGTATCACAAACTGAAACTGAGAAATTATATTCGGATATTGTAGTCTGATAAGAGATCATGTGCTGGCTAATGTGAATCCTGATAGAGAAGTTTATGGGATTCCTAAACCTGATAAGTGCTCATTATCTAGGGGAAGAGGAATTTTCAGGTTTGGACCTGTATTGCTTCAGCTCTCGGTATGAGCAGGATGTGCTATTTATTTGTCTTTCTTCTGAAATTGTTCCTCCCTCTGTCCAGATTCAAAGGCAAAAGACTGCCACTGCAGATATAACTCAGAGAGGTACAATTAGGATACAGTAGTGGCACTTCTGTAACTAAAACAGGAGAGAAAGGGATTGGGTGGCCAGTGGTAGTGGGTTATTCTATTTTCATTTATAGCAGCCTGATCTAAGTCTCTCTCATGTTACTGATCCACAACATACCTCTGGTTTGCTTGAACAAATTATTATGATTCCAGTCCTAGTCTCCATTTTTGTATCTTATTGTCAGAGACAGGCTACTGCGACAGTCTTGGGGGCACTCTTAAGGGAAGTTCAAGGACTGAAGTGAATCATATGGGGAAAAAATTACCCTGTCACCACCTGCCTTAGATTTGGTTCCTTCCAGTCTGAACAGAGATTTTATGGGGAGAACTCCAATCTCCAAAGTTATCAACACTGAACATTTTAGCAATGGAAAATCCCCTGCTGTTTCTGACACATGCAGTTTTTTTCTGTGTCATTATAAGTTCCCAAATCTTCTGTGTGCCTTTCCTTAGGATCATGCAGTGTGATGATTTTCAGTGACAGTGTTTTCTAAGGCTTGTTCGAAGCTTATGAAAGCCATGCCCTTTAGTTAGGGATTTAGTTAGCTCAGAGATGGAGCTTTCTATTTCATAATTATGCCACATTCACGACTTGTAACAATTGCTTTAAGTTTTATCATGCTCATTAGGAGGCCCTGTGCATCAAAGATGTTATCAAGTTATATGACATCTGTAATTACTCAGTAATATATCAGCCTCTGCAGCCCTGCTGAAGTATTTTGATTTATTTTTTTTCCCCACTCCCTCGCTCAATCAGCTTCCCGGCTGTGCCACATTGTGTCACAAACAGCCTGTTGTTATAAACACTGCAGAAACAGCACTGCACACAGACAGCCCATTGACAACTGAGAGGCGACCCAGAAGATAATTGCTAACACTGCTTCGAAAAAAAAAAAAAAAAGAAAAGAAAAGAAAAAAAAAGGAAAAAAAGTATAGCCAGACAAGGAAGGATATGTTTTTATGAAAGCAGACAGTCTTAATTCCAAAATTAATTGTGTCTCCAGCCACTGATAATTAAAGGGGGGGGGGGGGGGGGGGGGGAAGGCTGAAGCAGTGCATTTCCCTTTGTTCTGTAATTTACCTTATCAGAAAAATGTGCTCACATGTAAGAAGACAGGTTTGGAGGATGAATCATCTGGCTTTGTTTTGGAGATGCAAGCAACAGTGGAGGATTGGTTTTGAACCAAGTGACTGCAGGGAGATTTGTATCTGCCAAGCTTTAAATGGCTTTAGGTGACAAAGTAGTATCTTCCTGCATCCATTCCAAGTAACATTAAATGTGGTCATATCTCCAGAATAGCACAGCTAAGTGCACAAAACCAGCTCCCTGCTGCCTCAGCACACAGGACAAACCATAACTTGTTAAGTCTGTCAGCACCTAACCTTCAGACTGTGAAACAGATTACAGGAACAAAGAGACCATGCTATTTAAAGTGCAAAGCAGACTGCCAAAAGGTTTCTGGTTTTGCTGAACCAAGTCAAAAGAAGGTGGTACTCAGGTGTGGAGCTGATAGCCTGAGGGTACATGATTTTGAGTTTGCTCTTTGGCAAATAGGTCTTTTAGAATAAGGAATGAAACTTGAAAGATTCTGTAGTCAGTTTTGGAGGACAAAAATTATAGACCTACTGTATCCCCTCTTTCACTGTTGCATCCACCCTTGCCTTCACACCAAAAAAGATTTGGTAGATGCTGCTGTGGAACAACACTTAGTGCTACATGGGGAGTTTATATGACTCATGTAGTTCTAAAGTAATACCACAGCTCTTGCTATTCCTCAATTCAGAGACACGAGTTCCTAATGCATTTTGAACCATGCACACACATAAAACAGACCTTGTAAAAGATTCACTCAGAAAATCATTACCAAAAAGAATATTTCAGACTTCGTGGTATGTTTAAAATAGTAGTACATACCGCATCGGCCTTTTTAGCCATCAGCCCGCTTGTAGCAAGTGTGGGCAGAGCCCTTTCCATATCTTAGTTCGTGAAGCTTAGCCATGATGATGATGATGACATACTACTTTGTATGGACAGCGTTAAAAGAATGAAACGTGCAAATTGTCATTTCTGATAAACATATCTCCAAAAATTATTATTGAACAGTTAGCTGAGAAAGGGCCTAAAAGTGCTGGGAAGAAAAGAATAAGAAAAAAAAAGCTTAAAAGTTCACATCTTTCTGTTCATGATAGCTGTTTCCTCAGCTGGACTTTTCTGTAGTTGGAAAATACAAAATCCAGTTTTCCATTCTGTACAGGTTCTCATATCCCATTTGTTGCCAGATCTGCACTATGCAACGTGACTAACTTCTGTCACATGTTGTTTGTTAGCTTGGCACATTAGCCCTGGCAATATTCATGTCCATAACTCTATAAATTGAATTTAGAACAATAACACTAGTGCTTAAAGTCTGAAATGAATAGCAGCCCAGTATCAGGAAGGTGTATTCAGTGCAGTACCACACGTGTAAAAGTAATGTGAAGGATAGTGCTCAGAACAGTTACTGAGAAGTTGCATATGAATTCGTTTTCTCACTCTTGTGGCTATGTAGTTTGATACCATGAAATTGGAGGAAACAATGGTCCCAATTCATATGGTCAAGTAGTTTAACTTGGCTGACAGTAATTTAGTATAAACAACCCTTATGTAGATCTGTAGAGATGTGCACGTTCATAGACATGTAAGGGAATTACCGCTTTAACAGTGCAAGAAACCTTTACAGTGAGACAATTGTGCTTATGTGAAGACTTCTATGCATATAAGTATTTCAGTAAAAAGTATTAGATCCTTAGATTAGTTACATTGAGAAAAGCAGTAAGAATGAATCTTGCTTGATATTCATCACGAGCAGAAATAAAGGCCAGAATTACACACGTGTTTTTTGCATTTTGAAAAAAAGGTTACTGTCAGAGTTAGGAATAAACCAGAAGCAGTGAAAGGAAAGTGATATTTTTAACTGTACCCTTTTTTTTTTCCTGTGTTTAGTGCCTTTATTTTGGTATGAATCTCTATATTGAATTACTTTAAACTGTAGCTTACCTCCACCATAATGCAGTAGTACAGTATTTTTTCTCAAAGTAGGACTTGAAATTGAACTGCCTCTTTTCCACACAGTTCTCATCACCCATAAAGTTTCAATGATTTTTAATACGAAAAGAGAAAGCACTAACAGTGATTACAGCATTTGAAGAGGTATATTGATTTTTTTCCCTGAAAGGAGTGCAATCCTTACAATGCATAAATGTTATCCCTGACAAAGCCAAAAAACTTGTCTCAGATCACAAAATCTACTTTTCTGTTGTTGCGCGTAACGTTGTCATGCAACCCTATAGGCTTAATGAAATAGGCACTGTTTTTCAGCACGGATGATATTCTCTCTTTTCTAGAGGCTACAATATACAATCATATTAGAACTGCACTAGTTTTCTTCAAATCTTTTTCTTTTAATGCTAGATGACAGAAATCTGCCTTGGTTGGCTAATAAGAAGTTATGATTCCTGAGGGGAAAGAAGGTCAAAGCATTACATTTTGCTAAATGGATAAGCATTTGTTACATTTAGGAAGGTCAGTCCAATATTCAATGTCATTACTGCAGAAACAGTGTATTTAATTTAGACAGGGAATCAGATTTCTTCCTGGGTGGACTCATCTGCATCCAGTGCCACAAAGAAAAGGACTAACACTTTTAAAAACGACTGATGATGTTGGGTAGCTAAGCTGACATCTTAAAGAGACTTGATGTCTGGAGCTGTGAGTCATCTGTCAATAGAAAAAAATACACTACTTCAAGTTTCCAAGGGATGGAAAGAACAAATGTGTCACTGGTATCTGGGAGAAGTCCTGTTCACTTCAAAACAGACTCTACTGTGTAACTAGTGAAAAAAATCATATAACAAATGCATGGCCTTCAGCAGGGATCATATTAGATTTGTTATCATTAGGGTTAGTGGACACCAAGGTGTCATTGTGCCTAGCATAATGGAAAACTAAAGAGTGCAAGTCTGATAAATAACACAAGAGAATAAATATTAACTCTGTTTCACAGCGAAGGAGTTGACTCATGAGTATATTATTGGAATCCGAGAGCTGCCTACTCTTATGACGTTAATTGCCTATCAAACTTATGCCGACCCAGACCAGACTCTGATAGAATTAAGGTCTTTGAGGCATCAGAGAACTGAGTCTTTTCCTACTGAGATGTCATTGACATTACAGTATTTGAACAAGATAAAATAACGTGGCACCTGTTGCAGAACTCTCAGCTCATCTGTGAAGCATGCAGGACACGTGTTACCATGTTGTCAGGGCAAATTGCACAGGTGTGATTATGGTTTTTGTCCCTGACTGTGTCATTATTTTCATTCCTTTCCTTCAGTAGTCAGAGAATTTACATTCCTTGGATCCTTGTCAGACATTAAATTTCTTATAATTCTAGTAATAAATACCTTCCTAAATCCACTTTGAAAGTATATTCTGCTTTTGCTCTAAGCTGTATTCAGTGTTCTTTCCCAAAGTCTGTCCTGGTTTACTTCCTAAAACTAAAGACACTTTCCTGAATCAGCATTTTAATCTCATGTTACCTTGAAGTAGATTTTAGTGTGTAATGAATTTGCTTTGACTGTGTAGACAGGTGTTTTGAGTTTGCAGAACTGAAATGCTTGCTTTTTTAGCAAATATTTTGACCAAGTACTGCAACATGGATCTGTCAGAACTTGTGTTTGGGGAATGGTGGCTCAGAGGGGTATGAAAGTTGCATTATCTGAGCAGAACTAATCAAAACATTTATAGCCATTGTTTTCATCCTATTTCATGATTGTTTTATCATTAAATATAATGTTTGATACTGAGTTCAGTCGTAGTTTATATATTACTTGCTCCAAAATAGGCTGAAAAATCTGACCATGTCCTCCATAAGAATCACAGAATTATTTCTCATGCAGGACTGGACAAATCCAGTTACTTACATGCTGTGTGCTAGTAAAATAATGTAATCTACTTCTGTGACTGAGGTTTCACTTAGGGCAACTGAAGATACTACTCTTCTAAAATAGGAAATCTATTTATAAGACATCCAAATAATTTCTTTCAAAGGTATTTGTTTTAATGGATTAGATTTGCAGTCTCCAGAGGAAGGTGAAGAGTGCAAAGCCATGCATTAGTTTTCATTTCAGATCCAAATCTAATCTGGCACAGTGGTTTTCATACTCAGTGGTTTTGCAGAGACTAGAGAGTATGGGGTTTTGTTTACTTGGTAATTTGTTTTAGTGAATACGCAGAGTTCTGCATAGTGAGTTCAAATTTACTGACAGATTTTCTTTCCTTTGCAGATTCTTTAGACACAGTTCAGGGACACTGAAGTATTTGCATATTACAGGGTCAAAATTACCAGTTCAGAAACCTTTACAGGTTGGGCTGTGTTGCACTGTGCTGCATGATTATTTTGTAATTTTATTATGATCAGGGCAATATTTTATATTCTGCCGTGGGTAGAAATTTGCAATACTATGGATAAATAGGTTAGATAGTAGCTTCAGCATTTGTTTTCTTTTCAAATATATTTTGGGTAAAATGACTGTGGGGAAGAAAATCCTGGAAAAAGGTGACATCAACTCAACAAGTCTAAAAGTAGAAGGCACAAAAAATGAGTTCTACACTAGTTAATTTTAGAACTTCTGACAGTGTCTATATTCTGATCCTAGGAAGGTTGGTTTGTAAAGCCTCGGATTGCTGATGTTTGTGTGTATCAGTGGGAGGAACAAAGTGTCATGGGCTGGTGTCCCAAACTATCTTTTAAATAAAATAGCTATTCAAAGTTTCATAATATAATTCAAATTAAAGAATCAGTGCATTGAAATTCACGGTGTAATAATGTAAAAGACGATGAAAGGAAAGACCATGACTGAACAGATTTCCAGTGCAGTTGCCTAGCACACATACATCAGCTCATTTCTGATGAAGCCCTCTATGTAAAATCACCTTACTCCTCCTCAAAACATGTTTCACAGTATTCTTACGTTATTTTGTAGGTGAGGGAATGTGTCTGTGTCATTAATAATTGCTGTTCCTAACAACTGGATTGAAATGCATTTCAGATGTGGCCTCTCAGTCTGCTTTTGAGCACAAGCCACTGACGGCACAAATGAAGGCTAAAGTGAATAATTTCTTAGAGTTATTTTAAAACATAATTTTGATGGATTTGGTTGTCTGCTCATTAACTGTTTTTAGTCACTCGTCAAAATGGGTCAATATGAAACAGCATGACATGTGGACGTTTCTCAGAACATCAAGCACAGGGTAGCAGTACTTTTCTACATGCTGAAATAGATTAAAAATCTGAAGTCTAATAGTCTAAACTCATAATGCAACTTCTAAATCAGTAGTTTAACTATAACCTTAAATGAAATATCACAGAATCACAGAATCACAGAATGTTAGGGATTGGAAGGGACCTTGAAAGATCATCAAGTCCAATCCCCCTGCCAGAGCAGGAATGCCTAGATTAAATATGATGTGTTTGGGCTATTTTTCAGTTTGAATTCTAATTAGAATTTGAAGTTGATGCACAAAAACAGTAGATAAACAAATAATCACAGCTCTTGTGCCTCTCATAATTTACTTATAGACCGCTCATTTTATCTAATGAGCAGCACAGCCTAAAGCTCAGACAATATTGCCATTCCAAGACATTCCAAAGGTGCAAGCCAGAAGCCTCAAAAATCACAAAATGCTACATTTTTATGATTAATTTAAAATTCTTCCATATTTCGTTCCAAGTTTTGTATCTCAGACATTGTGCTCACAAGTTTTTCAAGAGTCCTGGGAACTGGACGTTTCTCCTAATGAAAAAACATTAATATTCCTACATAATTCCTTGCTGCCAGTGGCAAGGTGGTTCTCAGGGGAAAGTTATGAAGCATAGAATCATAGAATGTTAGGGATTGGAAGGGACCTCGAAAGATCATCAAGTCCAATCCCCCTGAGACTCTCTACGAAGTCACCAGAGTAAATGTTTGTTAGTCACTTCAGAGGTCTAATCTCATGCCTGTAAACAAACATGTTCAGAATGAGTGCCTGAATTTTCTTCTTAACTGCAAAATTTTATATCCTTCTTTACATCATGAGTAGCGTAGAGACTACTTTTAAAATTTGGCGCATTTACCTCCCAGGAATTCTCTGAAGCATAATTTCTATCTGAAAAAAAAAAAGATTGCACGTCTCAGTAAAACATTTTCTCCACAGAAAATATGTTTCTGATCTTCAGTGCTGTGCTCCAAAGTAATTTGTCTCATCTTTCAAATTAGTGGTTTTTTGCCAAAGAGCATGAATGTATTTTTATGATCTTATTTTTATTATTCATTGCTGGGTAACCTATTGTTTTGGAGCCCAGCAAAACTCCAGTCAAATCCAAGTATTAAACTGTCACTAATGATCATTTTGTTAGACTATTGACCCCCCTCTGTTTCATCACTGCCTGTACTAATGACCAATTTTCAAGAGATTATTTTTTAATTAATTCTGCCACATAATGATTAGCATTGTCAAATATTTACTATGTGGTTTCAAATTGAGAAGAACTTCAAATGAGAAGAACTAAACGTGCAGATTTTTGCTAGCGCTGCCATAAGCCCAGCGAGTTCCTGACTTGACACTAATTCAGTTCTTTCTGTGGAGACCATGAGAATATAATTGCTTAGAATATGTTGCTTAAAATAGGTACATGCATAAAATTTGCTCTGTTCTTTGAATGATTATTTTGTTTTCCTCTTTCGTTAGGTAGAAAGGGAAATTAGATAGGTATCCACTGCAGCTGGCACTCTGTTCTGCAAGCAGAATATTTATCAATAGTTAAATGTTGAGAACGTTGAGCTTGTGACAAAGATTTTGAAAATTGTTGTTGTTAGCCATTGTTTCCTGCTGTAAATAGATTCATGTTTCACCTGCTAGGAAGAACAAAAGGCAAGTTTTCATTTTCTGCATATTATATTTGTAACTTATGTTACAAATTATATTTGTAACTCATATTATATTTGTAATTCAGTGTTCAATAGAAAGTCATCCCAACTTAGGCACCTAGTTTTCCACTTTCTTGAGTAATAATGGGGTTCCCAGAAGGAAAGTGGTCATTCTGTTTCTCACAGCAGAGCTCTAGGTTTTTGAGAGCAGAGCGATCATGCCTTTGGGCTTATTTTCTGGATTAAAATTACCTTAAATTGTGCATTATGCAACCTCTGTAGATTTCCAGAGGAATTCTTTAAATTAATTGGCAGTATAGTTTGGCCATCTGAGTTTCTGGAGAGAAAGGATTTAATTTTTTTAATTGCTTGAGATGTTTTAAATTGAGAGAGAAAATAGCTCTGATCAACAACTTTATTATGAAAAAGACTGTAATACTGGTTTAATTAAGCTGCATTTCAGATTCCCAACGAATAATCAGCTTCACTTTCCTGACACGAGCTGCCGTTTCATGCACATGCTTTAGAATGAACACTGCTGGGAAAAGTCTCACTTTCTCTGCACATACCTTTTACTCTGAAACCTATATGCTGATAGTTTTGTTTCCACGTTTGTCAACAGATATAAACAACTGCATGAAAGCAATAGAATATTAAGAAAATTTTAAAAAGTAAAAAATAAGAAAGCTGTATTGCTTTTGTTTTGTTTTGTGTTTTAAGAGAGGAGCAGGAAGGAACAAAGTAATGACATCTATAACAGGACATCCCATCCTACGTGTTAGTGAAAAACAACTTCTTCCTCTCCCCAACCACTTTACAAGAGAGGTTTCAGTCCCTTGCCATGTCAATGGCAGACAGACATGACTAGAGAAAGCACAGTCAGCACTTTAGCATAAAACCCCTGAAACAAACCATTAAGTCACAGAGCATGCTGTCCCAAAGACTTGGAGGGCTGAGGTCACGAAGGTCGTGGTCCTAATAAGGGAGTGTTTTAATTGGTTTCTACTTTTTCTCCCCTGACATCTCTCCTTTCCCTCCATCCTCCCCTTCATCAAGCTTCACACCTTTGATCCCTCAACTGCTGTGATTCTGAAACTGTATGGAGAAAACTGCAATTATACAAATATCACCATTACAGTGACACATTACAGATAGGGGGAGCACAGGGCCTCCACTACTTAGTAATCCTGTAAATTGCTTAAAATAACAACGAAGAGCACTATACACTTTTCTCATCCATTGTCAGACTGAAATAAATAGGTCTTTCTTTAACATGCCTAATCCTGCTAAACAGTACAAAATCCTATTACTCAATGAATTATAAATCCTGCTTCAGCACCTCATTTGTCCTGGAGTGTTTCATTGTGAAAACCAGAAATTCAATACCTTATTTTAGTCACACAATCCTTAACATGACTGATTTCCCCCCTCGCTTCCCCCATCCTCTCCTCCCATGTTGATTGTGCTCGGTAAGGTTTATGTTACGGCCACTACAAACCCCAGTGAGGAACGTAAAGACAGCATTAGCCTGTTTAAAAACCAGCCTGAATGTTTCTGTGCCTACATCTCACTATGCACTTTTGGAGGGTAATGCAAGACAGATTTAAGACCTTGTTAAGTTGATGTTGTGATGAACATCCATCAAGTCACATTTCTTCTTCAGGTGCACCTGTAGTAGTAGTATATCTTTATTGTTTTCCCCTTACTTGTGTTGGGAAATGTAAGTCTCAAAGGATGCTCATATTTTTCACCATTGAAACCCTACATTCAGCACATTTATGGGACCTTTGAAGTTCCTCAAGTCTACATAAAGCAGATTCAGTTACTTAGGGTCTTACCTTCAGTAATATCACAGTGCAGTCTGCAGAAACCACAGCTCGCAGTGGGCAATGCCTCTCTCCAGTCCCTGCTGTGATCCGTGGGATTGTTACTATTCCTGCAGCAGAAATGAGATGGACCTGTTTCAGACAGTGTCGTGCAAATCAACAGCCAGTTTAGAGCTCATGAGACCACCATGAGAAGATCGCTATAGTGCTGAAGGAGAATTGGGAAACAAATTTTCTAGTGGATAAAAACCCTCATGAAAATGAGTAAGAACAGGGTTAAGCTTTATTTTCCTTCGGTTTGCTAACTGAGGGTCAGGCAGTATCTGACAATACAGGAGGAAGGGAGGGGGGAACGTGAGAAACCATGCTTCTTTGCTTCACACTGCAGGGATTTGATATAACCCAGGATCTGTCTCCCAGTAACCCTCTCAGTTGATTAAATGTGCCTAGAGTTGATGAGCATGTTGTGGTGAGGGATAGTGTACAAGGCTTCAGCAGCCAGGTTATTTGGGCTCGAAACTTTTCATTCCTCCTGGAGGTATGTTAGCTGGCTTTGCTAGAATTCCTTTTGGGCTCTCCTGCTGTAGCTTAAATCCTTATTACCCTGTCCTCGTTGGGCCTCTGGTTGTAAAATGAAAATCTAAACCTGGGAATTTGAAGGATTGTGTTTCTGAATATATGTCATAAATATCTCCTATCTAGTCTGAGATCTGTTTTGTTTTCTTGCCATCTCTATTGCCATCTTGCCATCTCTAAACAGTATTTAAGATGTGGTAAGTACATTTAATTTAACCAGGCCTTTTTAATGGAATTCATTTATAGTGCATGACCACATTTGTGTCATGCCTGTCTCTGCATTTAACTTTTTTAGGGCTTTATGCAATAAGAATTCAGTTTCTTTTAATGAATGTATTTTCCTCTACCTATAATACAGTTAAAAATAATCTTTCTGCGTCAGTTATATTTTCCTTATAAAACCCAATACCAGCTGGTTAGGGATACATTTTTCTCGGAAAAAAAAACCACAAACCCGCAACTCTTTGTTATATATGGTAGTAAAAAATGAAACATGGAAGTTACAGTCAATCAAGCTATAGCCAGAAGGTCTCGGAAATCTTGCATCTCGAAAATAGTAGTTTCCTATCCTATTCTATTTTTATGGTGTTACCCTTCCCCACCGATGACTGCACTTCAGAGCAGTTGCATCTTTATGTAGTTGCCTGTAGAAACTGGCTGCCCTATGAACATAGGTCTTCTGATTCTCCCTTGGGACAGACCGGTGGAGGCTTCTCAGGTGCCACTGGATCATCATGGGTCTGCTCACACTAGGAAAGATCTTTTGAGTTGTGGAGTGGCTGGGGAAAGTGAATTTCTGCTTTCCTCAAACAACCACTGCAGGGCAGGCTTTGAGGGTAGAACGATTAGTGTCCAGTGACAACCAGCAGAGGCCTTTTTTTTTTCAGTAATGATTTATGGGGGACCCATGCAGGGGACCTGTGAACTCAAAGTGAACCTAAGCCAAAGCTAGAGTTATGGTCTGAGTACTGGGAAGATCACCTGTAGCTATGTCCAATTAAATGTTTGAGATATGTCTTTTTTGGTTGGACTTAAATTGTTCCTGAAATCAGGTCAAATTTATTTCTTTTGGCTGAATTAAAACCAAGTCAGTTTATTTAAGCTTTTTATTAATTAACTTTGTCAACACTGACATAAACATTTTGAATTACATTTTGAACAGGTTACTATTTAGAAATATATGTCAATTTTATTTTAAAAAGTAATTTTGGAGACATTAAACATTTTTCTTTTTTTTTTTTCTCAGCCTAGCAGTGTTCATACGTGTCTAAAATGACTTTACACCCAATGGATCATACTGTAGAGTCTACAGTTATCCTAAAAATCCTTGAAAATTCTGAGTAAACATTTTCGTTTCTAATGATTTGTACCTGTTATCAAAACTACGAGATGACACTTCCAGCAAGTCACCAGATAGACCAGTCAGCAAATGTGTGGCAGTAATCTCAACCTATAGTCTTGCCATAAATCTGGAAAGTTTAGTGAATTCTGAAATAACACAAAACAAGCTACAACTTCATCTCTCTTTCTAAAGGTACACAGTTAAAGATTAAAAGAAAACAAAACAACAACAACAAACAACCAAACAACCAGACATCAAATAAAAACTATCAGAGAGCAAGTTTTCCTGGTGATGTGAAGAAACCAAAAGCACTGAGCATGTTGGAGGAGAGAGGGGTGGGAAGAGTACAGCTACCTTGTTTCAGAAACAAGAAAAGAAAAAGCTACAGCTGTAAGAAATGAACAAAAAATAAGTGTTCTACATGCTAATACTGGTCAGAGGAAGGGGTAATCCAGACTGAAAGAGCTAAGGTTTTAAGATTATAGGGCAAGTGTTTACAAAATACATAGGAAAAGAAAATGCCAAGTCTGTATCCTCAACTACGGAGAAAAAAGAGTTGTCTCATTACTAACAGTAGATTTATGCATTTTAAGTTTGACATCTTGTACATTAATACAGTTCAAGATACTATTACTGTTGATGTTGATCTTTGAGTATAAAGTTCTACAAAGGCAAAACTTACAAATCTCTATTTCAAACACTTCACGATTTGAGTCCTCAAGATTTACCTGCTCTTTCACTCATGAATAATGTTAGATATGTGAACCAATACCCTTGAATGCAGTAAGACTCAGCACGCAACAGCTTTTGCTGAGTTATGGCCCACATGGGCAAGGATACGGAAAGATGGAGGAGAGCAAAACTGCTGAATATGGGAAATCAGTAGTGAATGCTACAAGGAAGCAGAGCTGAGCTGTGCGAGGCTGTACCTCCAATTACACACAAAGAAATTTACGTTTTTCTTTTGTCTATTATGACCTTTGATTGCTTCTGACTAATCCTTTCATATGTGCTCTTTCCTTCTATTTCAGTCCACATTGTGTTCCCACAAGTAGAAAAGTGTCATTTCATGTGCTTTTTCTGCAGTGAACCAGAGCAAAGCCTTTGTTTTCATAACATGTTAAACTGTATTCTTTAAATTCTTCATTGATTCTATTAAGCTTTAAAAACAGCCCTTTCCTTCTCCCTCCCTCTCCCTTCTCTACCCTCCCCCACCAAAAAAAAAAAAGGGAGGAAGAAAAATCCCTCCAGTCCTCCTAGGCAGTGGTCTGAAATGATTGGCAGGCTCCACTCAGAAGAGACCCCTGGATCCTAATAGCAAGGGTTGCTGCAGGTCAGGATGGAGGCTTATTTACAGAGCTACGGAGGGGCCCAGGGCTGCAAAGATAGCAGGAGGTACTGCAGGGCACTGGGGCAGCCTTAGCACAAAGCTTCACGGCAGCTCGGGGAGAGAAATAGGAGGGAGCTCGGTGCAGGTCAGAAAGGAGGTCTTGGCAGAACCTTTTGGGAGCCCCAGGACTGGAATAGCAAAGGGCGCCACAGGTCAGAACTGAGGTGTTTTGGCAGAGCTGCGCAGAGGCCCAGGACTGCAGTAACAGGAGGTGAAACAGGTCATTGGCATTGGCAGGGATGCATGGGAGAAAGTTGTGCAGAAGAGCCTGCCTTCCTTGAGCTGAAATTCTATTACTTCTGCTCTTTAACGAGTGCTATATTTACCACTATATACAGGAAATAATTCTTTCTGAAACCTTTTGCTCTACAGTCCTTAAAATGGCATTTTAGGTGTGGGAGAGAGGTGATACCACAAACTACAACAACAATCAGATTTTGTGTTTTTATGTAATTACTGATTTAAAAACAGAGGGTCTCAGGAGGTTTAAGTTTACCAAACTCCCAGGCTAAAAAGACTCCACAAAGTCTGCAGACGACAGGAGAAGAAGTCGCTATGTAGATTCCCTCGGGGCGCAGAGCAATAGCTAATAAACAGACCAAAGTCTTGGATATCAGGCTGTAATCTGCTAACTCTTACAATAATGCATATTGCACTATTTATGAGGTTACCCATGTGTACTTAAATGAGGTCATTGTACTTGCCAGTAATATATGTTAAAGAGAACATAAAGTTTACCTCTTCTCAGAGGAAGATTTCCTTCCAGCAATACCAGGAGTCTGTGAATATTTGTCTGAGCTAATCATCAAAATAAAATAAGAAATTTGCTTCAGGGGAGAATGTAATTAAAAAGAAAGTTAAGAATTGTATGGCTAGGTCTGGAGCTGGTTGTTTCCTCCCTTCCCCTCTTCTTCTCCTCCCCTTCCCCTGAAAAAATCAGTCTGGGAAATCAAGTTTTGTAGTAAACTCTCCTAGATTGTACTGATTCTATCTTTGTTCGGTAGCAAACATTTACCTCCAGGAACATTTAATTTTATGTGAATAATAAGGAATAAAAAGAAAAAAAAAGAACTACAACTTCACATTTGATATAGAAGTCTCCTGAAAGCTTTGTATTTTACTACTTATTAGATATTTCCTTATCTATTAAGGGGTTAAAAGCATGTTGTCTTATCCCATCATATTTAAAATACTGAAATCCTAGTTTCACGAGCAATAGGCACATGAAATATTTTGTGAACGATCTGCTATAAGAATAATAACATAAATATAAGATAGTAATGGCATCACTAGAGCAGTGAGAGGATATATTTGACATTACTATGTTGGAACAGATAAAGTAAAATATTCTCTGCCCATCTGTGGGCAAATCCAGGCATTTTTTAGGCTTAGCACTATGTCAAAAGTAGACTACTTCTTTTAGAAGTCCTTCCACTGCAGGTGTCTAATACAGTGACATGTTCTTCGTGATTCACTTTGCTCCTTGCTCATCAAAATGTTTACAGTCGCCTTGTGTCTCATGGCTTGAACCATGTGATAAATACTTGAAGTTCTTCCTTTTGCTTTCCTGCACACTTCAGTGCAAATTCCTTCACCTTCATGGGAAAAAACACTTAAATAACATTTCTTCTGGCTTTTCTTGCCTTTCCTGTCTTTGCTTACTTGTCTTCACAAAACACATCGGATTTTTTCATGATCTTGCTTCTTTCCAGGCTGGGTTTGGGTACCTCCTCTCTGTTCCATCATTCTCCCATCCTCCTCTCTTCATTTGCATCCTTCCAAATGCCTTCTCAGAATCCCTCTGGTGATAACTCACAGCAATAAAAATGTCATATCCCTCTTGTTTGTCACTGGATCTGCTCTGAAGAGGCATGAGTCATAGAGGCTTATCCTGAAGGGTATTTGAACCCTGTCTTTACATGAGGCTCTTTTTCTTTTGCCCGTACACAATCCCATACTCGCAATAGGAATGGTTAGGCATAGCTTGACTTGTCTCTCTTAAACAATCATGTCTTAAGACTGTATACAGCAGGTGAATTGGATCTCCATAACTGGTGTACAGGTATTGGTGAACTGTGATATTGGAAACTTTTCTCACACCCAGAAGACCAAGGACCTGGGTTGTACTCCATGATCTGAAGGTCTTTTCCAACCTAAATAGTTCTGTGGTGGCAAAAATGACCACGTGATAGAAGTAACAGATGAAATGGGAAGTCACTTGACTGCTCGTCTTTCTTGCAAAGACAAACCTGTGTTCAGTTGACTCTAAGAGCAAAAAGAGGGGCAATCTATTACAGCAATAAATTTTAACAATACTGAAAGAGGAACATCAGCATAGTTTTGATACATTCATATTTTTACTAGGATGTGCAATTAAATACAAGGATTCTGTTTTTCAATATCTGTTATTAATGAGGGACCAGTTTATATCACCTAAATATGCCTTTATAATCAGCAGGTTCACTACAAATGCTGTAAAATACCATTTATAAACACAGCTGAAATGCTAAGTGTGTCTCTGTATTAGAACACACAAAATGATGTACTAGGTTACAAACACATTTTCCTTTAATTATGTTTGCCATCACAACACAGTTTATTGTGTTCACCATTCAGAAGAAAATAGGACTGAGAAAACTACTCTATTTTCTCTGTAATTTTTCACCAACAGTTTTAGCTATAACTAAAGATACGGGGTGATCCTCTAATTACCTGATTACCTAGGCAAAAAATACAGTTAAACAAAGCTTTAGCACCAAGTAATTATGGTTCCATCCATTTTCAGCATAACGCTGAGCTGCATACTTAAATAAATTGTTTTGCTGAGTAACAAAGAGGTTATTCTTGTCCATAAGTGTTTTGCAGAAGTACAGATTATATCCCTGAGCTATAGGTAGTCCCTGCAGCATGGAAATCAACAAATTCCGCTCTTTTTTTTTTTTAGTTAGATGAAAACAGTAGAATGCAAGCATACATATAACAGGAAATCATATAGAGCATAGATAACTCATATAAACTAAAAGAAAGACGTGGCAACTCTGTGTGACTGCACAGTCAATTATAAACATGTTTTCTATGGTTCTACTGTGAAAAGAAACGAAATATAGACAGTATTACTGCATAGTTTTCAGACCGCTATAGAATCACAACACTGACAGATTAAGATTTTAATTAAGTAGTAACAAAAAGGAGCAGATATGCAGTAAAATAAGACAACGTATTGTACACGGCTTTTATTAAAAATCATTAAAAAAAATTGCATTTTTATATCCTTTTCAACGTTTAACAGGCACATTTTGTAACAGAACTGACTATGCCCATCGGAATGATGCTTCTCAGTACAGTATTAATCATCAGAGCTATTTCACAATTAAGGCATTCATATAAAAAAGAGTATGTCTTAGAAAAAGAGAAACATGTTTATGAATATACAGGTTGTTTTTATTCATTTATTTATTTAAGCTCAGGAGATATTTATTCAGTAGAAAATTTATAGTTATGAGGCTTAGGCTTCTATTCATCAAACATCAGCTAGGTTTGCAAGAAGTACCACTGAAGGCAATAGTGTTATTCACGTGCATGAAACTGAAAGTGAGCAGGTCTGGGCCTGAATAAGTGAATTCGCACGATGTATTTTTCTCTGGGAGCTGTCTCTTTCCTTTTTTTTCTTTGTAGGGACTTTTTTACACTATGTAAAATTTCGGTGAAGCCGTTGAAACATGGGATGGGAAAGAAAAACCTCTGTAAGCATGAATCAAAAGTTAATTGCTACTAAGAGGTATGCAAGTGATTAATATTGGCAAAATATTAATCCTCAGTGCTATATTTCGGTAGCCAGAGCTTGTCATGACTTGCATGGACCAGCTCTGCAGAACATAAATCCAGGGCCACTTTCACAGCAGGTTAAATGGTTCTTCTTTCTTCTCTTTTCCAGCAATGATGTCTGTGGCTTCTGTCATATGCTGTGGGAGATACCCACCTGTGCAGGCTGCACCACTCAGTGCTTAATTTCAACTCTGACACATACGTTGCTGGCAAGTCCTGGCAGAAAGGGACTCCTGGGCAACCTGAATTAATAAACATCTCTACTACCTAAGCCAGCTACTTATTCCCACTCCTTTGCAGAGGAATGTTTATTTACGTATATTCACTGAATTTGAAAACTGCAAACTAAATTTCAAGGTGCAGAAGCTACTGAGGGGCTTTTTAGGATGTCGGGTAGTGGTAGGACTAGAGGGAATGGATTGAAGCTAGAGATGGATCGGTTCAGATTGGACTTTGGGAAGAAGTTCTTCCCCGTGAGGGTGGTGAGACACTGGAACAGGTTGCCCGGAGAGGTGGTGGAAGCCCCATCTGTGGAAGTTTTTAAGGCCAGGTTGGATGAGCAGCCTGATCGAGTGGGCGATGTCCCTACCCATGGCGGGGAACTAGATGATCTTTAAGGTCCCTTCCAACCCTGACAATTCTGTGATTCTATGATGACATCTTTCCAACTGATGCCATTCGTTACAGCTCACATATTTGTTCCCAGTTCAGTAAGATATTGTAATGAGTAATGATCACCAGGAACAAAAAGGTGTTCATTTCTATCTAGAAAAAAAAATTCTCTTTCTTCATTAATGGCAGCTGGAAACTATCCAACCATTAAAACATATTCCTCACTGCCTCTCTGATATGACATAAGCCCTGAGAAAGATGGTCCTCATTTCTTTTTCATTCCAAAGGTGAGGAAACTGCTATGTGGGGGAAAAAAAGGTAGTTAATATTGAACAATATAGCTGCGAGAGCAGGTAGGCCAACTCAGAACACTAGCAGTATTTTAATATTTGATCTGATTATGCAAAAATTTTGTGCTAAATATCACATAAATTCTAAGTCAGGCATCTGTAAATTGTGCTTTATTATTTCTTCTTTTGTCCCCTCCTTCCCACCCCATCTCTAGAGATCCTCCAGCACCTGCTCCTTTTCCTGAATCTTCTCCAATGCCACAGAGATCCTCATTTTCATTATACTTCTGAGGATACTATTTCATTTTTTTCCACATCCTATACAAACAATATATGACTGTCCTTTGCAGAATAATTCATTCTGTATGAAATGGAAGTGAGTTTCAGCATCTGCCTTGATCAGGAACATTTTAAAATCTAATTTATGCATTTTGAATTTTTGATACTGGGCTCAGGTCTGGAAAGAACAATATGTGGGCAGGCTATTCTTGTAATTAATTGTTTGCTTTCCCCAGCTGCTCTGAGAATCTGGTTTTTGTCCTGCATATCTGATAATGTCATGACTCTAAGGTTCTTTATAGCTATAGTAGCTAAAGTACCTTAATGCATTTATATTTCAGAGACTTCAGATGGGTTCCAAGCTGTGGTCTTATTAACAGAAACCAGAGCAGGGTGGAAGCAGCCTTCCTGATAACCACACTTTCAAGGCCTCTCATTCTGACTCTTCTCACTTGCTTTTTCTGTGACCTCTCCCATTCCATTCACAATCCAGCCAGTCTAATCATCCATATCACAGTAACAAACATCTTGTGTTCTCTAATCTATTGTTTCTAATCTCAGAATTTGCGCTTGTCTAGAATGTCACATTTATAAACACAGGCAGAGTCCAGCTCCTTCTGTTCCCAGAGCACAGGCGTCCACCATGTGAGTGAATAAGGAATCCTTTTATGCTCTAGTTGATTAAGGATCTGTGATTAAGATAACAGTAACTTCCAAGTGTGAGGTGCTGGCATTGTATGTGGAGCAAGCGATTGTTAAAATGTTATACACAAGCAGCAACATTAGATGAAATCACTTGAAATGCTTGGTTTAAAATCAAACAGCAGTAGGCTCATTACAGAGTGGTAGAATCATAGCTAACATGTAGAATCATAGAATGTTTTGGGATGGAAGAGATCTCTAAAGGTCGTCTAGTCCAAACCTCCCATAGTAAGCAGCAACATCTTCAACTAGATTTGGTTGCTGAGAGCCTCATCTAACCCAACCTTGAATGTTTCCAGGGATGGGTCTTCTACCACCTCTCTGAACAACCTGTTCTGGGGTCTCACCACACCACTGTAAAAAATTTCTGCCTTATTTCTTGTCCAAATGTACCATTTTTTCGTTTAAAAACATTACTCTTTCTTTCCCATAACAGCAGGCCCTGCTAAAAAGATTGTAACCATCTTTCCTGTAAACCCCCTCTAAGCACTGGAAGGCCACTATAAGGTCCGTTCTCTTCTCCAGGCTGAACAACCCCAACTCTCTCAGACATTCTTCATAGGACAAATGTCCATCCCTCTGATCATTTTTGTGGCTCTTCTCTGGACCTCTTCCCATAAGTCTACTTGTGCTGAGGACTCCAGAGCTGAACACAGTAACTGCAGGTGAGATCTCACCAGAGCAGAGTAGAGGGACAGAATCACCTCCCTTGACCTTCTGGCCATGTGAGTACTACAGAGAGTGTCTGAAATGCTGGACATCAGAGGGAACTAAGAGGATTTAGCCCTTCTACCACCATCTCTCATCAACATGCTTCACACCAACAAGACAGCTGAAGCCCTAAAAACATACTGGATCAGAAGTCCATCCAGTCTAATCACCTGCCAGTGAAACTTTGTGGAAAAATAGATAGGAGGCACCTAGTGATACTTGCTCAGCTTTCCAGGACCTATAGCTTAGAAGTTCCTCAGATCTCAGGCAAATATTCATCCTGGAGGTGCAGTGAGTCAGATGCATCCAAATACATGTTGTGCAATTAGTTTAGGTACATTCAGTTAAGTTTTTTGAGACCTGGAGGTCCTAGGTTTCCTTCATGTGCACTAGTGTTCCTTGAAAAGCTTACACATTAAATACCACACATCTGCTGCGTAGAAAGCTCATTGTGCCTGTCACATGCACCAATACTTCTTTCTAGGAGTCTGGAACAGGTAGCAAACAGAAACAGAAAGAGAGAACAGAAGATACTTCTGCTTGAGGAAAGAACAAAGGTACTAATGAACAGCCATGTTGACTCCTATCAAAGCAAGACTGTCAAAAGTTCACTGCTGTCAAAATGACTCTTGGCACTGTTCAGTCTAGAGATGTTGCTTTGGATAGCTGGTCATTAACCATTATCAGAGACGTACTATAAACTAGGGCTGTCTTTAGCCATGGTGATGTGTGCATCTGAGGTCCAAGGGAACAAACATCTATGACCACAATCATCTTACCACCTTCTTCACAATCTAACCCAAAGTGAAGATCTAACGCTCACTGAGAAGTCCTTATTGTTTACTTCTTCCAGTTTAAGCAGATGAGAAGGACAGCAAGAGAGGGAAAGATACATTGCAAACACACCAAATGGACAACTTGAGGGTGTAGGAACAGTGATTTTCATTGAAGACTTATGGTGTAATTTCACAGAATTAATGAGAAACATCAGAGTAAAACTAACGGTCTGTAAAATGTTATCAGAGGAAAAAGTAAGACAATGAAGAAGAGAATCATGCAAGGCAGATGAAAATAAACAGATCGTGGGATGGAAGAGGAGGGAGTTTTAGGCAAGTGGTCTTTTGTCAGCAAAAGCAGAGAACATAAAATGAGAGAATATCATGGGATCATCAGAATGGCAGTTGGATGTCCTTACCACTCAGAACTATAACAGCATTTAAAAGGGTGGGAAAATCCTAACTGAATAATCATTCCTCCTTTTTAATAAAGCATCTGACTTTCACATTCAGAGGCTTGATAATAACCTCTGGCAAATAAGTGTTAATGGGCATTTTTCCTCTTCTCATTTAAAAGAAGTGATATTTTGACTTGTAAGGAGCCAAGTGCAGTTCACGTGCTTAGTTTCCTCTGTGCTGCACATAAAAACAGGAAAAGCCAGTCTTTTGGCTGTGCTTCTTTTTATTGTTGGTTGTTTGACATGTTTTTCTATTACAATTCACAACAGGGGGGCGTTTATCTCCGTTATGAAAACCAGTTGGTCCATTGTTAGGAAAGAAAGCTGCACTTCCCCAATAGGAAGTCAAGTGTCTCTACAGTGTCGTAGACAGGCGTTCTGCGGTTCAAGTCAACACAGGTCAGTGCTAGGAGACTGTGCGCGCACAGCACCGCTGCTCCTGGCTTTGGTTAGGACAAGCAAGTTGCACACATCAGGAGATGCTGGTGTGTGCAGTGGGCAACCGCAAATCCAGTAATACTCCTGCTTCCCGCTTGTTGGGGATGGGGAGAAATTTTGGTAACGGTGCCCTTTGTGTGACATTAGCCAGCTGAAGCTCTGAGGTTTCTTTCTTCCTTTTCCTGGTGTGGGTTATTTTGAAGGAGGTACTCAGGCACTCTGAGAAATGTTGGCTCTACTCACTTAAAATATGCAAATATTGCACCTTAAGTTTTTTTCTTTTCTTCCAAAACAGTAAGAAATACAATATCGCTTTCAATTTTTTCATATTCTTTATTTTTTTAAAGTCCTAACATTGAGAGATCACTTTGCTTTTGTTTTTTGGTTTTTTTTGCCTGACCACAAATTCCTTAAATACTCATGTCTGATAATGCCCAATCATTCCATTGGGCATTTCTTAGAATTTACTTTCCTGTTCAGCAAACATGGTAAATGAGATGTTTATCTTAAAGATTACAAGATTAAGCCATGGGCTGGTTTGCTTCTGCCAGTCAATCTTCTGGTCACTGCTTGGGTGACATTACATCTTTGATAAGACCTATTAGCTATATACAGTCCAGGTTGAATAAATGCAGCTGTGTCTATCTAGATCAAATAATAAAATGTAATTTAAGTATCATCCAAATCATTCATCAAGGATAGAAAACTCAGTCTGCCTGTGTGATATTTCAAAAAGAGTTTGTCAGAACTATTCAGCAAAATTCAGCTCTGAAGTCAATCTTTCTGTTAGCATACTGCTATTGTCAAACTATGAATCAAGAGGAAAAGTCAGGTCTTCATCTTTATGTATATTGTGTGACTTGGTCATATATCTGGTAATGTTTAAAATACATAATTTAATTACTCTCTTTTTAAGTCATTATACAGAGTGTATTGTGTAGTTATAGTTTATTTATTGGATTAATCAAATTATTGTGTAATCCTGTATTTATTGTTATTAATATTTCTCTTGGATGAATATTTGTTATTATACATGGGTTACAAGCTAATAACAATAGCTCTAAGACTAGAAAGCAAAACAAAAATAAAACAAAACTGAATCTTCACTGCTAGCACAATGTTTTATTTTGTGCACTTGCCTTTTCAGCTCGATTTGACCTTTGTAAACTGTACAAAAGTAGGAGAACAGACTCAAGAGTTCATATTCTAGCATCTGCCTTGTGGACTGCAGTTTTTTTAATACAGTCTGATTTTCATTGACTCTTCAATGAATACAAAGCAATTGTTTTAGTGCAAAGTATTTAATGTGCTGTCAGTTGCCTTTGAAATTTGCGTTGTTCTTTAATGCTTTTGTTCTTTTACTAAATCCTTAAAAATTCAACATACTAGATTAAATCCATGGGGAAAATATTTATACCAAGAGATGTTACAAAGATAAAAAGCTCACTGAGTATAGTTATTCAGTTCTGGCTTGTTTAAATACAGGCAAGACAGCAGTATAAGAAAAATAATTGGTTCTAATGAAAAAATACAAAGCAAACAAATTCCAGATACTGGGATATTTCTGAGTTTGTTTCCCTAAGATTTTAGAATTCCATATAGCAAGGAATATAAACTTCCTCATCAAACTGCATTAAAAGTCCAAAGTTTTTCAGACTTGATTTCCTCTGTGTTCTAATTAATTTTATCTGAAATTATGTGGTAGCTTGTCCATGGTATTAAAAATCAGAAGTATCTAGCATTTCAAATATCTACTCACATACCATCCATTGTACCTCCTCCCCCAAAAAATATTATTTTGGCAGCTTTTGACATAGCATGCAATGTTTTTTAAAATTTTATGCCCTGTTAGTTGGACAATTTCTGCACAGTTTCTTGTCTATTAAACTTACTTCAAGATAGATGTTAGGGACTGAAGTACTGCTGATACCTTTCTGAATAAAAATAGAGTTAAAAAGGACCTAGAAATCTTTGGAATGTTTAGATGGTGAAGACGTATTTGCAGACTGTATCAATACAAATCATATTGTAAATCTAAAATGTTAAGATTTAGCTTTATTGATCAAGAGGTATAATACATACAGCGCAGTTCAGAGCTTTTCAGGAAGTGCAGCTCATTTCCTGGCAATGGATAAATTCCAAAAACATTTTGAAAGGCAGATCAAAATGATTTTTGCTGTCTTGCTAGGTTCGCATCCATTAGCAGAGGTTACCTCTAAAGACCAAATACTTGCCTTTGAAAAGGAGCAGACTGTCCCAAGCATAGGATGTCTCCAAAAAGGTTCCCTGTAGCGAAATGCCAATGATATTCTTTACCTCTCATTTCAAGTCATATTAGTTTCCATACTAAATGATATAATTCTAAAAAGTATTTTAGGAAGAAAATACAAATATTTCCAGCAAGGCCACTTAATCTGTTTGTTTACTATCTGCTACCTCCTTCTGAGCCTGCTTTTTCCCTTGGCTTGAAAAAATAAATGAGTAGTTCTCCAGACATCAGTAGGTTCTTCCTTCTTAGAAGCCTCCCTTGGAATGAGCTAAGAATTCTGCTGGCATCAATAAAATCCTCATAGACTTCAGCAGGTGAGAGGCTCACACAGGATTGAAATGGGAAGCCCTTTTGAAAAGAAATCCAGGATAATTGTGAAAAGTCATTACACATTTCACTAGTGTTTGAAAAATAAAGAGGATCCTTTTGAATATAATGGTTAATAAAAAACAAGTTATTAGTGTCATTATGAGGGACAATGGAGTGAAATTTCACTAACAGACACAGTCACTGATATCTGTTTTCTGCCTCTCAAATCTGTTAGACATCTTCCTATTTTGAAAATAATACTAAAAAATCTTCTACATCACATGTAACAAAAATCAGTTGTAAAAGGCTAACTATATGTCCCTTTGACAGACCCAGAGTTGATCCTCAGTCTTCATTTTGTATAACTGTTCACTTACATGCATTTTCATTGATGGTTTTGCCTGCTGCGTTAAAATTGACTGTTGTAGTAGACTCTTTAATAAAAGATCCCTTAAAGCTTATCAGGAGTAAATCTAATCCTTCTCATATTTGTCTAATTTGGTTACATCTTCATGGTTTCTATTGTTGTTTTTTTGTAATGGAATAGCATCTATAGATCTTGTGCAAGATCAGGGGCTTGCTGTGCTAGACACTGTGTAAATAGAAAGTGAGAGACAGTCCCTATCCCTAAAGCACTCCTAGTCTAAATAGACCCAGTAGGAAAGGAAGCAGGAACATGGAGCACTGAAGTGGTTTTTCCTGGGGTCACACAACAGTTCATTAGTAGTTTTGGGAAAGAAGACAGTCGTTCTGCCGCCTTTCCAAAATGTCTTACATATACCACTCATATCGTAATTGAAATTTTCTTAAGCGCAGTTGCAAAGTTGCCCTTGGATTTGTGCATAGGGTACTGGTGATTTGCCTGTCAACAGATGATCCCTGCTCTTCTATATTAATGTTAACAAACCATAAAAGTGATATTAGTTTTGTCATAAAAATCCAACTTCTTCAAAAGGGAAACCTTTCTTTTATAAGTCACTGTTTCTGATAATGTTTTGCTGCCGATGGTGCCTGTTGCACAATTTCTAGATAGTGCTGCTGACTGAGGTCTTCCTCAGTCTATCCTTGCTCTAAACTTGCTGCACACAGATGTGGCCAGTGGTGCTGTTTTGGTCAGGTAGAAGAGCTCTTTGTTTTAGGATGTCTTGAACTGTGTAGACCTGAACATACCTAACTTGTGGTGCTAATGGAAGTTATATTACCTGATTTTGAGCCATCTTCAATATCTCTTAGCATTCCCAGTAAGATTATGCCATTCACAAGTACAATTGCACTCCCTATTTTGTTGGTTCTCTTTTTAAAAGAGTTCTAACTGGGAATTAAGGAAGGGTTGGTTTTGTTTGTTTATTTTGGTATTTTGTTTGGTGGTTTTGTTTTTTTTTTTACTGGGATCATGTAGTGTGTTGCTATGATATTGCAGACTGTAGGTGATTTTGCATGTGTCTGTTTAATGATGGTTTTCAATTTGATTATGTGCTATTAGAATACAGTTTGCCAGCACGCTGGGCCTCTGATATTATTGCTACCTGATAGCTGGTGATTCTGTACCAAAGATTTTCAAAACTTGAGCAACCTGACCTAACTTTGACTTTAACCCTGTGCTAACAGGGGATTGAACTGTACTTCCAACTTGAATAAGTGTAAAATTCTGTGTTTAGTGGTGAGTAATCCACTTCATTTTCACACTTTTTTTACAGCTTTGGCAGAACAACTTCTATTTCTGACAGAGTTTAATGTTACCTTTTCTTTCAACACAGAATGTACAAGCAGCTTAGCCCATGTTTTCACTTTGCATTTTTGTCTATAAAGAATGCCTGAGAGATAGCTGCAAAATCAGGGCCAGTCCTTCAGCTTCACTTGCTGGGTAAGCCCACAGCTGGATTTTTTTTGGCAGTTTAAAGAAAGCATTGACACTGCTCACAGTTCTGAGTTATGGTAGATTCCTCACCTTGTCTTTAGGAACTTGAAAACAAGTTGTGTCAGAGGTGCCATGCACATGTAACAGATTTATAAGCCTGACAGAGGGAGAAGGGTGTGCTGCCTACCAATTTTACTCTTGCCCATTCACTCACGTGTGAGATGTTGCCGTTGTGGCAGCATCCCATGTAAGCAGAAAGTTTTCTGATGAAAAAACTTTGGAAGAACGCTTTCTTTAGAAGCTTTTCTGTGACTGCCATATATTCTGTTCTTCCCCCCTCCCCCTCATTCTTCATTATCAAGACAGTTTGCGTGAAAAATGGACCTCTTTCATCTGAAGAGCTCATCTTACTCTGGTAACTGTTCCCCACCTGAAGCCCTTAATTGTGTCCACAATAGCCATTTGTGAATGCTCACATGGATGATTATGGCTTCAGGGGAGCAACAAGCACTGGGAGCAGATGGAATCCCAGGAAACAAAGATACCATTTGCATTCAAATCCGTTTCTAAAAACAAAGAAAAAGAAAAAATAGTCAATGCAAACACCACTTTAGTGAAATCTTGTGATCAAGAAGTCAAAGGCACAAAAATCAGAAATTTCAGTAGTAAGCTTTTCACAGCAACTCTAAACTTGGTTAACTCGTTGCATTTTTCATAACATTTTTAAGATTTTGTGTCTATCTCCTATCCTGACTTGTTACTGTGGATCTGATCTTAGTGTCTGAGAAAGTTAAAAGTTTATATTCTAAATTTCTGTCACAAATTCGTCTCTTCTTAGCACTGTGGCTTAACTTTACCAATTGTGAGCAAGTGTATGTGAAAAAAACAAGCCTTAAATTAATTACTCTGAGAACTCTGAGTTGAGCTATCTTACTTCTGCAGGTCTACAGTTGCATGAGTTGAAAGCCTTTGTACTAAGTTAATGCGCTTGGGTTTTCATATAATGGAAAAGTTTATCATCTGTTGCAACTTCTTTTGTTGTTCGTTTACTTAGCATTTTGCTTCTTGGACAAAAATAAGGCCTTTGGGGGCAGAGGAAACCTAAAGCAGCCAAGATCACTGGAAAAGTTGCACTGACTTCTATCTAAATTGCTATCCTGTCAATCTGGTACTAAATTTACTCTCACCTTGAATTTCCAATCTGCACATTCGTTCAGACTTTTAAAAACCCAAAGTTTTCTATTTACTTGGAGATGACTCTGCAATGTACTATTGTGTGCTAAGAAAGGCACACCACTAGTTGCTTCAGGTTTTCCTTCAGAGCTGAAGCTGGTTTGTAATTGAACTATATGTGGCTATTCCATTTTTAAATACTTCAGTCTGCCACTTTTGTTAGTTCAACCCAGCCAGTTTATTTTCCCACCACAGTTCTTCAGCTGTGAGAATGGGCAGTCTATTTGGTTTTGGATTATTTTAATGGCTGTGCAGTGACCCAGATTTTAAATGAATAAAATAACGGAAGCTTCCCTACTGTGATGCTATTTTACAACACTGTAATTTCTTTGCATAAAAAAAAAAGTTGTAGTCACCCGAAATTTATTGCAAAAGGCAAGCTAAATCAGGTGAAGGAGACTGTATTAATGAATATGTTGTAACATGTGAACTTTCTCCATTCTCTGCTGAATATAGTGCAGTAAGTAATATCTGAATGCATTTTCATTAGTTGTGAAAACTCAAGCAATTCTGTTATAATGCGTATGCATAGGGGCTTAAATTGAGTTTATGAAGGTACCTAATATGTGGCGTTTCCTAACCTTTCTTGATGGATGCAGCCACTCTAATATTATTTTTTAAAATCTTATAAATAATTTTTATTTTTGAAATGTATTTGCTGTTGCTAAATAAACAAAAAAAACCCCTAACAGTAGTGACACAGTGGCATCTTACCCTTGATTTAAGTTTTTGATTGTAGAGCTGTTATGTGGACCAGCAACAGAACAGGTGCAGACACATACTGTATAACAAACTTTTCCACCATCTGCTTTTGCTCCCTGTCCCCAGTTTCTGTACCTGGATTTTCTTCAAGCATTTTTTTCATCTTCCCCATTGCTGGTTCTTCATCTCCGTCTACCCTCTCTACCTCAGACTTGATCTAGTTTACTTTGTCAGAAGGCTCTAGCCCCTTCTTCCTAGCCCTACATCACTCTGTCTTTATATCACTCTTTATGAACAAATAAAATTCCCTAACATCTACTGGGGGTGTGTTCAGGAAATAGGTGAGCTTCATACAGCCCAAATCAGAAGCAGATAAACATTTATTGATGAAATCTTTTCTCTTTCTGGCTTATCAGGCTCCATTGTATTGGAAAACAGGGAACTTTTATAGAGAGAGCTGTTATTTAGAGAACTATCTCAAAATCGGGTAATATGATTGCTGGTGTTCTTGATTCTTTTGAATGACCCTTAGATTGCTGTGTTTAGAGGCTATACATGAACTACAAGAAAATAGTGTTAAATCAGAAAAGAACAAAAATATGCCCCCCTCCAAAATACAAAAAAAAAATAAAGTATGTAAAATTGACATGAGGCCAATATACATGGAGTTGTTTGCTGCTGACATCTGAATGAGAGCAATAAAACCTATTTCCATCTGCTGGGCAACACTATGAAGGGGAAAATGTATTTGGCCACATTGAAAAGATTCACGGGGATTATTAACTTGCTGGTGTAAATTCCTAAGCTTGAGTCTCTGCCCACAGACCATGAATTTCTCTGTGCTATTCCCCTGGTACCCATTATCTGCAACATCCACTCTCTGCTGGGCGGCTACTTGGTGTCTCCACCGCTGACACCTTGGAATGGAGATTAGCAACCAAACATGAGGGATTTCTGCAGGGCAGACCTGCAGAGAATTCTGGGGAACACCCTTTGGCATCTGGCCTTTGGAGGTGGCCGAGACCAGACAAGGGGAACGGGGGCTGCAGATATAGGGTGAGGAGTGTACTCTCATGGGAGATGAGATCCGGCCAAGAGGAGGAAAATGCTGCTAGTTTAGGTGTGAGGTTTGTTAAAGAGGCGTCTGCAGGTATGCTGAGCATGTGGGAAAACTAATCCTGAGCTGGTAGTGATGCAAGCTCACCTGACTGTGAGTCTGTTGGTGAGGATTTAGAGAAGGAAGAGGAGGGAAAAGCAGCTTTTCATGAAGACACACACACTTCTCCCAGGTGCACTGCCTAGGAAAACTGTTGATATGGTACATATGATTTGGGGGCTGTTTGGAACCTTCCTGAGGCAAAACTACTGACATTAAAGGGACTTTTGTGAGAGCAGAAATGGTGGTGCAGAACAGGGCTCCTACTCAGCTACCCTGGAGGTTTCCACGGTGGGTGGTAAGCCGTTGGGAGTCGCCAGATGGCTGCCGGGCTTGTGATTAAGGTGTTGGGACACCCGAAGGAGTATGTTCACAAAATGTATCTTGGACCACACATCATTCTGAATACGGCATTAATTTTCTGTTCTGTGAGGAGTCAAATTTATTAACAATTTGTATACTCGAATATTTGTGTGCTGGGCAACACACCCTGCTCTCATTATTGTTAAAGGCAATAGGAAATATGCACATAACCCCCCCATGTGCTGTCTAGGCAATTTGCTTCTAACAGTACAAGTTTCTAGAAAACAGAATTAAATCATGTATATGTATGAAGAGAAAATGCTTACATCTTGACTTTATTTTGCCTTAAGCCTCAGTGTTTAAAAAAATATTAAACTAGTTGATATTAATCAAATCAAGCTGGTTAAATTTGCCTTTTAGATATCTGAAATGGAACTCTGTTTTATAGCTTGAAATATTGTGTTTTAGGAAGATAAAGTTGTGAGAACCTTTGACTGATCTGTAGTGAAATATTTTGCTGCTATTTCATTTGCCTGAACAAATATTTTTAGAACATTAACAGAAATGTATGGCATAAATTTCAAAGCCTATCATATAATTTCATGTACAAATATTTATATACA
The DNA here is from genome assembly GCA_020746105.1 of Trogon surrucura. Classification (NCBI taxonomy): domain Eukaryota; kingdom Metazoa; phylum Chordata; class Aves; order Trogoniformes; family Trogonidae; genus Trogon; species Trogon surrucura. The sequence goes on along the minus strand of CM036617.1, from coordinate 142,831,126 downwards.
TGGTCCCAGGGAAGTTAAAAATGTAATGTTTTTATAGAAAATATACAATAGAGTGTATACTCTCCTTACAGTATATAATATCCAAACTGGGAGAAGAGAGAAGTTTCCTTCAGCCTCTCCTAGAAAATAGCTTTAATTTAAAATGCAGCTATTAATTGCTAGCACACAAATTTTATTTTGCGGTACTGATAAAGCAAGAAACCCTGATATATGACTATGAAGATGCTTTTGATGATCAGATAACAAAATAGTGACTGCAGCTGTAGGAACTCTGTGTGGCAGGGGATAGCCTTCTCCTTTACTCACTATGTCTTCAGTCCCACACATAATCCATTCAAACCTATTGCTTTTCATGATGAACAGGCATAGGCTGCTGCTCACTGGGTGTTTGAGGGGAGGTTTGCAATGCAGGTTAAGCCCAGCTCTGAGTCCTTGATTCAAGTCTTCACAACTATCCTGCTGTTAAAACCTAACCCTGAATCTAAGTCCCCCTGACCCTCAACTAGAAACTTGCCATCAGCCATGAGTTCAGCACAAGGAGTCCTATCTTACATTTATATGTGATGTAAATACTGCTTATCTAAGTGAGCTTACAGACAGCCAATTCAGTACCCTCATTCTCAAATCAGTGCAGGCTGTTTTCACTGTTAATTTTCCTCCTTCCCTGCTAGATACAGTTACAAGACAACACTCGTCTCTCAAACCTGCTAAGCTTCACCTGCTTTCTTCACAAGCTGTCAAGTGCCTGTCGTAGCATGCAGAGTCACCAACTTGAAGTAATAAGTCAGTCTGAGGCTGAGCCAGCGTAACATCTCACCACTACTGACAGGCACAGGTCCTGCTCCAGCTGCACTCTCCTCCCTTCCCTACTGATCACTGTGTGATACTGTTCTGAGCCAATTCAGATAGCTACATCAGCCCAAGAGCAGTCTGACAAAATCTATGAACTGTTTCTGCCAGGTCAGTGCAGTGAATTGGCTTAATGAGCCTGAGGAGGGGAAAGAAAACTGCCTTTCTTAAAGGAACAAACAAGTTTTGGTAGAGATTTAACATAACTCTAGTACCTAACTAGCAGATGGCTGAGAATGAGCAAGAACATGGCTATAGAAAAATGACATGTTAACAAAGCCAAGCATAAAAATTTGCTGTCCTCCTATCGTATAATGAGGTTAGGTTTCACTGGTATAGTGTGTCACAGAACAGCAAGGTCTGGCTGCTCCCTAAGGGAGGTCGAGCTGGGGTCCGTGGGTGACTCCAGCATGAGTAGTGCCCTCACTGAAAGGGTGTAGTCCCTGAGGGTCCAAACAGTGTGCAGATCCGGACCATAATGATGGATCCATTGACAGCCATAAGCAAGGAAAAAGCCAGGTCTGGGACGCAAAGGAAATGGGGTCAGAGACAGAACTGGGGGAAAAGACCACAATGTAGGTCCGAGTTCTATCCAGGAGACAGAACTAGAGACAAGTACACCTAACACATAGCTCTGTTAGGGTCTGGGCTCAAACAGGGCTCCAGAGCCAATGGACGGGGGTGAGAGAAGGCCCAGAGGAGGCTGGTCAGGGCCACTAAGACCTCTTAGCGTCTTCAAGGCCCTGAAGCAGTGATGGCCCTCATAAGGTGATGGTGATTAGGATTAATCAGTTAGGAGGGTTCAGCTGTGTGATAGGATTTTTTAATTACCCAGTCTGAAAACACATTTGAACCCAAAAATCCTTTGTCACCAAACTTGGCGGTGGACCCTGAGCACTAGGACAAGTGGGTATGCGTCTTGACAACTTGAACCAGTCTTCATCTTAGCTACTGCAAACTACATCTTCTTCCTTCCCCTCTCTGTTCCCCATCATCCACTGCTGTCATCTGCCCTTTAAAGGTGATTTTGCTCAGGGAACTTCTCAAACAGAAAATGGTCTTTTTTTTTTCTCCCCTTTAGGGTTAGTTTTCTGACAAAATGATGGCCTGACCTGAAGCAGTGTAGAGCTGTGAGGTCCTGGGTGCAAGCAGGCAGTGAGATCTGCTGAGCACACAGGGAATAAGACCTCTTCCTCTCAGGAGACATGGCCAAAGCTTGACCTAAGGTGATCATGAAACACCCATCTAAATTTTGTCTTGTTTATTTAACATCCATTAAAAATCTCTTCAAAGTTCCCTTGAAGTTGCAAGAGCAGGGCTGCTTTGGTGTATTCTGTGACATTCAGTGGTCTTTGGGTGTACTCCTGTGTTGTGTTATTTACTAGGCAACTATGATTCCTTTTTTGCAAATTGGTTCCGAGTGACCAGGTCAAATGCTGTCCTCTGTTGTGGTAACAGCTGTTGCAGTTTTAATTCTGATGCTGGTATTTCTTTAACATAAGTGTGTGTTTATTGATCATTAATCTCTCAACTGTTGGATTTTTATACAAGAATTACTGTAAATGGAAAAGGATACATTGAAGTCAGTGCTCTTGCTAGGAAAGCAGTGAAAGGAGATAGTCAAGGACTGTCCAGGACAAACATCTCCTGTCACTCCATAGATACTAGGAGATATTCATAGTCACATGAAATCTACAGCCTTGGAGGTGGAGGGAACCTATTTCTACTTTTTCACAGGACTGCTTGAAAGTACTACTAGGTTATTTCCAATGATTTCAAGATCTCAGCTTGTGATTACTGTTGAGTTTCTTTTAAATTAAAACTGAACAGGCTAATCTGAATATACCTCTTACTAATGAGTTCAGTACTGTGACGCTGGGTGAAAGAAATAACTCTAAACACTTTGAGGACCATTAACTTTAATGTTTGCCTGGTGACGAAGGAATAGTCCAGGCTGTGTGTCTAGGCTTAGCAGTGCATTTTTTCAGCAGTGTGATGAGTTTCATTTGAAAACATTAAAAGGTTCAAAATTAGTAAGTGCCGCTGTAACGCACACTTAAATGTGGTGTGGAAAACATCTCAGTTTACTTCTCATCTCAGTTTTTCAGTGCCAGGGACAGAGCAAAGCCTGCAATAAATGAGCAGTTGCTGATTTTTTTTCATGTATTTATACGTCTTACATAGTCTGTCAGAATAGTTGCTGGCTTGTAGAAAAATATTTTTCCCCCATAAGTAACAAGTTTTTCTTCACAAACCCAGGATTATCCCAAAAAACGTTCATGCTGCAGTCTGATTTTTTTTTCCTGAAGTCAGATATCTACACCTTTTTTCATTCATTTTTACAATACTCTGTGGAAACTTGGCTTCTCACAGACATATCCGATTTTTCTGTCCCTTATTTTTTAAAATCCTGCATTTGAGCATACTCTTCTTTGAAAGGGTTAATTTCACCTCAGCTAATATTATATGACTCTATTAGTTATTAATGCAGTAAACTCATAAACAGAGTTTAGGGGGTACTGGCCTTGGAAGAACTTTCCAGAAGACCAATATATCAAATCAGTTCTAAAGTCCCTTGACCTCAGGATAGAATTACAGGTTTATAATTTACTCAACACTTACATGACCCAGAGAACAAAGGATTGCCAAGTCAGTCAAAACTAAATTACTCTTGACCTTAAATTAGTCATTTTCATGCTATTAAAACTATAGCTAAATCACTGTTGAGATTATGTTAAGCTTATAAATCAGGTTTGTGTTTTTCTGTATTTATGCTCACAACCTAGAACTATACATATACTTTAATGCATATTTAATTATTTTCTGAAAGTTGCCAAACAGCTTAATTCATGAAAGCATATTCAGTGTTTTATTTATACACATATATGTTTGTCTCCAATATGCCAAATTTTCTGGTGAATAAAATGATTATTTGTGATACAGATCAGCAAGTTATAGCTGATAAAGTGGAGTAGTAAGAATCCTATAGGAGGACACCAGCTGCCTGTTACTGCTTGAGAGATTCTGTAGTCCCTACTCCTCAGGCACAGGATCCACTTTATGTTTGACAGCTGAGGTATGACAGAGTAGTATGTGTTGTTGACAATATGTGTCCCACTCTGCAGACATGCAAAAATAGCGAGGATAAATAATTTAAGGACATAACTTCTGATGGCATAAGTAGGGTACCATTTTGCAAACCTTAATTTTGAACATAGCTTGATACCTGTCTGCAGCCCATGTAGTGAATTAAGTCGTGTGCAGAATTGCTTAGATGTGGGTTTGCAGAATCAAACCCTTCATTAATTCTGATCAGAACTTAGCCTATGCAGGTATTTCTCATCAGTGATTCGGAATGTTTGCCAGTTCCTCCTTCTCTAGGCACTGCCATTGAAAAAGGCTGGGTTTGAAGGTGTAGAATAGGTGTGCAGGTGTGTAAGCACCTTCAGGTTTTAATGCTATAGGTGGCAGGAATGGAAAACTGTAGTTCCACTAAGTGACCTGGGATATTTGGAAAACAATATGCAGAGACACTACAGGGTTTTTTAAAGCTCCCATTCATTTTCAGTACCTCAGTAATATAAAAGGAGTTTCCAAGAGTCTCCATAGTCTGTAACAGCTGTGTCCTGTGTCCCCAGGACGCCTCATACAGAAACGAAAATTGATCAGAGCTGCTTTGGACACAAATAATGTCTTCACTGCAGCTTTCTGAAGACTTCAGTTTCTGAAAACTTCCATCATGTCAGGCAGACTTTAATTCCTTCAGTGTCTCTGAGTCAGATAGAATCATCTCGATACTGTGTTTGTAAACTCAATTTTTGAATGCATTTTAATTTTTTAGATCATCTTAAGTCTTGACATAACACAGCCCAGAGTTGCACTCTGGTCAGCCAGAAATACGGTCTTCAACAGGATACTGCAGTCTTGATTTAAAGACTGTCAGAGACAATTTATCAAATAATTTAGATTAATGGTTAACTTGCATTTGCTTAGTAGAAATTGAGTTTGGTGATATTCGTTGACTTTGTATGTACAACACAGCTCAGTTGAAAATTGACATTTTCCATTGAAAAAAATATTCTCTTCTGTTTGAATGAAAATAAGAATCTATTTTTTTTTTCAGAAAACTAAAAACATGCTTCCTCTTGGATTAAATTCTTTATTTGATTCAAAAGGAAACCTTTTCCTCCTGCAGACACACTAGAATAGCGGAGGCCTAGGGTTATGAACCTCCTAGATGATGAGGTGTCCTTCTGTCCTCCTTTTCACAGTGAGGGTGACAGAGCATGGGAACAGGCTGCCCAGGGAGGTTGTGGAGTCTCCTTCCTTGGAGACATTCAAAACCCGCGTGGACGTGTTCCTGTGCGATCTACTGCAGGTGGTCCTGCTCTGGCAGGGGGGTTGGACTAGATGATCTTTGAGGTCCCTTCCAACCTCTAACACACTGTGATTCTGTGTGATTCTGTGATTCTGTGTGATTCTGTGATTCTGTGATCCATATCGTGAGAGGCTTAAGTTCAATTCTTTCTTCAGTTTGAAGAGATCTGAACATGTTCCACCACCAGATCACAGAATATTCTGTGTTTGGAGACCAAGACCCAGCATCCTGTTAATGCTCTTCCATTCCTATAGAAAACATCCACAGAGACAGGGACTTAAACAGCCTACTCTTATCAGCCAGTGTGTGCCTTAACCATCCAGATGGAGAGTTGCTTACATTCTTTGGCTTGGTGAATATTTAGTTATTCCATGAGAAGAGAGACAAGCCTAGCTGAGAGGAGAATGTCAGAACCTCAGGTGCCAAGGGTCTCTTCCCCATAATTCAGGAAGAAGTAAGAGAAAGGGAAAGATGTTAGAAGTGATTGAAGATCTATAGAAGGACATTAAATATGTGCTAGGTGGCTGGGTATTTTATGTGCTGGTTTGTGAGGAAAAAAAAAAAACATCATTCCCGGTTGTGTGAATATTTTCCCTGCTATATCCTAGTTCCTTACATTCTGAATTTGCAAATAACTGTGTGCTCCCCCATATTATTTTATAAAATTTATAATGCATTGAAAATATGTAATTCAACTCTAATAGATGTCCAGAGCAGAATATCATTCATTCTGTCATGAATAGTTTCTGAGTGAGAAAGCCCAGAGGAGCTAATAACAGATATAATAGACATATCCTAATGTAGAAATATTTATGAGTGACAGTTTTGAAGACCTATTTTCTTATCTTCTGTTAACCTTTAAAAATGTTAAAAATTATCTTTATCCTGTCCTTAGCTTTTTTCATAGTCTATACAAGTTAAGAGGGCTGAGGAGTGCATGGTATGGAAGTGCACATGACCAGTTTTGGTGGCCAGGTATGGAGTAGACTGTATTGCGCTGTGGATCAAACGGAACATTTCCTCTGATGCACTGGGGAGAGAAGCATTGTCTGCTTGTAGAAGAAGAGCTGCTTTAAAAACCCTGTTCTTGAAACTGTTCATTTCTTTGTCCAAAGACTGCCACATAAGAAAAAAAAAAAAAAAAAAGAAAAAAACCCACTTACTCAAATGAACTATTTGCCTGGATCTTTGTTAAAGATGTCCCTGCTCACTGCAGGGGGGTTGCACTAGATGACCTTTGGAGGTCCCTTTCAGCCCATCACATTCTATGATTCTATGATTCTGTGATCTGTTTCCTTGAAGAAAGGTATTTTGCTTCAGATAAGTGATAGTAGCAGGTTAACTTGGTTATCACCTGTAACACGATATAATTCAGGGAAATTATCAGCTGTCAGTCAGACTCAACTGGTTCACCAGGTTCTTAGATGCATGTGATTATTCTACTGAGAACAAATTTAAAGATGTTTAAGGGTAGTATAAAATGGCTTTATTTCCCCTGTAGTTCTCATAGCATGAGGCTGAAAATTTGAGAAAGATAGAAGTGATGATAATATGAATTTTAAGATGGGGAGAGTTGCTTAAAACTTGAGATTAGTGGGGCTTCATGGCTGAGAAGGCTAATAATAGGAGACATGGACTGTTTTGTTAAATGCAGGATTAGTAGATTGTGTTCAAAAAATGTTTCTGCCAAATTCCTGGTTTGTCAGCCTCTGCTTCATGTCATGTGAAATTAAGTATCTTTGATTCATGGAGTGTTGCATAAACGTGTGTTGATTTTTATCTGTTCTGGTTTACACTTCTGCCCTGAGGTTTACTTTGAGTTTCAGGTTTGGGCAAACTGAAATTGTCAAAGTAAATTCACTTTAAATAGCAGTGTTTCAAGTGGTTTGCTTCCAATCCATGCCAAACCTCAGATTTTGCATAATTTCTTTTTGCATAATTTCCAAACAAAAAGATAAATTGTATTAGGCTCTTTTGGAATGAAGTTTAGAGGTTTATGAACTTTTAGAAAACTGAGCCTGGTATTCATTGTCAAACCAGTTCAACATTGTGAGGATGTGCTGGAGAATGGGAGGATACTGGGAAACTTCTGTACAACAGAAGCATATTGGACGAGAAGAAATATCCTTATTTCAAATTCAGATGGACAGATGCTTATGACTGGTTTCACATTTTTGAGCAACATCTATAGATCTGTTTCTTGGATAAAAAAAATAACTTCCACTTCAGTGAAAGTCTTAATAACATTGTTCCTCATTTTTAATTCATTCTTATACAGAACTTCCAAGAGGAGTTTTCAAATAGTTGTCATAGAACAATCAGTGGAAATATGTCAAATGAAATAGAGATCCCTTAGTTTTGGGGTTTTTTTTTTGTTTGAACATATTTCTGTATCTAGACCTTAAAAACAGCCTTCAGCATTGCTGACATAATGAATTACTTGTATAAAGTGTTCTAATTACGGCAATTCGGGTGGTTAGACACCAAAATGAGTGCATAATTGTTTAGAAACACTTTTGATTGTAGTACTGGCATCCTCAAGGCCCACTTTAAAAAACCCAAACAAAACACACCAAAAAATCAAAACTCAAAAGGCTGAGACTTTGAAGAACTGACACCAATAGTTGTTATGTTCTTAATTAGGTCCCCCCATATGTACTCAGTACTGTATGGATATGTTTTGCTTCTATCAGATTTTCATTTGCTGATAACTTCCAGTGTACACAAGGATCTTTCAAGAGGGGATTAAAAACCCTTTAAAACTGAATTTTTCCGTGAGAAAACTTTGGGGGTTAGAGTGAGTTCTATTAATTTGATTTTACAACAGAAAAAGTTAGAACAAAATTAGTTTGATAATGGCACAGTTCAGAACATTGTCATTAAAAGAAAATTGTCCAAGTCCCTACCAATATTTGAAATCTGCCCAGCATATTCTGCTGTTTAATAGTATACTGTAAAGCAGTTTACATCTTCTATACAGCACATGGTCTTCATTCAGGACCAGTGTAGTGTATATGTCTTAAGGGCAGAGTCCTGGTTACTGGGATAAGAAAGGGCATAAACCAGATAAAATGCATTATTTCTGTAAGAGGATAAAATATTTCCTTTTTGGAAACAAATGTGTATTAGAGTGGGACAAAATGAAACGTATTACCATTTAGGGCTCAAATGCTTTTAGAATCTTTTGTTTCATAATGACTTTTAAAATATTTTTCCTGTGAGTTAGAATGGAAACAAAGACAGGAAAATCAGAATTCCCCAGAGCATGAAGACACAGTTTTCCTCACTTATTTTGAAAAAAGGATTTTTCCTGTACTTTAATAGTAAGTCACAAGCAATTGGTGTATGAACACTTCTGTTCATCTGCTGGCTGAGCTAAAGGTCTGTCAGAAGAAAAATAAGCAGAGAGATAGCATCTTTTCCTGAAGGTAAAGAAAAAAATGTACAGTCTTTGAACAGCAAGTAATTTCTCAATGAGCAAGGAAACTCTCTTGAAGTGCCAGATTTTTAATAGATTTCTTTATTTTTCCTTCTTTGTTGAAACTCTATATTGGGATACAGTATTTTTGCCTATACAGAGTTTAAAGTCTTATGTACAAACCTGCAGCAAAAAAAAGAAATTTTTAACTAAAGTGAGATGAGACTTTTTGAGCGTATGGTAAATCTGTAATCACATATATAAACACGATAACTTAGAAAGAAAAAAAAAAAAGTAGAACAGCAAAACTTCTGATTTCAGTGATAGTTTTGCACAAGTGATGCTTGAAACTTCTAGCAAGCTATTTACTTCTGTAGTAAATTATTGTTAAACACTGCATATTCTCAGTACTAGGCAAGAGAGGCCTGTAAGATTTTTGTACAGGTTCTTACATGAAATACAGGGTAGAAAAATAATGTCTATGACCACACAAAATTCCCTATGATCTTCTGTGAATACAATCAAATAGTTTATGGACACTAAAATTTTCTAAAAAAGGAAGATCATGATTTCTGTCCAATTTGAAATGCTGGTTCCTCTAATAGCAAAGTGATATCCTTTCTTGTCATATGGCATTGCAGAAACTGTTGTTGGAGCTCAAAAGTAGGCTGTGATAGAAGTTTGTTAGACTTGTGAGAATATAGGTGGTTTTGACAAGACTTTTGAAAGGCAAATTTGAAGTTGATCAAATAGTAAGTCGGTTTTAGAGCTGGTCTCAAGAATTTTGTCTGGTGGTATAAACTGGTTGTTGTGTGCCAAAACTCGATACGTTAGTGGAGAGCAAGTTTATTTTCTTTCAAAATGGCTAGTTTCAGTGATTCACACTGTCATAATCATGGACTCACACAATTGTGTGTACCCAAGCAGTCTCTCCACCATGCATGTATCCCAACTGCATGTATCCAGGTGGGCTGCTCAAGATTTCTTGCAGATGTGCAGAGGGCCAAGTACTGCTCTATTGAGTCTTAATTGTGTTTGCTGGAATGTCCTGAGGACAGCAACCAGGTGCCACTGAATATTTTTTGCCTTTGGGAGCTCACAATGATCAGGATCTTTTACCTCACAATGCTCTTCCACCTCTGGGAATTATTAGGATTTATTCACTGCAGTCTGTCTTCCTCTCTGTATCTGTTCTTTTTTTGTTCCTGAATTGGGTACCATAGAATCATAGAATGGCCTAGGCTGGAAGGGACCTTAGAGATCATTTAATCCAACCTCCCTGTCATGGGCAGGGACGCCTCTCAACTAGATCAGGCAGCACGATATCTTCAAAAGTTGCTCGTAAATGTGCTGTGATATTGATGGTCTAGGTCCCAAAAGAACCTGCCATCCTCACAGGGCTTTTTATACTATTTTTCCCTCTCTGACACTTCCACACACAGACCTTCTCATTCATTCTCCTTTCATTCCAGTCTAAGTATTTCCACTATGAATCCCTGTGGTTACTGACAGCCTTAGACTTAAACTACAGGCAGAAAAGTAATGATAAAAATGTTTTAGGATTTCAGTCTCTACTTACGATTCCCCAGAACTCCATCTTCCTGACACCAGTGCCTGGTCTTGCTGCCAGGCCTTCAGCAGTACCTCTGGCACTGCTGAAGGTCTTTGGTAGAAAGGCTGGGCTGGAAAAGGCTAAAATTGCTGCTACTCCAGTTGGAGAGAGGAGCCTAGAAGCTGAACACTGACAAATTTAACTAAAAAAACAAACCACTTTTTAACAGTATATAAAAGTCTTTATATCAAGGCCAGATGCCTTTCTGGAAAGTTAGTTTAGTCCTTCACAAGGTTTTTGGCTCAGGGCAAGGGCAGCTGTGTGAAATGCAATCTCCAGCACTGTTGAGCTGGTCACGTTCATGTTCTAATGGTCCTGTTTGGACTCAGATGCTTTGGATATCTTGCTTTGATGAGTATCTTGTGAATGGGGAGATAATTCCCAAACAGATTTCTCAGGTGCTTGGGAGAGGAGGAGCAGAAGTTGTGAAGTTGGAGATGGGAGAATGCTTTGGAAAATTGTCTCCGCTTAGGGGGCAGTGACGTGGCAGTTTAACTCAAACCTGCAAATCAGTCCCCCTTGTTCCTTATCATTGTTAAGGGAAAAACGTGTTGTCACTATTCTTCTTTTTCTGAGTCAGTCTATCGAAGAACACATCTTCATCTGAGATTGGTACTTGCCTCAAAATCATCAGTGAAGTAAGCCTCATGACACTTTCACGACTTAAGCAGGTTTTACCCTTGCTTTGTAGATAAATAAACTAGAGCATAGCCAGGTAAATGGACTTGCACAAGATTGCCTGGAGAGAGACAGAGGCCAGTTAAATCAATCAGTTCAAGAAACCAGAAGTTCTGTTTCCATAGCCCCTGCTCTAACTACTAAATCACAAGACCTACTAAGGAAAGGTTCTGCCAAAAGCCACATGTTTTTTTATCTTTTAAAACCACAAGAAGCATTTTGCTCAGTTCTACAGGTTCTTTCCCTAGTACTTGATGCAGATTAATTAATTACTAATTTTTAAAAGAAATGTAAAGCCTTGGACAACACAAAAGCCACTGAAGTTTTAATTCTCAGAACCATTCCCTGACCTGACTGTTATCCAGTTCCTATTCAGGCAAGATAGGAATTAAGATTAATGACCCCAAACAATCTGGTATTTCAGAGAATCAGTCTTTGCCAGGCATTATATTCTCATGACAGAAAATCATTGAGGCATAAATACAGTGCTCAGTCATTGGTGTATATTAACAACACCATGTTGTTCCCATAAATGCTGAATAGATTGAAGAGGAAAATGAAGTCTTAAAGTTCATTAATTTGGGTTGTGGCATTTTTTTAAGTGAGCGAACCAGAGCCCATCAAATAAGACTGTACCATTCTAGTTCCCCCTGCACCACTGTGAAGGCTATTCAGATTCCAGAAAGGCAGGTTGTTTCAGTTTGGTGATGGCTGTCTCCGCTTCCTTTTACTAGCTAGGTATTCAGTTCAGTTTTTTAAAAGGTGGATTGAGGAAGACAAAATCTTAAGGACAGAGAAGTGAAAAAATCTGCTAGGATCAGCAACAGTTTTAATATGTGGAGTAAAAAATATGTCATTGTCTGCTGGTGTTTGTCCACTTCCCAAGAAGGTGGTTGTGGCTGGTGTCTGTTTTCTAAGCAAATGAGAACTGGCATGGAGACAAGAGCATTTCACCTATCCTGGGACCAGAAGTAGTCATGGTACAGTGCTAATACAGGAAGTTATTGTGGCAATTTCTAGAAGCTGTTTGCTCAGGAAAAAGGAAAAACATTCTTTCTGTGTTTGTATTTCCACACTGAAAAGACATGCCTATGACATCATCTTGTTTGCTCTGACACTGCAAGAAGAATGGAAGAAGTAAAATGGCAGAAAAGAGACCGTACGCTTTTATTTTCCTGCCAACAAAACATAGAGGAAAGATGTAACCAAAATATCCAATGGTTACTTTAGTTCTCAGAGACAGTTCAGCAGATGAATTGTTGTTCAAGGGCAGTTGGGCTCCCAGACACAAGAGCATTCTGTAGTAAGCTTAATTACTCATTTTAATTATGCATTTTAATTAGCAAGGGCCTAACACAGAGCTTTTCTCCCACTTTCTCAATAAACCCACTTTGTAATATTACAGAACAAACTCGTAACTGAAAACTCCAACTGTCTAGGGCTGTGAAAAACAACTCAAAGTTCAATGGGTTTTCTTCCTCATTAAATCACATTCAGTGAGCAGGTTACATCTACCTCTGATTATTTTCAGGAGCTTTCTGCTTTTTTTTATTCGCTTCATGGAAAATATCAAGAAAACACCCTGCACTGCTGCTTTTCCCAGTGATGTTTCCTTTGCCAATATACTGTCTTGCCAGTTGCTCCCTGTAAATGATGTCCTAGTTCTTCCCCTTGCAACAGTTTCTCCTCAAAGCTGTTGTTCTGTCCCGGCGCTATCTGTCTTCCCTGTCCCAATCCCTAGGAGCACCGCTGCAGGAAATCTGCTTTCTTTCTCATTCACTTCAGGGAAAGCCAGGTTAGAGATGCAAGTAAAAGCAGAGGCATTTGCATTCTGGAGTGAATTCAGAGAGGCAGCATTGTGTATGGTGATGGGTGGATGGAGATAGCAAATGCCACAAAATCTTCAGCAAAATAACCAGATGCTAGAACACAGCCCCACACGAGTGTGTCACTTCTGTACTTTTTCCTACTTTGTCTGGGACTCTACCTGCTGAGGAGGGATTTGCAGAATCTGAAGCATTTCTCCATAAATCGAGGCTGTCAGCAGAGCTTGGTGAAGCCAAATAGGCCTCCAGGCTGTGCAATTTTGAAAGAAGACAACCCTCTTTTATTTAGAACTTTGAGCCAAACATGGGTTTGAAAAGAAAAGGTTCAGATAAGGATATGGTTAGAACAGAGATGAGGTAGGTTTAAGGTGTAATTGTGATTAAGGATAAAGGGAAAAATGAAGTCGTGCCAACATTTTCTGAGATGTTCTCTCAGCTTTCAGTGCAAATGGCATCTTATAAAATTTTCATCATGTAAGTCATGGAAATTCTCCAGAAGTATCTGTTCTTCACGAAGCTTTGATGAAATGTTACAAGACTGGAAACCTCTTCTGTTATATTTATATTGTACTTCTCCGCTGCTTCTGGCTTGGAGCTCTGGAATCAGAATCATTGCCTGACATTTCCAGGTGTTTGCATGTCAGATTCAAGCTGCAACCTTCTCTTAATTCAAGCAGTTTAAAAGGCTCAAGACATTTTGTCTGGCTTTGCTTAGCTGAAAGCAATACTAATTTTATTTTCATTTATTGGTAGAAAGGCTTTTTTTTTTTTCATTTGGACATTGTAACTTCCCTCGGTATTTAAAACATTCTTACAAACTTCTTTTCTTTATGGTTCTTGTGATGAGAACCATCTCTCTCCACCACTTGTCTCCATAAATAGAAGGTCCATATAGTTCATGTGACTGCATGTGGACTGACTGCTGCGTCTCTCTGTAATAAACTTCCTGCGTCTTTTATGATTTCTGTTTTCCCACCCTTCTTCTCTACCCACAGCTTATTCGTGCACGCTATCTGTATGACAGGGTAATTGTACAGTTTAGCTACATTTGAATATAGGTAATATTCATCTCTGCTAAATCTTGCCCTTCAGTAACAGTGGGAATCTGCAGCTTAGTGAAAGATCGCACCTCTGAAAGTGAGTGCCCTGTGCTCTGGGCATCTGGAGACAAAAAATACCCTGTGATGCCAGCATTTCATGTTTTGTATTGATTCTGGTAATGCTTTCAGTGCAAATAAGGCTTGCTTTATATTTTCCTAATGAAATATCAGCCCATTTGAGATAATTGTACATGAGAAAAAATAAGGTTATGACTGAGAATCAAAGTTCTTTCCCAGAAACAGAGCCAGAAAATGAATACTCTTAATCAAATGTGATGGGAAAACAAAAAGGCAGATGGAGGGCTGAGCTTCTCAAATAACTTCTTTATATTTCGGTTGCCATCACTGACCTAGTCACTGTTTGTGCTGGCTTAGAAACTAATGTCAAGTGAACAATTCCAGAACAGATGATGATGTATGTTACTCTGGGCAGGAGTTACAACATTATCCAATGACCACTATTAAAATAGAATTAGTGTGACTTTATACGTGTTTTCCTGCTAAGCAAACAAAATGTAACAAATGAATGAAGCTTAGGAGTAATCCAAGTACTGTAAGCGTGTATCCTCAAACCAGTTTTGCAAATTGGGACAGAGAGCTATAATCGACCTTGCTGAAGTGGCCTTTATTTTCCACAGTTCATGATCAAAGTAGTTACGTTACACTGAATAACTCTTCTAGTTCATGACACCTGAATAAATGGCAGAAAACTAGCCTGGAATGCATGTTTCACTATCTTCAGCCATCCTCCAGCACAGCCTGAATAAAGTCCTTCTCCTTGTCTCTACACTGAACAGAACTCTAATAATTAAACATTGCTTCTGGACTGAGAGGTGCATGATGCTGATAACAGGCTTGTTCAGAGACTTGAGCTGTGCCTCAGCATGACCTGGAACAGTTGTAACTTTGCCTGGCTTTGGAGTCCGTTACCATGTCTGTTTTTTGCTTAAAATATTCCCTGGCTGTTCCAAAGCACATTACACTGAGACTTATCGGACTCCATACAAAAAAAAGTAGAAAAGGAGTAGATCTGAGCTGGCCAACACAAGCTTTTAACAAACAGAGTAGCATATAAAAATAAAATAAAATAAAAAAAAGAAATCCCTGTGGATGATTTCCAGACCTGCTTTGGATTTGATCATCTCTTTTTCCTCCTCTGGTTCAATTATTCTCAACTGAAAATGTTTGGCTTCTTTGGCTTCTGCTACCGCCTTTCTGCAGATTTTTTTTTTTTAAAAAAAAAAAAGAATAGAAAAAAGTTTTAAATGCATCCAAGTGTTTTAAGCTATAACTAGTGACTTTTCACAGTGCTGCCTGCACCATGAGTGGAGGACCAAACCTGGGACTGCAGCGCCTTCTTGGCACACAGCCCTCCCGCCAGGCTCTGCAGATACGTAGGCGTACCCAAAACCTGCAGAGGTGAAGGTGGAGTCAGCCAGCAAAGAGGGTGAGGGACAAAAGGACCCCTCTAGAATAGTTACTCAACACCGGATCAGGGTGGGGATCGCTTGTTAACGGAGATGTCCCAGACCCTCCACCCACTCCTCTTTTTCACTGCCCTACCACTGTGATGTGAAAGCTCAGGAGCCCACAAGCCAAACTAGGGAAGACTTGTTGTAGTTAAGCATGGATTTGACTGCCTTTAAAATTGAGCATCCTGCTGAGTAATCAGTTAACAGAGAGATAAAGAACACGTGCTGTTTTGCAAATGGCTCCAATGCTGCTTGAAGACGTAGTAGTAGATAACGTCAGTACCATTTATGGTACCAATAGTCAGTACCAATATTTCTGTTTAGTTATTTCATGGTATCCATTAAAATTACAGACAAGCTTCTATTATTATTTTTTATGTGCTCATAACTTTCCAAAACCCTGATCACTTCTGTTCAAATGTCATTTTGTACTCTTTAAGGTCTTTTGGAGGTGGGTTTTAACAAAACCTGCTGTTGTTTAGGTTAAAAGATGGGAAAGTATGCCATTGTCCGTCAATAAAACTCTAATCATATTCTTTTGTGCAGAACATACGCAAAAAACAGCCCACCCAACAGTAACACCACACCTCAGCATGGACCCTGTCCTTACAAGTTCTAGTGTTTATGGGTTTTATGAGTAAAGCTTTCAAACAATTTAATATTTTAATGTACTGGAAAGCATCTCCTAGTGTGTGTGTGCATGCCACTCCGTTGCACAGAGGCAGGAGAACTTGGCTGCTTTCATCGGGGCACAGGTGTGGTCACTCACCCATCCATACTCAGAACAACCGCTCAGGTCCTACTGACTTCGTGTGGGAGCTAGAGCTGTGAAAGTAGTCAAATTTTCACCTCCATGGGAGTTAGACACCATAATACCTGTGAGGATCTGTCCGTTTTTGTCTTCTGTCAGTAGAAATTGTCATGTGGAAAGAATGTGCAAGTATGGTGTTCACCACAAACCCCCTGAATTGTTGTTTTGTAAGTTGCATAACTTAAAAATGTCTAGGAGATTCATTGCAAGCAGTGTTGTGTTTGTGCAGAGCAACACTAAAGCATGACCTAAAGCAACTCTGGCCTTTTGTTCTTTACTGTTGTATGATTCTGGCATGTAATAGATGTGACGCCCTTGAGACTGAAGAAGTCTTGCCCTAACCCAAAGTTTTGGGCTAAAACATAAGGCTTAGCATGATAAATGTATTTTAACAGGATAAATATACTGGGGTAAATACAAGGACAAATGTAACCTGGCTAGTAATAGCTGTAACTATCCATTCTGGACACCAGTGCTAGAAAACTACGAAAATCAGCTAAAATCTCCAAAAATGTTTTGGATCATTGTCAACTGCACTATCACAAACCCTTGTCAGGAGGATAGCTCTGCTTACTATACTGAGCAGGATGTTTAACTCCTCTAGGGCTCGTCTCTCTCATCTAGAGCTCTATGCTCCTTATGGATTTATTGGGGTAATTAAGATAACACATCCACATATCTCAGTTTCTGGATTTGCACATTTTCATGATGCCTATTTTCCACTAAAGACAGGTTTTGTGCATTTATCTCCATCAGCTTAATACTAATGACCATCAAATCTAACAACAACTTACTCCTTTCTCAAAATTTGCTTCCAAAGCGATTAGTGTGAATTTTGCCAATTGGAACAGATCAATACCAAGTACTTTTGAATTATAGTTGAGTGATTTTCTTTGCTGTATTTCACAAATAAATAACTTTTCTCTCTAAAAATCAGGGCTGTTCAACTATGCATCAGTTTCCAAGACTCAGCCTCATGCTTTTGGACACTTGAACATGATAACACACTGGAAAATTTTCTGTAGACCTGATTTCTGCTGAAGGAGGAGAATTAGCCAGAAATTACTGCCTTGGTTTATTTCCACCTCTGGCTTCTTTAGGCTTATCTATTTGAGGACGTTTAAACAATGCATGAACCATGACATATGGACTACCCTAAAAAAAAGAAAAACCTTGAAAAGTGTGTGTGTGTATATATATATATACACACACATGAAGTCTCACATTATTTAGAGCTAGGAGATAATTTCAAACTTTTATCTTAACTAGGACACAAAGGAGGTGGCTAAACCCTAAACCTTAAATCCTGAATCTTTTTTGGTTGTAAATATATCTATATATATATATATTACTTATACTGGCTGACAGGCAAATCTTTCTCAGTCAAGTATGTGCCATTTACAAGCAGAATTTTCTCCTTTCTAGTCACCAGTCGCAGGATCTCAGCTGGAGCCCTGAGTGTCCAACTGAGAGCTTTTCTTTCACCATAATACAGGTCCTGTAGGCTAAACTACTGGTAGTCAGTCAGTGACACTTTTGAAATCCCTTTGATGGGCTTACGCAAATGCAGAGATTCGTACTTAGCGATGCTGTTGATGATGTACAACAATGATGGTTCTTGAATCGTGCTCACCGTACATTGTCTTCTGCCTGTTTGCATGTGTGAGTGTATATATATGGATATGTGCATGAATATATGTAGATATGTGGTGTGGATATATATAGTATAGACCCCTGAGTTGCACAAATATTTTGCATGTATTTAATATTCAACTGGGAATTGAAATAGAAAAAGCAAGAAAATGCTACTGAAATTTTATTTTAAAAAATTCTATTCTGCTGGCTGTGATATCTCACCCAGGCAGAGGCATGAGTTTTATCAAAGAGAAATTAGAAAAATGAAAAATTATGCTAGTTCTTAAACACAGTCCCTGTTTGTTTAGCTTTTATTTACTTCACTATGAAATAATATGCTGTAATCTTTCCACTTTTTAAAGACTCTGTCTCTAAACTGTGGCATTCAACTAGGTGACCTAGCCAATACTTTTCCCTGGTCAGATACACTGGGAAGAGGCAGCAGATTGTGTTTTCAAGAGACTTGAGAAACTTGCTGGCAAGCTTTCCTAGGCTTATCATCACATGTCAAACACAATGTCTGTGAAGAACATAGATTTCCTAACAATGCAGCTTCCTTGGAAGGAAAATTTTGTTTTCTTTAGTTCACTAATTTCGAGTGAATGAAGTCCATGGGGAAGGAACCAGTCTTAAATAAAATACTTATAATTACCGTATTCCTGCTTCCTCTCTATCCCTCCAAAATGCATCATAAATAAGAGAGCATGGTAATTAATTACCCACTGGCACAATAACTGTTCTGCAAATGCAGTATCCTCTACGTGAAGTGATATTGCTAAGTGATAATATGTCCAGTTCTGTGTTTGACTACCGATATAGCCAGCCACGTGCATACACACATATGTGCCAAGAGGGTGTGTTGCATTAACTGTATTTTTTTTACTTCAATTTTTCTTTCCTTTCTAGAGAATTCGGAGTAGTTTTTAAAGGACTTAATTGCTGTGCAATAGAGCTCATGGGCAAACAATAAATGCAAAATAAGGAATGCAGTCATGGTTCTAAAAACATTTTTTATTCTTCAAACTGATGCAAGTTGTATGCATTGACAGTAATCTGGTCTAATCCCCTTCACATCCATTATCTTTATACACCTGCTTTCATTGTCTCACATCAATTTTTTATACTTAGAATGACAATATACAAGAGGGTGAAGCAACAGAACAAAATACACATGCACACACAGCATGTTATGCTATAGTTTTGCATTGTAGACATAAAACATAGTTGTAGATTTTGGTGCTTACAGTTAACATCTTCCATTAAGATATTTTTCCTACTTTTTCTCTCCCTCCCCCTCCCCCACTGCTGTATGTCTATATTTGTCTGTCTTGGCAGATTAACTGAAGCACATCGAACAGCTGTAAAAGTCATCAGGAGAATGCAGTATTTTGTAGCCAGAAGAAAATTTCAGGTAAGCAGCACCATTGACCATAAGTACAATTTGTCAGCTTAAGTATATGACATTGAAAGGGCTCTGAGAGTGAACTTATCTTTCTGCATGTGGTTGTAATAAGTCAAAGGTGCTGTTTAGGCTCTTGGTCTCAGTATATAGATTTTTTCGTAGCATAGGCAAAACTACCAGCTATCCATGTGTATAGTACAATATGAAAACCTTCTGAATTTGTGGAGTCAGCATAGTTGGTTTTCACTTCCTTTTTTTTTTTTTTTTTACTGCATTTGTTTTGTTGGTTATCTGTTTGTTTATTTGTTTTACTATCCTGACCAATGTATAAACTGCATAGCAACTACTAAAAGAAATGAAGACTCAATTCTGTCAGAGTGTCTGCTAAAATACTCTTACTGTCTATACTGATCATCTAACGACTGGTTAGAGAGTGTTCAACTAATTGCGTGCTTTGTGTGGTTGACAGATCAGTGGACTTTACTGAGTACTGTGATGTGTAAAGTTGCTTTCACATTTGTGGCCCACATTTCCAGTTTTGTTTACTGGAATGGGACATCAGAGAGAGGCTGTATTTTATAAAATTGTGGAGCATCCGCCCTCTAGAAATTTGCTGTCTTCATATGAAGGCTTAAGTTAAATTTCTCAATCGGGTTACAAAAAGCGCTCAAATACATGTTTTGCTTTGAAAAACTGTCCTATTTTACCTGTTTACTAAGGCCCATTATGATAAAACTTGTTGGGAATGTGATTCTGGTATCATCTTTCTCATCATCCGTGTGCTGGTGATGCCATGGAAATGAATAATTAACTTCTGGCCTGATTTTCAAAGCCCCTGTTATTTCCATCTGAAGGTTCATGCTTTTTTGTCCAAGAGGGTCCACTGCAAGGTAATCAACTTGCATAATCCTTTTGAAGAGGTTTTAAAAAGATAAGGCAAGAACTTAAATTTCAAGCAAGTTTGATTAGAGCTGAGCACTTAATTGCAAAGGGATAAAAGTCTGAGATAAGCTCACAGTGCTAAGAAGACTGAATTAGGGAAGCCAGAATAGCACATACATTTCCCGAGCTCATGAAAAAATGTGACTTCAGATGATCTTATTCTATGAAAAAAACCATAGAAGACAGTTTGTTTTACTCAACAAGCAACAGGAGAACAGGCATATATTGTAAATATACCAGAGGGATAGACGCTATGGGAATTTTTTTATTAAAAAAAAAATAAAAGGGAAAATTAAAGACACAATTCTTGGAAAATAAAATCAGGATATAAATGAGCTAGGCTAAAAATTAGGACATTTCAAACTGCTGGAGACCTAATGTTCTGGAGCTGTCAGCTAGTAGCAGTCATGCCAAACCTTAAAAACTGAACTTGATCAGACTATGGTCAGGATTTTGTGAGTTGGTGTTAATGACAGGGAAGAAGAAGAAGGAATTATCTCCTGGGGTTTTTTTTCTTTCTTAGGTCTCTGAACTACAGGTTACAGGACTTACTGATTAGATTTTGGAAGTTCAAAGCTGGCCATTATTATTTTAAATTTTGCATTAGGAGCTCTAAGTGCACTGGATGTTGAATGCTGTGCTCAGATGGCCAGGATTTGGGATCACAGTTAGAATGGACAGAATGAAAGTTCTTCAGTTAAAGAAGTTCTTCAATTTCTGCATTTACCAAGCCTCCCTGGAAGCTCATTACCTCCCACGTTAAGTTGAATTATACTAACATTTCCTAATAAAAACATGACAAGAGATTGTGCCAAGGTTTGGCAGGACATACAATGCTCAAATGTAAAGCTTTATGAGAAAAGAGGAGAGAAAAATGGTGAAAGCTAGAAGGATATTTTTATTGTGCTTTAGAGACGACTTGGGCAGACTGCGGTGTACAGTACTTAGCAACCATGGGATTCAGAGCTGATGATTTGGTAAAAGGGATAACAGATAGAGGTCTTCTTTTGATGGAGAAAAGAAATTTTGTTGGAAATGAGTAGAATTCATTATGCACATAGTAACCCATGGGGGAGAGAGGAGGGAGGTGGGGAAAAATCCCCAGCACATCTAGGCTCTGCGCCATGCATCGTGTTTAAATAGAGAGTGTCCAAAGGAAAGGACAGAGGATTTAGCCAAAATGCTCTCAAAGCACCCCCGCTAGTCAATTTAAAGAGTGATACTGGCACTGTTTCTCTGGGTGAAGACAATAGGCTGCTTTTCTGGCCAGAAATAGTGATGTGTCAGCGTCTGCAAAATGTGAAACTGGCGAAGGCAAAGGGAAAAAAAAAAAAAAGCGATAAACTAAAAGCTGAAACCTCCCTCCCCCACAAAGTATTTCTTCTCACAAATGTACACACACACTACCAAACCCTAAACCCTTCTGAAAGTAATAGTGCAGGTAGGTGCTGACGCCTGAGCACAAGGAAGGCATTTTGCAATGAAGAGGTTTTGCTTCTTCATTCGTTTCATAGGATTTGTTTCCACTCCAGTTCCATGCTTTCATTTGAAATTTCTAGGATCCTGTGGCTGCCTTCCAAGCATGACTCCAGCACATACTGTAGGTGTTCAATGCATGTGTGCAGTGGTGCATGCTAATGGCTCTGGCTGAAGCTATGACAGAGTGGAAACAGACAACAAGATGACTAATGAGCTGTTTTCAGTAATTTCCAATTACTAGATTTGCAGTTTACCTTTCTTTTTTTTCTTCTTTTCTTGAGTCAGAGCCAAAAAGGAGACATCTTGCCCCACATTTCCCATAGGGATTGGTATGACTCTGAAAATGCTGATATATTCAAAAGGACATAATTTGTGTTTATTCTGACATACACACATTAGTTTTACTTGACAAAATTTTACCATGCTGTGCTTTTTATAGTCACATTGCTTTACGCAAATTCTCTAGACTCACTTCAAAATTCTACCTTAGTAGTTATAGCAAGAAACCAGAGCTTGGCAGAAGCATCTGGATTCTCATTAGAATGGAAATAAAGCTGGGCAGATGGCAGGTTTTTAGCCCTCTTCATTTTTTATGTGTTCTTTTTTATTTTTTTTAATTACACCTTTTTTTTCTGACCTTTAAGATATCATTAAAAACAAAGAAGCGCAAACAAAATCTACGTGCAGCAGTCCTCAGACTTATGCAAAGCATCTGTCATCTCAGTTACTTAAGCAGTAATATTCTTGTCATCTAACACCTTTAGTCTTTAGAGTCATTTGATTCTGGGTCCAAGTGTTATGAATTGGGCCTATCTCCATGGTTCGGTCCTCTGACATCATGATTAACATATGGTTTGGGAAGGAGGCAAGATATATCACACATGATAATCTTAGATAAATTATATATCTTAGTTTTGTGGGTTTTTAATGCATTGTGAAGGTCTAATACTTTGCTCAGTATGAAACAGCATGAAGACATGACTCTAACTGACAGTAATGGGAGTCATTTGGCTCCATATCCACAATAAATATGCACTCCTACAATGCCTACATATTTTTTATTCAGTGTGACAGACCATTGCAGAATGGCAAGCAAATAAGCTCTGGTGGATAAAAAGTAGAATAAAGACCTGTCTGAAATAAAAAATAACTTTAAACTATACTTACCTTTCAATCTCATGTATGGCTTCTTTCACAGCAAGCTCGAAAACCGTATGACGTACGTGATGTGATTGAACAGTACTCACAAGGACACCTCAATATGATGGTTCGGATAAAAGAACTTCAAAGAAGGTAGGCCCTGTCTACCTCATGAAATATTTGATTTCTCTGGTGCCAGCTGGCTTTAGGAGAGATGTGTTCTTAATGAACAGTAATTGTCCAAAATTGCAAGCACAACAGGGAGCACAATATCTAGAGGATTTAACTTGGAGTCATTTTTAACCCTTTTTATGACCAAGTTTACAATTATCCTTTATCCTCCTCTCCTCTTCCTCCAAGTGAAATGAAAAGAAATTAAGGTGCATGCTGTGAAGTTTATAGTAAGCAGTGAGCTTTTCTGCCCTCTTCTTAGAGAAGGAAAACTTTTCAAATAATGATTTACCTTTCTGTCCCCTCTCTGTGGTTCTCCACAAGTGAGAGAAATCTGGTTTTCTTGTGCTCCCCTCTCTCTCTGGAACTTTTCCTTTCCCACATTCCTCAGCGCACATACTTTCTCTGAGTTGGGGATCACAGCTGAAATATTTTGCCACAAAACTCTTCTCTTCCAGCACAAAGTTCATGTCTCTTTACGAATTAACACTGTGAACTCAGACACCAGGCTGAACTACTCTGGCTATTAAAGGAAATGGAAAAAAAAATCCTATTGAGTGGAATCTACTGTGTCAACACATATAGATATTAAATTTTCCTGCACAAGATTCAAGGAATAGTTGCAAGTGTTATTAAGAAGCCATTCTGTTTGTATAGTCTTCATTATGAGATTACATATGACACAAGAGAGCTATGTTTTAGTTACAACATGAAAGTCTAATAAATAAAATATTAGTACTCACAAAAATAA
Organism: Trogon surrucura; assembly: GCA_020746105.1. Classification (NCBI taxonomy): domain Eukaryota; kingdom Metazoa; phylum Chordata; class Aves; order Trogoniformes; family Trogonidae; genus Trogon; species Trogon surrucura. The sequence continues at coordinate 142,807,462 of CM036617.1, read as the reverse complement.
CAATAGTAGTATGGTTTGATTTTGGAAAAAAACCCTCTGAAGATCTAAACTGCTGACTGTATGTATAGAAAATCATTCTAGTCTCATATTTTTACTTGCTTTAAGTTTAAAGCTACTGTAGATTCTCTTGTAAATTCTGCCCCTATGCTTTTCCTAGCAACAGAATTTAAGTTGCTTGGTATTGCACTGCTGGTAATTCTCTGTTTGCTTTTCAGATTGGAGCATTCCTTGGGAAAGCCAGGCCTTTTCCTCCCAGGTATAGTGACTGCATTTTATGAAAAATTATTAGCTTCATAACTTTGTGAAAATAACCATGGCTACAGTAATATGGATTCATAATCCAGCCAATTATGCATATATTGCAGTATATAATTTTGTTAATAAGCCCTGAAATGACTGGAAAGATAAATACTGTGCATTCAAGTGGTAGTGGAGTAAATGGAAATTAAGAATAAATGTTAAAAATGCGTTTCAGTGCACAATGAGTTGGAAGTACATTGCTGGAAATTTTTCCACACAAAGTATTTTTTCTAAATCTTTTGTGCTGGAGTTAGAATTTATATTGGTTCTACTTAAAATGATTTCTTCTGTAATTGGAAAGATTCTCTCTGAATACACTATGGATTTCAGTTCTGCAAAGCTCAAAGGAATATCAAGGGTATCGTTCAGGAAGAACTGGGATACCCTTGAAAGCTGGAGTGATAGAAGTGGTATGAAATTCAATCATAAAAAATGCAAGATCAGACAGAGGAAAACCAGTAAAAGAAAATCTCCTATATGTTAATAGTGTTGAACAGTCTGGTGTGTCTGAGAAAAAGAAAAGCGTGGTCTGTTAATTACTTGTAAGCAAATGGCAACTGGAATGTAAGAAAATGGTGTGCTATATCCATGAAAAATTAGTCCTATCCTAGAATTAGAAGAGATATTTTCAAAACATACAGGGAAGTTTATGTCTTTGCACATGACGCAGATGTGGCCTTATGTGGCATGCTGAGCAAGAATTTGCTTCCTCATCTTTAGGAAAGACTAACTGTAACAAAAATAGGGAAGAAATACTAAGATGACTAGGGAAAAGGAGAACCTAGTTATTAGTGGGAAACAAATTTGCTCTTTTTAACCCAGCACAACAAAGGGCTGGAAAGAGTTGTCTGCAAGAGGAGTAATCACCTGTGAGGCGGAAAAAAAAAAAATACAAAAGGGAAAGGACAATGCAAGCAGAAGAACAAATGTTTGTGAACTGACTATAAATATAATTAAGCCAAAAATGTATGGCCACAAGGAAGAAAGTCCCTGACCATGCACAGTGGTGAGATTCTGGGAAATCGTTGTGGTGGGAATCATGAAGATCAGAAACCTGAGTGCTTGTATGGGAAGGACTGAAAGAAGTATTCGTTATTTATCTTAAGATATTCTCTTCAAATTTCAAGAGGCCTTTTCTCATTCTCTGTCCCTGCAAGCTCCAATGTGACTTAGGAACTGAAGTCTTTTATCCAGTACAGATTAGGGGTCGCTCTGCTGGAAAGCATCCCCGTGGAGAAAGACCTTGGAGTCCTAGTAGACAGTAAGTTGTCCATGGGACAGCAATGTGCCCTTGTGGCCAAGAGGGCCAATGGGATCCTGGCATACATTAAGAAAAGTGTTTCCAGCAGGTCTAGTGAGAGGTTCTTCTCCCTCTCTGGCCTGATGAGACCACACTTGAAATACTGTGTCGAATTTTGGGCTCCCCAATTCAAGAGAGACAGGGACCTACTGAAGAGAGTCCAATGGAGAGCTATGAGGATGATTAAGGGACTTGAACATCTCTCCCGTGAAGAGAGACTGAGAGAACTGGGGCTGTTTAGCCTTGAACGGAGACAGCTGAGAGGAGACCTTATTAACATATATAAATATCTGAGAGGTGGGTGTCAAGAGGAAGGAGACAATCTCTTCTCAGTGGTGCCCAGTAATAGAACAAGGAATAATGGGATTAAGTTAGAACACAGGAAGTTCCACCTCAACATGAGGAGGAACTTCTTTACTGTGAGGGTGACAGAGCACTGGAACAGGCTGCCCACAGAGGTTGTGGAGTCTCCTTCTCTGGAGACTTTCAAAATCCGCCTGGATGCGTTCCTGTGTGGCTACCCTAGGGGATCCTGCTCTGGCAGGGAGATTGGATTGGATGATCTGTAAAGGTCCCTTCCAACCTCGAACATTCTATGGTTCTATGATGCCCAAGTGAGTCTGAGCACTCATGGACATAAGTGTAACAGAGGATGTGAAAGTTATTTCAGACCCTTTAAAATAGGTCATATTATCAATGGTTAAAATGGTTTATATTATCAGAATAAGGAGAATCTCTAAACCCACAATTTTTACATTTGAATGCTACAGAAGACTCAGTAGTACAATCCTCTTTCCCTGTAGCTGAGCTGGTTTTGGACGACAGGAAAATAATCCATCAGCTTGAATACATGTATAAATATTTATACTTGGAAATTCATTCTACAATGTACAAGTTAAATTTATGGAAAACTTTTGCTTACCTTCAGGAAAGTATTATTTTATTTTACATGTAACATTACTAAATTAGAACTGTAATTTGTGCTCAAAAAGACTTTTTATGAAACAGATTCTTGTTTCAGAGGTGAGGAATACATCAAAATGTTGGCTGCAAAGAGGCTAATTGTGAAGTAATGTCCTGAGAAGTCCAGGAAGCTGAAGACGTTCAGTGAGTTTAGTCTCACTGAATCATGAGTCAAGAGGGTTATAGCATGGGAGGATCTTAGAAGGGTCTTGGGTGGGTTTGAACAAGTGTTTGAAGTGTTCAGGTGTTGAAAATAATCTAAAATACTGAGGAACAGGCATGGGGTTTTGTCCATGATTTGTTCAGTCCTGGTCAACTCATTTGCAAAGCCTACGGTAGAACATTGGACAGCAGAAACAATATGAATGATCTGTAGGCCTAACGCTATGCAACAACTTGCTATATCAGCCATGTCCTGGAGAGACAGCCTACAAATAAGCCCAGATGACTAAGGACTTAAGAAAAAAAGAAGTCAAGTCAAAATCTGCCACATGTCCTTTATCGTTTGTTACAATTTTTTTTATAGAAAAATTCTTGCTTTGGCTTACTCTGTGGAAAAAAAACCCACTGGTTTCCAGAAGTAAGATATGTTGGGTTATGCTTATCTTCAGAATTCATGGTGGATGGTCTTGCTGTGGAGAGCATCATTGGAGTTCAAAGATATTTGGGAAAGCCATAAGAGGTGCTCTGGAGCACATGATGGCATCTATATCCATGCTACTACCTTATTTTGTTACCATGGAGGGCTTGCTAAGACTGATACCTGCCTCCGCAGCACACCAGCTCTACAAAGTCATACCTCTTGCAAAGTCGTATCACTCTGCCCTCAAGTAGACTGGATAAATACCGACTGGGAAAGGTAAAATGGTTGTTAGGGATACAAAAACTGGTAAGCCCAGTTATGACTTTGCAAGACCAGAAGCAAAAGTTATTTATCTAGTAGGTAATTTATCTCAATCCTCCACAAATCCAAAAATAAGTGGTTCCAGATATATGGTTTGTAAAACTAAAACTGGGGCTGGTTTATGATGAGTCCCAGCATTATCCAACTCATCAACAATCAAGTGTTGAACAATGATGAGTGGTTATAAGTATGGGTCTGGTTTGGGCATAAACAGACTCTTGTACAGTCCTTCTCTGGAAAAAGTTCTTCCTGAGCTTTCCTCAGAATGGATGGTTTATTCTACCTTGAAACTGTATTTTCAATATGAAATTTTTCCGGTTCAAAAACATTGCTAAAAGCTCCCTTTGTAAACAGTATGCTTGTTTCCTTCAGCCTGTGTTGTTTTTGTATTGATGACAGGCAAAAGAGAAATGACAATGCAAAGAAAATTAAACCACCATGCAGAAAAACAAGAGAACTTTCCTTTCCAGCTCCCTTTTTTTCCTGTTTTATTATACTGCCGTTCAAAGAATCTAAGGTCTGATTCCAAGCCTGTTGAAATGAATAGGAGTCTTTCCAGTGACCTCAGTGGGTTTTGGATCAGGCTGCTACTGAAACCCTGTTGTCAACTTTGATAATATTATATGAAGTAATTGCAGTGTATCCATAGTATTATTACCTTTCAGAAGTGAATAATGTCATAAAAGATCCAGAATCTGAATTCACTGGAAGCCATTATTGTTGTTTTTCAAGTTAGTTTTTCAAAGATTAAAAGCAGTAAAAGCTGTGTTAAAACAAGATAAGGATGCATGAACAGAATAAAAGCCATGCTGGGTCAGACCAGTCCTTACTCTAATGGAGCCAAAAGCAAGGTGCTTTGGGAAATGTATAATGAGAGGGCAGGCATGAGCCTCTAACCTTCCTGTAAGCTTTCAGACATTGGCAGATCAGAAACTTCCTGATGTGATTTCTGTGTATTTAGTAGTCCAGGCTGGTTTCTCCTCAACAAGTTTGCCTAGTTTCCCCGGTAAACTTTTAACATCTGCAGTATTATTTGACAAGAATTGTAACGATTTAAGTTTCACATGCACATATTGTGAGGAATCCTCCCTTTTTGCTTTTTCGATCTTGGTATATACTAGCTTTCTTTGATACTCCTAGTATCAGGAGTGGATTTGAAGACTTTAAGATAATGAAAAATTTTTCCAAATACTTGAATCCCATTTTTATGAGTGTTCTTAGAAGACTGTGTTTTAATTTCACTGAAAGCCCACCTCAGCCTTCCAGGTAATGCAATTTTGTAAGAAGAAACAGAGATTGCTGTAATAGTAAACAAATCCCTTAATAATTGAAAATGTTGATGTAGAGGCGAAGCACATGTTAATAAGATGTATTGAATTAACAAAGCAGACACTTATGTAATGATACAAATAAGAGTGTAATACTTGACCTTCACTACACGTGATGGAGTTAATTGCTTTTGAATGCGTTTTTTGAGACTTACTATAGCTTTTCAGGGGCAAAGGTGAAGAGCAATGCCAAGGTAAAACAAAAGAATCCAGTGTTTGCATTAAGAAAAGTATGCAAAAGGCTGATGTTTATCTGCTCTAAATCTCTTGAATCTGCGTAACACAGGTGGGAATCCTTGGAGAAAAAGGCTTTCTTGTAAAATACTGTCAGTTCCATTGTTTGCTTTTATTTTCCATTAAAAGCCACCTAAGCTTTCTCATGTTATTTCCTTCTCACCTTCCAAGAAGAAATTGAGTCATAATAGCTCTTAAAGGGTAATAAATATGCTCAGTTTAATTCTTATGTTTTTAAGTCAGTTAAAATTTGAAATGAGAGATTCCCATACTTCTGCAGGAACTGATTTATTCCACCTTTCTTGGAGACAAAATCTAGGGGAACTTGGTCAGAAATAAAACCACTTAGGACATTTTCTGTAGTTGTTCGGTGTTCACAGTCTTGTCTCTGAAAGTTCATTTCACTACTGGCATCGATCTACCTCAATGCAAAGAGCCAGTGCTTGGAAACTGCAGTTAATTTGCTGTTCATCTGAACAGTGTTGAATTGCATTCTTAATAAAAGGCTAACAAAGAATCTTGCATTTAATTTTGAATTTAGCATATTAATTTATATCTAGTATCATGATAGTGTGTTTAAATCCTGCCATCAAGACCTTCTGGAGAAAGGGCAGAAGGGTGATTTACTTCATGCCAGATTCAATATATATATGGCTTCTCTCTAAGAAATTGATTACATTGTTGAGCAAATTGTGGCATCTCAGATTGCATGTCTTTAATCTGTCAAGTTACTTCACTGTAGCTAAATTTTTGCAACTTGAAAAAGCTAGAAATTTCTACCTTCAATGTATGCTGTTGAACCTTCATCATGGAACTATTAGCTTTATCATAAAGTTTTCTGAGTTGCAGTACAGGTTCCCAAAATATAATATTTTAGTAGTTTACTATTTTAATTTTCTTTAGGCTGTCCAAGTGCCTGATCTAGGACTATGTCTTACATCTTTCGAATTTCTTCTGCATGTCAGTCGTAAAAAGCTCTGTCTGACAAGAGAGGAGACTCAAGTCAAAATTCTAGATGCCTAAGGCAATTTTGTTATTTGCTGTTTTATGAATCAGCGGTATGAAAGGGCAATCTTGAATTGCATTTTCAGAAGCATGCATGATTTATAAGCCTAAGAATCTGGATGTTCCATGAACTCATCACAGTTTTTCCAACATAGAGCTTTTACAGAACTGGAACAAAATTCAAATCTAGAAGGCTATAGTTGCATTGAGGTAAACAAAAGAAGGTAGTGGTATCTCTTGTGCTATCCTGTTTTTTGTAGCCCAGCACTGAACTTGGTACAATTTGCCAAGCTTTTGTAATGTCTTTAGCAATCTGGAGTATCTTAAGTGTCACAATACTCAAATGCCTAATTTTGTGTTAAAAAAAATAAATTGATGGCTTTCAGAATTTTTTTTTTATTTTTGAGTTAGGTCTCTCCTAGCTGTATACAACGTAAAGGTAAAAATGAAGGAAGGACTCTTTCTCTGTAAAAGCAGACTAGAAAATTTCCAGATTTTATCATTTTCAAACCATCTTTGTGCAACTCATTCACTGTCAAGGTTCCCCATAAGTATTTTTTCGAACCAAAGAAAAAATCTATTTTTTAATAAATATAATATATAGGAGTATAGTTAGCATGATTAAGTACAGCATATAGAAATTTAGTTTATATATTTTGTGTGCTCATGAGATGGAGCACACTAACTTAGTAAAAAATTAAGATTATAGTGCTGTCTCTCATTTGATTTGCTTTTTTCCTCTTAGTCATTTCAGATTATAATTGCTGGTCTTTGTAAAAGAAAGTCGAATCACAGAATCACAGAATCACAGAATGTTAGGGATTGGAAGGGACCTCGAAAGATCATCAAGTCCAATCCCCCTGCCAGAGCAGGAACGCCTAGATAATGCTACATAGGAACATGTCCAGGCAGGTCTTGAATGTCTCCAGAGAAGGAGACTCCACAGCCTCTCTGGGCAGCCTGTTCCAGGGCTCCGTCACCCTCACTGAGAAGAAGTTTCTTCTCGAGTTTAAGCGGAACCTCTTATGTTCCAGTTTCAGCCCATTACCCCTTGTCCTATCAGTGGTTGTCACCGAGAAGAGCCTGGCTCCATCCTCGTGACACTCACCCTTTATATATTTGTAAACATTAATGAGGTCACCCCTCAGTCTCCTCCAAACTGAAGAGCCCCAGCTCCTCCAGCCTTTCCTCATAAGGGAGATGCTGCACTCCCTTAATCATCCTAGTTGTCCTGTGCTGGACTCTCTCCAGCAGTTCCCTGTCCTTCTTGAACTGAGGGGCCTAGAACTGGACACAATATTCCAGATGGGGTCTCACCAGGGCAGAGTAGAGGGGAGATGCTCTGGAATGACTTGAAGAGAGCTGTACACATGCGATGTCCAAAGAATATGACAGAGCTAAAGCAGTTCTGCCAGGAAGAATTGGCTAAAATCCCTCCTGAACGATGTGCAGCTCTCATCTACAGCTACTGGAAGGGCCTGCTTGAGCTTATTGCTGCCAGTTATTGATTCCAAGAGTTCACTTACTTTTTCTACTCCCATTTTGAATGTTGAATGAGTGTGTTCAATAAAGACATGGAGGATCAGAATTGGTTTTGTGTTACTATTTTAGGTACATTATATTTGTCAATACTGTTGACCTAGATGATGGTTAGATCATATTTTATGACCAATTAATGCACACCATGAAATTCCAAAAGATTTGTGTACTTTTTCTTTCAACTGTATCTGTGCCTCCTTTTATACTGATCGTGCATGCTTCCTTTTTTTCTGTGCCTTGCATATGTATGTGCACAGTTACTGGATTGCTTAGCTGACCTATCTGATGTATTGCAAAGCAATAGAGAGACACAAATCAATACTAAAAGTTAGTTTGTATTACAGAACAAAGATTGTAAAAATTAAGACATTTCAGATTTATAGCTAGCCATGCAATCCTTTCAACTATGGAAAAGAAAATAAGTCAATGTCAGATGTCTAAAATCATATATCTTGAAAAGACTCAAGAGAGAAAGCAAAAACATGAGATGGAAATCAAACATACCAGAGCAATGTTTTCTGAAACTCTACGCACCCATCTTACCACAATCCTCTGCACATTGTATACGCATCCTGTTTATTTTTAAAGATGGTCTTTATTAGAGGCAAATGCTTGTAAATTAGAGCTCAAGGATGATTTAAATGGAGACTAATAAGAAATTGGAAAGACCTTAGTCTTTTGTGACTTACAGAGCCTCCTTGCCAATAAAAGGGTGGACATGACACAACTGCATGCATGTGTATCATTCTTCTCACTTCATCTGATAGGAGTACCACATACCACAAAATAGCTTCTTGCTGCTTATCTGCTTCTTATTTTCTTGTTTTCTCTTCCACACCATGTTTGAAAATAACTAAAATAGGAAACATTATTAACTTCTTATTCTTGTTTTGGGATGCCTTGAGGATTATTTGAAGGATGTATTCAGAGCTGGTGAGGAAACCAGCCTTTTTTTTAAAAAAAAATGCTTTTTGGAATATTTCTTCAGTGTTTTGGTTTTTTCCAAACCTAAACAAAAACACTACCTACCCACTGCTGTTCAAATCAGATCCCAACTTATAAATCCTTAAGGGCATGTTCTTTCTGGTATATACTTTGAAAGATGACAAATGTCTATAGATTTACTAACTCAGAAGTAGACTGCAAAGTCTATTATTTCATTTTAGGCAGAGATGAATACAGAGATAAACTTGAGCCTCAGCCATTTATATCTTAAGAGGGTTTTGTGGTTGCAAACTAATGAATCATGAACAGTACACATGTATGAGCCAGGCTGTGTCATTTATTTTCTGTCCCCACATGGTGTTCTTGGACAGTCTTTGAATTTTCTTCCCTTTCGGTATTTAGTCCTTCAGGTTCTCTGAAGAAAGACTTCTCCTTTCTAATGCCTGCACAGAGCTGCCGAGGGTCTATGAACTTTTTGGTATTCTAGGTGGTCTGTAGAGGAGAATGAAATCAATAAATGTACTCTTGCCAGCATTGCTTTTTGCTAAAGGCTCCCTCCAAGGTTGTGGTGCATACAGTACAAGTTACCTGGAGATGAACTTTCATGCAAATATACCACTAAACATATCACATTAGCAAACATATACACTGTTAATGGTAATGGTAAAGTGAATATCATTCACTGAGCAGTGCAAGAAAGTGAGTTCCCTGCAGAATGAGCACACATAAACGCAGTTACAGTGGATGCTGATGCACTGTAAATTCACATCTCAGCCTGGCTTCTAGTAAACCTTCACATTGTGCTTGTGTCCTAAGCAAAATGACTTAAATAGCTTTAAAAACCAAAACTCAGCCACTCCTAGAAGTGGAATAATTTATGGAACAAACAAGGAGTAATTATTCCAACCTGCTATTGAAAATACAGTTTAGTGGAGAGAAATGTGTCCAACTTCATTGACATAAGGTTCTAAGTTACCTTAGTATCGGGGAGTGGGTTTTTTCTTGTGAATATTTTCTCCTAGCTCAGATTATGTGTGGTATTTTGCTTCATTTGCTGTGAAATAACACCCCCAAACCCATGGCATTCCCTTTTGATTGGCCACGTAAACACAAAGAATGGACCCTGCTTTACACAAGTTTTCAATCTTGCCTCTGAATCCCACCATCTGTAGTGTGCAAGTGAAACAAATTTCATACCTGAGCTTTAATAATGAGGTCTCATGAAGGCTAGGAAGGAAAATGAGGACAGAGATGGCCTCAGACTGGCTTTTCCCAGTATTACTCACTTGAAGAGTGAAGGCAAACCTCTACCACTCCAGCCCTTGAGCCCCTGGGTAGTGCTGCCTCCTACATCTACAACCTTAGTTGAAAGCTATTCTGATTTCTTTATATATAGAAAGTGCACATTGCTCATGGCAGTGCTATTCAAAATGTGGGCTATGCCTAGTGAGCATGCCTATTCCATCTAACTACATGCAGTTAACTGAGATAATTAAACAGGGAATGAAGTTACCTCAGACTCTTTCTGTAATTCTTCATATCCACAGACTATTTGTACCAAGGTCCAGGATGCCCTTTAGACTAATTTAATCTCATATGTTAGACAAACTAATTCCATTCTCTCCGGCTTCCCTCTTTCACTTCTGTGTGTCAGAAGAAATTTTTTCTTGTTATGTTTATATTATTTATACTACTCTACTATTACCACCTTCTTTTTTGATTTAAATAACTTAGATATAATTCTTAGTTTGAGCTTATCCTCTATCTAATGAATGTCCCATTTTTATTCTTTATTTAGAAAAAGGGGTAGACAAAGGATACTATACTGTAGGAGCCAGACTGATCCGGCTAGAGGATAAGGTAAGTGCATGAAAGCTTTTTTTTTTTTTGGCTTTTTTTTCTGAGTAATGATATCTGATCTACAGACATGCAAGATAGTATCTTGGTGTGATTTACTTTAGAATTACAGGACACCATAATAAAGAATAATATCCTAATTATTGCAAGGGAGTAGGTGAAGTATTATGTGCATGTTGTTCAGTATTAACCATTTACCTCCCATACAGATTTATTTCTTGATTTTAAAAGGAACTACTTTCATGTTGAAGCCAAATCACACATCTTGTAGATAAGTGCTGTGAACTGACAAGGAGTTTGTCATACAAGAATTAGCGAACTAAACAGAAAGCATAGTATCAGAAGTCTTTGGAAATAACAACAGCTGATATCAGAGTTAATAATCTTGAGGTTCTTTAATGGTTATTGCATTTTTTTCCCTCTTCAGTTATCTTTGTATCAATTCTGCCCCTCCCCCACTGTCTTCTCTCCAAGGATATGTTCATCGTTGTTATTAGAGTTACTTAGAAGTATGCCTAAAGGCTAAAGCTCAGTGAGACTCTACTTAGACCTATTCCAAACATCCTGAAGAGCTTTTTCCCACTCAAGTGAGAAGAAAAATGCATATTTGCATAAAACTAGGCATCTGTTTCTCTAACAGTTTTTTGGTCAGCTCTCTTACCTACCCCTAAAAGCTGGTGTCCCTAGAACAACATGCTTTCTGTGGACAGTAGCAGCACAGTAGCTTTGGTATGTGGCATGATGCAATGTCTGAGACAAAAGTCCATTTGAATTTGACATATCCATTGCCTATTTGTATCTTTGTCTTACTCGAATTTGTCATGCAAATTTTCTTTTCACTTTTTTCTGGGGAAGTGAAGTGAGAAGCAAAGAGGAAGGAAACCTTTCATTAATTCTTTAGAACTGTGCATCTTGCCTAAAAGCACAAATTGAAATTAAACTTGCCTAATATCTAATGATCATTGCTAGGACAACATTGGAAATACATGATGCTGCAATGTTAAAGGACAGATTTGCTTTGACTTTTAGCTTTCTTGGATAATGTCAGAAAATCAGCCTCACAGATAAAGACATATTATCTAAGTTAACTTTAAAAGTGGATTGGTCTGTTGTGCAGACACACTCTTTCAAAGTGAAAATGGCTTTCATTCAGATTAGCTTATTCACTTCAAAAGAGATATATTGGTCTCTAGCCTCTGTATTATGTAAATTCACACCACTAGTTCATTCAGATTTCTTGAATATGCGTGTATAGAGAAACCCACAATACAGATTTGAAAATTTAGCAATAGAAGTAGTTGTGACAGCAGTTAGACTGCTTTGTGTGAGGAATATTGTTATTATTGTAAATATCTCTGGGAGCAATTGTTCATGGTGTCCTGACTGTTACATATTTAAGAAGAAGAAAGGTCAGAAGGTTATTAGTGTGTCTGAAATTGGTCCAGACTCAGTACAATATGCTGTGGATTTGGTAACTTTTTATTTCAAAGCCTTAATTATAGTACTGCAGAGGTATCTTGGTCTAACGACAGCAACACTGCAGAAGATATCAATGTATGCGGTAAATGCTGCATTGAGTGATCTCCGTTGGATGTATTTACTTACGCTCTGGCTTTCACAGAGTCACAGAATGTTCGGGGTTGGAAGGGACCCCTGGAGAGCCTTTAGTCCAAACCGCCCTGCCAGAGCAGGTTTACCTACAGCAAGTTGTACAAGGTGGTGCCCAGGTGGGTTTTGAATGTCTCCAGCTTAAACCTGCAAGAAAACTGAACTCTAGCTGATTTTAAAAGATTATAATTTTCATCAATACTACCTCAATGTAAATGCCACATGGTTCACCTTCTCATGTGGTAACCAGTCTGCAGCAGGGATTCATGGCAGTGCTCTCAGAACACCAGTCGTGCAAATTGAAAAAAACTCAATGGTATCGCCATCTTAATGTCACTTCAGCTTGATCTAAACATAGTTGGTGCAAGCTCAAACCATTACCGTGGGCAAGACCTAGATGATATTTTATTTGAAGAATTAAACTGCAATACTTTAACTGTCCATGTATTGTATAGGAACTGGTACTTTCTTTCTCTTTATTTATTTTTCTGGAGAAAACAAATGGAAGGGAATAAAAATATGTCAAGATATTTTCATAGGATGACTCTATAAAAGTCATTCAATCATTACAACTTCTTTTTTTGTTCTCAGATCAAACTACAAAGGTAAAATAAAATGCCAGAGTCTGATGGAACTCAGGGTATTTGCTTTTTCAGTAAAAAATAACCTTCTTTTAGGCGTACGCAGCTTCTTTCTCATGTTCCTGCTAAGAAAGTAGGCACAGTGCACAAAAAGGGCAACAATTGTTATGCTGGTTTGTTCAGAGTTTTGGTGGTATGAGTTTAAGTTGGGGTTTTTCTCTATTTGTGTCTTCTTGGCACATTAGGCTAAAATACATGTTTACATAGTGAAAACAAAGTTAAGCTTCCCAGATATCTCTATTTTAATGGGACAATAGAAACGACCGCATCCTGCTGTCAAACAGCTTCCCCTAAACTATTTTCCCATGTCTCATGGGCTCTCCTGCTTTAATAGTTCACTGTGTAGTAGCTGTTATGTGCCCAAATGTGAAACAACATTGGAGTCAGGAAGGACAAGCTGGGTTTCAACCTCTGAGGAGAATAAATGAAGCAAGGGCATGTCTGACATCAGGCTCCAGCTGGTGGTGAAAAATGATCTCCCCCTTGGAACCAGAAAACCTTTGGGATCAACCTCTTCCCCTTGGAGAAATTATTTTAACATTCAGTCACCCAGTATAGTCATGGCAGCCTCCCAACCGAGTGACACATCTGATAAAATGACACATTTTTGGACAAAAGCCAGTGGGTACAGACTGATAAAAATGCAGTGTTGGATTTGAACGCTTCATCTGCTTAAAAAATCTGTATCAATAAGCCATTAGTACACCTCTAGCCCAGACTGATCTTTCCCACCAGCATTTTCCAGTTCATTTGTTGTAGTTGTTTCTCCAAAAGGGAATCAGAATGTAATTCACCCATTCAGAGCTGTGTGTTGTTCTGCATAAAGCCATAATTACTCTTTTTGTAAATTGTGTGTGAGAGAGAGAAGTATACATTTCTGATGGTTAAGATGAACTTCATTCCCTTGAGAGGTTTGCTACTATTTGAGTTAAAATGTGGGATTTGCTGTGTAGAAGGGCATAGGCACAGATCTCTGAAGTGGTTGCTTAGTGATAGATAAAAGCTTTGAGGCAAAAATGTTTCAAAGATTCAAGGATAACAGCCTTCCATTCATGCGGCATGAGCAGCATTGTCTGCAGCCTCTCTTTTGTGACTATCCGGGTTTCGTATGTACGTTGAAGGTAACAAGGAAGAGGTAAGAACGAATTCATGGGGGATGAAGTCCAGCGTAAAGCAGAGTTGAAAAAACCTTCTATTGCTTTCCTTTTAAGAGTTTCAAAGCTGACCAGAAATGGATAAAACGCATGGTGGCAGTTTCCAGACAACATGTAAAACCTTTTTTGGCAACATCAGTGCTGTGTGAGGCTTTACTCCTTTCATTAGTATGGGGTGTTTCATAGCGTAGATTTACCCATAACACTTTTCAACCTGTTTTTCCTTGATGAGCGTATGAAACTCTTATTTTGTTGTGGTTGCCGTAATAACCTAGCGTGGTTCTTTGCATAAAAACACTGAGATGCTTAGAGAAAGACTGGGGCTTCTTTCCCAACACGTGATGTGTGCCATTTGGCCGACCCTCTCTTTAGTTTGATGGCAGGGTTTAATTTTAAATTGCGGCATGTAGCCATTGATAGATTCTTTTGAAATGTATTACGAGGGAGATTGGTTCCAAGATGATGTTCTAGAGCTGGCGTTAGTTTCTTTTCAAAACTGTAAACTAATGCTTCTTTATGATGAAGTGAGTAGTCTTTCTTTTTCTTTTCTTTTCAAAATTAGAAACAAAAATCGCGGTGTGCTGTGTCAAGCTGCATGGCAAGCTATAAATTAAAACAGGAGAGAAAAGAATCTACAAATGAAAGGTTAGAAGGGACAGCTGTGTTGTCTTTGAAAAAGAAATCTATTAGGCATTTTTATAATTATATGGCAGTCTTCTTTATGTGGTATTCACAGTTATGATTTACGTCCATATTACCATAACTATTTCCATACTTACAGACAACATGATAATACTGGGAGCCAAAAGCAACCATTTGGTAGCATTTAAAAAATGCAGAAACATTAAGAGAAAACAGGGCAGTAAAGCAGAACCCTTCTGAGCTTTATCCATCTGAGTAATACGAGCCAGAACAAAAGTGTCGTCCAACATAAACAAATGTAGAGGTTGGGTTGTGGTAGCAAACTCTCTCTTTACCAATTTAAACACTCATTTTAAAGTTGGGAGCTAAAAAGATGGGCTCAAAGAAGAGTGGTATTTCCCTACCATTTTACTCCTTCTGCATGCAGTGGAGAGATGGACGTTAGCAAATCTGACTCCTGTCATTATTACATTAGGAGTCATTAAATAGTAAATTATTTGTCATGACAGTGCCTGCAGGCACCACCATAGTGAAGGCCCTGTCAGAATTTCCATTATAAACCCCTTATTTGTGGGCGAGGTGATGTGTATAACTGAACTGCATTTAAAAAAAAAAAAAAAACGAGGGAAAAAGCTGAAAATTGGTGCACAATGAGTCAGTTGCAAAATGAGCATGCTACATTTTTTGAGGTTTCAAGAATATGTCTGAGACAAGCACGATAAATGCGTTTGTTAACAAAAACCCATTTTGGCACTAAGATGTTTGTGAGTTGTTTGCCCCTGGTTCCTTGAAGATCGAGTCATTCCATAATACATAGCTTTTCAGAATGCATTTTGCAAATGTGCGTTATGTAGGATTTCTTAGCTACTAAAATAGGCTTATAGTTCTTAAAAGTAGCTTTCTGCATTGCACTGCTTTTCCTTCTTGTAAGTAAATACATTTCTGTGTTTTGCAAACATGCATGAACACTGCTGATTTTTAGAGTGTATCTTCTCAACACAAATGTCACTGATGTGACTTGCAATTAGTAGTATACCTCTTGTGAAGAAGATGGATTTCTTGTTGCATGTGTTCTTGGAGCATGCCATGTTCAGTTCAAGGAGATGGACAGGAGGTTCACAAGGAGTGATGCTATGAGTGTGTACTTGAAATGGGATGACAGTAAATACAGTCAAAGCATCTCATTTACTCCAGAGCAGTCCAACATAAATGCATTGATTCTGCACCACACAAGTGAAGTCATTAGATTTTTTTTTAAGATGTTGCTCAGTGGGAAAAAAAAAAAAAATATCTGATGCTTCAAGCCACATTTATGCCAGTGGAGTTAATCAGTATTTACACAGGTGCAAGTTGCAGAAAATTGCTTACATGGCTTTAAACAAGATTCCAGCTCATGTCTTCAGATCCTGTTCAACAGGAGCAAATTGACAGAGGTGAAGTGAAAGAAGAAGTGGGGACCCAAAAGGTTCAGAATTAATTTGAGTGAAATGGTGCTTTTAATCTATTATGTCTAAGTGAATCTTTGTGGTATACTGGGGATTTAAGGTACCGTAGAAGGGAATTTGTTCATGTGTTCTTGTTCTGAAACATCAAGATGTAACCAAGTAATGCTGATATAACAGCTTTGATCTCAGCCACACAGTTTTTCTATTTCATTAGCTGACTTCTCAGGGCAGAGGGAAACTATCACAGCCTAGACTTCTTCTGGCTATCTGATTTTACGTTTCTCAGATAAACCTTGTTTAATACAGTTGAGAGGAAAAGGCTGGTTTAAGCAGCCTGGTTGTGATGGTAATGTCTGAACGATCAAGGAAAAATAAGAGCTAACTCTGATACGCTTTGCAGGTAAAAGGGAAGAGCAAATAGATCACATATTCTGAAGCATATCTGAAAGAATCCTGCTGAATTCTGGTTCTGGTTATGGAGCCTTATCAGAAGTGGTACTTGGTAGCACCCTCCTATTATTAAGGTTATACACGACTTTCCAGTATAGAGCTCTATTTTCAGCTGCTTACATCTTTGCCAAACTTTAGCCATCTGGGCTGAAATTCTCCAAGGCAGATGTCTGCCTCAGGCTGAGACTTTTTTGGAAAATTTATATGTCAGTGTGGGTCATCCTTTCTATATCACAGTAACCTGACCCACTGTGAAGATTCTCCCGAAAGTAACAGTAAAAATGTTGATGGAAAACACTTGAGCTTCTTCTAAATTTGAGCAAGAAAATTGGACAGAAATGGCATATTATCTGCCAGTCTTGAGACCCAGGGCCTGATCCAAAACACAGTGAACTCAGCAGGAGGCTTTCACATGGATCAGGCCCTGATTTTTAACGGGTGAGGGAGCAAAGAGTTTTGCATCGTGAATGTTTGCCAGGACGCAATTCACCTCCATAAATCAAACGTTAAATAATTCCAAAGCCCAATAAATGAGCACGCAGATGGCAGTGTCTGCTCCCCAGTGATTGCACTGACTGTTGATTAGGATCCAGCTTGAATAGTTTGATCTCATTTATAGCAGTCTCAAGGATTGCTGTGATTAGGCAATTGGTGCAATCTGGTTGCTTTTCTGCTCTCTTGGCTGAAACTCTTCTGGTGGAACCAAAACCACCCAGCAAAGGCTGCCCGTGACACCTTGGTGCATGCTGCGGTGGGGGAAGGCAGGGGCTCACAGCCATATGCTGCACAGCAGCCTGAAATCAGTTTGCAGCTACCTTGCATTTCATAAGAAACAAGAAGAGTTGCTTGCAAAAGATGTTCTATAACTCTCCTTGAGGAGAACTCACAGATTGACTGTGAATACTAAGAAAGATAGAAACAGCACAGTGATTTAGGACTGCTGGTAGATAACGGAGCCTTTGGGTAAGGGCTTCTTTCATGGGCTGTTGTGATGTTGGAAGTCTAATACACATCGATATGCCTGGGCTGTTCAACCTTCAGGGAGAAAAAAAATCCTGAAAACAGCAGCGTTGACCGCAAAGGCTGTGGTGGAGGGAGCCTGTCTGTCTCTTCTGTTCTTCGTCAAAACCTTCTCAGCACCAAAAATGGTTTGAACCAAAATTGAGAAAGGGGTCAGGAGCATAAAAATGTCAATTTCCTGTATGTTTCAGAGAAAAATAAGTGCCTGAGTAGAGGACAGACACTGTTAATTCCTCTACTCCCAGAAGAAAAGACTGTAGTGTAAGCAGGGCTCTTCTTAGGTGCCAGAGTCCAGCCACACAGTCATAGGAAACAGAGCTCTATTCGTTTTGTTGCTTGTGAAGAAATGAAGTAATTATTTATTTATTGCTGGCTCAAAAAATGTCTTTTTACCTTAAGACTCTATTGGAGATCTCAACAATTTATTTATTTTTTTTATAACAAGTCAAATTCTCCCACAAAGAGCCTTGAATTGAGCTTTCAAAGAAAAACAGAATTCAGATCAGCTGTAAATATTTTGCTTCTACCTTTTACAATTTTAATAGGTTACAAAGCTCTAAATGATTGGTCATCTCGGTCCCCAAAGCAAAACACTTTTATTTAGAAATATGAAAAAATCAGTATTTCAACAATTCTTTGATCTTGTTCAATTTTTTTTTTAAAAATACAAATTATTTAAACCTTTTTTTCTTATTAATAGCTTTAAAAATTTACTACTTTCTGATGGAAATAAATTTAATTTGAACAGTTCTTATCACCTCCAATTGTTGCCAATATTAAACAATTTAATTTAGAAAGCTGTTTTCAAAAATAGATTTTGTCTCTGTGCTTAGTGCTTAGTTAGTTATAGCTATATACTGTAAGTGTCCTCCCTACAGACAAGTTGAGAATTTTCCTTTGGAATGTTTCTCCATCTGAAAATAACAATTTGTTTGCAATGGAACATTTTCTGAAAGGCGTCACATTCTGTGAAACTGTATTTTAAATCATATACTGATAGAAAGTGTTGACAATTTTCCACTTCAGAGCATGAAAATTCAAATTGGGGTGAAATACTCTGATTGTTCTGAGCATTTAGGTTGAACCAATTTATTTATAATTAATTTGTTTCAACTTCTTATTATTTCATTATGGTTTTGAATGAAAGACAATCCAATATCATGAGTATTTCACAGAGAACATAGAGAAAGTTTTCTGTAGGAAAAAAGAGTAATATTCCTCTAGTACTCCTGGCTTGAGAATTACTGGGGTTGATTCACCTACCACATTTTTCAGATTAGTAATTTGAAGGGCAGTTTTAATATTATTTGAATGCTTTGTAATATTGACCTCTAATTCATCTTGATCAGGGGAAGTACACTGGAAAAACCCAGATGCACATGATTCAAATGGTTACTGGACTAGTGGTTAGATTGGTGTTTCATGCAAGAACTGTGATGCTGAAGCAGAGCAAACATCTGTTTAGTCCTGGAGGTGTTCTGTAGCTGCTGATGGTTGGTATCAAATGCTAAGGGATGGACTAGAAGAATAGATCAAGTCTAAACTGCCATAGTGTATGGGTGTTTGCAACGGGTTATCTATAATAAGTAGTATGAAGAATACAGCTATACAAGCCAAGATATAGGACAACACAACTCTGTAAAAGAAAAAACAAAGACAATCCCACCAATGTGCACTGGAGTACTGTGGTGACTTGCTCTGACACGCTGACTGTATCTAGGGAAGAAAATTTTCACTCAACAGTAAATTCATATAAAGGACTTCATATAAAGGCTTATGAGGTAAAGGAGAGAGGTGTAAAATGTCAAGCGACTGAAAAACTCCCTTCTCCCTGTATTTACCACCAGGTTGTTATTTGTAACACATAGCTTTAAATTTTATGGGGCAAGAAAACAGTGAACAGACGAGTAATACACACTCACTTTTACAACATAATTACTTTTCCTATTAGTGAATAATGTTGATAAATTATATTCCTATTTTTCTTGTTTAGAGGTTTGGTTTCGGTTTCAGTGATGTATTCTGGGGTGTTTTAGTAAAACGTGTTCATCAATGTGTCTGTTACACACTGCAGACCTTCAAGGCCAGGAGAAGGGTACTGGGTTCTGAGTCTGAGGAGGTGAGGTGGCGTCGAGTACTTGAGCTCTCTTCCGATCACGTAGGCACAGCACTTAGTTTAGTAGAAGCTTCATCCTTGAGTGCATTTTTATGCAATGTCAGAATACAGTTAAGTAATACTAAATCACTAAGCATTTTATCTAGAGATTTTATTCATGGTCTTGTAATTGAAAAACTGTGCTTTTTTTTCGTTATCAGCAAGTGGTTTTCTGCAGGTTAGAATGGCTTTGCGTGGAATGGTTACGACTGTGAGTAGACTGAAAGAAAGGAAGAACAGACTGTTGGCTGAGCTCTGGCTTCACAAATCCAGGGTGCTCTGCCATAGAACCTCAGCTGAGATACAGACAAGACATAGTCTCTTCCTCTGTAAAACAATTCTTTGCTACTTCAGTCACTATAAAGTACTGGGATGCAGGCAAGAGGACATATAAATCCACTATCTAGTATTTAAGTATGTCACACAGCATCTAGAAGTATTCCTCACAGTTTTTAAATACTGCTTTTTCCAGTCCAATGCCTTTCTGTGGCCTGAAGGATCCCACACACCTCTCCTTTGGTCTTTCTTTGAACTTTAAATGCCTTTCTGTGCCCGTGAAGTAAACTATCTGCTGTCACATCAGGCTGTAGCCAGCATTCTCAATTCTATGGTTGTGGTGTCATAAAATATCTTGGGATCACAGAGTAATTCGGCTTGGAGAGGACCTCAGGAGGTTATTTAGTCACTGCAGCACCTCATCATCTCTGCTGTGGATCTAACACACTTCTCTAATAATATCATGGAGGATGTAAATAAAGAATAGTCACTTAAAGTGTGCTGGCACATTTGCTCATGTTTAAGGGGCATCATTAAATACTGAATTGGCAGGTCTGTGTTTTTTCCTGATACCTGCAGCCCATCATTTAAAGTGCACGTATGGAACACAGCAGTGCCTTGGGCCTCAGTGTTTTCAAAACCTGATAACTAGAAGTACTGAAAGTTCTGTCATGTTTTCTCTTCTGAAAAATGCTAACAAAAGTAGGAGGCTATAACTGACTTAAAAAGGGCTTTTTTTCAAGAGGTGATGCATACAGCGATGACATGTAAAGCAAGTTTAAGAGGTACAGAAAGTGGCCAAAATAGTATAATTTAATCTGTGGACCAGTACAGGCCTGTGCAGCTGCTGCCAGGTCAGATTAAATGTTCGATCAGATCTCCATCTGGATTCAGGATCTGGCTCAGACAGCTTTCCTGCTTCTTCAAGTGAGAAGTTTGAAGACTATCAGCTCTCTGAGAATATCACAATTGTCCTGCTACTCTGTGTGTTTCTTAAGCTTTCAGTATCTGGAGAAGTGCAATTACATGAGAATTCTTAAAACTGCTCATTTCTAACCCTTGCTGTGGAGATACACATGCTGAACATAAAATGTGTAGAGTGTATTTTAAAGACAGTCTGGTTGTACTGATTGTAAGTAGCTCTAGCAGACACTGATTTATACCACTACACACTGTCTGAGGAGAGGCAGAAAATCCATCTGAAAGGCCAAAACTAGAGCACCCTGGCTGTTCTGCCACTGTAAGTATGTTGTCATCTGCTCTGCAGTTAGGAAGTCTAACATCATTTCAGGTATCTCCCAAGCAGCAGGCACTGCTGTGAGGACATACCCTAGGAGGCAGCAGAAGCCCATGTTTTTTCACAGCAACTCAAAGCACATCAACCGTCTTTAAATTTCTTACTCCGCCTTGCCTTGAGCTGCCTATTAATGTTAGTTTTGTAGCTGACTTTCAAGCCTTTACATGCTTTGCACAACTTGTCGCCGTATGTATCTGGAGAGTTTTGAAAGCCACAAGCAGCAAGTCTTCTTGCCTGTGAAAGGCTAAACCTGTAACCTATAACAAGTGCCGTGCAAAGATCATTAACATCTTTGCCTCGGTGTTTGCAATAAACCAGAAGAAGTAGCCATTTTCTCTGCTCTTGTTTCAAAATTCTGTAGTGTCATAGAAGGAGGATGCTCCTTGATGAGTACTCAGAAACTGAAGAACAGCAGTCTTTTCCCACCACACATACCTGAAACTAGTCTGGGCAAGCCAGTTAGAAACCATTTTTTGTAGGGCAGAAGGACTGTACCCAAAGAGTATGCTCACCATAAAGCCAAATTTGTAAGTAGGATTGCCATATAAACGGGATATCCCTCTTCGGAAAGGAATGGCAAGACTGTGGTAATGCCCTGAGGATATGCTTATGTGTGTTCCCCTTAGCTCTGACTTGTCTATTCTCCCTCATCATTAAGTTAGTGGGCAGCTGCCGCAGGGTAACAGTGAGGAGAAAGGCATCTGTGAAGCTGGGGATGTGGCTGGAAGATGAGGTCCAGGCAAGAGCATGAGGTTGAGGAAATAGTAGTTCGACAGCGGAAGAGGACAGAATCACTCTTGCTGGGTGTAGAAACTGCAAACAAATTAGTTTTTCTTAGAGAATTTTGGAGCATGGCATCCAAACCACGCTTCAGGACAGATTTTGTTAGTGCCTGGTCCAGCAGCCTTGTACGGCTCTGCCTTAGTCAACCTTTTTTTAGTGTATTGTACATGTTAACTGGATGCACCATTGTACAGATGTGTATTCAGATGTATAGCTCTGGTTTATATTCTGTATATTTGCACCTACGTCTTCTCTTTTTTTTTTCTGGCTATCTTTTACATTTTATGCATTTCAGCCTTCATATTTTTGAGTCTAAAAAGCACTTTCAGTGCTCTATGATAAATACTGAATATTGCTGTTATTTCTGACTGGAGCTTTTGTTAGGTACTCTCAGCTCTCTGTGGTACATTCTGAACTCACTGTCCAGAGGAAAAACAAACAAACAAAAAAAAACCCACCAAAACCCAGCCAAAACAAAACAGTGTTTCCGGTGCTGAGACGAACATTTCTTCCCAACCCCAGCTACAGGGTAGCTGTTACTGTAAGAATAATTACAAGTGGGTCAGATCCTACAGTGCGAATGAAGTTTTACCCCGAGCTGGAATTGCAGAAAGAGACTTCTGATGTAGTGGTAAAACATATCTGCTTGGGGGGTAAGATATTGGGTAGTGACAGGAACTGCTATAAAGCTAACACAACTTTAGTACGTAGGGAATAGAGTACTCCATATGCTGCTGTGTGATTTCCTTCTTTGGCTTGGAAAGCAAAAATGAAATGCTTGTATTTGGAAGGTAATTTTAAATCCCAAAAATATCTTTCTGCATTTACTTAATTTTGCTAGATGTTTGGGCAGGCTGACCATAGGTTGGACTAAAGGGAGTACCGGTTATGTCATTCTGCAAAAAAACTCCCTTGTGTGAGTGGAATTTTGTTTCTTAATTTTTTTCTCCTTCTCCTCCAAGGCTATATGTACAGGAGGAGGTCACAGAATAGAAGTAAGCTGCAGCCAGGAAAGTTCGGATTTCAAAATTAAAAACCCCTATGTATACTTATTAGAATTTCTTGTTAATGAGGTCATTTATGTCAGGGCAGGAAATGTACAAAATAGCAGAGGATAGAAAAATCTAGACTCTGTAAAACATGCCAACAAATTTGGCGCACACATTGCTCCCTTAATATGCCCCCAATGTAATCTATAGATCCCACAAGTGACCACATTCTGTTTATGTATGTAAAAACTCCTATATATGTAACACTCATAAGAGTAGCAATTTTACTAGTGGGAAAAGATTATTGTGGTCTTTTTATATAGCATATAGGTTTACTTAGAATGAGTCCTTGTAGAAGAATGCAGAACCATGAAAAACTGTTAAAATGTCATGATTATATTAATTTCATATTTAAAGGAATACTTCACTTTAAGTTATGGCTCCAAAATTACACTGCTCATTCATGATTTTTTTAACGTATAATTGGCTGCCTCCAAAAATGTCACAGTAGGAGGAAAAAAAAGTTCATTTTCCTTGGCGTGTGTACTGTTGCTATTCCTGTGTTCATTTGGCTTGGCTCGGGTAATGAAATGCTGCAGTCTGAAATAACTTTTTATATGTTGACATGTGCATTTAACTAGAATAAGCAGGCAGAGTGGACCAAGTTAGTTTCAGCAATGAACAAAATACATCTTGTATTGCACCTTTTAATATATCAGCCTACATTTATGATTCTTTTTTTTTCTTTTTTTCATTGTGACAGTATGTATGCACTTCCTAGCTGCATGCAGCCCCAGCGCAAGAACTTGAACGTGCTAGGCAGCAAGTTAACATTAATGAGGGGAGGAGGGGAGACAAAGAAGAAAGGAAGGAAACGGAGGGACAAAATTTAATATCTTGAAAATAAAGCTGAGAGAGGATTACTATTGATCTGTTGAACTTCATTTAGCCAAAAAAAAGCCTAGTGTTTTCCAGAGCAAATAGGTCTTTGCTTCTCTGTGTCCTGTCCCTTGATCTGGACTAAGGCGAGACCTTTCAAGTCTCACACATGTTGAGCTGGACTCTTTGGAACCTCACCTCATGTTCCCCCTTAGCCTGGTCTGAGTCTTGTTCATTTCTGAGACTGTGTTGAGGCTTCTGCTGAACTCCAGGCACCAGATTTGACCTGCCAGTCTGATCTCTAAATCACTGACCACTGACATCTGCGCTTGACGTCAAGCAGCTGGAGAAAAGCCATAGCGCTGCACTGCAGGTGCTGATATGCTGCTGTGTGGGGCCATACTGGTCAGTATTTCCCCCTGCCCATGTCATACCTGCTCCTCATTTCTTCTCCAGCACAGAACTTGGCACGAACGTCTCACCTGCCAGGAGACACCTGCATGTAGCCAGAACTCACCAGTGGCAACTCTGAAATCAGCTCTGCTGATGCTGATGTTCAGAAACCTGTGGTTGGTGCCTTCCCACGGCCAGCGTCTGTGAGTGCTGAGTGTGGGCAGGTGACAGTTTTGCTGCAAAGCCTTCCTCTCTGGGTCTCAGGTATATGGTGCAGAACAGTTTACTGGTTTGTTGCATATCTCCTCCTCAGCTGGGGCTTTCCTCCAAGCCCAGCTCAGAGGGTTGTCCGATAGTCTGTGGTTATGTGAGAAGATCTAGACCTTACACAGAGAAAATCCTGAATGCTCACAGGAGTTCAGCACATGTGCTTAAAGGCAAGGAGACAACTAAGAAGAACCCTGATGAAATTTTTTAGGCAGTCTCATGATTCTGAATGTCTTTTGCTGCCTTAGCCACTGTGGTCTTATACTTAGCATTGCTTTCTGCATTTTCACTGCTCATTATTTCTAGGGAGAAAAAAAATTATTCTGTACCCACCTCCTGACACTCACATGGGACTGACAAATAACCACAGTTACTTGCGACAAGTGTGTCTGGGAAGCACATGTTGAAGATCAGCAGTGGGTAATTCCGTGCTTGTTTTGCAAACTAGGCAAAAGACACCTTATTTGGTTATAAACAGGAAACCTGGGCCAAGTTTATAGAGTTTAATGCCCAGGGCCACTCCCTAGAGGAGCTAAGTCTCAATGTACTTGTCAAGAGGAAAATCGTGACCCACCCCGTGACTTGCACCTTGTCGAGACCTGCTCCTAACCGCATCTCAGCAGGGCTTTCTAGATTTTGTATGTTAAAATTTTGTGCTCAAAGAACTAGGGGTCAGTTAAAAAAAAAATATCCAGGTCAAAAATTAATCATAAAGGAAATTTAAAAATGTGTTGTTTAAAGCTGCGACATTGAAGTCTGCTTTCATCAGTCTGAGGGCTTATGATAGGAGCACCGAAGGGGCTGGGATTTGTAGGCTTTTTGTATCATGGTGCCTCTGCAACATGATCACAAACAGAGCTGGAGTCAAACAAACATGATACGAGAGGGAAAGAATAGAATTCAGCATCTATTTTACAGGTACCTCCTCATTCATCTTTCTTTAGATATAATCTTTTAGATAGATATTATTGAGGACTGTGCACATGCCAAATTTGATATGTTATAAAGAAAGTTTATACGCTTCATGCAAGTGCAATTCGAATTATTTTCTTTTTGTTTCTTTCCTGCTTATTCAACCACAAAGTAGAATGCAAAGTAGAATGTTACTGAATGTATCTTTGAAAGTTGCTATTCATCTGAAAACTAAGAATCTCAAACTTTGTGGCTTACGTGTATGAGATACCTACAGCAAAATCTTGAAATGAACACGTAAGCGCTCACCGTAATTGCTAGTCTAGTACTGTGGAATAACATTTATACAAAGTAGTGCAGAATTCATGGTGAGATAGTGTAATGCAGAATAGTGCAATATAGGAAGTGAACTAATAAATTTATGTAAATTGGATGAAGCATAAACTGAGAGACCTCATAAGTACATGTGTAGTTTCAGTGAGTTGGTGTTTGGAAATATGTGTTCTACATGACAACCATATGAAGGAGATATTTGTGTTTGTGCCACAGTTACTTCTCTTAACTTTTTTTTTCAGTGGGAATAAAGATGAAGATATAAGCTGTTTTCTGATATCTGCATATTCTGTTGGGTTATCACTGTAATATACCTGATGCCGTGGGGAAAAAAAAAAAGATATTTTGTTGTGCACACGTTGACTCATTTACTAAAAAGAAAAATAATTCAAGTAAGACTTTAACAAAAATGCTCAAGAAACCTAATTCTGAGGTCCTTTGTTCTTATTACCCTTTATGTTCAAAACTCTTGTCAGGACCTGAGGATGTGATGTCCAGTTTTAGAATTACTCAGCTTTTCTGTTTCTCTGTTTCTTTGGGTTTTTTTATGTGTTCAGTGGTGGAGGACAAATATCACCAACATCAGACTTGTTTTAAAACAGCATTACAGCAAAATAGATTTTGGCTTCTATGTCATTTAGGAGAAATTTTGAAGTATAATATTTGGTAGCATTTAAGTAACCTGAATTTTACACTTTTGTCTGCATACATGAGTTGCATTTCTAACCTCTCCCCACTCCCCACCCCCACGCCATTAATGAAGTTGGTTGTTCTTAAAATAGCAGCTCTGTCTGGCATACCTAATTGCTGGGTTTCTGTTGTCGTTCCTGCCTCGGTACGTTGGTCAAAAAAAGAAATGTAAAGAGCAGCCCATGTGTCCCTATGTTCAATAGGGACCTGTGTTCCCTCTCTGGTAGTCTCGAAGCCTTCAGCGTCCTGTGGCTGAGGAACTCAGTTCCCTGGTTTAGCCACGCGGCATTTAGACCTCTCTGTCACAAGCAGCAGAGACTCAATTGATGGGGACCGTAAAATGGCTGCATTTCTTTTTGAGCTGAACCATTTATTTATTTATTGCCTCTGTGTTTACTTATTGCCAGTGTCAAAGAAAAGATTGTGCTTACAGCCTTTTCATCTTCTCCCAGGCACTGCCTGCACACTTTGCTGGCCCTGCATGGAAATATTTCCCCCTTCTAAGTGCACTTGCTGATTGGAACTAAATCCTCACAGGCAAACTGCAATGCTACTGGTATAATGTCATAATATTTCATATGTCATTTATAAATATTATTGCCAGGGCAAATAAATTTCTCCAGAGCACTTAAGTCTACTGCTAATAAATAGTTTATTTAAGCTTGTAAGAATGGTGACATTTCACTTTGAATATCTTTGGCCTCTTAAAAACTGTTAGTGCAGAGAGGGTAAAAGGGAAAAATAAACTGGAAAAAATATGCAGCAGATCTTTTGATTTCCACCACCCCCCCTACATTTTGGCTTGCTTAAATGGGCCCTCTTGTCAGACTCCATGTCTCTATGTGAAGCTGGTTAGTGTTTGTTGAATATGAATTATTTAACATCCCATTTCCTATATAATTCTCTCCTTTTTTTCTCTTTCACAGCTACATACGCTGAAATAGTGTTTAAGCAGGTTACATCTCTTAGTGGTAATTAAATCACTTTTGCTGGTTTTCCCTTTTAGGGTAAGAGCTATGGATCTGGTGCTGGTGGTTGTTCATTTTTTGATCTTTTGGCATTGGTTTAGATTTATCATTATTACTTGCCTTGCTGTTTAGGTTAAAAGGTTGGGGTTCAGTGGGATTTTTTTATGGGGATATGGGGACAGATGGCAGAAGGGGGAAAGGATTTTCTAGGATGCTTGTAACCATGTTGAACTTGTGTGACAAATATTAAAGAAAAGAGGCACTGCACATAGCACTGCAAAAAATGCAACCCACCAACAATGACTGGCAGGGGCATGTGGCTGCCAGTGCTGTGTTTTGGGCAATAGACAATAGCTTCTTGGTTGAGCTTTTGCAGTATAGGATGTTGAGTGTTTTTTGGTTTTGGGGTTTTTTTTGACACCTCAGCAAAGGTGTTAACTCTCAGCTCTCTTCATACAACTCAATTCATGTCAAGAAAAAATGCCAAAATATTCTTTCATATGCTTCCCATAAAACGTGTCATTTCATGAAGACTCAGGAGGAGGTATAAGGCAGATGATTTTATTTGAGCGTGTGTAGGAACATTATATTTCTATTGCAATCATCCAGTATGGAAAAATAATAAAAAATGTTCTGCTGAAAATCTTCAGTGATTTTTTAAAATAATCCTGTTTAAAAACAGCAGTCCCTGCAACTCTAAAAATGGTTAATACCTATTCAGGCAGATGACTCCATACCAGTCTCTGCCACCTGACAAGCCACAACCAGGTACTCTCTAGAAACTCCAGGCTGAGTAAAACCTCAGCAAACTCCAAACAGATACAGGAGGGGAAACATTTTACATGAAGGGAGTCAACTGGAACTTGTTCAAAGTCTTCTGGTGTAAAGAGCCTGGAAAATTTTGTACATCCCTCAACCAAATCCCACATAAGACTAGAGGGAAGGGAAACAAGCCTCCCATGTGCTCTTTAGATGACAAATGACAGGGTTTCCAAGAGCAAAGCAGGAAATTCTTTGCACTTACTTACAAGTTTATGACAACACAGGTGCACTCTCCTGCAGAATTCAACTTACACATGATTTTGTCATTTAAAGAGGTTGGGAGGAAAGGCTAGCTCTTCTGACTTGGATTTCTTGCTTATGATGCTTGTGCTAAATGAAAGACTTGGCTTCCATTCATGGCTTTTACCTCAGAATACCATGAGCTTGTCTTTTTAGTTTCCTCTGTATGAGATATCATTTTCTTGTCTCTTGGAAAATATGAGTCGATTATCTGAGCACTGGTTTCATTCATTTTCTTCCCAGAGGCATTTTGTTTTGAGGTTCCTGGTTGGTTTGGGCTGTGGTGTCTGCCCATAGCCCTTCTAGAACACTCTTCTTGTTCTGAATGACCAAGATGACACCAAAAGGTAGAATAGGAATTTTCACTGATCCATGAGAGTAAGTGTCTGAATTAGAAGACAATAAAAAGACAAATCATCTTCAAACAGATTTGTACAGAAGACAAAGAAAAAGATGGTCTTCAGGTCCAGTAGTCAGTAAAGTGGTGGCAATATAATGTCTGCATAACTTTGAAAGAGCTTATACACACTGATTACCAACTTACTAGATAGGTGGCTGTACTTTTTGATCTTCCATCTCTGTGAAAGTGTGCAGGGAAAGGGAAACATCTCCAAAAAAAAACCAGCTTCAGTGGTAAAGCTTTAGAATGGTTTTGCTATGCAAAGACATGATCTAGTCTGCATCCCTGGGCCTCATGGATAGATCTCAGGATAACTGAATATCCAACCTGAGAAGCCTCCATGCTGACTCCTGGCCACTCCACTAACTTTTTACTATGAAAATTTAAAACTTTGCTCCCCATTCTTCAATGACCCCACAGCTTCTGGAGGGGCCATGGTTCAGCCAATGTTTCTGCTGCACCTGTCTTCTTCATTCTTCAAGGAGGGGGGAAACAGACTACTGCAAACAGCAAAATTACCTTTCAACAATATTTTCCATACTTTCTAGAAGTTGTATTACAACACCACTTGAGTCCCTCTCCTGACCACGCTTATGCAGGATGAAGAGCCTTGCAGGAAGGCAGGATCCCTTCCAGCTGTTGATTTTTATCTTCTCTATGGTCTTCAGGGCAGACAACAAGCAGCATAAGGCTTTATGTGTGTATAATATCAGTGGAGTATTTTAGTTTGGACTCTTTTCTTTATGGGCTGCATAAAGGCACATTTTGTGAGATTCTAATTTCGCTCATAAGATCCCTTGCTAATAGCAAGCTGCGTTCTGCTCAGTAAAGCTGTCAAAATTGCCAGTTTCAGCTTTGATCATAGTAACAAATCTGACCCCAAATTTTCAGAAGTGTCCCTTATGCAGAGGTGAAAAATCAGTGCCCTTTCCAAAGGCCAGTCCCAAAGCTTAGGGAAAATTATACTGTTGCGTGCGAACATTTTGACTATTACTGACCTTTGGCAAAAGACATAGCTTGAAATTTAACTGATTGCTGAACATGAGAACCCCTGGAAAATTACTTTTGTGTTTGCAAAGGGTGTAAGGAGATCAGGTATGTTTGCAAAATGACTGTTTAGCCTTTTTGCATGCATAGAGCTAACTCTTCAGATTTCAGTGGCATAACTGAAAAAGAAAGATTTTGAGATAAGTAGGTGATATGTCTTCTGTGTATGATAGTTATTATCAGTCTGAAAAATTACAGATGTTTAAAACTGCTGAATACCATTTCCAGATATTTAAATGTGGTTCAGAGAAATAACTAATATAGAGCATTTTACAACTATGTGAGCCCAGCTGGGTCTGGAGCCTGGCTTTCACATGGGTGAGATCAGAGCTGAGAAACCTGGCTGGTCTGTGATGGCTCCAGTCCACAGCTGATGGAGCTGAGCTCCTGTGAGCAGCTGTTAAAGGTTTCACTGCAGAAGTCTCAGTTAAACCAGTTGCTTGATTAGGAGATTTTCCCTGGAAATGCAGTTCAGCCTATGCAGAAGTGGAGAGGGTGTCTCTGCTGTTGAGGTACCTCTCTTTCTGTTAACTGTGGAAAAAGTCCAGATGTCTGGTTTATATTAGACACCCAGCTTTCAGCTAGCTGACATCAAATGGGATGCATCCTAGCCACCTTGTCTGTAACCAAGCTCTAAACAGCGTTTGATGCCTTATTTCTTCACAGATCCCAACATGATGTCATTTTCTGGCAGCGACAAACCCTGGGAAAAATATGGCTGCGTGTTTCCACTGTAGGGCAAGTCTGGTAGCACGCATGGCGTGCGATGTTGTGTAACACAACTCTTCACCTTCTTGGGTTTCAGATCCCATTACTGCTACAGCCAGTGGAACTGCAACAGTGCTGAAAAGTATTAGGAGTTTTTCTTACTGAGGAAAAGAAATAGGACTGAGCAGTAGACGGTCATGGGCAGGAACTGCAAAGAAAGTGCACTCGTCTCTCCTTAACAGTCTGCAGGGAAAAAAAAACCAAACAAACAGAACAGAGATGTTAATATTTGATGAGAACTTGAGTGGAGGTAAAGTTCCCAAACTCTGCTTTATTGTTTTTCTTTTTTCTAAACATGTGGTCAGTGTAGGTGAAAAATACTCTGATTCACCCAGAGAAGAGTAACATTTTTCATTATAGTAAGGCAACACTCTGTAAATACCTATAATCCCAGGATCTTAAATTCAGGGATAGCATGGCAAAAGCAGTTTAGAAACCTTATGCTCAGTACTTTGTCAGAACAGTGCTTTCCATCTCTCTGAGTTTTTAATAGACATCTCAATTTGGGATGACTGTCAGCAGTTTCTTTTCATAAGACACAGTTTTGCTAAATATGTACTCTCTGTGTGTAGCTATAAATATATAGAGTATATACTTTCTACAGTAAGTCAAGTTCCATACCAAGTTTATTTTCTGATTTATTCAGTGTGTATACTGCTGTAAACATTGCTTTATTTTCATTTGCATATCATGTGAGAAATTTTGTGACATGGTTTCACACGAGTACTTTTTCAGTTCCTATAAATCTATAGCTGAAGAGCTCATTTCTGTAACTTGGATCTCTAGCTCACTTAGGGCACAGCAACAAGACTGAATTTTGTGGTTTTGAATAGCAGACTTCTGCGACTGGAAGCATAATTAAATCATCTTTTTTAAAAAAAAAATCAAACAAATAGTACCCCATTTAGGTAATTAATTATATACTTTTATAGATTGAAGCAATGTAATGAAATGAAATAAGAAATAAAGGCAGTTTAAGGATATTCTTTATGTCTCAAAGTAAACATACATCTGTGAAAGTCAGTGCCACATATATTATCAAGTGGAAAATTTTGCAGAATTAGATAATTTAGGAGTAGCTAGAACATATTATTTAGCATTTTCTCAAAAACAGATATATGCCTTATGGCTCTTCATGCCTCAGAGATTCAACCTAACCACTATATGATGGATTTAGAGAGAAATTCCTGCTGTGGCCAGGTCAACCTTATAACTGTCCACTAACAATACCATCACCTCTCCGTGAGACGTTTTTATCTGACCCAGAGGCTAGACCCTGTTTTCCTTTGAAAATAATGACCCACAAGACAAGAAAGAACACTTTAAATGTCATGATACTAAAACTTAGGTTCAGAATAAACCTGCTGAAGACAAGGTGCCCTGACTTTACACCCCCTAACTGAAAACTGTCTCTGAACAACAGAATTATGAATGCAAAAACATGGCAAAGGGTGAAGGAGCTCTAGTCAGGTTAGTATGTAACTCAGCAGCTAAAGTAACTCCCTAAAGTAGAACCAGATCAGCACAATCAAAACAACCCTTTGTGTTTTTTGTGATCCAGAAGGCTGAAATAATTTCTTTTTTTATTTGAAAAAAAATTATTCTGTTTAAAAAGATATTTCTGGCTTGGCCTTTTTTGTTAAAGGATGATACCATAATAAAAAGACAATTCACTTTAAGCCATTGTAACAAATTTTTAACTAAGTAGTAGATATGTTTAGACAATGATTCGTCGTGCTTCTCTAAAGAATCAGATGACATACTCATGTGTGGCTTAGGGAGGTCTGAGGGAGCTGGTAAGTATCCTGTTCAGAAAATATGCAATTTTCCTGAGTTTGTGGTGAATATCTAAGATTTCTAATATAAAATTAAGGTCCAGACAGCGCTGAGATCTTCTATGGCCCAGGATTTTTCCTCCTCCAGAAAAAAGAATGGAAGAATGGATGGACAGGTATAGAAGCCTGCAACTGCACTCACCCACTCTGAAGTCTGCTGTGTATTATCTTTATCACACAGTTTAATCTCTAGTATTCCGCAGAGTGCTTCAACTTGAGAGAGTTTCCCTCAGAAACGCATAGTTTCCCCTCTGCAACTCCTCTCCAGCGTGCACTCCGACACGGTTAATGAAAATCCTCTATAACCTAATTCAAAGGCCAAAAAAAATCCTTGTTAACACGGGGTTAAAATAGCCCAGTGGTTTCTCATGCCTTTCAAAAAATGCCTTGCTCAGCAAAAGTCAAACTTCTGAAAAAAAAACCAGAAAATGAGGAGTCCTGGCATATACCAGCAGAACTTTAACTGTGACCCCCTGGAAGTCACAGTCCCTGGAAATTACTGGCATGCTCACCAGATGAGTTCACTGCAATAGGTTTTACTGAGCCTGATGCTCCAGAACTGCATGTGCTATCAGCAGGCGAGCTTCTATTTGCATTTGTTTTTATTTTCCTTTGGGTTTTTGACAGTAAATTTCCTGTATTTTAAACAGGGTCACAAGACTATTTTGATAGAATTTAGGAAAAAAAAAATGTTTCAGCCATTCTTTCCCTTTCATTGCAGTCAGCTCTCTGCCCGATGCAGGAGCAATTTATGTCTTCCCTTGGCATTTCTAGGAGTTCAGACAGTTCCCCCTTTCCCTGTCATCTTTCTTAGACTTTAGCACATTTAAAAGGGAAGAATATACCACTGGCAGGCTCCTTGCACTTGCTGACTTCATCTTCCTCGAATTTCTCTCCCACTGCCTCTTTTTTGCACTCTTGCTTTCCAATCCCAACCACCCCTCCCCTGGGTTACACTCCTCTACATTTTTACCCCATCCTGTGCTCTGCCTCCTCTCAATTCCCCAACCTTAACAGTCTTCCAGCAAGCCTTCACATGTGTACTAGACTTTCCTCTTGCAAATGCATTACATCTCCCCAGCAAAACCCCAGCTTCCTAAGCAGGAGTAGCTTGTAGTTATCTGCCTGAGGTTCATCACTTATGTCTTTTATTGACCTTTCTGGGACTGGCTACAGCTCACCTTCCAAGGCCATGGTATCTACACTTGAACCACTCAGGATCTATTACAAAATGCTATTGGGAAATCTTACCCTAGTGTTGTGTAATCACAATCTAATTTACACTGAGAGTGTTCACACACTAAGTGCCTCTCATAATAGCTTTATCATTACTTTTCCAACAGCTGGAGTCAATGAGGTCTGGTAAGAAACAGTTGAGCCATGATTTGAACCCCGGGAACACTCAGAATAATCCCAGCACAAATTAAACCTACCTCTCTGAAGAAAAGAGGAAAATTGATTTAGGGTGAAGACTGCATTTTGGGAGCACTCTGTTCACATTATTTTGACCTTGTCCCTGTTGCCAGCAAATTGCAGTGTAAGCTAAATAAATCTTGAGGGGTTTTTATGCACTTAAAAATCAGCCCAATTTCAGCCTAAATTTTAGGGCTTTCCCACCTTAATTAGAGCAAAACCAGAGTTCTGTTACAATCAGCATTTCTTCTACAGTCTGCTTATGTTAAAAAAAAAAAAGCAAGTGACACTGTTATTGTTATATTTTCTTCAAAATATGTAATTGTTCATATATTGTGGTGAAGGAAGACTTCAAAGTAAGCTCAATACATACTTCAGTGGGAAAAGAGGTGTGAAACACTTTGTAAAATCAGGCCTTGTGTTTCAGAGTAACCAATTGCTCACAAACCCAAAACAATTTCATAGATAGAAAACTAAAAAGCTTTAAGAAAACTCTACTTCATCTCAACTTCTCATATGTGGAGTTATACAAGGAGCAGTATTCTGAGGCATACTTGTGATGTTTCTTAAAGTAAGCATACAGTATCAGCTCTTTAGTTGCAAGATGGAGCATTGCCAGATCCTTGAATTTTAATGCTGATGTTGGTAAATAATGTGCAGGTTTTGGCTAACCATACAGTTACAAATTTGTGGGCAAGACCAAAAAAGCAAGGCCAGCACACTGACACAAATTGATTCAAAGGTAGATTTGCTAATAGTTGTGCTCTTGTTCCAGTCTCTCAGTCTGAAATGAAAGCTCAGTGCCCTTTTGATTTGAAGCAGAGATTTATGGTTAATTATAGCATTTCCCGTGATTACATGTTTGTGCTTCAGTAACTGCTAGATGAGGAGGAAAGTTGAAACAACTTTAGGGCTAGTATGTTGCTCTACCAAGAAGATATACATTCAGATATTTCAGCATGGGCCTTTCCTTATTTCCTTATAAAGGAGAATACATGACAAAAGTTAAACATCATTATTCATTCAGAAAGGTGGCAGCGGGAGTCAATGATTTCCTCCACTGCTTCTGTCCCTCACCTATTTTGCTGTAGGCAAGTCATTCAACACCCCCATCTGAAAAATGATGGCAATGGTCTAGGCTTAATAGTGAGTTCAACTCGTCCAGACCGTGAGTTCTGCAGAAGTGAGATAAAATATTCTCCCATCAAAAGCACATAGATTTAATTACGAAAATGTAGTCAGATGTTCCAAATTCTGCTGCTATATATGGTTGACAGCAGTACTGCCTTAGCCAGGCTGAACATCCAGGTATCTCTCTAGTGCCCAAAATCACATGGAGTTCAAGGAGGAAGAGACTTCCCCATCCCCTAAGCCCTTGTGGTCTGTGCCAGCAGCGTCCTTGGAGAGTAACTCCCTCTCAGCAATAACTCTGAGCTCAATATGAAACAGCCATGGCCATTTTCTTTCAAGGCATAACCAGGGGAGGCAACACCTGTGTTTTGCAGATAACTTCAGGGCTTAGAGCACTCAGGGAGAAGGTGGGAGACCCCTGGACTCTGATCTAGGGAGAGAAAACTTGGATCTGACTGATACCCGAATAAGCAAGCTGGTGCAGAGGGATGCAGAAGTAATGGACTCCAAAGCTTGGCAAGATGAGCAGGACTCTGACCTGGTTATGATACCTCGATAGAAAGAAGGGAGGTCTTAGCTAAAGGCCCTGCGCTCTCTGTGCCATATCTTCTTTTCAAGCTAATGAAAATGCATTGAAAAAGCAGATATATTGTGAAATGTTAATCAATAAAGTGCTAATTACTAAAATACTGAAGAACCTTCAAGTGGGCATTTCTAGTATTCAAAGTTTTTCGAAATCCATTGCAATCATTTTCATGTTTTATTCCTGTTTGGCTCTTATATTTCCATTCTACACTTAGAATCTTGTATAACGAAAGTCTGTATCTGTTTGTACAAAATATAAAGGAAGTCTGAATGAAGTTCGGGCAGATAAGCATGTCACCTAGAACTGAGCAGTCTTGGCTAAGAAGGATAATGGGTTTCTTTCTAAACAGATTTCTTCAGATTTTCTGTTTTGGGTGAAATATCATGTAAAATGACTGCTTGAAGTTTTGTATTTTACAGCCACAGCATGAAGTACTTGAAACCGGTATTATTTCAAAGGTATTTTCAGCATTCAGGGAAAGTCTAAGTGACAGGTCATGACACCAGGCATCCCATAAAGGCACTGGTCTTGGCCTTTTTGGTAAGTGTCCTGTTCATTCAAAATGTATGATTGCACATTGCAGAGGAAGAGTAACGTTAGTAAGTTCTCATCCTTGTTTCATAATCTGCATTATAGTTGCCCGAGGAGCTATATTTAAAAGAATCTTTGTTTGCTTTCTTAGCTGAAGGCTCGTATAAACAGTATATTTTTCTTTTAAAGTTACGCACAGGGAGAATATTAAAAAACAAACTACTATGCCAAATGTTCAAAGGCTTTCCCCCCCCCCCCCCCCCCCCGCCAGCTACTACTTTTATGACCATGGAAACATTGCTTTTGTTTCAGTAGAAAAGCTAAAGTGAACCTTAATGAACTGAAAACTAAAGTACACGTCAGATTTTAGATACGGGGTAACTAAGTATAGCTATAGCTGTACTGGAAGTATAGCAATGAAATACAAGTATACTTTGGAGATACTCAGTAACTAAATTAGAAGATTAGGATCACAGAATCCCTTGTTGTGGTGGAATGCCTGCTATGTCAAAATGAAAAGGAAACTCTTGTCAAAATTACAGATTTTTTTTTTATTAAAAAAGCGCAACAACTTCAAAGTGAAAAGAAAATGAGAACAACTTATGCCAAACCTTTGAAACATATAGGATGTTTTATTACATGTGCCTACTAATATATGTTCCAAAGTAACAAAATTTTTCAAAAGCGTATATTAACCTGCCCTTAGATAGTAATTCTCCTAGACTAGAAGATGGCTGGAGATTGCCCAGCCTGGTGAGCATAAAAGGGCATCCATTCCTCTGGGGATCACCGTCCGGGACTGAAAGCAGGGGAGAGCAGGATGTGAAGAAAGGAGTTCTTTAAAGAGCACACAAGTAATGTTCATTTAAGCCGCTGACACCAGGAGGGAGCTATAGAAACTGAGTTCTCTATTATAACTAACCAGAAGCTTGATTTCGGAGGCCATTACAAGCATATGATCAATTGCCTCAGGAGAGGAACAGTTTTTCCCTCACCACCAAAGCTGAAGGAGCAAAGTGAGGTGTGTTTCAGAAAAGCCAGTACAGTGACTGGGCTAGGCTCCCACAATGAATACAGGACAGATGTTGATTTCACACCTCTCTGAGAACCTAATAAACATAGTGATTAAACAGATTATAGTGGGTTTTTTGCAGACAGCTTCCTCTATTGGAGCAAGGCAGGGAATTAGCCAACCTAGCGTAGAATTTACGGAACAAATTTAAGTCTGAACTCTGTACTGTCAGTGTAGAAGAAAAGATATTTTTGAAGTATAATTCATCCTGAAGCATATGTTTGACATAAGTCAGATGGATCTTTCTCTGGAAGCACTTCTTTCTCTCCATTGATTGCTAAAGGAGTCTAGATGTCTATCTCAACTGTAAAGGCATCACCCTCTGCTAATACCCTCTGTATTAGCAGAGGATGATGCCTTCCCAGTGATAGCTGAAACCTGGTGGGGAAGGGTATCTGAGGAATGGCAGTCTTTAACCAGCTGGAAATGATTCAGAATATGGTCACAACCTGTCCTCGACAAACTATGGCTGAGACATGAGTTAAACAGTGCTGTCTGAGTAATCCTTATTCTTTCTGTCTTTGTTGCTCAGGACATTAAAATTAGTATTTTTCTGTTCCCAGATACATTTGATGCATCAAAATCTCCCTGTGAGGTACAGGCACTACTCACAGACTGTAATTTTGCTCTTGCGATGGAGTCCTCACCTGACAGTCCTGTGTGCTTCTCTATTTGCATTGGGCTCCACAACAGGCTGCAGAATAAGATCTTAATAAACTTTATTGCTGGTAAAAGATCTCTGGACTCTCTTGTATGAAACTGCAAAACAGGATACAAAAAGCAAAGAGAATTATTTTAAGCTGGCTTTAAAAAGAACCAAGTACTATTTTTAGTGTGTTTACTACTTGTCAAAGGGATTTTCTGTTGTCTGAAACCCAGACCACTGAGGTTTACCACTGCTTGTATAACATTTTTTTCAATAACGCTGTTCCTTTTTAAATAGTTGGTATGGCTTCATATGGCTTTAGAAGCCCTCCTGTATCTGTGCAGCCTGGTAGGGAGGATTTACCCCACAGTGGGAGTGAAAGAGGGTGCAGTTTCTGGATCTCGCTTTATGCTCAGTGAAGCGGGTGGAGCTCCTGTTGACTTCATCCGTTTCACTGGCGACTAAGTTAGGCTCAGGACTGTTTTGGTTTACTGAAACCTCCTTAGTTTCTTGGCAAGGACACATTTCTAAATATAGGTCCTTACGGTGGATACAGGAATGTTTACTCATGCAAAGTCAGGCAAGGTAAACACTTTTTCCTTTTTTTGAGGGAGTCAGTATCTTTTTAATGGAAATGAATTTTGAAGTATATTTAGAATCATCATGGCACACTGGAGCTAAATACAGGGACTGTCCTGCTTTTTCGATATCTGTTATTTCTAATTTTATTTGCACTTGGAAAGGAATGATTTAGTGATACTTCATTATAAATATGTCAAAGTGGATGTTGTGAGCTCCGTGCCTTTTGCATTCACCTTCTAAATAACATAGCCTTGAATGAATCTGTTGACAGAAACTGAGCAATTTAAAAATACATTTGAAAGTATGCAATGGGATTATGACAGAGGCTTGTGCCAGAAAAAATACAAGCTTTTACTATGCTGTTGCAGTTGCTTATGCACACATTAAATGCATAGTTTGCACTCTCTCATGCTGTCTTCATTCTCTTTCAAAGAAGAAAGTACTGCGACGTGAATTTATTTAGGACTGTGCCATCATGTTAATTCAGCATTGATTCTACTGATGGATTTTTTTCATTCTTCCTCTTCATTTGTGATGAGCTCTGACTTGAGATTTGATGTAAATTTGTCATTTCTTTTAATACAAATGTGATTTAAAAGCTACTTATGAGAGTGGTTTACTTGAATTCTTTAAACAGGAGGATAAATTTCTGATCAGGCTGTTATTTTCCTGTAGGTTACAATCATCATGTCAGTTGGTACTACTGTACCTTTGAAGAATAGTAAAGATTCCTCTTTGCCAGTCATACTGAAAAGGTTGTTGTGCCTTATCACTCTTTGTGGTATTTTCTACCTACTTTCATGTAGGTAGTGAAACAATCTATTTTTGGTACAAAGATGGAGGGGAAAAAAAAAACCAAACAAAACAACAACTTTAAAATAAATTGTTGGCTTTTTAAAAAAGTGTCCCTGCAGCAAGCTCTCCACAGTGGACAAGTGAATAAAAAGTGGACTAGTGAAAAAAAAATGTTTGAACATTACCCAAAGGAAGAATGTAATTGTCTTGGAAACATTGTGCCTCACATCTGTCTGCACGGAAACATGGGTTTCAGCTGAGTCCCTGAGAAATGTGGATTGACAATACTGCTTTTTCACTCATGACAGTTTAAAGGCTCCTTTTCTGCTATTAAATCAGGGAGATTCAGTAAATTTCAGTGCAGAGGACCCCTGCCCCAATATTTAGTCTCTTTTACAGGGCTCAGGTTTCTTCACAGTTGCAGGTAGGCAGAGTTTTTATTGAGTCTGGCTCTAAATTACAATATTCAAGAGGGGCAACATCAGTGGGAAAGAGAGAACCAAAGCATCACTCACCAGAGCAACAAGTTGTGCTTGGCAAAGAGCAATGTAAAAATATCACGGAGAAGATGGAGCTCTCCCTCCCTGGAGAACAGCAAGTACCTCCCTGCCGTGCTGGGCTGGAGCTGCTGGTAGGGTTTCCCCAGCAAGATCATGAGTGCTGTGAGCAACAGCTAGTAGTGCCTCGAAGAGAGAAGAAAGGCAGCTCCCCACCTGCAGCTGACTCAAAACAGTTTTGCTGTTCCTCCCCAGTAGGAAACAGCCAGCCTTGGGCTTCTTCTCAGTATCCCACCTCACAGGTGTCCTGCCCCACCACAAGGAGCCTCAGTCCCAGGGACAGGTGTGCCAGGAAACACCACCAGAGAGAGCCAGGGCTGTGGTGTGTGCACATACCCGTACCCTTTATTTTAGCTCTAAGCACCCTCACGAGAGATGGCGAGGTATGGGTTTACTGTGTTCCCCATTTTCTAGCAAGCCCAAGTGACTGTACCACAGGCAAACAGGGTGTCAGCACCGAAGGACTAGGACCTGCACTCTTCTAGTCTGTGACACCAGAGCCCTGATCCACTCCCTGTCCTGTGGAATGTGTGGAAATAAGCATTGGCTTATTTCTCTTCTTTTGAATGATGCAAATAATTCCTTTGAATTAATTTCATAAGAGAAAATTAATGTCTTATGGTAAAATCAGGTGGATTATGACTAGCAGTCTAGAAAGAGAGAAGGATGCCAAGAGCAAGTCTGTTAATTTCTCCATACCTATGAAGTGAATGTCCCTTTCTTTAACTGCTGCAGGCGTGGTACAGCTAAAATTCTCAGTGCTTGCAAAGAGCATCTGTTTTGCAGTGGTGCTACCCCTATACTACAAATTCCATGTAATTTGGTGTGACAGTTGCTATTGCTCTTCTTTCGGTGTTTTGTTCTCTACATAATAAATGTTTCCATTCGTAACTGTTCTTTAGTTGCTGAAGCAGTGAACATCACTGGTATTCAGGTCCTGGGAAAACAAACTGAAATGTAATGAAGGAGGAAAAATATCAGGCAGGGTACAATTTTGTACTTCAAGCATTCCAAAGAGAGTAAAAGGTGAAAAATTCTTATACATGTGATCAGTGTATATCCCTGGCTAATCATGTATATCTCCAGGTGAGTTAAACAGAAGTAGGATGCTCCTTCAGGAACAGACTTCAGCCTTAGTAATATGGTAGTATCTGTGGTATATGAAATTTGCCCGTTGCAGCTAGTTTTGGTCTGCTTTTGTTGTCTGTGATGCCAATATCTCCTTTATATGAAGGACAGAAGCAGCTTAGAGTACTCTAGCATACTGCAGTAGTAGGTCAGAGCCCCAGTTTTGCAGAAAGACACTCTACTAACACTTGGCAAAATAAATAAAAAAAAAAGGTGGGATCATCTTGTGCCATCCTTACTCGTGCTGAAGGCCCCAATCCTCTCTGAAGAGACAGATGAGATGAGGAGGTGGGCATTGTGTGTCTGAGACTTTGTTCCATGCTCTAGAAAGCCTTGTTAATGGGAGATCCTGGAAAGAAATTCTGCATTTTAATCACGCTGCTCATGCATGGTGAGTCCTGACTCTGGGAAGTCACAGATGGATGAACCTTGCCAAGTGTCGACAGAGTCGGGGGAGCTGTGGATGAACTGGACTCCCTAGGAAACACAGGCCAGCTCTAGTTTGACATGTATGGTAGGCTCAGTGCTCCCTCCGTCCCTAAGCCACAAATTCTGCTGGGCTTGTTTGTGTGACATCCCTGACAGTCAGCTGCACAGACATTACTGAAGTCTGGTGGAGCAGATGCTCTACACCAAAAGTCCTAATGGTGAGAGGGCTAATGCTGCTTGAACTCCTGTTACTTTCTCTGCTTGCCTGCCCAGTGAGGGAGTTCTTGGGGAACTCGGCAAGAGTTGGTGGCAAAACGCACGGCATCATCCTACCAGCATTCTGGAAGGAAGTGTAGTATTGGAAATAAAAATAGAACAATTGATTTGTGAGCTGAGCTTTACATTGACATAAAAAGGGTCATTGAAAGGGCTTTGCAAAAAAGCAAAGGAGGATATTTGAGAAAGTGCCCAAGTTGCAAAAAATGCTAAACAATGGGTTTCTTACTGTAAAATACTTAAGTGAGCCTCTTGAACCATACATAGTGCTGTGACAATGCATGTCATCTGTTGACACAGAGAAAAACTGAAACATATTCAGACTGGAGCTATTTTAGGCTATTTGTTATAAGCCCTCAGCTTGGCTCAGGCTGTGTGTTTGAATCACTGTAGACTGCCTTCTTCCCCAGTCAAGTAGCAGTGGGTTTGGCAATGACCTCCCTCCCACAGGGAGATAAGGCAGTTTGTACCATGTCAATGACCAGAGGCAGCCACAAAACATTAGGCAGGCTCCTGACTGTCGAGAAGTTGAAACTGCTTGAAAACAGCAGGGTCAGTCTGCTCTCAAACACACTGATATTATCTCATTAGTGGTGGCATTTACTGCACAGCACAAGGAGCAGAAAGGGGAGTTGTAGAAAAAAAAAAAAAGCAATCAAATAGTTACAGTATATGGAATCGTTAGGCAGAGGGAATGTTATTCGCATGTGGGCTTTTCCTTTGTTAAAGAAAGTAGTCATTCCTGCAAGTAGCAGAAGTAGCAGATTATCACTTCCTTATCTTACCTCCGAATAACATTCTCCTTCCAGCTGGCAGGGAACAAAGGCATTTTACCTGAAGCTCAGTGCTTGTTTGTAAAACATTTTTTTTCTCTTTTTTTTTTTTTTTTTGACAATCCAAGAAATACAGTGTTGCTTGTAAAGCTGGAGAATGAGAGGCAAGCCCTACTGTGGAGCACTTCTCCTTTCTCTTCGTATTCACCCTCTCCTTACTCCTGTCGAACAGTTTTGCTGTCAGTTCCTCTACTGCCAACTGCAATGTCATAAATTTAGCTTTGAATTTACTGTGGCATTACAGTATAAAGATTCAAGAGGAGACCATCCAGGAGGATGAAAATACAAGATGATAAACTCTTGAGATTAGAAATAGCCTTATTTTCCTTTATCTGTACAGCACCCAGCCCTGTGGGTGCAGAGTAGGTGCCCCCCCAGCCGCAAGCATGGCACACGAGGAGTAACTGGGCAATCCGCAGGAGCCACCAGGAGTGACAAGAGACATGGGAAGAGCGCAGGAAGCTCTTGCCTTCAGTAGCCCTTTGACATGTCCGCCACTTTGACGTATTTCCACCAGCCTGTAAACACGGCCACAAGCATATGAATATTTGAGATATTTTCACAATAGGGCCTCGAAATAGACCTGCTTAATGCCATCCCTGCTAAGTACTTGAGGATGGGTTTTGACTTGCAGCAACCCCAAGTTGGCAGCAGCCACATGTGCGCCCGGCCTGGTGAGCTGTTGGCACACAAGGGTCTCACAGGCTTTGAGGGGCGCTTGTTACATAAAGACTTTGCAGAGTCAGAATTTTTCATTCCCACCGAAAGTGTGTATTGGGATAACTGCCTCAGAAATTAATCCTTCATTCAGTCAGTGATACATACTCTCTGCTGTCATGGTACTCTTGGTTGTGACCAGTGAAGTGCTAAGTGACACAAATAATCTAGTAGGAAAGTTATCAAAGGTACCCTCCTGTAATAAGTAAGTCCATGTGATGACAGAGGCAGAGGTGCTTTGAGAGAGAAGAGAGCAGCTTATAGGAAATCAGAGAC
Organism: Trogon surrucura; assembly: GCA_020746105.1. Taxonomy (NCBI): domain Eukaryota; kingdom Metazoa; phylum Chordata; class Aves; order Trogoniformes; family Trogonidae; genus Trogon; species Trogon surrucura. The sequence continues at coordinate 142,764,101 of CM036617.1, read as the reverse complement.
CAGGAGTTTGTAATGGAAGAGGAAGTTGGGGAAGGGGCTCTGAACTTCACTTTGTATGTATGCATTGCAGCCATAACATGGGGGATTTCTTTTAACAAATAAGTGATACACATAAAGATCTGTTTTGTTTTATTTTTTTTAAAAAAAATAGGGGAAACTCCTCAAGTTTCCAGAACACAAAATGTGGTTTCCTAAGATGTATGTGTTATTTGGCAATAAAATCTCTGTACTCATTCGGAATTTTTCCTGTCTGAGCTGTGCTGATGAATTGTATTTTCTCAGTCAGACATAATTATACAATTTAGTTTCTTGCTTGTGTACAGGTGTAGTTCTGGCTCACATAAGTTCATATATACAAGTGCTAAAATTACAGTTTCCAAAAAACATAAGGGGAAAAAAACCTCTGCTTTTAACTTCTTGACTGTTTTGCTGAGGTAGTTTTCAGAAAACAAACCCAGAGGAGAGTATGGAGAGAACTAAAAAGAATGTGTTGAAAGTACAAATACACACAGATTCAAAAATATTCTGGGGCTTTCTCACTGGTATGGGAATTTATAAAAAGGCACTGAGTTAATGATTTGCACCTGTTAGAGTGGGTTTTGATGCAACTAAATTGTCCAATTTCCCCTGCTCCAAATTTCTGATTTCATATATTTTTTAGATCGGCTCTTCATAAATTACATGACAGTGACTTTAGGCTGCATCCAGTTCTGTGATCTACTGGGGGCTGCTGCATTAAAGTAAACTTTCAAATATTAGGGCCCCTGCTGTGTTTGCTGTCGTATATAGGCACACTGCTTTATAGTACTAGAGGATTTAGTTTCAGACAAACTAAAAGTGCTTTTAATTTAATAGAAACAGTAAGGGCCAAGTTGCAAGCAAAGGCATGTATTTTGAGAAGAGAACAGGACAGGAACTACATGAAGCAACACAGTTGCAATTCAGTACCAACAGAAAAAGTTTTGCAGTATTTGTTGACTAAGGAGTGCACTTGGGCACAATCTGTTAGAGCAAAAGGTATCTTTCAAGATTTTGTCCTGCAAATCAGGAGATAGGAATATGGCGAGGAAAAATAATGCAAGTTATAGCCTCTAATATTTTTTTTTAAATATTATCCACTTTGTCTCAAAGATGTTACTGGTAAAATGTAAATAGTATATGATTTGCTTCTGTTTCTTAAAATGGACTGTAATTGAATACATATATATAGTATAGTTGAGGTATTTTGCTTTTACACAAGGTCACAAATATGAGTATACAGAAAGACTTGCGTGTGAAAGCATACAGAAGGGTATGAGGAATGTAGGGGTTTTTCCTATTCTTGATTATGAGTTTCTTCTTTTTGTAGGTTCATTTTATTTGTTTTCATGTACCACAATTGATATATTCATTCAGTCTACCCCAGTTCTCCCTCATGATTTCTTTGTGAACATTGGCACAGGTTGTCCAGGGAAGTGGTAGAAACTCCATCCCTGGAAACGTTCAAGGTCAGGCTGGATGAGGCTCTGAGGAACCTAGTTAAGGATGTCCCTGCTCACCTCAGAGGAGTTGGACTAGATAGCCTTTAGCAGTCCCTTCCATCCCAAGACATTCTATAGTTCTGTGAAAATGCAGCCTCGGTATAGCTCACTACACGTGTCTGTGTATTAAGCTGTCTCCAAATGGACCTGTAAAGACAGCTAAAATATGTTGTTTGTAGGGCAAACTAAGAGTGATTTGATTGATGTTTCTTCACAATACCGCAAAGGGATGCTTGGAGTGGTGAAAGAGTCTCAGCCTGTCTGGCAAATATCCTGCGATTTTAATTGTACTCAGACAGGAAAAAATACAAGCCATTTGCTGCAGCTAAGTGAACAATCCAAAGTGTACAATGTATTTAACACATTAAGGTTAGGCGTCTGGGCTGCATCATGCCTTAAGAGCTCTACTCAGAACAGCTCCAAGAACAGAGGCAAAACCCTCACCAGTCCTTCCCTCAGCACTTACACAATTTTCAGCACAGCATTTTTTTGCACTCAACATGAGTGTGGGTGTGCTTTTTGCACAAGTAACATAATAGAGGTACTGGAGACAGGCGTGTGGAATTCACGCTAGCTGGGACCTCTTCCACAAGGCTTTGTAGACCATATCTTGCAGCCTGTAGCTCTTTTGTAGCATTGCAGTGAAACTTCTCTGATCTTCTTTACTCTGAGCAAACAGTAACTTCATGTGTGTATATGTGATTTACCCTACAGTTAGCTTTTAGAACTGTTTACTGTGTGGGTTGATCCCACATAGCCCCTTTTTAAATCGGCATTTATTAGCGGAGTCATCTGGTACCATTTCCATTCTTTAGGATGAGAGTAGAAGCACTCACAGAGCCAAATCTCAAATGCATTTAAAAGCCGGTTTTCTGTCATTCATGGTGCTATTGTAACACTGGAAATGAAGGGAAAAGGATCACAAGCATTTTTTTTTTTTGTACAAATGTTGTTACATTTGTATTATTTGTCTTGCTGACACAAATCCAGCAGTCGAAGAGGTGCAAGGGAAATGACAGGCCTAAAAGGAGAGGCAGAAATTGGTGTTTGGGGAAGAGCGAGGTATAGGTTGTTGTTATGCTACTGTTGTTTGAGTTCTACTGTTACTAATCCACTCCAAGACCAGGTTTAAAACCAGAAAAAGGATGTGTCAGTGACCAAGATCATCTCCTTGAAAATACAATGTATGGTATTAGTTTTCTTTCCCATTCACCCACACTTCAAGAAGACAGAGGAAAAGTGCAATTATTGAAAAGCAACTGTTAGGTTTTTTTATTGTTTTTTTTGTTTTGACATTTCTATTTTGGAACTCCTTGGCAGAAAAAAAAACCAAACCAAAAACACGTTATGAAAATCAGACAACATACAGATACCTCAGAAACAGAGGCACCAAAACTGCCACTTGCTTTTAAAACTCGACTCTTCAGCACCTCTGAAAGAGCAGTTAGTTCAGAACTAGAGTTTAATGTGATATTGGAAATCAGGCTGCTTTCTACTAGGTCCCTTGACATGAAGACAGGTCTAGATAATGACTAGTGAACTACTGTTGATAAAATGATACAATAAAATGAACAATAAAATGATAGTTTGTCTGATAACATTTCCCATTCTATCCATAATATCCATAGTACTCCATTTTTAACATTCAGAGAACAGAACTTTTGCTTGGAGCTTATTATTCTGTTGTATTATAAATCACAAAGAATTAGTGAAGATTCTGGTTTTCTGAAATATGTATGTATAAATAAGCACTGAGGGACAAATTAATTGCTATGTATTACTGTGGAAGTGAGGGAAGGTAATGTTCTTCTGCAACATATATCATTTCAGCTTTGTTGATAGGTGTATATACACAGAATATAAATAACAGAAAAATCTACCCTGGCAGCAGGCATGAGCTGGATATAATACAGTGTTGTGTGCCATTAATAATACTAATATTTCAGAATTAGAAAAGGTACAAAACCAAATGGCCAAAACAGCTTGTGATGTGGAGATGGGAAATGAATTATCAAGAAAGATTAGTCAGAATTAGGCAGCATGGATAATGGGAGACTCTCAAGAGATATGCTGAAGACAATACTGAAATGAAAGAAAAAAAGACTGAACCACATTAATCTTTTTAAGATAGTCACTAATTTGAAGAGTCTGGGATCTAGGATAGCAAGGAGGTGACTCAGAAATGGTAAGTATTTCCGACACATTTACTTGGTGTTGTTGAAATCCTGAGCAAACAGCTGAAGTCAAGAGCAACAAGTCAGGGGTTTAAAAGGAGCTGGTTTGTTTTCTTTTTCTGAAGGGTTTTTGAGATTACATTAGCTACATATTTGAACTTACAATGATAAGTTCTAGGGTGATTTGTATTTATTGGGGTTATAAGGGCAGGCCTCAGTGGACCATATGGTATTTTTACAGGGCTGATTCCATAACATAAATGGCACAGAACTGTATTAACTTTTCACAGATCGATAGAGAAACAAACTGTCTAAATAGATATGTTTGTTTACAGAAGGGTTGAAGAAGGTCTTGAGGTGAGGGGAATCCTTGCATGGTTTCTAATCAGATGTGTATCTATAGGTTTCAATTTTTAATTTGAGTTTGTATTTTCATTCTCATAAGAAGTGACTGAGAAAAGAGGCAATGGGAATAAAAAACACAATTAATAACCAGAAACAAGAAGGAAGGAGAATAAGGAAATAATGTGAAACAAGCCGGAGAGACCTTTGTGGGGGAAAAGGGAAAAAGACAAGAAAAAGAGGGGGAAAAAAAAAAAGAGAAAAAATTCTTATTTCCAGATAGTTTCTACAGGGCAGGATGGGGACAAATTTACAGGTCTCTCCATCTTCCAGACTTAGTCATGTCTTTAAAGTTTCTTTTCCAGCTGAATCCTCTTTCTTCTTCCCAGGCACTGTAATCTGAATGCAATATTTCCAACTTAATTCTCTGGAGCTGGCATAAAGATACACATTTGCTTCTAAAAATTAAAAAAATAAAAGCTTAAAAAAAAAGCAGATACCAAGATAAAAACAGATTGAGTGACTTAATGTAAGTGAATAACAATTTAATTTTGATTTATTGGAAGCATTACATTTCTGATATTACAACACAGCATATTGGATCTGTAAACCACTGATTACTAGAAAATGGGAGGGTACAGCAGGGGAAAAGATGATTTTTATCTTCTTCTACACTTTCTCCTATTAATCATCGTAGCAGACAGGGTATTGGGTTACATGCAGCATGTGTTTGGCCCAGAATGGCCAGTTCTGTGATGTATGGTTTTATGAAGTGATGAATTCTAGAATAAAAGTTCCAGTGTGTTTATTTGTAATAACTGGTTTTTTAACATGCTTTTTCAGTCACAGTAATGATTCCAATTCAGAAAATTGAACAAATGAAAAAGAGAAATACAGAAAGTTTATTTTACATGAAAAGGGGTTAAGCTGATTTTTATATTAGGAGTTAGCATTAAATCCTGCTTATATTACAGAAAAGACTTGCTTAATTTTCATGGCTTGAGGTTTGTTAACTGAAATGAGTTAAATTCATAACTCAGACAAAGCAAACTGTGGTTTTCGGTTAGCTCATCAAAGTGAACATGAGGAGGTGGAGGGGAACTCTCATAACTCATATGTATTTTATTGGTTTCCAAACACACCTTTTAATATGTAACTGTATCCAAGCCAGGGAAAGCATAAAGTAGTAGTTAATACCAACTATGGCATATCAACATCATTAGTCTTAAAATTTTGGGGCCTGTATTCTAAGACATACGTCAGAAAAAGGAAACAAAGAGAAGAGGAAATACTTTGCAGGCATTTATCTGTGGCTACACAGTACCTTAAAAATGGTCTTATGATTCTATGATTCTGGATAAAACCTGTACTGTCTCTGGGACCCCACGTGTCCCAGCCCAGCCATAGCCATCTCCAGTCAGATGCCTGCAATGTGGTGGCAAGCATTTCACACCGAATAAGGAAAACCTGAATTTGGAATGCCCACAGACTTTCTCAGCCCTTGTGACAGATCCCAGAAGGGCCTCTGTGGTCACCCAGTGCTATGGAGCCTCGGTGGCCCCACTAGCTCATTCCCTTTCCATCTTCAGTACTCCATCAAGCTCACCCTGTGGCTGTGCTTCACCACCTGCTCTTATCCTCAGGTGAAGTTGGACTCAAACACAGATGTGAGTCTGCCCTTGATAAAGAATATGGACCTCGGTCTCTACAGGCAGTATAGTAGGAGACTCTGCACCTTGAATGAGAATAGATTAGTTTTCTGTCCACCCGTCATGAGTATCGTTTAAGGTGAGTGCCTCTGCATTAACAGAAGGTAGTTCAAACTGAAACCAATTCACTGCCATGTCAGCTGTCCTTGGTTGTGTTTACTGAGTTTGTTATCTAGAGTTTTTGGTCACAGCTGTTAAAGGCAAAGGCATAGGTAAGCATTTCTGTGGAACAGCTGTGGCTTCAGGCCACAGGCAGGATAGTAAAGCATCAGGCCAAAGGCCCTGTAACTAATCATGCCAGAAATATGGTGCTGAAAGAAGAAAGAAGCCATAGAAATGCAGGACTACGCTCTGAGCCTTTCCCAGTTATTACCAATAAAGTGTAATGTCGAGTAGTAACCAATGAGAGTGCTCTAGCTGTGAGTCAGAAGCTGATATCATCATAGTCGTCACGTAGTCATCACTGCCCACCTTGCGCAAGGCTTACACAAGTTGCTGTCTGCACCTTTTTGGTCAGATTTTGCAATGTTCTTCAAAGTGCTTTGGATTAGGATTTACAGTCTGGGTTTCTCAGAGGGTATTTTTGGCACAAACTTTTCAACAAAACGAATGAGCCACCATTGATATTCTTAAATAGGCACATAGCAAGTGTCCCCCTGTTGTAAAGCTTCATGCATGTTCTGAAATGCCTACAAAAACAGGGCAGACGAAATTCCAACCGTTCTCTGAGGGAGTAGGTTACTTACTGCCATTCAGCTTTGTACTTTAGAAGTACAGCAAAATGCAGAGTGCCTGTCTTCACTAATGCAAGCAGTAGCCTTTACCACCAGGTTGGTCTGACCGGATGAACATTGATTTACAGAGAGCCTAAACACCTAAACAGCCTTGTCAATCTCAAACAAAATCTGTGTGAGCCTGAGGAGAACTTTGCCTTAAGGAAAAGCAGTCATCGCATTAAGGCACAGAACTGGTGCTGAATTCAGTTTCTAGATGAGAAAGACCACCCGTAACAAACCGTTTGTTCTCTCTGCACATCAAATCCATGTTATTAATTTTGGGAATAATAGATCCTTTCTCCCATCCATGCAGTCTGATTGTTAAATCAACTATAAGGGTCAGGTTCTAGCCCTTCCTAGGTGCATCCATTTAATATGCTGAGATTGAGCCATAGAAATGGGTCCAAACCACCTTCATAGACAGAGAAGGCAGCTGACCCTTTACACATGCTCACAATCCAGCACATCCATCTCCTGCAGTAACTCCTGTGGTGCAGCCTTGCCTTAGCTCTCAGCTCAGTTACAGATAGCCCCAGATAAGTACTGGGTGGCATTAGCCCATGCAGTCAGCTATGTGGTTTTTGGCATCTGACTTGCTCAGCAGTTGTTCCAGTTTACATCAAGAAAGATTTGAACTCGTCTGTGGGCAAAGCCCACTTCATCTGGGGATCTCCCCTCTCCTCCTAGGAGAGGAACCCAGGCTTCTCACAGGCAGTGCAGCCTCTGGCATGGGACAGTCCAGTTTTGGTTGGGGGTGGTCATGCGTTTGCGAGAGGAGACCTTTCCAGGCCTACCTTTTCAGCACAAGGCACCTGGCTGGTAGGGCAAGCAGGTGGCTGTTTCTTCATGTGACTGAAACCAGGGAGCAGCAGGCTGGGTGACCACAAGACAGGCCAAATTCTTGTGCCCAAGAATCAGCGGAAGACAAACTATGGAGAAGGAGGAGGGCTGAGTGAAGAGCAGGCTTTCTGGACAGCAGCAATTTGCTCCTAAATCCCTTCATAAATGTGAAAGAAACAGCCCTGCCCCCACTTCACCTCCTAATAATTCAATGTCTGTGTTTGTTGGCAGCGAGGAAGCTTTTTTATTTAACTTTGCAAGAAAAGGAAGGTAGGATTTTAGCAGAATCCTATTGCAAAGCATGTATTTCTTCTTTTTCTTTCCTTCTCTCAGCCACCCCCACCACCCCTCCAAACCAATCCCTGAGGTCAGCATTGTAATAAACAGCAGGAAAGGCCCAATTTTCTGCACCTGTGGCCTTGTTTGTCTATATATTTCTATAGGTGAATGGGCACTGGGGACACAGAAAGGAAGTGAATTCAATGGATTGGTTAAAAAAACTCAGCATGCTAATCAGCAGGCACTCAGGTGAAATAGCTTTAAAAGAGTTGTTAAAATAGACCCAGAGTGAAACAGGGTGTGTAGCTACAGTGCATGCAGCTTGGGGTTTTTTTGAATATAAGAACATGGCATTGTTAAAAATCAGCCTCTAGTCAAGTAGTTTGTTATTCAGGACACAAATGCCTGCACCTGAAATCTCTTACACAGAGCACAAGAATTATTTTGGTTTTAATCTCTTTTTTCATCCCCTGAAAATTTAGTGCTGACAAAACATACTAGACTAGCAGCCGCAGAAAATGAGGTGCTTTTTTTTTTTTTCTGTCGGCATTAGGACTGGCTCAGGCACTGTGAGCTTCCCCAGCTGCTCTTCACCCTGGGAAGTCTGCATGGGAAGTATCCAGCGCCTGGCCTTGGTGGTGAGACAGCCAGCAAGGCTCCTGTGTTCGTAGCAGCGGTACTAACAAGTGTCAGCAATACTCACAGGGTAGGAAATGCCAATACGACTGAGCCCCTGCCAACTACGAGGGCTGCAGCACAGGAAACCCACCCTCTGCCCCTGCCCAGCTCCTTGCTCTAGTCCAAAGCCAGAAGAAGCAGTAGGAGGTATGTTTCGGTGCTAACTCCAGAATGACTCTACTCAAATCAGGAGGGCAAAAGCTTTCCAAGCAGACTGTGTTAAAATCTATGGGAAGGAAGTAAATATTGGTTGCTAACAAGCTAGACTAGATCCCAAGTGGTGTCAGGAGACACGAAGGAGATGCAGGCACAGAAGTCTGCAAGGGCTGTTTACTCACTGCCTGGCAGATGTAGACAGAAAGCGGGTGGGCATTTCCTCTTGTGTGCTATGTCTGCCTTTACCACAAAGTCACTGGAGTTTAGGAACCTGGATTAGTCTCACAGAGCCTCTGCCCTGCTCGAGCTGGGACATCTATCTCTCTGAAGGCAGGTGGGGAGGAATAAAAATGTTTTCTAGTGCAATGTTGCACCAAGTTCCCTAACTGTGTAACATGCTTCTTTTTTTCCCCAAACAAGATACTGATTTATAGGTAAAAGCTTTGCATGGCAAGAGGTGCACAAATTCTCTCACATGTGGACTGGTTTATTTTCAGAGCATTTTTTAAATGTCTAAGGGCACTATTTGTAAGGCCCAAATACTGCAAGAATTTATCTTCTCCTGCTTTATCAGTTCCTGGATGGTGGATGTACTGTGAAAAGACCAGATCTCGGGTTATTATGGCTCCCTGAAAGTTTTGAAAAAGCCAGTTAAAAAGGGTAAAAAAAAAAATGAAACATCCAAACTGTTTGCCTTTATTTGGGTTTACCAATAGGTTATTTCTGGCTCTGCTGTTTATTCAAGTCTCTACCGAAAAGTTGTAGTATCTGCCCATCTGAATACCTGCTCATGTGCACTCTGCAGCGCTGCAGAGGAAAAAATTCAGTCCCTGAAACACTTGTGGTGTTTAATTTATTTGCAGTTTGAAAAATTAAGCCTAAAGTAAAAAAGGGCCTTGCTGAATTTTTTTCCTGATGCTACTTTCCTGAGGTCAAGTGGAGCTCCAGCAAGGACGTATATTGTCTATTTCCTTGTTTTCCCAGGGGCAAGGGGGTGTGGGGAGGGAACCTTTGGTACTGAACTACTCCTTTCGAAGGATACTAAGGCTCTAGACAAGAAACCATTGGTAAAGGAGAAAGAATTTAAACTGTAGAAACCGAAAGGGACTCGTTAAAAAATGATCAGGTCAAAGCTCAATATAAAGTTGATGAGAGTCCTTGATAAGTGTTTTGGTTATATTCAAGGAAATGAGGACAAGTATCAATTGCATGAATAGTTTGTTTACTTTTTGACCAAAATGCCATTTAATGCACAATGTGATGTCTCTTCATAGTTAGCCTCAACAGTTTGGCTGAACAGTTGTATATGTGTACTTAATCTCAAATACAAATACTCAACCAGGGATGTATTTGTTCAACCCTTTGTTGACTCTGGTGATCAATTTTGAAGCCTAAATACTGGTTAACAGCACTGTAAATAACTCAGAGGCAGCTGTTTATTTACTCATGATATTTGTCAAGTATTTTTATAAAAACAGAGGCATAGGATTAGCTTCAAATTGCTTCCTCGATACCGGAAAGATATACTACTCACCCAAGCTTGTGTTTAGCAGGAACTATCCTGTCTGCTCTAACTGGTTATTCAAACACTCTTCTCAGATTGAGAAGCACCTGTGTCCTGACTAAGGCTCTTTCCCAGACTGAACATGTAGCCTTGGACAAATTGCGTCATCTAAAGATGAAGCAATGATCAGTTGGTCAACACCTCAGTTTGCCCATCTTTAGATTAAGGGTGACTCTCAGTTATGAGCTAGGCTTGGGAACTAGCGTTAAACTTGCAAAACATATGACTACTTGCATACTAATAGTTTTGGCGTGTGCGATCACACCAAATAGGTTGGAGTCACGCAACTGATCAGCAAAAATAAGATAAAAACCAGCAACCAGGATCTCTATTTATAGATCATCCTCTCTGTTTAACTAGAAGGAGCCTGAGAAAATAGTCCTCCATTGATTTTGAAGCGAACCAAAAAGAGGCCTGTTGGACATTTTTCTCCTCAGCATCTCACTGCTTGCTCTCACGCGCCAAAGCAGACATATCCTCACTCTGTGCTTATCCCAGGTATCTCTCTAGCACCGGCAGCTCTAACAGCACAGAACACCTGTATTATCTCCAGTACTTCAGCAACAGCCAACAATAACAGTAAGCAGCTGGATGTCAGAAAAACCCAAATTTATCATGGTATGACACGCTGCATTGCCTTTGCAGCAATAAAATTACTGGTGGGTCAGCAGAAACAGCATTCAGAGTTGGTTAAATCTTCTGTGGAAGGTGCTCAAGATGACTTTTGAAATGTAACATTTTATTGTTGTTATATATGACTTTTGGTTGTTAAATAATAATTCTACTAGTAAATTCGGTTTACAGCAAATGGCATGATTGTTATGTCACAGTGTTCCTAGAACATTCTTAACAAGCCTCTCACCACGCTTTGCAGGCATTAACTATTTAAGTCTATCCAGTACTTAAGGGAAATTGTATGGACCACTTCACTCATTGCTGATAAGTAGCTGTCAGTGAGGTGACTCTACATAGCTGTTTAGCAGTGCATAGCAACACTAATCAATATCTGAAGACAGGACATTGGTGTATTTCTTCCACCTGCTGAAAAGAAGAAAGTGGTGTTCTTTAGCTTCCTAATATTATTATATATATTCACTGATGTGGGGGAAGGGGAATTTTTTCTTTTATTGTCATGCTTTAGAAAGACTTGCATTTATCCTAATGGGGAAAAAAAAAAAAAAAAAAAAAAAAAAGAGACAGGTGTTAAAAGGTAACCTCAGCTTTTTAAGTCTGGATTTTTAAAGATATCTCCAGTCCCTGTCATAACTAATTTCAAATTTGCACTTCAAGGCAATTGGTCCAACACTAAGTGAGTTAGTCTGGAAGAAAGTCACAGAGTGAACTTGCTCTCACTAAAATACTTTTGTATTTCTTTATGCAAACAGAATCAGAGAAGATCTAAAATTCTGATCTAGCTTCAAACTCTCCCTAGGCTTAAAGACACATGTCAAGGTTTCATTTCTCGAATTAATAGCTTTAGAATAGTATAGTTCGATGGTAGACAATTGGTTGGTTTGGGGTGCTCTGGAGGCTGGGCTTGTGGGGTTTTTGCAACGCTATTTTCGGATCCTGAAAAACTAGAGAGGAAGAGGAGCTATTTAATGTGATGAATACCATATTGGTGCTGCAGTGGCTTTAGACCTTAGCTGAAAAGAGCCCAGGTCAAGAAATGAGAGTGCTAAAAATAATTATTTCAGTAGATGGCACTATTCCCTCTGTGTCACGCCTAAGTCAACACCCTTACGTGGTGCTCTGGGGCGAGGGAGATGTAAAACGAGGAACCCCGTCAGCTGTGATTACTGAAGACCACTCATTGCGCCTCCCAGCAGTGGTGGTTGCTGGTTCTTACAGTCTGATGACAAGACAAAAACGCAGCCTACCTTCCCTTTCTCTTTAAATGGATGAGGTGATTTTGCTTAGTAGGTTAAGTTTGTTTGAGGGGGGAGTCCTGAGATCCTGCTCTCAAAGTATCACATATTTATGTGGTGTTATTTTAATAGCTGCTCTGTTCCAGCCCAGAAAGGCAGCAAAATTGATAGGTCAGGTATCTCCCTCATACACAGACTGAGTCATTCTTCATCTCTTCCTTGCAAAAGGCATTGTTTAACTTAGTGCAGTGGTAATTACAATGATTTAAAAGCAAGTTCAGGAAAGGCTCATTCTTAGCGTGAAACAAATAATATTCTATTAGAAATATACAGTCTGATAGTCACAAAGCTCTACAACAGTGCATAAATACCTGCCATCCATTCCTAAAACACATTCATATGCAATTTCAGTTTAGTCACTTTTTATAACTGTTAAGCAATACAAATTAACATGTGGTTGCAGTAATTATTTACATGTGGCTTTGCTTTACACCGTAATGCAACATTGGATTTTTTTTTTTTAGGATAGCTGTAGAAGTCTTTTTTTTTAATTAAATAGTGTAATTATTTTTCTTGACAATGCTTCTCTCTTTCTTTGGTGATAACAAATGTAGGGCAAGATTTATAGAGGATTACTGTGTTCACTGAGGATATTTGAAAGAAGAATCCTTCAGGTCAGATGTCTGTATAATATGGTTGCAGCTCTAAAGCATCTCTGTGGCATCCAATGGTAATTATGCCAGCCACAAATAGCACTTGGACCAGGTACATTGTGTTTCCTATAAAGCAATTAAAGAGGAAGGATATTGTTTAACAAGTGGCTAGAGAGTTTCTCAGGGAATTCCCAGCTAAAGAGATTGAGCCTGGTTTTAAACCTGGCCAAATTCTGTGCTTGGATCTAGTTCCGTACGCTTTAACTGAAGTGCCTTCTGCTTTTCATTCCCTGTCATTCATCTGGAATGCAAGTTTAATGCTAATGTTATATGTTGGGGCAGCATCAGAAGGCAGTAGTTACAAGTCAGCAGCATCAAAGCAAATTTTCACTAAATCCCATCTCCTTTTGCCAAGTGCCGTTAGGGCCATCTTCTGTCCTTAAGATTTTGCCCATGAACATTCCTGGGTATTCACCACATAAGGCTAAGAATAGTTCAACCGTTTAAGGGCCGAAGCTTATACACAGAGCCTGTATGAGTAAAGGATTGCTGGGCTGGATCACTGTTAAAACATTCTAGCAGTCCATGTTTATCAATAACAAGGTGATAAAACAACACTATCTGATTTCATCTTTCTTACCTTAAGAAAATACTAATTCTTTGTCAAGTTAAGGCTTGGTTCCTATGTGCAAGGAAGCAGAGGTTTGTGTAATTACCAGATCTCAGTAAGGCTTGGTCATGGTACTTAACCATAAGTCAAATATTTCTGGTTTTTATCAATCTATCTTATCCACGTTCAGATGATGAACAAGCATACAGTACAATATAACCAGAAAATTCAATAAAATGAAAAATTAATTCAGTGAAAAAAACCCAAATGTCTATGGGGAATTTATAAATCCATTTCTAAGTCCAAGGCTCTAGTAGCATACTCATGTGTCCTTTAAGATTCTAAATCAGTTTTCAGTGTTTTTGTGGCAGACGTCTGGATTCATGACAGGAAGCACTTGAAGAATTTATGTCTGCCTGCACTGTCACCATAGCTGTGTCTTTTCATTGCCACCATGTAGCTTAAGTCTCATTTTCCAGCAGATGACAGACCATTTGCAATATCCTGATGGTGATGGTGACACTGAAACTTTTTTCTCCTTTCTCATTCACTGTTGTAAAGCTTAACCCACTACAAAATCATGACACTTGAAAATGAACATGTTTAGAGGAGACTGGGTGAGGGGAAAGAGGAGAAGAATTAGGCTGCTTTCTACAAAGTCTTCTGGTATTGAAGTGTGCAGAGTTCATGCTGGAAATTTTCCTCAGCAGTTATAAGAGCTTTCTCTTATATTTATTTTGAGGAAACCACTCTTCTACTGACACCATGGTTCAGGAGAAGAGATGTTGAAAGTCATGAATATTTTTTAACGTTACAGCCTGATTATGTTTTCCTAGATAAGCATCATTTCCATAACTATGTATAGATGTAAGTATCTAAGTATCACAGAACAGTGGTTTTCAGCTTGTGATCTGTGACTCCATAGATTACTTATAAGGTGGCCACAGAAGCTGGTGGTGAATACCAAGTATGTATTCAGGAAGCTTAAGTTCTTTACACAGAAGTCCACACCCATACCCCCAAAAAAATAAAACAAAAATTGTGGTCCCTATATTGGCAAAGTTTGAAAACCTTTGTCCAAACAAAGACATGGAAATAGAAGAAACGGGAGACACAGATTGCAGGAGACTCAGTGGTGAAGAGACCATGGGTATGTCTTTTGGCAGACTGACACACAATGAAAGTGGCTTTGAAGGAGCAAGTCCAAATACTGGATGCTTTCTAAGGAACAGCCACATGGAGATTTGCGTGGGCTCATTGGTGCTGCTAAAAATGACAGCGCGCCTTGGACAGGGCTTTGCCGCAGCTAAGTTGCTTCTGGTACGAATGGAAAATAACTTCGGGATTGCCGTGTTGAGTTCCCTTCAAAGGGAAGCTGGAATAAATTGCTAATCTGCACAGAGTCCAGATGAGGTAAACATAAGGAAAGGAAGGACACACCAGGGTGAAGGGAGTGTTCAAGAGTTCCAGCATGGGTGAGAAGTGGAGTAGGAAGCAGGGAGTGAGGTAAATTAAAATTGTGCGTTAAAATATATCAGCAGGTATTCCCTGACTGGTTCCCTCACCCCAAAGTTGTACTTTGGTCTAATGTCTCAAGCCTATTTTTTCTACCAAATGGGTCAAGAAAAAGAGACAAGACGTTTTGCTCAGCATTACGTACTAAAGCTTACTTCAGAAGAAAAACCTTAAAATGAACTTGTTGAACTATTTTAATGATATGTTATTACTAAGTTTTTCCCACTATGTCATAAAAGAATATAAAATAAAAATGAAAACCCAACTGGTAAAAAATTGCTTCCTGAAATTAAAAAAAATATGTATTTTTAAAATGTAATATTTTACTATACATTTTGAAGTCAGCATATTTTTAAGTTTTTATTTGGGTGAGAACAGAGCATTACATATGACAAGTGATCCAGCTAAATTTTTCTGACAGGCTGTGCTGCTCGTTGTACAGTATTTCCACACTAGAGAAGCTATGCATCTTTCCTAGTGCATAGAGATAAGCTGACACTCTCTATGTGTCTGTCTTCCACAGAGGTGAAGCTGGGTTAGCAAGGGGCACCTGCTGCAGGCATCTCAAGCCATATATTAGAGATGACTCTCCCATCTCCTCCCCTCACTGGAAACAAAGCAAATTAGACACCTAAGTGCTTCAAGTTATGCAGATTTAATTAGAGTTGGGATGCTCTCATAATCCTTAAACTAATACCCCCGACACTTCTACTTGTGGGAGGCTCACAGTGATATGAAATAGCCCTAAAGTACTCCCATGATCTATGTTTAGTCCAACAAGCAGCACCACGTTAGACAACTACCTCATTTCTTCACAGGAGCATTCCTAGGTAGATCCCACAGAGCAGGATTTAACCTAGAAGGAGCACAAGACTGCTGATGTCTATATGTCAGGGAAGAGGGCAGGTTTCCCAGGCCAGCAGCCCTGGCCAGCTGTCCTGTATTGAGTGTGTAGATACTTCGGTGAGTTAAGTAAAACCCTGCGGCTGTGTATTGTTCTAGTGTTAAGCAGTCAGAAAAAAAACCCAAACATATAGACACACCAGATCCTTTGAATGCTTCCCTTTCTCTGACAGATGCTGGGGAGCCTAGAGATTGTGTTTGGTTTGACAAAACTGGACACAGCTTGGTTTGATACCCACTAAACCTAGAGGGACGTGTCCTCTCAGGACTGCAGCCCACAGAGATGCCCCCCACCCCCGACAACGGTATCAGCAGAATGGGACTGTGCCACAGGGCTCTGTCAGGAGCAAAAGGAGTGTCCTCACACCAGCCGGTCTCTGAGGTTGCTCTGAAAGGAGTCATCCAAAACGCTCTTAGATATATCTGCTAGCTCCCTACCTTGACAGCAGCTGTATGAAGAGTATCGAAAGATCAAACACTGATCTGCCCCCTTTCTATGTCCCTCTGTGCATCAAAGCTCACCATTTCCACCAAAGCTGAGTGGGTGAGTGAAGTGGGACTCAGGAATTTCAGCAGAAATTTTGTGCTGTCACAGTCACTCTGCTCGAGTGTGTGTATGCATATATATATTTTTTAAAAAGGTGAGAAAAAGACTTTTAAGATGAGCTTCCAGCAGCATTGGTCTCCATTATTGTTTTTCCTGAGAAAAGGCTGCTGTATCTCAGCTTTCTTTTGGGTTAAAGGAAGAGTTCCCTCCCTAGGAGCAGAGAGCTTGTTTCAGTGTTTCTGGCCAGCATTTTGATGTAGAGGAAATCACTGTACACTGTACAGTTTCAGCTGGAAGAGACCTTCAAGATCATCGAGTCCAACCTTTTCCTAGCCCTACGAACACCACTAAACCATGTCCTTCAATGCAACATCTACCCTTCTCTTAAACACCTCCAGGGATGGCGACTCAACCACCTCTCTGGGCAGGCTGTTCCAATGCCTGACAACCCTCTCAGTAAGGAAATTCTTCCTAATACCCAACCTGAACCTTCCCTGGCACAAAGTAAGGCTATTTCCCCTGTCCTGTCACTCACCACTAGGGAGAACAGACCAACCTCTACCTATCTACAGCCTCCTTTCAGGGATTTGTGGAGAGCAATAAGGTCTCCCCTCAATCTCCTCTCCTCCAGGCTAAACAGCCTCAGATCCCTCAGCGTTCCTCGTAATACGTTATGTTTCTCTCCTTAGCCTGATGGGAACAAGATGTAAAGAGAGGTTACAAAAGGTCTGATGGAAGTCTTTAAAGGAGGCTGGGGCAGACCTGAAGGATGAGAACTCACATTGTTCAGCTGGTTCATCACTAAGAAGGAGCTGGCCATACTCTTGGGTATGAGACCTTCCCACACATGGAGTCAGGTTGTGCAGCTGGGAGACCAGGCTGGGGAGAAGTACCACAGAACATGTACTGACTGCTCAGTAGCACCAACATCCTGTCCGTGCTCTGGCATGAGGGACTTTGTGGCTGTCTCTCCATTTTTGCCCACATCTTGAGTTGCCCAGTGTGCAAAAGGGTTTCTTCCAGTCCCACCATAAGCCTCTCACATTCTCCTTCACCCGCCATACACCCCGTGGCATCCCCTGCCAGAGGGAGACACGGGTAAGGTGGGCTTGTGTCAGGACAGGGCGATGTTTGCGAGAGATGACAGTTTCTGTGATAGGCACTGCAAGGGGGCTGCCCCAATGGGGGGCTGTTTACAACGTGATACCTCAGCAGCTGCTTCAGACGCAGCCGTGAGCTGTCAGTGCTTGTGGTTTTATGGCACTTTCATCACCATCTGTCACTCCTTTAACGGCATGGTGTGCGCATCTTGCCACCTTCCCCCTGCCACCCCCATGCCCCCCCTCTACCGCACGCACACACATGCACGTTGAGGAGTTCAGCCATATGGCATTGAGTAAGTTGTGCTGCACATCCTCTTCTTATGGGTCCATCTTGAGGGACTTCAGGGGACAGTAGGTAGATGGGGTGACCCAGGTAGCCCGGAGTTATTGTGTTGGAGTAGAAAATAAAATATTATCATCCTTACATAGGAACATGAGTTCCGTCTCTATGGATGTGTCTGCCATCCTAATGTAGGCTGTTGGGCAGTGGTGGATGTTTGGCCTAGTCTTCTGCAAGGAAAAGTAACCTAAAGGTTACTCTTTATACTTTATGCTAAACTGAGAAAGATTAAAACACACGCATACACATTTTAAAATAAAAATATTTGTTTATGTATACATAGACACACCCCAAGGCTTAATATTGTTCCCTTGCCAAGGAATACACGTTATTTCAGCTTGACACATTTTAATTGCAAAGTCCAGGATGTTCTTCTCATTCGTTCAAAAGAGTAGAAAAGTCCAACTGAGCTGTAGCAATCGCAATCCCCATGGCTGTCTTCCATCAGTAATCTGTGTCCGTGCCACGAGCACACGTGGTTTGAAATCAAAACCTGCTTGGGCCTTGAAGAAGCACCCCCAGAAAGTAATGAGATCTGTTTTGCCATGCCTTAACTTTCAGCTCATGGAGTTTTTAATGCCTGTAGGCTTAATGCTGTGCATTATATTGTTATCTGCATTACCTCGAGGGGTGGGGGTGAGAGGGAGGGGGAGTTGAGGGAGAGTTTGTGGCTGAGAGTAAACTTCACTGTAGCAGTCTTTTTTTTCCTCTTATGTGTTCCTCTGATTGGTCATTTGATTATAGTGAATCCCCAAAGGCTCATGGATTAAAAACAAAGGCTGGTTTGTAAGTGAACTTGCTGTTGATGGATTAGGGCAGTGTGCCGGCTGTAACCAGATCCACAATACAAGTTCATTCATTTGGAGAGCAGCTCTCGACTCCCATTACACTCTCTCTGACTCGCTTGTTACCATCCAGCCAGTGAAACTTTACACCTCTATGATTTTATCACAGCCTCAGTTCACCAACAATGTGTGTCATGCTGTGAAAAATATAACTATAAATCAAAGTCCTACATATGGTGGAGCGGTAACCTTTCCAAAGACCCTGTTTTGGAGGCAGTCGCTAAACAGCTTTCTCTCTGTGTGTGTGTGTGTGTGTGTGCGCGCACGATGCGTATGCACATATGACAATCAAAGGCTACCACAACAGAGTGCTCTTATTTTCTAAGCTGACATTTCACTGTATGAGCCAAAAATTTTCAATTTGAAGCTCAGCGCAAATGTTTGTGATATTAATATCAATAGATGCCTTTTACATTTTCACTCTGAAGCCAAATGCGTTTGAGGATGATACGTTTTTATAACATTAGTTGGGAGGCAAAGTTAAGCATGTCCACATTTCTGTGATATGCAGAAGGGAACTTTCACCCCTGATTTTTTTTTTTATCTCCCTCACTCTCTTTGGCTCACGTGCCACTCTGAGCATTCCCAATCCTTGGAGAGTGCGATCTTTAAGAGCTGTCATTACACTTCTCAAGTTTGACAGAAGATAAGGAAGAAAACAACTGGTTTTAATCATGACAGATTCCAAGTCCTTGAAATCTTTCCAGAAGTTACTCCCAAGAGCTGATGTTTTCCGAAGCCCCTTCTCCTTTCGGCGCGTGTGTGTGTATTCACACAATCCAGAGATCCTCACCTTCAGATCTTTCTGCTTGCCAAACACTGGATCCAGTAAACAGGAAGGCTAAACCATGATGTCCTTTTGCAAATTATGCATTATCAACTATTTCTATTATGGAAAAGAGCCAGGACTGGGAATGTGATAGCCCAACAATGCAAAGCCCCAAAGAAAAGGAGGCATGCTAAGACTGTGCTGTGCAAATGGCAATTCTGCCTGAGGAGGAAAGCCCTCTCCAAGGCCTATTTCTAGTCAGTCATCCTGGTGATTTATGCAAGTCTCAGAATTAGGTAGTGTCAGAAATCTTACAGACATGCTTTTCCTGGCTTTACTTCTAGGAGCTAATATATAATAATGTATATAATATCCTTTGCATATTTGAAGGGAAAACCAAGGTACAGAAAGATTAGTTGACTTAGTAAACTGGAAATCTGTGGTAGAATGAGTTGTGAAATGAGCTTTATACAAATTTGACTTTTTTCTGCTGCAAGAGCTCAACTCTGCCATGAGGCTTAAGTACACTCTGGTAATGGCTCTTCCCTGAGGAGGTGATTTACACCAGCTGTGGCTTTAGCCATGCAAGGAAAAATAGCAAAATTCAGGGAAGATCTTAAGTTTTGTATGACTGCTACTTCTAGGCTTTTTCCAGCACTGGCCTTGTCTCTTCTTCTGTTATGCGTTGATTTTGTTTTGGGGAAAAAAAGATAGGCCGTGCACTACGTGCACAATTATCACACAGCCTGAGCTGTCACTAAGATTGTTTTGTTTCAATTCTCTGAAACTTCACGGTGCTCTCTTCCTCTTTCCTTTTTAAGTTTCTAACAGAGATGAAAATGAGACACACACAGGGTCTGAAGAACAGCTTATGAAATATTTCTAACGAACAACCAGTTCTTCTATGTTTTATTTGCTTCTCTTTACAAAAATAGATATTTTTACATTAGCTGTTGTTGACGTTTGTTAAAATTCTGCAGAGAAACCTTTTTTCTGGTTTTGTCATCCACAAATTTGACAGTTGGGATGTTGGCTGTTGGAAATTGAATTTGCTTTTTTTTTAATTACAAAAAACTTCTTCTTTTTCATTTTTATCATTAGTTTTTTCACATTTCTTGCCCTGTTGCAAGCTCCACTTAAACTTTTTAAACAGATAAATTTATGCTGAAACAGCAGTACAAAACAGAGTTTGTTGTGCTGCCTCATGGCTGGATTTGGCTGGTAGTAAATGTTCACTTGTATTTCCTCCCTAAGAGCAAAGAAGACCTGCTGGAGTAAAGACATAGGGAGTGAAGTATGTTCCCTTTATCTGCCTTGATAATACAAATGTGTAACAGTTTTATGGAGGAAAGAGAGGAATCTCCTTTTTCTGTATTTTGAGCTTAGTTTTAGATTACTCAAATTAAACAATATTTTATTACTTGGCTTAGAATTTTTTATTAGTAACTTTAGGCATTCACAATGGAACCAGTATTAACATTACAGCAATCTGTAATATTTGGGCTTGTCTTCACTAAGAAATTAGCTGCAACCATGAGTCACAGAGTAAGAACAAAAACAAGAGGGAAAGAAAAAGCATAGTGCATGTTTGGAGTATTTGAAAATGAATCAACAAACCTTCAAGCACCAGTACCTTTTAGTTGTCAAATTAAGACTATGGAAAAGCAATGGTCTAGAGTAGCGCATCTGAAATGAATTATGAAGTATTCACACCCTCGCTCGAGTTCCTGTTGGGCCCATGTCTGCAGGTCGGCATGAAAACCACCTTCACAACTGGCACCTGTGTTGCTCTCTCCAGCATCAGGGATCCACAAGTGAGCGAGTGCAGACCAAACCAGGAGTTACTGACATTGGGGATAGGCTTTCCTGAGGCTTGGGTGACCTCTGGGCATTGTAATTTTCGGAGATGGTACAGATTAGACTGCGGGCAGATGCAACCTCTGCCTCTTCACTCCCTGTTCCGTGGAGGAAGAGAGGCAAGGTGTCGGTCGAATGCCTCTCACCAGAGCCACATTTGGTGCTGAGAGAGAGCCACAAGCTGTTGAAAAGCGCTACCTGACTTGGTCAATGCCTTTTGATAGCTGTGCTGTCATGATGATGCCTGCTAGTACACTGTACAGTACAAGACATAGGGCCAACACTTGGTCAGACCAATCCAAGGACACGGCTGAGAAGACAAAGATAATTTTAGGTTTAAAATAGTTGTGTTTTCTGTAATGCAAGTCTTGGATTTGAAAAGGCTTAGAGTTGTTGATAGATGCGCTGGTGTGGGTAAGTGCACAGCTGCCAGCTGCTTCAGATAAAACATTGCATGAAATTGTGCCATTTATATAACTCTTGTTTACAGACTTGGAGCACAAGGACAGTCGTGGTTTTATATGCAATCACACAGTCAACGTATTGGGCATGCCTATGTTTATGAGAATTCTGCTGATGCAAGAAAACTGAACAACTTTAAATCACTCTACCTGGCTCTTTGGAATTAGGTATCAGGAATGTTTATGCAATACATATTTTTTATGCCCTTCAAAAAACTTGTGATTCCTGGGAAAACTGGTTTAAATTTGTCACTGTTTTCAATGCTGCCTAAAGAATACACCACAGTTTAACTCCTCATAGTATTTGAAGATGATCACATTCTCTTTGTCTTTCGTTTGTTAATTCTTGAGCATTAATTAGCTCCAGATATCATTTTTCTGTTCATTCCATGAGTTCTAGCACAGATTTGTAATTAAAGTTATTGTTATTTATTTATTGTCTAGATCCAGATAATTACTGGTTGAGTCTAACACTCCTTGTAATGCGTTCTAAACATGTGGCTTTGGCTAGAATGGACTGAGAGGCCTTTTTTTTTCTGTGTTTATAACTGTATAAGTTCTGCTCTTTGCAGAAATGAAGCTGTCAGACCTTTCAAAAACAAACTCATCTTCTGTCAGATGGGTACATCTACTCTTTATTTCTTCCATTTACAGCTGCATGAAGTCAGACTTCACAGCATACCTGAGTTTGGAGACCCTTTCATTGCTCAAAAAATTTCAGATTACCTTTGATATCTCCACCTTACAAATTTTTTCCCTTGATTTCACTGGGCCAGATTTCATCAGGATGCTGCTTCTTGGCCCAGTTCCTGTGAATGTACCAGGTAGGGAGAGAACATAGAAAACCACTAGCCCACCTGGAAAATCGACCATTCATCTTTTTAGATCCTGTTTAGACTCCA
This sequence comes from Trogon surrucura, assembly GCA_020746105.1. Lineage (NCBI taxonomy): Eukaryota > Metazoa > Chordata > Aves > Trogoniformes > Trogonidae > Trogon > Trogon surrucura. The sequence goes on along the minus strand of CM036617.1, from coordinate 142,741,690 downwards.
GCAAAGATAGCTGAGCTGCGCTTTCCTTCCAGACGAAGGAAAATGAAGAAGTACCAAGCCAAGATATGTCTCTAAATACAATTTTTCTTAAAAATCAGAAGAAAACGTGAAGTAGTTTCACTCACTACTCCGTCTAGAAATGCTCAAGTCCTATGTATTTTGTGTAGTTCATGGCTCCCTACAAGCACATGGTTGTTACCATGTTGCACGTCATGCAGCATTAGTAGTGGTCTTCAAGTTGCTTCTGTATCTCAGATGACAAGGATCTGCACCTCTGGAGTCTCCTTTGGCCCTGGCTGCAGATTTATGATGCCCAGTGGTGTGCAGCTGAAAATAACAACAGAGATTTCCTACATAGTCACAGAGGAGAGAGGGGCATGAGCTGAAAGTGTTACTTCTTTTAGTCCCTTCATCTCTGTATTTATGTACTATAGCTTTCCCTGTCTTGACTACCTAGGTATGACATTTAACAGAAACTTTGAGCCTGGGCTTACACATACTCCCTCTTCTAGAAGAGAAGTGCAACTCAGCTGATTCTGCTCATAAGCTGCCATATTTAAATATATGTAATGTACATATATATAAATATATCAAATTATATAGTTATATACATATATATGTTACTAGTGCCTTCCAGAACAAACAATTATTTACACCTCAACATTAAGTCTTTTCCAAACACCTAGCTCTTGATATTACACATTCTAAACAAACTTTCACATTTAAAAAACTCCAGATCTTGGAAAATGAACAGTTAAGAGGTATGGTGAGTTCCTCTATCACCAGGCAAGCTTGTGTTGTTTGCCATCATTTTCCATCGAGCTGCTGCTTCTGTACATTACCCTAATGTTGTTTATAAATGTACACACACACAAGTACCTGCAACAATGAAATGAAGAGACTTAATATTTTTCATTCTGCTATTAAAAAATAAAAAATAAAACAAACCCCAGGAAAACTGTATGTGGGACTTGGTTACACAGAAACAATGGTTTGTAATGTCATTCAAGATACCCTAGGACACCTCAGCTGACTTCTAACCTCTTTTCAAGAAAGGCACAGGTCTTCAGTACAACCTGTGCCATACCTACCAGGGTAAGAGATCTTAGATACCAAGGGAGACTAGAGTGTATCTAGGCAGATATTTTTAATGACCGTTATCACTCTCTTTGTCCAGGCAAGGGAAATTTTACAAGTATTTTGATGGGAATTAATAATTGCCATACAGGAGGAAACCTTGCAAAATAACCCAACAGAGTGTAACAGATCTAAGAGATCAAGCTTTCGTCATCCTATTAACAGTTTTCTAAGAGTTCTGGAATCAAAATGTTCCCAGTGTGCATCCATTTCTACTCCACCCCACTCAGCATGTGCATAAATGTTTTATTGAAAGTCCCACGCTTCCCAACCTTCCCCTGCAGAAACAGAGGTGCCTGTAAACAGATAAGCTGCCCAAACTCAAGCAGGAAGACAATAGGAGGATCAATTAGTTTATGATAGGCTTATTCTTACATACAAAGATACTTGCAAGATTTATTTCTTCTCTGGGAAGTGGCACAAAAAAATTACCGCAAGTTTCCACTTTTAAAAATATTTTAAAGTTAATAAGGATATATTTAATGTAACTAGGAAAGTATATAGAATGCAGTTATCAAGAAAACACTGAAACTATCAACTATTACATTGTGTAGCCAGTTTATTCAAGGATAACTAAAGCAGTGATGTGAAAGCAATAAATGATCCTTTCCCAGCTAACAAATCAGTCTGTAATGGGTGAGGCCAAGTTCTTATCTACACAAGAAAACAGGATTGTGCCAGCAGCTGAGTTGATGAACCAGTGCCAAATATCAGCTAACTGAAAGTATCTTAACTTGTAAAATGTAATCAATGCAGGCTCATTCCGGTGCTGGTTAGTCCCTGCTCCAAAGAGTTGTGGCCATGGTGGGCTGATCCCATATGGATAAATCTTACTGGCGTTGCAGTTTACTCCAGTTCAAAAATCCCCTTGAAGAGGTTTTGTCTTCTTGCAGAAAAGGTCCATGCTGCACATCTCACTTTGGCTTGTGCAGAAAGAAAGGCCATGCTGGAGCTGCTCACAAGCCCTCAAGCTGTAAGATGGCCCACCAGCACGGCATGTTGTCCCACACCATGTCACTTCCCACCTTTCAGTCTGTCTCGGGTTAGTAAAAGCTGTAGTAACCAGTGACGGGGCTGTAGGGTGGCCCATGTGGCGAAGACCTGCGGCAACTTCACTACTGTTGAGATTAGCAGGAACTGTAACATCTGTAGTGACTTTGTTTATTTGACTGCCACCCTGCTCCTGAAGGACAGAAATCAGCCACCGAATTTGATCTTTATAATCAAGTATGGGCAAGATTTTGCAGGTATTCCCTTTAGCGTTGAAATCCTATTGGCAAATCACTATCTATGGCTGCATCTGCATTATTTGTGTAAGATCAAAAAATATTCAGTCATTGGATTAATCCTTCTCACACCTTTCATGACCCTGAGGTCTGTTGCAATGCTCCTGTAATTGCACAATTCTAATTACACAGGTGCTGGTGATATCCATATGATTGAAAATGTGTTTTTTCAGGACTCTGAGCACAGAATAGTCCTGGGGCAAGGGCATTAACTTAATTAAGGATTCTGTTTTGGACTCAGCTTTCAATTCTGCCACAGAACTTTTGCGTGACATTAAGCAAGTCACCTAGCCAGGTTCTCCTCTGTAAAAATGTGGATAATGAAAACCTCCTTTTACTCTACTGGAAGTATAAATGCTTTCACTGTTGAGAACCCCTTCAAATTCTTCTAATGAAAGCCAGGTTCTTTTATTAGGATGGTCATGCTGATGTCTCTTGTATTTGTTTGTTAGTCTGTCTGCAAAAGTTACTGAAACCTTTCCAGACTTCTGGCTAGTTTCAAACTAATATGTCTAAAAAAAAAAAAAAAAAAAAAAATTTAAAAAAAGTCCATAGACAAAGGATTCCCCTTGCTCACAGGCCACGGATCAGGATTTCTGAAACAATCGGCCTCCTTGGATCATCTGTTTGTGTGCAGCTCCACTCCTCCCCTTGCCCCTGCCCCAACTGGGAGAAAACCTAACAGAAATCCTTAAGCTTAAAAATTTCTTTAGCTTTTTGTAACACTTTGTGACCCCATGTGAACCCTGTCTTGATCCCAGCCCATGTGGGGTCATGACCTGCAGTTGGAAAACACTGGCCTAAATCTAAGATGTTAGGCTGCTTCTCAGAGGTTACTTGACAGCTGTGTGCCTCTATGGGTGTGGTGCACTCTTGGAGAGGATGCTCTGACCTGCCAATCACAAGATTCTGTGTTTCATCCACATCAGGGAGTTTGTTCCATGGAGTTTAAGGAGGAACAAAGACCACACAGCACAAAAATGAGGTTTCTGTTTAAGCTTTTGGCCTGCTATGACTCTTGGGGACCTCAAGCTGTTTTCTTCTCAATTTCATTTTTATTCTGAAATGGCTCAGACTCTGAGAAATTTTTTTTAATGTGGCAGTCATTTTGCATTGATTAGACATAACACTACAGAAAAAAAAGAGACCTGGATGTCAGAAAAAAAAAAGAGACCTGGATGACAGAAAAAAAAGACCCAAAAGAAAAGAGACCGTAACATTTACAAGAGGGCTGTGTGTAGTTTGGGTATTCTCTGAGAAAAAGATCTGAAGAGTAGCAGTGACAGGTTGAGTCAAGGAAGAACAGACTGTAAAAGAGGCAACTGGCAACTGGGAAAATGAGGAGTAGGTGGTGATAGAAAGGGAAAGCACTGGAGAGTACATAAAAGAAGCGCCAAATGGAGCAGAAGCATTGGAAAACATTAAGATTGCCATCGAAGGGGAGGAGAGACATAGGAAGGAAATCATTGGGAACCTGCGTTTCAAGGGAGAGGGAGGCAGTGACGGTTGGTTTATTTTTGCTGAAGAGCAAGTGAGGCAATGTTGATGCCGAGCTGCCATGGCTTCCTTTCTTGGCCACTTGCTACGCTGTTGGGTCTTAAGCCTCCATACACTAAGCCGGGAGCGACTGACGTGCGAAGTGTGGGTATGCCAGGTTATATTTTTCGTTCTCAAATTAGAGTTTCTTAGTGCGGGTAGGAACTTGGCTAGAACCTGGCAGTGGTTGATGTCTCTCAAATAGACAACATATTGTTTGCTATCTATGAAGCTATTTCTTGCCCCTGCGACACGCATGAAATTCTCAAGTCTGTTGGTAGCAAAATCTAAGAAATGAGAACTTCTGCTTCTCTTAGGTCCAGCTCTTGATGTATCACTGCTCAGAGCTCCTCAACTGTTTTGTCATCACTGCTTGCAATTCAAAATCCTTGCTTTTTGGCCATAGTTCTACCAAGGACAGACCTGTGTCATCACTTCTTCTGAAACACGTTGTTAGCACTGGTTCATTAGAATCATAGAATCTTTTAGGTTGGAAAAGAACTATAAGATCATCACACTTAACCTAGCAATGCCAAGTCCAACATTGAACCATGTTCCTAAGCACTGCATCTACAGATCTTCTTAATACTTCCAGGTGTGGTGACTCAACCACATCCCTGAGCAGGCCTTTCCAATGCTTAAAAATGCGTTTGGTGATGAAATTTTTACTTAGCTTTTTACTCGGCTTTTCAGGCACATTTCCTTGACAGTGTATCCTCTATGTTATCACTTCCTGGAAATGGGCACTTGCAGCCGAGGACAGTTTTTCTTAGATCCCCAGACTGATTAGGACTCCAGATATGTCCAGGAGCTTAAATACATCCTGTTCCAGAAGTGCAGGTGTGTGGCTGCTCTGGCTAATATCCCTCTTCAGGGACACCCAACAGGCCATAGCTGACAATGAGCAGAGAGGCTGTGCTCAGGATTCTGAAATATCATTGTTCTCTCTCTGTGGCAGAAAAATAACAAACTATAGATTGTTATTTTTCTCACTGCTGGACAGCATTATTTGGATAAAGATTGCCCACGGTCTTTATTCTGCAGCACTCTCTTGACTTCTGAACTACAGATGTGTTCTGGCTAAGCTTAACTTTGGCAGGTACCTCACGTAATCCAAGCCTCTCTACTCTCCTCATAGAAACCCCCTGTGCTTCTCAGCCCCTTTCTTCCCTCACCCATAGCTTCCTGTCTGGTTATTTTGTGTCTAGGAATTTTCCATTCGCTAAACATCTGCCTGCTGAAGAGACATTTGGAGAAGAAGTTATCTTAAACTTTAGTCAACTTCCTTAGCAAACCTATTGTTTAGTCAAAGTTCAGTTGTTAACTCTTAAAACCTTCCACTGTCTGTAGTGTGTACATGCCAGGGATGCTGACAGCAGAAATGGCCACAGCAAGACCCATTCTCTGCTACGCCCATTTTCACAGGTTGCTTTCTTTTATTAGTCCAAGTGTATGAGTGCCACAAACAGGTTTCTCCAAATAACTGCTTCTATTACTGTGTCTTTTTTTCGTTTTGAATAAAAGAACGTGTTTTCGGGCATATAGCTGGTCATCAGGCACAGGATATCTGTTCTGAGAGAAAAAAACTTGTTTTCAGGCATGGTTTATCTTGAAAAATAGAGTGATGTGGGGGTGTTATTTTTTCCTTTGATAAAAAAGGATGGAATTTTTGGTAAAAGAGGCACTTTTTGCTTGTCACAAATCTTGGTTATGATATCACCTGACAGGGAAACCAACACGTATGTCGTTTACTATAATACATAGAGAGAGAAACAAGATGTCTTTCGTTAGCAAACTCTATTGTAAGAAGGTAAAGGTCAAGACCTTACCAAGAGCCATGAAGGTTCAAGAGATTGTTCAAATGATCTCTGCCCGTTCCATAGGATTAAGCATCACCATTTCATCCCATTAACATCACAGATTGAGTTTCACATCTCCATTGTATGTAGGACACAAATCCGAAAGTGGTCCTAACAGATGCAAAGGCACTTGTGTTTCCATGGGGTTACAGTTCTAGAATTCAAGTAGTCTTCACCAGTAGAAACCAGTCTTCACTGGTAGAAACACTAGAAAAAAAAGTTTCTGAAGCACCTCTCTGTAATTGTCCCTAGCCATTGTCAAATTTACCTTTATTGGCATGGTAAGGAGTCTATTTTAACCATTTCTCCAGAGAATTTTAAAACTTGCTAGGATGTTAGTAACTTTAATTTTAAAAATGTATTTTAAAAATCTTGATCTTTTGCCTATTTCCACTGTTTTCTTTGAGAAAATGTGCTATTTTCATTATTTGCCAGCTTTTGTAAGTCCATGCACAAAGATGCATGTAACATAAAGGAAAATGGGGAAAAAAAATAGAGAAAATAGAATTTGAAATAAAAATAAAGCTCAAATGGCTTTCAGGACTACAAGTATTTGCGTATACATTAACAGGTTGAAATATTCGAAAAAAATCCCCAACTACGTCCATATATATTTGTGTATTAGGAGAGTGTCAAATAGAGGGAATTCAGTCAGAAATCCAATACCCTTTGTTAGGTGAGCATATTTGGTAATATCATATTTTATAGTTGAATGTGGAGTGGACAAGCCGTAACTAATTTGTCAGATTTTGACTGAATGCCAGTATTTTTGTTACATATATGACATTTTAATCAACTTTGAACTGCAGACTTATTGGAGAAGGAATTTCCATCTGACCTGTCATTGTTTTTTAACAGTGAGGAAAAAAGGAAGAATGAAATGATCTAGAAGCAAATTTTTAAGTTAGACAAACTGTGGTGAAACATAATGAGATAATCAAATTGTATGTTGAGAACGTTTCTCATGTAACTGGTTGGGTTCCTTCTGATATACTGTGACTTTCATACACTGTGGGTTAGTAAACTGCTTAATCAACTTCCCCTTATTGCTGCAAAACACATGATATGAATGGTCTGCCCATGATTCATTAAGTCCTCTGCAAAAGTAAGGGTTGATTCAAATGCTTCAGCTCTGCCTTGTTAACCTCATTAGTACTCAGGGAATGGCAATGAGCTGAGAAAGAGAAGAGCTCATTTTGCATGCACCCTGATTTACAGATGCCCCCATGCAGGGACACTATCTTTGGAACATTATTATAGATGTTGGAATCCTAAGTCTTTAATCACTGTGTTGTTAATTAATACCCTATTTGTTACTGTCACTGTTTGAATACTGGATGTGCAAAACTCCACATGTGAAAGTACTCAATGGAATCAGGTAATACATTAGTGAGGTGCTGCTCAGCTGTCAGTCTGGTGGAATGTCAGGGGGTGCCAAGAAAAGCATTGGAAATACAAAAAAAAAAAAAAAAAAAAAAAAAAAAAGGAAGGTGGGAGGGAGAAGGGCAAGGTGGTCCTGGACCTGACCAATACTAGAAGTGCTCAGGCTTACTTCTTGGAATTGCACTTCACTGCCTTCTGCCACTGCTGGGCTGTGATTTCTTCCTGAAGCAACCAACTGTTGCACAAGTGTCCTATGTGCTGCTTAGCTTCTATAGAATAAGATACAACGTGAAAGCGTGCATGAAGGAAAAATGTCTTCCAAATAGGTGATAGAGTGTTTCTGGGTAGAGGAACAGTTACCGGTTTCTACTGTTGTTGTTCTAAAGAGAAGGACATGCTGAAATGTTAAATGTTGGTGCACAATATTAAGGAAAGGGTTTTGAATAATTCGCGGATAGATAGCTTTCTTCTAGAAGAAATGCTTTTGTATTCAGAGTTAAGAGGCATGGGTTAGTCTGTAAGCATTCCTTATCTTTCAAAATGATGCGAGATGTCCTTGTGCTCCATGATCTTCACGGCATGGTCCTGTGGATCCCACTTCCTCTTGAAAAAGGCGTGCTGTGCCAACAGAGAGCGTGTACAAGGTAGGAACTTAGACCCCTGCTGAAGTCCAAGGAAAGAGGTGGATGCCCCTGCTCAGAGCCATTCAGAGCAGGATCCTAAGCTGAGTGCTCAAAATCACTCCCATTTCTTTCCCTTGAGAGTACATCGGGAGAAGTCGGACAATTGAGGCGAGTGTGTGAATTAGCGCAGAGGAGAGGAAGAATGAGCGCTGTTTCATACCAGCAACAGTGTTTTGTTTTGGTGGTTCTGATTTCTGGATGGTTTCTGATTTTTTTGATTACTCTAAAAAGCAAATAAAGGCAAAATAAGGTTATTTGCAATGAAAAGCTAAAATTGTATTACAATGCTCTTAAAAGGACTATGGCTTCGGGTCTCTGGTGATGCCATGATGTCACCAGTTCACCACATTACTTGTCCTCAAAAGAGATGCAACTTTTTACATGATCTCTATCATATATTAATGGTAAGCCAGGAAATCTTTTAAGGGCGTCCAAGAGGGAGCTGGTCTGTGCAACGGAAAGTCTTTTAGCTTACTTCTAGAATCAAGCAATCATGTTATCTGAGTAAGATATTTACCCAAGGTTTAAAATGCTTATTTCTACTGTCAAATGCTTACTTACAAAAAAGTGAGTGAAAAAGAAATTTTTGTCTCCATATGTGTTTGGATATCCACATGTAATTCCATAGTACCAAGGCAGATAACTCTTTTTTCTATATTTCATTGTTAATGACTAAGAAAAGGAGCAAGACAATCTAAGCTGAGTTGATAGAGGAGTTAAATATTGTTGAAAATATATAACTCAGTTTTCCAAACTCTTAACTATGGTCTTCATATGGAAGGTAAAAAGGTGTATACAATAAATTCACATGGTAAGTAAATAAGTGCTGTGTTGGTCAATTTAATAATACAAAAGCTGGCTTTTGCACTCCGGTTTTGTGGGCTTTGGGGGCTTAAATTTTGCTTTTGTTGGTTTTGAAAGCTGTAAAGAGGTAAAAAAATAAAACCTGCTAGCCATCATGATATGGTCAGTAATTTTCAGACAATGAGAACGGCTGCGTACAAAATATACCTAAATAATATAACAATTGCTTTGCATTATACTAATTAGACATAATTAAACTACATCTTAAAACTTACATTGCTTTAGCCTCCTCTCACGTTTCATCCATTCAGTTTAATGATATTTACATCTTCCACCTTGTTTCTTTTTCATTTTCAAAACTCTTTGTAAGAAGTGATGGTGGTCTAGGTATGATAGGCACAATGCTATGCATTTTAGTGAAAAGAAGTTTAAAAAAATGGTAAAGAAAGTAAGAGTGGGGTCAGGTGAAGAGGCCCTGGCAAAAATCAGGATGGGGACCTTAGTATGAAGGAAAAGAGGAAAAAACTGGCAGAGGTCTTGGGATGACAGGAGCAAGAAGTAAAACAGCTTCCTGACAGGGAGAGAAGATGGAAGCTTCTGGTAAAAAAAGCAGATCGGAGAAATAATGACTCGATGTCTTTCCTTTTCTTTTCAGTTACTATCACCATCTGTTACTGATAATTTCTCCGTTTTTGAAGAAGAGCTGGTACAGTAAGTGAGCCAGCCCACCAACATAGCCAGCAAAGGGAAAAGAAGGGAACAGGTTAGAAGAAAGGGAAATGCAGGTTTTTTAATATCTGATGGTAAACACTTTCATCCTTCCCTGCTGCTTGAATAATGCATCCTAATTTGACATGACTATACTGGTCACCAAGTTCATGCTAGGGTTATATAATCACAATCTGATCATTTTTCTTAAGTGCTGCTCAGCACAGAATCCTTTTATGTGGATAAAGGAAAGCAGCTATTCTTTTTCTTGTGATTTTTGGCTTGGGTTGATAGAAGTGTCAGCCAAGAATAAAAATACCTTTATAATCTTCAGCCTTTTTCCCCACAACAGTTGTGAGTTGTACTACTATTTCTTTGTTGGCTTTCTATCAGCTGAAACAGACCTTGGTGTTTATGCCTCTGTTGGTTTAATAGTATATGGCTTTCGTTCGAGTTTATTGAAGCATTTTCCAGAAAATTAGTGTGGTCTTCAGATTGTGACTGGCCATTCGTGAATGATTTGGGGTTTCTTATTTGATCCCTCTCTACTCAGAGGCACTAGGCTGGAACTCAGCCCCATCTCATTGCTCCATCTCTGTGTCACATGTCTTTTATGACTGACCAGGTCTAGATTTTCTGGAAAAAATGAAAATGTCATCAGATTGTATGCAAAAAGCCTGAACTTCTGTGACAGCTTTCTGAGAAAATTAGGATCTCTGCCTGCCGGTTACCCACCTACTTTTCCTTTTCCAGCTTTCAAGTTATCTCTGTGGAAGAGGTTGTAAGAATCCTTAGAGATGTGTGTGTTGAGGGAATGGGTTATAGGATTGAGGGATTTATAGGATTGAGGGATTTTTATTCCTGTATAATCTTTTCATATTAGATTTTTTTGGTTTTACGTAGCATGGTTACCCCTTAGGCAAGGAAAGACTCAGTTACTCAGAAAGTCCTCATCAGTTCTTTTTTTACTGTAAATGAAATAAGGCAGCAGCGTAGCCACCATGCTTCAGTCACTCTTGCAACCTCATCTCAGGATTGAATTCTGCCTGGCTCAGCATTTGGTGGGAGATTTTAAAGGTAAGTGATGCTGCAGCAAATAGCCCTGGTGGTGTCACTATCTTCTTTGTGAATTGCATTGGCAGGAGAGCTGAGCTCCTCTGAGTTATATGCAACTGTGACATTTACTATTCTGTAGTTTTTAAAAAGGCTACAAACACTCTTCAGATCCTAGTTTAATGGACTGTAGTCAACTTGTACAGACTGTTTCATATAGTTTGGCTGACTGTAGTATAACCTGCAGTTAAGCTAGAACAGACGGGATGAAGCATTCCTGGGAAGCTCCCTTGGCTGCTGATGATGGAGGGAAGCTGGAAGGGTAACCTGAGCTAGACACCTATCTTTCAGATGACCAAGGTTACATGAGATGGGTCTTCTGCATACTGTTTTCAGTTGTGGTGAAATGCTGCTTGTAATTTGGGTGCTACGCATGCCAAAAACTAGCCACAGAAATCTTATCTGTCTTTTCTCCCCTGAAAGTGTATTACCTGTCTACATATATCTGTCCAAAGAGCACAACCAAGTTTATGTGAATTTTACACGCAGGATTAGTATTTTTCATAAGAAGTCACTGTTATCTGACTGTTGTTTTAGCAAAAGAAATAGGTGTATAATAAGTGCTCATACAGCTGTAGAGCTCTTGCTATAAAAAAGAAAAAACAGGATTGGCTTTAAATTGCTTGGGCTTCACACATATGTTGTATTTAAATGCTTGTTGCAGGGACAGCTGTTGATTTTCATTTCGTGCTTGCGTGGTGGGATTTTTTTTGATTTTAAATTTTGTAACTAGTAGCAATGAATGGACACTCCTTTTCAGACAACAGCATTAACTATCTGGACATGATTTCTTTTCCTGTAAGCAGAGAAAACGAGCATGCTGCCTGGAGGCCCTCTGTGCTTCTGCCCAGGGTTGAGTATGTGTGAAAAGGGCTGGTTTGTATCTGTGCTCTAGGCAGGTGGTTTGCCACACACTCCAAACTCGGCATTTGACTTTGTGTATATATTGGACTTTGTGTAATATACAAGTTTTTACATATTAATTTCATATTAATATCAACTTTCAAGGGTGTCTTTTATAGATAAATTCAAGAATGTTCGTGGAGCTGTCTGACACTAGGTGGATACATTATTTAAGGAAAAAAAAACATTCATGTAGGAAGTGAATAATTTTCTATTTAGTGCTGGCTTTGGATGATATGCAGTAAATAAAGGCATTGGGTAATTTGTATAAAAGCAATTGTAAATAGATTTCCCTGTGCTGAGCCCCATTGAACTTTTGCATTAAATGAGGCAGTGTTTCTGTGGAAAAAAAAAAAAGTGTAAGACCATGTAATTAAAGACTCTCTCTCATAATTAATACCCACAAGGGGGCTGAATTAAGGCTGTCAACATTAACTCTGGCACTTCCAAACTTTTGAATGTCTTTGTGTCCGTAAGCTTTTCAGGATTTGTTTGAATTTTTCAGTGTAATAGATGTTTAAAACTAATGATCCAGTGATCTTAGCCTGGAAGGGTAGGAAAGGTGGTTGGGATTAATGTACTGTGCTGCTTTTGAAAGATATAGGAGATATGGTAATTTCAGGGAGATTTACTACATATTTACAAATGGATATACTGTAAGATGACTGAAATTTCTTAGCTTTCAATAAGAGCTAAACAAGAAAGTAGCCTAAAGCCTCAAGTAACAATTTGATTAACTCTTTTACAATATTTAGTTCCTAGCATCTAAAATGCCTGACGCTTTATGATGCCGCTTTTCTTTAATGTGTGGTCTGGGACAAGACTGCAAGAGAAAGTCATGCTGTCTCTGAAGCTGAGAATGGCTACTTAGCATCCAAATATGTAATTAGGGAGCTTTTCATGCCTTTTTAATAAGTTGTAGTAATTAGTAAATTGCCAGTCTCATACCCCTCAAATGATTCAGTCTTTAAACTTGACTGGACTGGCCCAATTCCATGCAGAGCAGATGCTTTTTTGTCTCGTTTCATTCTTTCCCTTTTGTTAGGGGCTTCAGCTGCAAGGAGAAAAAAAATGTTAGTTGCAAATAAAATGCAGGACAGTGAACACATAGCTCCTCTTCTGTGCCAAAATCAGACACAGAGATCTCCCTCCTCTGCCTTTCTGCAACTTGAGAGTAAGTGCTCTGATACTGCATCACCCCCCAGTCCTGTAAGGAAAACTGAGATAAATCATAGATCCTGCATAAATACCTTTAGAGTTGTATTTAAGGTTTCACTACATGGACCCTGAGGAAAAAGAATGCAGATTAGCAAGCATTATGAAAATGAATTGAAATGCATCAAAACTAAACATCATAATCTCTTATAGATGATGTTACTCAAAATTACAATAAATAGGATTACTTGATCTCTAGTGTAAGTTCAGGGAAACGAAATAAAAATGCATTGGCTCTGAGTTAGAATGCTTATAAATCAGTAATCATACTTAAATCTATTTCTTAATGTAAAAAACTCTTTGATTAATTGCAAAGTTATTAAAAATGGACTTTTTAATCAGGTTGGTCATACAGCATTAAGCTGGTATTTTAAGTTTTATACTGGATTATTTATATGGCATAACTTAGTGAACCAGAAAGTCACCAGGAAGATGTCCCCAAACCTCTACAAATCTGAAAATGTCCCCAGTGTTTTAAAATACTCTGTGTGGAACCATTTTATTCCAATGAGTTCATTTTGGTTTGACTTTAGCTTATGGTCTACAGTAAGGATGATGAGGCAGGGGGTTTTCCCTTATAGATTTCTGAATCATATATGCTCAAAATATAGCAAGCTATGTGTCTAATCTTATCATCTCCCTTCAGGTATGTTTTTTTTTGTTTCTTATGGGATTCTCACAAGCAGACAAAATGTTACACTGGCACAAGATCCTATGATGTCTTAAAGTATTGCTAGAAGTGATTCAATCATTGGTTGACCTTTTTTTTCTTTTTTTTTTTTTTTCTGTATCCATATATATGTTTGCAGCAAGAAAGTCAGCAGTACTTTAAATTAATGAATTTCCAAGACCTTTTGTCATCTTCTCAGGATGTTCTAGATGGAGGAACAGAAGTAATAAGCTCATTGTAGCATTTTAAAATTTTACTTCTGAAGATTTTTTCTGTCATCCCAGAAGTATAAGTAAGTCAGGGACTACTGTACTTGTGAGGTGAGAGATAATGCTCAACTGTCATTCTGAAGACAGTTGTAAGAACTGTCTTCAAAAAAGTATGCTCCAAAATCATAGAAGTCTGTGGATTAACAGATGCAAAATGGAAGGGAAACTTTTCACTTCTAGTATTTACCAGGTTTTGAGACAACTATTTAAAGACATATATATTTTTAAAAGATACTCTTGAAATAACGCAGAAACCAGCAAACACTATTGGTGCACTATCACATTGCACTACCCTGAGGACATAAATTTTAGATGCCTTAGAGCAGATGTTTTAACAGCAACCAGCCCATGGAAAGTAGATGTTGTCTTTCAACGAGACTTTCACTGTATCTGATAGATCCTTCAGAAGCCACAGAGTCTTTTTTCAAGCGTCCATCAAATTCACATTCTGTTCAGCAGACTAGAGGTTACATAGATAAAAGCTGGGCTGCCTTGCCAGTGTTTTGTGCCACACCTCATCACTTGTGGTGCATTTCCAGGGCTTGTTATTTCTACATCAGAAGAGAGTTTGCCCTTGGTGTTTGCAGTATGAAAGGAGTCTACACAGAGGCTTGAGAGAATGCAGGAGTTAGTAAACTTTCTGGATTTTGAATGTGCAGGTATCAAAAGAAAAGGAAAGTGACTTCCAACCCATTGAAAACTAGCAAGATATGATATACATAGGCTAAAGAAGCATGTGCAAAATGCTGAAGCCATCAAGAAACAGTTAAATGGGACAATAATTTAACTAATAGTGCATATAGACATTTTTCAGTATCAAAGAGATGAGTTATTACTATATCCTTGTCCAGTAAGTGCAGCTATCATATCCAAAGGATGGACATACTCTCATATGTTAGCTAGGGCTGCCAAAGATGTCCTTAAATTAGAGACTGCCCCAAGTGCACAACTGAGAAAATATGCATTTCTAATACTTGGAACTTCTGGCCTAAAGGTAGCTTTCCTTTTAGATCCTGCAGGATTTTCTCCTTTTTCTTTAACAAAAGCTTTTTTTACGAGAATTAACCTGATAACCCTGGGCTCATTCAAAGAAGCTCTAGTGAGTCTGCGTCTAGAGGGAGATGCACATGTTCAAATGATGATTATTAGGATGGCCCCTTATTCTGGGGAGAATTTTACTCAAAACCTAAGATTGGTGTCTCAGCACTGGGCATTACTTGATCCAACTTTCTTGGCCTTTCTTGAATCACAAAATACTTGCTGAACCACTGCAATAGAAGTCATTTAGACCCTTAAGATCCTTCCAGCTGTGTGTTTTTCTGCGAATAATCAACATAGTTTTTCACATGCTATCTCTGTTTTGGATATACCTGGAACCACCCTCCACAACCCATGAAGCCCCATCTGTGTTGCCATGGGGAGCCTTGAGTCCAAACACTTCAGGCAACATTTTGTGGCCTGTGATCCTGATGCAGCTCTAGACCAGACAGCTGACATAAATCCCAACTGTCTAGCACACACCCAGATGCTGGGATGCAACCACAGGCTCTTCCAGTCAGACAGAATAACTGGTATAGATTATTCATCATTGTTTTTAATGTTCATCCCTATCTAAACCAGTCAGGCAAGCAGCTTTCCAGAAGGGAAAAGAAAAAAAAAAATAATTAAAAATTTCCTTTCACCTTACTGGAGTCTAAATATTGTATGGCACCACTATTTCTACCCTTCACACTTATCAATGATCACTTTTTTATCTTGTTATGTGCATCAGAAATGACCTACAGTAAGGCCCAAGTGCTTTTCCTTGTTCTGCATCCAGTCCAGTTTCTGTTATGTTACATAAGGGGATGAATTCAAGCGGGTCTGTGGTGATTTGCCCTCCACCACATGGTTGACTGCTGTTGAGAACATCAGAGAAGTTTTCCGAAGATACCATCCTCAGTGTGCTGGCACGGTTGCCACTTGGCTAGCTAGGTCATGCTTTTTTCCTTTTTTTTTTTTTTTTTTTATTTATTTTAACTCTCTAAGTGTGAGGGGCAGCCCAGAAAGCCTCATATTTAGAAAGGAAACAGTCTACACAAAAGACATTAAACCTTTCAAACTTGAGGCACAGAAGGTAAATTGAGTGCTTATACAAAGGTTCCTTGACTTATTTTTAAGCACAGTTTCAATATTTACTGGTATAAAGAGACACACCTGGAACTTTTACTGAGAATACATATTCATGTCTACTGAGGTCACAGCTTTACTAACAGTCTATTGATCCGTACCAGGTGGATTTTAATTTCTGTTGCACAAAACCAGGTACTGCTCGAAAATACACAGGAAGAGCGATTGTGAAGTGTTAGAAGAAGATGATCTGTCTAGGATCCACAGTCCCACCCTCTGCTATCTCTGGGGACAAGGCCTTCAGAAGAAAAAGATCTCTTTCCAATTCTTTGGTTTGCTGATGCTTCACAAACCTGTTGAAAAAGACTTTGCTGTCACCAGTGTCGTATGCCAAGTAGATATCAGCAGCCTAGGCAGCCCAGTTCCTCAATAACCACTTTCTCTCTGGTCACAGTGATCACTGATGGTGGGCGTAGAACAGCCTATCCCATTCACTACTGGAGGTTTTATGGTGACTTCGTATTTTCAGGAAAATATGGGCACCATATGACAGAACTGCTAGTACAAACATGAGATTGTTGGAGAGCCAGCCTAGAAAGCCTAGTTCAAGGACGTTCCACAATGCACTAATCTATAAATCCTGTATCCTTGACTGATCTAGTTGTCTTGTTTTGCCAGCACTGTTCTATTATTACACATTTAATGATCACTTCTTGTAAGCCGCTTATGAATCATACCCACACGCACCTGCTTAGCTATTCCTGCCAGGTCCCAATGCATTATTGACAGAAGCAAAACTGATCTTTCCCCGTGGAAAAGCTCTGAGCTTCTGCAACAAGGGAAAGAGGCAGAAGCAGCATTCCAGCTGAAGCCAAGACAAAATGAATTGAAGCTGGGCACACAAACTGCTATTTCCTAAAATCTGGCAGCTTCCAATCAACACAAAGAGTTTTGTCTTCTAGTTACATTGTATGATTCTTGTTCCGTCTTTGAAAGACACAATTTGGAAAGATCTGTTGTTTTTCAGAAGAAAGGTTTTGATGGGCTTGGGAGCATGCAGTAGACTCAGATATAGCATACTTTTCAGGCTGTCTTGACTCATCTATCATTTTCTGTGTTACAGTAATAGCAGTAGCAAATGGGTTTAGATATGCAGGTCTGTGATTATCAGAGAACCAATTAATGTGTACTGGTCACAAAGTTAGTGCAATGAAATCTTTTGGTGAATCTTTACTAAATGCTTTGTACTTCCATTGAAATAGTAAATTATTAAGATACGTAGTTCATCCCCAACTTCAAGAATAGTATATCATGCCCTCTCACTCCTTTTCTCAGTGAGATTTCTTACCCTCAGAAGAAAGAAATGGCAAGGTCCTCCAACCCATCCATGTCAAAGTCTCAGTACCTTTTCTTCAGTCTCCTCTGGATGTCATCTTTTGGTTTTATAACCCACCTAAACCTGCCAAAAGATTGAAAAAAGCTATTTTTCTGTCATGTATTTGTCTGGCATATATGGGCATGAAATTCATTTCCAGGCATATGAAAATAGTGTGGTTACTATATATAAGAGTTTGTGCAGCTCAAGATAAAAATACGGTTTTGTTGGCTTGTTTCTTTTGAGATGATTTCAAATACAACGGACAACTGAGAAAGGCAAATCCAGTGATTGCACCCGTGGGCTATACAGCAGAGTTCTGCCACTTTGGCAGTTTACAGTAATTCAGTAGTGTTTATGACGATAAGAAAGCAATTTGGTGAAAGTGAGGTAAAACAGCTAATACAGAGCAAGATAAAACTGCAGTTAATTCAACCATCAGGAAACTGACCACTGAAAAATGGTCCTGATATGTCATTTTGAGTCAGTCCAGGTTGTGATTTTACTCAATCCACTCCTTGTTTAAGTTTCAGTGCTAAAAAGACCATTTGTCAGACTGTCACTCAAACAAACTTTATGCAACAGATACAAAGCCACCATAGTACATTGCTCTGGTGTAGCAAGACACAGAGGTCCTTGCCAGTAAAGTTTTTCTTATACTGTTTGTATTTCATCAACCTTTCCAGAAGATAAAGATGTGATGTTGGTGGGAAACAAAATCCAGTAGTCCAATGGTGTTTATCAACTGCTTAGAGCCAGAATTGTATGAGAAGTCAAAATGAAAGTGAGTAAAGACAATAAACAGAATGATAGATGTACTGGCACCTATTTGCATGTTATTTCAAGTTGCTGACAGGCTGGGATATAGCCTGTGCATACACAAATGTGCTTTTGCCCTCAAGTTTTTGCCAGGCATTCTCTCTGCAAGCAGCAGTGTAACTCTGGCGCCTACATTCAACAAAAAAAAAGCAACTCCCAAGAATACTGTGTCCCAGAATACTGCTTACAAGCCATATTGCTTTTCATAATACATCATCAGCAAACAGAGAATATCAATCTAAAAATTTTTAGTAGAGTCACTCATCAAGCAAATGCTTCCATTTTAGATGAAAAGTCAAAAGGGAGACCTACAAGGAATCCTCCTTTTAAAACAACACATCTTCAAGCCTGAATCATGGGGGGTTTCCACTTCAAAACTATCAGTGTTACCACCACCAAAACTATTACATAAACATTCACCACTGTGAATAAGTGTTTCAAAATATGATTCCTAACTGGCATGAAAAAAAAAAAAAAAAAAGTATCATTCTGGAAAGCAAGGCACTACATGCAAAAATCTGCCAGTAGCAAAACAGAATCTTCTCTCCTTTTCCACCAGAACTGACAGAGAAATAACTCTGTTCCTGGAACTGGATATCTGATGTTCTGAGAAGAGAGAAAAAAATGTGATGTCAGGTAATTTCTCAGCTGAGAAACGGAGGACAGCTAAAACCTGGGCTGAAATCCTGTCAAGTTTTTTGGCATTTAAGTCAAGTAACTATGGGGCTAAGCCAGGTAATATTGATATTAGTACAAAGGGTCCCTTAAGCAGTCTATAGATTAAGAATTGAATTTTTCCATTACTTCATAAGCACGCTCAGATCATGTGGTTTCTGCCGCTTGGTATTCCCCAATTGGAGAAGCTGACTCTGATGACAGATGGAGAAGGTTGCTTTTCACATTTTTAAGAACATATGCCTTCTTATACATACTCCTACAAAGCTACTCAGCAACAGGCTTTCTATTTAATTCCTCTTTGATTTTCAGCTGCTTCTAGTTTTGCATCTGCTGAGTACATTGAGGGTCAGGGAGGGGTTGTTGTTTTTTTAAAGGCACAGAATGTAACACGATTGAACAAGACATCTCAAAGATGCTGTCAGATGCATAGTACTTGAAATGTGAAATCAGATCACTGGATGTCTAATAAGGAGACCAATTTAGAATGATCTAAGTGAGAACTGTTGAAGGAGTACAAAACCACAAGCCAAGATTCTTTCTAAAATCCCAGCTCTGTCTGACATAGGCTGCACAGCAAAAACCCATCATGCATTACAGTGGGATTCATTTTGCTTAGTTTTTAATGTCTAAATATCAAAGTGAAATTTGAAGCATCGTAATGGAGATGGTAGGTGAGGAAAAATTAACTTCTTTTTGGAAGCACTGTGGGAGTGCCATGAGCTCTCTGCTATGGGAGAGAAGCCTTACTAACATGAAGCAGGTGGCTTCAATACTTCAGCTTGGAAACCTCTTTTCACTTGGTGTTTTCAGAGCTGAGTCTTACCCTTTGAGGTGTAGCCGTGCTGTTGTTGCAAGTAAGGGCAGCTGGAGATGATCTGTAAAATATAGGGCATGTCCACACTTAAAGCTTTTAATGATAGATTAATATGCTTTGGAGGCATGAGGTTATTTTTGACAGCACTTACCCCGGCAAAAGTCCTAACATAAACAAAAATTCCCTGGCATAATAAGTAAGTTTTGTTGTTGCTTTTGTCTATTTTACCTGAGAAATGATTGTAGGTTGTTTGGGGACCCCTTCCAAGTGAATGTCTCTTCAGTGCAGGAGAAAGTGGTGTCTTCATTGATGTGATGGGAAACCCAGCAGCATGCAGGTCATGTGCTGGAGGAAATGTTACTTTGGGCTGACCAGGCATAGCACTGGAGTAGGATCTCTTTTGCACAGTTTCCTTGGCCTTTTACCCTCCTGAAACTGTTCAGGTTATGATCTCTTCCTTACTCTGTGAAATTGCAACCAAGATGCATCTGGGCAGCACTTTCTGAATCATGGCAGGCTGCTGTATTTGACATATGGGTGATGGAGGAGAGCGGTGGCCACTCTGTTCTGCACACTGGTGAGCCATCTAGCAAGAGCAGAGCACCGGCACTCATTAAACGAGTGTCATGCTTTGTGCAGCAGTTTTGACAGACGTGGTGCAAAAGCAATCTTCACCTGATGTATCCTAGACGGTATAAAAATGTTGTCATCCTCTCTCACAAACACAGAGAGACACACAAAATCATTTTAACCTACAGCCAGGAGTTTTAAAAATGGAAGCAGACAAGCTGCACCCACCCACCTTCTGTAGATTAGGCTTTCTTTCTTGTCTCAGTATCTCCATCTGCCTTCTGTGCATGATAGTACTTTACTTGACAGAGGTGCTGCAATGACTATTTTATTATTGTTTACTATTTTATTATTGTTTTATTATTGCTTGTAAGATTAAATGCAACATATAAGAGAGACATACTGTGACTTGACACACAAGTGGCTTGGTAATTGGCATGAGTTTGAGTCTGGCAGGGTTTATCTGTCTTTTACCATAAAGAACAAAATCTTGGTTACTAGAAATTGCTTGTTATGAATTATAATATTATTTTTTTTATAAAACAGTTCTAGAGTTATGTAGAAAGTGTAAACTCTCTGTGTTCTCTGGTTCTGCTTAGTCCTGACACATCAAAGCAGCAGCCACGGGGAGACATCTGTCACTAGTTAATGTCATGGTTATGGAGGTAGAACCTCCTCTTCTGTTTGGGCCAATGTGGTCAGCCCTTTGATGGATGTGTTCAGCCTTCATCCAGTTTGATCACCCCGTGCAGCCCCTTGTTCAGATCTGCGTGTGAACAAGAATGTCCTGACCTGAGATCCTTTTTAATACAGCAGGGATCCGTGATATAAACCATCAAAGGAAACCTTTGATCTTTTGACTATCTCTTAGTCATCTGCTGCACAATGCAAATAATAATGAAAACAAAGCTAAGGAGCAGACCAGCTACATTAAAGAATCAGGCTTGTTGCCGGCAACGAAGCTAATCACTGAGGTTTTATCCTATCGTCAGACTGAAAAAGAAAGAGGGGGAAGGGAAGAGAAAAAAAAAAAAAGAGGAGAAGAAAAAGAGCTGTGCTCAGCAGTGAAACTTCTTTGCTAAACTGAAGTATTCCAGGAACACTAGTTATTTTACGTCAGAGGAGTTTATCAGAAACACAAACATGCAACCACTCTTTACAGTAGAATTTACAAATAATCCATAGTCCAGCATATTTACTGTTTCTTTCTTGGTCTGATTTGAACAGAAATATGTGTGAACATCATACTTTGAGTATCACTGAGTTATAAATTAAGTTAATAGTACTGGAATCTTTACTGCCTTTTGTCTACTTTTTTTTTCCACTCCTCTTCCTTTCCCCCCTCATAATAGGCCCTTGGGATGGAAAGCATGTTGGTTCAGAAAGTGAATATATCACTTTAAGGAAAATAATATCTGAAAAATGTGAATCTCTTTACTGTATTCTCATTTGCTTTTGTACCATTTTCCGAGACCCTTAAAAACTCAAACAAATGTGCGTGACAGTTGGAGCCTGAAGAAGTGTGTGTGTGCATACGCACGTATGTCTGCACGTGCGCTTGTTTTTCTGTCTGCGTGTGCTTTTGTGAACACAGTGGAGGATTCTTTCAAGCTCTGATGCTGAGCGTGTCTGTTTATATACATTCTTTCTCTTGTATTCCTCTTGCATGTAATTATTTAACTTAGGTGAAATTTTAATCTGACAAATTCCCTGACGTTTTAAATCATGTCTTTAGTAAACGAACAGAAACAGTCTAGAAACACCAGTAATTTTCCCCTTCTGTGTGTGCTATAGGCATCTCTGAGCTCTGTTCAAACTGTTTCAGAGGTTGGAAATTTATACCGTTTCTACAGCCCACTTGCAGTGCTAAAATGGGTCACTCTTCTGCCAAATAAGATCAAGTAAGTTATAGCTGTCAGGGCAAATAATCTCTATCACCTTTGGGTCGGTCTAAGTGAAAGCTTAACTCAAATACTTGAACTTGTGTGAGAAGAAAGATTTCATAGGTGAAGAGACTCAATTAATTCAGAATATTGTCCTCAGTGGACAGATACTATGAGAGTGTTGCAACAATTCTTAATCTTAATTTCAGTTATTCTGAATCCTGGAGGTTTAAGAAGAATCTACACCTTTGCTAAATACTAAAGTGAAATACAAGTTATTCTGGGGACAGAGAACTTCTTAATAAAATTGAAGCTGGAAAGCTTCAAGGATAAATTGTGAAATGAGACCACAAACACATTAACATTGATGCAAAGACACTTTCAAACAGGTAAAAACTAGAATGGTGCTGACAAATTTGCATCAGGGAAAAGCAAATCACTTTATTTGAAGGAATTATTGCTTTTCTTGAATGAAAATTTAAGAACAACTTCCAAGAATAGAGGTAGCAAATGATGCAACATATTTGACCAGGAGGAGAGCAACAGTGGACATGCACCCTTGACTGGTAAATAAGCTGGTCAAAAACCCTACCTGGATTTTTCAAAAGTTTATCTGAAGTACACCATACTCCTGCAAACTGTCTCCATCTTAACAAACCAAACTTTTTCAATTAAAAATCCTTCTCCATAGGAAAACGTGTTACTAGCACTGATATAAACTGGTGAATCTAGCCTTGTTTCTTTAAAGAAACTTGCATCTACAGATGTGAGGCCAGTGAACTGAGTTTGCTCAGCCCATGTAGCTGGACTTTCACATCAGGCTCCCTCAAACTGACCTCCAAAAATGGACTGCTAGGCTCTGAGCAAATGTGACCATCCTTCAGCCAGAAGGATGGAGGATCCCTGCAGAAGAGGGGCCATGGAGAAGGAGGAAGATCACAGAATCACACACAGAATCACAGAAACACTGAATTGTTGAGGCTGGAAAAGACCTCTGAGATCATTAAGTCCAGCCTGTGACCCAACACCACCACATCAGCCAGACCACGGCACTAAGTGCCACATCCAGTCTCTCCTTAAACACCTCCAGGGACAGTGACTCCACCACTTCCCTGGGCAGTGCATCACAGTGCCTGATCACCCTCTCCATAAGGAAGTGCTTCCTGACATCCAAGCTAAACCTCCCCTGATGCAGTTTCAGGCCACGAGCTCTCATCCTGTCACTAATTGCCCAGGAGAAGAGCCCGACCCCCACCTGACTACAGCCTCCCTTCAGGCAGTTGTAGAGAGTGATGAGATCCCCCCTGAGTCTCCTCCAGGCTAAACACCCCCAGCTCCCTCAGCCTCTCCTCATAGGACTTTCCCTCTAGTCCCTTCCCCAGCCTCGTTGCTCTCCTCTGGACCCGCTCCAGCCCCTCAGTGTCTTTCTTGCAGTGAGGGGCCCAGACCTGCACACAGGGCTCGAGGTGAGGCCTCACCAGTGCTGAGCGCAGGGGCAGAATTACATCCCTGCTCCTGCTGGCCACACTGTTCCTGATACAAGCCAGGGTGCCATTGGCCTTCCAGGCCACCTGGGCACATGGCTGGCTCATGCTCAGCCTGTTGTCAACCAGCACTCCCAGGTCCCTCTCTGCCGGGTCACTCTCCAGCCACTCTTCTCCCAGTCTGTAGTGCTGCAGGGGGTTATTGTGGCCCAGGTGTAGGACCTTGCACTTGGTCTTGTCGAACCCTTGTTGAACTTCACACCATTGGTCTCAGCTCATCGACCCAGCCCGTCCAAGTCCCTCTGCAGTGCCTTCCTACCCTCTGTCAGATTGACACCCCCCAATTTAGTTTAATCTGTGAATTTACTGAGAGTAGACTCAATCCCCTCATCCAGGTCTTCAATAAAGATGTTGAACAGGACTGGGCGCAGTACTGATCCCTGGGGAGCACCACTGGTCACTGGACACCAACTGGATGAAGCACCGTTCACCACCACTCTCTGGGCCTGGTCATCCAACCAGTTTTTTACCCAGCAAAGAGTGCATCCGATGTAAGATGTATTTATAAAAGATGTAGGAGAAAAAAGTTGTTAAAAATATGCTGGGCTCTACCAGTGCCAGGAAGTAGTGCATTAGAGAGGAAGGCAAACAGAGTTGTTGTAAAATGCAGCTCTAAACCTATCATTTATAAGACTTTTCCTGACACTGTAAAGAATCAAGTAAGGGGCACTACCTGCTGTTTTACAAAAGAGATTCCGCATAGCAAAAATAACAGGCACCGTGGACACTAAGAATGGTATTTTTTGTGATGTAACTCACTATTGCTGTACATTAGCATCACAACAAACTAGCCCTTTCACCTGCTAATTATTCACAGACAAGCCCAGACTGGCCCTGCACAAAGTTTAACAGCTATCATGAAAAAAAAATAGCCTGGTAGATGCTGTTTCTAAAAGGTGTCTCCTTTAGATGATTGTTTTCCTTTCTTAGAGGATGTGAGGTAGAATCTTTAGTGCACACAGAATAACTCCTGGATTTACTGGGGTTTTTTTTGCGTTAGAAGGGACATGGGCAAGATACTTTTACAGATGGATGAACCTAGGCAGACATTGAAAGTGTAGGTGCTTTGAATTTTTATTGTGGCCCATCTCACAAAAGCCAGAGCAGTACAGAGGGATTGACACCACTATCACTTTTCTTAACTGTAGCTGAACTGGAAGGCCCTCGAAAGACGTACTGTTCTGCTGGTGTTAAACCCTCAAATGTATTCAGAGGTCTTTAGATTGGTTTTATTTTCATATGTGCGTGCCTTCCTGATTTTGTTTTCCTGTCTTTTTTTAGCACTGTAGTTTTTAAGTAGTTATTGGAGAGGGAGTGGAAATTTTACTTAAATATGTCATTGGTGGTATTTCAAAGGAAAAAATAAAGACATTTTAAAAGGCCTGCTTGAATAATAAAAGGATTTTCTTTTTTTTTTTCTTTTTTACTGACATCCATGAGCTTTTTGCTGTCTCTTGTTCCTTTCTTTTGGGACTTAGACTAAAAGAATTTTTGGTGTTTACTCTCACTACCTTTTGTGCCACTTTGCTGTAATTTCTGTGTGTATTTTTAGCAAATCACCATCTGTACAATTAGTGGAAAATCCCATTTTTACAAAGTATTTTAAAGTTATTGTTTCAATTGTGTTACAACACAAAGATAGCCCCTGTTCCAGGGAGCTTCCAGTGTGAGAGTTAAACACAATACAGCCACTAACTAAACAGACTCTGAATCGTTCACAAAAATAAAACATTGGTTGTCAGAAATAATATATAGAACTCTTTAATATGAAAAATTGCAAATCTTCAACTGACCACATATCCTGCAGGAGTAATTATGTCATTTCAGAAGAAAACAAAACAGCCATGTTTTGTCAAATATAAGACATTTCACACACTATCAATTTTACAGATATAAATACCTAGGGGCATGCACAAACTCTGTGATCACCAATGGCAAATTGCCAAGTGAGGACAGATTCATTAAACATTAGAAGTATCAGGCACCCACCCAAAGCCATAAATTAAAATTTTAAGCCTTAAACATTATGCCACTGCATACAAGTTAAATATGTTTGGAGACATTTTTATGCAGCCTAATTAGAACTGAATGGAAATCCCAGTTAATGTATGATGTAGTTCTTCCTTAGCGTAGTTTTCTTGGCTAAAATCAGTCTTAAAAGAGTCGTATTCCTTTCTGCAACTTGTTGCAGCTGAAAGAAGCTGGTGGTAAATTGGGTCCAGAAGATGCTTGGAAACTGCTGCAACTGGATGGTTAAAGCAACCCCAGTCTGTTTAGGTTAGCAGGACTGCCGGTAAACCTTTGTAATCTGCAGGCAGCAAGAGTGACTTCTCAATGAATATTCTCAATAGCAGTGACTAATCTTCTTTGAAACTAGCTCCTGTCACCAGATGAAACTGTCAGCAGGCTTCTGCAGCTACTATTTGAGCAGCCACTCTCTATTTACAGTTTTAAAAAGCTGCATGCATCTCAGCAACCAGATACAATTAAACTCGGAGTTTAAACAGCATGGCTAGCCTAAGCCTTTTTTTCTCATCTCATACCAGGTTACATCCACCCAGAGGAGCTACCAGGAAACACCTTTGTGCACTGGACACAGCAAAGGGAATAGCTTGAAACATGAGCTGCTTAATTCAGCATCTAAGGAAAAAAATGTGCCATTTGGTCTACAATCTTAGTTACATTAGGGAGTTAGGAGATGAAAAGCAATAATGGTTTGCTGCACTCTTTTAGTGGGAGAGATGGTCATTCCCTTCAACCGAACTCAGCTGTAATCCATAACGTACTTGGTATTTCACACAGCTCTGAATTTCTTACTTGTCCTCAGTTACCACTTCGCTGAGTGCCATTTCATAAGGAGCTTGCAAACGGTTGTTCTCAGTTGTGGTCTTTTTTCTCGTTTTAATGGAGGAACTGGTGTATCTGAGAAAGATTCCTTAGTATTCTGTCAAGTGGCTTCTTAGATTTAAAATTACAGATATGGACACGTGTTTTTATTCTGGTTTTTAATAAAATTCACCCAGAATGTTAGGTTCTGACTAAAACATCTCAATGGCCCAGACTGAAAGGCATTAAAAAAAAAAAAAATCTGGTCTCTATAATTTTGAAATATTACACAGAATATTCTCCATAATATTCCTTTATGTACTATTGGGTTTGTTTTCAAGCTAATTAGGAGTTTCACAACAAAGCTTCCTCTTGTTTATAGCTAGCAGGTAACTAATTATGCAGTTACAGAAACTGAAGCATAGGCAGTGACAGGAATAAAGTCAGATCAGGCTGATCTGTCATGATTCAGTTATGGATAGCAGTTTCCCCATGATGGAGAGCCGATTCCCTCCTCTCTTAAATCACAGCTGTTCCCAGAGGAAGGTCCCTAGTCCAACGGTGGTACCAGTATAAATGAGAAGCTGGACAAGAGCATGACCAAGCATCACTATCTGGCAGCTTTTGCACCAGCACTGGTGCTTTTGCTGGGACTAAACCCAGGTGCCTCTCTGTTTTTTTCTCTCCTACTCTGATAAGTCTGAACAAGTGCTAGGTAGTAACAATATTTTAGAATTTACAAATGGTCTGAGCAATCCGGCGAGGAGTGAAATGCTCTTTTGGTCAGGGGAGTCACAGAAGACAATGGCAGTTATAAAATGATGAATTTGCAGCAATTATGTTTCTCAGTTTGATTTCCTCTTCAGAGATAATGATGAAAGGTTGTGGAGGTGGAGAACACAGGATGAATAATTGACTGTAAAGCACATTCGCAAGTAGGAAACAGCAACAAAAAAAAAATCTCCAATGATTGTTCCAAAGATCCTGCAGGGAATGCTGATTGTGGATCATTTTTTTGAAGGACTGGATATTAGTGCCTTTCATGGTAAATTAAGGTTGGGTTACTTGGTGTTAGCTCTGTTTGAAGTTCAAACAAAAGATAAAGGTCCCTTCAAAAACAACACAAGGAATTATTCTTCTTTTCATGTTTTTGTTTTGTTTTATTAAATTAATAATGCTCATGTACTCCCCATTTGCCCTGCGGCTGTGATTCATATGTGTATATGCAAAAATGAGAGATACAGGCTCTCAGAATTTACCACAAAAATTAAAACAGGAAGGCAGATGGCAGTCTTTTATTCCATCTGTATTTCACTTAATCACCTACTCTTATCAGAACTGCTGCTTGGAAATCAGTGGTTCTTATTTGTTCTTTGCAAACTATAGACACACAAGCTGCTCTTTTGTGCATATTCTACTGGCTGACACGTAAGCAATACCTATCTATATGTAAGAAAACTGAAAGAAAGTGAAATTACCTAAAAACATTTGGCATATATAAGCTAGGTTTAACAGAAATACTTTGCCTAAAGATAGACAAGTCTGAGGTGAGGCCTTAATTTTCCACTATTTGAGCTATTGTAAAGGGAAGTGTCAATGGAGTCGCTCTGATGTAGGGAGTCAAAAACCAAATCTTTTGCATGAACTAGTCAAGTCTCAAATTAAATGAAGCTGGGGAGAAAGAGAGTAGGTGGCACTTATGTATCCATTCTTATCAGTCTGCTAACTTCCAAGAAAAAAAGAAAAAAAAAGAAAAAAGAAAAAAGGGAAGGGAAAAAAGGGGAAGGGGAAAGGGAAGGGGAAGGGGAGAGGGGAGGGGAGGGAAGGGAAGGGAAGGGAAGGGAAGGGAAGGGAAGGGAAGGGAAGGGAAGGGAAGGGAAGGGAAGGGAAGGGAAGGGAAGGGAAGGGAAGGGAAGGGAAGGGAAGGGAAGGGAAGGGAAGGGAAGGGAAGGGAAGGGAAGGGAAGGGGAAAGGAAAGGGGAAAGGAAAGAGGAAAGGAAAGGAAAGGAAAGGAAAGGAAAGGAAAGGAAAGGAAAGGAAAGGAAAGGAAAGGAAAGGAAAGGAAAGGAAAGGAAAGGAAAGGAAAGGAAAGGAAAGGAAAGGAAAGGAAAGGAAAGGAAAGGAAAGGAAAGGAAAGGAAAGGAAAGGAAAGGAAAGGAAAGGAAAGGAAAGGAAAGGAAAGGAAAGGAAAGGAAAGGAAAGGAAAGGAAAGGAAAGGAAAGGAAAGGAAAGGAAAGGAAAGGAAAGGAAACAATGAAGAAGAATGGCTGGCAGGCTGGACACTGTCACAGCAGATTTGTGGAGTTAATTTACCTATTTTGCAGGCATGTATTTTAATAAGATTTAATGAGCTGCTGAAAAGAGGAGTGCTGCTCTTTTTTTGACTGATGGCAGTAAGATGAAAACAAGCGGCTTTTTAGAATGACGTTAACTAGCACTTTAAAAGTTAATAGAGCTCCTATGAATCTATGTTGGCAGCACCTGGAAGAAGCAGGTGGGAATTCCACTGAGATAAATGTCAAGCCAGGGGCAGAACAAAATAATACAGTCTTATTTGCAAGATCTGGGTCCAACATCAGTCCTTCTGACAAAGTGGTTTTCAAAATCAGTAGAATTCCTGTCTGCAATGGAAGGTAAAAAAAATATTTGGAAGAAAATGTAATAAAATGGTGTATAATATTTCAAATGCAGACAGTTCTTTAAAAATAGTATGTTTTAATTTTTGTAACAAAATTTCAAATCACAAGTATGATAGGTGAAGGAACATGTAAGCCAACCACAAAAAACTTGTTGAATTGGACCTCAGTGGCCCTGGATGTTGGATAATGAGTTTTTCAGGATTGTATCAGTTCTCTGCATCATAAAGCTCAAGAGAAAGAAAGCATGTGCATAAGCAATGTGTCCAGATTCAACCCTGAAATACTGCCATACTTCCCTCCACTAATGACAGTGGGAAATGCACACCACTGTCCACTGAGGCCTGAATTTTGGCCTCCTGCTTGCAATCCAAAACCAGCATAAAGGTAGAAACTGCTTTGATTTCATATATTCCTTCTGAGACTTGTTTTTGCAGTGTGCTGAAACACAAAGGCTTTGCTTTTCTGTTTTGGCTGAGCTCCTTAAAGGGCAGCATCCAAAGGCAGTGATAGCAGCAGCAGTAGTGCTTTCCAGTCCCCGGTGTTAGCTCACGGGCCCCAATGCCAGCTGTGACACTCGATGAACAGGTCTTTTGGTTGTGTCCCCATCAACATGGTCAACAAAATGTGGTCTGGAGATGTCCACGAAGTAGAAAGGGTACTGGAATATAGGTGAAAAACTGCTAAGTGGAAAATTATTTGGGGAGCTCCAAAGAGATCTCGTACCATGCAGTGTTTACATTAATGATCTTGGTGAAGGAGGAGGACATTTTTCTTGAATTTTCAGGTGACAATTTGTGAAGGTTTCTCTGATTCACATCCTGTTGCCAGTTGCCTGGAAGGGCTGTTACAGAGCACAACCTTGCTCCAGTCCTTGTCCAGCCCTGCAAAGGCTGATAGAGATTTACTTGGCAGGAGAATGTGTCATCAGGCAGGTTGTGAGCTGAGCCGCCAGGAAATGGACTGGTGTCAACCTAAAATGCTAGCAAAGTAACAAAGAGGCTGAAAGCAGAAGAATTCAGATGACTGTCTGCAGGGTGAAGTGCCAGATCCAGATATCGGGCAAAGCTTTGCTCTGTCTCTTTCGGTCTGCCCTATCTACATCTTCATTTAGTTTTCTCTCTCTGCCTCTTTTATCCCTTAGGACAAATTAATTTTTAATGTTTTTGTGAACAAATAAAGATCAATGGCTTGTGGTTTTCATAACACATCTCTTTGTCTGCACATCACAAATTCCAACAGATAAGAAAACTGAATAAATTTTCATGTTAAAAAAAATGTACCACAGACAAGAGCTAATTAGCTGGATTGATATAAGTTGTTCTGTGACCCATGAGAATATGTTAGTCGTAATGCTGCTCTTGATAAACTCGATGCAAACTCATTTAGACATGTCAAACTAGGAAAGGGAAACATGAAAAGAAAGGAGAGGTACTCAGGTAATTCTAAAAGAAAGGTCAGAAGAAAGATTTTTGTCTTAGAGATATCCCACACTATCTAACTTGGTTCTCCTGAAAGCTGCCTACAACACCACAGACAAAGTGGGTAAATACCCTCCCAGAGTTATGAAACTGGAGTGGTGTGATTCGTTCTGCAGAGGGTGGAGTAAGAATGAGGGCAAGGCTTGAGGTGTGGTTTTTAAATGGTGCACTTAAGGTCACGGACCGACTGGCTCCAGTCAGATTATTGCCCTTATGTCTGCAGACAAGCCTCTTAATAGTATACCCTGCCTTTAGAAACTGCATAGAGGAAAAACAGTCCATCTCAAGGATGATATGTAAGATTCAGCGATTCAGCTACCCCCCTCACCAGAAAGGAATCGGCATTTTGGTCTCAGAATGTAATTCTTTATTGAGGTCACAGAAATTATGACTTTTCTTTAATTGAAAGGTGAAGAGTGGAAATATGTTTTTAGAAGAAAGAAAAGGGGTGTGTAAAGTTTCCCTGAAGAACATCTGTGTGAGTGTGCCTGCCTATTTGTGTACTCCCCTTCATTTAGCAACCAGCAAAGTCAGGCTATGCACAACATTTCCACACTGGAAATCTCCTTTTAAGGCCAGGCAGTCTGCCCTCCTGTAGCTCCTTTCTTCTTCCTGTGAAACCAGGCAGAGCAGGGAGCAGCGACAAACTACTGTCCCTTGGGAGGTTTCTGGTGGATCACCTCTCTGTGGCATCCGCTGCAGAGCAGAAACCTGCTCCTGTCACAAGCCTTTCCTGGAGAACTGAAATACCTTAAAGGAGTAAGCAAAAATGAGCTACTCTCTTTCCCCCATTTTCATCTCAAAGACTATGTCTTGGCAGTGAGATTCCTGTAACAGGAACCCTGTCCATGCTCCTGTCCATCTTTTCAAAAGCATATCTCTGGCTTGGGCAGAGTTTGGCTCGGTTTCTCCTGTACTGTTTGAAAGATCCTATTAATGTGGTGGGCCATTTTTAACCACAAGACCCCTTCAACTGTCTTGACTACTGAATGATATCCCCCACATCTCACTTCTATGCAAAAACAAGTTTACTGTGCATTTTAAAGTAATTTGAATAAGTTGACGATGTCTTGAGATTGTAATAGGTTAGAAGTCCTGCTTATGTTGTCAGAGTATGAGATGGTGTAACATCACATGCCAACACTAAATCTGCTTTCTGGGTGTTATTTTCTTTAAAATGTTTGTTTACATATACATGTATACAAGTACACACAGAAAGATTTCTTTAAATTTTTTGGACTAGTGCTTCCCCTGCTTATTTCAGTAAAAAGGCAACAATTTTTAAGGAAAAAGTTTGGAGCAAATAAAGAGGGCAGGAATTAAATCCTCAAACTTTTTTTTCTGTGACGTCTACTAAAGTTTTGTCTTCTACAAGGTTAAATTTCTCCATCTGCTTTTGGATCCAGTGTCCCTATGAAGCAAATGATCTTACAGAGTTGGTCATATCAGGAGGAATAATACTGCCAAAAATCCCTTTGTAAATAGTAAAAACCAATTTTGAGGTGCTTTTTAGTATGTAGACAGGTTTTGCTCCTGCTTGGGCAGCAAAGTTCAACAGCAAGCCAGGCCAGATATCTGACATTCACACCCTTGGCTCCTGGTTCATGCACGTAGGTTGTACAAAGCCGTGCCTTGCACCTGCTCCACAGCATCTTCCCCTCCCCGTGGCCTGACGCAGCGGGTGTAGCCACTTTGCGTCGCCAGCCAGCTTTGCCTGCCTCCCTGGTGCTGTCATCCCCCAGCACACCCGGTGCAGTAGTCGTCCTCACCATCTGACTCACCCAGAAGTGCCTCACTCGCTCATCAGGTTGGGGTCCTGCCTTGCAGGGACTTGGAAACCTGCTGGGGCCTGCCCCAGCATTGGAAGGACCGGGAAAGAAAGGCTTTCCCACCTCAGCTGAGCCACACCGAACAGGAGGCAAAGCGTGCCAGAGGGAGAGGGTGCAGCAGGTGGGAAGATGAGACCAGTGCTCCCAGCCAAAGCCCAATGCACCTCCCTGGAAGAGCCTGCTCTTGGCCAGTGGGGCTCAGGGTGCCTTTGTGTCCCAGCCTGAAGCTGCTCTTCTCAGATGCTACCAAAATCATCTCAAATTTGGGATTCAGAATTGCTAGGGACACAAAGTTGATGTCTGTAATAAATTTTGGAATTACTCTGGGCTGACA
The DNA here is from genome assembly GCA_020746105.1 of Trogon surrucura. Classification (NCBI taxonomy): domain Eukaryota; kingdom Metazoa; phylum Chordata; class Aves; order Trogoniformes; family Trogonidae; genus Trogon; species Trogon surrucura. The sequence goes on along the minus strand of CM036617.1, from coordinate 142,709,226 downwards.
TTTTTGAATTCATCTTACAGCTCCAGCAGTGGACTCTTAATTTTTTTCAGCAAAGGCATGCCTCAGGCTCCTTGGCAAATCCTTGCTGTAAGAGCAAGTGCAGTAACCTTCAGAAGGCTATAAACTGCGTCTTGGCCATGCCACATATTTTATTTCCATTTGAATTTCCTCTATCCCTGTATTCCTATGACTTCATCCTGTCTTTTGAGCACATGCAAAAAAAAACCCCAAAAAACCAAACTCAAAACTAAAACAGTGTTGCTCCAAGGAAAGCAGTGATTAGACTGTGACTGATTCACGAAGTAGATTCCAAAGAGTGGGGATTTATTTTCAATTTAATTTGATATTCACATTCACCAACACATAGTTTCCCCCCAAAAATATATCTTCAGAGGAAATACCAGTCAGCATTTCCCTAATTCAAGGAATAGCTTACTTTAATGGACATAACAATTTTCCACTCACGGCTGGTTCTGGATAACATCATGTTTGAGAAGGCACCTGATACCGTTTGCTTGTCCTTTAAAGTGTTATTCAAATGAAATTGAAGTCCAAAGAACACTTAATTAATAACAATAATTGGCTAATGAATACAAATGAATAATGAATGATGCAATAAATGAATTTAATTACAGTCGCAGTTAAACACAATGTCAGCACCTTTCTGTGGAACATGGCCAACCCACAAGAGTTTTGAAATCACAAACTCCAGGCCAAGAATTTCAACACCGCTTATTTCAGTTGCTTCTTGGTGGAGGACCCATGCTCAAGAAGAGGTAGTGCAGAGCACTCTTTTCGCGGAACAAGGGTGCTCTGGGCTTCCTAAGTTAGGTGCCAGTATGGTATCCTGAATTTTGTATTCCAGAGTGAAGGATCACTAGTTCACCTTCAGGAATCCCAGGCATATGTGGAAGCAAGTGCCCAGGCTACAGGACTGTGAGCGTAGAGTTGTTTTCTGTGTTTCTTTTTAAACAGATATAGGCATGTTGAGAGTCTGCTTTAGGTTTGTAAGACATATCCATCTCATTTGAAGCAGCTGCAAATTTACAAAGACTGAGTGCCTATGTTTGGTAGATTAAAAACTCTGCCTGCGGTTAATTTGTGCCTCAGAGCTCAAAGCTCCAAAAGTGCTGGGTGGATCATTGTGGTTTCTCAAAATTAAGGTGTTTCATTCCCCATAGTTTCTCCTTCTTTGTGTGTCATCGTTTCAAAGCTTTTATGGCAGGCTTAAATTTAGAGTCCTTGTGGCTTTGTTGGGGCACCACCTTTACCCTGTGTGGTCACAATTTTGTGCTTCCTGTCTTGAAAAGATGGTGCCAAGATGGGTGGGGAACTCCTCAGTGAGGTAACCAAGGATGGGCAAAATATCATCACATATCATTTATTTTCAAACTTTAAGGAAAGTGGACAGGCAAGAAGCGTGCTTAGGTAGCTAACTTAATTCAGAAATAATGGGCCAGAGTTAAGTGAAGACAGATGTATTCCATGGTCTCAATTTTAATTTCAGATGTCGGGAGGAGTAGTCAGTTATGTATGGGTGTGTAAGTATAGTGAGTGAGATAGATAGATAGATAGATAGATAGATAGATAGATAGATAGATAGACAGACAGACAGACAGACAGACAGACAGACAGACACATAAATATATAACATGCCAATTATTTGCTTGCAACTTTAATCACACTGACGTGATCATATTTACAGGCCACCAACATTTTCCAACCTCAGTATCTAAAGTTAGCTTCCTAATTTTATATCAAGGTTGCTAAATGAAGGAGGCCTAAGCTTTTAAAAAAAAAAGTAGGAACTGCTGCTTGGTCAGCCCCCCAGGAAAGCAAATTATTTATACAGGCATACAACTATGAGTATTTAATTTAGGAATCCAGCTTTTTCTGCTGTGAAGAATAGTATCTGGCTTGCCTGCAGACAGATGATCTATTAGTTCACATAATACATTTCTATGTAGTTCTAGCCCTGCAAATGTGTTTCCTAGAAAAGGATTAGAGAGACAACTTTTCTGTGAACCAGCAAACATTAATCATCATAGTTTATTTCATGATATGGAACAATTTCCACTTAAACTGCAAAATATTATTTTCTTTTTTCAATGATTGTGTGTTCCCTTAATTGTTGTACTGCACAGAATGAGGTTCAGTAAAGTATCTGTGAGAAGATTTTCTTTGATTTTCTTTGGGGTATCATGTCTTCCTGTATTTCCAACACTAGAAATGCCCAGGATCTCCTGCATGATCAGCCTGTCACAACCTTTGGGGGGCCAGGATGGGCACTGCGAAGCCACTTTACAGATAAGGGGGAATTTAGAGTTCTCCTCTAAACACATCTCTCTTTAAATATCCATTTGGTTTGGGAATTTGCAAGGTTTTTAAAACAAGCAAAGAAAAAATGTCATTAAAAATGGCCTTTGTTCTAAAATGGTTCCTTATATTGTTTTAAGTCCAGTAGGTTTTCACTTGTCACAGAAGACAAGCGAGTCACATCTCCATTGTAAAGGAATAGATCTGACATGTTTTTACAGTGCTCTGAGGGTTGAAAGCCTGAAAAGTGATTTGTATTATTGCTGCTTTTGTAGGGCAAAGCTCTGCCTGTGTTAGTCATGCAAAACTATGCAAAGAAGGGGGTTTTTACACATAAGATTTTGTCCACAGTACAAATTAATTAAATGAAAATCGAAAGGAAGACATCCTGTATTGTCTTTCGAGATTCAGTTACCCTGTTGACTTGAATTCAATTCAGGAGACTGCATTATTAATAAAAAATGAATATGAATCAGATGTCCCAATCTGATACAAAGGTAACCTGGAAAGAGAGGTTGCACTAAAGTGATTCAGTGTTAAATGAAGTAAGAGGTAGAATAAAATATATAGCAGATAAGAGGCAAGCCCAGTGACTCAGGCTTTGAGATCTCTACTGTTACCCAAATACAAAATCCTAGTCTCATGATTGGTAAGACCATCTTTTCCTCCTCTCTGGGTCTCACTACTGGCATGCTCTTGTGTTCTGTAGCAAGTCCCTTCTTATTGCCAATGTCCTACTCAGACTCTGAGGTGAAATAAAAACAACCTGTAAACCTTTTTAGCAATGATTTCAGTGTTGAGATGAGGCTAATTTGCAAGAAAAACTGGTTCTGGATAAAGATGATTTCTTCTGAGAGCTCCACAGATATCAGCGCATTTAAGAAAAACTATTATGAACACCTATTATTGAAATGGAAAATGAAGTTCAAAATATGTACAGAGAAATTAAAAAAAATCCAGTATCAAGCTTTTAAAAATTATAATGTATTTGGGGCACATTAGTTGTACGTGGTTCTGCTCAAGACTTCTTATATGGAACTAATTTTCGGCACCTGACAGTCACTCCATCCTGCCCCTCTGAAAATGACCAAACACAACGCAGACCATTTTTCAAAATCAAATACACAGAATTCTAAGTTACTTTGGAAGCTGTGGCCCTAGTTTCCAGCTTGTTATGTGCTGCAGTATTTGTTTTTGCTCTTTGCCTGTCTGCTTAGACTGCAAGATCTTTGAAGAAAACAGTATGTTCTCCTTTGTGCTTAATATAATACCTTGCACAATGTTAGTTAACAAACAAGCATGCAAACAAAAGAATAAATTCCATTTAAAGCACGCAGAATATCTGAAAGCTCTATCGTTTTAATGAGCTAGCAGTTATGGAAGAATCTGTTTTATGATGCGTATGGGTCAGCTGCAAAATAAGAAAACAAAGGCCATATTTGGATTCATTTTGTGGCTCTGATCCACACGCCTTTCATTAAAGCTCCTTCTCTCCCCAGCCGTCTCTCGCATGAGAAAAAGACAGGGCAACCTGCAGGATTACAGCATAACAAAGTCTGAAGGGAGTTTGGGAGACAGGGGAAAGAATAAACAGACTCGAATGTCAGGTTCTGCCAAGAAAACACCTGGAACAAATGTGTTTTTCTGTTATTGTATGCTAAGTGGGTTCGCCCAAAGAATTGCCTGGAATTTAATAGTGGTATTTCCTGAGGAACAGGTTTGAAATGAGCTTAATCACAACCAAGTGATACTTTGCTAATTTTGCAAAGGCAGATAATTATTGGACATCTCCGTGGGCATTTGAAGGGGTGGGGCTTTGGAGGGGCTTGGGGTTTTTTTTTCAGCTTAGAAAAGAACGAGCAAAAGCTTGTGAACCAGATGTTTCTTCTCAGATTACAGCAGCCTGCTTGGTCTGCATGTTCAAAATGGGAATAGGCCTGTTGCAGTACCAGGTGTTATATCTGTGATACAGCATTACTGTTACTATTGTTTATACAGTAGTCCTCTAGCTGACTCTCAGGCATGCCTTGGGCTCACACCACCACGCTTAATATCTACAGGAGTGACTGTGAGAGGGCTCTGAAACAAAGTTCTCTCTGTGCTAGAGCAAAACCCTGCTTTAAGCTACATCAGCAGGAACGTACTTAGGCTACAGTATCACGATGGAGTGCAGCACCTCAGGTTTTTGCCAGCTTGGATCACAGTCGCTGTGTAAAGTCTCCATTGAGTGCCACAATAAATGGCTTAAGGTAAAGTAATTGCATGGGTCAGCAAGTGTGGGGTAACTTTGCTGTGACTCGACATATATATTTCAGGGCTAACATTTAAAAGTTACAGACTGACAGCAGGAAAAACACAAGGGAGGGAAAAAATCCAACAGAACGTATGCATGCAAGTCAGACTGGTTTTCTTTATTGTTTACACCCCCATCATTGCACCTACAAAATGTCTCTGAGGAGAAAGGCATTCTGGATACTCACGTACTAATGTCCATATACAGAACTACTATTCCAAGTGTTTAAACCCATAAATTGGACTGCATTTTTATATGATCTCTGCTTATCTTTTAAGCCATGGCCAGGCTTCCAGATGTTACCCAACAGCTAACGTCTCCCGCTTGTTCTCAGCACTTGCTCAAGTGCTTACACTGAGTTGCACTGTCTTGAAAAATTCTCTCATTAACCTGGGGGCTTAATGGTGGTCTTGAAAGTGACCACCATAGACTTCAGAAAATCTGTGTCTAGAGCTGTGACGATAGGTAACTTTTAAATTCAGAAGCAGAGTTTTCCCAGGCCAAACATTTTTATGGACACTTGTTTTATCCTGTCAGTGCTTGTTCGCATGGTATGCTATTTATGAAGCATAAGATAATATCAACTATATAAACATATATTTCATTTGTGGGAGTGGTTTATTTTCCATGAATATATTCACATATGCAATCTAGCTAAAGAAAACAACTTGTACATAGCTAATCAGTGTTAAAGCAACAACTTTATTCCGTAACTTGAGAAGAAAACAGCTGAGTCATTATCAGCTCTGAGGGGTAAAAGACATTCAACATTTTTCTGCAATATAACTAATATTGATTTTATTTTTTTTTCTACTTGCTCATCCTCCATATCCAGGTTAGAAAGTGTTATCTAGACTTTTAAATCTCTATGTTCTCCAGTTTTGAGGAATATAAGCCATTGTTTTAACTACAGGATATCCTTAAGGGGACAAGAGTCGTCCAGATTAATACAGACTAGAATTTATTAATACAGATTGTAACTGACCAGTTACTGGGCAGAAGAAATGGAGAAAATAGTAATAATAATTTTTTTGCTGTCTTTGAATAAAAGATAGATGCTTAAATATGGAAACAGGAGCCTGTTTGTAGGAACCTGCTTTTAGGGGGAGAAAAATCCATCTACATTTTTGAAGATGTTTGATCTACTTGAATACACTAGAAGTCATTATAAGTGACATGTTTTACTCATACGAATTGTTATTACAAGTTTCCCATTAACATGTTGATGTTATTGGTTGACTGAAGTTCATGTTCATCCTTACAGCCCAATTTTTTCTAGGGAGGAAAATGAGTTTATCTCTGAATGGCTAAGAGAGAGGGACGTAGCTTTTACTGTTTTCTTCATGAGTTAACTCAATTATGCTCAAAAGGAACATGAGAATGGCAGTTCTAGATCAGATCAAAGGTCCAACTAGGCCACTGCCCTGTCTCCAACGGGACCCAGTAGCAGATGCCTGGAGAAGACTGTCAGTTCACAGCAAATTAGTAGTTCTGTTCCCCACAATATTTTCCCAGGTGCCAGCAATCTGTCCCAGGAAACTTCTTAAGACGGACATGCTATCGCTGCATTAAATGCAAAGATCTTGCTGGACCTCTCTTCCATGTCTTTGTCCAATCACCTTCTGAACTTCTGTTAACTTTTCCCATTGAGAGTCACTTGTGGCAGTGAGTCCCACAGTACTTTCTGTGCTGAAAAACAATTACTTCATCTCATACCTCCTTGCTGTTGTCTGACGGGAGGTGGTAGACAATCCTTCCTGAAGGCAACAGGTTGGAGGGATACTGATAACAGACCTGCCAACTCTTGCTCAATTCTTCAACCACCATCACATCTCATATAAGAAGGAGTCCCCTAAACCTGATTTGTGTTTGCAAAGATAGCAATGATTCCTGCTCAGTTTTTGAGTCACCCTTCATGAGAAGGCAGATCTGGAGTGTGAATCCTGCCAGAACAGTCCCCAGTCTGACAGTTTGGGTGATTTTGAACTGCATCCTAGCACCAGGGCCCTTGTGGCCTCCATTCAGGCAGGGAGTGCCTGGGAGAAGGGACCGGGCTCAAGGACATAGGATTGGTAATCTTCATCGGTATACCGACCTGTAACCCAACAGGCCCTGCATATGCTGTAAGGAGCATGAAAACCCATCTTCCACCCATATTGCAAGTCAAAGGACTTGTAATGCTTAAGTTCCTATACACATCTGGGAGTTAATTTTTTTTACACTTTTTCTTCACACAAGCGTAATTATCGCTGACAGAAATCCTTGCCATTCTTCTAATATGAACAAGATTTTACTGAGCTGTTCTCTTCTATAGTGCTACAATATTCAGCTTCACTGATGCATATGATTTATCTGTGCACGTGATACTCTATGTCATATGAAGACAGACATCATGGGAGCTCTGCTTAAGGACTACTGAAGATTTTACTAACCCAGAAAATCAATTAAAGCACCAATTTTTCGTAAGAAATCAGGACCCAGCAGTTCCCCTGCAGGCTGTTGCAGTGACAAAGGGCCATATTTTCATAAAGGCACAATTAACAGCTTTCTGAAATGGCCAAAGTGTCAGAGGTTTTCTCTGCTCAGTTATTTCCAGTGTTCCATCTCCATTTGAAGAGAAAACCTGGGAGGTACAGCACACTTTGGGAAATCCAACTGTTTTCAGTTCCTTGGTGGAAGTTCAGCTCTCTGACAATTTGTCAGTGGTTCCAACTGATGAGCAGGTTTGGGAAAACGACAGTTAAGGGCTTTTTAGTAATCTGAACACTTGTTCTTGCTAAAGTAATGGAAGCTAAATATCTTTAAAAATCTTGAAAATTCTTGAAAAGGAAATTAAATAACATGACTTGAAGTATTACATGTTCTACAAGAATTGCATCCTCAAATCCTACTAGTGTAATCTCTGCTTCAAAAGTTTTTTCCTCTCTTCTTGTGGTTCACCACACAGTTATGTGAACACAAGAAAGGATGTGAGACCCAGTGAGACTCAGTGCACCGTGACGTGGAAACTGCATTGTTAATCAGTCTGTGTATTTGTTCCACTTCACATCCCTCCTTTTTAAGCATGGGTGAATAAAATAGGACAAGGTTTTATGGAAAAAAAGTGTTCCTGCCCTCTAAAGCAACATGAACACTTTCCCATTTTAAGTGGAAATAGTTATCCTGGGATTACAGCAATCTTCTTCATAGCTGTCTCACACTATGACTTCCAGTGTTGTGCTGTATTGACCAGTATTTTCAAGCTTCCCTGGGTTTTTTTTTCCCCTTAACTTTTCCAGCTGGAGAGTTCTGAGCTTTTTCCAGAAACTGTTATCATTAGTTTGTAAGTGCATGACGTACTACACTTATTATATTAGTTAGTTCACTTCTTCGTGTACGACAATTTGATCCTTTGCTGTATTGGCAATATCCCAAATTCTCATCAAAAAGTTTGATTAATGCGTTCCTGTGCATTCCTATTATTGTGCCAAGACCATTCATGAAAATAGTTGAAGAGATCAGTCCAAAAGCTAATCCTTTCACTAGAGTGGAGGAATGTTTTTGCTTCCACCTCCGATGTGGTAATCCCTATTGTGCTTTTGTGACAAAGACACATCTTCCTCTTGACCCCAGCCCTGATGCAACCTCCTCGCATAACTCTGGCTGCAGCTTTCAGTACTCATGGGCCTGGCTGACAGCTTCTGTTGTGATCGTCACATCATGCTTTTTCCATGGCCCCACCAGAGAGAAACCCAAACTGACACTGGCCCCTCAGGACGGATCAGCACTCAGAATGATGGTGCAAATAGTCCATATAACTTTTCTCCCATAAATTTATGTTCACTGGTCATTCGATAAAGATGCAGAGTTCTTAGGTGAGAAACCATCTTACCAGGTATTTGTCCATCAGAGAACAAGTGTTCTTGAAACCCCTCACAGAACAAGTGTCAGTGTCTGTGAGTGCATGTGCTTGTCTAGATCTTCTCTGCTTCTCCTCCTCCCGACTTTCTCCAAAAGTAACCCGTCTTTCAAGTGACTCCTTTTATCCTTACTATAGGGATACACTGTTGAAAGTTACTGTTGAATGAGTGGTGCTGCCATTGCCTCTGAAGTGTTTTCCATCAGGTAATATGCTATTCAGTCCTGAAAGTTTGTCCTACTTGAAGTAAAGTAATAAGATTCAAATATCTTTAGACTTCTCGTCTCTCCACACAAGACAGGACTTAAGCCATTCCTATATCCAGTACACTACACTGACAGGCAGAAACACAGCAAGCATGCAAACTGAGAAAATATCTCTGTGTTCTTTACCTTGTCCAAATCTGTGCTCCATTTCCCCTCCTGCTTTTGGCACTGCAGCTGACACCATTGTACTTACTGAAAAATATGGTACAGCTTTTGTTCTATTTTATTGTATACCTAGTTTATTTTAAGCACTGAAGTTTTATATTTATTTCCCTTTTTCTCTTTTGTGTTTATACAGCTGAGGAATACTTTGCCATTTGTTTTAAGGCAGTTGCATTTTCTGAAAGAAGGTGGCTGTGAAATTTTCACAATAGCCCTATAATTCTCCAGAGGTAAAACAGTTTGTCTTTGACAGATCATTTCTGAAGAAGGATCTGTTTCTCCATATTAGGAGGATCTCTCATTACTTTTGCTGTGATGTTTTGAGATAGGGCTAGTTTCATCAAGAATCACTCTGACACAAGTTCCAGATAACTTTGTGTACCTTGATTCAAAGTTAGTTTAGGTTTCCTCCGTGTTCAAATCCTAGAAGTTATCAGAGCAGTTTGTGTCACTGTTTCCCAAAGTTCATTGAAGTTTTTTCTTAATTAGTTATACTTTTAGTTTGTTTTTCTTTCTCCTAAGATGGAGACTGAGACAGATTGATTCATGAGCATTCAAGCTAAGATTACTTCTCTGAACAGTTTTTGTATCATTTCCTCAAGTACCCACCAAAACCAAATCTAAGATAACATTGCCTTTTGCTGGTTCCACAAGAGTAGCAGTGAAAAAAACCTGTCAGGTGCCCCTGCCAGGAACCTCTACTGTCTGACATTATTGGCAGAATTTGTTCTCCAACATATTTCTGGAAAGTTACAGTATCTAAACATTGTACAATGCTCAAAGTTTCTGCCTCTACTAGCATTGTATAGATCTTTCTTCATATGAAAATGTGACTCCAGACTGTAGCCCAACTTTTTTTCCCATTTGAAATGATGGTGACCAGATAGTCACAGTTTTGTTCCTGTTTATCCATGTTTTCTTTCTGTTAATGTACAGGTTTACCCATGGCTTTTATCATTACACGGGGTGTTGTGGAACAGTAGTTCCAGCAACTGTCTTTTGATCATAACCTCTATTCCAACTGTAGTTAGACCAGGTTTGGGTTATTCCTGCAATGATGTGTTTGATGTACAAGAATATTGATAGGTTATGCGGGGAGATAATGGGAAGGTCCACAGCCCAGCTAGAAATTAATTTGGCTTTGGAGGTAAAGGACAGCAAGAAAAGTTTCTATAGATACATTAACAAGAAAAGAAAGATCAGGGAGAGCCTCCAACCCCTACTAAACCCAGGAGGATATATGGTAACCAAAGAAGAGGATAAGGCTGAGGTGCTCAATGTTTTCTTTGCCTCAGCCTTTTTGTCTTCAGTCTTTTACTGAGTGAAATCAGTCCCTTAAGCCAAAACTCAGGGGCTAGGAGCAAAATGTCCCCCCCGCAATCCAGGAGGAGGTGGTCAGGGACCTACTGCTCCACATCAATGTGCACAAATCTATGATGCTGGATGGGGTTCATCCTAGAATGCTGAGAGAACTGTCCATCATTTATCAGCAGTCCTGGCTGACTGGGGAGGTACCAGCTGATTGGAAGTCTGCCAGTATAGCACCCATCTATAAGAAGGGACAAAAGGATAATCCAGGAAATTACAGGCCTGTCAGTTTGCCTTCAGTTCCAGGGAAGCTTTTGGAGCAGATCATCCTGAGTTCCTTATGCAACACATGCAGGACAACTGGGTGATCAGACCCAGTCAGCATGGGTTTGTGAAGGGTAGGTCCTGTTTCACAAACCTGATCTCCTCCTATGACTGAGTGACCCACTTACTGGATGAAGGAAAGGCTGTGGATGTTGTCAGCCTTGACTTTATTAAGGCATTTGACACTGTTGCCCACAACATTCTCCTAGAGTAATCAACTGCTCTTGGCTTGGATGGGCATATGCTTCGCTGGGTGAAAAACTGGTGAGATGGCCGAGTCCAAAGAGTTGTGGTCAATGAAGTTAAATCCAGTTGGCAACTGGTCACGAGTGGCGTCCCCCAGTGCTCAGTACTGGGGCCACTCCTGTTTAACATCTTCATCAATGATTTGGACAAGGGGATGGAGTGTACCCTCATTAAGTTTGCAGATGACACCAAGCTGGGTGGAAGTGTCGATCTGCTTGAGGGCAGGGAAGTTCTACAGAGGGATCTAGATAGGCTGGATGGCTGGGCCAAGGCCAGTCACATGAGTTTCAATAAGGCCAAATGCCGGGTCATGCACTTCGACCAAAACAACCCCCAGCAGCGCTACAGGCTTGGGGAGGAGCGGCTGGAGAGCTGCCAGGCAGAGAGGGACCTGGGGGGTGTCGATGGACAGCTGGCTGAACATGAACCAGCATGTGCCCAGGTGGCCAAGAAGGCCAAGGGCATCCTGGTCTGTATCAGGAATGGTGGTGTCAGCAGGAGCAGGGAGGTGATCGTGCCCCTGTGCTCAGCTTTGGTGAGACCGCACCTCAAGTACTGTGTCTGATTTTGGGCCCCTCACTACAAGAGGGACACTGAGGTGCTGGAGAGGGTACAGAGGTGCGCTGTCAAGCTGGTAAAGGATTTGGAACATGTGTCATACAAGGAACAGCCGAGGGATCTGGAGCTGTTTAGCCTAGAGAAGAGGAGATTGAGGGGAGACCTTATTGCTGTCTACAACTGCCTGAAAGGAGGTTGTAGCAAGGCAGGGGTTGGTCTGTTCTCCCTAGAGGTGAGTGATAGGATGAGGGGAAGTGGCTTTAAGTTACACCAGGGGAGGTTCAGGTTGGATATTAGGAAGAATTTCCTTACTGAGAAGGTTGTCAGGCATTGGAACAGGCTGCCCAGGGAGGTAGTTTGTTTACCATCCCTGGGGGTGTTTAAGAGACAGGTGGATGTTGTGCTGAGAGACATGTTTTAGTGGTGTTGATAAGGCTAGGAGGCTAGGACAAAGGTTGGACTCGATGATCTTGAAGATCTCTTCCAACTGAAACTGTTCTATGATTCTATGATTGTATGTCCTGCACCAGATGTTCTGGTTTCTTCATATCAAGGTATGTCCTGTCCTTTCTGTACAAAAGTTCATTTCTACTTCCCATTGACCATATCTGTCACTAACTCTCATCTGCCTGGCTTCTGTTCTCATCTTTATGCTCTATCGATCTGTTGTCCCTTGCTCTTTCAGCCACTGTAATACCCGTTACATTGTGTGCTCTGCAGACTAGGACCAGGCATGGAGACCGCATATATCTCCTACAGCCCTTGCTCCTTGATTTATAATATAAAACTTCTCTTTTCCACTGTCACAGATGGTCAATTCCTCTTCCTGTCTCCCTTTTCTGCACAGTCTCTTAGCAAATGTATCTTGAAAAAAAAAAGGGATATTTTGTCTCTCATAATCCCAAGAGTAGTCCATCCAAACCTGAGCCTGCCTTTACTGGGGTCAAAAAAGGAAGTAGGTAGCAGTGTACTTGAATGAGCATAACTTATTATTTAAAACATACTTCTTTGAAAGAAGTCATATTGAATTAAGACATAATCTTCCTGTTTCTTTATAAAGAAGCTATTTAGATCATTTTACAAATCCATGGTGGCTACTGACTGTGTAAAGGATTATTTATGCAGTTTGTCTTTGTTTTTTGGAAAAGTCCTTCACTTAAGTTGATTGATCTTCAGTAATTTGAGGTTTCAAGCAAGCTGTCACATGTGCACAATAGTACCTGGACTGCTGCAAGTTCACAGTTGAATTTACCTTATAATAATAAGTTTATCCATATTAACTCTTAGTGTAATATTGGACATTTCAGTGCACATGCTCTGAGAATATCAAATAGTCTTGGACTCTTGGGAGCAGTAGAAATACAGCTAGGTAAATGTTCATAATAACGTTAAATAGAAATATGTGGCATGTTGGCTAAATGGCATTGATGTCTCATGTGCCCTTAATTCTTTAATATAGGATTTTACAGATTATGTCATGGGTAAAATGGTAAGAAGCTCATTTGGAGACCTGAAAAAGTTTTAGTGTCAAATCTCTTTGACCTGTCCTTTCTTGGAGACTTAAGATATATGATTCTTACTTGAAACTGCAGGTCTTCTGGCAACTGTTGCTGATGGAACCTATTACATTTTAACTAAACCTCTGTTACACATAGAAATTACAGTGGCCTTTGCGAGATTTCAGAGATCACACTCATTGCCCAGAATTCTGAACTAGCTTTGCCTTATAAGTTGTAGTGATACCAGGAACTAAATTTTCCAGGCTTTAATTCTTCCTCAGTAACAAAATGCCCAACAAAAAAAAAGTCTGAAGAAGGCTTGAACTACCATATTAAAATGCAGTCAAACAGAAAACAGCATTTCTGCAATGGCCAGATTATAAAGTGCTTCAGCAGCAAGCCTCAACTCTAGCAACAGAAGTGTCTTGGATTATAATAACAAAGTACGTAAGACTAGCACAAGTGGCTTGACTAGTCACAATATGTTTGTTTTTATGACAGTGATTGCAGAGTATTCATAATATTTTTCAGGAGTAATCACAGAATCACAGAATGTTAGAGATTGGAAGGGACCTTGAAAGATCATGTCATTCACAAAAAACTTAACTGTGCTATGTGGCCGTTACACAGCCTTCGTATATTTTGAGTTATGGGCCTGTCATGATGTTTACTAACCTTTCTTTTGACTTTATCAGTTCTACATAAGAAGGGAGAAGTGACAAGGAAGGTGACATTTCTGAAGCCATGCATCTGTTCAGCGGTTAGTTTTTATTGCTGTTCACCTAGCACAGAGATCTCAATACAGCCAGGAAGGCAGCATAACCGTCCCCCTCAGGGTGGCCCATAGCCATCAGAGATATCCTTTTTCACCTCCATCTACCCACAATTTTCTAACCTAAAAAAACTTGGGGTGGAGAAGAAGGAATAGGTGACAAAGAGCTGCCTTTCGGCAGCTGGTCTTTCGGATCCAGTGACAGCCAGCTGGAGCCAAACATGGCCATGCAAGGCCCAAAGCAGGGCTAAAGCTGTGCTGCAAGGCTGCCCAGCATCAGGAAGAGCTGCCAGTGAGAAATAACCTGTCTGGGCAATCACTTGACCATGCAAACACAGGGCTAGTGTAGCTGGACCTGTGTATGCTAAATGACTTGAGGGTTGAGAGTATCAAAGTTTTCAGTATGTGAAAAACTTTTTCTCTGGCTTTTTCTGATCCAAAACTTGCAAATTCCTCTCTTTTCTTCACCACCAATCTATCTAGGAGTCTTCACTCTATGGAGGCCAAAGAGACTCAAGTATCTGCAGTGTTTATATAAACCACAATATTACAGCTAAGTGGCTAGAAACCAGATCGGTCCACCGCATGTCAGGTACCTGTTTCTACTCTGTTCAGTTAGCCAAGTGCCGAATTTTAAAATAAAAAATTAAATAAATAAATAAAATATCTCTTACATAGTCCAGATTGTATGAGCACAAGTCACCCAGCAGACATCGAATACTGCCAGAATGACTCAAAATTCAATTTTGAACTTAGTGTTTAAAATGCCAAGAAAGCTCCAGAGGATAAAGAGGGAAATCTTTCTTTGGTTTGTATATATTGTAAGTGAAGAGCTGATTGGGGTCTTTTAAGTTATTTCCTCAGAATGGGATTCTGTCTAAAAATATTAGAAAAATAAGACAGTTAAACCGAAAAACAGCATATTCAAAACTGATGAAAGGAAAAGCTTTCTCACAGGCTGTGTAATTAGACTACGGGATTCATGGCTGCAGGAAGCTGTTGAGGTGAGAATTTAGCACTATTCAAAGAAGAGATTAGTCTATGTATGTGACTAATCATAATTTCTGTAGACAGAACTAAGAAGTGAAAGGAACAGAAAGCCCAGAGCTTGGCTGCCTTCTGCAACATTTCTGGAAATCTCGGACAGCTTTGGTGCTGACTAGCCTCAAAGACAGAATAGGAGTAGCAGGATCTGTACGGACCATTCTATAAGGGGGACCTTACAGAGAAACCTCAGTTGCACTGCCTTGTACATGCAGAGAAGAAGGGATCAAATCCAGCTGAGTTTGTGATTAGTGAAGTACAACAAAGAAACAGTACCCCTGCTAAATTGCAAGTTTGATTTATAAATTGTATCTTTTTCAAAACTCTGTCATGGCATAGGGGCTGTGCTTGGAGGCGAAAGCACAGAGCAGAGACAGGACATGGCTCCATCTGCATGAGCATCTTCCTCAGCCATGGGTGACACCAGTAGTGAGCGAAGGTAGCAAGAGGCCTGGAGGCAATCACTCTCTGCTCAACTACTACGTAACACAGGACTTTGTAGTTTTGGACACAGGTGTGGGTCCCACCTGCTTTGCCTTCCCATTCCTCACACATAGTTTAAAATTGTTTCAGTTAAAATTGCTTGCTTTGGACCTGATCTCTCAAACATTTGTTGGTGGACATGGTGCTATCCTGAGTTAAGCATTTAGTCTAGCAGGCTGCAGAGTTGGGGGTTGGGTCCTGGGCTTGTCTACGTACAACCAACTTCAAAGGTGCTCCACAAGGCTGCAGCACCCTGCCTTCACCGTACTGACCACAGGACCTTAGAGGCTTGACCGCTCTCTATTTCCTGGGAGAGAGCTAGAGGGGCTTTGTTCTTCCTTCTCCCCAGTTAGTTTCTCCCTCCCGCTTCCCATGTGCTTCACATTTCCCACTCACCTCCCCCCCCAGCACTGTGGCTTTTCTCTGGTGCCTTCATCCAACATGCTAGATTCAATAAGCCAGAAGGAAATGTCGGTGCTGGTGGGAGCCGTATGTACCTCTCCCCAGCTTCAGCCCCCACCCCAGACTGCCCTATATCTCCCTCATCCTAGTCTGCCTGCTGCTTAGATCAAGGTTGGGCCCAGCTCTGGGCCTAGCCCTGTCTTCTTTTCTCCCAAAGGTATGCGTCAACTGGTCTACCAAGAGGAATACTTGGGAGGGAAGAGCCTTCTTGCTGTGGGTAAGGGTGGACAATACCCAGCCCTGCACTAGTTTATGTGTGAGAGAGAAAAGTAGGAGCAGTGAGCTGTACAGTATCAGGACCAACCTGACATAAACTGTGATTTCAACAGACTACTATAAAGTCAAAAGAGTAGTTTAAGTGGAAAAAAAAGTCAGTGCAATGGAACATCCCAAGAATAGATCATGAGATTTTTATATTTTATAGTCTAAGTAACTCTGTGTCACAGCTGCAGGACTTCAGGAAACCATGACTTTTTCTTTCTTTCTTTCCTTTCTTTCCTTTCCTTCAACATCTTGCTTGAGTGTTGCAGCCAATAACAGTTTACTTCATTTACTGCTCCCATCAGCTGCTGGCACCTCAAAAGACGGGTATTTAATTTTGCTGAAATGTGAATGACAGCTTGGTAGGAATAAAAAGTAAAAGTAAAGCAAAGACTTTCCAGCCTCTGGCACATCAGCAATGCTTAATTGACTCAAGGGGTCTCTGCACTCAGCTGTGAAAGTGATACAATGACTGTTACGTTATTTTTCACACAAAGACTGAGAGCAATTTGCAGGGCTTTGGAACATGGAGTAGGCAGGTAGGCTGACATGCCCATTCTGTATATGTAGGCTTGCAGAAAGCCTCACTGTGCTGTACCAAAGGGTTTTGTGAGTTTTGAAAATGAAAGAAATGCCTTGAAATGGTCTTCTACAAATGGTATTAAAAGATTTGGTCATAAATTCACTGTCGTCAGTAGAGAGACTCCTACTGATTTCAGCATGTTCTGAATCAGCCCTGCTGCCAGTGTCAAAAGCCTGTTTTAAATGATGTCATCCCTTACAAGGACAATGTTAGGGGATTATATCTGGTGAGCTCAATTCAGCCTATGACTACCTTCAAACGTACTGCATCTCTTGCACTATGTCTTGAAACAAAAATCTCCACGTGTACAGGCATGCTTCTTGGACCTCATCTGTCCCTGTGAAATTAATAGTTTGAAAAATCTTCATGAGCTTTCATTAAGAGAGATTCTCATCTTCAGGGAATGTACACTTACAACAGCCAAAAAAAAGTGAAGGGGGAGGAAGATTACTGTTAAAAACCCTACAGTTTCTGAAGGAGAAATATCTTGCCTTTATGCTGAAAAGTCTTTTTTGATAATCTTATCTTTACCTGAGAGAAATATGACTAAATAGTGAATTATAAAATGAATCACTCTCATTGAGAACTCTTGTTTCGCAAGGCTGCAAAAGTTGATAGCATTTCTGCATCTGCACTTCAGAAAAATCCCGTTTTAAGCAACCTAACTTGCATTCTATCACTCTTCAGGTTTTCTTTCACATAGTAGGAAAAAAAAAAGAAAAAATAATAGGAATGTCCAAAGTCATTCTTTTTTTTTTCATTCTCTTGATTTCTGTCAAATTTTACCAAGAATTGAGCTCTTCTTCAAAAAACAAAAAAACTTGATTAGAAGAGATAACTAAGTTAATAAAAATAGTGTAATAATACATACAGAAAATCTCTGATATTGTTATAGAAAAATCCCCTTAATACTTCTTTGAATGTAAAGAGACTTTAAAATTGGGTGTAAATGAAGCTGTAGTATAAATGAAAATCAAAATTACAGCTTATAGTACCTTGTGTCTTGCTTGAGCTTTGCAAGTAACTTTGTGAATTGCCTGGAAATGTTGGCTCAGCTGTACAAATAACAGGAAGAATCATCAGAATAAGAAGAATAACAGAGAGAATATTAAGCCAGACACACGAGAAGAAGAGAAGGTTTATTTTTAACTTTTTAGCTGTAAAGTTTTATTTCATGGGCTTGGCACACCTTTTGAAAGTGACGGCTGCCTGTGCAGCCCCTCCATCTTTTGAGAGCAATGAATGAGATAGGTAGTCAGGATCTATTTTGAATAGCCATGCACTCAGAGAGAATAAAGTGTTAGGTTTTTTCCTTACCTTTGGCAGATTCAAAACCTCTTCTTTAATCTCAAAACATGTGAAGTCAGATTAAATTTGCAAAATTTATTGTGCTTAATTTCATTGGTGAAAGGTGTGTTTTCTCCAAGATGAAAGTGAATCTAGATAAAATTGTGAAATAAAGTTTTTGACAGTTGGTCAGGAATATTTACTGGACACAGTATAAATAGGCCTGTGATCTGCTTTTCTGAAATCCCAAGGTTTTTTTTCGTTGTTGAAGTCGCTCCTGTTTTTCCCCAGGAAACCATTAACATCTCCACTTGCTTTAGGGGAGAGTCTTCAACATCTTCCCCTCCCATTACTCCCAGTACTTCACATCACAGTGTCCACAGTCTCAGTGTGGAGGGCAGTCTATTGCAGAAGTACTAAAGGCAGTGCTGGATGGTTCCCCTTGCTCCACACTGATGTAAACTTTTTCCTATGTGTAGCAATACAGCAGTCCTTCTCCTGTCTAACTGCACTAACGTGGAGGAGTCAGTGAGACACTGAAATGTAGATGTGGTACATGGTAGTACCAAGCACTCCTGTTTGCCTTGGAGAAATACTGGCTCTTTTCCAGGAGCTGGAGAATTTGCACTTGACCTCCAAGAAAAGACCTGCTTTCAACCAGTCTCATGTTAAATACAAAGAAGCATTTCCATGTGTTACAGTCAGACCTAGTGCACTGCAGCTCCTAGCATCTCAGTGTTCTCTTCATTTTAAACACCCACCTCTTAGATTGGCAAGGAGACTTAACCTGCATTGTGGTCATGGTGAAAAGCTGCACCACACACTCCATTTCCAGTCAGTGCCCACAGTGACCGATTACAGCGTGACAGGCACATCATCTTGGGCTCCTTGTGTACATGGCCATCAGTTTCTGCTGCTGTTTGCAACAAGTGGAAATCTCAGCTGCGGTGGCAGCGCTAGTAATTTTTCAGCCAAGCTTTCAGTGACTTCAGTGCTCTTTGGAATTTGGCCCCTTCTCCAAAATTTGGCCATAAATTGTTTTTTCTATCCAAATGACTAGCCAAGCAGGTCATTGTTCAGGTCTTGAACTTGATCCCTGGCACACCTCTCTAGGCTGTGAGAACGAGTGCTGCATGTTGCTCCTCTTGAGCTTCCTCTGAACTTCGGAGCATTTCCAGATGGATGGAAGGCTGCCACAGTGCAGCAAGGACAGATTGCATGTGGAGGGGAGACCCTGGGGTCCTGTCCACTCCCCCAAAAGACATGACTGGCTTTAGCCTTGACTATTCCAGCTTTGTAAGAAGGGCAACTTTATGTGAGGCTTAATTATGGGGGGGGTTTTGTTTGATTTATGATTTGTTCTGTGTTAAATCAGATAGACCTGTCTTCCAAAGCTGGGCTAGCAGCTCCCTAAAACTTTCTGATGGTCTGACATGTAAATTGTTAACAAGGGGCTGTGATTTACTGCATGTGTTCCTGCCTTCTCCACCTGCTGTGATAAACTTGAGGACTGTGCAATTCAAACATGAAGGCTTAGGAGAAGTCAGGTGACCTCTGTTGAATTTGTAGATGCTGTGGGCAAATCCCAGTTTGCCTCCAGATATTGCCTGTTGTAGATGGACACATCCAGAACCCCAAGCTTCACATTTGGATCTTCCTGGGCATCCTCAGCATTCACCCCAACTGTATGAACACCAAGCTTTCTGAAATATAAAGAGTCTAACTGGATAGCATTTATAGAATAGTGGGACTTAGCACGGCTGCTGCTGAATTTTTCTGAGAGCCAGCTAAATCACATCTAATTCCGGACTTTTAGCTTCTTTATAAAGTACATTTCCTGTTCCTCATTTCTTTAATGTAGCAAAATGGAATGGATTCTCAATTGCTAGAAATCATTTCAGCTCCACTTGCTTTGGTAGAGCATGACTGTCTTAATCCAGCTGAAAACCTGGCTTGCTGGTCTCTGACTTGTACACATTTTGCTGAATTTCCTCTTTCCTTTCCACTTCAACACTTTTTCCTTCCAGACACATTTTCCAGCATCCTGCATTTTGCATCCTTCTCTCTTTCAGCTTTTTAAAACAACCTCCAACTTTTTTCTTGTTTTCCCTTCCAGTCTCTCCCCCCAGCTCTCTCAGTTTTTTTCCCTCCCTCCCACTGCTTGTGGAGGGATCTCAAAGTCTCTGTGGTGCATAGAAAAAATATCAAAAGCACGTTTGTTGAAAAAGGGGCTGTATGAAACACATCGTATGTGCGGGTGACATCACTACACAAGAAAACTTGGTTTTATACTTATAGCCAGAATCTTGTAAAATCTCAAAGTTATGCCAGCATTTTTTTCCCCTTGTAGTTATTCAGTATGCAAGAGTTAGTTGAAGGTGTCCACAGGAGTATATTTTCCCTGAAGTTAGTGCACCAGAGAGAAATATGTTACACAGACAATGAGAGGAGGTAGTTCTTTTCCTTATATCAGTGATATTCAGAAAATGAGCAGAAGGAGAAATGGGAATATCAGATGAAAAATTGCTTATTGTGTCATTCAGGGCTAGTGGACAAGCTGATCTGTGGGACACGCCTCCCTAGCACATGACTGTTCAGACACCTGTATGAACCAGCCACCTGCTCTGCTCATTTGAATATAGTTACACTCTGCTTGTCTGAATATCCTTACCCAGTACACCCCATATACTGTAGTTTTATTTTTTGAAGCCTCCCTTGATTCAGAATATGACACAGATAATTTTAAGAAGGCATAAGGCAAATGCAAAGTTAAGACAAACAGACTCTCTCTCTCTGCAAAGTTAAAGCCTTAGTGTGAATTTGACAAAAATACCTAACTATGCATTCAATTTTACTTACTTGAGAAATCCCGTTAAAGTCAGTAAAATTAGTTGCATAAGTGAAGTCACATCATTCTGACTGGCAGCATCACAGTGCTGCTGGGGCACTTGGCCTTTTAATATGAAAATGGAAGAATTCTGGCCTGGTAAAAAAACCCTAGTATTTCAAACTTCTACACAGTTGAAAGAAACAAGATACTGAAGTCCACCAAATATTGCTTCAATCTTTGTATTTACTTGCAATGTTTGTTTCTTGTCCCATTGTTAGTTTGATAAAAACTGTGAAGGTTGGACAAGCTTTGCTCCAGTGATGCTTTTGCCCTGATAGAATAAAAACAACAAAACAAAGCTATAATTTTGGCTTCCACTCTGACAGTAAATTAATTCCATGTATGATCCTTGTTAGTCAGTTGTTTCCTAGTGAGGAAAGTCAGAGGAGAGCTGCCTGAGTGTCATGGCTTGTTCCGAGGTTTGGTTTTCCCCACGCTTTATCTTCTCATCTGGAAATGACATTACACTCATCATTTCTCAGCGTCACAAGCCCAATATTTCTGGGTGCCCCTATAAACCTTTATAAAAAGCAACTCTAACATTAGCCATACAAGGCAGACTTTTGCCATTTTTTTTTCCCTTTGGCCTTCCTCAAAACTTGAAGGGAGGAAGGAAAGAAAAGAAAAAGCAATCTTGTGATGGCAGAGAGTTTTGTTTCCTATATTCCCACTGTGGTTACTTTTTGTCATATCCAGGCATCTTCTGACCACTGTATCTGGACTTGAAATATGATTTTCCCCCAGATCAGGTTGGCAAAAGTTTCTGACTGCTGTTTTGCTCTTGCTCCTGACTTTCTTGCTTTGTTGCTTTCAATTTAGGGACTCTTCCTTCTTTCTACATGACAGGGATGGGTTTGACTTCTCTCAACTCTCTTCTTCTTTGAGATTGCAGAAATCTTGAGCAGCAATGAGATTTCATCTCTCCTGTTTTCCATCCGTGGCACATAGTTTAATCCCCTGTGTTCTTAAAGCGCTGAAGTCTCACTCTTATCTTTGAGCTTAATATACTGGTGTACAGGTGAAACTTAATGGGTTGTTCTACACAGAAGGTCAGAGTAGATGATCTAGTTGTCCCTCCTGGCCTCCAACTTTATGAAGCCTGCCTAACTGATATTGTGTCATAAATCAGGAGAAACAAACGAAATGAGAGACCACAGTCTCTCCTACACACACACCTGCTGACCGTAAAAACTGGGGAGAGAGGTTGAGTGATGAAGGGATACAGCAGCTTTCACATAGGGGTTGCCAGTTCAAATCTAGCTGTGGATGACTGAAAGTTTTTACTGACTGGAGGATTTGTAGCAGCCTTTGTGAAATTATTTTGGTGGCCTCCATCCATTTCCCAGTAAGCGTAAAAAAATCAGCACCCTGTTAATAACTCCCATAAACTGGAATAGGTTCTCCATTTTAGAAGTTTTATTCCTATCACTGTAGCGGTACATTGGCTGAATAGTGATTTTCCTTTTGTAGTCGAATGGTGTGAGGGACAAACAAGAGTGTTTGCTTTTCAGAAGTGTCAACCCTCCCAGAAGCCACAAATTCTTACTGAAGCGTGCTGAGCCATACTGCCATACAGAGAACATAATAAACACAGACACTTTCAAGCACCTGGTCATGTTAAGCTCAAGTTCATAATTTATTTTGTTTCTAATATATAGAACTTTCACCATAAAAACAGCTTCATGAACATTTTCTCCTGAATATATTAATAAATAAGCAAATAATTTAAACAAATCCACAACAATTATTTTAATTTTCAAACTAAGTTAAAAATTTAGAAATTCCACAGTGAATTTCCCACCAAGAAAGATACATATTTGTGCTCATGCTTCTGTCCTATAACAGTCCATGCAATTTATTTAAATGAGTCTGAAGTAACAGGGTAAAACCAGACAGTCCCACACTGCTCAGCTGATATTCATGGGATGTATGTAGTCACCAAGACAATTCATCCATCCCATGCCTCATCTCTGGCTTTTTCCTGGGGCCCAAGAGCCTCTAACCTCACACCCAGGAAAATCTCCAGCCTATGCCCTCGTTATTTCCAAGCACCCCTAAGAGTTTGGATGACAGAATGAACTGTTCTGGAGGTGTATAAATGTGCAAATATCTTGTGCACCTGGTAACAGCGGTGAGTGGCTTTCTGAAGGGGTCTTCAATGCCAATTGAAAGAAGCTCTGAAGCCAAACTGCTTAGACAGTCAGGTTGGACAACACATCTAGTAAACAGGTAATTTTTAGGGATACAAATATGCTGGCATTAAATTTTCAGCACGCAGCCACTGCTGTCCTCATTTCTTAGTTCAAGAGCTCATCCTGCAGCCCTCTGCCTGAGCTGACATCTCCAAAGGAGATTTCTGGATGGTGGTGTCCTCTCAGAGCAGCTTCAAATACATTTCAGCAGAGGAACCACCCTCTGTCCATGATAACAAATTATAACCCTTTAGTATTTCAGATTTTGAAAAGAACGGTTCTTAACTTGCTAAACTTGTGTAACGTTGAATAGGAAGAATGGTCTAAACACACCTGTATGGTTCGTGAACAAAAGGAACTCCATGAAATATCTACCCTTGAGCTTTTGCATTACACTCACTTACTGTGGCTAATTACAGGCATATGTCATTTTACGTATCTAGAGTACAGTACAGAAATTAATTCACAAAGATGCAACTTGGTGATTCCCTAAGTGTTCACTGTATCTATTCAGTAATAGAATAGGCCATTACACTAATTAATCATTCTTGCGAATCACTGTTTGCAAATCACAGTGATAACACAACAAAAACTGGGTGCAACAACACTGCAAACTATGGCCAAGCGCATCCTCAGCAGACGTGTAATTATTCAGACGTATAAGTGGTTTCGTCCCTTATATTGCACAGCTCTACGAAATGCCACAGAAAGACTTTTGAGAGCAGTTTGAGTAAAAGCAGATTGCAGGGTCCCGGCAAAGCTCTCTTTCCCCCACCCCCCCACGGCCCCATCTTTGAACTTGTGTCATTCCGCAGGCGGCACGTGCGTAGTTTGCACAAGAGGTGTTTCAGCCCTGGCACGCTGCAGCTGTGCATATTGGGTCCACAGGTGCTCGGTTTTCTGCTGGCTCGCCAGCCAGCTGCAGCCAAATCTGTCTATTGTCTCCGAGTGGGGCTGGCTGGGGGTCAGGAGAGAAGCGTATCACTTGGCAGTTGTTGCCCTGAGAAGGGGAGAGAGTCATGCCATTAAATCCTCCCCAACTGGTTCTTTCCTCAGAGGAGCCCAACCCCTGACCCTGCAGCGGGTGTCGTGGCAAGAGAGGGCTCTGCGCCCCGCAGCACTTCTGCGCCCATCTCGGGTGGTAGGTGATGACTTTATGGGCACAGGTGCCATCGGGGTGACGAGTGTTTCCCCCCCGGAACACCTGCTGCAGGACTGCGACAGCTCCATGATATATATGCAAACATGAATCTCATTGACCAAGAGTTGAACTCTAGTAAAAATGACTTTATGGTCTTCTTTGTGACCATTGCAATGAATCCAAATTTCTTCTGGGTTTTTGTTTTTTGGTGTTTTTTTTTTTGCTTGGGTGAATAGTACCCAAACAGCAAAACAAACACTTTTCTGTCCTTCTGAAACCTTGTTCTCAGCTCACGCAGTGTGAAAAAGCATGCTAAAGAAAATCACGAAGTGGGTGACCGCCTGTCTTCCCTGTCAGTTTAGCAGGCCTGTATTTGAGAAGAGCATCTTGTGGTAATAGGCACTGAAGACAGACATTGGAAAGAGCTCATAAAATCTGAATGTAAACTTGATATAGGGGAAAATAATTAAAAAATAAGTATTTCCAGTAATTTCCACTTTCATCACTAATACTTACTGCAAGCCTAATTTAAGCCAGGAGATGTAATAATAATAATAATAATAATAGTAACAGTAATAATAATAATAGATTTTCTTTTCCTTTTTCTTTTTTTTAAGAGAACAAATCATAAGGGGAAAAAAATATAAACTAGTTTCTCAAAGCAACTTGACTGATTTGCAAACCCTAGTCACCTATTACTTCACCCCTCTAATTAAAACCAAATGAACTTTTCCAGCCTTTCTTCCTCTAAGTATTAAAGCGTTAATGAAACTGGGAGAAATGTTAAACACTGTTACCAGTAAGATGGCTTTGTTGTTATACATGTCTTTCCCCATCAAAACATGTTTTATAAAGACACCAAAGTTCCCACAGTTTTTTTTGATGGGTGTTTTGTCTCCACACAATACTACTTATCTGTGATTTCTATTTCTTACTTGCAGTACAGACTCTGCGGTGGAAATCACACTGTTCTTGCTGCATCCATGAATAAACAGGCAGGCACACACTTGTAAAGCCACTATGACAAGTTAATGCACAAACAACCCTCAGGCTTTTACCTCCCATTTCCAAAACGAGCCGTACTTGCTTATTTTTATTGTTCAGATGCAGATAATTCCTTAGCATTTGGAGTCTTTTATTTTTACTTAACCTTTTCTCTCAATTATTTTTTTTAATATACTTCATAAGACAGCATTGTCCATTCCTCTGTCAGAGTAGAGAAGCTTCATTTGTTATGTCCTTTTTATGAGAGAAGAGTTTATGAGCATATTTGGTAAGAACTGGCTTCTTATGGAAAGTTAACAGCTTGAAAACTGAATTCAACTCCTTATTTACAGAACTGGTCAAACGGATGCAGTCGGCAAAGGTAACAAGTGTCTGTCCAAGTGTCTGACCCAGGAGGGTTTCTTATGGATGGTGATTTCACAGGGACTGCTCACAAAGGCATTTATTTTACAAACTTGCTGTCTTCTCAAGCACCGTAACATTAGTATGTATACACAGATAAATACATCCTCCAAGGATCTTTTCTTAAGTGCTTCATGGGAAACTCCACTTGAAAATTCATATCTTAAGGTTTATTTACGGCAGCATGGAAGCTTAGTGTTTTAAATGGGCAGTGCCATTACCTTGCTGCTTGCAAAGCACACTGAGGAGAAAAAAAAGTCAGTGAAGGCAGCAGAGGTACTGTGGAGGAAATTGCACCTCTACAAGTCTCTGCTGAAATATCTCCCTGTTCTGTACTGGAGAGGGATGTGGCTTTGTGTACCCACAGAATAACCCACAGAGCAGAGGACTGAATTCGTTGTGTACCCGTCCCTGCCTCCACAGATCCCCCTGTAGGGCTGGGCAGTGACCAGGCAGGAGGGGATAAAGAATTTTTCAGTGAAAGATGCTTTTCTCAACAGAACACTGAGTTGCCACAAAGATGATCTTTTGCTGGAATTTGTCACTGGCAGCAACTTTAATGGGGAAGATTTCACCAAGTCCGGGGAAGAATTTCTGCTCAAGAGAACAATGTCTGCCCTGGCCAGAGATGGCACTGGCATCTTCAGGTTATTCCCTGTCCAGGCAGGAACCTTGTGCCAGGGAAGTGAGAAACTGGTGCAGTATCTCCCCACTGTGTGACATACATTCAAGTTTTTTTCATTAAGGAAGATGTGATTTCATTTACAAAGACGGGAACTTTTTACACCTTGCCTGCTACCACAGCACAAAAAAATTATTAAGAAGTCTTAACAATGGAAATGATTTGTAAGTGACTGGAACTTATTCAACAATGGAGTTTTGCATGAAGAGAGTATGCATTTTGTCAGCTCTGAAAAGTCCAGCTGCTCAGAGCTCTGCCATATTGTTCATCCCTTCATGTCCTTTAATTTATAATTCACAGAAACTGCAAAGGAAGCTTGATACCAATGCAAAATCAGGCTAGCACTTTGGACAATTAATTCATGTAATATGTGTGTACGTGAAGTCATATGTGTATAATACTTTAAACAACACAGGGAGTCAGTAAAGTGCATACAGTTATGTCTAAGGTGTAATCTAGAGAGGTGATTGCAGCACCTGTACTAACTTTAAACTAGATTTGTGACCTTGTCCAAGACCCAGTGCCTTTTCCTCCAGTACACTTTTGCAGGAAAAAACCCCACAAAAAAACACAAAAAAACCAAACTGCTAAAATAGCTTCAAGAATTTGGCCTTGAGTAAATGCCAACATAAAGTCAGTTGGCAGAGTCAGAAGCTGTAGCCAGGTCTCCTGAGTCCTGGGGTGATGGCTTAGCCATGAGACTGCTCTTCTACACAAGGTCTGTTGGCACCATATGGTTCCTGTGTTTGACAGATAATAAATCCAACTACAGAGTTTTGGAGAAATTCAAACTGCTCATGAATCCACTTAAATTTAGGAATCTGTCCTAGGAAAAATAATGAGGGAAGGGTTTTGAAAATAACAAGAAAAGAGTAATTAAACATTTTTAAATATGGAAATGCATTGCTTATGGAAATGTTGTGTTTCATCAGTCCTGAAATGAATCTTTCTTTTACTCCAATATGACCTTTAAAAATAATCAAGCCATATTTCATTAAAAACGAGGGAAGGAGGTCTTTAAAGGGATGAGTATCCCAAAGCAGAACACAGCATTTCAAGTAAACTCAAAAGAAGCTTTTAAAGTTCCTCTATTTCATTACATAATTCATAAAATCTCAATACCTTGCAGCTTGCACTCCCTACCTCTGGTCGCTGCCAGTGATATATATTTGGATTTTGTCAGCATATTTTTCAAGACCCTTCTCCCCTCTCTTCCACCACTTCCCTCATGAACCCAGTCCTTCGCTCACCCCCGTAAGAGCTCTCCTGTGCTGACCCTCTGTTTGGTTGTGTGTGCAAAAGCAGAGGGAGCTGCCAGTTTGCCACAGCTCTGAGCTGGAGCTCTTTGAAGAGATGCATAGACAGAGGCTGACCGAGTCAAGTCCCCCAGGATGCTGCAAGTCAGCAGACTTAGCCATTACGTTGAAGAGAGAGGTTGAAGGGAGGCTACTTGTGGGGGAAAATAATAATAAAAAAAAAAAAAATAAAAAAAAAAGAAAAAAGAAAGTCAGATCAGAATTGAAGCTGGGTAAAGTCAGATTGGAAACACTTCAGACAATTCCTGGAAAGTAAACAAAGAAAGAAGAAGGAAAAAGAAAAAAAAAAGAGGGAGAGTCACACTGTTGGAAACTACACACAGGGTGCTCGGCCATGGTCCTGATGGATGTGTACAGATCACATTGTGGGCTGATTTTCTGGCATAAAAGACACTGAACTTCTCAGGTGTTTCCCACTGAGAGACAGATGCTGGGGGCCAGCAATGCTCAACTATTGGATAAAATGCTTTTATTTCTGAAGGCAGGGGAGTGTTGGGGTGAAAAGCTGCAACAAAGTTCTAGCTGTACCAGGGAGGCTTGAGACCTTTGGAAGGAGCTTTCTCCACAGGCATGGAAAATGACTGCTGTCTGCTCAGTGAGGATGTGAAACAGTGAAGGAGCAGTCCAAGCAGTCCAGTTAATGTGGTGGTTATGCCTCCATGCAGCTTTGTCCATGAGACTTCGTACGGAGCCTGGTGAATGGAAGAGTTATTGCAACGTGCAGACCCTACACACCATTTACATATGCTCATGGCTTGAAAGGATTCTTGGACCAGGTTATTCCTCATAATTCTCTATTATAATTTTAAACATCACCAAATATTGGCTTGGAAACAGAAAGTATCCCTTAAGAACCATTCATAAAAATCCATGGGTATGGATCATGAAAGTAATATTTCAGCTGCAAGCTGAAATTTCCCAGATAAACTAGGTCTCTAAAAATAACACTTCTTTCCACAGTATCCTATTATAAAAATTAAGACGGCAGTTCCACAAGAACTACTCTTGAGCCTTATCTCTGCCTAGCTGCTGCCATCAGGATACGAGCCTAGCACTTAAAAACAGCAATATGAAGTAGAAATCACTATATTATTTCTAGGTCATTTCTTGTCTGTGAAAATGTGGCCTATTCAGAGAGAATTCTTAAAAAAGAAACCCCAAAACAACAACAAACCTACATTTTTTCCTTTTGATTTTGGAGCTTCTCCATGTCAGGTGTAATGCAGCCTTAGCTCCTGTGAAACTTTCATACCTAGCACTTGCAGATCTGCTGTTGTTTATGGGCAGTCTGCAAAAACAGAGGAAGGTAGCATGCATGTAGGGAAGAGGGTCCTTCATGGCTGGGTCAGGTAAGGTGCTCCACAAGTCCCAGGGAGGACTGGCAGTGATAGAATGGAGCTGTAGAGGGGAAAGAGTGCAGGGAATGAAGCGCCAGGACTGTGTGCATTCTGGTGCCCTGTTCTGTGAAGCTGATAAATAGCTTTGTCTTGTTATAAACTGATCTTTCAAAGCTGTTTGGCTTCCTTCCCAGGTAATGTGAGGAGTTTCAGGAAAAAGCAGAACCAGCACTGAAGACAACAGCAAGGTGCTTAGCTAATAATGAAACTGGTTGAATTATCATTGTTACCACTACTTAGTCATGAAGTAAAACTTTTGATATCACAGAGACAGAATCATAGAATCAATTACAGAATCGTAGAATCACAGAATCATAGAATCGTAGAATCACAGAATCATAGAATCATAGAATAACAGAATCACAGAATCATAGAATCATGGAATGGTTTGGTTTGGAAGGGGCTTTTAAAGATCTTCTAATCCACCTCCCCGGCCATTGACAGGGACACCTAGTGAATGGTTGCTCAAAGCCACAACTGACCTAACCTTGAACATTTCCAGCAAGGGGGCATTTGCAACTTGTCTGAGCAACCTGTTCCAATGCCTCACCAACCTCATTGCAAAAACATTTTTTTTTCCTTATATCCAGTCTAAACCTACCCTCTTTCAGTTTAAAACCATGGTCCCTTGTCCTGTCACTACAGACCATAGTAGAAAGTCTTTCTCCTTCCTTCTTTCTCATAAGCTCCCTTTAAGTACTGAAAAGTTGCAATGAGATCCTCCCAGGGATTTCTTCAGGCTCAGCAACTCTAGCTGTCTCAGCCTGTTCTCATAGGAGAGGTATTCCAGACTTCTGACCATTCCAGACTTCTGACCATTTCTTAGCCATTCTCTGAAACCTCTTGTGCTGGGGACCCCAGAGCTGAACACAGTACTGCAGGTGGGATGTCATGAAGGCAGGCCAGAGGGAAGAATCATCTCACTCAACCTACTGTCCATGTTTCTTTCTAAGCAGCCCAGGATTTCTGGTCTGCAAGCACACATTGTTGGTTTATATCCAGTTTTACATGTTCTCAAGCCCTTCTCTGCAGGGCTGCTCTCGATCAATTCATCATTCAGTCTATAGTGATATTAGGAATTGCTCCAACCCAGGTGCAGGACCTTGCACTTGGCTTTCATGTGTTGTCATCAGCTGCTGGTCTTTATACTTCGCCTCATACCTGGCCATCAGCAGTGACGAATGTAGGATGTCCAGCAATGGTCTGCTTCCCTTGTCCATGGAGAGAGACAGAGGCTCTCCTCTGGAGCAGCAATTGCCACCTGTCTGTCATTCAAAAACAGACTAAAATCTTCCTACATGTTGTCAGCTTGTGAGTGGCACTGGAGAGCATTTTTCATGACATTTCATTCAGCTGTGGTTTCTTTGGAATATACGAAGTTGTAAGGTTAATGCTTCAGCAAAATAATATCCAGAAGGCTCTTTGCAAAGTGTGTGATGCAGTACTATAATACAGAATCACAAAATTACAGAACGGCTGAGGTTGATAGGAAGCTCTGGAGGTCATCTGGTCCATCTCCCTGCTCAAGCAGGCCCACCTTGCGACGCTTGCCCAGGACTATGCCCAGACAGCTTTTGAATATTTCCAAGAAAGGAGACTGCACCACATCTATGGGCCAGTGTTTGTTTATCCTTACAGTAAAAAAGTGTTTCCTGATATTTAGATGGACTGTCCTGTGTTTCAGTTTGTGCTTATTGCCTTTGATCCTGTGATTAGACCTATGAAAAAAAGCCTGGCTCCATCTCCCTTACATTCTTCATTCAGATATTCATGTAAGTTGATAAGATCTCCTTGGGCCTTCCCTTCTCCAAACTAAACAGCTCTGTCTCTCTCAGCTTTTCTTCATAGTGGAGATACTCCAGTCCCTTCATCATTTTAGTGGCCCTTTGCTGGACTGTTTCTAGCATGTTCATGTCTTTCTTGTACTGAGGAGTCCAGAACTGGGCGCAGCACTCCAGGTGTGGCCTCACCGGGACTGAATAAAGGGAAAGGATCACCTCCCTCAGCCTGTTGGCAACAGTCCCCGTAGCCCAAGAGCCCAGGATAATATTGGTCCTCTTAGCTGCTGAAGGCACACTGTTGGCTCTTGTTCATCTTGTCCGTCAGGACTCCTAGATCCTTTTCCACAAAGCTTCATTCCAGTTGTGCAGACCCTAGCATCTATAGGTGTATGGGGTTGTTCCTCCCCAGATGAAGGACTTTGCACTTCCCCTTGTTGAACTTCATGAGGTTCCTTCCAGTCGACTTCTCCAGCTTGTCCAGGTCCCTTTGGATGGCAGTACAATCCGCTGGTGTATCAGCCATCCCTTCTGGTTTGATGTCATGTTCAAACTTGATGAGAGTCAGCTGAAATGGCTTCCTTAAAGCCTTCCCACTCAGCAATGTAGGGGTTGGGGCACAGCACCAGATGCTCAGACGTGGATAGGTTCATGCATAGCTTATCGATTCACAAATGTAGGTGGGTCAAACTCAGAGGGTCTTCAGCTGCTCACACCATGGCAGTTGATGTGTGGATCAGACAATCCTACTACAGGTAGTAGATAGACTCAAAGAGAAGAGTAGAAGCTCTTCTATGTAGCTGAGTTTAGTCTGTTAGATATAAATCAAAACTCTCCTGCAGTTGACATTTTTCTTTTGTCTTCACATGGATAGATATAACTTTATCCATGTGCAGCTCTGTACAACAGCTCACCACCCCAATCAGTGTCTTCTGTACCAGGCTGGTGGTCGTCCTCTACAAAAATTCAGCCACTGGCTGGATCTAGTATATGGTTTGTATGGGCATTTATACGCATGCATGTATTAGATAGGGACAATGACCCTGCGGCATGACAGCAGGAGTGCCTGACACCTGGTGGGACCCCAGACTCAGAAGTCCCAGGAGACAATGCGTTCTCTTCTTCCAGCTGCAGCACCCTCTTCCTAGTGACACACAACCTGCCACCTCCCATGTGTAGCAGCCACATTGCCTGTCTCATCATGCTGCATGTTGCACAGGATTTAAGAGTCTGACCACTCATTTGGGTCACTTCTCATTGGGCATTTGGAGTACCCATAGCTGAGGCAGAGGCACAAAACCCCAGGGTGACAGAAACTCTGCTATGCCCTGCTCCTTGCCAAGCTGTCAAACTACAGCCCTTGCTGTTGTGGATATTGGCAGCCATCCCTATGGCCCTATGCTAGTGCTTGCCAGAGGCTTGTGACTGGTTGTCAAAGTGGTTGTCCCCCAAGATCATCAGATTTATGATCTGGGAGGTTAAGTCAGATAAAACTTGTGCATTTCTCTGCCACAGATTCACTGCCTCCTTTCCTTCCCAGCAGTTTTGCAACGGCAGCCCAAACACAGTATCATCCTTCTTGCCTCTCTCCTTTGGCAGACATCTCCATTTGGTTCTCTTGAGGGGCACGGTAAGTGTGGAGCAACTTTGTTCTTGAGGACTGCACATTTTGAGTGCAAAATGCAGAATGTCCTCATGGAAATTTGTCTTGGAGCTCAGTTACTCTGGAGAATCTGCTCCCAAATATCCTCTGATTCTAAAGGTGTAAAGAATGTGTACAGGTTTTGGAAACAAGGCTTTTGGGTTTTTTTATGGTACTATTAACTTCCAGCTTTCAGTATCATCAGACACAGAATGGAAAAGATACTGATTTTCAGAGCTATAAATTAAAACCTAGAAAAAACTTATGTTTATTGAACAAGGATGTCTGCCAAAAGGGTTTTCTCTCTTGAGGCTACTGAATGTCTTAAAGTACATCTGTGTGCTGTCCTTACTGGGTCTGACAAGGGAAAATAGTCATGGAACATAAATACCTTTTCTTTGTCATATTGTGTCAAGCTCTGAGAAATCCTTGGATCATTTACACGTTTAAGAATAGAGGCTGGCAACTGAAAGACCAGTATGTCATCCAGCCTAGAGGCAAGCGAAGTCTTCTACAACTGAAGCATGAAGATCCTTGCTGGCTGAAGCACTAGTAGCAAGTGCTGTACAGCAGGATGTCCTACTTTAAGACTGATAGAAACCTTCACAAAGCAGGGTAGACTAAGGTAAGAGTACTCTGCACTTGAAAACCAGGTTGGCATTTTGTCTGGACACCGCTGTTCCAGAAACAAATTCCTGATTGCGCAGGGAATGTTTTCTATACTTTCCTCACTGAGGAAAAGGCATTTCTGCATGTGATAGGGAAAGCGAGAGTTGCTTCCATACACCAGCATTCCCTGCTGGCTAGAAAGAAAACAGCAAGCACAATGGCCAGCCAAAGGGGTTTCTAAGAAACAGCTGTAAATCCTGTCTGCAAGGCAGGTATCAGGAATGACTGACTATAAAAAGAATCCCACTGTACATAAAGGAAGTTAAAAAGTTACTCTCTTGGTGTCATGATTTATTTATCCACCTCAGATTTAAGATTGCACCAGACCCAGCAGCAGATTTGAAAGCAGAGCTTGAGTGTCCAAAGCTCCCGAGTAGTTTGAGGTGGGATTCGTACCACTTGCCAAACTCACATCTAGGTTTTGTCTTTGCTTTTTCTTCACCAGTCTTCCAAATTTTCAGATACAGATTACGGATTCCTTTCTATAGTTTCTGATTTCTCTCTTGTATCAAGGTTAAAATGGGTGTAGCTCCATCAACTTTTAGCTAGTAATGTCAGTATGAGAGAATGAACCCCTGGTTTTGGACTCATGTCCTTGCTTTTAAGTGAGATGGATAAGAACTGTGACATGTACAGGAGTCAGAATATATACTCATTTACTGTGGCAGACATAGTCTAGTATTTAGCATTTAAAGATATCATTTAAAGAGATTTCAAGGAGCCCAAGCTGAGTATCTGACCTTTCCCATTCATTTCATCCTTAAACATCTTACCTGAATAAGACTGTAAGGATGCAGTCTATCTAAGGCTGTGTGCCCATATGCTTTAACACCTGGACTACATATGGAAAAGGGGAGAGTGTCCTGTCCCAATTTTGAAATTATACTGTCTAATGTCTTCTGAAAACACACATCACCTCTAACACTTTATCCATTCACTAAACCCTTGGCAGGATTTTTGCACCTTCATTCCACTCTGGGTGTTTTGTGAAACACATTAAAGCCCAAAGCCTTCTGAAGAGACTTTCTTGCACCTAATAATTAATTTTTTTTCAATAACCAAGTGAAGGGTCATTTAAACATTTTGCTAAATTATAAAATAACAGGCTAGAAAAAGGATTCTGGCTATTGCATTTGGGTTACCCCTAGTAACTGTTCAGTATTACTGAATTTTTACATCCCCAAAGAAGTCTTGTTAGGGTTGGAGGCAAAGAAGTCTTTTTGAGTATTTTCCTTTTTTTTTTTTTTTTTTTTTAACTGTATATGGTGTTCTCCAGGTGCACAGGTCTGAAGGTCCCTTTTTTGGAAAAAGTAAGCAGCAAGCCCAAGAAATGATGCCAGTCCTTGTGTATGTTTCACAGTTAGTTTCCAAATATTGTCATGGCAGTTGGGAAGCAACAAAGGTTGAGACTGTTTTCAGTTTGTTCATGTTGTATATTCATTTTTCCTAGCTGTTGAGTAAATTTACTCTGAAGCAATTGCTCCTTTACTGCTTTAGTTGTATCATCATTATTTCATATCCAGGTCAATGTGCTGATATCGGCAGACAAAAGATCTCTTTACTTGGCTGCTATTACACATGCAGACAGAAACTCGTGTATATGCGTATATGCTGTCTAACATTGTGCTCAAATCTATGCATGTGTGTTTGTGTGCCAATGTGCGTTATATACGTATGGATGTGATATATAAAATCTTGAAATATTATTCACACTGTAAAGAACAGAAGTGGATTTTGTGGTTAATCAAGTTTGTTTTAACTCATGCTTGAGATGTGCTATCTACTGCATTTTCACGAAGGCAATCTCCTCTAAGCCTGAACTGTCCTCTCCCTAAAAATAAATATTTGGAAGGCACTTTGTGGCACTATGTTCTAGTTCAGAGTGTCTCACACGATTTAAGTATAGGTTTGCTTTAGAAAACTTATGAAGTCATACCTGTGTTTGGATAACAAAAGTTTCACCAGATCGCCAAAAGATTTGATCTAATCCTTTTACTTTCTGTAAAGGATTTTTAACTCTGTACAGTGCTGGTAGGATCTGAGAACCTGGTAGTTTAGCCTTGCAAAAAATGTGTTTTTCTCTGTGCAACCTAAGTTCAAACTAGGTAAAAAAGGACTAAACAAGAGAAGTGGGATGATATTTGGGGACTCAAGGGTATCTTTTGTTGAAAGAAAACTTCTATGAGTTTGTACCTGAAGCATGGTTCTTTTCTCTTTGTTTGTGCAGTCAGATGCCGAACTCCACAATAGGCAGATCGTGCCAGTCAGAGGAGATTCAGGGTCACTCTTTCAGTTGGTCACTTTGAGCATTTGTCACATGAAACTGGGAGGTGAGATTGTCTGACGGTAGTAAAATAAGAGTCCTCCCTCTTCTGGGTAGCCAGACCATCATGTGGAAAATCAATCGCCAGTCATTTCATTTGGGAAATGTAGCCATAGCCATATGGACAGTGAATTACAAAAGGTTCAGAAATCTGAAAGCGTCTTTTCTTCCAGTCTTGCTTAAACAACTCCAATTATTCTTTCCTCTTATTTAGGTAATAGTTGAATTTTCCTGGTGTTTGGGCTTATGTAATAACAAAAAAAAAGGCAACTAAGATGGCAGGCAAACATCTTCCAGCTACAACTTTTCCAAGACAAAGAGAGTCCTGCCTCTGGCTACTTTTCATTGCTCCTATTACCATAAATCCCATTCTGATATGCAGCTACATTACTCTGATGAGTGCCTTCCAGCTAGCTGCAATGGAATGCAGAATTTAATGTCCATCACTCAAAGGAAGATGCAGGGTTTCTCTGGGAATAACTGAGCCTTTTGCTTATTTCCTTTACTAAGCAGCTTCTAGATTCTTTCGGCTGCTACAGAAGAATTACACAGTGGATGCTGACATGTATGTTCATTTTTGGATGCGGGTGGACACAGATGTGTATATTCATTTTCGCCAGCCTGATACCTACAGTCAAAACTTCTAGTATAAACACTTTCAAGTGATCAGCACATGTTCTATAATTTTTTAATAGTGTCATCAACTAATGAACTAAGCAAGCTGGCATAAGAAATTTAAGATAGTGTCATGGCTGAGGACAGGGCAAGTGAAAAGGCCTGGATACTGAAGCTCTCTGCTCCTGGAAAAGGCCTTAACCAAGGCTCCACCATTGGTCGTAAACTGGGTTCTACATATTTTTGTGCATGTGTATGAAAAGATGGTCTCTGTCCCACACAGTTTACAGTTTGACAATCATCTCAAGTAGTTTCTACCAATCAGCCCATTTAACACCATAGAAGAGAAAACCCATTGTGGTGTTGTTAAGGGTCTCCTTCCTCAAGAAACACCTTTTTTAAATTATTTTTTTAAAAAATGCCATTTAATGCACTCCAAACCCAAATATTTGTTCTTTGAATGCATCCTCATGAGCCATGAATAAACATCGCAGAGTGATTAGTGGCAGGCTGTGCGAGTGTGCATTTGCTGTGGACAAGCACGTGCACACCCACAGGCTCTCACACACACACACACAGTTGCACAAACGTGGTAACTGTTTGCATATTTAGTTGTAGAATTTTTGGCATTCGGACATTCTGCTGATTTTTTAAACTGCAGAGACGTTTGAGTTAGCTTAGCAAGAAGCAGCCAATGAGCCATATCACACTCTCAGCCCAGAAACATGTGTTCTTACATTTACTTGGAGCAGAAGTGAAAGAGAGGAACATACTTCTGTTCGGTGAACACCCAACAAAAAATCATCTTACCAGCAAACCTACGGTTAACAGGGACAGCTCAGGTCAAGAGACAGATGAGTTACTAGTACTGGGTCTGAGAAGTTCAGAGTACTGGGATGTGAATCCAGGGAGTAGTGACTGAATGGTAGTCCCTCATTTTCTTGGGCATTAAATTCACTTGCAAATGCATAAGTACACTCTATACACACTGCAAAATGAGTCATTTGCAAAATGACTAAAATTTCCAGTCATTTTGCAAAATCATTGTTTCAGCTAGTCATTTACTAAAAGTTTCATTAATTTCTCAACACTTGGCATTATTTTTCTACACATGTATTTCTACAGAACCATGCAGTCAGTTACTTCCACACTTGAGACTATGTTGTAGAATTCTTTAAATTGTCAATCATTTCACAAAATAGACACGTATCTCACATTATAACTGCAAAATATATTACAGGATCCTTAAGGCTGTTAGAAGGATTATGACGTAGTTACTATAGGCACACTGACAGTGTATCTCAAAGTATTCTAGTTACTGGAAAAATAAGCCTTTTCTCTGAATTTTTGTCCATAAGTACAAGCAAAACTTCCTTTTTTGGCTGTAGGTGCACAGCAGCTTCCTGAACCAGTCTGCCACATATGGCACCCCATCAAAATGCTTTGCAGTGCCACAGAGTTTGGATCCCCAGGAACACTGGAAGGTGAAGTTCAGACCTACATGAACGGGTCAGATGATCCCTGTGTCCCCCACTTGTCATAGACCCAAACGTGTTCTCCAGAGACAAGAAGACTGTTTCTCTACACAGAATCAACTTGATGTGGTCTCTCACAGATAATTTTACTGCTCCTAGCAATACGGGGCTGTTATGCCGAGCGTTACAGAAAGACCTAAACAGTAGTATTAGCCTTTTCATAGATATTCTAAATCTTGTAGATGTAAGGTGGTTGTAGTTAGGATAACTTCAGCTTTGTAACATTTCATGTAAATACTGGGGACAGTTCTGGTGCCTCAGATTGCCCATGATGCTAGCCAGTCATAAAGGCCTGAAACTTTTAGTCACTGACTTCATGATATGATTAAACAGTAATTTATGTGTATATACATATAAGTAGACACAGCGCTTTCAGAGCCACCCAGATTACAAATCTGAGCAGAAATCTACTCTGGCCAAGTACTGAGCAAGTCTCCCTTATAGTCAATAAACGAAATGAGCAAGGGAAGTAATTTAATATCTGAGATATTTAATTCAACTAGTAGTACTTTCATTTAAACTACACTGCAGCATTTGTGCTTCTTTTTAATTCTTCAGCATATTGAATGGAACGGGAGGCGGACAAATTATATTCTACCTACTGAGCAACCATAGTTATTAGCAATTTTGCCTCGTTCATTCAACCTAAGTTTTCAGCATGATGTTGTGAGATGCAGTGGTTTTCCCTTATGTGTGTTTTTTCTGTAAGAAGAGAAAGTTGTCTAGAGCTATAGATATGCGTCAGTCTGAAAAAGGAAAAATTCTGATCTTTAAAGAGCAGTGTAAAGGTAAATGTGTATTGCAGATTGATTTGTAATGAGAAAGATATCCAATCCACCTTTGTAAATGCAAACTTGATTGCCAAGTTGGATGCAGCCATGTTGGGCAGCCTCTTCCCTTTCACCTCACAAAAAAAGGGTCACACAGCAACTCAGTAGTTGTTTGGCCTCTCCTTCTTCCTCCCCATACCACCACCCTCCACCAGCCCATTTGTAGGCAGATGACCTCTCTACATTCCTTCACACACTCAGCACTATTTATTTAGACAATGTGGAAATATTTATACTGGTTTACAGGCTCTAGTTAGCCCTACCTGAGCACCATCAGACACACCTGTCCAAACAGGACAACCCAAAGAACAGATACTTCGTGCTGCACTGAACACCCGAAGGTGGTGAGTTTTTCTTATGGACTTGATTTGACTTCTACAGACGTGTGGATACTTTCCATCAGTTTCAGTGGGATTTTAATCTAGCCTTAGATAGGTGAAAAAAAAATGTCATCTTCTGTGAAAATGTGTGCATTAACACCTAGGCCATGCAAATATTCCCGTATAAAAAAGGGTTTCGGGCATTTAATCCTGTGTCAGTTGCAGTTCAGTAGGCACTCCCAGAACTTAGCACATAAATGCATGCAGGATTGGGGCTCTTGTGATGCTTGACAGTAATTTTTTGCTTGTGTCTGTGCTTTTAATTGTTATTTTTCACATTTAATGAGCTGGTTTCAATTTGTTTTAAAAAAAATAGGTAATGCATTAAATTTTCTTTTAGTTTGGAAGTGAAGTAAGTTGCCCTTCCTTTGTTTTTTTCAACACTAATAGGCATTAAAACACAACTGTCCTTAAACATACAAGTATTCAAAAAAAAGTAATAAAACAAATAGAAAAAAAACAAACCCAAAAAACCCTGAAGGAAATACATCTTTCTGCAGTTGTCAGCAGACACATTAGGCTTTCTAGGACCATCGATTCCCATCAGCTGAAATTCCATTGTCTTATCCTTTTCCTTCTTTTGACAAGATCTGTTCCCATTGAAACAATTGGAAAATTTTCATTTTACTTTCCTGAGCTCTGTATCTGTCAGTGTTGTCCCCCTGTGACCATGAGGATTTTCTGAAGTCTGTCAAAGAGATATACTGCAGGTTGAAAGGAGAAAGATGCCATATGTTATTTGGGTAGAGTAGCTTATTGTTTTACAACAGTTAAAAAGAGTAATGATGGGGTTTTCCCCTGATGTTATTTGAAGAAGAAACAGCATTTGTGAGAGACAAGCTTTTGCCAACATATACTTTCTAAACCATAAAAAAGTCACAGGGTTTTATCTTATTCCCATTGAACATATTTTTTCAAAGCCAAGACAAGAGCATCCTGACAATGGAGTACATATCTCAGAGTAATTGTCCTAGCACCCTTTGTGTCTTGGTGCACTCCTAAATAAGCATTGACAGATGTTGCAAGTGGTTGTCAGGAAGATAAGAAAGGGGGGCTGTCAGGAAGATAAGAAAGGGGGGCTGGTTCAACGACTGAGAATAAATCTCCTGTATTTTGACTACGCAACAGAATCAGAGGCAAACACCATACACGGCTCCTCTTACATATTTTCTGAATGGAATCACTGAAGGATCGCCACGGTTACACAGTTAAAGGTTTATCTTCTGACGCAATGGATAATAGACGTGAAGAGTCCAGCAGCTAGGCTTACAAATTAAGGAGGTTTATTATATTGGTGGTGATAAATCATCAGTAACTTCAGTTTGGGACAGCAGTTCTGTACGCATCGACCAAAGCAAGGCCCTGAGGGTTCCTCTGAACATCCATCACAGGTGGAGAAAGAGATCCCTGGAGTTCACAGATACTTGCTGATGTAATTGACTTGCACTACTGGCTCTTTTGACTTCATTTCACCCAGACTTGACCTGCAATACACAAATCCCTTCCATAGTACAGACACGTTCTTCTGTCAGGATGTTCATCTTTCTGTTTATCTGTTCCTTCTCTGTGTTATATAAAGGATGGAATGATTGAATATACTCTTAATACAATAGACCTGTACGATCAAAGTGTTAATGAGACTTGTTCTCTCTTACGAGCAGTGGCAACAAAAGCCAGTAATTTAGGATTATTTAGCATTTTATGGGTGGCAGTGTTCTGTTGCTACAAAATTATTCAAGGTACTCAGAATTATGATGACTGTGAAGAGCTTCAGCTGACAGGGTAATAAAGTAGTAGACTGAGTTCAGAGTCAGTAAATGCAAACTAAAACATAATAAGAAAGAACCCTAAGAATTTCTGTACTGGTAAATCCCTAGATAAGCAGCTAGCACTCACAAAGGACGCATTGGAATTGTTCTCTAAAAAAGCCATCTGAGGCCAGCAGTGAAAAGGCATTTGAGAATTACTGGGAGAGAAATGAGAAGCAAAGAAAAGATATATTGCATTATACTGTAATACAAATCCCTGGTAACCCCACACTGTGGATCTTACATACAGTTCTGGAAAGCCTATGATAGAGAGAAAGTACACCTGGGGAGCAGAAATGATCAAAAGCATGGGAGGTTTCTGTACAACTTTAGACTGAGTACACTAGGACTCTTCAACCTGGAGAACAGTCGTTGAAGAGGGTCCATCAGATCAAACAAAACATATGGAAGAAGAAGGCCACTCCTTCCTTTCAATTGTACAAGAAATAAAGGACAGCAAACGAAAACAGCAGTTATCAACTTAATTAAAGGAAATACCATGTTTGTGACTAACAT
The DNA here is from genome assembly GCA_020746105.1 of Trogon surrucura. NCBI lineage: Eukaryota > Metazoa > Chordata > Aves > Trogoniformes > Trogonidae > Trogon > Trogon surrucura. The sequence continues at coordinate 142,668,343 of CM036617.1, read as the reverse complement.
GTTGAACTCACCATTGCAAGATAGTTTAGATATGCATAAACAGGTTCAAAATGGTATCGTAGACAAATTAACAAAAGCAAGATCTAACAAGTGCTCTGATAACATGGCTAAAACCTTGAGCTACAATTCACTGGGAAAACAAAATAGAGAGAGCAAACTCCTTCGTTGTCTCTTCCTGGATGTTGTCAGATATAGGATGTATGTATAGATAGACCTGGAATATTCTTACACGTAACAGAGCATGTACTGTTGTATTTTCTTTCTCAGATTTATCACCTGCACTAAGGCCTCTGGCAACTCTTGTGGGCTATTTTATCACCAGTTCTAGGATTTGCATCAGGTTTGAAATGTCAATGTTTGTTGAATAGGCTTTGTTAATTTTTATATCAGATTTTTTTTTTTCTTACTCCTTAAGCGTATCTTGACCTTTGTTAATTAACAATATTTTACTCACATGCACTATGACAGACAAAGTACCTCAAGGCTACTCCTGACTTAGCATTTTGTTCTCTTTCTTTTGCTTTAATTTTTTTAATATTGTATATCTTACATGGGATGTCATCTTTCTTAATTCTGCAGTCTGTTCTGTTCATTTGTCATCCCCTTCTCCAAATTAGCATGGTAATAGTACATTTTTCCTTGGAATCATAAGTAAGAAATGAGCCTTCATAGATGTTTTGTGGTACAGAAATATTCACAGTGCAATTTAAGATAAAGCTCAACAAAACATAGGGAGTGGGATGAAAGGATCCAGCTACTAAACTGTGTGTTTCAGTAAATGTGATTTTTTTTCAAGATGCGTATTCACTTATCTTTTGTGGATGTAGTGTTGGTCAGGACATATAACAGATATTAAATGAAATTTTCTATCATTTCCTTTCTGCATCAGAGTTTTCAGACTAGAGAGTATTCAGCAGCAACACAGCTTCAGGTTTTCCAGTACAAGACCTCTCATCCCTACCTCTAGGAAAATAAATTGCCTTATTTTAATCTTTTTTTTTAAAAAAATTGCTTTGGGGAGGATCTACCAAATTCCCTGACCTCCTTCACAGTCAGACCTGAAATACCTTGCATTATTGCTGCCACCAAATCATGTCTCCTGAGATTATCACTTCACAAAATGCTTCTAGAAGGATTATCAAATTAAAGTTACCAAAATACACTTAAGAAATTATAAGATGTCCAACATATTCTGCATCCTTTTCTTGTACATGTAGAAAGAAAATTAAAATTTAGTTATATCATTCAGACTGGAAGCATCTAGTGGCCTGTGCTGGAGAAGAAGACACCACATTTAAAGGTTTACTAAGAGAAGGGTAGTTTTGGTGACTAGAGCTTGGGACTGGCATTAAGGGAGCTGGAGCTGTGAGATGGGTCTCCCATCCGAACTTGGGAGAAGCTCTAAATAACTCTTCATTTTTTATTTCCTATCGATAATAAAGGTGTTTGTATTTCCTTTTACACCTCACTAATCTTGGTTCTGTAAAACATTTAAGACAAGTGAGTGTTTCCACAGCAGCCAGCACAGTGTTTATGGATCACTGGTTGCTACCATAAGGAAAACACCATGACTTGCTATGGCACTTGTTATAAGGCCACGTTACACATACTGACTAGAAACTAATAGGATGTGACTGGAAACTTAGAGAAATGTATTTCTTTTCTACTCCAAAAGCTCCAATATGAAGCCTGACATTCAGATGGAAATTTAAATACCTTGTTTAGTTCTAAATGAGGTGTCTGAGGGAAACAGGAATAGATTAGCCCTCCAGGCAAGGCACCTCATGAGGAAAATGGGGTGAACTCAGCAAAGGCCAAAAGGCAAGACCACGTAGCAGGCACAGCGTGGCAAACAAATCAATACAGAAAAATATTGACTGACTGGATGAGAGTGTGTCCTAGGATCCAGCTGCAATACCTGGAAGTGTTCTTTCACTCCAGGTCCCACATTAAGAAAGCATCTGGTCTGCTTCTAGGCAATCCCCCAACCAGGCCTAGTGCCAGGAGAGAACATCAACACAGAGGAGCTTCCACAGCTCACTTTTTTCACTTCTTCTAATCCTTCCGTAGCTGGTTGTGGATACACGGGCAACAACGACTATTCAGGTCTTCACAGAGGCACATTGGTTTATGAATCAAGTGGAACTAAGTGGAATTTGAGGGATTTGAGTACAGTACAATATTTGGCCATATAATTATTCATGTTTCAGCAACACAAGGTTCCTCTTCTGTATCTCAACCTTGAGTTGAAATAGAATGTATTTTTCATTCAGTCTGGTCATCTACACCGGCGTATGACTTTGTAACCATCCCAGCATTAAGGCCATATTCATATGTCTTGTTACAAATGCGTTGTGAATTGAAGACATTGAGGCAATTTTTAATTGAAGGGCTTAAGGCAATATGGCAGTTGCCCTAATATGTCAGCATAAAAACTTTAATCATTTTGTAGGGAGAGAAGAAACTTATGGAAGAAAATATTTTCAGCCTCTGTATTGTTTTAATTTTGTCTTCTCTGAGTTACCTTTTAAACTGGCCCATTATGTGAATCACCTGTCTTTACTAACTCCAGAAGCAGGCATATCTACTTGTAACAAATGCAGCAGATAAGGTACACAGAAAGCAACTATGTCCTTCAAGAGGACATTGATTAAACATTTTTGAGCACAAATAAATGTTATCCTACCCCCCAAAGGAAGTTTGTTTACTTACAGTGATGCACACAAATGCATTTGAATTTGGGGGTATCTAGAGGTCAGAGCAACTTTATCTTGAGCAAAAGTTAAGAAATATTTGATGTCGTGTTTGACCACCCTGATAGCCTTTTATGGAGACATAACCAGGTGGATGGATGGTGGCCATGCAGTGGATGTGGTCTATCTGGACATCAGCAAGGCATTTGACACTGTCTCCCACAGCATTCTCATAGGTAAACTGAGGAAGTGTGGTCTGGATGACCAAGTAGTGAGGTGGGTCGCTAATTGGTTGAAGGGAAGTCAGAGAGTTGTAGTCAATGGGGCAGAGTCCAGTTGGAGGCCTGTGTCTAGTGGGGTCCCTCAGAGGTCAGTGCTCGAGATAGTGCTTTTCAATATATTCATCAATGACCTGGACGAGGGATTAGAGAGCACTGTCAGCAAGTTTGCTGATGACACGAAACTGCGAGGAGTGGCTGACACACGAGAAGGCTGTGCTGCCATTCAGAGAGACCTGGACAGGCTGGAGGGCTGGGCAGGAAGAAATCTGATGTTCAACAAGGGCAAGTGTAGAGTTTTGCACTTGGGAAAGAATAACCGCATGTGCCAGTATAGGTTGGGGACTGCCCTGCTGTAGAGCAGTGCAGGGGAAAGGGACCTGGGGGTTCTAGTGGACAGCAGGATGCCAATGAGCCAGCAATGTGCCCTCGTGGCCAAGAAGGCCAATGGCATCCTGGGCTGTATTAGAAAGGGAGTAGCAAGTAGGTCGAGAGAGGTCCTCCTGCCCCTCTACTCTGCCCTGGTGAGGCCACATCTGGAATATTGAGTCCAGTTCTGGGCCCCTCAGTTCAAGAGAGACAGGGAACTGCTTGAGAGAGTCCAGCACAGAGCCACAAAGATGATGAAGGGAGTGGAACATCTCCCTTAATGAGGAAAGGCTGAAGGCGCTGGGTCTCTTTAGCTTGGAGGAGGCTGAGGGGTGACCTCATTAATGTTCATAAATATGTCAGGAGGACAGAGCCAGGCTCTTCTCAGTGATGTCCAATGACAGGACAAGGGGCAGTGGGCACAAGCTGGAACATAGGAGGTTCCACAAAAATATTAGAAAAAACTTTTTTCACTATGAGGGTGCCAGAGCACTGGAACAGGCTGCCCAGGGAGGTTGTGGAGTCTCCTTCTTTGGAGACATTCAAAACCTGTCTGGATGCGTTCCTGTGCGATCTACTGTAGGTGATCCTGCTCTGGCAGGGAGGGCTGGACTAGATGATCTTTTGAGGTCCCTTCCAGCCCCTAACGTTCTGTGATTCTGTCATTTTTTTCCCTGCCAAAACTGATTTTTTGTTCCAGAACTATTGCCAACTTTGACTCAAATCTGTGGAGATAAATGCAGTTGGAATGAAATACAAAGACAAAGCTCATATATAGATTTACCAAGGTAGAAAAAGAAATATGAAGCTTATCGAATAGCTTGGCAGGTAGAGTATTCCCTTGTTGGACATGTTGATGATCCTTGTCTGGTAAGGCTCACAGACTCCAGCTGGCAAAGAGAAGGAGGAGTTTGTAACAACAGTGACAATGACAATGATACACAAATGGAGATGGTTTAAGACAGCTGCATCAATCTCTCAGCCTTAGACCCTTTTTTGTTGTTGTTGTTTTCCAAGTTTAGGGAAAGATGGAAGACATCCTGATTTGCAAGGTCAACTGCAGAACTATGTTATTTTTATGACATACATATTCTTTGAGACTTAAATGCATCTATACCAAGGCCAGAGCTATCTAGTTTTATTGAGTAAGGACTTCCATGCAGTAGTAAAGCCTTCTGCCTTCCTTGTGCATGCCAGCAGCCATGTGTCTGTGAGCCCAGCCCATGAGCCAAACCAGCTGCAAACGGTGGCCTCATGAGCATTTGCTTGGGAGCCCTTCTCTGGGTGCCCAGCAATCAGTTAGCTTTGCACTGTCAAGCAACAAGGATAAGTATTCGTAACAATGAATTAGCTACTGAAATACCAAAAACTGGTTTCTGGGTGCTGAGAACAGAGGACATGTCAAACAGCAAAATACCTAGGCACTGAGTTCAGAAAGTCTTCAAGTTTGGATCACAAAAAAACTCATGACCTCCTCACGAACATTACTAAAAATAGCACTCAAGTTCCTGGTTTTATGATTACACTGATTATTAGAAACAAACCTCTAGGGGAGAGTCACGAAAGGACCACAGGAGGGTGTGTGTTGGGTTCCATTAGCTTTGGTAGACATTGCAAAGAGTTGCAGCCAGAATGAGAACATGTGGGAACACAATCCCTGCAAATTTGTGCATTGATTAAACCTGTCTCTAGAGCTACCTAGGTCTTTCTATAACTAAAGGTGTTTTAATCATTTAACTGCTGTTGAGTTTCAAGGTGTCCCTAAAAATCTTGTACAATAAAGTCAAAACAGCAGAAGGAAAATTGTTTTACTTTCAGTAAAGGAGATAGAGGGTTACCTGAATTCAGAGAGAAACATGTCATAATTCTGAATATAAATTACATATTTTAAGAATGCTTCCCACATTAGATTAGTCCTTTCTTAAGGCAGAAGGGAGAGTTTGATTTCTTTGGGTTTCTTCTTTGGAAAGTGTTTCTGGCAAGTCAGATTTACAAAGTCACACAACACGGCTATTGCATCTTTTTTTTTGTAAATCATCCTAAGTTCATATCAGGCAAATGTACAAATCTACTGCTTGGCATTGTACCCTGTACTTTGAGTGAGCCACGTGCCATGGATGTGTTCAAGTGAAAAATACTGTGTTGATTTTGGACACTTTATGCTTATAGAGATGCATTTTGGCCTGTGTGGGCCGGAAGAGAAAGCAATGACCTGAATAGCCAAGCATGAATCTCAGTTAAAACATTTACACAGCTGAGACCAGGAATCTCTCCTGTGCATAGAAAAAACAGCTGGAGCTGTGAAATGCTTTCCAATGTATCACTGCTGAAAGGGCAGCGTGAGGGAAGGCTGGTTTGGAGATTACATTTGGAAGAAGCAGAAAGATGTTTCCATTCCCATCACTGGCTGGTGCACGACTCTGACTTGAAATTGCCATCGATTAAAGCAGAGAAAAAAAAAAACCAAAAAACAAAAGTAAAAGATTATGAATAAGCCACAAAGTTTTAAATTTCATATAGTGATAGAAATGCTTCTGTAATCAACAATTTGACCATCCTTATTTTGCCAGAAGATTTTATGTGTGTACATCTTTATGTTTATATATACATGTATGTACCTACATGTATGCACAGATACACACATACTGTCATGACAAGAACCTCAGACTTTCCCCTAGAAATTAATGCCAGAGAGGAAAAAGCCTCTCAGCAGAAAGTTCCTGTAAATCACAAAGCATTTGGGGAGCCTGACACGTTTCGAAAAAAATGAGATGGCAACCTAAACACACGCATTGCAACCAGGACCTCACGTACTCTCTGCGATGCCCTTAGAGAGGCTTCAGAAGATTTTAGGAGAGCTCTTTACTCTCAGTGGATTTGGATTCTGTGGAAACAAAGGGAGCTGAAAACTTTAGGCCTTGTGGAAGGTCAGCACCCTTAGTATGGAAGATAAAGCCTAGTCACTCATTTTCTCTCGTCCTTTGAGGGGATGTGACAGCTCATGGAAATAACTCTGCAAAGAAAGGTCCAGGACAGGATGAGCAGAGTGTCTTCTCAAAAATAAACCACTGAGGGATTGCAGGGGACTGCTTCAGCAGTCCCCTGAGTCTGTTTGAGAGTGGCAAGTAGAACAGCCATGCCTGACTCCCAGCTGTAGGTCGCCACCACATCCCTTGTGCTGGCATCATTAAATCACATTGATCCATGTGGTCATTTCTGCATTACTTCCGTGTTTTGTAGGGTTGCCTTTTGGCCACAGCAGGACAGAGTAAGGAGTATGTACCTGGAACTGGTGGAGGAGAGCAGGTCTTTTCCTGCCACAGTAGCAATGTGATTTTAGATTGACTCAAGCCCCATGTGAATCTGCACCTGTGGGCAGAAAGAACCCAAGCAGGGACTTGGCCAAGAATGTTACAGTTAAACTCTTTTTATACGTAATGACTAGCAGCAGTGCATTTTTAGTGCTAAAACACTCACTCTTATCTCTTGGATCTGACTTTTCTCTTTTATGCTGAAGTAAAGATTGCACAAAATAGCTGAAAATACTTTGGAATCCATTTCTCTCCTGCTATATTCTATCCCTATAAACATGCTAAACACTGAGACAGCACCAACTCAAAGTGCCAGGTATCAATTCACTAATGCAACTTTCTGAAATAAATCTTAACGCTGTCTGGAGATCTCCCATCCAAGTATTAATGAGGCCCAGCCTTGCCTCACTTGTGAGCTCCCCCAGTGCGGCAGTTGCAAGCCAACCAAAATGTTATCTTAAAGATACTTCGAACCAGGGTAACTTACTGCCCGCCTGTCTGTCTACTGTAGTTCAGTGTGTTGCATTACTTAAGATATCACCAGCTTCTGCTTCAAGTATAAATTGGTGCTCATCTTCAACTCTTCTTTTACTAATAGAAATGTTCACTATCATGTACACCCAAAAACAACAACAACAAAAAGTAAGTAAGTGGTTTCTGCACAGCCTTCTACCTGTGAGAGATGGAGATACAAGGAAAGAAAGAAAATGGAGAGATGAGGAAAACAAAGAAAACACCTCTCAGACAATTGTAATGTTGCTTCATAAACCACTGAAAGTCTGAGATGCACTATGTTGAGGGGATTGGTCTGAAGAGACAGTATAGAAAATCTTGACAAAATTTTTATTTATGTATCTATTTAAAATACATTGTGTGATTCTCTAACTCACAAGTATTTTGCAAATTCTGTTGAAATGCATAAAGTTAAGCTTACATAACTGTTCTCAAAATATTGTACATAAAAATTAAGTTGCTGACATATTTTCAAAATTAAGTGATGCTCTGTTATTTTTATACTAAATTTACATAAGATACTGGCATTATGGAGAAAGTCAGAACCATGTATCTTAAACAGCTGTCATGAAGGATTGTGCATATAGCAGTGAGAAGTGGAGAAACAGTATATCTATCATAAGGCATTGTATAATTTTATTTAGGTTTTCTAACAGCTAGCATGTGTCACTGACAACACAAATTAACTATTCACTGATGAAAAGGAAGGCAATAAAGAAAATATAGATTTAGTAGAACATCATATTTTTGTTATTTTAAGTAACAATCATAGCAGGAAACTTGAAGAAACTTTACAAAAGAAAACTGACTTTCAGTCTTTCCCTTAAACATACACCAGGAAAAAAAAAACACCTAGAAATTACCTCTCTGTGTCAACTTTTAGTCAAAATACGATCAGTTATGAGTTCTAAATGTGCATCAGTCCTTGCAGTCTATCTATCAAACAGTGTTATCTACACAATAAGCACAGATAGCTGCAAGAAATTTATGGTTGCTATAGCATGACATTACTGTACTTGCAAAGTATGCAAAATATGCTCTAGGATATGGTGACATAGTACCACTACAGAATGTCAGAAGGCAGACACATGAAATATCTGCAATAGTTCTGATACTGCTCAGACACTTCCCATCTGCACTGGATATCATGTCAGTGTTGGATTCAGAGTTGATATAGCTGTTACTGTCCTCTGTTTTGCACATTTCCCCCTACCTGGGGAGCTCCTATTAAGGAAGAAATAGTGGTGGGCACTGAGTCAGCTCTGCTGCTATTGTGGTTGGTAGGATCAAAGGAGCAGATGAGCTCCAGGAAGTTCGCACGCCGTGTATGACACAACAGAACGCAACGGCTCTTCAACTTCATGTAATGAACCCCTAAAAATATACTAGTGTTGTAACAACTTCAGAAAATAGCTACTGTACACAAATCTAAAAATATTGGTCCTATTCTCTCACCACAGGATACTGATAACGTCAGTGGGAGCCCACTTAAAGATAGTGGGAAGTCTACGGGAGTTACTCACATCCTGCATGAGCCCATGTCTCCTTGAAATCCGCAGCCATTCCTTTAGGACCACTATTTGTTGTTATTTACTAGTCTATGACATTCAACTTGTTTATGCTTCCCCATTCCATTTTAACTCATGCTTTTCCTTAAGAGAAATCATCTGAGAGAAATTTAATCTTTAGTTAAAGTAAACTTAAAAGTCTGGGATCCCATGGAAACAAAGCCCTAGGAGTGATGGCCTTTCTAATTTCTCCCCAACACCCATTTATCTCAAGGCAGTGCTGTTATTTAACATGCGTCCAAGACCGGCTTTCACTGCATTCTCTTTGTCTGGGAATAATTTCTTTTTTTTTTTTTTCTTGAGAGGTTTCAAGAGCTTGGTCCTGAAACAGCTGACCTCTAAAGCAGTTTGGGTTTGAGCTTGCTTCTTTTGTTTTCTCTCTTTTAACAAATCCTCGATGCTAAATACTGCTGTATATAGAATATTGCCCTACTTACTTCTTTGTGTGTGTATTGCCTCTTGTATTTCCCATGTTCAGACACACAATATCTTTCTTCCTCTGCTTTGCTTTCTGCAATTACAGATGGCAAAACTAGTCTCTGTTCTCAATGCTGAAAACATGCTAGTTTGCTTTCTAGGTTAGAAGCAGGACACCAGAAGCTGAAAAATTAAATCACAAAACATACACCCCTCATTTAGTGTGCCAGAAAAATCATAGCGACCATAAAAGAACTATTATAGCAATACGTAAAAAGTACTGTGTCATAGTACCATCACTCCTGTTCAGAAATAAAGACCCTGTCTTTGCTTCACTCTGAGGGACCACATATACACAGAGGTTACTCTGTTGACTTCAGCAGAGTCACTTGTGGCTATCACCAAGACACAACAGGCCATAGTTAGGACTTACTGGAACAGCAAGAAGCCATTCAGTTAACGCTACATGATTTCACTAAGGAAAATGTCCCCTTATAAATCATTTGCATGGACTTAGTGTCCTACTGTTTTATGTTCTGTTGGCACTCTCCATTTCTAGGCATTCTGCACTGCCACACAATTGCATAACCTTAGATTTGGGGGATATTATTCTTTTTCATTAACGTTGGCTGTTTCTGCCCTGCAGTAGTTTTTGTGCAACTGTCGTCCAAGTCAGTGAGGTTACTTTGCTGCATGAAATGATGCTGGATCTCTTTTATTAGGTTGTCAAGATACCAGCAATAGCCTTAAAACTATAGGGCTTTTGTTAGATCTTAGTATGTCCACTGACTTAATCTGGATATAATAAATATCATACCAGTAAAATTTACCTTGAATGATTTGCATATTGCCAGGAGTTTCTGCTTCAGATGAGGTTTAGTAGGTAATAAGCCTTCTGCTCAGTGTTTTCTATCGGCATAGAATTATAATCAGTGAGGAAAAAGATGTATAACGCTCACAAAATTCCTGGTACCAATGAATGAAGCTTTTTTTCCAGTGGTCTTCTCTCTTTGTTTTTATGGAAAACTAAAATGAACAGTTGCAAAAAAAGCACCTGAGGACTTGTCTCCCCATGCGGATGTGACTCAGGTAGCTGATTCACAGTGAAATAAACGCCATGAATACCAGGCCTGCTACTCACCAACTCGCAATATGGCTGTGTCCTTCAACAGAGCAGCCATACACTCAATTAAAACATATAATTAAAACTGGTCACAACAGAGGAAGTATTATACACCATCATAGCCCCTGAGGACAGGTGAACCTGTTGAGATGTGGCTAGCGTTAGGAGGTGGGAGAGGATAGACAGTGGGACAGATTAATATGTCAGCGTGGCAAGAAAAGGTTTCCAGCCTCAGTAGAATCCGTCAGCTTTTGCTTATTTGCTGTGTAACCTGTGTTCTTCTGCCACTGTTGGATGGATAGTGACGAGTTTCTGTGCTTTACTCTTGCAGAGCTCTTCCACAGCTTATCAAACCCTTCAGCAAAATTCAGAGTGCATCCCTTCTCTGTCCTTCAACCACTGATGTAACACTGGATTGCCTTTTTCTTATTTTGTTTATTTCTGTGAAGAATGACTTTATTTCCAGAAACGTGCATCTTCTTGGTAATTTTTATCATAAACAAAAAAGGATGTGTATAAATATAGAAGCTTGTTTATTTCAAGGTATTTTTTCCACACTGCATCCGGTCAATGATTTAGATTAGAATTTAGAGCCCTGAATGAAAACAGGGCTGGGGCACTGGATCAGCTGTAAAGGGTGGGGAAGGAGCAGTTTTCCCATTATTTGAATTCTCTGATTTCTTTGCATAAATCAGTGGGAGTGAAGGCTCAGCACTTGATTATTTTGTGAGCATTAACATATGCTCCAAACAGTAAAAAAAGCAGCAGCCAGTGGATTATTTTTAAATACCTAATTTGGAAGTAATTCTTACAGGTCTTTCCACAATCACCCAAGGATTGAATTTAGGATTTTCAAATATATATGTTATGATTTTCCTTAGGTGATTTTTATCTCCAGCTCACGTGGGCACTTAGTTTCTTGAAGAAAACAGAAATACCTTTGTGTTCAAAGGGCCTTAATTGTACTAGTTGATCCTCCATAAAATAATTTAAGTTTACAGAGAAAGAAAAGACTATACCGTAAATAGGTATATGGAGATGATCTATTTCTTACCTTACTGGTGTTTTGAGCAAAATTAGATAGACTTCACAACTCCATACGATCAGCCGTCAGATCACTGCCATCTTCCTCAGATTCACCAATAGCTTAAAAAAACCCTTTCCAAAATCATGACTGCAATATGCAGGTCTGATCCTCATCCATTTCAGGAGACTGGAGAACTAGAGAAGACCCATCAAAGGACACCAAATATGAGCAAAGGTGTCTGTGGTTCCACTGCACAAGTAGCATAGACTAGAAGTCCTTCAGAAAAGACAGGGTTGAGGAGGGGTATGGGAGAAGCCTCTAAATTCTTAAATGGGAAGAGAGAGATGTCAGTTAACCATCGGTAACTAAGTTTTACAACAGAAGCAACAGGGCACAAAAAATGACATTAGCAATTTTGGGGGAAAAATGGTGGTGTATGTTTCATCAGGCATCCTATAGGAACTTTGCAGACCTTATTGCCATGCGGCAGTGAGGAGAGTGATATTTGAATTGGTTCAAAGAGACACTGGACAAATTCACGCCAGAAAGCTCTATCAGTAGGACATGACTGTCCATATTGAACATCCAGCGCAGGAAGTCCCTGAAGAGCTGATTACCCAAAATGGCAGGCCAAACAAGGAAATGAATAATGTTGCACATCCTCGGTTTTATACTCTCCCACAAACATGTGCTGCTGGTCACTGCTGGAAACAGAAGACGTGCTAGGTGGGTGTTTGATCTCTACAGTGCTCCACCTCCTCCTTGTTTTCTTGTGGTATATTCTCCACTTTCTAAAAACGATCACCTTTAAACCTTGTAAAAGGCCTGTGATGCATTATTCTGTTCTTTAAAATAACATAAAGACTGTACATATCTATGTAAATTAAGATACACTTTTTAGTCACATTCTGCTAATCTTTCATCATTGTTGGCTAGTGTTCCTTGTGTAGTACACCAGTGTCTTGTCAAGGTTTCAGATTTATATGGCTTACATGGTCTACCTTCGAGTCTTGCGGTGAGATTCTTGCAGCTTTAGCATGATCATCCTCTAAATGCATTTGCCCTTTTCCCCTTCCATCCTCCCTAAGGCTTCTGTCTCTGCAGGTCCCTCTGAGGTTTACGTGCTCGAATACCCAGCTCCTTCTCCTCCCTCCTGGGAGGCATCCACTTCCTTGAGTCCTTGTTCTCTGCAGAGAAGTTTCACCAAAAAATGGCTCTAACCACAGAGTAATTGCTCCTTCATTCTTTCTGAGCCTGGTACAACCCAAACACGTGCACCCATTAATGCTTAGTCTATTCCTAGGCAGAGGCACTAGTGGCAGCCACTCCTCCCTTAACCTATGAAGCATCGCCTTAGAGCCCAGTAAAAGTTTGTCATAGCACTCAAAGGAAAAAGCAGTTCTGAAACACAAACAAGAATATATTTCTGTTCCTCAAACAAAATTTAAAATATAAACATCATCATACAAATCTAAAGCTTGTCCCTGCTTGCAGCAGCAATTTTTTGGGCATAGCAATTGTTATGGGGCCTGAGCCAACTCCCACGTGAGTCAGTGGGAGCCTTTAAATGCAGATCAATGGGAGTGAAGGCTCAGCACTTGATTATTTTGTGAGCATTGACATTATATGCTGTAAAAATGATGCTTTAATTTTCAACGTAAAACCAAACAATGTCAGTTACAGACTGATTCCTGAACAAGGGCCCTCAGTGCTACTGTACTGAAAATAATAAGTACAATTCATTGCAAATCTGTTTGTTATTCCTAGTGTAAAAATAGATCAGTCCAGCCAAAGGGATTAACCAATCCATTATTTCTTGTCTGGTTTCTTTATTGTTGTTGTTGTTTTTAAATAGTTTTCCTGTTCTGTTGTAACAGATGAATTCTGGTAAATATTTATTCTTACATTTGCTGTAAACGTATTCCTTTCCCGGTGGGGCACTGCACAGCTCCAGATGTGCAGAACTGAACCCTTTCAACAACAAAAGGGGCCCCAAGTGCAGCCACACAACAGAGAGGGGGCAAAAGGCTTGTTGCATCTTTAAGAATTTGCTGCGTGTGGCTTTGCTGAATGCGGTCGTCTCGGATCTTAGGGATGTTTGACTTGGCCGCAGCTGAAAAGAGTCAGGATGAAGAATTACAGACAGGAAAAGGGTAAAATCTTGACTCTCAAAAAGTCTTGATTTGAGTGCATTTCTCTTTGCACCTACTAAGATTGGACTTTAGGCTGAAACTGCCACAGTTCATGCCCAAGCTTGTCAGGCTTGCCTTCGGAGGGGTGGTGGGAGTGGGCTGTGAATGTCATCTGTGCAAGCAGCTCTCCCAGGCCCTCGTCCCTGACATCAGGGCAACCCACTGAGTTGAGAAAGAGAGACCCTGGGCACAGAGCAGGAGCTCTTGGGCATCCTGGGGCAGGAAAGGCAGGAGCTGTGGGCATCCAGGGCCAAGGATGGCAGGGAACTGGCATCGCCCTTAGGGTTTTTTCCCACAGCAGCCCTGGGCAGGTGCAGCCAGTGTGCACACACCAAGTCCATGCATGAAGTGACTGGTGCCATTAACTTCACCACCAGATCTGATGCCCCAAACTGCTTCACCCTCCTCCTCTCCCCATCTATTCTTGTTCGTCTGAAGATCTGCCTTCTTTCCTAGCTAGGGCCATTCCTGCTTATTATTGCTCTGATCCCTTCAGCAGTCCCGCTTCTGGCACCAGGGAGGGACCATTCATCCTGCAGAGCTTGCTGGTTGTAAGAACAGCACAAAGGAGCAAAAGCTCTGTTACCAGAGCAAGTAATCCTGCACAGTATCCAGCCACATGCTGGTGACTTAGCATATGAACCAGGGCAGTATCACTGGGGTACCCACAAATTAATTTTCATCAGCTCACTTCGCTTCTCCTGTCCTGATCATGTGCCTGGTCTTCTCAAAGGGAAAGGGACCAGCATCCCACCAGAGAAATATGTGCTGGGTTACATGCACTCAACTGTGAGAAGATTGAGGCTGAAATTGTATTTAACACAATGAAGAAGAGAAATTCTTCCTTGTCTTTTTATGACAAATGACTGGCACATTGACCACTGTGGCCAGAGCAACTTCCAGGGCCTTTTGGGCGCCTTCATATTGTGGTTTAACCTCAGCCAGCAACTAAACACAACACAACCACTCACTTACTTGTCCCTGCTCTCAGTGGGATGTGGAGGAGAATTGAACAAAAAAGTAAAACTTGTGGGTTGAGAGAAGAACAGCTTAATGAATAGAATAGAATAGAATAGAATAGAATAGAATAGAATAGAATAGAATAGAAACAATAATAAAATATTATTGAAATTATAATTGTAATGAAAAGAAGTATAACAGAAAGAAGAAGAAAAATACAACCCAGGAGAAGGACAAGTGATGTACAATGCAGTTGCTTATCACCTGCTGATGGATGCCTGGGCAGCAATCTGCACCCTCCAGCCAATTCCCCCCCAGTTTATATACCGAGCATGGCAGTCTGTGTTAGAGATTATCCCTTCGATCAGTTTGGGTCAACTGTCCTGGCTACACTCCTTCCAGGCTTCATGTGCTCGTGCACGCTAGCAAAACATGGGAAGTTGAAAAGTCCTTGATTTCCTAGCAACAACTGAAAACGTCGGTGTATTATCAACATTCTTCTCATGCTGAATCCAAAACATGGAACTATTCTAGCTACTAAGAAGGAAAAGTAGCTCTAGCACAGCCAAAACCAGGACTCTTGAACATAACTAGCAGTAGAATTTGAGTAGCAGCAAACCAGCGCTTCTCCACCAGCTTTTGGAGGTCAGGCCCAAGGTGTAGCCACCTTCTCCCTCCAAACCTGGCTGAGCAGGACTGGCCTCACACCACTGTCCTGAATATGAAGGTCACAATCCCTTCTGAGTGTCCTCTGCAAAACACAGGGACCTAAAGAGGTAGCCCATAGAGATATATTATAAAATACACTCTTCCTAATCTAGTGTAGGAAGCCTGAAAAGAGTGTGTGTCAGTTAACATTTGCAAAGCCTTCTCCTGGCTTGGTAAGCCCAGTCCCATTTTTAAGTGACACAGGCCTATGGAAGTTCTTGACACAACTGGGCATATTAATGAGAAGAAAAAAAATAATCAATCTCTACCTTCATTATTAAGACACATGACTTGGGAGCAGAAACCTGTATTTTTTTTGTCTAAAAATGTCATTGTGTTCTCTCAGTGGTACTTCTCCATGTTTTCTGGTGCCTTGAAAAACAGCAAAAGCCAGGTGGAGTCACCCCCTCAAGCAAATATTATACAACTATTTGTTGCATGAACAAAACCTGACAGATGACCTTCTAAACATACCTAAGTTACTGTCTCCTAGTGTGCATACACATTGAAGCAGGAAACAGACTTCCAGAAACATGAAAGCAAGATTTGTGTGCTTATCTCATTGTATTCTAATGTGATTTGAGGTAAACAAAATACAACTATGGGCTTTGTTATCTTAATTATTCTGTACAGCCAATACAGAGCAGGATCACACTGCACGATTAAACATAATTCTTATTGGCTTGCAGATTATTAATATAATTCCAGAAATTGCACATAATTCAGGAAATACTTTTTCTGACAGCCTGTCCTGACAAAGGACAGCTTTGTTAAAGCCTATGTCACTTAAAGAGATAAGAAAAGATTCACAGATAATATTCACCTGGTATTTGGGTGCTGCCTGTCAGTTCTGCACAGATTTTCTGTGTATCTCTTAGCTGGGGGTTTTGGAACCGACCTGACTACATAATAGTTGTATTTTATGATATGCAGTGAAATCAGGGTTCCATACGAAGCATGTGTGAGTCCTGCTACAAGTCTGGACTTGTCCTATGTACTTACTCTCTCTAACAGTTTTTAGAGAAGGTAGCAATGAAATACCGTGATACTCACTGAATAACTGTGAGGTTTAGGAGAACTGTCAGGCTGGGCTGTTTTAAGATATTTTGTTTGCAGATCTCAAGAGTTACAGTCTTTCAAGTATTGGTTATGGGTCAATTAGAGCTTATTCTTAGTTAAGATGGAGGAAGATGGGTGACAAGTGGAGAAAAACTGGAAAAAGATGGATGAATATTTGGGTTTTTAAATGTGAGAAAATTCAAATTAATCTGAGATCTGCAAAGAAAAGATTAAATTCTGACAACTCCAGTCCTAAAAATAATCCCCTGTAAAGGTACCAAAATAGTCACATGAGCCAAATTTTACTTGCAGACTCTTTTCTCAGATGTGTTCCCACCCTTCCGGTATTTTTCTTTTTAAATCTTATTTCCACTAAAAAGGCTAAAACACATTTGTCTTTTCTAATTACACATATATGATGGCACGATGCTTTTTGATGATGTTTTTTCAATATTCATGACAGACAGTCCCACCCTCTAGGCTGTAGCTGCCTTTGATTTCAGGTGAGACTTTTGCCTAGTGATCAGGCCCTGGGGGTTTGGCTCATGAGTTGCAATGTAATCAGCTAAGAAAAAATTTGATTTGATAAAAAGCAGGAATCACAGTACAGACTGCTGGCATAGCAGATACATTTTAGGGTGCATATGCAGGAAAAATCATTCCTTCAAAAAAACCACAAAGGAACTGAATGTTATGTATACTACTGTGTCATGCAGTCACAATAAAAGACTCAAGGATGGATTCAAACAATGTTGTGAAATGTCAAACCAGTCCAGCAACTGCTTCAGGTTGCCGAAAGAAAGTAAATTTCCAACATTCTGTGGGACTGAGTCCTCAAAGAGTTTGTGTTGATGCAGGAAGTCCCACAGGTCTAGAACAGACCTTTGAAATAAGCTTCCTGGGCCTGGGAAATCTGCATCCATGAAGGTACCCCAGTGATATCCCAGTGCTATCCCAGTGATGTCAGGTAGATGCCACATGGGCTTAAAGATAGGCCTAGTGGTGAGACCACCATAGTGGTAGTTCAGAGATAATGGACTATTTAGGATACTCGAAGTTGTGGACTGGATGGTCCAAAATTGGCCCATGGAACTTTATAAAAAAACTATGTAATATTTCCAAGGTTTGATAAGAAAGGAGCACCATGGTATGAAGGAATTTGTAAGATGCCATTAACTCATCCAAGTAGCTGAAGTCCCCTGCTTTGGCCAAAGCCTGCCCTGACTGAAGGTGTAGACTTAACTAACGCTAATCAACGAACCTCATCCTAGTACATACACTGCATCTCTTAAGTTTGGGCGAGGTTTTTCAGCTAAGTCATTTTGGATGGCTTCTAAATAAAGACCTAGAGATCTCTCCCCAGGGATAGCAACAAGTAATCTTAATGAAGGCAAATGGCGTAACACATAACTTCCCTTATGTTATTGAATTCTTATACAGCATCTCACTTTTGTAATAAAATGTTTTCTGTTCAAATGCTGGACAAAAAGCGTCCAGTCTTTGAGCTTGTTTTAAGGTGGCTTTTAGCCACCAAAGCTCCTGGTGTTTCTTTAGAGTACTTTCATTTTCTGAAGGGCATATAAATGATGTCACTTATCGATTGCCAAACCTATTTCATAATTTCAATAACCTCCAGGGGACTGACTAAATCTGAAATACTTTGGCCTATTTTAAAGGAAGTCTAATCGTGTTTTTAAGTCAGCCTTGGAACACATGATTCTTTATTAACCTAATAAGCCTCCATTATCCCATTCCCTAAGTTCTATTCAAGCCCTGTATTTAGTGTAAAGTACCGTGCACTGGTTAATTAGAGCATATTATCTTGGATGAAAACGCTGAATCTTATTCTGCAGAGTCAGTGCTTGGAGGATTTGTTAATACACTGCGTGTACCCAGATTGGTTCTTATCTGAGCCTTGGCATGTGTTAGCAGTGCAATTACCTACTTGCAATTGCTGCCTGCTACTTGGCAAAGGGGAGTGCTGAACAGAGGGTTATTTTGCTAAAGATAGAAAGTGACTCATTTTGATTACTCAGTCGTGTCCTCTCCTACTTATGCATGCACAATGGGAAAGTCTGATGGTACCAGAGAAAAGAGAAGCAGCATGTGTTCGAGTCACTTCTCTTATTCACCATTTAGTTGTAGCAAAACTAAAAAGCCAATAATTATAACATAACAAGAGAGAGTAATAAGACATTTCACCTTTGCACATTAAGAAGGCAAATCTGAATTTAAAGGGAAGTGACAAGTTAAACGTGGCAAAGAAGTAAAGAATGTAGATAACTCAATTTCATTTTTGTTTACCACAGTTTCCAGTCAGCTTGGCTTTCTGGTCTTTGTCTTTCTATTAGTGTTCAAAAAGGAGAAGTGTTTTTGTCCAAAGAACATCCTACTTTAAATTAGTGTAATATATTTTACATTAGACATTAGAAGTGCATTTATAAAATACACTCTTCCTAATCTAGTGTAGGAAGGTTATAAAAACAGTGTGTCAGTTAATATTTGTAAAGCCTTCTCCTGACTTGGTAACCCCAGTCCTATATTTAAAGTGACACAGGCCTAGGGAAGTCTACTGAGACTCACAGCCATTCAAAACTATCCCTTACAGACATATTTCATTATTTCAAAAGATTTTTCATGAAACTGCTCACCAACTACTACTGAAAAAATAAAGTAAAAAAGTGAAAAAAGTAGTGTTATATTCGAAATTTTGTAGTGCTAAAAACTGTCCCCAAAAAGAAGTAAACTGTTTGCCTTTATAATAATCTATTCTGATTGATAATCCATTCGCTACAGCATTGTTATGCATTTTCGATGTTAATTAATTTAGTAATGCTCCCTTACTCTAATGCAACGTTGTTTCAAAAATTGGGAAACTATTTCCACTAAACGTTTCATTCCGTCTCTTTAAAGTTTAGGCCAATGGTGTCATTTGAAACGCATGCATATTTGCGGTTATACATCTGACAAACTTTTGACAATGGCACATTATCATAGCAGAAACATTTAAAACGAACATTGAGACAGTGCGTATCATGCCCTCCCACCACACAGCACACACAGTAGAAATTTTAATTGGATAAAGAGGATAATAAATCTCTTGCCCTTCAAGATTTTAAAATAAGATACTCTCTTTCAGTTCTCGTGACATCAGTAGTAGTACATTTAGTAAAGCAATAACGGTTTCAAAAACATAAAGTCAAAAACATTCAAGAGATTTTCTAGAACTTTCTGAAATGAAACATTTTCTTAAAAAAGCACGTCAAATCTCATTTATGAAGGAATTCCCCTCAGACAGTGATGACACCAATGACCAATGACGCTTCTTGACCTTTCACCACTATACTGAGGATGCACCAAAACCTTCTAGAGCAAAGTTTTACACCTCCCACCGCTGAGATCGCTTTCCTCACCACTGAAGTCCCAGCTCCCAAGTCATTTCATGGGTCTTTTGTCCCCATCCCCTGCAAAAAAAAAGTATGATCTCTCTCTTCACCCTTGCCTCCTGTTCTGACCAGTGTTCAAGAGGAGGGATGAGACCGACTGATGGGACACAGAGCAGGTTCCAAACCAGGGAGCATGAATGAGGCGTGGAGTGAGGAGTGAGGGTTGAAGCCAGCTCCACTTAAGAGTACTTAAGGTGACAGTCAGGCTGTGGTGATGAAGGCTGAGGACTAGTGTCTGTAACACTTAAGCAGTAGAACTTTCCTAAAGCAGTTTACTTTGACCAGAGGTAAAAGAGAGGCAGCACAGCCTGCGCAGCAAAGGGGACCACAATTCCCAGTCAGAGAGGTAGTGCTGAGGGGCAGGAGGCAATAATCCTCCTGGCAGCTCAGCTGCCATCACCAGAGCCCAGGGTCTGAAAAGCTTTGGGCAGAAAGAAGACACTTCCCAGTAAAATAATAATCAGAGAAGCTTTCTGATTTCAATTGAAAAGAGACGTCTTCTAGAGAATGAAAAATGTTGACCCGCCATTTGCCCACAGTGTTACGTTTTTCATTAAACAAAACCTCTGATCACTGTTTCAGTGAGACTTGAAATTTACATGGCTTTAAATTTCCTTTTAGTATTCTTTCTTTAGCTGAAACCTGGTTCTCAGTGAAAATGTGTAGTGGTTCTCCGCAAAGGAGAACATTAAAACATGATTTCAGTAAAAAGGACACATAAAATTCTGCCCATACATTTGAACCTTTCAGAATGGAAATAACTTCAATAATTCTATTTTTTTTCCACAAAATTATTTCCCCATTTTTTCAGCCGTCTCTAATTATAACAATAACTCGCAGGTGTTTCCTGTTAAGTTGGTAATAACTGTGTCCTGGGATAATAAAACTCTTGGGTTTGGCCCATTTATCATATTTAAATTATAACTTAAAGGTGCATCCTGTTTACA
Source organism: Trogon surrucura (assembly GCA_020746105.1). Classification (NCBI taxonomy): domain Eukaryota; kingdom Metazoa; phylum Chordata; class Aves; order Trogoniformes; family Trogonidae; genus Trogon; species Trogon surrucura. The sequence goes on along the minus strand of CM036617.1, from coordinate 142,647,732 downwards.
AGGTAATAATTACATATGGGACTAAACAAACTCCTTTGGAGCCAGTCCAGTCTATTGTGCTATGTCAGACTGGAGCATGGGCTTAAAGAAACCTTAGATAGATAATGCCATAGGTAGTAAAAGTTGACTCTCCCCTCTCGACACAAAACAAACAAACAAGGAAAAAAAGTTGAAATTAAATTCGAAAAAATAAACTGCCTCCAAAAAGAGAGATCAAGTGGTCTTAAAACTTTAGCTGATGGCCAGACAACTCAGTCAAAACACACCCATCTGAATTCTTTAGGGTGGACGTGAGCATGAGATGTAAACGCGCAGGCGCATACCCCCCCACTTTGTCTTCCGTACATTTGTTCCCGTGTCCTTCCCACAGCTATCGTGACTCTCTTCGAATGTGTTCCTGGGCTTTGAGGCAGCAATGCAACATCCCCATTTGAATGCCACCGAACTCAGCCTTCCATATTCCTCCTTGGTCAGTGTGGTGGCTGGGATTTTAAAACATGTCCTTTGTCATCAGGAGTGAAATCCTAGGTTTAAAAAAAAAATAAAAAATAGGGAAGGAGGTCAGCTATGGAACTTGCAAGTCCTCCGCTAGACAATTGCATTAGAATGAGATGTGTTTTTTCAGGCAAAGTTCTCCACCTTGCCCCAGTCCCTTACACCAATGCGGGCCCAAATTCCCAGCTCCTTCCCCAGCACCAGATCCCTTGGGCCGGCCTGTGTTTTCCACCTCGGTTGCTTAACAGCCTGCAGAACCTTGTGCCGTGGGACAACAGTCATTCCTTTGTCGAGGTCAGGACTTAGGGGGCTGGGGAAGGAATTTGGCTTGTCCTGTGTATGTTGGAAAGTAACAACTTCAGCATGAAGCACAGAAAGAGATACTGGCATTCAAAAAAAAAACCACTAAGAAAAATAAACTCCAGAAGTGACCAGTGCCTTCGCTTGCATTGCAGCTTTGCTTCACTGTTTCACTGTTATTTCTTAAGAGCAAAATAAGCCCCAAACTTTTTTTTTTTTTTTTTTTTTTTTTTGCTACATACTGCACAGTATGAGTAATTCAAGAAGAGAATAAAGGCCGGCATTGTATAGCACAATTTCTCATGCGCACACAAACCTCCTTCCAGCTTACTGAAGGAATCAAAGGGTGGAGGGAGTGTCTCCAGCGTTTCATGTAAATGACGTCTTTTTTTCTCCAGTTTTAATGCCACCATAAACGCAGTGTGATGAAGAATTGATGAATAATGAGCCCATGACACATCGTACTTTTAGAGGAGCTCGTATATTTGGCATACACTAGGCCCCATTTGTGTCTTTTTTCTTTTTTTTTTCCTCCACTTGGGCACAGATTTGTAAACACTTTTACCATAAATGAGAAATGCAGTTTTATTTTCAGTCCTCAGGGAAGTCACACTGAGCATCTACGAAGCTTGTGCCAGTTACCTTCTCTAGTTGGGATGCAGAGGCAGTAGGGTTGGCTCTCACCATCTGAGCAGGCATCATACCCTTGCAGAAGTCACTGCCCTGCCAGGCCAGAGGCCACCCTGCATTGGCAGTTCCTGGTGGGGCTATGTCCAGCTCTGGAATCCAGAGCACAGGAAGAGCGTGGACCTGTCGGAGTGGGTCCAGAGGAGGGCCGCAAAAATTATCAGAGGGATGGAGCAGCTCTCCTATAAAGAAAAGCTAAGAGAGTTGAGGTTGTTCAGCCTGAATAAGAGAGGGCTTCAGAGAAACCTTATAGGGGCCTTCCAGTACTTGAAGGGGGCTTATAAGAAAAAGGGGGACAAACTTTTTAGCAGGGCCTGCTGTGATAGAACAAGGGGTATAAGGAAGAATTTTTTGACAGTGAGGATCAGGTTGTCCTGATTCCAGGCTGAAACAGGTTGTCCAGAGAGGTGGTGGAGGCTCCATCCCTGGAGACATTCAAGGTCAGGTTGGACAGGGCTCTGAGCAACCTGATCTAGTGAAAGATGTCCCTGCTCACTGCAGGGGTGTTGGACTAGATGACCTTTAATGGTGCTTTTCCACAGATGTACTGGGCACCTTGGTCTTAACACCTGGTCTGGCCTCCTAAGGATTGGTGTTAAGCTGGCACCCTGAATGGAGAGGCAGAAGAAAACTTAAGAGTGCTAGAGGTATAGTATGGGTAAGATGCTTTCCCAGAAAAGGAGGAGACAGGACACAGTCTGCAGTTTTCAAGTTTGGTGAAAAAGCTCATCATGTAGATGAAGAGGCCTGCGTTTTTATTCACAAGTGTAGGAGTACCAGTGCAGGAGTACCAGTGCCTAGTCCAGTGTACAAAATTTTCTTTCGTTTTTGATTTGCCTTTATCACTTTGTCTATGTTGAGATACAGGACTATTTTTTAAAATCGTATTTTTTCAATAAATGCTTATAAGTTTTCAAAAAAAGGACTTCTCCCTACTCTCCAGAAAGGTCCTTAATTTTTATAATCGAGGCTTTCAAAGCAACATAAAGGAACAAGGCATAAGGAAAATACTTGAATCCTTATTGCTTCGGGAAAATATGTAAATATACCAGCTTAAAATCGGACCACTTTTTCCCCATGATTGAAAAGAATCCTGTAATGCTTTCCACAAGGCTGTTAAAGCTAAAAGATAAGACATCAGGTATCCAAGTTGTCAAGAATATCATAAGGAAACCTGGATATTGCTGACAAACCATGGGCATTCCCCTATCTCCAAAGCAACCAGCAACCCACATTTAGGACCACACATGCCACTGACACAAACAAATGACATTTCTCAATTACATTGCACTTATTTCCCCGGGTGACAATCTCTCCACGAGTGAGATAAGCCCCAGCTTTGCAGTGCACATTTCACAGCACTCATGCTGAAATCCAGTCAGATGTGCTTCAGTCAGGGTTTTTTGGGCACGTTCAATTCAGAAACCAGGATGTATCAAGCCACTTTATTTCCTAAAAAGAAAAAAGAAAAAAAGAAAAGAAAAAAAGCCGTGACCAGCAATTTTCTCAGTTTTGTAACAAAGTTCCAGAAGGTAAATGAGACAGTTTTTGATGTCAGAACTGTTTATTTTTTTCCCCTGTTTTCTTTAGGCAGGTTACACCAAGGATTTGAAATAAGGAACTAAATTAGTTTCTTGAAATTGCTTTTCCTTGCAAAAAATGTAGAAATGCTACGGAAACCACGTTGATTGAAAACAATCCCTCTGGGAATTAATTTCTTCTGGCACAAATAAAAGTTCCTATAAATTTTATCAGACTCTTCACACCAATAATTTATATTTAAAAACATATTTAAAGCTGAAGTAGTGTTTGCAGCTAATTATTTGCTTCTAGAAACAGATAAAGCTAAAAGCGTGCTGATAATCTGCTTCTAATCTCCCTGTACCAATCTCCTTTGGCCCCATACAAATCTTCTGGTCAATGATAAATTTGGCACCTCTGTTTTCAGTATTGGCTCAAACTCAGCTGATCTGAATGGTCTTTTTAAAACAAAAACAAAAACAAATCCTTCTTTTAAAAAACACACGGTCACTATTCACTACAGGCTGCGAGTGGTTTGGCTTAAAAAGGGTTAAATCCCAGTTTTGCATGATCACATTAAGTGCTCTCATTTTATTTGCCTCCTTGATTTTATGTCAGATACATGCCCATGCTGAAACTACAGTACAGTCAGTGTCTGGATCTCTGACAAAGATTAGGCTCTCAGCCCTGTTATTTGTGTTCCTCCTCAGAGTTTTTAATGATTTTTAACAGAGAAAAATAACTGTAGTGGCTTTGGAGCGCTTCAGAATGACCCATCACTTACCATCATGAAGCCTTTTGAAGGAAATATTGGGATCCAGGTTCTGGCTGTTGCTCCACGGGAATCTGTGATTTTTTCAATCAGGTTTCCAGTGACTGGCATGGGAAATATGATAATCTGTAATAATAATGAGCAAAATTCTTCATTCACCCCAGAGACTGTGGCTCGATACTTTCAGAGAAGCAGCAATCAAGTGGAAGAAACACTCATTTGATCACATCAGCCAGAGCATGTGAGATTTAAGCTCAGCATGGTGACAGGACAGTGACACCATTCCATGTCCCCTGCAAGCTCTGCCAGGGGAGTTGTCTTTATTCACCACAGACCTTAAACTTTGTCTGGATCTGAACCTGTACTAGAGCAGTTACTTCTTCACCTTTTCTTCTTAAAACCTTTTTTGGCAAGAAGTTCCTTCCAGAGCTCTTTTCAAGTCTTTGAGAGCAAGAAGATTTAGATCTCCTGTGCTCCACCCCTGCAGCACTACTTGTCCTAAACAGCCTAAATAAGGGGAACCTTGGACTTCTTTTTCATATGTGATATGTTAGTACTAGACATGGAAGTAACAGGTTTTTTCCATCTCTATCTTTTTCCTTGGTCTTTACCCATCATTCTCTGCTAGACAACATTTTAGATGTTTATTTTCTTATAAAAATGTCTACTAAAAATCACTGTTTGCCAGGGGCTACCTGACATTACACACAACATCACACACAACCTACTTTTTCTCATATTAGCAGTTTGGCAAGGAAATACATCAGATGGCTGACACATGATTATTTTATAAGGGTGACAAGTAGCCTCAGAACTAACCGTTTACAATGTAAACTTAAAATTTTCCCAGAAGATCAAGGAATTCACACACATAACAAACTTGTCGTTGTCATTTGCATAGATTTGAAGATGAATTAGTAACTGTCCAGTCCAAAGTCCACTGAAACCAACAAAGGCCATAAAAAATGAAAGACAATAAAGATACAAAAGAGTATTGACAGCCAAGATATTATTATCCTTTTTTTCTTCACAAAACAGTTCAATCAAGTCTTTCATTTATGCTCCAGAGCATACAAATAAAGATACCATGACATTTTTTTCTGTCTTTGCAAAAGCAGTTTAACAGAATAACATCAAATCATCAGTATCAATCAATCCATCAATTTCAACTGAGTTATATAAGGAATTAATTTTCTACTCAAAGACTTAGTAACCTGAGACTGCAGAACAGTCCCCTGTTACTAAATCACAGCTGCAGAGAGAGACTGGGCTTACAATGGGCAAAGTAAGAATTAGCAACTTTGAACTGTCTAACATATTATGAACTTATTTGGATTTAGCATACTTACACTGCCTCTACACAAGCTGTAAACTCTGACAGCAATTATATGTGCAACTCAGACAAGATTATCAGGCAGCCACTAGCACGTGAGAGCAAGTGGTATTTAACCTCCAGGAGGTACAGTAGTCCCCCCTCCTGCTTTATCCATGTCTGATTTCAGTTTTTCTGTATCAACAAATCTTGCTCAGCTGAAAAAAAAAAAAAAAATTGTTGGCCATTTCTCTGGGATAAGATTGTAAGTCTTACAGCCAAGTCAGAGCTACTGCTGCAGCCCGTATAGGGACATCTACGTACGCCAGAGGAGTGTAGCCATGCATTTGGAAATCACTGGTGCAGTACATGCACAGGGTAAAGTCTCTGCGTAAGTTACGCATGCTTACATCTCTCTAGGAAATCCCAGAGAGAGATATGGGAGTCCTGCCCTCAATCCTGTCCAAAACAGCTTGATTTTAGTTCTCCTCCAAAGCCTAACAAATAGATGGCCTTTGTCTGATGCCCTGGAGGGCAAACGCAAGCTAATAAAAACTTGAGTCCACACAGATAACATATAATTGTAACTGGTTTTTAGGTAATGGTCTTCCAGGCTATCTCATTATTCTCTTTGAACAGGCTTTGAATTACGCTTTTTCAATTTTAGATAAAAGCGAACCAGTGGTTTTGCAGCACTAGCAAACTAAGTTAGATTGAATAGTTAGAATTAATGGGTGCTTTGATTTCATCGTTTCTCTTTAACCTTGAAACTAGCAGTCAGGCAGCAAAATATTTTTTTTTCCCTCCTCATGTTTTAATTCTCCAATAATCTTTCTCCTTTCTGCTCCCTCAGCCACTTGCTTCTGTTTTCTCTCCGAAAGGCTGGTTATACCAGGCTTTGACCATACCAAATTTCCCTGACTACTAATTTATGGGTACTCTCTAGAACATCAGCCCCCACATCCTAGTGTTTTCAGTATTTGCGAGTATTTGAAATGAGGATGAAGTCAAGATATTTCTGTTGATGGTGACACAACCAAACAGTTGTTCTACCTATACTGTTTTTATGTTATCCTGAATCCATTTTAATGGCCATTAGTGAAACTGCTCTGTTGTTGAGTCCAAATGAATCATAGCAATCTCCATTTACCCGCTGAAGGCAGGAACACTCACTTGCCAGCTTCCTTTTGCCCCAGTGGCTTATATGAAGCCGATGCAATCTCTGAAGAGCTCTCACACACATTTTTCCCACAAACAGATATGGCACCCCAAGCATGCCTAAATCAGCAGTTCCCAACCATGGCAGACCAATGGGCCTTTGGCAGTCCTGAAATAAACAAACTTGCGTAAAACTAACAACTCTGCAAGACCTTGGTTAATACGGCTACCCAAGACAGCTGTAGATCATAAACCGAGCCTCAACAAGTAGTTTGAAAGCCACTGACCTACAACAGCAGGAAGCCTAAGTTTCCACTGTAGAGGCCGCAGATCTTCTTCTAATGCAGGGAGAACACCACATATCACAGCTCCATCAGACCTTCTGTTCAGGGATAGTACAGCCAACTTAAATGAGTACGCAGTCTGATGTCAACGTTACTGCAAATAAAATATGTGCAATGAATGCATAGGTGATATGTGCAACAGTCCGGGTTACAAAAATACAGTATATCCATTCATTTATCATGTAGTTCACGCACTCAGTCCACCTCTCAGTCCTCCCTCTGCTTTGGACCAAAGAGGGCATACAAATGACAACAGTGGTAGAAATGGCCACAAGAGCTATATATGGTCCCAATTCTATCTTTTGTCCCACAGTCCCTCTGCTTCTTTGCAAATCTCATGCATTCTTCAGAAGACATGGAAGGAATCACAGTTCACCAGGACAACTCATATCTGGTGTCAGGTGAATTGTCACACGGGAAAGCCTTTTCCCTGGTCAGACTCCTTGCCCAAGAGCATTCTGTCAGACAGCTGCATACCAGTGATAGTCATTGAACTACCTCAGCCTGGTATCCGCCTCCAGGATGCTCTTCCAGGCCATGCTCATGCCAAGCGCTGGAAAGTAGCGGCAGGGACTCGTGGGGCTCATGCCTAACCTGCGGCTATGTCCTGCAAGGCTGCGCAGGCTGTCTTGAGGCTGGGCTGGTGGACCAACACATCACTTGTCTGTGTTACTAATCTGACAGCAGACCCACAGGGCTGCCTCCAGTGCACTCCAACCAATGGTCATGCAAAGAAAGACTCGGCACCCGTAAGAGCAGGCTGCAAGCTGTGCTTCCCTCCCAGAGAAAGAGTGCCCATCCTTTCGTGATCGACCCACTGGCCTTCCTCTAGCTTAGCTGCCTTTGCTGAAAGACAGAAAACTGCCATTGGGCAGGCAAGACAAACCCAGGACTCACACAGCCCCGGCTCGTCGTGCAGGCAGGCAGGATGTGTAGCCAGCCCTTGTTTAGATGATAAGCAGAAAGAGTACAAATGGTAAGAGGCATGTCTAAGGGAGTTCAAAGCCTACCCAAAGGCTCAGGTGTAGGAAAGGTGAAACCAGCATGGCTTTGTACTTCTTACCAGCACCATTTTTTGACCCTAGTGTTTACAATTATTTACTAACTACAGGAGAATTTAGGGCAATAGTCAGTGACCCCTGAAAGGGCTGAAATCTTGGGGCTGTTTATCAGATTTCAGCCTGGCTTCCCTTTACTCCTCTTTTTATTTTTCCTCACCAATATTTATGCGAAAAAGTGTTTCGGCAGGATTTACAATCCACAAAGCCCTACAGACTTGGAGAGAAAAAAAAAAATCTCAGGTGCTACTTAAGAAATTCCACATTTCTAAACCTCAGTGGATTAAAGTTTCTGCCCTAATGATCTGTGTGAGTGCTTTTGTGTAAAACTTTGAATAACATTATTGATTACATTCTGTATAGTACAAGTCTCTGGACCCTTATTTTTCTTTTCTAAAAAAAGCTTCTATAAAGACATACAGTACCAGAATGGATTAGTGCATTAGCCTTTGCCTTTGCAGACTTATTTGCAATCCAGACAGGATTTGGATGAAGAGAGTCTTACCAGGCAGGATCATGCTTCTCAATGGAAAATATTTCTGTACTGAAAAGTAGAAAACCTAACATTTAGCACAATTCAGCCTATTTGATAGCCTTTTCTATGCGGAGGCACAGGAATGGCTACAGAAACAGCACCACCAGTCAGCACTGAGATGCTTCGAGAGAGCTGTCTTAGAACTAGGATAGTTTTCATAAAGAGCTTTCTTGGAAGAAGAGAAAAGAAAGCACTCTGGTAAAGCTGAATGGGAGACTCCAGCTGGCATAACAGAACTTACAGGTGAAAAATGAAGTTTATTGGCAGAATGCTTGGGTCTGACTGAAACAGCAGCACAGTGCCCAGAATTTTTTTTTTCCTCTGACAGTGTCTCTATAACTATTTTCCTCCTGACATCTTCCAACACAACAGTCTTTCACATAAGCAAATAGACGAGAATGTGAATACAAGGTTTAGTTTTAAAATAACCTACAGGACCCTTACTATGTTTTTAGAAAGAAAACAGGATTTCTGTCTAAAACCAGACTCTCCACCCTCCTTTTCTATCCTCCCTTGTCCTTTCCACCTGTTTAGATGTTTTCACAGTGGGATAACACATTCATTCCCTCCAGACCAGGGCTCAGCTGTTAGGAATGGAAAATAAAACCAAAGTTTGCAGAGTATTTTTAGCCCAGGGAAAATAAAGCGGTTGCAAATACTGTACACCCACCAGCTCCTCCGGCTTGTGGAGATCCATGCCCAGAAAGAAAGGAAACCGCAAGACCAGGCTGAACCCATTGATTTGATATTGATGCCAAGTATTCTGGAGTGACTCAACCAACAATCCCACCCTTCTTTTTTCTGTCTGTTTAAAGGTGCCCTCCCCAGAAGTCACATCATATGGTCTTTCCCATCTTTGTGGCGCTGGTGCTTTCACTACCATATATGCACTTAGTTGGCCTCAGCCCATTACCCTCCTCCCTTTGTATGAGATAATCTGTTGATGACTGGCTAATCAGCAGGTTGCAGATGGGTCTTCTGTTTCCCTCTGATCTCACAAATCCCAAGGGACTGGCCTTCTGAGAAGAGACAGTGCGTAAGGGGATACAACACTAAACAGATGACACATATTTTAGGTCCACCTAATGGCTGCTCCTAGTTTCCAGACTCCCCAAATGCCATTTGTTTTTAACAAATGGCCACACAAGCTGTGGAGATGATATTTTAAAAATGTCTTTGAAAGGGCTGACTTGCCTCCAATGGCATTTGCAGCATGTGCGCCCCCAACAGTAGTCCTCTGTGCTGTCAAGCTTCTCCCACTGCAGGTAAAAATTAAGTATTCTGAAAAATAAAATATAAACTGACAAGAAAAATGGGTTTTGAGAAAGCCTGTACTGAATGGTAGAGGTGATTTAAGAGCCAAAAAGAAGGGGATCTAGATCTCATTAGCATCTCTGATTATCATCCCTGGACTGTGAGCTGTAAGTAGAGTTTATGCTTGAGTTGTAGCAAAGCAGTGATTTCTTCATTGTTGCATTGGCTGTGCAGCATCTTGCATGCAAGAGCAACACAGGATGCTGGCAAAACTGCCACTAAAAAAAACTTCTGAAAGGAAGTCATAAATCCTGAAATATCCTTTATGCAAACTCTTCTGATTTTCTGCTTCTGTCTCATGAAAATCTGAAGATTTTGTACGACTGTCTAGGACATCCCCCACTGTTCAGGCCCCCTGTAAGGCAGCAACAGGCATCCTAGCTCAGCTTTGCAGCCTGTACACTGAAACAAAACGGCACACAGCCCGTTGTCCTGCACTTAAGCCAATGGGCTCAGCACAGTTCCCACCCTTCCTATTTTAACTTGCAACACAGAGAAGAGTTTCCATGGTCACATATTGTCAGGGAGGACAACAGTTGGCCTGGACAGAGCCAGAACCATGGTAGCAATTTAACAGTATGGATGATCAGGTGCCAGGGCTTAGGCCTGTGTTATGAGTACAGGTGCAGCCACTGAGCCTGAGGTGTTGTACCAAGTGTGCTAGGCCCACTACACACACCAAAACACCGGAGCAGTGCAGGCATACTAGGGCTCACAAGGACCATGCTCATTATGAAGGCATCACAAACAGCTTAGACATACACTTCTGTCCAAGAAATCCTGGAAAGAAATATGGCAACTCCTTCGGGAGCCGTTGAACTTTCCTCCTCCATCTCCATTTACTTAGTCATCAGCAGCACGCTGTTATGGGTTCACTTAGTTGTAGGAGTATTCCCAGCAGACCTCCTTAAAAAGCACTTTCTATTTACAACTGAGAAGCAGCTGCTGATAATGCTGCCTTAAGCTGGTCATTTTGCTTCTGGCTTCTATAGGCTCCACATTTTTCCTATCCAGCCAGCACAAAAAGCATTTTAGCTTCCATTGCCTGAGATTTCCAAAAATGCTCAGAACTGACCTAACTGATCTCACAGTAACCAACACGAAGCGTGGTTTGTTTTCCTCTTCTTTTTATTCTTGAAAAGATGGAGCATCCGCAAATAAAACAGCAAAGCCAAGGTCAGCACGCAGTTATTCCAGTAGCTGACACACTGCTACATGAATGCTCACTATTTACAGCAAATATAATCCAAGTTTATCTTCTACAAAATCTTTAGCACATTATTTCTGGAAGTTCAAGTTATAACTGCTATGATTTGTGAGTAAGTAATTCAAGGAAACAGTTCCATTAATCCATCCAGTTTGGGGGGTTGGAGGAAAAAATATATTCCTGAAGCTTTCAGTCCTTCTGCAGGGAAGTGAGTCACATATGTCTGGAATTATCTATTAGCGAGTGTTTTAACCCTCCCCATGTCTGGCAGTATTGCAGCTAATATATAGCATAAATTCCAAGGGCATTAGGCTTTTTTTTCTTTTAGTAAGTCTCCAACAAGGCACCCCCCACCAAGCTGACCAGATTTAACCAGCCTGGATCCAGGGTGTCAGTAAAGAGCCATCTAGACAACTCTATTTCAGGACTGCAAGCCTCTCATTAGAAACTACCAGAGGGAAAAAGAAATCACAACAAAAATGAAAATGTTAACACAACACAAGCGAAATTTTTAAGTGGCAGAATCTTTGTTTAGCAAAAGATATCTTTTAATTGTAAACATTGCCAGTGTGAAACACTGGCTTTCAGTCCTCCTCCAGTTCTGTGAGCCCAGGGGAGCAGTCTCTGCTGAAGATTATGCCACAGCAAATTCAAGCACACAAACTCAAAACAAGAAGTCCTGGCTTTCTCTTTTTAAGCTTCAGGGAGCCCAATAAGAAATCCACAGACCTCAAGCAAGTCTAGCAGCCACAGCAGAAAATATCTAGTATGAAGTAACATTAGCAAAAAACTTCCTGCAGGTCATGAGAGAGGAAAGCACAAGTTTCTTCAAGGGTGACTTTTTTTCCCAGGTGGTGTCTTGGAGCAGTCTGACAAAACCTTTCGTACAGTTTTCCCATTATTTGCAGAGGGGAAAATATGGGAATTTTTGTCAGTGCACACATAGCCAATGCCCTCTATTCAAAGTGTACTTCCACTGAAATTGTTGTTAAATTCATAGCGGCTCCAATGGGACCAGACTTCAGTAGATATCAAGTGCTTCAGAAGAGTCCAGTCTTCATGCCAGGAACACTGGAGAAGCATTAAACTCTAACAAGAGTGCTCTGGATGCTGACTGGAGCTCAGATGTTAGCATTTTGGTTACACAACATGAGGAGGACACACTTCATAGATGACCATGAACAATCTCCATACGTCTATTCAGCGAGATGTGCACTAGAATACTTACTCACAGCTGCTAAAAATCTCATTTTCCAAGAGCTCTCAGAAGAAGTTTAAGGGCTATTCAGCCGTGACTTGGATCTCAAAAATGGTATTTGGAGGAATCTAATTTGTTCTCTGACAGAGAACAGATTTTTATTGACTTAGCCTAGATAGACTGTTGAATCAGATGACTGCAATTGGATTACTGCTTTCTGGGAAGCCGGGCATTTGCCTTGGCTTCCAGTAACAGCTTCTGGGTACCTGGTCCCACATGTAAGCAGGTAAATAATTGACAGATGGTTTTCTTTATGCAGCCAAGTAATAACTTTCAACATTATGTCAGGAGAGATTAGGAGGCAAGGGAAAAATGCCTTGAAGAAAATTTGGGCTTAAGCTGCTGCGCCGTTGTTACCCAGGATCCCCGTCACGCCAACAGCAGCAGGCGGGTTCCACGGGTGCCTAAAGGTGCTCGTTATAGAGGGTGTTTACAGGTGTGCCATTATCAAGTACTGATATAAAATACTACCGCTGAAAATCGCGTTTAATAAGCTCCAGCTGCCTGTTAAATTAAAAGAAAATTCCTGCAGCAAATAGTCAATTTGAAAAACAAGCCATAGTAGGACTGAAATAAAGGAGCTGAGAGTGAAAGGAGCCTTGACGGAATCAAGCTGCAGTTTGGAGAGTATATCAAATTGGTGGGTTTCCTAGTTTTGCTTTTGTGCAGATACTTGCTCCTGCCAACACAAGTAGGTGCTGAGACCACAGCCTGTCTTCTTTTGCTTTTGTATTCCTCCTACCTGTGCCCCTAGACTTTGTTTCTGTGAGATGGCAGGCTGTATTGCCAGGCTGGTTTGTAAAATGCAGTAGTTTGCAGAGGTGTAATAATGTGTTTTATTTCAAAACAGGACTTAAAACAGAAATGTAAACACAAATAGCAAGGCCTGGCTGCTTCCTCCACCTCCCACTCCGAAAAGCTGGTTGTCCTTCTTCACCTCCCAATTTTCTGTTGGCTTAGTGCTTCCCCAGCTGGAAAAAAAACACAGGGCAATTAACCCTTTCTTCTTAAGGCCAAATGTTAACAAGATGTAGCTGGCTTGCCTTGATGGGACAAAAGAGTTTTGATCACCGTTGCTGCAGGGTTGTGTGCTGCCCTGTCACTCTGAGGCAGGTACCTCTGCCTTTTTCCTCTGCTTGCACAGCACCTACCCTAGCAGCCCCTGCTCTATTCTAGCTCTCTTTCAATAAAATAAAATATCATAATAAATACAGCATACGTGACCTGAATGGCTCTTAGCTTTTGCCTTGTGGAAGGAAAACCTGGACTGAGAACCTACAGGCTGATTTTCTTGATCATTTGAGGAAGACCCAAAGGGGCTGTCAGTTGCAGAAGAGGGTGGAGAGACCCACATCAGCTTTAAGCAAACTGGTCTAGGTACTAGAAGCAACACAGCTCTGTGCTGGGTTATTCACTGTTGTTATTTCCTGCCTAAAGGAAAGAGAACTTGCCTTCTCTTATATTTTCTTTTCAGGAGGCCTGGCACATCTGGGGCTACCGTAAGCCCAGACATCATTTGTTTTATGACAGTAGTCCAGTAAGTGTTGCCCATAATAGTGAGCTTTCTGAAAATGCTTTCCTAGGGCAGGTTAGGATTTTTAGCCATGCACCTTCATTTTCCATGGCTACAGGTGGGTTTAGTTCAGAGGGCTGTTCGGAAAGGATGCTGCAGTTCCTTCCACATCAGAGACAAAGGTTTTTTGTTATTTCCACAGTTACTCTGTCAGAGTAACAGACTTGCATCTTCCATCAAAGCTGACTAAAATTATTTTATTATGGTTGTACACCAGCAAATCGCAGCATTGAAGGCTGAATGCACTTTCCATTCTACCATCTGTGAACACAGCTTTTTAGTTGCTTATAACTCTCTCAGTCAAATTTTACTGGATCAAAAATATCCATTCTTCTTGAGTATCAGGAACGCTGGTATAGCATACTTGTGCTTCAAAAAGTAAACAAGCAAATGCATAATTGTGCCACAGATGCCAACACAAACACTGCATGTTTACTGTAATGGTTGGATATACTGGCAATAGATTTTGAGTACACCAGTGAAATGTAAAAAGCAGATTAAGTATGCAGAAAACTGGTTGAGTAGCTTTGAAGTTGTGACAATAACCATTTTCATATGGAGTAAAAATTTCCATTACATTTCTTGGCTTGGTCTAAGCTCAGGAGGCTGGATGTTGCACACTTGGTAGAACTTGCTAATCAGTTTTTTCTGTTTTATCTAAAGTACTTTTCATTTTGGCGCTAATTTTGAAGCAAAATGGAAACAAAGAACAGCACACTATAAAGACATTTAAGGCAGTAAGGAACAGTGTTCTCTTGGACACAAGACTATCCTGAGACATGACCAGAGCTGCCTTTTTGGTTCCATGTTTTTCTTCACTGAGGTTTAACAATGCTTTCTAAAAATATCTTAGGACTTCGTAAACCTGTTAAGTCTGTCACCTCTCAAGGTGACACTCAACATTAAATCCAACCTGATGGGAATTTTTGGTTTTTCTGGGTCCGTGTAATGTGTTCCAGCTAGTCAAGTGACTGAAAATTTCCTATGCCATTCAGTAGCTTTACATCTTCTCCACTGCTGTTCTGCTGGCAGCAGGAACTATGAGCAGTAGCAGTAGAACAATGAAACTCTGCTGTCGGAGTTAAAAAGACCCTTTACAGACTGCATAGAGTCAAGGAGGCCACGGACAACATTTGTCATGGGGTTTTGGGGGTGGGGTTTTTTTGACTGTTTACTTTCACAGTTTGCAAATGGATAGAGCTGAGGTCTTTCACAAACTTGTCCTAAACTGAGTCCCTCCAAGTTATTTCTTAGTCCTGAGTCCTGCCCGATATTTTCTTTTAGTAGTTGGGCATTTCCATTGAGGCCAAGATGGTAACAAAGAGGTAAACCTTCAAGTATCCATCCATTTTCAGTGGATAGAAGGGAAAGAGTGCAACTCCCCAGTGGCAGCAGCACATGACCTCCCAGATCCTCTGGCTCCCATGACGATACAGCTGATGAGGTTGACAGAGGCAGAAGCAATATCATCCAAACTCTTGGGTCCATGGACCTCATGCTCCCTTGCTGAATTTGATAGCAAAATGGCTTAAAAGCCCCCACATGCCACCTCCCCAGACAGCTTGGCCAAAGGGTAGGTCAGACTGAGATAGTTCATTCCCTTCTCCTTGATCTTTCCCTTTTCCTTGATCTTCAAGGCTTCACAGGAAGCCTTTGAAGAAGTGCATGTAAGGGCAAGAGCTGCTGCCTTAGGTTTAGTTCCTCACAAATTACATCCATCTTTTACCCAGCTCAAGATTTTCTGTTGAACAATAGATACCAAAAACTCATTAAGGCCTTTTTGTCCAAGCACCAAGTTGGAGTATATCCAGAATTTCAAAGGCTGGACATCATTTAGCCAATCTGCATCCTCCAGAGCATCTCAGACACAGACATTTAGCCTCTTAGCCTTAATATTCCTTGAGGATTTCAGACATATGGCTCCTGACCATTTTTCAAATGTGCTTCGGATTCAATCTGCAGAAAAAAAAATCCAATTTATTCCTTTCTCCAGGAAAACATGTTACAATACCAGTTGCCCTCCCAGATATGTTTCATATTACTTGTTTGTTAAAAGTAGGAGAAATACACTGTAAAGGAATGGGCTACATTGGATTTCTGTTCATCTGACAGGGTATATTTCAAATGTTGCATAGTATTTTCTAACATAATTAATAGAAAAAGTTAATATTGATTTTTCTATTAATTTTAAAAATTTGTTACAAGTGCCAAGTGATGATTTGAATGCAGATTAGGCCATCAGCATCAGAAATGAAATTCAAAAATCTGTGTGGGAGATTTTGAAGGACAATGATGATTTACAATCTGTGATTTATAAATTGTAATTTATAAACTGTGACTTAGAATCTGCAACTATTATTGTGTACTTTGTTTTGTTCTGGTATCTTCATCTTGTTCAGTTTGAATTTAATACATGTCATGAAGCCATTTGTTTATTTGCAAAATTTGCTGAAATTCTCTAAGTGGAAACAGTATTATGGTACTTTTGGAGAGTTATGACACTAGATCTTCAGAGCTTGTGTAATAGATGTACTAAATAAGCTTTATAAAGGACTTGCAAAGATATTTCCTGATTGCTCTTTTCAGAAGTCTTACAATATTTGGTTTATTATCTCCAGTTTCTTGTAACTACTTTCAGCTGGGATTCCATTTGAGACTTTGATCA
The DNA here is from genome assembly GCA_020746105.1 of Trogon surrucura. Classification (NCBI taxonomy): domain Eukaryota; kingdom Metazoa; phylum Chordata; class Aves; order Trogoniformes; family Trogonidae; genus Trogon; species Trogon surrucura. Next base: position 142,631,533 of record CM036617.1, on the reverse strand, counting down.
TTCTTGGAGCTTGTATGGCAGAATGGAAAGGAAATATGTCCCCTAAGAAAGAAAATGCTTCAATAAAAGAAGATTTGTTCTATAGGTGGAGGTGTTTGGACAGACCATAGAAAGTCAGATCTTTCCATTAAATTTGGATTTGGACAAAACATTACTGCCTGAAAATCATTCCCACTTGAGAGACCTGTGAGCAATAGGTAGTGCATCAAGTCCAGCTACTAAAAGGCAAACAGCTTCAAGACTTTAAAATATTTCTGCTGTTAATGCCTGTGTAGGTTTCAGCAGGCAGTAGTGTATGCAATAGTGACTTCAGTAATTTTGAACAGTGTCAGTGTAGTCCCAGAGAGTGACGGCTGTCTTCTGTTTTTCAGTGGAGACTGCAAGGGATAGGACAATCAACACCAGTCTGCACAAAAATAAGATAGTTGGTAAATATTGGGGGGAACATTACTCAGAGAACAGCTCCTCAAGTTCAAGTGGGCTAGACATGGGGACATACACTGGGTCAACAGGTCAGCTGTTGGGTTCACCAAGGCTCCCAGCGTAAAAGCACACTGACCTTGAGGACAAGGAATTATTCAGGGTGCTGTGTCATAGTCTAAGGCAGGACAGCCTCCTTCTGCTTTGTCACAGTTTTAGATCAGCCTAAGCTAACTTTGAATCCCTGCTTTCAGGTGCAGGGGGCTTGCTGAGTTCTTACAAGATGCTTCAGATCCCAGCGCAGATGATGAGAGACTGTGGTGTGTCCTTGTGCTTACTCACAGGAGAAGCATCTCCTTGCAGGCCAGCCGCAGCCTAGTCAGCCACCTGAGGAACACAGGAGGGAATCCAGCCACTTCATAGGCATTGCACACATGCTAAATAAAGCAGGAACTAATGACATGAAACGTGTCTCCCTAAATGATTTTAGTATTAACACAGCGCTGGCTAGAGTGCAACCGTTGCCAAGCTCTCACCCTCCCCTTCCACCATTCAAGTCTCTGACAAAATTTATGTTAGTGCAGGATATCTTAATGCAACACACACATACACAGGATCCCTTTAGATTCTGGTTTATATCTTCAATGAGAACCTTGGCAGCTGTAAAAATACGTTTTGGCCTGGTCACTAAGTTAAAGATTTTTTTTCCCCTCTAATTTCATACACAGTTATTAAAAGAGCCGGGTCTTTTGGCAGTGACATTGCACAGTTCTGTCAGCTAATCCCTCCCCTTATACACAAGTTAAGAAATGATTAATTAAAATCCATCCCAGCTTGTATGATTAATACATTTAAATAATTTGAAAATGGATGTGCTTTTCATTGTTGTCTGCTTTACAATGTGATGCTTCACCAGAATGAAAGTGGAATGTTAACAGGGCTAGGATGTTAATTACTTACATCTGAGTCCCCTTAAGCTCAGTAACTAGCTTAGCTACAAGCATGAGCATTTGGAAGGGACAGACAGATTTTTACAAGGTATTACACCAAATTTACCCAGTATTACAGGCTGGATATATCAGCATGTCTACATCAGCTCTTTAATTTCTGTTGGACACAGTGCTCTTCATTTACTGCCTTGCCCTCCCAGGTGAGTGTTGCTGGGCACTGTTGGACAGCTGGAACCGTTTGATTCTGGGGGTGATTTCATCATTAGCACTGGGAATCCCATCCTGTGGCTGCCGTCTCACTAATGAGTACATAAACTACTTCTTAGGCTTGGGTTAAAGAAGAGTAGCAAATGCTTCCAACTCGGCTGCTTTGCAAGTTTTAGGTGATCAGATGCCACAAAAAATTTTATGTTTGCAGATTCCCTTATCTGATTTGCTGCTGCCAATGCTAGTGCTGTCCAAGAGTGATAGTATGAACCCTTGTCTAAGAGGCAGAACTGGAGCAGAGGATTGGGAGATGCTGTGTGCTTTGGGTATGTGAGAACATGGCTGGAGTGAGAATGAGATGCTTGTGATTAGGGAGATGAGGGTGTATATTTAGAGCTCTAGTTTGCAAAGGATTGTGCAGAAGGAAGGTTGCATGGGCTAACTGGATGTTGGGGTATGGAAAGTAGGAGGGTGAACGGACATCCTAGAAATCAAAGGAGGCTGCTGCTGCCATTGCTGATGGTGGTATGGACACTGTGTTGGGGAATCCTGCATTTGTCTAAGCACTCACAGAATCATGGAATCATTTAGGTTGGAAAATACCTTTAAGATTAAGTCCAACCATAAACTTAACACTGTCAATTCTACCACTAAACCATGTCCCTAAGCATGGCATCTACACATCTTTAAAATACTTCCAAGGATGATGACTCAACCACTTCCCTGGGCAGCCTGTTCCAGTGTCTGACAACTCTTTCAGCGAAGAAAGTTTTCCTAATATACAATCTAAACCTCCCCTGGCACAACTTGAGGCCATTTCCTCTCATTCTATCACTTGTTACTTGGGAGAAGAGACTGACCTCCACCTCACTACAATCTCCTTTCAGGCAGTTGTAGAGAGCAATAAGGTCTCCCTTCATCCTCCTTTTCACCAGCCTAAACAACCGCAGTTCCATCTGCCACTCCTCACAGGACCTGTTCTTGAGACTCTTCACCAGCTTCGTTGCTCTTCTCTGGACACACTCCAGCAGGATGCTGAATGCAGGATTCAAGGTGCTGCCACTTCCCTGCTCCTGCTGGCCACACCATTTCTGATACAGGCCAGGATGCCGTTGGCCTTCTTGGCCATGTGGAAACACTGCTGGCTCACATTCAGCTGGCTGTCAACAAACACCCCCATGTCCTTTTCCATCTGGCAGCTTTCCAGCCACTCTTCCCCAAGCCTGTAGCATTGTTGCCTGGAGTTGTTGTGACCCAAGTGTAGGACCCAGCACTTGACCTTGTGGAACCTCATACAAGTGGCCTCAGCCCACTGATCCAGTCTGTCCAGATCCCTCTGTAGAGCCTACCTACCCTCCAGCAGATCCAACACTCCTACCCAGCTTCATGTCATCTGCAAACGTACTGAGGGTCCACTCAATCCCCTCATCCAGATCATTGATAAAGGTATTGAACAGGAGTGGCCCCAACACGACCGACCACCAACTGGATTTAACTCCATTCACTGCCACTCTTTGGGCCTAGCCATCCTGGCAGTTTTTTGTTGCCATTGCCCCCTGTCCCTTGACTCACCGTGTACAACCAGGTGAAGAGAGGACTGGGAATCTTCTGTGTCATGTGTCCTGTCTGCTTGACAGGCCAGCCCCAGGGTAGGCAGGGTGTGGTTCCAGTAGTCAGTCTTTCTCTCAGACTCCTTCCTTGGTACAGAACAGTTTGGCCTTGGTCAGTGTAGCACGAGAAGCCAGACTTTGTCACTAAGAAACGTGTTTCTGTGGGTTTAAATGTGGGATTTTTGGTAGGCATATCTAGAACTATAAAAGGCTTTAGGCACCCAAAGTAAGACTTTATTACCTCCCACTCAAAGCTTAAACCCAGCATCCACAGCTTTATACACAGAGGTGTTCAAATGGACTTATATCTATGATCCGGGGAGTGCCCAGCAGTGCCTCCATCGTGACAGGGCAGTGCTGCTCAGTGCCGGCCTCATAGTTAAGCTCTATCATGACCACAGATGTGGCATTTTTCTACATATTTCACACAAACGACTCTATTCATTCAGCAACCTCTGAGCAAGCCCGTTGAATGATGGTCTGTATGAAATGTTGTGGCCGTTGTGGCTTTCCTTCAGAGCCCAGAGGGTGACAGTGGTGGCATGACTCCTGCTTTAACAACGACTGTATTCCTCTGGATACTGGGGATCTGACTTCAGCTCCTGTGCAGGGTCGGGCTTATATTTCTGCCCTCCAAGTGTCACACTTACTGGGCTATCCTTAAAGGGTAAGGTCATTCTCGGCCTTTCTGCTTAGGCCACTCCACATGACTTCCAGCAATGAAAGATGTATTTAGCTGGAGTCAGTGGGGGGCACGATTTTTTTCCTAGCTGTGAGAGCAGCTGCCAGTAGAGATGCGAGTTTCCATCCCTCTGGCAAAGGAGAAAACTGACCCCTTCACAGTGGGTGCCTTAACCACTGGGTGCTTGCACAACCAGGAGCTCCTGTGCAGCCATTTATGATTAAAGAGGTAACCCTAATGAGGTCCTTCAGAAGAAAAGAAATTGACACTGGATTTCAGGAAAGTTCCAGGTTCATAAATAAAGAACAAAACAAAAAAAACACCCAATCCTTTTTTTAATCTGATTGACATCAGGTATGCAACATAACTGTATTAAGCTGCAGAACTCAGTTTTTCCCTCTCCTAACTTCTTGTGGCAGAGGGAATTGAGTGTACTATCAGTGAGTTTGCTGATGACACTAAACTGGGAGGAGTGGCTGACACGCCAGAAGGCTCTGCTGCCATCCAGGGAGACCTGGACAGGCTGGAGAGTTGGGCAGGGAATAACTTGATGAAATACAACAAGGGAAAGTGTAGAGGCCTACATCTGAGCAGGAACAACCCCAGCTTCCAGTATAGGTTGGGGAACGACCTGTTAGAGAGCAGTGTAGGGGAAAGGGACCCGGGGGTCCTGGTGGACAGCAGGATGACCATGAGCCAGCAATGTGCCCTCGTGGCCAGGAAGGCCAATGGCATCCTGGGGTGTATTAGAAGGGGGGCGGTTAGTAGATCGAGAGGGGTCCTCCTTCCCCTCTACTCTGCCCTGGTGAGACCTCATCTGGAATATTGTGTCCAGTTCTGGGCCCCTCAGTTCAAGAAGGACAGAGAACTGCTGGAGAGAGTTCAGCGCAGAGCAACTAGGATGATTAAGGGAGTGGAGCATCTCCCTTATGAGAAAAGACTGAGGGAGCTGGGTCTCTTTAGTTTGGAGAAGAGGAGACCAAGGGGTGACCTTACTAGTGTTTATATAAAGGGGGAGTGTCACGAGGATGGAGCCAGGCTCTTCTCAGTGACAAACAATGATAGGACAAGGGGTAATGGAATCAAGCTGGAACACGAGGTTCCACTTAAATTTGAGAAGAAAATTCTTCTCAGTGAGGGTGACAGAACACTGAAACAGGCTGCCCAGAGAGGTTGTGGAGTCTCCTTCTCTGGAGACATTCAAAACCCGCCTGGACGCCTTCCTGTGTAACATCGTCTAGGTGTTCCTGCTCTGGCAGGGGGATTGGACTAGATGATATTTTGAGGTCCCTTTCAATCCCTAGCATACTGTGATACTGTGATACTGTGGTTTGAAGTATAAGATACCAGAGGGATGGCTGGGGCTTTAAGGAAGGTTTATTTTTAACTCTATGTATAAAGAACATTAATATGTTGATGTAGCATTAAGGATATGAGCACTCAAAAAGTCATGCATTTTGTCTGTGCAATTAAATCTGCTGTGTCATAGCAGAAAACTTTTCTTCCCCTCTTGCTTCCCTGATTGGCATTAGTTGTCAATTTTAATTGAGTGGCGCTCCTAAAAAACCTACAGTACAGAGAAGCATAAGAACTTATACGTACCAGCAGAAGGAACTGAATAGCTGAGTCAAGGACTACAAATATTCTCATTGTTTTCATTTTGAATAATCTGAAGGATCAGCATTGAAGTGAACGAGATTCCTTGATAGCCAGCATGTGAGGTATGGAAATATTGGAGCGTTGGCTACAGAAAGGATGGCTATTCTGCAGCTTGGGACAGTCAGTCTACTAGACAGCTGGAGGCTGTAGATCAACATTTAGTTCTGTTTGTTGTTCTTCAGAAAAGACAAATGTCTCTTCAACTAGTATTTTTCCCTCTTAATATCCAGACACTTGGTACCACGAGAAGAAAGTGCTATTCAGAACAGTAACTTTGCGAACAAGAGATAAGCAAATGCCAAGCCAAGATGCTTTAGTGATGCCGACATCTTCAGATCAGAAAGAGAAGACTAGGCCAGAGGCTAGAAAATCTGTCTCGTCTTTCCACCACATGACATTCAGAGAAGTAAATGAATCTGGGAATTTTAATGTCATCAGATTTTTAGGTTTTGAGCATTTGTTGCAGTATGAGTTCTCAGGAAATGAAGAAAACTGAACAATATCCCCACACGATGAAGCTATCTCTAGACTCACACAAATAAGTATGCTAGTAAATCAAAATGCTCTTGTGTTTAGAAATAGATTTATAGGAAACACACCGGTTGCAGCCATTATTGCAAACAACGTATAATAATTTAAAAGCAATAGGTGGGATTTTGATGAAATTAATTTGTTCTCAGTTGGCTTACCTAAAATCAAATTGACCCCAGGTAAACTGTCCAAAGTATGAACTCTGGAGAATGGTGCCTGATTGCTCATTCTGACAAAGGCTTTGGTGTTACAGTGAGTTCTTAATCTTCAGCATTTAAGGACCCTCTGGAATTTGTAGAGGAACATTCATTGCCCTCCAAAAATTTCAAGTCCTTGCTTACATTGGACTAGATATGAAAATCACATCTACAGTGTTTCCCACTAGTGTGTGTGCGCACACATGCAAAAGTCTTCTCGTTGTGTGGCTGTAGGGTTAAAGTCACTTGAACTTTCTTTTAATTGAAGATTAAGCTTAAAGCTATGAATATAGGTAAGTTCACCAGTCAGTCCTGTGAGAGACACCTGCTTCTCAATTCCTTGGAGCTGGATCAGACTTTCAGGTGCTTTGTACTCCATGCCTTGCCTATGGATCTTCTCATGTGGGTACTGCAGGGCCTTTGCCACCAGCCACAGAGCATTTAGTCTTGGTTTACAAGGTTTAATCTTGGCACTGTGGGCTGGCACAGTACAAGAAATGAGGTCAGTCATATCCTAGCACGGATTTTGTGTTCCACTTTGTGCTTTGTCTACAGATACCTGACTTTCTTGACATTGCTCAGAGTTTGGCCTGACCCGAGAAGACAGGTAGCTGTGGTAGTGACCTCTTTTGCACAGGTCAGAGGACGGCACATCCACTTTGATTTTTATAATTATTTACTTTATTTGGTATTAAAGCCAAACTGTACAGTGCATGCCTATGGAACAAGTATACAGCATTCAGTTGCATGAGGCAGTGGAGCCCATCTTAAAAATACAAAGACACTATATAAGAATGAAAATACAATTGATCGCCCACCAAGGTTCTGCTACAGACCAGCCAGGTAGGCAAGGTGGGGATCTGGATAGAGGGCTCCCATCTCTTGTGTACTTTGAAAGATTGATGGAGAGAAGGTGCAGAGAGTGGACTATATAGATGAGTTTTGTAATGAAACTCTAAAACTTTAGATTAGCCTCCAAATGGGATTTATTTTTTATAAATGCCATAAGGAAATGCTAATGACATCAGAGCTGCAGGTTCTGGAGATGTTACCTGGGAGCGATGGACTTCACAGCCAATCCTCTTGCTCAGAACGGGCTTGGGGCTTGTGGTAAGCAATGACAGTGACAGTGGTACTTGGTGGCTTTATCAATAGATGGCTCCACTGACTTAAATCCTTAGGCTGAAGACAAAGATAGCTAGGCAGCAGTTTTAGCATGTAGCATCTTTGCCCTAGTGAGGTTCTAGGCTGTCCTACCGGAAACATGTTTAATTAGGTACTCCATCCAAGTGAGCAGAAAGCACAATAAGGAAAACACAGGAATAAAGAAAAGCAGCAGCTATATCCGTTAACTTGTAGTGGCTGTGACAGAATGTGCAGTAGTTCTCATCACTGTCTAAAGGATGCATTTTGTGGCAAAGAGAAAGCTACATGCTGTTATAGATCAACATAAACCTGTATCTCTTCCTGTCACCTTTCTGGAGAGGCACAGCCAACTGCTCACACCATTTGCACCCAGCCCAACGAGCTATGCCAAATGCCAGTCAATGGTAAAGTCAAGTGATACTGTAGAACAACTACAAGGAGCCCTTTGTCCCCTTGGCCACTTCCCCTTCAGCAACTGAGCAGGCTCTTAAATATCTAGGAGTCATTAGCAGAGCAAACCCAGGCAGGACAGCTTTGCAGCAGGTGGTGCCACCTGTGACTGCCTAATTGTATCCCAAGCAGACAGCCACCACCCAGTTACAGAGCTGGTCAGGCACTATGTGCCGGTGAGTCATTGCTGAAAGTGAAGGGAATCAGAGCCTGGCTCAAAGCAGAGAGTTTAGACACTGGGCTTGTGCCTCGCTGACAGTTGTATTAGTGTCAGGGTAAAACCGGTGTGACTATCCCATCCTGCTAGTTCTTCTCTTTTGGGGAAATAGGGTTGAGGTACTTGCTGGCACGTGGGTTAGCTAGCAAGTGGCTGAAGTTTGTTGGTACGGATGTGACACACACCGTTGTGCGCGCTCCCTGCTGAGTCATCTGCAGGGAGGACTTCATGCCAGCTTCCATACATAGACTGAGCTTGGAAGGAAACTTCCCTTGAGAAAGTTCACACTGCAAACTGTCTAGCAAAGAGCGGCACCAGGCAGAATTACAGTCAAGAAGGAAGCACTTTTTAGCAGCACTATCTGCATGTGTATCCAGTTCAAACTAGCTCTCTAATAGCTTCCTGCATTCTGGTGTGACCACTGAAAAACATGTAGTAGAGCCCAACTGCCAAATGGCTTGGGCAGCAGTACACTCTTTCAGTGAATCATAAGATTAGGAATTGATGGGAAAGGTGTTTTTATTTTGCAGTTGGTAAAAACCAACAGGAGTCTGGACATCAGCTTCTCAAATAACAAAGCTCTTAAATGGGCCTACAGATGCTTCTGGTAGCTGTATGTGCATTGATTCATTAAAGTCAGAATAAGAAAAGGTGTAGTTTTAAATAACTGACAATGAATTTATGTAGAAATTTGAAGAGTGGCGTCAGAGTCTCTCTGGAGGAACTGAACACAGGAATCCCCATACAGGATATTAGCAGTTGTCCCTCTCATTCAACAGTATCCAGTGCAGGGAGGTCTGTGTACAATTTCTCAAGGCTCAACAAAAGATAACTGAGGAAAACAAGCTACTCTCATTACTTCACTGTACAGGAGTCTCCACTTCCACTAAGAAAAATTTAGATAAGCCTGAAAACTACTCCTCTCATCCAGGAGAAAACAGAAGGCTTTAGATGGGTGAGAAAGAGCCGTTTCGCTCTGCCAATTTTTTTTCAAGCTTCCACAAATTTCCCTCATTCATGTTGAGTTGCAGCTGAGACCTTTTGAAATGTTGCATGTCAAAAAAGAAAGACAGACCCTAGAATAATCAACAGGTCTGAAATCAAGGCTGTCAGCTAGGACGTGGGAGGCCCAATTCAGCTCCCCATGTTCCCACCCCACTTGGGAGTCAAGGTTCCCCAGTAGTTCTTGGCTGGCAACCTAGGGGGGAGCTTGGTTTTTCAAAGCAATGAATGCTCCCTCAGAGCCAGCCTCTAGGTTCCCAGCTCTCCTGCAAACTGCCAAAAAGCTTGGGATTTCAGGTCATCTGGCTCTGCCAATGAAACTGCAAGGAGATGGTAGCCTTTGCACCCAATTGTCTTTAAGAAATGTGGTTATAAATGAAGTCAGTTCTTAGACCTAATCCATCTCTCATTCCTGGAGTAGAAAAGGGTGTAACTGTATCAAAAAGAAAAATCAGCAAAATGCTCTGATCACTTGGAAACAATTTCTGTCCTTAAGACATAGCAGGTTTGAAAGGATTGGTTATTCAATGGCTTTATTGCATGCCTTTCACATCATAGTAGAAAATATTGATGGGGTCCAAGTGACTACAAGGGAACTAGTAGAGCATAAATTTATGTGACAGTGAGAAAAGAAAAGAAAAAAAGCTTGCAGCTCATTTGTTTAATGGGATTTCAGCCAGCAAAGTGAACATCTAAATCAGATGTGTGCATTTTACTCTGTACTAGGACATGCACCTGCAAGAAGCATTCTCAGGGATACAGATGTCATGGATGGGTGTATGGTATATTGTTTCCCAATGGTTTGGCACATCCTCACATTCAAGGCCACCGCCTATGCCTTTTAATTTCACTGTGAATGAAAGCGCAGGCGTTCACTAGGGCCACATAAGCTCAGAAGGAGGACAGAGGAAATCCTTTGATACACAAAGTATTCAAGAATAAATAAAATAGATTTTGCTAAATTACCAATGACTTATGAATAGAAATGATACGAGTTATCTTCTGTGGAGGCCTGTGGTAGTAGTAAAACCGGTACAACAAAGGAATAAAAATTAAAAAGGACCAGTTTGCTCCTCTAAGAAGTTCTAGGGTTGAAAGGGGCTATTAATGTGAACTGCAAGTACAGACCACGCTGCCAACCGTTGTCATAATGAAACCAGTAAATACACTTATCAAGGGGAGTATTTGCTTAACAAATAATCATGCAAAGTGGGTTGGTTTATTCAGGCTTTTGTTCCTTGCTAATTCTTCCCCCACTGCCCTGCCTGCCCTCTGAACACCACGAAGCCAATTCAGTCTGTGCGGGAGCAGAGGTGGCTCTGTTGGCTTGGGTAGCTTGTCCTGCCATTAGCCCTCTGGGAGTATGGGAGGTCATCCATTGGTGCAAGCCATGGTGGTGCTGCAGGATGGGAAACTCCAGACAACTCTGGCATTGCCGCTTTGCTTTTTCCTCCCTCTGATGTGATGAGGTATCAAAGCTGAAGCCTCAGCTATTCCATAGCCTCATGTTTTTAAGACACAGGCTTTTAGACATGCAGTCCACTTTTCCCAGACCATGACCAGCACCTCCTGGCATAGGTTGGCTAGTCACTGCTCCCTCTCCTTGGCTGGGCAGAAGTTCTGGGGAGCTGGGCACCCATCTGTGAGTTCAAGGGGAGTTCATCCCCTTGGAGTCTTTCCCTATTCCATGTCCTGTCAGCAAGTCCGGGCTTCATTTAGCCCTAATCCGTCCCAGCCGCACACGTGGCTAGGAGAGCTTTTAGATTTCATCGTCTGGGTTTCAACGGTGCCACATGACTTTCCCATTAGGGAGCTGGGGAGAAAGTCCAGCTGGGAGGGCTTGGCCCTTTGCTGGCCACTCCCCGGCAGAGCCGGGCATGCCATGACTTGCCTTCTTTGGAAACCCCAGCTGTCCTCAGGCACAACAGGGTGAAATAAGGACAGTTTGCTTTATCTTTAAATTTCCTTGTTTCCTTGGGCACCAGCCAGACCCTTTGTTTTTTGAATATAGTTGTTTGTGGTTTAATTTCCTTTGGGTTTATTTTTTTTAGTATTATTATACCAGCAAAAACTCAGCTTCTGACTGGAACTGTGTAAGAGGAGGGACAAGATGGAGTGCAAAGCGTGATAAAACGAAATTATTTTCCCACGAGATCTTGCAAAGTTGTGCACGCAAAACAGCTAGGAAATTACTGTGTGCCACCACTACAGGACAAACTGTCCTTAATGTCATTGATCTAACTTATACAAACAAGAGCCGGAGGAAATGGGCTGCCATGGGGTCTTCATTTCCATTTGTTCTGCCAAACTCTGTTGAGGGTCCAGAACAGGGCACCATCCTGAGGATTGCCCTTGGACATGTCTAGGTGTGTTAATGCTTGCTTCCAATACTCTGCTAAGTCATTGATGGTGATTGGAAAAGGCCTTGCAGGCAGATCATCAGAAATAAATCAGAACATCTGAGAAGGAACTCAGGCTGTGTTGTCCTAGGCAGCAGTGGAGGAAGCCTTGGCCACCTTGTCCCACCCTTGCACCATCTTCTTCACCGTGCCAGTACGGCTGTTCATGGGACTGCGTGATAAATCAGGTCAGGGAACTGATCCTGATGAAAAATAGGCATTTTTGTTTTCTGAATTCTCTTTCACTTGCATCAGTTTCCTCTAGCAGTTTCCTGGGTAGTCACACAGACAGCTACGTGGGCCCACAGTGTGATGAGCTGAAATAAGTCCCCACAGGTGCAGGAGCGGGGACAAAGAGTTGCTGAAGCTGCTTTATGAAGTTTCCATGCCGAATGATAACTTCAGCCTTGAAAAGGATCTGATTTTAAATTGCACACAGTGGCACACCTAATTAGCAGGCAAAGCCATTATCAACTGCACAGGAAAATCATCACGAAAGAAACATTTCCACATGCAAATGTATCAAAAATGCACGTCAGTGGCGTAACTGTAAAAGTGAGCGGTGTCCTGAAAAAGGCTCAAGTGTGAGATGCAAAAGTCAGCTCTGATTATCTCAAGGGAAACCAAACATAAAGACAGAAGAAAAATCTCTGACAAACAAACCTCATTATAGCATTCCTCTCAGTCACTTTCTTTTAGTGTTTTACAAACTGATGGCCCTGCACCACAGGCCTAGAGAAGGTAAAAACTCCCATGGATCTCAAAGAGAAGTGTTATAGAAGTTCAGTTACAAGAATGGTGCCAGAACAGTATGAAAATCTCCTTTCCCACCACTGAAATTAGGGCATTAGGAAAAACTTCTACACTGAAATGCTTGTCAAAGACTGGAACAGGCTGCCCAGGGAAGTGGTTGAATCGCCATCCATGGATGTGTTTTTAAATCTGTCTAGATATGGTGATGAGGGACGTGGTTTAGAAGTGGGCCTGGTAGAGTTAGATAAAAGTTGGACTTGATGATCTTAAAGGTCGTTTCTAACGAAAATGGTTCTATGATTCCATTCTATGCAGCCACCTCTAGCATGGGATCTGCCAGATTTTTAACAGCTCACAGCTTGGGCCAGAGAAGATATTTCCATTCCACAGCTGAGATTACCGTGCAAATAAGACACTATCATACAAAGGAGGAACACTATACCCTCCATATTGGGGCAAATGTGAAATAGAGAAGAAGCCCAAATCCTTCAGCTACAGGAGTGGAAGCTCCTCCAGTGACACTGGCTTGCTGAGCATCACAATTATATTGCCAACAGACTTAGTTGCAAGTCTCAAGGTACTTGGTGGACTGGGGTTGAGGTTGAGGTGGAAGTTGGGGCACAAGTTCCTGCAGGGAAGCGGTTGTGCAAAAATCTCAGTTTTCTTTTGAAATAAGAAGGGACCTTCCTTGTCTGTATGGCTGCAGAGAAAAGTCTAAAAGCTCTACAGTTTGAGTACTACAAAACCAGGAGGGGATTTTTTGTTACAGTCATGAAAAGCAAGAAGAAAAAAAAAATTAATAAAACCCCTGACAGTTTCAGAGATCTCAATGAAAATCTGTTAACCTTTGCAGTGCAAGCTGACTAGTGTGGTTTCAGTGACAGTAAACTGTTTATTCACTCTCAATACAGAGTTTTCATTGTCTGCCCTGCAACGGGTAACAGCTGAGCCTGCCCACCATCTTCATACAATCCCCCTCCTGTATAATGGCAAATGCCCGTCATCCTGGCTTTTGGGTTTGAAAAGGTTTGCAGATTTGCTCTCCATACTGAACCAAGGTGTTGCCACTGTGCAGCCCCTTTCCCATAGGCCCGCTCCTTCTAGGAAGGAAGCCAAGTTACATTTAGAGGTGTTAAGTTTTGAATCCTGGGGGGAAACTTGAGAGCAGAGGAGGGGGCCAGCCTTTGTGGATGGACAGCATCCGGACAAAGAAAATTGCCAGGTATTGCTGAGAAAGAAAGAGCCTTGGTTTGGCAAGCCTCTCTGTCCACTGGATGTCTGTGCTTCTTGTTAAATAAAGCTGTATTTCTGTACCCAGGGCAGCAAGTTACCTTTGCCTTTGTTTCCAATGAGTATCGAACGGTTCCTGTCTCAGAGATGGTCCATATCTGTGAGCTCTGAGGGTCCCAGGAGACATGTCCCCATTGCCACCCTCGATTGCTGACAAGGACTGGCTCTTCAAACCCAGGCTGCCTGCACCTTATGGGGCCAGCGGGGCTGCCAGACAGTGACACAGCAACCCTCTTGCTCACCCAGGGGTGGTCTCTGCTTGCTCAGTCTTTGCCATCCCCCTCCCTGAAAGTGGGAGCGCAGAATTTCTAGTTCCAGTGAAGTAACACCAAGTCTCCCTGCTAAGATTTCATGGATAAATAACATTTAGATTCCTTTTCTCCTTTCTTTGCTCTTCAGCTTCTCCTTTCCTTCTTCATCTTCCTCTTTCCTCCTCAACCATCAGGTGCAGCACTGGAAAGCAGCCAAGGAATAAAACACCTGTGAGTTTCACGGGCAGTGTATCAGTAATTTTCTGTCCCAAGAGATAAAAGCTCCACTGGACTCATCCAGCAACCAGGCATTTTCTCAATCCATTCGTGTTTGTATGTGGTGCTGTGTATTTTCTGATAACTGCTTGCAGATAGGCAGATGGCCTTTAGGAGCCTCATCCTCAGTGCTGGTGTCCTGTTTGGTTAGTACAGAATCCAGATGAATCTGCATGTTGCTCACTGGAGCAATTTAAACTGAATTTGAACCCACGAGATACTGAGAGTGATTTTTGGTGGAAAAACACACACTTTGGAAGTCTCCCGGCCCGGACACCTAGAAAATCCCTTGGCCACTGGCAGAGTTGCTCAGAGCACTGCAAAGTCATCGTCCCCTCACAGGAAATATGGTGGGTTTTTTCTTGCTGGAGGGGGAGAAAGGAGAAGTGCATGCTGTGGTCAGGATTAACCTTGCCTGCTCTGCCCCAGGCTCTGCGGGATGGAGAGTTTGGCAGGTCCTCTGGGCTGTGCACACATGCCTGCCCCTCCTGCTTCCCACAACCCCCTCTGCTCGGTGTGGTTCAGCAGTATGATGGAGAACTGGAGTCCCAGAAAGGCCCTGCTGGCAGGGAATGGGACGGCGTTTCCCCAAGCCGTGCTGCATCCACACTTCTCCGTCACAGCCAGCGTAGTCGGGCATGGCAGGACACAGCTGCTCGCTTCTTGCTACTGATTTGCTTTAAACCAAATCTGCCAAATTTTACAGAGAGGTTGCCCCGAGGTAGATACAATGCCCATGCCATCTCCCCACATGACAGTTTGGAAGAGGAAAGGAACGTTCGGAAAAACCCACGTACTGCAGAGCAAGATGGACAGAGGTTGCCTGCAGTTGTTCAGTTTTGGTTCTTACGGTCTCTAAGTGCAAATACAAAGCAGGAGATTGCTCTGGGGCAAAAAGCACATGGCAATACAGCCCATAGGACTTTGCAGTGTCATTAGCACAGTCAAATTCACCTCCACAGCCGATGGTATCTTTCTTCTGCAATTGGGCTCACTGATGGGGTAAATAGCCGGAACTGAAGCCTCTTCTCCCAGTGTTTGCTTCCCCACACCTCCCAGATTTCTTTGTTTTAAACCAAAGCTTCAGATGAGTCAAAGTTAATATTTGCCCAGCACTTCCACTATGTGAAGTGCCCATATAAAGCACATAACTATGATAATTAAAAGGCAGCAAGCTCTTGCCTTGTTTGAGCACCATATAACTTCTCCCTAGGAAGGTGAGAGAAGAAAGGTGACAGCTGGGGATATTTCTTCATTTCCTAGGGATTTCTCCAGATTCCCTGACATTTTTAATCTCCTTTTTTAAAAGCTATACATCTATTTCATCCCTTCACATTCTATCCATATTTTTCTTTTTTTTTCTTCTCCACTGGTGATTAAATATACTGGTAAACACTGGGTCAATTGCAAAGCTATCCGGGAAAGTGGAAACTAGCAGACTGACTTGTTAATCGCCTCCACAGAGTTTAGCTGTACCCTGCGGAAAGCCATTGCTTCTGCTTAGAAAGCTGGCAAGCGGAGACCCAATTTTAGGTTTTTCAGAGACGTTCAATTTCCTTCAGGAGAAAATAGCCAGTAGGAAACCAGGAGAGATGAGTCCTTGCTTGAATTTAATCATCGAGGAAACCATATTCCATCACTGGCATTCGGAAGGCTGTTTGGATTTTTCTTTCCCCTCATCTCTGCAATACTGACTAAGCCGTGCTTTGTGGGCAGTCTCCCCACATTGGATTTGTTTTCTTTTGGCAGTCCCGATCCTCCTGGCTGACTAGGCAGCCTGGGCCCCTTTATTTGTACTAAAATGGCAGAGGGGTGGAAAGGGAGGGGAGGGAATTTGCATCAATGGTAAATCACGATAAACGCTCCCTGATACAGCTTACTATTCTTGCCTTAATGTGCATTGTCCCACAAAATCTTAATGGGGGGGGGGGGGGGGACACTGAACCCCAAAAAGGTCTAGAAAGCCCTAAGCAGACTGGGCTTTGCAAAGCCACTGTCCCTGAGCCCTGTCTGTTCCCACAGGTGGTCACTACTGATTTTAGCTGAATCTAGGAGATGGCCAGGCAGCCCGGAGCAGCTGGCAGAGGTGCCAAGTGCTAAACACCCCACCCCCCCACAACACTTTTGTTGCAGGACTTGGTCGTTTCAGTCTTAACTCCGAACCCATTCACCGGAGCTCAGTGGCTGGCAGAATCAGGCCTATGCTGGAAAAAACCAATGTGTTTTGCCAGAGTTTCATGGTCAGTGTATACAGAGGGAAATGCAAAGAGAGGCTATTACCATAACATGTAGTAACGTTTTTTTTGGGGGGGGGTTGATTTTTGTTTTGAATGTTGAAGAAATAGACTGAGCAAGCTGTTTACCACATGAAACAAAGCCGGACTGGGATATTTTCAGGCCACTAAACTTGGATTTCAGACAGCCAACTTGGATTGACATACTGGATGAGCTACAGCCGATTGGCATGGAGAAGTGAGCAAAATATGCATCTGTCCTGCTGCCAACTTAAGCTAGGCTGCCGTTTTGTTTGGTGTCTAGAGAGCTGGTTTTCGTAATTAAACCAGCCTTCAAACCCTTTTTAAATAAAGCTGAAGAAAAGAGGAACTGAAAGGGATTCCTCTCGAGCGTATGCACACTGCTCTAGCAACTCTTGCACCGTTTTCTGTGCAGTCCCTGAAAATGTTTCCTTTTTTTTCTTTTTTTTTTTTTTTTAATACTTCCCTAGTACACATACACACCACCCCCCCCAGCATGCACCGACGTGCAACTCCACGGCGGATCAAGGGCAGAAAGGAGCCATCCCACTGGGCTGAGCTGGGGAGAAGTGTCCGTTCGTTCTTTCCAGCAGAGTTTCATCCCCAAAATCATGGGGGTTCCCCCAAACTGTTTAGCAGCAGCAACAGATCGTTGTACCTGCACACAAAAGCTCTGCCAGCGCTACAGCCAAACCAGCTGAGTGGAGTACAAAATCCTCTGTTCTGTCCCAGGAATGGGCTGGGGAGAGGAGAGTGGCTTGGTTTGGGATTTTTTCCCTTTGTTTTTGTTTCCCCCTCATGCTCTATATCAGAGCCTGCAGTGACTTTGTTTATATTTGCCTGATGGAGTATGAACTGAATTGTAAACATTATTCGTGCCACAGAGAATGCAGGTCTAGGGTGGGGAAGGATTAAGCCACATGCAAAATTTTGTTACACAAATAAAAATGTCTTCTTAAACCATGAACAAAAGTTTGAAAACTGTAGCTGGTTGCGTTGTTAAACCAGGCAAACAAGAAAGTGAGATAGATATATATATATATAGGTGCCATAAGTCTTAAAAGAACAAGTGGAAAGGCAGGGCAATTGAGCCTGCACCTATCAAGGTGGGTGGGAAATTGGGCAGTCCCCCCAGTAGTCCCCCCATAGTGTCCCCAAGACCCCTCTCCTACCTTGAAAGACGTGGCAAATGGCCAAGAGATTTTGCCTCTTTAAAAAGTGCACAAAACATAGTGTAATTGCACACTTTGTCATGCTATCTTGTTGGCTCAAGTCACAGATGCCTGGGATTCAGGCTTTTATTTGCTGTTGTTGGTGAGCTGATTTTAAAAAAAAGGGGGGGAATTCTGAATGGGACAGTGGAATGGGGAGGGAAACCATATTTATATCAATTTTCTACTCATTTTCTTCCTTTTTAATAAAAACTTGAAAATAACTTTTCAATTCCTCAGAAGAGCTTTGAGTTAAAATAAACACACTTTCAGTAAAAGGCTTTAAAAACATCAAAGATTGGAAATTTAGGGTGTTAACCACACTTTGTTTTTGAAAAGGAAGTAGAAAAATCTGAATATATTGCTATACCAATTTTACATCACTAAAAACAAATCAGTAAACAAAATAATTCAGTCAAAACCATTTACAGAAAAATTTTCAACCCTTATGTTATTTTAAGACTGCATATCCAGAGCCGAGTAATTTACCATTTCAAACGACTAGCATACATGAAAAAAATTGTGCAGGAAAAATAAAAACTCATTAAGTCCCTTGCAAAGACATTATTTGCATAGGAAATGGTTTTGTGAAAATCACTGCCTGAATTTCTCTGTGGTGTTGATTTCCCAGGAATTTAGTCACAAGGAATGCAGGTTGACTCACTGAGGATGAAATACAGTTAAAATCAGTTTTGAGGGTCAGCATTCACAGCAATCTGCAAAACTGCATGCTCTGCTCTGGGAGCTGGAATTTGTTTAATGCCATTTACAAAACTCCCTGCCATGTCGAACAGCAGTGACCACCATGAACTGCCTTTCACGCCAAGCAAGCAAACTTCCGAGCAAATCATCCACCTTTACTTCACACTCATAAGGGCAGACATTTGAAAAGGGCTCGGCCCCCTGCTTTCAGAAATTTTGCACCACTGTTTTCTCAGTACCGTGTAATTTTCCTGCTGGCACGTTTCCACCTTGAGATCTCTTTTTTTTCACTCCCTGCTCACACAGATCTCCTGCCAAACTTCAGCTCCTATCTCAACAGGCTGGGCTTCCTACGGCTGCAGCAAAATGGCAGCACTCTTTGTGACAGACGGCAGGAACATTTGCATTTAAGAGGGCGGTGGGGCAGCTATGGTGGAGGAGCTTTGCAGAAATAATAACTCGTCAAATATTTGGCAACGCTTCAAGTAAGCGTTGCCTATTGTCAGAGCTGAGCTTTTCTGACATCTTCTCTCGTCTGAAGCGAGATGGGCTGCAACTTCACTAAGGACATAATTTCTGTAGGAGTATGACCTTGAAGCAACAGGTTCTGCGTGTGTGGAACTGCCAGTATTTGGGACATATTTCAGGTGGGTTGTGCTGGGTGGTGGCTCAGAAAGTCAACATGCACAGTAGTTGTGAGGATGGATCCTTCTCAGTGGTGGGGCCAGCTGCACTAGGAGAAGCCTTCCTGTGGGGCTTCATCACACCCAACCTCAGCAGCGAAGAAATCCAAACAGCCATCGAGCATCAGCACTTCCAGCTCACGAGGGACAAGGATGAGGCCTAAGGTCTGTGGGGAGTAGACAGGAGGGCAATGGGGGCACCCTGAGCAACCTGATCTAGTGGGAGATGTCCCTGCCCATGACAGGGGGGTTGGAACTAGATGATCTTAAAGGTCCCTTCAAATCCTGAAAATTCTATGATTCTATAATCCAGGTGTTGCAGTTATTCCAGCAACTTTGCAAAGTCATGTGAAAGCATCAGCTTTCAGATGGTGCTTCACTGACAGCTGTGTACTGCCAAGACAGCGTTTGGTTTGTGCTGCTGGGAACTGGGGAGCTCCCCTGACGACTTGTGGGAGGATCAGAGGGAAATGAGTGGGAGGGGAAGAGAAATAGTTAGTGGAAAGGGCCTGCAACCTTTCTGGCTGGGGGGATTATCAGCATTTAAATGACTGCTTTGGTCATCTCAGAGAAGTAGACATGCTGCTAGCCTGTGTGAAGGGCAAAGGGGGTCCATAAATCATCTTGGCTTGGATGGCAAGGCAGTGCATGGAGAAGGAATTGGCCTTACAGCATCACCTGAGTTACAGCCTAAGCTGACATCAGGGAAGATTTGTCAGAATACCCACGCTTGTCCTCCCAGAGACACTGTGTTTCTCACAGGCAGGAGCACTCTTCGGCAGAGAGCCCTCGAGCTCTCCTGCACAGCCTTGGCCACGGCTGATGGTTTCCCAGCCACAGCTTGACCTCATGACTGTCTAGGAGATCTGAAGCATTTGCAGCTGACCTTCCAAAAGAAGGTTTAATTTAGAGCCAGAAGACTCCTTCCTGCTTTTGGCTTCTTTTCTTTGAATCCCTACTGAGTCCGAAACCCCAGCTCAGAGTCTGGCCTACACGATGGCTGTGAGCAAACCCATGAGGCGTTTGCATTTGTCACTGGCTGCTGGGTGTAAAGCAGAGCTGGTCCCCTGCAGCTGTCCCTTAGCCACTGCCGCTCAATCAGCCCTTTGTCCTTGGCCTGGGGACAGCAGATCAAGCGAGGCAGAAGAGAGGAAAAGAGGAGAAAAGAGAGAGAACCCACATATCCAGCCATCAGTGGCACAGGAAGGCTGGCTTCCTTAGGTTCCCACTTCCCAGAATGGGTGCTGCCATACGCTATGGTTAGCTCCACTGATATGGGCATAAACACAGTCTCACCACTATTTTCCTCATCAACTCAGCAGAAGGTAAATCAGCGAAAGCGCTGCATTTTTGGTAAATGATGCATTTCTATTCAGAGTGCTTATTACGATAGCCAGAAATTAAATTCCTCCAGTAATACAGTTAATGTTGTGGAGGCTTCAGTCATACAGCATAGGGCTTTTCATTCTGCATTTGACTGTGTCCCATGGCTTGAGCTTGTCTGCTTTAAAGCATTACAAATCAGAGATTATAATACTGGTTTCTGTATCCCATCACAGCTAAATCATAAATTATCTCTGCCGCTGAATCTCCCATTGCTTCAGAGGAAGATATTTCCTTACCTTAAGAAGTGTGAAAATAAACCATTGCAATGCATTCATGGTGAGCACAGCAGAAATTAGTGGAGTCATGTACTTTTAAGGATTAGATATTATTTTTTTTCACAGGAAATATATTTATGCTCACTTTTTGTGTGCATGGTGGGATGTGCAAATAGAAGCTTCTGTGTGCATAAAAGCTGCCTGCATTGGACGTGCCATTGAGCATTTTGCTCACAAAAAGACCAGTTTATGCATAAAATAGCCCAGAGATAGCACATTTGACAAAGGACGGACCATTTGTGTTCCCTCAGCAGTCCTTTGGCTGGCATATTTCAAAATACTAGGCGTCTCAGAATCAATAACACCTCTTGGCACTAAAAAGTCCTGAACCCAACCAAAACTCTTTCCTTTGATGATCAGTTGGACAGCTATAAACTTGTGGGAAATGTTTTGATGTCTTTCCAGGAACAGATAGTTTTTCTTTACTGGCTGATCTCTTTGATATTGTATTGGGATCCCAAGAACGTTTTTCTCTGGAGGGCTTTGAGAAAAATAGGTCTACTTCTTGGACTCTCCCAATATGTCCTGCAGAGATTAAAATAAAACTTGTTTATAATCTATTGCTTCCTGCATTGAAGGGGCTTGCAGAGTCTGCCAGAAAACACTACTTTGTTGCTGTTGCCACTGTGGGTTTTTTACACAGTCATTTCACCCAAGGCCAGGCAGCAGAATCAATAGCCATGGTTAATGGCAAATTATTGACAGAATTATCTCAGGATTTACTCATTCCTGTATATAGGACTAGTTCTCATTAGCAACATTTGAGATGTCCTGGTTATCAACCAAAAGAGTATATCGCTGCTCTGATTTTCGTGAATTTCTCACTTTTGCTACAGGCATAACCCCCAAAATCTAGAACTTTTCAATTTTAGAAATCTGAAGTAAATCAGCTGATGGTAGCAGACAGCAAACTTGTTTGCAGGCTCAATGGTCCGTTATCTGAAAGGATAACAAGAGCAGTCCAAACCCATTAGATGAATCAGCAATATGAAATCAACTTAGCTAGAACCAGCAACAAAGAAGCGATTCACAACAGATCAATGTGGATGTGCCCAGAGGCTTTGAACTTAAATAAATAACAGCAGCTGTAAAACAATTTTTTTAAATTAAAATTCTCTCATTTTTCCCAACACACCAGCATGTCCACCTTCCTTTTTCTCTTTTCTGTGAATGAGTTGTCCTGGAATCAATTTTGGGTGATGTGAACCATAGCCCGTCACATCTGTATGACTTCACTTGAAAGGGCTAGAAATGCAAATGAATTAATTTGCAGGATGAGCTTGGTGCAGAAAAATGTTGTTTACTTCTTTATGTTTTGAGCAGTCCATGGTTACCCCCTCCTTTGAAAAAAAAAAGGCAAAAACCATATGACACCAGAAAAAAATTCAAGACCTTTTAGCAACTACTGAAATTAACCTGATGAACCCGACTCTAGCCACAGGCAAGGTAAACAAATTGACCCTATGACTTACACATAGCTTTGCTTTGCATGGAAGTGGAGGATCACTGGCGTCAGGAGTTTCGACAAGAAAACTGAAGCTCTGTGTGCTCACACAACAGTTCTCTTCAAAAGTGAAGACAAAATAAAATGGCATAAGTAATCAGTACAGTGCAGGCTTTTGCATTTTAATCTACAAATCTGCCTAAGTCACTTTGACTTTGTCTTTATGGAAGAATATGTCTGGACACAGCATTCTTGAGTTTAAGCCTCCAAAGTCTTAAGTGGTGCTTAAGTTTAATTACACGGTTGTGCCAACAACAGGGGTGCATTCGCTGATGGACTTTTCTGTGAAGGAACATCCCACAGCCTTGAGCATTGTACTGAGGTATTTTCCAAGTTATTCACCTTTTTGCCTTGATTTGTCTGCAAAAGAGTTATAAACCAGAAAGCTCTGGTTTGACATGTCCTTCCTTCCAGTGAGTACCCAGTTGTTCAGCTGTTTACCTTCACACATCATTCACACATCATGAGCACTGGGTATTTGGTGACTTGGCTGGAGGCCACTTCAGCCCTACCTTGTGACTTTGAGAAGACAATGGTAGTCCTTGCCTAGAAGCTTACCCAGGCTGAGACATGGCAGAGCAAAGACACTTGACATAGGCTTTACCACCTGTGGACACCCCAGTGCTGACTCATTCTGGACCAGAACAGCACGCACAAAACAGTAGGACTGTATCAGTCTGTACCCTTGGCTCAATCAGCCGTGGCTCCAGAAGTGTAGGAAGCATGCCTTAAACCTTCAGCCCCAGGACACCCCAGTGGGATAAGGCATCAGTTCAGGAGGGGCTGCCATTGCCCATGATAATTTGGCGCTCCCGGAGTGTCCATGGTTGGTGGCTAAGTTGTCTGGTGTTTTCAAGCTGCCTCCCCTTGTGCAGTCATGATGACCTGTGAGGCAGCTATTGCTGTGGTTTATTGACAGGGTGTGTTGCTAAATTAACAGCAGGAATAGAAAGAATGACGTTCCTGAAGTGTACTGCAGCAGCTGACAGCACTAGTGTGTCCAACATTTGTCTTCCACCAGCTCACAAAGTATGTGTGAAACAAAAAGGACAATATGAGTTCGTTACTGCATGACCAACTCCAGTCCCAGAAGACATCCAAAAACATTCATAATGCAAAGTTCTCTGGTAAAAATAGTGGGATTTGAGGGTATTCTGGCATTTATTCACTAAAGCAAGAGGAGATTAATATATCCTCTAAACTGCAACTGTCTGCATCTGTTGCTGGTCTATAACTGTTCTGATTCCTGAATCTACATCTTGAACTAGAACTCAGGTTTAACTGCAACCTAAAGAGGTGTGAATTGTACCCATGTAAATGAATAAACATGCGCCATATAAACATGTGACATGGTTATAGACCATACATTCAGCTGGCTGAAAAGACCATGTTTCTCCCTACTGCCTCTTCTGGGATCCACATTGCTTTTTGCATATAGAGGTTTTCCCTATATCCATCCGTTATGGCAAGGGAGGGAGAAATTGCAGCAACAATCAACCAAATATTGTGCTGGACATCAGGCCTATTGCAGGCATCTGGTAAGTGCATTTTCTGCAGCAGGGACCCGTTCAAGGGGAGCAGGGAAGTCAAGGGTGATTTGTCCTTTCCCGTGTTTTCTTTGTGGAGAAAGAGGTAAGCGGTGCAATTCACCTGTCACTGCTGTCAGGATTTGTGTAAAGCTTTGGTAGCATCTTCCCATCCTCTCAAGCACCCAACCTCTCTAAGAAGGCACTTCACTCAGAACCAATACCAGTATGTCCAGCCCAGATCCTACCATGTGGAGAAGGAACTAGGTAGAAAATGCCACAGCATTACTCTGGGTGTCAGTGTGACGTTTTCTCAGGGCTGCAACAGTAAGAAAGCAGAGAGGGTTGCTCAATCCCATGCCTGTAGGCATGGGTGGGTGTAGGATCAGTCCAGAGCTGGCTACAGACCCCCACTTGCATCCCCAGCTCCCATCCATGGAATCATAGAATGTGTTGGGCTGGAAGGGACCTTTAAAGGTCATCTAATCCAATCACCCTGCGGTAAACAGGGACATCTTTAACTAGACCAGGACTCTCAGAGCCCCCGTCAAGCCTGACCTTGAATGCCTCCAGGGATGGGGCATCTATCACCTCTCTGGGCAACATACTCCAGTGTTTCACCACCCTCAGTGTAAAAAATTTCTTCCTTGTTTCTAACCTAAATCTACCCTCTTTCAGTTTAGAACCACTCCCCCTTGTGCTATCGCAACAGGTCCTGCTGAAAAGATTGTTCCCATCTTTCCTGTAGGCCCCCTCTAGGTATTGAAAGGCCACTATAAGGTCTCCATGGAGCCTTCTCTTCCCCAGGCTGAACAATCCCAACTCTCAGCCTGTTCTCATAGGAGAGGTGCTCCAGCCCTTTGATCATTTTTGTGGCCTCCTCTGGACCCTCTCCGACAGGTCCATACCTTGATGAACAATGCACACCAGACCTTTGCATGTCTTAAACCATGACCTTGTATAGCTATTTTTCCATACACAAACATTCTTAATTTTCTCCTGCTTGTGTTTTTGTTGTGCTCTTGGCATTGGCTTTCCATTATTAATGTCCGTTAGCTACAGTGGTAATAGCTAGGTTCCTTCCCTGCAGACGTATTTTTCTCCTCTCCCCAGAGGGTTTGTGGGCACGATGAGGCGAGGAGCAGAGCAGTGACAAGTACAGCCTTCATAAACTGCAGGCTGAACGAGCTTTTCCCAAGGTAAAGGCGATTGCTCAGTTTGCTGTTTCACGTAAAATAGATATTTCAGACTGCAATGTGTAGGGGTTTGTTTCATATGCTGGACCTACCTTCAGGAATGAGTCTTCCCGTTGTATATAAAGCTCATCTAACCGCTGAGAAAAGAGGGCTTTTAAAAAATGTATTTCATCATAAAATGTTTACATTTGCTTTACATTGCTTTAGACTTAATATTTGGCAGCTGACACTTTTTAATAGTTGTGGGTTTTCTTCTTTTTTTTGAAAGCTAGAGGGATCCTGTCATATTTGGAAGGGCCAGGAATTGACCTATTGTCTCCATTTGCCAATTCCTTGCACAGGATATTTTCATAAAAGAATGCCTCAGTAAAGTTGTTTTAAAAGGAAAAAAAAAAAAAAAAGTGGCAGGAGCCCAAAACCCAGCGATAACAAACACGTGCAGCTCAGCAGAAGGGTGAGCAGCCCCTCAGTGAGAAACCTCTGGGCAGCTGTAAGGCGATGAGTAAACCCCACCATGGCCATGCCTGGGCAGTCAGAAAACATGAGTCAGCTCCCCCGACCCCCCTTCCAAATTATAAGGAGGAGGTTGGTTTAAGAGTCCATAGGCTTTAAAAATAATAATACATGTGGGGTTTTCTTTTTCGCCTGCCTTTCTGATGTTTGGACCCTTGACTACACATTCTGCTCATGTTTTCCTGTTTCTCTCACCCACCCTGTGGTCCAGCTCAAACTTACATCATTTTTTTAAACTGCAAGCCGAGGTTCTCATCTAATCACTTCACTCCAGGAGCTGGGGCTTAGCAAACAATAAATATCACAAGCCTGGCAAGGAGCTCTGAGAGCTCGCACTGGTGATTGCTGCAATAACAAACTTGGATGTTTACGCAGTGTAGAAAATAGACGCAGTGAGAAAACAGGCTTCAGTTTCAAGATATAAATCTTCCCCGTTGTGAGAAATAGCTTCAGAGAGCTGTTTGTTTTAATTAATAGTTGCAGAATGGTGAATAATTGGGATAAAATAACTGGCCCAAACCTTCACCTAAATCCTAGAAGAAAGAAAAAAACAACCCAGACATTACAGACTTCTTTTGAGATATGAAATATCCAGCTAGCTTGTGGCTAAACCTTTTCAAGTAAGAACTTATAGCTAGACTCCTGAACCCAGTTTTAAAGGAGTAAGTGCCCTGATTTTAAAACTGGTCATTCATTTAAGTTCCTATATATAGATTTAGGAAATCTAACTTAAGGCATCATTTCTAAAAAATATACCTTGGCCTCTTTCATAAATATATTTTTATATTCATATATAGATATATATATATATAGTGAGAGAGACATATGCATCTCTCAGATTCCTGGCTTCAGGCCTTGACTTGGCAGTGAAAAGAGTATGTGAGGAGGTTTATGAAAAATAAATCTTGCATTCCTCTAGCACCTTTCACCTGAGTATCTCAAAGCAGTTTACGTCGAGGAAGAATTATGCCATATAGGGAAATATTTTGAGCCTTGCTCAACTCCAGAGGAAACTGCAACATAGAGTGGTCTGGTGACTTGTCTCAGGTTGTCCCAGTACATACGATGGGTTTTCTGACCTGACCCAAGCTAGAGAGTGTTGTTTGTCTCCTCCATCTCCCCTGGATGATCTTCCCATCACCTGCCTCCTGCTCCCACCCTCACTGACAAAATCCCTCAAGCCCACTCTGCAGGCTGCCAATCCTCCTGGCGGCCCCCAGCACCTGTATTTCTTCACTCATTTCTCACATCCCATCTCCCTCCACATTTTGGAAAACATGGTTCTGATCCCAAAGGGTTTACAGGGTAACTAGACACGATTTTCTGTGTGGGTGAGAAAGACGCTAAGAAAAGCAGTTGTCTTGCCAACACCCCCTAATCACTTTGCTTATGTGTTTTATGTCCTTCCCTCATTCTTTATCTTTTTTGTTTATTTAGATTATAAACTCTTCAGGCCGGGGATCCTGCCTCCTTCTTCTGCCTTTACAACACCTACCACAGTGCGGCCCCGAAGCTGGTTGGAGCCCTGCACTGCTACCACAGTACAAACAATAATAAATAAAACCAGGACTGTGAAGAGATTATAATTAGAGCTGTGCAAAACTCAGCAGTTTTGGTTTGCATCGGTTCCTCCCTGCTGAGTCTACATTGTGTTTTGGATTTGTATGCAAAAAAAACCCAAAGCAAAACTCCCAAAGTGCCAAGTGTGGCTGGGTCTGAGCTCAAAATCGTGCACAAACCAGGGTGTTTTTAATGGTTCCTCCTTGAAATTATAAATCTGCCAAGGCTCAATCCAGGTTTACTGAAAGGTTCTTGAACCTTTGCAGATTTTGGGGGCCAGCCAAGTTTTCGGTTTCATTACAAAAGTCTCTCTCAGCTCTGCTTAACATACTAATTGCCACACCACGCTGCCCTGTAGCTAACAAGAGGATTTAATCTTCCCTGGCTGCCTGTACAGATCCACTTAGGAGTGCCACGGATGGCTTTAAAACTGTATTTCAGATTGCCGCAGTCACTGGCAGTGCCCAACTGCTGCGGGTGAGCAGAACCCTGTCCGAAATCCTGTACCGAGGCATTTGCTCTGCCTCCAGGGTATAGCACCGCAACCACCTTGGGCTGGGTAATCCCTCATCTTCCTCACCCAAGTACCAGGGGAGGCCATCAGGAGGGAAACGTTGAGCAGGAGGCTGGGGAGAGGCGTGGCACTTCAGCTGGCAGCAGGGATCCACAAGCCTCCGCTGTTACCCTCTTGTACCCAAGGGTCCCGCTCCCCTGCTGTCTTCGGCATAGGCTAAGTCCCAAGTGTTTGAATTAGAGCTGGCAGGAAAGAGCTTCTGCATCGAAAGGCATCTTCCCTGGCAAAATTCGCAGGATCTGCTGTGGTAGAGAAAATCACATTGGTTTTGATGAATTTCTAAGGAAAAATAAACAAAAGCAAAGTAAAGATTTGAATGGAGGTGTTTCAGTGTTTTCAAAACAAAAAAATTTTTGAGGATGTGTATTTCACGGTGATTTTGTCTTCTGCAAATTATTAGCAAATAATGAAGGGAAAAATATAGATTTCACAGCAATTGAATCATTTGCTTTAGGCAGGTTTGGCGTTGTGAGGGCATCTGGAGGATTTTTTTTTATAATTTTGAATCTTTTTGCAGGATAGAAAATCCGTTTCCTTATCAAGAGTAACTAAAACCTTAACTCAATTTCCTGGAAAAGAAAAGCAGTTGTGTGCTTTACCATGGACATTTCAGCTGACTATACCACAGGCAAGGGAAAGCAGGGCGAAGAACTCTGCCCAGCTTTTTCTGATGGAGTACGCCGTGCCTCAGCTGGAGCACAGCATATGACCCCTTAGGTTCACTTAGGGCTTTTCCTTTTTTCACTCTGTTCTTATGTATGCAAGCAATAAAAAAGACATTTAACTGTGCAGGAGGAGACATTCATGACCCTGAGATCCAGACTGGAAGCAGCAAACCTACTTGGGTAGTTTTTGCTGTTCTACACAGCTCCCCTGGGCTTGCTCGTGAGCCCAGCCAAGGCTGGACCTTGGACCTTGATAGCACAGAGAGGGCAGGATGGTGCACCTAAGGTGGGCAGGGCCATGTTTTTCAGCAGCAGCAGGGCTTAAGTACGCTCTTTTATCCTGGTTTCAGAGCTGGGCACACAGTGAAGAAAGCCAAACACAGTGGTCAGGCAGCCAGAACCAGAGCCTCAATGTCCTGGATTCATGGTGATGGTCATTTTTGGTTCACACTATACTGATGCAGAGAGACAAGCACCCAGTCACAGCCAGGATTTTTACTATGCATTAAAATATAAAAGTGAAAGCTTTCTAAAGTATTAATTATCCAAAGAAAAGATAGTTAACTTACTGTCCTTATCCCTGATAACTAGTTCTATGGGGAGTTAAACAAGCTCA
The DNA here is from genome assembly GCA_020746105.1 of Trogon surrucura. Classification (NCBI taxonomy): domain Eukaryota; kingdom Metazoa; phylum Chordata; class Aves; order Trogoniformes; family Trogonidae; genus Trogon; species Trogon surrucura. The sequence continues at coordinate 142,602,827 of CM036617.1, read as the reverse complement.
CTCTGAAGGGATGAGAAACACTGCTGAACAGCAGTGCAGTTTTAAACACAGCTTAGACGTGTTATAGATTATATTGAGTTAGTAGATCAAAATCATAGTTCATGGTGAGTAAGAGCAATAAAAGAGCAAGTAGATGTGAAGCTAAGCAATTATATCTGCGTGGTTCTTAGTAGTCCTTGTTGGTACCTATTTTATTAATGAATTTTAGCTTATTGACCTGAAAAAGTGCAGAAAAAAGTGGCAGAGAGTTGCGTAAAGACTTCCATGGCTTTCCAGTTCTACCTCTAGAACCTCAAAAAAGCCGGTAACCCAAAATCTTAATTAAACTGCAGCACCAGTTTAAATTATTTTACGAAATACTGGGACAGTGAAACCTCACCAGGCCATTCTCATATTCCTACACCTCAATGTTCGTGTTAATACATGTCCCTTTTTATTGCTGTGCTTTTCCTCTGCAATGATATATGAAAAAGAAGAGACATGCAGGAGAAAGATGATTGTTTCTCCAAGCAATATCTAAAATATTCTTCTCCCCGGCAGTATTCCCTGCAGTATAAAGATGAAGAGCTGTAAGAGCTCTTAGAGAGAGTAGGCATAACTGACTTTTTTTTACCTTAATTAACAGTGCAGTGCCTTGCAACAGAAAACTGAAGCAGGTTTCTGCTGACTTAGCATATGCCTCATGAGGAAGAAATCTATCTGGCAATTATGGCTTTGCGTCTCCCGCCCTGTCTCCTGTTGTTTGTGTAAGACACCGGTACTTCTGCCACAGGCTTCTTCATACAGCTGTCCTGTCAATGCCAGCTTTCATAGGTAATCCATCTAGCTCAGCAAAGTTCAAATAAGACACCTCCCTTTCTTCACTTTAATTAATGCTTTATTTGAGTCTCCCCTCGGGATGTAGCCATGCTGATTTTTCAAAATTCTCTGTTATTTTTCAAGCATAAAAAGAAGCGGGAAAATCTACCATTGAGATTCTGCATTTGGCAAATCTGTTTTACTCAGTCTCCTATTCTTAGTGAGTGTTTTAAATGCCCATGGACACCTCATTCAGAGCACTGGAACAGGCTGCCTCGAGAGGTTGTGGAGTCTCCTTCTCTGGAGACTTTCAAAACCCGCCTGGATGCGTTCCTGTGTGTCTGCCCTAGGGTATCCTGCTCTGGTAGGAGGGTTGGACTAGATGATCTCTAGAGGTCACTTCCAACCCCTGACATTCTATAATTCTATGAGTCTATGATTCTATGATTTTATGATGATTCTATGCAATTAATTCTCTAGCTCGGGAAGGAGCAAAAAGATTAATCCAGTCAAATTCATTCTCCCTGCAATCTCTTCTGATGTTCTGCATCCACACCTGCTGTAGATGTAGCCAGTTTATGCACTGGTTTATGTTGTAACACCCCACGTATTGCTCAGACCTTTCCATGTGCCGAGCAATTTCAGCTCAAGTCATAAACCATTTCTTGCTGCGTAGTTGCTTTTCCTGCACAGTTTATTCCTGTGGCTTTTGCGGATCTGGGACGGAACGCTGTGGCTTGTTATGACTGAAGAGACAGACAGACAGACATCCTCAACATCAGGTCACCATGGCTGAAAAATCGGACCAGACAGTCCAGAGTCCATCCACTCATCATGACTTTTTCAAGAACTTATTAAAAATATGTGTGTGGCAGTGCTGTTAATCAGGCCTGATATACACAAGCAAGCTACTAAATTCCAGAAAATGACAGATAAGCCAGGCAAGCTAAAACCAACGAGTTCAGCAAAGCATGTTTGAATCAGTAAGAATCAAGAACTGCTACACCCTCAGTCAGCACTGTCTGATAATATTTCACTTGCTTGGGGTTTCTGTGTTTTAATGAGAAACAAGGGTGTTTTGTAATCCTCGGGATTTAAATACGTAACACCACGTTGTGCTTCTGTAGCTTCTTCCTCAAATTGCATTTGGGCATTAAGCAGGGCTTACAGCATCCTCCAGAGCATCTGAGAGTTTCAGTGAACTTGTTGCATAAAGGTGACTCTAGAGACTCGTCCTGTGCAGACCGGAGAAGAAATAAGGACACAAGTTTTCCTTCACCCTTCTCCAGAGCACATAGTATGAAGGTACAGATTTCACTTTCCAAGACCCTTATGAGTCAGCTGCTGTCAAGTTTACTTCATTGCTTTCACTGAAGCAGGGCACATTAAAATGAATGTCCAGGCATAGGTTCCCCTGGAACAAGAAGAGACGTTGTAGGCTTGATTTCTCAACACCAGCACAAATCCTTAGTTTTGCTACAGGGTTTAGCTCAAATGGTATGATGATTTTTCACAAAACTGAAAACAGAAGCCCAGATGGCGACCTCCCAGCGACACCGTCTGATCTCCAGACAATCATACTTTCACTTCCTGATTAATTTTTTTTTTTTCCTGGCATGACCACCGTGCCATACTTACAGCCTTGCTCTGCCATGTCCATTTCAATCCTCAAAGAGCCAACAAAGGAAAGACAAAGGAGCCCCACCACCTTCTCTCCTCCTGTCCTCTTCTGAAAGGGCCTGACCTTCTTTTTTCCAGCACAGCTTCCTTCCTACTGGCAACATTTCAGTCCTGATTTTAGATTGCTCTTCTCTTTTGCAGATCTGTGCCTTCTGTTTTGTACCAAGACTCAAACCTATCCAATTTCATATGACTTCATGTCAGGAAGATAAGAAACGGCAAATTATTTTATTCATGTGATTAACAAGTATTGATGAGGCTCATCCAGGAAGTGACTAGTCCCCAGTTGAAGGAAGCCGCGGTGGGGAATAGACCGGAGCTTGGGTTTATGAAGTCCTGGTCTAGTCCTGCAAGAACTGCCTGGAACTTTTCTAGTACCTACATGTTTTGCTATCTAGATCACCATCACCACCTGTGCTCCTCCCAATAATAACACTCCCTCCCTCTCCCTCTCTTTGCCTTTCTTGCCAACCTATAAGAAAAGATGGACTGATAATTTGAATTAAAGCTTTGTGTGAGTGAGTGTTGATGGAGGGCAGCTGTGTATCAATACTTGCAATAAGTCGTATAGATGTTTCCTTGCCGTACACAGTCCATCAGCTGTGCTAACTAGATGCTACTTCAGCTGGATGTCAGGTCAGTAGGCCTGGATTAAGGGAATTTGCCCATTGATTTCAGTATCAGTAAGTAACCCTTGCAAATAAACTGAGACAAAACAAACCAACTGCAGCACGGTCCAAAGTGTCCTCCCCGTTACAGGAAGTGGTGAAGCCTATCTAGCCGTGAGACTGGTGCGGTTAGATTTTGTTCTCATGGAGGAGATTTAATATCTCAAAAAAGCAAAAGTAAAGGCAAAACCATCAGAGTGCAGCAGGTTTGATACCATCTCTTCAAAGGGTTAGGTGAGGCACAAACACTGAGTTCATCACACCCATCTAAAATGCTGAGCTTATCACATCCATCTAGAGAAAGGCTAAGGTCGCTTCTTTCTCAGTACTCCTTTGTCACCATTTAAATATTCAGTGCTGCATTCTCTTTTTTTCTTGTTTCTCTTTGTCCAGTATTGTTTAGAGATTTAAAAACTAAATTCATCAGCATCTTGCAGCATAAGTTCCAAGGCTGCTTTATTGTGAAATTAATGTGTGACTCACAGGAGCTGCATATCCACCTTTGAGGCTGGACTAGCTTTGTTATTTTTGTGTGTTGTTTCTTTCCACGCTGGTTTTTCAGCGGGACTTGGAGCCACACAATATAATGAGCTGACAAATGGCAGTGCGTCATCCAGGGTGTGGCTGAGGAGCGGTGTCGCAAAGAGAGATGGCAAGATTACAGGAAGGATCCGAGCAGGATCTGGAGGAGGGTGGAGAATGAGATGTCCTGCAACAACAAGAATAACCATTTACATGTTTAAATCAGGAGAAAGAGAGCTCTGCAAAGTCAGATTTACCTACCGAGGGGAAACCAGAGGGAAAACCCCAAATGTTTCAAAGCACTGGCTGCAAATGCACAGGTGCATGTGCAAATAGGCAAAATGAGACAAAGCCCTGCAGCAGTTGTGGCACAGCCAGCAGCCGAGTGCTGCTGCATAACAGCAGCTGTGGAAAATTACCCTTGTGTCCACCCAATGACTGGCACCACTTGAATTTCTTCAGCTAGAAGCAAGTACTTCTGGGAGCAGTAGAAATCATGAAGCCTGGTTTCCTGTGGCTCTGTATTTTGTGGTTGATTATCTGAGGCTAATAAGGGGCAAGAGCTGAATAAAGCTTTTCCTGTGGTCAGGGCATCCTGTGTGGATTCTCCGGGGTCTAATAATACAGTTCACCTTCCTCTTCTGCTCTTCCTTCAGTGAGGCACTAATTTGGATGTCTGTCCTCTGCGCAAGTGCTGGACTTTCCAAAATCTGTCCAACCTTTTTATCTGTAAGGACTCTGCCTCTCTGGCAAATGTGTCTGAAGCTGGCCAGCTTACTCCAAAGCTGCTGTGGCAACATGTACACAGATACATCACCAGCTAAACCTCATTTGCTTAGAAATCCAGGATTCATTTTTAAAAAATAAATCACACTTTTCTTGAAGCAGTAGTACTGCTAACATAATCCATGGGCTGAGCAGGCCTGCTTTAGAAACCTAGGGCTGAACTCTCGAGAGTTGCTTAGCGATCAAGCAAACGGCATTTTACACCAGAAGCAGCACTCACAGACACAGGTCTTACTACAGAGGTTCATCAGTGCAACTGTGGCATAGGAAATATATAAATATAATGCTCACCAAAAGGGTACCAAGAGGAAATACCCCAGGACCAAAGTGCAGAGGGATAGACCTTTGTGTTTTCATTTAAACAGGAAAGGTAGATGGAAACCAAAATAAATGAAACTATACTTAAAATAAAGATTACTATATACTAGGCCACCAAAGGTTATAACACCTGATCTAAGAATGGGCGGGATGTTTGGGATAAAGGAAGGGAGGCCTGGAAAATTGTGGACTTATCTAGGTAAGTTTCGTGGAATGAAAATAAACAACCAATATCTACTAAAGGGTAGATGGAATAAGTCAAACAAAACATGCTGGTGGCTTATGTGTTTTTCTGGTGATCATGGAGAACTGGATCTGCCAGAACAACAGGCTGCCATGGAAGTGGGCTTTGTGTAGCTTCTACTCATGTACCTGTTTACTTGACCCATGACATTGGTGGCAAAACTCCCATTGACTGAAGCAGGTCTTTCTGTGCTGTTTGCACCCTCAGCAGAACAAAGAGAGGAGCTGCATGGCTCAGTTCGGGGCAGGGAATGCTGGCAGCAGGCCACAAGACATTGACTTACCACAGGGAGATATTTTGCTGTATACGTGCCATCTGGCAACCTTGCTTTGGGATATAGCATTGTTTTAGGATTGAGACCAGTTCCAAATCTGTTATAACTCATCCCGAAACCAGTCAATTAATGGGAGCCTGTTCATCAAAACCCTCTTGTTCTTGTTGTTGTTGGTGGTGGTGGTTGTTGTTGTTTCAAGAGGAGGGACAAGTTGCTAGTTCTTTACTAATATGAATGCCAAAGTCATTTCATGAAGGATACCATGGTACATGCCAATTATCACTACTCAGAGACTTGAAAAATGGAGATGTAGATATATTTCTGTGCATATGTGTGTACGAGCACTGTAGGAGACTCCAAAAGCTTATCATAAAGGTATAGTCTTGCAAATTGTTGACCATTCTGGTTCCAGTCCAGCAAAGCACTTAAATATTTGGTGAACTCAGCAAGACTCTTCACATGCTTCAAGCTAACACGTCCATAAGCACTTTGTTGGACCAGGCTCACAGAGGCTTCACTAGAGCCGCACCTTGCACAAGAGAAATCTCCCCAAGCTAGTCGTGGCCTCTGTGGCTGCTGTGGCCATTTGCTTCTTCACAGACAGCTACCAACACACTATATCCACATTTCCATTGTCTGGCCATACTAAAAAGAAAAAGTGTAAAAAGTGTCAGTGCTTTCAGTGAAATTTCTCTAACAGAGGACAAGCAAGGTGAGAGGGAGGCAGTTTTGTATGCAGTGCTACATTTCCCTTCCCAGAATGAGCAGTCTCTGGACAGCAATAAATCCACTCGGGAACATGTTAAAAAATAAAGCGATTCCTAAAATAAACAATTCAGACTTTGAACCATATGATAGGCAATTAGTACGTTTGAATAACTGTGTGTAACTGTAGGCAGAAAGAAGCTATGAGACCAGATGTGCATATAAAGCTAAACAGAGGCTTCACAGGATCTAATCAAATCAGTCCACCATCTGGTATGAGAAGAAAAATTGTGAGACAGACCTGGTCAACATGAAAAAATGGCACCAATTTCAGATAATGAGCTTAAGCTAAAGCAGTATGTTACACGTCAGAAATGGAAGCATTCATAAAATGGATTGTACTAGTTCAACTAAATCACATCTGATTTTACTAAATGAACATCATCTTCTCCTGTGAACTACACCTTAGGTAACCTATCACAGGTAAAAAGCTGGGAATATTCAGAAATAAGGATATTCATGTAGAATAGCTTATGGCAGACAAAGGTTCACACACTATCTTCTCTCCACATCGAAGAAATTCTGCTCATCAGATGACTTTTTTTCCAAGCAGTTGGTGTTAAAGTCCTTAAGTCAAGTGTTTCTAAGTCAGAGCTGCAGCAAATGGATCCTGCTTCATTTTAGCTACCTTGGGAGCCTTGAAAGCTGCAGCAAAGGCTGGAAACAGAGGAGGGTCTTGGGGAGATGCGTCTACATGGTGGTAAACCTGTGAGTCCAGAGTTAGGCCACTGCTAGAGAGGGGGTCTTCAGTGCGCTAAACTGAGGATGCTGGTAGTTTGGAAAGCTGGTTTGGAAACCTGGTGAGTTTTGGAAAGCTGGTGAGGGACTTTTTAGGATGTCAGGTAGTGATAGGACTAGAGGGAATGGATTGAAGCTAGAGATGGATCGGTTTAGATTGGACATTAGGAAGAAGTTCTTCCCCATGAGGGTGGTGAGACACTGGCACAGGTTGCCCAGAGAGGTGGTGGAAGCCCCATCCCTGGAAGTTTTCAAGGCCAGGCTGGATGGGGCTCTGGGCAACATGGTCTAGTGGGGGATGTCCCTGCCAATGTTGGGGTGGTTGGAACTAGATGTAAGGTCCCTTCCAACCCTGACAATTCTGTGATTTTATGATTCTAGAAACCCTGGGCTAGGATGTTGTGTTTGCATGGCCATGGCAGTTCTGGCCCCAGATGTGACTGACTTTGCAGTGTCAGCTGGAAAACATCACATAACACCTTGCAGAGAGTCTAGGAATGCCCTTGCTCGCCTCCCCTGGCCTGCTGGGCTTTGGCGGCTCTTGGTCATCCACGCTTAGGTTTGCAGTTTGTTGTGGGATGAGAGGTGCGTGTCGAGGAGGGGAAGCACCCATCATTCAGTGGTTCCAATAGCAGGGGCTGGGGCTCAATACTGCAGTGTCTCTTCCAATCCTCCACTCCTGCCACAACACCTTGGGCTGTCCTATGGGCACGGCTTCATAGTTTTCCCCACGTGAGTGAGGCAAACAGGAAGCCAAAGTCGATCCAGCTTAACCAAAAGCAGAACTTGCTGTAGCCTCATGATATTTGGATTGCTAACACAAATGGGGCTGTCTTCTCTCCCTCCTCCTCCATTTTGCACTGCATCCCCAGCACCAGGAGCCCAGACACGTTGCAGACAACTGCACGAGGGCTGCACGGCTCAGCCATTTTGATCAGTTCATGTAGGACTGCTATAGGCAAGGAGAGAGCAGAGCCTTAAGGAGGTGACAGCAACTTTATTTGATTGATGGGGTTTAGCTTTTGATGCAAAGCTCCACCTACTTAGCAACATATGAGAGTGTTTGCGGGTTTACAGATTTACTTCATCACTCTCTCAGACCATCTTCCCCTTCTGCTGCTCCTCTGGAAATAGTTCAAGTCAGTGTGTTTTGCACGTAATTGATACTGGCTTTCGCAGCCTCCAAAAATCACATTAAAAAGATAGGCAGAACACAAGGGTAGGGATTTTTTCCTAGATTGAAGTGAGAGGATTTGGGGGAGACCATGTGGCTACTCCAACTGAGTTTTCCACACATGCATTTTGTTTATGGTGTGCATGTGCAAAACATGTCAAAAAAAACTCTCAGGGGAGTTAGGAATCTGTCCAGCATGTGGCAAATCCCTAGCACAGTCCAGCTAGTGTCTGTGCTGCTGCCATTCCTAAAGTCCCCTTCTCCACAAGGCATTTCTGCAGCAGGAGTCCACTGAGGTAAAAAGAGGTTTTCAGAGAGACCAGCTTTCACAAGCAGAGGCTCAAAAGCAATCTCAAACAGCGCAAAGGTAACGAAAGGCAGCCTGGTGAAGGACAGGGACACCTCATATCCCACAGGTTGGGTGACCCAGTTCCCCTTCATGGCTTGCTGTGACTCACTGGAGCTGGTTGCCAGACATTTGCTTTGTCTACCAGTCCTGCATGTCACCATGGAGTCCAGCCTCCTTTCACAGGGGGGATGTTAAAATGAACGTACATTTCAACACTCCTTCATCTCACTTCATAGCCCCAATAACAACAGCGTTAATATTTTAAACTGCTTTTGCAAGTCTCCTTTCTACAGGGCAGTTGAAAGGATATAAAAGCATTTTAACAATTTTATAGATCATCTCCGGAGCGCTTTTGTGATGTGGGAGAACAGAAGTTTTGTTGCCATTTGCCCATGGACAGCTGCCAAACTCACCTGTCTCCACCGAGCCTGGGAGGGCCATATCACATCTCTCTGGAAACTCTGGGGCCAGCCCTGGATGGCTTCTCACTTTACTCAGCTGAAAAACATGTTGCACAATTTAACCCTTTACCCATGTGCTTGCCTGGGTGTGTTACTTAAACCCAGCAACTCATTTCGTTTGGGCTTAAAGGGGAGTAATAGCTTCTAGGTGATTTGTTAGAAACCTAAAACCAGGATTTGTGAAAGACCTTCAGCCACGTGAAAATCTTTCTAACCCTGAAAGTCATCCTACTGACTTCAGCCAAGCCTTGAAGTGTCCACAGCTCTCCTTTTGTCACTCCCTAATCACAGTTAACCAGCCCCCAAATCTGACCCCTTTTTAGTAGACTCCAATTTGACAAGGTGCTTAAGGATCTGTCGTTCTGACTAAAGTTTTACCAGTCTCATTGCATGTTCAAAGTAAGGCATATTTTAGAACACCTGAAGCCAGAAAGCAATGGCTTGACTTGGTGTATAAAATACAAAGCTAAGGATTAGATCTGTCACTGACTACATCTTCTTGTCACTTAAATTTGCAGGATCACACTTTTAATCTCAAAAATTATCATTAAACCCCTCCCATATATATGGCTGATACAGGACAGCTGAGCAGCTTTGCTTGCAAATGTTCAGAAAATATTTGCAGATCCTTATGTGGAAGGTGTGACAGAAGTGTAATTTACTCCTTTATGTATGAAATTCTCATTTTCCCTCCCTACAAATGAATATTCACATTCTCCATCTGCCTCTTCTGGAAAGAAAGGTGCATAAGATTATTCCCCATCACATTCTTTCACTGAGTTGGCAAAATACAGAGAAATACAACAAGTTTAAATGATATGGAATATGCAGGCATAGCTTATCTAAGATCAAGCGTGCAGATCAAAATCAACAAAACCTCACAAAAGAAAGCCCCGAAAGATCTTTCATCTGCCTGATCCTGTTTCCCTGCCTACACCTCTTTTTACCCTACTGTAATGTATTAGTTCTGCTTTAGTTTCTACTCTGTGCAACTTTTCTGCTTAAGAAAGATTCTGTTGAGTCATTACCAGCATCAGCCAAACAGGCTTTTCAAGAATGGAGGAGAAAATAAAGGCTGTGGTTTTTAAATGAATTCCATGCTGCTTAACCCTTAAACCACTAGTGATTTCGAGACACTCAACCAAGTTAGTGCTGAGCAGAATAGGCAGCTGCTATGCCTGAGACAAGAGCACTATCAGTGCTCCTCTCGGTGACCACACCAGAGGGAGAGAGACCTGCCCCTGCAGCATCAACCACACTCTCCTAGGAGCTCATTAGACATGGGAAAAGACAGAGATGCTACTGGTGGCATGGGGGACCAGGCTGGTAAGACGCAGCCTCTCCTGGGGTCCCTTCACCTTGACCAGAGATTGTCAACACCTATTCTAGTTGGTGTTTGACCCCGACTCATCCCAGCCAGAACACCAACTGCCCCACACACTGAGGGGCTGCTCACTGCATCCACCTCTGCCCACATGCCTTGCCCTGCCCACCCTGGTCACTGGTCACAAAGCACCAGCCACGCACCTGAAAGCACTCAGGAAAAAAAATCATAGGAGAGGGCTTCGCTATCTAACCCAGGCCCTAAATGCTCCCTCCTTGCTGCTTGAAAATACTGTCTCAGGTTACCTACACAAAAGCAGAGGCAGGGAGAGGGGCTTTTCTACTAGAAGGCAATAGTCATGAAAGTAGAAATGGGAGATGGGCACATCCCTACCTCCGTGAGGCAGGAGAAATACACCACTCCTCTTTCCCCTGGCAGGTTGTATATAGGAGGGAATAGTGGTTGCCAAAATGATATAACTTGAATAAGCTCCTGGTACCTTGAGGTTTTCAGGGCCCCCAGAGGAGCTGACACTTTGAGTGAGAAAAGGCAGAGGAGGGGAAAGCGGATAAGGTGATTTTCTTTGCCTTGGTTTTTAAAGCAATCTCAGCCTGCTAAACTTTCAGTCCACGCTGCCAATTGCTATTTCCAAAGTTATCTTTTCACAGAAAAAGGCTGGAATCCTTCTCTTTCTTATTCTTTCTGTCTCCCTTTTTTAATGAAAGCTTAGTTTAGATCTGATATCACTTTAAAAGGTTTGCTATCAAAGTTTATTAGACCCACTGGGACAGATCACAGTTTTCAGAGGCTCAGAGTTTCACAGCAGATAACTGTAAAGTGAACCATCCAATGTTCTGCAAAATGCTCATTTTTCTTGGGCTCATCTACTACACAAAGCTGCACTGTTTCAAACATCGTTAGAAGCGCTCCCAGTTGCTTACATGATGCTGGTCACAGTTTTGCCTTTAGAGCAAACTAGAGCAGTCAGCAGTCCCCAGCCCGTCCCACTGGCTGATGCTAAGGTGAGTGAGATGCCATTTGCAGTGAAGGCAAACCCTACCAGCTCAATGGGATAATGCCTGCTCAGCGATTCTAGAAAAGGCCAGAACTTCAAAAAAGTGGTAGGACATATAAGAGCAGTCCCTTTAAAAATCCAGATTTGCCTTCCCTGCTTTAAAAAATAATGACAACTAGAAAAGAATGTTCTGCCTTGGGACTATGGCTGAGAAATTTCAGCTGGAAAGCAAATAAATGAGAGGAGGGATTAGCAAGTCAAGCTTCCTATAGAACAGTGGTTGTTTTTTTGTTTTGTTTTTTTTTTAATGAAGTCATTGGTATTATTATGTGGGTTTTGGTAGGCTATCCTCCTAACAATGCATGGGAATAAACACCGTATCTGGCATGATCTCTGACTGTAACATGTATCATGGAGACATCTATTTACAGTGTGAAAGGAAGGGAGCTGTTTCATTTCCCAAGACAGTAATGGAAAGCATGATGTGCTACAACTAAGGGTGGTGAAGCACTGGGAGAGGTAGTGGGAAAAAAACATTCACAACAAACCAAAGAGCAAAAGAGTTTCAGGGCAGATATTTGCAGGATGCATCATCACCAAGAGAAGCTGGCAATCCTGGGAAAAGGCAGGAGAGGCAAAATGGCTGGCTCAAGCAGTCAAGTCCTGAGGCCACCAATGTCCTGTCCTTCTGCTGCCACTTCACATGGTTTTACACCCTTTCCTGTGATTTCACAGTATCATTCCATCTTTCTAGAGCAACAGACCAGACAAAACTCTGTGGAGCTCGTGGTTCTCCTGGTGTTCTCCTGGCGTTCCCTGCCGGGCTTTATCCATCCAGAGCTTTCAGACAGTGAATGTCTCTCACCATAAGCACGTGCAACCATTTGACAGCTCGTCTGTTTTGTGATTCCTTAACAGGTCATGCAGATGGACCAGAAGCTAGATGACATCCTGAACACACTCCAGGCTCAGTTTGAGGATCAGCCACAGGCACAGATGTCAGGGCCAGCCACCCCACCTGCCCAACAGATACAGACAGCCTCGGATTCCCCCCCAGTGAACAAGAAAATTTGAGAGCTGGAGGACAGCCACATGTCACCCTCTCATTCTTTTGGGTCCTATTAGTTTTCAGTCTTTGTGTCTCAGGATTCGGCTGTGTCATCGGTGAAATGTTCTGCTGTAGTAGATTAAATGAAGAAAAAAATATGAGAAGAAGCAGCAAGAAGCTAGTCATCACCTTAGGAGAGCACATAAGTTTTGCACCTGTTTTATTAGCCATCATTAGCTAACTTCTGCTGGCCTATGGCAGTCCCATGCATCTATCCCCACTTAGGCTGCCTGCACAGGCACAGGGCGCGCTGTTGAGGTAAGCAACCGAGCGAGGGTTAGGGTGACCCGTTCGTGGGCGCAGAAGGGGAAAAGGACTGTTTTCTTGGCATTTAATCACTAAGTTTAATGCTCACAGCATGCCCAAAAGGGTGAAGAGAGCCAGCATTTGAACATGAAACAAATGGAAATCAGTGAACAGGAAAATTAAACAGCATGTTTTGACTTCTACCAAGCAGTGAGGATCATAAGAAGGGCAGATTTATATATATGCTAGTGCGAATGACAAAGTAAAGACAACAGGCTACTGATTAAAAATATTGAAGTATACACAGGCTGGTTGACATATGAAAGACTGAAGCAAAGACTTCAGCTAATTAAAGCAAAGGGTTGCAAATGAGATGAGATGCATGTTGGAACAGACAGGCAAGAGAGATACTATCTGCGTAGGCTTACTGCACAAGAACACTGTAATAGCTATCAGCTACTGCTGATGACTGTTATGCAAAATGTTCTCAAGCTTTTACCTTCATTCAGCAGTGGTTGTTGACTCCAGTTGCCTTAATTTTAACATAAGAAACCTTTATGGTAATTGGCTGTGAAATATCTGTAGAGCTCAGTTCAAGTAACTGGGTGCTGCAGGAGGGCTGCAGCTGTGATTGAGAATGGCAGGGTTTCTTAAAGAAAACAGAAATGCACATACTGTTGATGAAAATTAATCACTGTTTAAATAAACTGCTGTATATAGTTTTAAATGCTACTATATAGTTTTAAATGCTAGATACCTTTTTTTTTCCCCTATAATCTGGTTGTAAATTGAGCATATACGCTGTCTGATTACCTGACACTCCAGAAAAGGGATGATACAACACGGTTGCTAAATATGTAAATAATAAACCAAGCTAAAAAGGGTGCAGTGTTATTTACTTACATCTTTTTAATATATTTGCATAACCAACCATTTGAATGAGCAGAAATCTGCAGAGCAAAGACCTGATTCCTGGGAAATCCTAAATATATTATATTCCCACTCATATCCATGGAAGCAAAGCCTGCACTGCATTTAAAAGCAACCTGAAAGACTGGTCCCTTAATAAGTATTTATTTGGACCAATGACTGGTCCATTTCAATGTAATCAAATTAGCTTCTATTACCTGTCCCTTTAAAACTCTTTCCCAGGTTTGTGTGTCTGGGAATTCAAGCTTGGAAAGAGCACAATGAGACTGATTCCAATCTTTAGATTGCAGGCGCGTCTTAGACAGAATATTAATGATGTGTGAGAGGCAATAAAAAAAAAAAAAAGCAATGTGGTTTTAATTAAGTCAGCTGACAAGCTGCCGTTCCATCTTGTCTGATTACTATAAAGTTACTGAACATGACCAAATACAGCATGTAACATGGGAAAATGGTAAATAATCAGTGTCAGAGCACTGAATTACTCTTGGTTTTCAGTCAGGGTCATGAGCTTCTGCAACAATGCTTCATATAACCTCGCTGACTCTGGCCACTCAGCGCTAAATGAGCAACTGGACACCAAATGTAGGTACCATTTGACCATCCACAGGTTAAAAAAAATCTCCCTAGAGATCCCTTTGCCACAGAGGTTCAGAAGATGAGCAGTGCAGTTTTCAGCAGATGGGCTCAGGGACTTCTTTGGCCAACACAAGGTGAAACTTCCTTTTGGTACACTGCAGATATTTGCATGAGGGGTGTGCATGGTCACTATCTGGTGGACAGTACACATCGGTATTTTTCTTACCAATGAGTCTCAACAAATATGTTAAGGCACTAGACATACAGTCACACCTGCTACTCTGAAGTGCCTGAAAAACACATTGAACGCCCTTCCCCAGAAGATTCATTTAGATGAAATACAAGTGGTCTCAGCTATGGAGAGTGTCAGAGGGGACGACTGAGTGGGAGGAAAGGATAAAGAGGCACAGAGTGGGCCCTTTAAAAAAACCACAAAGAATGTGCGCCAGTATCTGTGCCTGTGTGTGTGCATACATGTCTTTTTTTTTTTTTAAACACGTGGCAAAGTTTTCCCAGCACCTCTTCAGTGAGGCCTGAGCTTTTAAGGGTTTGAAAACCCAGCAGTGCTGGCCACCCATCTGCATTACAGCTGGCCACTGTGAACACTGCAGTGTGGCGTGACATGTTGACATGTTCAGACAGCACCACTGACACGTGACCACGACCATCACTATTGCCGCGATGATGGAGAGATAAGGGTGTGGCCAGAGCAAACTGCAGTGAGGAAGGAAGAAGATGGGTGGGAGACACCCATTTTCACACCACATGGTGATATTAATGGCAAAAAGTAAAAGCAAAGGAGCTTAGCCTTACTTAAGCAAATCTCCACACCCACACCTAAGACAAGAGTTGCCATGTAACAGAATCCTTCTGACTGCTGGAGTAAAAGTATCCAGGAGTAGCAGTGATGCAACCATCTAGTAATACTGCTTGACCCTTCCTCTGAGCAGAGATGCACAGCAATGTATTTGCATGTCATGAGTATTTTGAGTGCCGCTCTACCAAGACGTGCTATTCACAAATATTCAGCAGCAAGATATGATTTTCCATGCCAAGAACTACTCAGTGTGGTTTTGTTAGGCCTTACCATCCATTAAGCAGGTAGTAACAGGTCATTTTGTATGCAGCAACAATGAAATGGAAAGAGCAGGGAAGAAACACAGGGATGAGCTTCAGGAAACTCCAAAGCCCCAAGGGATCGAATGCTCTCGCAATCACAAGTCCTATGAAGTCATGAGATGATCTAGTCCATCAAGGAACCATCCCTGATCCATCAGAAGACCATCAGGTGCACCATGGCAGGTTTTGCTAAGTTTGCTAACTACTGTATGGATTGGTTTGTTGAAACACCACCAGAAGTACCTTTTGGAAGAGTTCTCCTAAGGAAAACGTCATAATTCTTGCATGTGATTGGAAAGAAATTAAATCTTTCAGAAAGATTATATGCTCCCACAGTTTAATTCCTTGATCTAACTGCCTTACGTGCCTGAGCTTACTCTTACAGGCTGGAGACCACCAGGGAATAAATGTGCAGCATAGCTGCAGAGGAATTTTTTACTCCTATATATGCCATTATTTAAGTAGTTATGTGAAATCCTGGTTGGAAGATTATTAATAGAGGTCTTGTCCAAACCCCTAACTTCTCTAAGGTTCACGAAAAAGAGAGAACAAAGAATTCTGACTGTGCATTTTCTTTCTGAGAATTGTCAGTATCACAGAAACATCAAATGGCTTGGGTTGGAAAGGACCTTTAGGATCTTCCAGTCCAACATTCCTGCTGTGGGCACAGACATCTTTCATTAGATCAGGTTGCTCAAAGCCCTGCCAAACTTGACCTTGAGCACTTCCAGGGAGGGGACATCCACAAGCTCCTTATATAAAATATAAACTTACCCTCTTTAGGTTTAAAACCATTGTCCCTTGTCCTGTCACTATAGGCCCTGGTAAAAGGCTTGTCCTGGTCTTTTTTATTAGCCCCCTTTATATAGTGAAAGGCCACAATAAGGTCTCCCTGGAGACTTCTCATCTTCAAACTGAACAATCCCAACTCTCTCTGGCTTTCTTCGTATGAGAGGTATTCCAGCCCTCTCATCATTTTTGTGGCCCTCTGCTGGACATATTCAAGTCCATGTCTGTCTTGTACTGGGGGCCCCAGAGCTGAACACATTACTTCAAGTGGGGTCTCATGAGACCAGAATAAAGGGCAAGAATCACCTTCCTAAACCTGCTGGCCACACTTCTTTTTATGCTGCCTAGGATATGATTGGCTATCTGGGCTGCAAGCGCACATTGCTGGCTCACGTCCAATTTAACATCCACCAGTATGCTCAAGTCCTTCTCCACAGGGCAGCTCTCAGTCACTTTGTCATTCAATCTGTACTGGTGTCGGAGATTGCCCCAACCCAGTTGCAGGACCTTGCACTTGGCCTTGCTGAACTTCATGTAGACAACACTAAGCTGCACAGGAGTGTTCATCCCTCTACAGAGGGATCTGGACAGGCTGGATCAATGGGCCAAGGCCAGCTGTATGAGGTTCAACAAGGCCAAGTGCCAGGTCCTGCACCTGGGTCACAACAGCCCCAGGCAACACTATAGGCTTGGGGAAGAGTATCTGGAAAGCTGCCTGGTGGAAAAAGACCTGGGGGTATTGGTTGATAGCTGGCTGAACATGAACCAGCAGTGTGCCCAGGTGGCCAAGAAGGCCAACGGCATCCTGGCCTGTGTCAGGAATAGTGTGGCCAGCAGGACTACAGAAGTGATTTTTACCCCTGTACTCAGCACTGGTGAGACCACACTGAATCCTGTCTTCAGTTTTGAGCCCCTCACTACAAGAATGACATTGAGGTGCTAGAGTGTATCTAAAGAAGCGTGGCAAAGCTGATGAAAGTCCTAGCGAACAAGTCTTGTGAGGAGTGGCTGAGGGAACTGTGATTGTTTAGCCTGGAGAAAAGGAGGCTGAGGGGAGACCTTCTCGCTCTCTACAACTGCCTGAAAGGAGTTTATAGCTAAGTGGGGGTCAGTATTTTCTCCCTAGAAGCTAGTGATAGGATGAAAGTAAACAGCATCAAGTTTTGCCAGGGAACATTGGATATTAGGAGGAACCTCTTCACTGAAAGGGTTGTCAGGCACTGGAACAGGCTGCCCAGTGGGGTAGTAGAGTCACCATCCCCGGAGGAGTTTAAAAGATGAGTAGATGTCATGCCTAGGGACATGGTTTGGCAGCTGATTTGGTAGGGCTGGGACAATGGTTGGACTCAGTGATTTAAAGGTGTTTTCCTATGAAAACTATGCTATGATTCTGCAATTCATGAGGTCCACATGGGCACATTCCTCAAGTCTGTCAAGATCCTTCTGGATGGCATCTCTTATCTCCAGCATATGAGCTACACCACTCAGCCTGGCGTGATCCAGAAACTTGGTAAGTGTGTACTCAATCCCACTATCTACATCACTAATGAAGATGTTGAACAGCATTTGTCCCAGTATAGACCCTTGAGGGATATCATATGTTACTGGTGTCCATTACAACATTGAGCTGTTAACTGAAACTCCTTGGATGCAACCACCCAGCCAATTCCCTATCCACCTAATATTCCATCCATATCTCTCCAATTTAGAAGTAAGAATGTTATGTGGGATCCTATCAAAGG
This sequence comes from Trogon surrucura, assembly GCA_020746105.1. Lineage (NCBI taxonomy): Eukaryota > Metazoa > Chordata > Aves > Trogoniformes > Trogonidae > Trogon > Trogon surrucura. The sequence goes on along the minus strand of CM036617.1, from coordinate 142,585,201 downwards.
CTTTACAGAAATCCAGTTAGATGACAGCAGTTGTGCCTCCCCAAGTGATGTAGTCACGCCATTGTAGAAAACCACTAGATTACTCAGGCATGATTTGCCCTTGGTGAAGCTATGCTGGCTGGCTGTAATCACCTACTTGTCTTTCATATGCTTCAACATAATTTCCAGGAGAATCTTACTGGACACTACAATGAGGCTGACTGCTCAGCAGTTCCCAGGGTCCTCCTTGTTACCTTATTTAAAAATGAGTGCTATATTGAGTATTCCCTCTCAGCAGTGGCTCTGACATGAGTCAAAATTATGGAAGATATTCCCAGAGAAGTCCATTTGTGTGTTTTCACCTCCATTTCTACTAACATTAGTGAACTGATGTTCATCCTCTAAATTTATCCATGATGGAAGTCCAGCACATGCATCACACACCCAGCTGCTGATCAAAGAGTACAAATGCAAGCTTATTCCTACAGCAATTCTTCTCAGATCAGTAAAATAGTAATAATACCATGAATTAACATGGTCCAATGAAGTTTTCTGCACAGAGTAGGCAGGTCTGCAATGGTCCCACACTGTCTTTTGACTCAGAACAGAGGCATATAGCAGGCAACCAAGGTCTCTCAAGGCCACAGTATCAGCAGGGGTGGCTGTCAGGAATGCAGTTTGCCAATGCCTCAGAAGACAAGAGTACAGGAGATCAAGTAAAGATTAGCTATTTATTTTCAAAGTGAGCACATGTTCTTCTACCTGATCCAATTTCACTGTGAAGATACATGGTGTCCTCCCTTACTAGAGACATCGACACCAACCAAAACAAGATTTTCCACATTCCTTTTAATAATGCATGGCATCCTGAAGCCTGCTGTCTGCCTATGATGATGCAAGATGTTCAGAAGTCATTACAACAAAGCCTGAGGAGATTATTTTCTCATTTCCATAATTACACAGTCAGTCATATTATCATGAACCAATCTTATCTCAAAAGGTATACCCAGATCTTTAATGACGATATTTCTGAAGTGATGTGTGGGATTAAAGTCCTGCGTGTTATAAGTCTGTGGCAGTGAGGGAGATAAAAATTTCAGCTTTCATCAGCTTGGAGCTTTCACTCCTAAGAAAAGGTAATTGCGCTCCCACAACAGCCAATATGGGTCACAGATCAGAAATCTGCTGCCTCATCTGGAACTCTCTCTCCATCTCTGAAGAGTAAAAAGTAAGAAAAGACTCTCCAGCCACAGATGTCCATTTCAGAATTGGGTCCATTTAGCGGTACTGGAGGTTTTCCATCTACCTACCTTGTCATGGCATCACCAGAGCAGCCTGTGCTGAAAGCTCCTGTCACCTCTGTAGGGCCATGAGTAAGCTTCCAGCTCACTAGCTAGAGACAATGAGCAGGGTTCTTTGGGTGCTTCTTTTCTCAGTACCTCAAGCAATTTTTCTCTTCTTGCTGATGTTTTAAACCTAAACCCAGAAGGGTCTGCAGTCATAAATATATTTAGGATGTGGTGTATCTCATGGAGCCCTACATGGCAGGGCTTCTTCAGCACCATTTTACACAGTCTGAACAACATGTCTAAAAAGAAAAGCATGTTTGGGGGACTCAAATACCATTGGGTGAAGAATCTCAATCATCAGAATTGCATTATTTAGTATTCTGAAGGAGTGCACGGTAAAAACATTGCAACAGCCCAGGGGAAGTATGGTGAAGAGCCTGAGTGAAGTTCTCTCTCAGGCATGATTTCGAGCTCAAACAGAGCCCAATCAGCAAAACTAAACAAGATGGTACTCTTCTACCTCTGTGGAAGGAAAAGATTTAAGTTCATCTCAGCCTGCCTGAAGAGCAACCTATTTTCTTAGTTAAAGCAACCTCTACTCTAGTCAAGGGACACTCAAAAGTAGCTGGAAATATTGAACACTGAAAGAGAGAAGAAAGTCTAATTAACTTTTTGAATGCCCTGTCAATCGTCATTATCCTTTTTCCCACCACACACCACATGATTTTCTATCCTCCAAAGAACCCCAAACTCTGGATTATATTCTTGTTACTGGTGTTGGGGGTATGCATGTGCTCTCTCCTGTGCTCTCCTGCCCTCTCTCCATCACACAGTGAAAGGTGTCTGTCAGATGGGAAAGAGTAAAACAGCAAAGAGCGTCCTCCCTACAATGAGATGTTTTGCCAAAATACTTACTATGTTGTGTTTAGCCCTTATTATGGTTTACTGTGGCTCCCGAATGACTCTGTAACAGTACAATGTCTCTGCTTAGATTCCTGGCTGAGCACCCGTTCGTCTCAGGGTTTGGATTCGGTACATGTGGGTTTGTGAACAGAATTTTAACTCATCTTCAGAGTGTTATTTGATCTCCCCCTGGGGCGGGTGGAGCTGCGTGGAAGGGACCAACTTGATGTGAGCGCTGAGGGAAGGGGATTTTTGAACTCTGTGATTAATGTAACTGCTGTAGCTCGTCTGTCCAATCAGACTGGCAAAGGTTGTTCTTTGTTTAACCAAATATTCATAATTTTCAAGAACAATGCCTGCTAAGCATTTGCCTGAGGCTTACCTCAGCCTTAGAGGGAAAAGAACATTCACATTTGAAAAATACCTATTGAGCACTTCATAGGTATAACTAAAATGCAGCTTTTCTTCTTTATTGCCATGTACCTTGGGTTGTCATGCTTATCGACAGGAGTACCTAAACAGAGCCAAGTAGCCTAGTAGGTTTTTTACACCTACTTTACCCAAGGACCAAGCTACAGAGAAGCAAAGTCCACAATGTTTCAAACAAAGCAGCCTCTGGCCAACTCACAGGTTATAGACAACCCTCACCAAAAAGGTCTAAGAGGTTGTTTTCTTTGCCAAAAGATGAAAGAAATGCCTGGTAAAGCATTCCTTGAGAGATGAAAATGCTTACAGCAGGGTAAATACAGCACTGGATGTCCATGAGTACCTCTTGCTGCCAAGACGATCAGTGTCCTTGAGGAGCAGAAGGGACAGGAGCAGGCTCTTGCCACATCTCCTGGCTTCTTCTTTGTCAAGTGAGCAACAGTTTGGCTAGCCCAGCTCATAGCTCAGTCATCTCTGACACTACAGGTGATGTGACAGCAGACAATGCCTTCGTGTGACAGTCCCTCTGCCTATAGCTTGCCCTTTTTCATTGTCCTACAGTGTAACATGAAGCTACTCTTCTCCTGGAGTTTGGAGACTTGGGAGACTTTGCAAGCAGCTTTGATGCAAATGATCCCAGCCCTCCCTATGGAGAGAAACTCTTATAAATTCTGAGGCAGAGAGAGATCCATCCCACATGTAGTCAGTAAAGCCCTTCTTGTTTCTGGTGGAGAGGCTGGGGTTTATATCATCAAGGTGTGGGGGAAGGGGAAGCACCCGTGCACTATTCCTGCAGCAGAAGAGCAATTGCCTGATGCAGTGTCTTTTTGTTTTCTTTGCTGAGAATTTTCTCCTTTCTGAAACACTAAACAGTTCATTTCTTCCAAGCTAAACATATAATTCTGCCAACTACTGTCTTTTTTCTCCTTTCTACTTCCAATGGTTGTCAATGTATAACTACAAGTTTCCCTTTGTTTGATAGCATGTCAGGAGGCCAAGAAGAGCTAGGGATAGCTCCTGTGACACACCAATACTGTGCCAAATCCTTCAGTTTGGCTACACCACAAGTATCATCATTCTTGGATTCCACTAGCCGTGCTGGACAACTCCCAGGAGCCTACTGCTTTGGTCAGAGACTACCAGAGTGCAGTAGAGACCAAAAGGGTGTCTGTCCTCAGAGCCATGTATGTCGCTTTTACTGCTCTGATGATTCCTCTCCTCTTTGTTATCGTGTTATTCACCACACAACAGTCCAGTTAAGCCAGTCTTCCAGATTAGGAAGGCTACTGCATTAGGAAAGCAACAGCAATAAACATCATGAACAACAACCTAGTCCAAAGGGCTGCAGCTGACATGCTACAGTCATTCTTCTCCATGAGGTTTACAAGGACAAGCATTAGGAACAAGAACGAGAATTGCTGCAGAGACACAAACCACTGAGAAGTTTTGTATTTGATGGGTCTGTGGTCAAAGTAGACTAAATTCAATGCAGGTAGGAATCTAATGAAGTCAACAGACTTACACCACAAATGAATTTGTCGTGATCTCTCTTACCTTGTGTCTGAATAAACAATTGGTAGATTAAAAATAGACCTAATTTCATGAACATTACTGGAACACTGAATTAGAGTCAAAACTTTCCAGTGGCCTGCAAAACCCTTATATTACAATGGCAGACAGTAGTTTTTATTCCACGGAAAATGCATGTGTTTGAAAACAAGAGACAGACTTGATGGAGGTACCCAGTTTTGCAAATGGCATTGCTTTGAGTGGGTTCTCCGATCCCTAAGCTTCCCTTTGAATTTAACGTATGAATGAACCCAAAGCAGAAAAAAAAAAAAAAAAAAGAGGAATTGCACCAGAACCTGCACATTCTGCCTGACTTGGACCAAAGTCTGAGAAGGTTGCTGTGTCTCTTCAGTTGTGTGTTAATTCAGTTCAGCCGAACTAAAATGGTAAATTATTGAAAATATGTCAGTAATTACCAGGTGGAAATAAAGGTCCCAAATTATCTGGGCCGTGCCCATGCACCCATTTTGTAGACATAACATCATTTTCACCAGCAGCATTTTGCACGAAGCTGAAAATTAAGATGACAGTGGAACTGTTGAGTAAGCATAAAACCAGATTATCCCTTCAGGCATAAATAGCTGAAGGAGGGGTTTGTGGCAAGGAATCACCTATGACAATCATGCTCTTTCATGTCCTGGGACAAAGCTGCTCCAGGTACTCCCCCTTCCACCCAACCCACTCTCCAATTTGGGTGAAGTCATGTGTTTGGCCTTCAATAGGTAGCCCTCCCCTACGTGACTGTTTTGGAGAAACAGCAGGATGAGGTTTAGCTTCTTCTGGTTTCTTTTAAAGTAATCTGGAGCAGAAAGTAAAGGGGTATGAGGGCAGAGTACTCCATGTGAGGAGGGGAGATGCCTGGGGTGATAACTAGGCCAGCAGAGACCATGGTCTCACCAGCAAGGACCCAGTCCCACAGGACTAGAGCAAGAGCAGCAGAGCAGGTTTAACCAAGAGTCCTGATCACCTGCCAAATCCCACGGTGGTGAAAAAGAAGGGAGGTCAAGCTGGGAAGTCAAGGCATGGGATCAAGCTCCAGATCAATGGGGTCCATGGCAGGGTCATGGCTGCAGCATAGCTCAGGTGGGCACCAGTAGTGAGAGACCTTCAATTTCAAAGCAGCTCCCAAGCAACACAGGGGACACGGAGGCATCCTCCAGGCCTCTCCTAACTGCACCTCCTATCAGCTAAAGCCTAGGAAGAGGGGGAAATGAGTTCTGTGTCCTTCCCACTGCCTCCATCTCCTATACCCAGTCATGGCACAGCGTCAGGTGCCAGGGGGCAGGGGAGTGGAGATGGGCACAATGGGGCAGGGATCCCCTGCTCCCCGCCTCCCAAGCAGTATGATCCCTTCTGGCAGGGGATTTCATGCTGCTCGCGAGTACTTAACAGTGCTGTTGAAGGGGGGGTTATAGATCGCCCCTGAGGAAAGAAAATCTTGAAACAAAAGGATTATAAACATAGCTGGAAACTTGGGGAAAATGCATACAAAAGAGTAGGGGGAATTGGATGAATAAAAATTCCCCCCACTCCCAGGTGCCTCAAAGTAAACAGTGGAAAGGTTGGGCACTCAAACAGCTTTGCTTTCATAAAGTGTCTTTTTTTTTTTTTTTAGACTTTTGGTTCTGTTTTTCTTCTTTATCTCTGCCCAGCAGCCACTGACAGATGACCTTTAAAGCCCCAGAGAGCCAGCAGGTGATTTACTCACAGCTGTGCCAGTCAACAAACCCAAGGGGTGCAGAGGTCACAGCCAGCCGGGGCTGTCCAGAGAATTCAAGGGTGGGATTTAATTAAAGAAAGATGCATTACACTTTTTATTGATTTGTGTGCATGAATGCGAGAGAGTCTTTTTTCTTTTTCTTTTTTTTTTGTTAAATTTGTTTTGTTTTGTTCTCACTCCCTGCTGCACCTGGACATTTCATCCTGGATGTGTCACCCCAGCCGGCATGCTCTGCCTCCCAAACCCCCACCCTAGCTCGCCCCCCGCCCCAGGACGCCACTGAAATCCCATCTCACACTTGCAGAGAGGCCTGAGAACAGGTGGGGAGGAGGCAAGCAGAGGGGAACCCAGCAGCTGATGCTGCACAGTGTTCTTGCTTGTCCCTCAATAGTCATGAGGTGCTGGATGGGTATTTTGGGGCAGGCTGGTTTCTTTTTCTCTCTCCCCCTGTAGTAAACCCTGGCCCTTCTTCTGTCTTCTGGATGATCTATTAGGAGAGGGGAGAAAAAAAGCCATTAAAAGAACAAATTGTAGCCTTTTTGTTTTGTATAGAAACAAGGGCTTGCCCACTGAAGACTGTGGGTTTGGAGCAGCAAAATGCAGAGTAAAATGGAAGCCCAGTGGCTCTGTGGTCACAAGCCAGTGTAATTCATTATTTTCTCCCATGCATCTGACCCCCTTTTTTTGCTAACTCAGACTTTTATTATCACTATTATTCTGCTGTTATTTTAATCTGATTTTTTGAAATATAATATTCACATGTAAACAAACTTCCATACAAGCTAGAACTAGAAATGAATGAGTCTTTAAAGACCTAGCTCTTCAAATGTGGAAATTCAAGTAAGTGCAAGCTCAGCACCGGCAGACACAAGTCACAACACTTTTCCTCTCACTATTTCTACCTATTTGGTTTTATATATGTACACTGACGGCAGCCATTGTTCATAGGTCGGAATTCTGCAGCCCTAAATTGAGGCAAATTCTCTCCAAAAATGGATGTACTTGGTGTAGAAGACTGGCCTGGAATGTCTAGATCTAAACTAATTACACATCTGTCACAGACTTCCCATCATCCCGCCAAAACGGGGATGCCTGTGTTTGGCTGAGCCTTTCAACACCACGAAGGCATCTGTATGTCCAGCTTCCTTTAAAATGCATGGGAAATAAGTATCCAACGTCACTATGCGGCTTTGAAAATCACCCTGCAATCTCTAACCCTCACTTTCCATCTGTAAAACAGGAATAACAGCAATTCCTACCCCGTATCTGCTTTATCAGTCTTGTCTATGCAGACCATAAGCTCTACGAGACATGAACTGGCTGCTACTAAATATAGGTACAATGTCTAGCACAGTTTTTATTAGAGCCCCTAGGCACTACAGCTCCATAAATATCCATGTTGACTTTTTCCAGATTAAGAACACATCAATAGGAGCTTTACTTGAGTAAGAACTGCAGGATCTGGCACTAGTGCTTTTAAACCCTAATAGGAACGAGAGAGTCTCAACTCTCTTCCAGCCTCATTCACTGGTATCAATGCTTTTAATACCAAGTCAGCTGTTGTGATACAAAGGGTATGTTTCTCTTGGTGCTGTTTCTTGGAAGTGAAGAGCCCTCCTGAAGTTTTCATTTTCTTTACTGAAAAGCCCTGCTATGGTAAATCATCAGCTCACCAAATTTATAGGAGGCACAGCACTTGGTATGTCACGTCTCAGAGTCCAGCCTAATGATTCACTTACTTATGCTTTTGTTCCTTTGCTTTGTAGTTCTCTTGATTTCAGCAACTGTCTATCATTTTCATGTGGCTTGCTGACTAGAATGCCCCCTACTACACCAATAATCATTGCCCTGCTAGAGTGTTTATTACTGACTGAACGGCTGCACAGACTGGTAAAATGACCTGAGCTGTATGAATTTTCCCTCAAGTCTCTGGGGCCTCACAATTCTTGAAAGAATGTAAAGGAAGGGAGGGAAAAAAAAAAAAAAAAAAAAAAAGCAGCTTAGTTATGGGGAAAGGTCAAAGTCAAGTTTTTCTGCAATAGCAGATTTCTTTGCTGGCTTTGGTGTCTCTGTTACCAGGCACTCGCCACACCACCTTCAATATTCAAAGGGCAGCTATGAACTTACCATGGGATGAGAATTGAGCCAGGTAACAGCTGACAGCTTATTGTGCGTCCGTGCATCAGGAGACTGTTGCTTAAATTGTATGTGCTCCTCCTCTACAGAACATGCACCATGGATAGGGCCCCAACAAGCTGGTGACTGCCTGATTGGTTGGGTTGTATTTGAATTGAGGTTTGTGGTAGGTGCGCTGTAAAAAACAACCCAAACAAACCACACGTACACATGCAAAACCCAGTGACCAATACAAGATAATACACAGATGTGTAAATAACTGTGGGAAGATTTCCAAAACACAGACTCCGTCTAATTTTTATCAGTGGTTTGTTTTCCCCCTGGCGAAGATTCTCAAAAGTGGGTGCCTAAAGTTAGTCTGCCCTGGGTAAAAGTTTCAAAAGCATCTTAATGACACAGGAATCTAAGGGTCTAGTATAACACTTCTTAAAGGCTCTGGAAGATCTCAGCCCTCCATCCACATCTTTAGTGATATGATATTTAAATGCTCGGAGCTCACAATAGCTGCTCTTGCAGCTGAGGGTGAGGATTCTTCCAAGCAGCCTGAAGAAGTGGGGCATCCATCACACTTTGTCTCATGGCCTGACACTTTCCAAAAAGTAACACCTAATATGGATTTCCATGTTTCCATGAGTCTAACCTTAAGCCTCAGTTTTTCAAAATTCCTGGAGTCCGTTTTGATGCCATGGATGCCACACTGTGGCATTTGTATTTACCACAGTAAATTCAGACCACAAGTACTGTCGTTTTGAGGAAGATTTCACAGCACTATTATTCCCATATCCACAGCCCATCATTGCTGTCAGATGTGCTAGCTCTAGGTAATAGAGGGTATAAAGGGCACTAAATAAACAGCACAAATTCTTCTCTCATGCAAATTTTATTACAACTTTATGAGGGAACTGTAAAAGATTTCTGTGTTTAGCTGTTCCTTATGGAAAGAAGATTTTTTCCATAGTACTAAAACAAAAAAAAAACCAAATTTCACCCTAGGAAGAAGGGCAGAAGGACTCCTGGCACCACTGTTTTGGAGTAAGCTATTCCATACTCCTTATTCTACAAGAGCTCCCCATTGAAAAGGTAGAGCAAAAGGTATTTTTCCCTCTAGGAGAATTTCACTTATTGAACAGGTTAGCTCTTGGAGCAGAAATCAAAGGAGCATGAAGGCCTGGCCTGACATACAACTCTAGATATGCAGTATATCTCATGCAGGAGGCTGCATGTCTGGGTTGTGACTGCAACTAGGAGAGAACGTCGTCTCCCAAAGGCAACGCATCCCTTCATGGAATAGGTGATTCAGAAACAGAGAAGGAAGCGACCTTTGCCACTGCCTAGCTGTCTCTCCCAGGAGGACAGAAGGAGACAACTGAAGTCAATCCAGGCTAAGGACCAGAAGGGACCAACACAACTACAGAAAGCCTGGCAGATGCCAAGGGAGAAGTGTCTTTGGAAGCACTCTCCAACTACGCTCCCAAATCACTGCTGGGGGTGCGAACGGAAAGTGCTGCTGACAAGGAAATCAAAGAGAAGCAGTAAAAAAGTCAAAGGCAGAAAAATAAATCAATGCAAACCCTCTCCATCTCAGCTAGACCTAAGCAAGCATTAGGTCTGAATTTAGCATTATACTGAATTAGGACTGAATTTAGCATTAGACTGAATTTAGTTTTGCTCTCATTTTCATATGGGTCAACTAGAGGCTACAGCTTCCTAATCTTATGTATCGATCTCATGTCTGAGGAGTTTTCAGGATGTATCATATGTCTCTGCACTGCTTGTCAGCCATTTGTTATGATATCAAAATTCATGCAATACCAGTCAGCTTCACTACATACAAGGTCACACAGTGTATCATTTTTGGTCCCCAAATGAGGTTTTCTGATGCAAAAACCAAATATCTCTATTCACAAGGTGGCAATTCTCCATGCAACTATTCTCTATTGTTAACATTTTCTGTTGCTATTAATATTACTGCCAGTAAGCTATTCACTATGGAGCATGTACAATGAAGAAGAGGCACTTGAAGGTCAGAAGGAATCAATATTAATGAAAAGTAAACATACAAGTCAGGGAGGAATCACAAACCCAGCTTGAAGCTAATTTGGTTTTTTATTCCAGCAAATACGCATGGTTGCTTTTGCATTGTATTCACAAAGTTCTTGTTTGGGAGTGTTGTTAGGAACTTTTGAACTCGCCTTCAGTTTCTAAGCCACTGTGTCGTCAGCCAAACATCTCTTATTCACCAGGGCCCCAATGCAATTCTAATTCAAGCAAATGACAAATTTTCCTTTGCTGTCAATAGGCAAGCTCCTAACATCCAGTCTCCTAAAGACCCTAGAAAAGACACCAGCCACGTTATCTGTGGCCTCCACACAGAGTCATAAGCCCTTTTGTGAGCTATCATTCTGCTTCGATGTAGAACATATCTTCCACGTACTGGTGCTTCATGCTAAATATGGAACAGCAATCAACATCTGCAGAGAGCTCATATTTGGCATGTTTACATGAGTATTTATTCCTCCTTTGTCTTCAAGCAACTACTACATAATGTATTTGGTATGATTAATTGTGGGAATGTTGCTCATCCCAGCGTAGCATGACATCTCCAATTACGTGACATCTTTCTCTCATTTGTAAGGGAAGAACTGATTTTTGTATCTTGACATGTTTATCATTGTGAGGTTGAGCTAGTTATCTTATATGGGCCTGCTCCCTAGTCCTCAGGGTTGACAGATTATGGTGTCACATTAAAATCACATATGCCTTGTTATTGCAGCTGCATCTTGAAAGGAAAGCAAACAGAGGAATCTCCACCACACAAGTGCTGTAAGATGATGTTTTGTTCAATCAGCCAGTGGTTTGCAAGGTTGTTTTAGGCTATTATAACTTATATAGTAATTTAGTATTTGACTTTCCCAACATTTTTTTAAATCTCAACAGTGGAAAATTTAACACACATTTCCATAGTCCTGCACAAGCTTCAACCAATCAGAAACTTGCCCCATGGGTGGGATTTGCTTCACCTAATTTGAGCCATCTATTTAAAAGTTGGGCATCTGCTCTAAATTAACCACTCAGTCTTAGTCACCAGGGACAGACAGATGCTTCTTGAGAGATGACTTATCCCACCTGGTTTCAACAGAAACTTTAGAATAGGGAGTCTAGCACCCTTGCCCATGGATGCAGAGCAAAGCAAAAAGAGGAGCTGCTGTTCACAGACAAGGCTGTTGTTACGACCCCATCAGGACTGCCCCACTCAGTAATGGTCATTCCGGGTGAGGGGTACATTACGAGGACACATCAAGGAGGAGATGAAAAATCAGATATGAGCAAAGCCTAGGAATTCAATATTTTTTCCCAATGGAAAAAATGCATCTTTGTAGTTCTGCTTCAAAACTTACAACGTTTTTGTCTTTAGGATTTTTCAAATGCATTAATGAAAAGATGTATTCAAAAAGACATCTCAAAAGAGCTGTGAGATCCAAGCTAAAATGTTCATCCCGGTGGACTCCACAGAACTTTACACATAATTCAAGACACCAGGCAGCATGAGAAAACTACTTTGAAACACATTTCTAGACTTCATGTTTTGAGCAGCCAACTTAGCTACTGAAGTGTGTGTGGTGCTGTTGTGTTGGGGCTCACACACCAGGACCTAGAAGTCCAACTGTACCATCACAGAAAGGGGGAAATAAGCCTCAGTCATTGGATGAACGGAATATTCCTCTTGCTTCCTTGCAGTAGGACTCCACGCAGTACAGCTATTTAAACAAGATGCTGTTTGCCTGCCTTGGAGTTTGCAAACTAAATGAGTGTATGCAAGGGTCCACATGCAGTTTAGTTCATGCACTATTGAAAATCTGCCCGTCAGCTTGGATGGAAAGCTAAAACTGCATTTGTTTCTGGAGCATAAAACTTAGTGTTTCAGAGAAAAATTAGGACTCTGAGATTTGGGAAAACACAGAAGGCCAGCATGATGATCTGAGATAACAACACATAAGAGGGTTTCTGGTGTCCTGATAATGTTTGTTGTAGGAGCAGAAGGAGAAGTGACCTTTTGCAGATACTCATTCAGTCTTACCGTAGTTTGAAAAACTATTCTTTTCCGGAGGCTCTTACAGTCCAAGACACAAACATGTGAAGGTTTCTTCTAGATGCACTTGAACAGAAAACCTGCTCCACGTAGAAACCTGGGAGACCAGTATTCTTATTTGCAAGCACATGGGTGTTTCCCCTCACCCTACTCATCCCACAATTGCCTTTATTGGTGAAGGCAGAGCTGCAGCAGCCAAGATCAAGTGAATGTTCGCTTCAGTAATTGCTGAATTCCTCAGCCTAGAAATTATATTCTGTGCAGGCAGGGCAACGGACTGTGTGAAACCTCTTTCCATCTCTGCAAAGTATAATCTTTTAGAAACACTACCTTGTGTTTTTCATTATAGTTATTGGTATGATAATTACTCTATTATTAATACTTAATGCTTAGCTCTTGCAAACAGTTTCAGCTCCAGCGCCGCTGCTTTATTTTGGCAGCCATGGGAATGAGAGGGAAGAACTGGTAACCCTTACTTCCAGAAAATGGTCCTGCATAAATTCTACCCCAGTACATAGGTATGTGAAAGACCGAGTCTCTAATTTTTCATTAACCTGCACTTGCCACTAGTAAGTGTGCAGGTTTTTATGTTGATGATTTGTGTATGGACAGAAAAAAGCAAGATACACATGCATGCATGTACATATAGGACTAATGCTCGACACAGCAGCAGCAACACAGATAAGTTGCCTATCCCGTAGCTTACAATTAGGAGTTACCATTAATGGACATGGACGACTTCCTAAAAGGACTAATTAGTACTTTAATTGGTTCTCTCCTCATCGTATTTTTGTTTACTGATGCCCATAGGATCTCCAACTATTAAGCAGTTTTCCAATTAATAATGCATTTGAACTAAATAGTCCACTTTTTCTGATTCAGCCATTTTCCCACCTTGTTTACTTCGCTGACTTAGAGCATGTGATTTCTCAGCAGCTGGAACTTGCTGAATGGTGCCACTGTCCCTGGGCAAAGGCTGCCTGGTACCCTCCATGCCCTATGTGGGGCCCATTGTAGCCCTCTCTCCACCGATGGAAAGGGACTGCCTTTTTGAACATCCACTGCAGCATTTGTGATTTCTCTTAAAGCTTCGTGGCCAGTCCCTTCCAGTCCTCCCCTTTCCTGAAGGTTTTTGTTAGGTTTTTTTCAGTGATGACTCAGCTGTTTAGTTTATGCTTCCTGTTTCTTCTTTTATTCTGTGAGAGGAAGGTGAGGGGCTCTTGTCATGCAAGCGGGAGGGGGCAGGGAATGACTTGACAGCATTAGAGAAAGAAAGGAGAGAAAATAGCCTGTACCCTCAGGCTTTATCTTCTAGCCCTCAGAAGAGTCCCTTAGGAAAGTTCACGTCACTGGCCTTGCTGGATCACCTTCTTGTTCAGTGTGTCCTGTGCACCACTCAGCTGGTGGTGGAAGAAGAAAACAAATATATCATGAGACTGGCTAGTCTCATGGTCAAAATCAGAAAGTATGCATCCCAATTTAGAGGCTCAAACTGCTCAGATACACTCCTGAACCAACCTACCAACTCTGCTGTCAAACCAGTCCTTCCCCAGTTATTTGGAAGAAATCACTGGGGATCTTTCACCAATTGTTTTGTATCTCCTGAGGAGAGGCAGGTTACCCACAGCCTGAAACAAGGAGTGCCATAAAATAAAATAATGCATGGGAACATGAACCACAAAAAAAAAAAAAAAAAAAGACAAAAATATAATGAGTGCAGTGGCTCCAGCACACCTGTTTCAATTTCCACTGGAGTAGAACTCCAAAGAGGAGAGTTTTTGCAAATCCTCACACAAAAGCTGCTCTGTCCAATTCCATCAGCTGGATCAAAATAACATGCAAGGAAGCCTTGCTAGCAAGTGCCAGGTGGATGGGTAGGTCTCAGCTTAGAGCCCACTGCCAGCCCCAGGAAAGCACTGTTAAGGGACACCGTGTTTTCTTCTCTCCCCAGTAGCTCTTGGCATGCCTAGGAAAAGAAGGTGCTTTAACTCAGCAGCAACAGTAGCACTAAAAAGAACACTTGTGTGTTAAATCATCAGGAAAAAAACAATGATCATCCTTTTCTGCTTTGTGTTCTTTTTGTTTTCCTGCCAAATACCAGAGAGAGCAAAATAGCAGGTCTTTTTGCTGTGCAAGGCAAACTTGTAAAGTCAGAGGGAAAACAAATCCTGAGCAAATAACTCAAAGCAAATAGCTGGAGGAAGCGAGGGTGGGGAGGTAGGCAGTGGGAAGACCAATTGATCCATTTTCAGCATTTGTTTTATGAAGCCTTGAGGTAGGAAGAAAAACAAAGGGACATCTCCATGATCAAGAAATGTTCCACTTTTTCTGGTGAAAATCAAAATGCTTAAAGTTACATTCTCAGCCTAAAACTGTCACTGACAATCCACAGTGCAGCTCCAGACACTTGGGGGGATCTCACACCGAAACATCCATGAGACTGGATCACAGGGGAGCAAAGCTTGTGCTTACAGCTAGCTCTATCTAGTCTAAATTGGAGTAAAAAACTAACTCAGACTACTGACTTTACACAAATGCCTACAATTCAAGATTGTATGTTACAAACTTTAAAGACGGAAAAGCATGTAGAGCCACAGGTATCTACTGGGTTTGGTGGGACAACAGTTCTGCCTAAAGATACCTCCAGAGCCTGGGGATGCTCCCCAAGACTCAGGTCCAGTGAATGGTCAAACTAACACATGCAGGGATCTTACCAGACCATTCTGGTCTAGTAGGAAGGTCTCAACCTGGCACCCTAGAGACAGGCCCTGGTCTGATTCATTGTGACCATGGACACCTGAATGGACTTACAGTCTGGCAGCCAAGTTCAGCAGGGAGATTGCATAAGGATTGTATTGCTTTCCTGCACACACTGTGCTGGGACCATGGCAAGAAAAATACCATCTTAGAATATTCTCCAAGGGCCAGACTAGGATACAGAGATTTGGGTAAAAATCTCCCCCTCGGAATGGCCTTGCCAGGATTACCTGATGCCACTGATTTCTGTGTAGTAAAGCTGAGGGCTTCTCTGCAGGGCTAAGGCCACGCTCAAAGCGACAGAGAGTAAAGGTGGCAGCTAGTCCTTTAGGTATCAGTGCTTCATGCCCTCTGGGCTGGGACACTGACTGCTCTGGGCAGTTCTCTGGACCTTGGAGCCATGCTGGGAGTAGAACCGTACATTGTTTTCCATCCCTGCAAGCATTCCTCTGCAAGAACAACTCCCTGAGGCTGAGCCAAGCCAGCATCTCTTGTTCTTGGACTCTCCCACCATATTGGACTCTTTATCAGGGTATTGCTTTCTCCCCTTAGTTATTCTTAATTTGAAAAATGAGCTCAAATTCCCACCTATTGGCACACAAAGGAACGTTGCTCTTTCTCCTTAACCCTTATGTGACCACAACAGCTGCTACAATGCAGAAGTACTGACCGTGCACATACCATGTAAATCAGTTTTCCCCCTCTTTCCTCAAAAATGAAAGGTGCCTTTCCATGCAGCAAGCTGAAAATCCTGCCTGCTTAAAATACAAAACAGCAGCAAACTGAAATAGACCTAGAGAGGCCACCACATGCTGTAATAGGATTAAGGGCTACATCTCAGTCAATGCTGCTGGAATCAGCTGTTTCTTATCTGGGCTTCTTTGTAGAAGCTACAATCTCTTTGTACCAGACTATGTTACTGGGCTACCTAACAAATGCTATTTTTGGCTGAGTGTACAAATGTCAAATATAAAACCTGCGTTTCTAGGAGGGAAGCTACTTTGTCACCAAATAGCCAAAATGCTACATATATATATATATATATATAACTGGTGAAATAAATGCAACTCTCCTTCCCCAGCCTTTGCTGAGGAGGCTGTCTCAGAGAGCAGATCGCACTTTCTCCTAGCTCCTCCATACCATGCACAGAAGATTGGGAATTTTTAACCACAATTAAGTCTCTGAACTATTTTGAAATCCCACACGAAGACAGTCCAGTGCAACAAGAATTATGTCCACATGCTTCCACATGCCTCCTGTTCATTACCAGGCACACCAGTATAACCCATGCTACTTAAATTTTTTCCCCAATGGTCTCCCAGACACATCTCCTGTTTCCCATCATCAGAAAATGACAGCTTCTATGGAAAATAAGCAAGTGGGATTTATAAAAAGAGTGGCATAAAAATGACTTCTTGGTGCCCTGCTCTCTTGTTCTTCCAGAACAGCCATTTCTCCTCCACCTAATAAAACACCCAGACAGCTAATTAGCTGCCTCTCATCCCTGCAGTCAACACATTTCACTGTACTGAGAGGCTGCCGGTTTCCAGGAGGAGCAGTGGAGAGGATTAAAAGAGACAACCCTGCCTCTTCTGCTCTCCAAAGATGAGCCCGCTTCTATGTTACACAACCATCAATCCCTGGAGCCCAGGCCCAGTGCAGAGCAAGAGATAAGGATAAGCACAAAGATTTTCAGTCACCCTTTTCTCTTCCTGCACTCTCTGTTTAACCTAATTTTATGAACTTGGCTGTGTGACTTTCTTAGGCAAAAGCTGCGTGCACAATGATTTCTATTCCACTCACTCCCAGCCCTTTTCCTCCACAAGTGAGAGCCGATAACCATCTCTTGCAATTCAATAGGCTTCATATCGTCTCCAGGAAATAATTGAATCCTTTGTGGCTTTCAGAGCAACATTTTGGTATTTTCCCTGGCATCAAAATACCACTGGATTCTGTTTAAATGGAAGAGATGGCCAGTCCACATTAGCTGAGGGAAGAAAAAGTCAAGAAGGCAAGTCAGCTGCCTGCAAATAAACAGGGTAGAGCAGGACAAACCCAGTGTTTCCTCAGGGAAAGGACCATTTCTTTAATCATGTGTTAACTGGCCTCCCACTTTGCCTTACCCTAAAAAGTAGATGCACTGGGAGTCTGAACCAAAATCTGTTACTTCAGGGGGACCAGTCCTCCACTTCACCCCACACCAAAATAACCAGACATGTTTCTGTTCTGTCAGAGGTTCCTCCTCTCCCTTATCTGTTATCACCATCACACTCCTACAAAATAAGTCATTTGAGCTGATACAGAAATCCCAGATGACATGCACTTTCTAATGAAAAGCTAGAGGAAGAAGGAACTGGCCAGGCTTACCAAAACCCATTCTCAAAGTAAAGTTAGTTGTTTATATATCATTATGCACTTGTCTGGTGCTCTCCAGTGACAGTTTGTTGGGTACAAGAGATCTCTGGATACTGAAACTGAAGTCCCCATCCTGTAAAACTTTTCAAGTAGACACAGCCTTCTTACTCTAGGTGAAATACCTTCATCTGAAGAGGCAACCCACAGTAGCTAATGGGGTGACCCCCACAATGGCTGTGTACCATTAGAACCAGTGCAAACCACCCAAAACCCTTACTATGGTGATATTCAAACACATTACTGCAGGATTTTCACATGCCACATCCTCCTGCCTGCCTGTCGTTGATTTCATGCCCTGTCTTCTTGCTTTAGTGCCCACAGACTTCTGCTGGAAGCATTCATGAGAGCAATGTGCAAACAAATGTGGAAAATAATCTCTAATGCTGCAGGCTCAGAGACCAGCGGAAACCAGAGGATGTTTTCTGGCAAAACAGTAGCAATAAGAGCCGTTTTCTAAATAAATAATGTCTCAGTGCATACGAGCTTAGCACTAGCAAAGAGGCCTTGGGCTGAAGGCTCCTACTGGTGTTTCTTACTCAACTCCAGGGAAGCACTGATGCACAAGCCCCTACCACTAAGCCTTATAGCCAGGTGGGCATGGTGGCCAAAGTTTACTGAACAGCCAAAGTCCCCAACTTTCTTGTTGCCATTATAAAGATGGTTCATCTAGCTATAAAGTAATTAAATACTGCTGTTTCCATTTTACACAGGAGGAAACAGTACCTCAGAAAGGTTACAGCTAAGAGCCTTCTCACTGGGCACACAGCAGAACAAAAGTACAACAAAGCTGAGAGCCTGTCACTACTCTCAACATGAGCAAAATCCTGCATAAGCCTGACTTCCCAGCCATTTCCTTGGCTTACAGCTCCCTGGGGACAGACCACAGAGATATTCTCCCACTACCAACTGCTCATATGCCAGCTGGCTCTGCCCTGCCAGGAAGGACCAACAGTGGCCACAAGTGTCCTGTCTGATGGGGCCAACTCCTGCCCACTCCCTGAGCACACTGTGCCCTGTGGGCAGCCCAAAGCCTGCCCTGCACACACAAGGGCACCACAACCTGTAGGCTTCTCCCTTTGCTCCATTCACTCTGCTCTGCACAGCAGAAGATCAAGAGGTCATTATGAAGAACAGGGGCTGCTCACTGGCTACCACACCTTGGGCAGAAATGTTATGACAGTTGTCTAGGGGGCTGTTACCACTGTATATCACAGGCACTGGGGCTGGTGAGGCAGAGGAAGCCAAGACCAGTGGCCCATTTGTTGCTTGCCCTGATAGACATCCTATTGATAGCTCGATCTCACACTGGCAAAGCCCTTTGTACCACTCTGGGACAGCTGCTTCGATGCCAAGAATTCCTTACAGGCTGGCCAGCCCTCGTGGTGCTACCAGGGAAGCTCCAGTTTCAGCAAAGAATTTGATAGTTGTCTGGCAAGTGTATAAATCATAAAAGTAGCTTTGTTCTGCAACACTTCAAACTTTTCGGACTCTCTCGTACGGCTGCAGTTTGCTGGCACTTGCTGTTCAATTTATATAAGCTAAGCTGTGCAAACTCGTACCTTTCCAGCCTGTAGGCAGCCTGTTATACCACACAGAGATGCTACCCCGCTACTCCAAGCTGCATTTTGCTGACAGCGGGGCCTTTCTGGAAAAGGTGCCCCCACTAATTTTTCTCAAGATTTAATTTCACAGGAAACCCAGCAGAGTCCAGACTTCTAAAACGAATTCATTTAAATAAAATCAGAAGGCTGCATCCAGGCAAGCCCAGTGCCTGGAAAAGGAGACTCTGCGAGGAAAACTCACAGTTTTGCTTGAAACAACTGCAGCCCAGCTGGCATGAGGATGATAAGGAGCTGAGGATGATAAGGAGGATGCAAGGCAGCGAGGTAGTGGGGCTGCAGAAATTTTCCAATCTGCAGGTTAATAAACAGGTCTGAACAAAGAGTGCTTCAGACATTTCGTGATGGTTTCTCAAAAACCTATAGGCAAAGTGCTACTGTCCCAAAAGTCCCTGCAAGAGCACACTGTGTGGGTGCAGTAAAAGACCCCGCTATGCCTGTCCACAGTATGTGGCATCTATCTGCCCAGGTAGCCTCCCGGCAGAGAGGGCATCAGCAGGAGTGACAGCAGCAAAGAGTTGCCCAGTCTCTGCACTCACGGCAGCTTCAGCAGCTACTGCCTGCAAAGGAGAAGGGCGGCAAGTAAAATTCCCTTTGTAGCTATGGCCCGGGGCAAAGGCATCGTTTTAGGCTCTGGGTGCCTCCAGCAGAGAGGGAACGGGGGCAGAGGCTGCCATGCTGAGCAATGGTCCCACCCTACTCCCTACCCCACAGCTGGCCAGGTGGGAAAGCGACGTTACGTGGGCAGCGAATGGGTGTATCCTAAGAGGTGTGGGCCAGGCTTTTATCTGCTGTGAATCTACACAGTGCCTTTGATGTTGGTGGGTCTGACTGGTAGGTTGGAGCGGGAGCCCTGTGATAATAAGGTGAAGCCAGTGGAACCTGCTCAGGCGCTCGTCTCATTTGAAAATCAGGCTTTTTATGGGGTTGCTGAGCATGGAGAGCATCTGAGTAACACGTGAAGCTGTGCAGGTACCCAAGGCAGAGGCAGCAAATAAATGAGCACGGAAGAGTTGGAAAGAAAAAGAAAAGCTTCATTTTTCAGCAAAACCTCCAAATTTCTTCCCAATGCAAAGCACTGAGTTCTGTGAATGTTTAGAAATCTCAGCCATTTAAGCCTTTTACTCAGCATAGGTCAGGTGTTTCCAAACCATTCTTAAAAAAAAGCAGCTAAATACATGGGATGTCAGGATGAGGACTGCATCAAGAAAAAAACAGATTCGACACCAGCCCAGGCTCAACACATGTTGCCCTTCTCACCTCCTTGGTAGCTGCACCACTGGACTCTCCAATCTCCACAGACTGACAGAGCTGCTTGCTGGGCTGCATTTTCCTTTTCTGCCACTCCCCAGCAGTGCAGGCTGTGGAACAGACCTGCCACAGTTTCTCAGTGAGCCAGAGGAATCAATCATTAGAGCTGGAGGGGTCAGTGGCAGGGCTGTGATGGAGAGATCAAGACCCCTGAGTATTCACATACTTGGTTCTCTGACAGCGAAAGGACCCTGCAGGCAACAGGATGCATGTTGAAGATGGTCATGATTTCACACTCTCTTCACAAATGATATTTCAAGGCCCTGTAAACCACAAGAATCCTGGGGAAGGATGATTTTGTGAAGTCCTACCCTATATCCTAAAGGCCAAGGGAATTTGCGGGTTGGAGTGAAATGAAAAAAGAATATTACTTAGGATCCCAGACGGAAAAATTTGGGTGGGGAAGAGACTTATTTCAAAGCTCAAGCTATGTATATATATTTATAGATGTGTCTCTGTGTCTGTATGTATACACATATGCCTCTCTTTTAATCACTGAGATGCAAAAACAGGCAGTGCACACACACACATGCACATGCCCACATGTCTGTCCATTGCCCCTTTGGTAAGCGCAGCCTGGTGACATGTCACAGTTTTTGCTGCCTCTGATGTCCCCAGCAGGTCAGGACTCAGCTTCTTGGGGAAAATCAACCATCCAAACCAATTAGAAGACTACAAGCACAAGGATAAAATGAAAGCAAAGACTGCTTTCAATACTTGAAGGGAACCTACAGGAAGGCTAGAGAGTGACATTTTACAAGAATGTCCAGCAATAGGACAAGGGGAAATGGATTTAAATTGAAGGAGAATGGGTTTAGATTGTATCTTAGGAAGAAATTCTTCAGTACAAAGGTGGCAAGACTCTGGAGTAAATTGCCCAGAGAAGTTGTGGATGCCCCCTCCCTGGAGTTGTTCAAGGTCAAGGTGGATGAGGCCTTGAGAAACCTGGTCTAGCTAAGGGTATCCCTGCCCATGGCAGGAGGACTGGATTTGATGATCTTTAAGGTCCCTTCTAACCTAAGCCATTCTACGCTCCTATGATACAAAATGCCAAAGAGTTATTTTTACAGTTAGCTTCCACTCCTGTTGACCTCCACGCCTCCAGGCTTGGCGCAAAGCTGGGAGACCAGAGTCCCAGAGTGCAGTCATCCTTGTGTTCATCATGTCCTGCTGATGGCCGGCAGTGGCATCACCACCATGTATGCATCTCTGACTCTGCCATCAGCAACACGGCCAGCACAAGCCATAGCCTATTTTGTTCTTCACCAGGAGATAATAATTTAGAAGTTTTCACTGGCCAGACCATTCCACCTCCCCCCATCCAGAGTTTCCCATACCAGACAGACCATTAAATGCACTACTGTATGCAAGGATGCACTGGTACCATATGTTTCCCAATTGCAATTATGAACATGAACAGGCCATTTCACACTTATCAAGGAAAACACAGCAAACACACTCCTGTTTTTTCCTCTCATTTATCCATGATGTTAATGAGCACTAACACCACTAAAACCAGTCAAGCTACACCCTGGAGCATATGAGATCTAACAGGGCTCAGAATCTCAAAAAGGGCAGTTAGTGAGGACAGAAAAGCTCTAAAGCTAAGGAATGACCTAATAGGGGAAGCAGAGGAAGGGAGAAAAAATAACAAAGTACCTACCTGCAGGCCATAAGAAATGTTTCCCACAGGAAATTAAAACTCTTAAGTCATGCATGCCCACCTAAGCCCATGCCAGGAAGAAGAAATAAAAGACTGGGGAAGGGAAGGGAAGGGAAGGGAAGGGAAGGGAAGGGAAGGGAAGGGAAGGGAAGGGAAGGGAAGGGAAGGGAAGGGAAGGGAAGGGAAGGGAAGGGAAGGGAAGGGAAGGGAAGGGAAGGGAAGGGAAGGGAAGGGAAGGGAAGGGAGTAGCAACTGTAGCAGGAACAGTATTCAATAGTCAATAGTTTTGGTTATCTGACTTTGGATTAAAATTTCAAAGCCTCAGGACATTAGATGGTATAGAAAAGGATGGGTAAACAGCACTGTGGCAGGGCTTTGGGAGCTGGAGCCCATGCCAGAACTGTGGACCCATGCAAATCCTTCAGATGGGTGATGAAACATGTTCACATGCCTTCTAAACTACAAATGCCAATAAAAGCTCCACCAGGGGAAGCTCCTGCTTCTTCCTGCAGTGTTTCCCACTAGGGTTTTTAGTGGTTTTCACCATTTTGGAGGTTGCTTTTTTTTTTCTTTTTTTAACATGTCCTTCCTGAAAGCCTTCCATTTCTAACAAATGCTGGGTTGCCACTAGCTCACAGGACAAGGTCTCAAGTGCCGACCTCTCCCCGAGGCTGACAAAAGGCAGAAATGCCTTTGCCCACCTGCTGCTGCTTCTCCATGCCAGCGGGGAAAACAAAGCCTTGCGAAGAAGCAGCCCTATTAGAACAAGTGGTCGCTCTGTGGGATGGGTAGATCAGGTCTGCACCTCTCTCATCCATCTTTTTTGGAGGCAGATGCTGGAGGCAGCCCTGGACTGGCTGCTGGGTGGCTGGATGTCCACCCTGGGTGGCCCAGCCCAGCCATGCCTCATTGCCCTGTCTGGGGACAATCTTTTCTCTATTCCCTTGGAAATCTTACAGTCTGCAGAGGATATTTCTAGGCTTCCTCACTGACGGTTGTCTTTTCATCTCAAGTGTGATGTCTGCTGCTGAAGCTCTCACAGAGGAAGCCACACTGCCATGGAGAAGGAAAGGAGAGATACTGGGACAGTTGTTGTAAAGAAGCAGGGAAGGACAAATGCTCCAATTGCTTTTGCTTTTTCTATTTTCGTATCTTTCTGGTCAGGTAATTAATCTCCTGTTCACTTTCTAATTTCCCTCCGCAATTGTTTGGGATTTTTTTTTTCCCTTGCAGACCTCATCCTCACAGCACACTGGCTCCCTTGGGCCTCATCCCAAGGGACGAGAGTGAATTACATGCAGCTTTTCTTTGCTTCTGGCAGTGTTCTTACCCACACAGCACCTCTCCAGATTAGGGGTAAAATCTCTACCCTAATCACAGCAACTTCCAAAGCTCAGAATGGGACAGGGGGAGCAGCATTTCTGCAGATCCTGAAACAGCCAACTCCATCAGGCTTCTCACAGAGAGTCCTTTTCTTTTTTACCTCTAAACTTAAAACAGGGAAGTTGGTGCACTGGAGTTCCTTGAGGCTGCTGTTTATTCTTCTGCCGGAGCAGGCTGGAGTCAGATTGTGGCAGACACAAGTGTGTGATGTGATTCTGGTCTGACACCAGTACTGCCTTCGGCACCAGAAAGGACATCCCCAAAGACATTCTGCCTCCAATCCTGGTTTAAGCAGGACAGCAAAACTTGGCTCTCAGGCACAGCCAGAACTCAAGTTCTCCTAAACACTGCTATTACTGACCACAGCTTTCACATTGTGGAAACCTGAACCTGCAGAAAACCACCTGTGGAAGAACCAAGCTATTTCACACAGGCTTGCGATGTTTGCCACCAGGTGCAAATGACCTCTGATTGCTGTCTGGCTTGACTGCCCTGGCCCCAGAACCTTCCAAGGAAAGAACTCTCCCATCTGCAGACCTCAAACCACCTCAGCTCTCTGCTTGATTATCTATATGGGGGAGTGTCTGTATCTCTGTTGTCTGTAGCTGGAGACACTGCTTGGGAAATACAGTCACTTATAACGAAAAGGGAGTCCTTGCTTTTAACAGATACAGAAAAAATCTAGCCAGCGGATGACTTTTAATTATTTTTCTGAATATTCCTGTTCAATTTTTTCTGGCTCGCCTGCAAGTGGGGATATGTCACATTCACAGCAACAAGGAACATCTATATGCAACATTCATGTTGAGTGCAAACATCTGACATGGCACTGACCTTGAGCTCCTCTATCAGCGTGACTCACTCATGCGTACCAGAGAACAAAGAAGAAAAAAAAAAAAGTTTGTTTTGCTTGGTACTTTTTGCAAAATGCTTGAATAAAACAGATTAACTTTTTTTTTTTTAATTAAGAAAATAAGAGACAGCAACATGTCACCACATACCATGGACTCCTAGACAACATTCTTCAGGGCCTCAAGAAGAAATAAGGTCTTTTGTCCTTAAGCTGGTGAGCTGGACTCAGTGAGGTGAACCAGATTCATGAGGCAGGACAGCACACTCCAGCAAACTGCAAAACGTAGCAGCAAGTTTGGTGACTGATGGGATTCACAGCACTGAGTTACGGACTTCACTGCATCCACACCACTCACAAGGATGGAGAAAGAGAGGAGAAAGTGAGAGGAGAAGAAAGCTATCGCCAACAGCAGCCTAGTACGTCGGGCACTCATCTAAGAGTGAGACGACTGGCATCCAGTTCCCAGTCTGAAGACTAGCTAAGACTGATACACAAGTGCTTTGATTTCTGGGACTGAGAAAACCCAGGCTTGAGCACCCAAAAGCCCAGGTGTCACCACATTCACCTGGCAGAGACGGGCCGATGTCCCTTGAGGCAGAAATAGGACTTGACACTGGATTTCTGAGAGCTTCCATGAACACTTCCATAAGGCTATGGGATAAAACTGAAGAGGGCTTCATGTTGGCAGAAACAAGGTCTGAGATGTCCTGAAAGCCAAGTCACAGCAAGCAAGGGAAAGCAAGCTGATTTAGTAGAAATGGGTAGGAATACTGACAGCCCTGTGCTGTGTGTATTGCACGTATCTAACCATAGGATATGTCTGGGATGTTACAAGCACAAACCTACAATAAGCAAGAGTGTGAGGTTAACATGCATGAGCGTTTGGGTCCTTCTGCATTCACTATGTCCTCCTAGTTAACATCCAGCAAAATAGGTAGAAGAACAGTAAAATCAAGGGTGGTATATTGCATGCATTTATTTTTAAACATGGGAAAAGAAGTACATCTCTTAAAGTGGTATTTTAAAAATAAAACGTCCTTTGACTTCATCATTAGAACTATATATTTTAGGCAGGAGTTGCCACAGTGGGAAAGAGTCAAGCTCCAGCCTGTTCAATATCCAGAGGCTTCATTATGTGCACATTATGAATATGTGTCTAGTCTTGGCTCTGATGTGCTGTTTTCACTGCTTTCTGCATGGAGAACACCTTAAAATTTCTGATTTTCCCAGGGTGGAGGTAATTTTCTGTATTCTGTGGGATTTACCTTCAGCATGGATCAGAGTGTTGAGGTTTTTCACCTTACCATATCTCAGCTTAGCTTGAGCCAGAACCCGTCTGAGTACAAGCTGTATTTTATTATGTATTTTTGTTGCTAACTAATTAGGAGTGCAGCTGTAAATAAGGGATACAAGGCTCGCTCTCTGCCAGATTAGTAGTAAGCCAAACAGCACTTTGTCAGCAGCCTGAAGCTTGTGTTTAAAAGGCTGAAAAGAAGATGCAATAAACCTCTGCCCTCATCTTCAATAGGAGTGTGGGGCCTAAAGAGGTGGCAGATCTCTCCATTCAGCTCAGATATTTTGACCTGTGCGGCCCTCTGTTCTCGGGAAGACAGAAACTGGCCCCTGGGAATCAAAATGTCTGGGGCTGTCAGGGGTTTGGGCATGAGCAGGCTGGGCTAGCAAGCTGAAATGAGCCCAGAAAGCTGGAGCCGGGGCTGCAGGAGAGACAGACTGGGGCAGTCTGAGGGAGCAGAGGGACCATTCGCCAAGGGAAGAAAAAGTGGTCCATGTCTCTGCTGAAAAATCAGCGGTGGCAGGGCGCAGAGCTCCCAGGCAGCAACTTTGAAAAGGCAACCTCGGAGCCAGCTATAATTTTTAATAACCAATTTTGTTGAACTGGGCCAACAACACTCATAAATAAATAAGTAAATAACTACCAGCTGCTCTGAAGCTGTACGTGAGGTTTTTGTGCTAAGGATGGAAGATGGTGACAGGATCTGTCAGGACCAGCTCAAACTCATGCAATGAACTTCACAAGTAGGGAGGCGATCATTAGGGAAACACATAGTCTTTGGGCAAGGAAGAAAGCCTCCTTCTGCTGGTGTCAATGAATACTACTTTTCACTCAGCCCTCTTTTACCTTTACCCCTTCACCCATAAAGCCAGCGAAAGGCCAAGCATTGAATAAGACCCTGTTCAAAGCATGCCTGAATGGGATGGGAGCTTGTACTGCAACCCATACAGGTGCAAGACTAAAATCTTTGTGTGAATAAGAGCTGCAGGATCAATCTCTCAGACCCCAGCTGGCACAATCCATTTCTAGATTTCAGAAGCGAAGCCTTAAGCCTTGCAGGAGTATTTTGCTGAATGTGTGGTTTCTAATGACCAGAACAAAATGATTTGAAATAACTAGGAAACGCTACTGAGGAGGAGGGGATATTTACTCTTTTTTTCCCCTAGAGTTATTTATTTTTTTAACAACACAAACAGTCAAGACTAGGGACATGCTTTAAAGCCTGTTCTTCCCCTAAGTGATTCCACAACATGCTCCACCGGCTGTGTCAGCCTGCTGCACTCTTCTGAAAAGGAGCACTATGTTAGAAGATTACAAATATGCTCCAAACGGATAATTATTCTTGCAGATAGGCACCTGTGGCAAAACAAGATGTGTAAACCACCTGCACTAAACTAGACAGGAATAAACCAGGAGGCTTCTCTGAAGGGCTTTGAATGGCTCAGCAGGGAGTGCTTACAGCCTCTTTGGCAGGTGCTGTCTTCAGAGGGTGAGTGGGAGTGCTCTTAGTCCCAGAACACTGAAAGCAAGGCAAAATATTGGGAAGAACAATGCCACCTCACATTTTTCCACCTCTTACCAGGCCTGAGTAAATGCTAGACCAAAGCAACAAAATCATCTTGATTTGCCAAAATCAGGTTGTTACTACCAACTGCCTTTGCTCATTCTTGCTCCATCACTGGCAGGTGAAAACAGGATTAGGGATAAAGCAAGCTGTGCGACACAAGAAGCAGAGGACACCTAGCATAAATCCAGACCTGCCTCATGACTCAGCTAGACTGTATCTCACACCTGGGACAGCAAGAAGGCCACCAGCCACGGTGAAGTTCAGAAAGGCTCTGCAAAAGCTCTAGTGGCCCTGAAACAGACAGGAGATCTCTTGTCTCCCACAGAGACCTTCCTGCCCCAACTCTTCTAGTACAAGCAGCCACCTAAAGTAACTCCCACTGCAATTGGTACAAATTACGACACACAAGAACTGAAGTCCTGTGGCTTGGAAATCTTACGTGTATGTCTGCATGTTGAGGGCTTGAGTATCCTGACAGAATAACACAAAGCTTCTACCGCTGCTGCTCAGGCTATATTTGCACCAAAAGGTCAGAAGTGACTTGTCTTCTGGAAACCTAGAGATGAATGCTGGCTTGTACTGAAAAGGGAAAGGAAATCCACAAATGGAGACCTCCATGGAAATTGACCTTTCTTCTGCCCTTTAAAAACTCTCATTCAGGATGAGGTGCCTGGCACCCTACAAACACTATCCAGACTGGCACGGCTGGGTCCAACAGAAAATATTATTCCTGTAGCATGGCCAGCCACTCCTCCCAAACACTCATTCTGGAATGATCCACTGTTGAACCTGCAAACTTATTTTTATGTATATGAGGGTTTTTTAAACAGCATTTTCAACTCTGTTTAGGAGAAGGGGGAAAGCAATAACGGAGGTCTTCTTCCCTCTTGCCTTTGCCCTGTAGCAGAACCACACTGTAGTGTCACTACAAGATCTCATTATCAAGCAACTGGAAGCTTAGAAGACAAATGGCCAGCTGTTGACTGGCCAAATGTGAGCCTCCGGTGAACCATATTATTCTCATCTTCAGGACAGAACTGGCATCTGAATCTGACTTCTCCAAACCATAGCTGTGCCTGGGGGAAGGGCAGCTTCAGTGGAAGCACAGGGGTGAGGGAGGAAATTGCAATCCAGCACTGATTGCAGAGAATAGCCTTACAGGCTAGTTCATTTACAGGTTTGGTAGCTAAACACACAGTGATATGTCTTTGCGAAGGCATTCCACACTCTGGAAATACATTGCCCTCTTCAATGCACTTTGCAAGGAGGCATCCATGCCTGGAAATCCCTATTGTGGTGTTAGGATTTCATCTACAGCAACAGCAGCTGTGTGAATTTTATTAGCAAAGGCTTTCAGTCTTTAATAGCTTCCACTGAGAGAAGAGAAAAAAAAAAAAAAAAAAGAAGCAAAAGAAAACAACAATGCTGTGAAGTGGTTTGCTGCATTCATGTTCTGCAGACCATATGCACACACACTGCCAGGCAGCATGGCAGGCGGGACTTTACTCATGACGTGAGTTGTGGTCAGCAGAGGAAGCTAAAAAAGGAACTTGGGGTTTCTATTAATCGGATGAGGGGGGTATGAGCTTACAGGAATCTAGGATGTATTGCTGCAGATTTACATACAGCACAGGAGATGTGTGCCCTAGAGATATGCAGCAGATCACCAAGAACAAGCAGTCCTGGAAACTGAAAGCAGCTTCCAAGAAAAGCTGAAGGTCTGAGCTCCTACTGTTCAGCATTTTCTAGGCGAACGTGGAAGAACCATACTTGCTTGCTTTCCCCTCTGGGATGCTTCAGGTATCAGACACAGTTGTCCCAAGAGGGAACAAAGACAAAATCAACCAGTTATGAGCTGGCAGCCCAGAGCAATGGGGCCACGTCTCCACACACCGCAGGGATCCTGCACCCCAGCTCCCTGGCTGAGAGGTTTCCTGATGCCCCCAACTCACTTCACCCTTGAAGGCCTCAAGAAGGGCCGGTTTAGCTCACTCGGTTGAGCATGGTGCTGAAACACCAAAGGTCGCAGGCTCGATTCCCGTTCGGTCCTCATGTGTTGCCTGATCTAGTTGAGAGGTGTCCCTGCCCATGGCAGGGAGGTTGGATTAAATGATCTCTGAGGTCCCTTCCAGCCTAGGCCATTCTATGATTCTGTAATAAGAACTGAAAGAAAGAAAGAAAATGGAACAAAACTGGTGGTTCATCCCCTGGTTTAAGGAGTGCCTCTGGGCTCCCTGCAGCAGAATTAGACTTTTCTTTAGGTTCTGGGAAGACAGTCCATGAGGGTTTTTCCTGTTCATAAACATTTCATGGTAAGAACTTCCTCTTATCCTTCTCATTGGGGTTAATGGTTATCTCACTAATAGCTGGGAGAATATATCATGATTTCTCTTAAGGATCCCTGTGTTTGGAGATTGGTTTATCTGTTTGGAACAGTCACCATTCTTTACAGCCACAATTCTCCTCTTTGGAAATCCCCCTGAATTATCCTGAATTTACTGGGGGAAAAAAAAAAAACAAACAAAAAACAGTAGTGCTGTTTCCAAGAACTAGTGCCACGTTCTGCAGCATCCTCATGCCCTCTGAGTAAGACGGCACTTCCTCCTCCATAACAAAAAGCCAGTGGCTCATTCTCACAGCGATTCTGTGGTCTAGCCCAAAAGCTAATTACTTTCTTAGTGATGGGCAGCCTGCCCGGATGAGTTTTTCGTCCTTTTTTTCCTTATTAAGAGATCTTGTAACGTTATTGTTCACCTTGATAAGGAGTCCAGCTCCAAGTATGAATGCTGTCAGGCAAAGTTAATCCTGAAGATGATAAAAAATATGTCAAATTCGGGATCAATACCAATGAGGTTTAGTACTTCTTAAGGTCTAGGGATGATCTAAAACAACAGAGAAACCAAAGAAGTTGTTGTCATGACTTCAGGTTGGCCAGGGGACCAGCTCATCTTGCACCACATCCACTAGAACCACAGGACATAGAGCACTGCCACCTCAAAATCCAAACTCAGCCCCTTAGCTTCTAAGGTCTCAGCTAGGGTGGGGTGGAAGAGAGCCAGTCCTAATGAAGAAACCATTATTGCTCCAACTTTACTGCTTCAGGCTGTACAGGGCCACAATTCCAGTTTTGCTTTTTTTCTCTAATTATATGTGAAACCAAAGCCCAGGAAACCAGAGTTATTTCAGGAGAACTTACCAACAGCTTCCCCACGGACCCTACAAAATTAGGGTAGACCACTACCTCTTTCTATGAGTGCCTGTTAAGGGAAATGGTTGGCTCATGCAATCATCACGTACAAAGAATTGAAACCCCATTCCCTACTGAAGGAGAGGGCAGAACATTACTCATGGCCCTGCGCATCCAGAACAGTGACCAACCCAAACACTGACTGCTTTACTGTGAATGCTTTTCTTTGCTGCAAATTATTATCTCACAGCACATGTCACAAGAATACAGGTGTTCTCTCCCAATGTCCTGGCCAAACTCCAACAATCACATTCCCTCCATGTAAATTCCCTCTGCAGATCCAGCCAAGCACAATCACTAGGCCTCCTTTGTCAAAGTGTTCTCCTGTGCAGTGTAAAGAAGCTGCCATACCTCGCACCAGAAGCAGCTGCATTTAAGTGCAAGGAAACCAAATTGCTTGACAGTCTGAGTGTTAGAGTCTGTAAAGCGGGATCAGATCCCTCAAAGTAGGAGGTGATTTTGAAATGCAAGACTTTGAGATTTGCGCCCCCTTCCACCACGTTCCATTCCCTACTCAAGGTACCAAAATGGTTTGACAAGCATTGAACCAAGGCAGGTTGAGCTGCCAGCTGGGTCAGGGCCAAGGCTAGGAGGCACGAGGGATAGGGCCAGGATGAAGAACTAGCAGGGGCTGGGCCCTCCACTGATGGGGACAGAGATTTTCGGGTCTGAGCCAGTGTGGATGAGAGGAGGAGTCATTCACAGAGCCCACCCTGGGAGCTTGGGTACCAGGAGAGATGGTAGCAGTTGCAGGGAGCAGAGCTTGCTGAAGGTGATTTTTTTAACAGGCAGGAAAATGCTATGATTTTAACAGCCAATTCCACAAAACAGACCTGAAGTGCCCTTAGCACCACATCTGAGCTGTCCCTGAAGCCTCCCCTGACCCTGCTCTGCATTTAAAATGAATTCCAGGGAGTATTATAATCTGGACAAAGCGGAACAGAATTAGATTTAGGAGAGAGCAGCTAAGGTGACTGCCCAGGGCCCGAAACTGGAGGGGAGCCCCACTAATCCACATTAGACAGCAGCAAAAGTCAGCCCCTCCAAGGGGGGCAGGCAAGAAGTGACCAAGCCCTGCCTTTGCCCTGTGCCCCTAGAGTTTAATGCCGGCTGTGCAGCGAGAGAAGCGGGGCTAGGTCAGCATAAGCAGGAGAGGTGAGGAACAAAGACCCCACACAGGATAACAGGGAGGTGACTTAAACATTTACAGGCTCTCTGCAAGTGGGGGGTGAGGAGAAGTCAAGTTTTGTGCAAGAAGGCAGTAAATTTTCTGTGCAAATCCAAACATCGTGTTCCCCAGAAGGAGAGCCGCTATTTTCGAAGCTGTCCGGACTGGTGTACGGGGCAGTGTTTCTCGGCGATTGCAGCCTGGTTCTGTGGGACTGGTTTCTATGTATGTAGGAGCGGCAGACAGAGTCCATGTAACTTTAGTGTGAGCAACTCTGAACGAAACGAGTTTTCAAATCCTCATAGCACCCAAGTGCTCCTGGATACATCCCACCAGCACTTTCTGGAGTTAAAAAAAAAAGCCCATTTGAAGAAAAAATCCCCCAAGGAAGGGTAAAGGAGCACTGCAGTTGCCTAGCTGATGAGGGCTGGTGATGTACTCCACCAAATAGCACCTTTCCAGAGACACAGAAGAAACCCCCATCGCAAAACAAGCTCTGGCATCACTGAGAGAGAGGAAAGCACTGAGAGCTGTGAGTAAAAGTGAAGACATCCTGGTTTCAGTTCTAGCCACAAGAACTGAGTGAACCTGAACCTGACCCAAATTACATGAAGATATTTGCATCACAATGAAAACATGTCGTCTGCTGCAATGGGGTGGCTGGTGTCCTGCCTCCCCCCACCCCACCTACTTCCCCGTTTTAATGGAAGAAAGATTTCTATAGCGCAAGGTTTTTGCTCAACCGACTGCTTCCTCATTTGTCCCCAGCTACTTCTCTATCCAGGGCCATAGGGAATCAGCCAAGCCCATGTCCAGGATCCAAGCCCTGAGAAGAAAGGACGGACTCCAGTGCCCAGCTTCCACCCCTGCTGCAAGTGCGTAGGGAGGGGAAACTAGGAAGGAAACTTACTTCTCTTCCCAATTAGCCAGCAATGCATACTGGTCCACCAGCAAGGGAAAGCGTGAAATGCCCACAGGGAAAGGGCATCATCCCTTGTGCACCCACCAGGCTGTCTCTGAGACAGAGGCACGGCTGCAATTGGATCACGGGCTAACGCCAAATGGCTTCCCAGGAAGTTCAGCACCTTGTTCAGAGCAGCTTGTAAATGCACCAGCCACCGCCTCCTTCCAGACAATCTTCTAGTCCTGCTAATTTGTTACTTCCTATGTAAAAGCCTTTTCTTCCTGCATTCTCCCCTTTCTCCAGAAAAGGCTTCTGGGTTAGGTTTTCCAAACCTGGTCTCCTGGGTTCCCTTGGCATGCAGTTACTTCTGCATCCTTCAAAGACTTGTCACCAGGACCTTCTGGGGGAAAAAAAAGTGACTACGTAATGTTTCTTTTCCACATACAACACTTCACCTCCTTGCCCCCACCAAAGAGAGAAAGGAAATACTCAGAAATATGCTCAGCTAGCTGCATTTTCAGCAGCGTATGAAACAAAGTTCTCGTGAAAAAGCTTATCTCAGCAAATGTACATTCATTGTGAAACTTCAGTTTCAAGAGAAAGATTTCCTTGCTAAGGGGGAAATGAAGTGGAAGCTGAAATGAAGTGTCACGTTGGCTCACCGGTGTCTGCGGTCCTCACACGGCATGTCTCAGTGCCTTGCACAAGCGGCGGCTGGAAGGACGTTTAAAGTGTGTGCTGCAAGGTGGCTGCTTCCAAGGGTGGACTTTGAGCTGGTTGGTTTCATGGCTGTTTTACAACCCTGCACAGTTGGTCTTCACTACTGTATGCCACCCTAGTGTGGCAGGGACAGCGATACCAAGCGTCTCAACAACACCTCATTGGCAGTCACTGTCTAGTCACTGTCTAGCACTGCTACTTCATTTTCGATGGAAAATGGTGGTTTTCCCACCAGGTGGGTCACTGGACCTCAAGGTACAATGCGACTGCTGCTCCTGCTGAGCCTGGCATGAAGGGAGCATCTTCTGAGGAAAGCCAGGTCCCATAGACAGAGCAGAAGAAAGGTGAGACAAAACAACAGCTAGTTATCTTTGCTCTCCTGCTTCCAGGCATGGCAGTGGTGGAGTTAAAAAAATCAGACTATACCAAAACACATCTCTGAGACATGTGCTTGTAATCTCCCTTTATGTCATACCCTACTGCGTGCAGAGGCTTCTTGCTTGTGAGAAAGAAGGAAGAATAAGCTACAGGCAAAGCACAAGCCTAGGGCAGGTGAGACTGGCCCTCAAATCCTTGTTCAGCAACACGCTTCCTCCACAGCCTCAAAAATAACCTACGGGCAACAGGTCTTTGGATCTCAGAGAGGTCCCACACTGCTGTGGCAGGTTCCTGCCTTCCCCATCACCACATAGGGCCACAAAGCATCACTGAATGGAGGTCACACACAGAACATGATATATGGAGACACCTTAAATGCCTACACAGCTCTTGATGTGGGTTTCACAGCCCCATGCACACTTGATATTAGGCCACACACGCCAAGTGCAGGTATGCATCTCCTGTCCCAGCCACTCTGCTCAGTCTTCTTCTACAGTCATGCTTCAGCAGCAGCACTGGACCACAACAAGGAAAGAGACCATGTTGTCCTAGGCAGGGCTGATAGGACCGACTTGGGCAGCTGTGGTGAGGCTACACTGTCTGCACAGGGCAGCTGCACACATTGACCATGGTGAAGGAAGGTGACAATCCTCCTCTCTGGACCAGGCTGTAGTGCAGGCAATTGGCTCCCATCCTCCTGGGGCAAATGGTTGTCCTTTGTGGTACTCTCACATTATAAATAAAGACCTCAGAGGACTACCATGAGGGTGAGCAAACAAAGCAAAGCAATGCCCGTTGCAAAATCACAGCAAGCGACTGCCTCATGCACCAAAATGTCTGGCCTGACTGTCACTCCTGATGTACCCGTCCCTCACTATCATGGGCTAACAACAAGAGATCCAGTTACAGCTGCAGTCAACCTTCTTGCATACCCTCTGTGTCAGTACCTGCTCAGCACTTCCCCACAGATCACTGCCACAGCCTACTGAGAGCTGCCAGCGAGGCGTGGGAGCCCATCAGCACTGATGCCCAGATGGGGAAGCTAGTGGGCATAAAATGGGAAACGAGAGCAACCCTTCCTGTGTTTCTGCTTGTGCAAAGAGAAGGAAATGTTTGTAAAGCCCGTTTCTCAGAATGACTTGCCCCTGACTGCAGCAGGTCCTGCCAAAACTCCTGTGGGGACCTTCTGCCTGCGTACATGCAGTGCAAGGGTCACCTGTGGTGTCTTTGTTAAGTACCATTTACCTACAAAAAGCACCCAGCTTTTAACTGTGTGCCAGCACTGATAGTGGATCACAGTGGTTTTGATCTCTTGACTGTTGTACGGACAGCAAAACGTCCCATCCTCACGGCATAGCCACCAGTTTTACAGGCTTTGCTCATCGACATTCCTACAGCATTTGCTCCTTCCATTCTTCTTTCAAGGAAACTATAATACAGGGTACTTTTCTTGCAGGGCTGGGCAAGGACTGTTGGACATACAATCTCAGTAAAGGTTTTGAAAAATAGCTTCCAGTGAGTCACAGCCACATGACCTTGTGTAGTCTCTGATCCCCACCCCGGTGTTGTCCCTGTGTGCCACAGTGTCAGAGCAAGTCATCTCCCAGGCCACAAGAAATGTCTAAAGAAACTGTAGTGGTGGTGACGGCAGCTATTTCCTAGCTCAGGAAGCACAAACTTATGGGTCTTTTTCATGGTAAACAGCTGCTTCCTCACTTGTGCTGAAGAAAGTCCTTCCAAAGCTTTTCTTTTTAACTTCTGTAGCAAAATAAAATGAAAAACAGAGACAAATGTGTGAGGCTGCCTTTGATTTTCTGCAGTGGCAGCAACCAACCAGGGGGAAAAAACAAAACAAAACAAAACAAAAAAAAAAAAAAAAAAAGAAAAAAACAATCTTGGACTATACCATTGGCCTGGGCAGAGAAGAATGCTGGAGGTGGTATATGCCAGGATGACATCAGGGGAGTGATGCAACTGATCTGCTGCCAGGAATCCTGCGTAGTGGGGAGCTATGCAGCACGTATATAGAGAAAGGTGTATATTTTAATACATGAAATTTGCTATTCACAGTACAGACACCCAGGCCAATGAGTGCAGATGGTAAGCTGCATACTTTGCCTCTGTGTCTCAGCAAGCTGGACTGAGGAACTCTGCCTATCAGAGGTCACCCAACGCTTTTCCATGGGAAGAATGCGTTTCAGTCTGCATACAACTTTGCCAGATTTCAGCTGTTTGGGCTGGATTTTTTCCATGCATGCTGTCTGCCCCAGGCTAAGTGGTTTCTGGGAAAGCTGCAGCAAAGTGATTCAGTTGCTTCTCAGCACAAGGCTAGAGAAGAAACACATTTTGCCCCTGTTACAGGCAATACGTATGAAAAGAGCTGTTTGGGAGATCCTGTAATGGCTCCACATACTGGAAAAGGAGTGTGGCATTTGTGCAGTCAAAACCAGGCCTTCTGCTGCCCTGCTGTGATTTTGTCCAAATCGGCCATATTACAAGCTTCCCAGAAACCTCAGTCTGTGCAGGCTCAGGGGAGACTTTTTAGGGTTTGAAAATTCCACCTGTGTGCTTCATCCATGAGCCCGGACCATGACAGAGAGAAGGGAGAAGTCTCATTTGAATCAGGGGATGGGGGGGAAACAACGGACAAACTATGAGGGGACAGCCTTCCCAAGGTCTGGGCTCTCCAAAAGCTTCTAGCTCACAAAAGGTCAGTTGCTGCCAACCAGTCACTGCTAGAGAATCAATACCTCCAAGATCACAAACCTCCTCCCTACTTACATGCTCAGCCTCTGCTTTCATCGAGCATTGTACAGCAGATCTTTCATTAACAGAGGCCAACCATTCCTACAAGCACACAAAATTAATAGGATGTCCTTCTGGAATGAGAGCTGGTTCCTTGAGTCTCACCTCTGCTGGCAGCAAAACCTACAGAGGTGAAGTTTTCCTTCAAGGGATCGCTCCAGAGAGAAGCCAGCCTGGAGAAATCTGCCCCGATGCCTCTCTGGCTGCCTGAAGAAGTACATTCTGGGGAACTTCCTGACAAACCAGCCTGGAACTTGGGAAGGTCCTTCACAAAACACAAACCCCGAAACGGTCACCTTTGGGGAGTTTGGTTTCTCCTTTGTTTTTCTAATTTCAGAACATTAACTGTGTATCCCAGAAATCCTAAACAGAACGTGAAGATGGCAAAGTGAAGCCTGCAACAGTTAAGGAATCCAGAATGAAAATGAGCTTGTGCTTGACTATGTTTCCTATGTGCTTTAAAAAAAACCACTTTCATGCAATGTGATCAGGTATCAACATCAAGAAATATTGCTCATGCTGCTCTGGATATTTATTGCAAACAAAAATTTATTGCAAACAGAAATTAAGTCAAGCTGTGCTGACAAGCCCCTATTTAAGTAAGTATGTGTCCTATTTCAACGGGACTATGCTTACTAGTGACCATCGAATTTCACAATTCAGCCCAAAATACCTATACTTTAGTAAGTAAATAGATAGGAAGAACAATTAGTGTAAAGAGCTTAGCCAGGTGCAAACTCCCACTACCTTGACAAAGAAATACCTAATTTATACAAAAAAAACATCATGGTAAGAGCAGGAAATACCCCATCAAATGATATAAATCACTCACTATCTCATCCTCTGGCCCTAATCCCATTCCAAATTAGAAGAATGCTCTAATCAGAATCTCCAAGAAGAACAGAGAAGGTAAAGGTTAATGACATGGTTTTATGAAGAGAAGTTTGTTGACACAAAAACATGTTAGAAATCTGAGATGAGGTTAAAAAGAAAAAAAAAAAAGCTGCAGTATCTTCTGGTAGTAACATACATTTATTTTTCTAAAGAATTAACAAAATTGTCAGAAGGCATGAAGCAGAACTCTGGAAGTACAGCTGATGCTCCTGTGCACTTGCTGTGCAAGAAATAATTGATGTGAGCATCTTAAACATCAGCCTTCTGCTGATTATTTGAAAACTGTTTTTTTGTTTAATCCTCCTTCTGACAGGTTTTCCCATCCAATGTGACTGGAATAATATAAGCCAAGCTCTCTACTTTAAAAATCCATTAATTGGTAAAGAAAGGAGGAAAACATGTGCTATTGATTATGTAATTTATGTATTACGATATCCTGGTGGCCTGACATGTTTGGTGGTGACCTTAGCCCTTGAAATGGTGGATTATATGGTATAAATCTGCCTCTAGGAGCAGTGGACATTTTGTAGAGAAAATCTTTCTATTAATATGCCACAGCTTATGCCTGCTAAATGTATTTTTGGTCCAACCTCGAAAGAGTCAAAAATGGGAGGACTTATGCAATTTTTTATCTAAAACAACAAGCCAAAATCCCTCAGTGGCATTTCTGCAGATGTTCCAGGCAGAGAAAATTTGGCCATTTTATCTTTACTTGAATTAAAGTGAGTGAGCATCTGGATTCCTTTCTGGAAGAAAAGATTTACACATTTGCCGCTATGAAAGGCACGTAAGGTGGAGAAGGCTGTGGGTTTTATGTATCCAAGTGAGACACTGTTTTTCTCGAACAGAAAAATACCTCACTTTTTCCTTCCCAGTTAACCATTTCTCTGGCCATGGCACTGTTGTTATCTCTTCCTCTTGTCTTTCAGCAACATCTGGGTAACAATTGCTGGTGTGCTGCATTAATAATACCGGAACAACAAATCTCCTACAAACAGGTCCAATCCTCTGCAACATTTCAGCCTAGTTCCCTGCAGAAATGAACCTTATGCAACAGCATACGTGCACAGCACATGGGTGGGTCTTTCTCTCTCTGGTTATCTGCCCTTCCCCTTCACCCTCTCAGGAGCTTCCCAACTCATTAGGAAATTTCCATCAGATGTGACAGAGGGACAGCTGCATCCCAGTTAGTACCAACCGCTGCACTTTGTGCACACGGGTGGCAAAGGATAGGAAAGTTTAATGATGTCCTCAATAATGGACTCACTAAAAAAGCAAACAAAACACCTCGCCCCTAATTAAACACTCATGCCCCTAATTAAACATGAGAGACTCTACACAACCAAGAGCAAGTAGGCTTATTTCCACCTATGGCAGAACAACTTGCTCAGTGGGACATTTCTATTTTTATTTTTAACGTAAGGGAACCTGCAGTGAAAGTTTTGATGGGCATAGGGACAGACCAAGAAAAAAAAATCATTGAAACTGTGTGTGTTCCTTCTGCAATGCCTGCACGGTTATCTACGAAGAAACAATCTTTTTACTCTTCATTCCATCCTTGCCTTGACTAATTTTGTTCTTTAATTATGACTCCTGGCAACCTTCAGAACAAATGAGGATTTCCACCTTTAGGTAATGCATGTTCTTGGCTCTGAGGATAAGGCTTGTCTGTCAAAACATTAGCTGTCTCTTTTATATGTTAAGTATTAATTCTATTTATCTTCGAATTATTTTCAAATACTGGAGGCATTCTTCCCTGTATTGGAATGCAACAAGTGCTTAATTTCAGGTTTTCATGTTATTCTTGCTCAGATATGAGGCCAAAACCAAGTAATTAAATTCTCATTTAAACCCCATTTCCTTAAATACACCTATTCTCTTACCACACACCGTCTCTTTACTAGCCCCACGCTCTTTCACAAGAGGCATGAGCTTGCAGCCCATGGGGACAGGTACAGTCCACAACTTCATTTCAGATGGCCTGTAACCGCATTATTATTACTCTGCCATTTACTGGGTAACACTAAGGCATGTGTTAATGTGCGGCACACCAAAGGTGTTCAGAAGGCTTATTTACCCCTCAGCAAAGGAAAAATTTCTTGTCCCTAATGTAAGGGAAGGAGTTAATGGCTTACCACCATCTGACGCAGAGGTCTTTCTACCCTGCTAGGTACACCCAGTGACAGTCTTTGCCCATGCTCACATCTGGAGCCATTGCAGGTCTATGCTTCCAGCAGAAAGAAAACAAAGGGTTAAACCCAGAGTGCTCTGAGGAAAACCAAGAGACAAAGGTGGTTTGTGTGTTGTTCCCATCTGGGGCCAAAATCAGTACTAGTATCCTCGCAGTGTCAGTCCACGCTGACCCGCGTGCTAGCCCTCCAGTGCCTCTAACATCTATCGACATCATTCTTCTCATCTGCTGAGGGCTTCTCCGTGTGAGTCAAAGAGAGGCAGCTGCAACACCGCCCACCAACAAAGGCATCACTCCTCTATAAAGTGAATGAAACCACCACCTGGTTTCATTCTGTCAAAGGAAGAGGCAGTGGAGGGAACATCATCCCAACCAGACTGCTCTGAACTCTCACTGAGACGACAGAAGATGCAACTTCAATGCTTTGAGCTACCCAGGACCCAAAATCCTCAAAATGCATTTAAGGCACTGTAACATTCAGGCAAAACTGTAGCAAAAGGCACAAAAATAGAGCCCTGTATCCACAGCAACACAAGCACACAAGAAGTCCTCAACTCTGGCATGTCACTTTTTCAAGGCTCCAATAGAGCTCTCCCCAGAACCAAGGACGATGCCTGAAGAGCACAATGCACTTCAGAAACACTTTCCTACACTCCTTGGAGGGTAAGACTTACATGTTTCCCACCTTGTGCCACCTTCTCATTTTCCTGAGGGGCAGCCCATCCCGCCGTGTGCTGGAGCACTGAGGTGATGAATCTGTGTTTTCCACTGTGAGGAGGAGCATGACTCACAGTCCCCGTCGTGACCCAGTGACTTGCAGTATCCAAAGCAAACACAGCTAAGGAGGCTTTTCAACAAACAGTCAACAATCTCCTGCTAGCTGCAACACACCACCCCACAAAACACAGCAGTTTACAGTTTTTTCATGCTTTGTCCTTTGCCTTCCCCCATTCATTCTCAAGGACAATCATGAGCAAAGCCTGCCATGCACAACCTAGTGCTCCCATTTAAGTTAAGCCTGGAAGAGTCAGTGGAGGCCTGAACAACATCCTCCTTAGTTTTCGTCACATGTGCCAATACCTGTTAGATAATGCTGCTAGGATATTCAGAAGGGCCTGAACATCCTTCTCGGTTTTCATCATATGTCCCAAACCCTGTTGGGTAACACTGCTTGGAATATTCAGAAGAAACCTAAATCCTCAGCTCCTTCAGGAAACTGCTTTGATTTCAGTACTTAAATCTCCCACTCAGAGGTGGGGACGGAAACAGCTTTGCACAGAGACCATGGTGAGTGATAGAGGAGTTCCCTGGTGTGCCAAAGAGGAGACTTAGAGCCTGAGCTCCAGCATCTGGGTCACCTTCACAGCCACGAGCTTCATCCTGTAGCCTGACAGGCTCCATTGTCACTTGTCCTGAGTGACTTGGGAGGCTGGGAGGAGGAGGAGAGCGGGCAGTGACAGTCCTCTGGGCTGCAACGCCAGGGATGGGAACCAGTCAAGCTCAGCATCCTCAGGCATCATTGGGGAGGGCGCTAACACACCATCTTTGTCATCAACAAGACACGGCCCTTCCTTCATCCTCACCAGCTCACCCACATGCCCAGCAGTCCACTGAACATATGGATTGCAGACAGGTGGTATCAGCAAAGAATCTGGGTATGATTTTGCACAATATGCAGTAAGTTTTTAATCTTTTCTGATAGGAACGTACAGAGTAGCAACTGGCTTTTGCAGTATCAGCTGGTAAGGAGTGGGTATGCAATTGCTTCATTCTGGCCATCAAATAGCAATTATATGTTAACGACTTTCAGTTTATTCCCTGTGGTTCCTGGTTCAGATTTGTGAAAGCAGAAAAATTTGCTAATATGTTTTCAGATTAAATGGACCTTTTCTTCTCTTAATGTATGTGCCTAAAAATAACAGGAGTTGCACAGTCATGTCAAGAGATTAAATTACCCTAAAGTCTGCAGAGGGATTACAGCTGTCTGAAAACAACACGCATACACTTTATTCAGCAATGGTGTGCTTAGTCAAGACAAATTTGAGTGGTCAGGAAGACTGCTTTGTTCCTCTGTTAGTCCAGTTCTTGTGAAACGCTGCATAAAAACACAGTAGTGATAACCGTCTGATATCCACTAACAAGTCTGTTTTAGAAATTGCCCTGTACAAAGCAAACCCAAAAATCAGTAAAGCCGCTGATTTTTGCTGTCATACCCAGCAACGAGGGTGATATACAGCCATATACATCCATACCAAAACCCGCATGGAAGTTTCTATTATAGAGCCATGTTTTCAGTAATTTATGATTCTACCAAACTAAATAACAGAGTGACACTCTCTATTCCTGAGTGTCTGAATTCTCACTCCTTGCCCCCCTAGTATTACTTGCAATGTCTGAACCAGGTACCTAGACTCTCATGTTAATTTGTAAGGGGAGTTACATACCTACAGTAGCAGGTGCAAAGCACAAATACAGGCAGGATGAAGCTGCCTGACCCAGGAAAAAGAGAAATCCTGATAAGAAGGGTATGCCTGTCACCCTTCCTGCTTCGGCATTTAGGCCTGTAGAAAGACATCTCCTTGCAGGCAGGCAGCCAGCCCTGCGTTTTCTCCCTGAGGAGGAGGCCAGCAGTGGCAGCACCCTGTAAGTTGCCAATAGCTCAGTGCAAGTAGCATGCCTATCTGGTCCCAAATCTCGCAGGAGTGACACAGAGGGATATCTACAGGAGGATCTCATGGGAGCACGTCAGCCATGCTCAGTAC
This sequence comes from Trogon surrucura, assembly GCA_020746105.1. Taxonomy (NCBI): domain Eukaryota; kingdom Metazoa; phylum Chordata; class Aves; order Trogoniformes; family Trogonidae; genus Trogon; species Trogon surrucura. The sequence goes on along the minus strand of CM036617.1, from coordinate 142,543,158 downwards.
TTCTGGGCAGACCCTGACACCTCAGCACCATCACACGTGAAGTAGGTACTGATGAACTTGAGGCACCTTCAGATGTGGGTGACAGATGACCCAGAGTGTTAAGGACAGACTTTGGAAATTTAGGCACCTAACATGACAAGTCAGGCTCTGGTTCCCAATCTCTAGTAGATTTACCTGCAGTGATGGTGCCACCACCTTCTCAGCCAGAGGCAGCCACTCAGGTGCATGTCAGATCCTCAGGTGTGACAGGGAATATCCCTAAATATTCACACAAACCGCCAGCAAGAGTGGTTTTGAATACAGAGGTCAGCTGCAGGTTGGATGAAAAGTGTGAAGAAAATAAAGACATTCTGCAGAGAATAAAAAGATGGGGGAAAAAAAGACTATGAACAAAAGGTGGCAGAAGGGTAATAAAAAAAATGTTTAAGCATTTGCAGGACTCGGTGCTTTTCCAGAATGGCTCAGCTCTGCCCAGTAAGCTCCCTGTAACACAGACAAAACCTACACAACACACCACCCTATCCTACCCTGGAGACAGATTAGCCTGGACTTGAAACTCTCCCTTTACCTGATCTCCAGATCAGCTCAGAGGGGCAGCAAAAAATTTGAAGCGTTGGTGCCAGGTGGCAAGGTCAACCTTTCCGAATGACTTCAGGACAGGAGGTTAACACAGAGCAGCTCTGTTACGCCTCTGCTTCATGCCCACTTGTTGAGTATTTTCAGCAAGAAGTGGCTGGTGAAGCAGCTGAACTTCTGTCTTGCAAGCCTTCTGCCAGCAAAGTCCCCTCTGTGAAGGGAATTTGCTGCTGCCTGCCTGCAGCCAAAATCTCACCCTATCCGTTGATACTCATTTGCCCAGAAAAGTTCACTTCAAAGGCAACAGCTGCTCTTCAAAGAGGCAACAAATTGCAGTGAAGTAGAGAATCAGTGGCCTGCCCAGCCTTGGCCAGAGCTCCCGCAAGTCTTTGGAGGGGCCTGGCCCAGACTGCAGAGATAAGCAACTCCAATTTGAAGCAAGGCGGTGGGGGGAGATTTTGTAAATTTTCTTAATGGAGGAAAACCTTTACACTTTCTTCAGAAATGCCCATTCATTATTTCTAATCCATTTCAGTGTAGATTAAAGATGGAGTGTTATCTACCTCTGTTGAGATCCCACAGAAAGTACTAACGGCCGTGTCAATTCTGAGCATCCCTGTAAAATTACAGGCATTCAGCCTGGTGGAGTACTAATGAAAAAGTGAAAACCATTTTTTGCCCTAAATCTGACCCAAGAAATGCTATAATTCTTTGTGGCTGGTGTAAAAAAAAAGCAGAAAGCTATGTTCAGATTCTTCAGCATAATCCAGGTGTCATCAGTTTCTTTTGGTCATTTTGAGATTGCCACCTTGGGTTACCATCATATATTACTGAAAGGTCATATGTGATAATAAATTATCTATCTCCAGACAGGGAGGCACTCTGGCAGCCTGGAAAAACTCCATAATACCACGTGTTGTCTTACAAGACTGAAAAAGGGTTTGTCATATATGAGAAAACTTTACATTTACCAAATTTCACATGAAAGGAAAAAAAAAAAATCTGTTTACATTTCATACCTTTTTTGTAACTACCCTGTCATGGTTTTGTTCACTGTCCCTGCCCAAAATACTTGCATTTGATCAAAGATTTGAAATTCATATGGTCCTACCACCTCTCTCCTTGTACTCTCTTACCCTTTCTTACGGTGTTCCTAAAACAGTGACTGCATTCCCCCATGGTTACTTAGGGCCCGTGTTCTACAAATGAGTGCCCTAATGAAGAGCTTCATCACCACAAAGGTTTGTAGATGCTGTTCGAAGTATTGTGAACATGTTCTCAGTGGGCCAAGCAGAACAGAGACCACTTTTGGCTTACAGAACTTTCCCAAAGAGCATCACAGTATCCTCAGCACTGATACTGTACCAGGGAAGGCCTAATTGCCAAGATGGAACATCACAGTCATCAAGACAAAATACCAATATGCACACCAGTTTTATTCTCCATAATTTCTCTACAGTTGCAAAATGTTGGTTCACTTTTACTTTGTTTTCTTGAAAAAAAAAGGCACAGAGTCTACAGAAACAGGAATTCAGCACACAGAACTCCTTAGCAGATGAAGAGTCAAACTGAAAAGTAGGCAGAAATCACCCTTACTCAAAGTGACAACATTCATCTGGGGCTGCATGCAAAGCCCATGCAGGACATCCAGGGACTGGAAAAAGAAACAACTCAGAAGTATCTGACTGTTCAAAGCAGTTTGAAGTACAACAAATCTGTCTTGCACATGCTTGTTTCCCACCTCAGTAGTGCTGCCATGAGTGCACCTTGTCCTTTCCAAATCTGAAGTGACGGGGTGTTGCTTTTGAAGCACCACAGTTGCCACCTCAGAAAGTCTTTCCCCAAACAGCAGCTCTGCTGCATGTTTATTACCTCTTGGTGCTTTCTCTACCAGATACATTTCATTTACTAGAAAAATGTTTCTCTTTTCTAGCCCATTCACCTGACCACAGCATCTGAGCAGCTTCCAGAATTACATTCAGCAACGTGCCTAACACCTGTCACATGCGGTCCCTCTTGTCCTCTTGCCCAGGGAAGGTCTGTGCGTTCAGTGGCTTGTCTCACTTTGGCATTCTATTTTTAAGGTACTCTTGGATGTTTGCTAGAGAAACCAGCACCAAGAAGCATACCTTAAACAGAGAGCAAAATGAATAAGTCTGTGATTTTCCTTGGAGGAATTTCTGCCATTTGGTCTTGGACCAGGCCTTGAGAATCCCTCTGTCTCCTGCACAGACAAGCTTACAAGTTCCCTTGGATTTGATTTATTTTTTTTTTATAACAAGTGTGGTCAGACACTGGAACAGGTTGTCCAGAGAAGCTGTAGGTGCCCTACTCCTGGAAACATTCAAGGTCAGGTTGGACAAGGCTCTGAGCAACCTGATCTAGTCAAAGATGGTGTCCCTGCTCATTGGAGTTGGACTAGATACCTTTAAAGGTCCCTTGCAACTCAAACCTTTCTATTAGTGATTCTATGATTCCATCTGAAAATATGGGTTTTGAATATGATCCTCAGATTACCATTCAGATTTTTTAATACATAGATGTCTAAGCCACCAAGCATCTGGAACATAAAGAAAAAAGCCACGAGCTTGATGCAATTCTCCTTTTCCAAGCCACTGAGATTAGAAACACAGGGGAAGTTTCTGTCAGAAGCAGTAGTAATTCCTTAAATCCCATCAAAACACGTAATACAACACAGTCAACCAGCAAAGCCCTCTGCAATACCCTCCCTAACCACTGGGTAGGAATGAGGGATGGGCAAACTGCTCCACTGCTGCCTGTGAAAAGAACCCAGCGACCTTCTTTCTCCTTTGTGCTGAACGGATTAGTTAAGTAAAATACCACCAGTATCGCTGCTTCCAGACCAGAGCAATGCTTTTAAGATGAGAGTGACAGGTAGGACATGATGTGGTGGCACTGAGAGCTGCTTCAAATAAACGGGGCAGTACAAATGCAGATTAGATGAGGCAGTAAATGGCATCAGGAGGGAGCGGTGTGCAGTAAACTCTAGAAAGTAGAGATATACTTTTAAGTTAGATTTTAAATGAGCATGATAGAGGACTTAACTTGCTATTGCAAGGCTAGTTGGTCTTAGAGCCTTCCACCTCCTAGGATCTGAACTGACAACGTCTGCCAAGCTTTTCTTCCCACTGGGACCTCAAAGATCTGGAAAGACAGAGGAAGGATAACAGGAAAGAAAGGGGGGGGGGAGGGGAACAAAAACATAACAGGCTTTTGTGCTTAGCATCTGGGACACTAATCTCAGAACAAGGACGCCCATGATCCAGCTCCTGCCCAAAAGACTTCTGGACAACACACATTGAATCTTTCACTCCTTTTTTGAAGGACGGAGCCACTCAGAAGGACAGCAGGGCCCAGGTGAGCCAAGAACCCAGTACCCAAAACATTGTACAGAGAGAAGAGAAACTTTGTCCCCTGAGGCAGAAGAGGTAATCGATGCCTGCAAAATAGTGGGGTGCTCTCACCAATCTGTGTCTGCCTGGTAAGAGGGGAACAGACAAGGAGGGTGGAAGAATAGGGCATAAAAGGTGGAGCAACTTCTTCTTCCAGTGTCTTCTGTAAGACAGCAAGTGGTTTTGCTACCAGAAATCTGTTGGGAAAGGTACCGTGAGAGAACCTACTACACTGAGCTGTCCAAAGACATAAAAGGGGAAGGGCTGTCACACCAGGTGTCAACTAGAGCTTGTATCTTCTCATAGGTCCATCAGCTCAGGGGCCTCTAAATGGCTGCCCAGCTGCAGTGCCTTCCCTCCCTTACGATCCTGCGCCACGCACAGACCAGGGCAACAGCAGGAGACAGAGTGACAGCAATCCGTAGTGCACACAAGCAAGGCATGGACTTCGCCATGGGACAGGAGTGATCACAGAAGCTTCTTGCTGCAGTTTAGGGTATCACAGGCACAGCAATGACAAATGAAGGGCCTGCAGCTCCAGAAGCCACTGTTGCATCTTTCTCTCTCTTTACATCCAGTGCACCAGGTTACTTTCCTACAAAAAATGAACAACTGTGACTCAGTAGATCTCTCTAGAATACCTCCATGATGTAGATCCCCTGGCAGACAATGAGGAAACTTCAGGCCACTGGCACTAACCTCTACTTCCCCAGCTAAGTAGCACTTAGGTCACTTGAGGAGCATACTTCAATAGCCAGAGATGTGAGGTGAAAGCCCTAAGACAGAGCCCTGGCAATCAGAAATTGCCCAGCACCTTCTAGCAAACCTCATCTCTGCAGGATGGGCAGCAGTTGTCCTGCATAAGGCTTTGGTTTTTGCTTTACTGCAATTAAAAGAAAGACACGACCAGCTCGCCAGCTGTGATTTCATGGTGGTGCTTCCGGCTCGCTCACTCTCACCCACTGTGCCGGACATGTTACTGGTACAGCCACATGATGAACTAGACCAGAAATGGACCCAGCTGGGAAAAAAAAAAAAAAACAAAACAACCCAAACACACACATGCAAACCAGCAACAAAGAAGAGAAGGTGGGAAAACTCTGCAAGATCCATTCCCTGACAAAGTTCCTCAAGTAACTTCACCAGCAATGCCAGGGGCAGGAATGAGTGGGCTGGATGAGGAAGGAAAGGGATGCCTAAGCCAGTGTTTGAGCAGTACAGTGAAACTACTGCCTCCGCTGCTTTCAGCCAGACTGGCAGCTCAGGACTTACAGGTCTTACGCTCCATGAACAACCGTGGCTCACCCAGCTCCACCTGTTTGCAAACATCCTCTTTTGCATTACTTGCCTTACTTTATCTTGGATAAAGATAGCTTTGCTAGGAAAGAAGAACAAAAACAAGCAAAAAAACCAAAACAAACAAACACAAAAAAAATCCCACGATATATTAACTTTTCCCCAACCTGAGAAGATAAACATCCACTGATTATTGACCCCAGGTATGGCCCAGGTAGGAGGCAACATCTATCCAACTGCCTGACAGCAGAGCCAAGATGCCACTCAGCACCAACCCAAGAGAGAAGGTTTCTGAAGCCATCCTGATAGCACTACTACACAACCAGCTGGGAGGAAGAACAGAAAGAATAAAAGGCAACTGAAATCAACGGAGTGGATGAAAACACGTTGTTGCATCATCCTCCAGTACTGATAAGGCTCTAACTCTGCCATGCTTCAGTGCCTCAAGGTCCATCCACTCCTAAAGGAAATAAACTACTTCACTTAACAACACTGAGCACTGTCACAAATTCATCTGCTAGCCATTGCAACTGAGTGACTCCCTACACGGTGGATTTTTTTTAAAAATGGGAGAACATGAAAGGTGGCTTCTTAGCTTTCCTTGGCAAATGCCTATGACCCAAGAGGAAGATTCCAAGGTAGATGAAGATAAGGCAAGCGATAATCCCACCGGTTGCAGACCCTGGCCATGCGGCCAAGGTACAGCAGCAGCTCTTCGAGCTGAGCCAGTAGAGGTCTCTCTTCCACTAATCCTCTAATAAAAATAAATAAATATCTATTTTTGTCTGCCTGCGCATGTGCCTTCTCTTCTGATCCCTGGTCCCCAACTAGAATAAAACAAATACAGCAGGAAGCCAGCAGCTCAGATGGGAACAATTTCTCACTTTGCACAAAAACAAAAAAAAAAGGAAGTTTGTGGTCTACCAGGTCACCAAGATTATGGCGTTGACACCAGGCTTTGCATCCAGCAGGAAAAATTTAGGGTATAGTCAGTCCCAGACTTCCAGCTTCTCTCCCCCAAGGAAAGTGAGGATCACAGAGCTGTGACCGTGCTTACTGGGGTACAGCCGTCTGCCTGCAGAGTTCTTCCAGCCTGCCCAGGTAGCAGCGGGACAGGGAGGCCTTTCTGTGCTTGTAGAGCCCTAGTTTCGATCTTGGTAGAGCCAGTCGCGACAGAAAGGCTTTATCAGGCAACGGTTGTTTTTTTGGCCTCCACGTAAAGGACTGCTTGGTCTTTGTGGGAGTAGCGTCTGAAGCACACAAAACGGGGCGTCTGCCCACAACTGGAATCCTTGCTTGAAGTCTCAGATGTGAGGCCAAGGATAAAATTGGAATGAAACTAATGTTCCTGCCTGCCGGCTCCTCCAAACAGCCGCAGGCACAGTAGGACGGCCAGGTATAAAAGTGCAAACTGGCACAGCCTGTCTTTGTGGGTAGTGAACGCTAAAACCACATGGGGTGTTGCTCCAAGCTTCCACCCAGAGCCGGCTGGCAGGTGCCAGGCTGCCGAGGGGCGGCGGAGCACCCCCCTGCCAGATCAGGCTTGGCTTAGCTGGGATGTGAAAGGCACCACCTTCCACTACTCCCCTTTCCAAAACCCAGAGGCAGAGAACTGTCTCCCCACATCCACACCCAAGCCCAAGGAGATGGCCCCCCATGGGATCCTACAGCACCTCAAGAGCTTGTGCCTTTTGGTCTCAGAGAACCTGCAGATGAGCAAGGTTCATTAAGAGAGTGCACGCAGCCAGGCCCAGCTGGGGAACTGGGGGGAGTCCAGAGGGGTTACCTCAAAACCCTGCTCCCCAGTGACAGCAGAGTGCGGGAGCAGTGGGAACGGGTAGAAGGCAAAGCTGGCCCCTCCCCAGAGACAACTCACAGGGTAGCCACACTCCACTGAAGCACAGCTACACCCCTGATTTTCGGGAGTGAGAGTCAAAAAAAAAGGCAAAGCAGTTTTATCTGTTTAACTTGAGTGCATCTCAGTCAGAGACAGACATACATGACCTTGTGTCAGCTCCTCGTGAAAGAAGGCGAGGCCAGTGAGATCACAGCTTGACTGCGGCTTAGGCCTAGAGAAGCTGAAAGTGTCCTGCAAAAGGAAAAGTAGCTTTGGGAAGAGTGCCGACTGTGGGGCAACATCTGTATTTTGCCCTGGTCCTCTCCACCCGTGCAGTGCTTCGAATCTCTTGTGCTTCCATATGGCTTCTCCTAGAAAGGGAGCTGCCGGCTCTAAAACCCTCGGAGGTTGGGTTGCTGTTCCCAATGGCTGACTGGGGCTGGAAGATGACCCTGGAACAAGTAACAAAGGTCTCCATCTATCACAGAATCACAGATTGGTTTGGGTTAGGAGGGACCTTAAGGACTATTTAGTTCCAAGCCCCCTGCCGTGGGCAGGGACACCTCCAGCTAGACCAGGTTGCTCAAAGCCTCATCCAGCCTGGCCTTGAACACTTCCAGGGAGGGGCTTCCACAACTTCTCCGGGCAACCCCACAGCACCAGGGCAGCAGATCAGCTCCCGACTTTTGCTTTCACCTCAGCACATTCCCCCCGTATTTTTTTTTGGCCTAATTTTGAGTCTTGCGACGACCGGGGGTGAGCAAGGCAGAAGGCAGGCAGAGGGTGGAAAGGCAGACAAGCTCTCTGGATGGAGGAGGTGGCTGAGATGAGGCAAAACATGGCCAAACCCACCAGTGCAGGTAGTGCCTGTCCAGTGTTTTCAGCTGAGGAAGTAAACAAAATATCAGATACGGGGGGGGGGGGGGGGGGGGGGGGGGGGGGGGGGGTGGAAAGACTATTGAAAAAAAGAACAGAAAGTCTTCAAGGTTTTTTTTCAGCAAAAATCAAAGCATTAAAGATCTAATTTGGGGACACAGCAAAACAATTCATGTAATGTAATCTCATTATTTCACTGCAGATCACACATTTTGTTAGAGCAGTCACACTTTGAACCAATTCCTTTTGGTAGGTATTAAAAAAAAAGCAAGAAACAATAGAGCAGCAGATTATCTTTTTAAAAAGCAACGACTTAAAATGAAAAGCTGAAACAAATTCCCGTTAAAAAAAAAACACGTTGAAGTAAAACATGATGCCATTTCTGAATGTTTTCTTTTAAAAAACAAAAAAAAAAATCAGAGGGTTTCAGGGGCTTTTTGTTGGTTTGGGGGGCTGGTTTTGGGGGTTATTTTACCCCAGCCGAAGCCCGGCTCACACGTACGGGCGGGTCCCGGACGCCGCAAAACTTCATTTTCCACTTTGAATCCCCCCACGTGAGGAAGCGCAGCCCGCGCGCAGCGGCGCGTACGTGCGGCCCCGCCGCCGCGGGGGGTGGGGCGGGGGGGGGGGGCAGGGGGGGACAGGGAGGGTATGGGAGGAGGAGGGGGGGGGGGGGAAGGCTGCGCGTGCGCGCGCTCCCGCGCGACGGCGGCACCTATTGCATCAGTCGGGGGCGGGGCCGTCCGCCCGTCATCGCCCGGGGGCGGGGCCACGAGCGCAGCAGCCCTTCGCCGCGCACCAAGTGCCGCGCGCCCAACCTCTCCCCCGCCACCCGACACGCACCCACCCACTCCGCCCTCTTCCCCCCCCCCCCCCCCCCCCTTTCTTCCCCCGTTCCCCGCCGGGCCCGGGGAGCGGCGCGACGCGGAGGGAAGCAGCGAGACAAGGTTGCCTCCAGCCGCCCGAGGAGGAAACGCTACGACGAGGAAGAGGAGGAGGAGGAGGGAAATAAAATTTCAAAAAAATCCATCCCGCCGCACAGGGTGGGGAGGGACCGGCCTGGCGCCACCTTAAATCTCCGCTTCCTCCCGCCGCCGCAACAACAAGCCCCGACCCCGAGCAGAGGCGGGGATAACGCGCCCCCCCCCCCCCCCGGCTCCCCTCACCCTCCCGCGGAAGGGGCGCTGGGCGGGTTTGAGTGTGCCCCCCTCTCCTTTCCCCGCCCCCGGGTGTTCTCCTCCCTCCCCCCCCCCCGCTCAAGCTCCTGCATCGCTCCGCCGCCTGCTCCGCGCATCCCCCCGGGGATGGCCCGGGGGGAGGGGGCGGGGAGCGGGGCGGGCGGGCGGCGCCGCTCCCCCGGGGTGGTGCGATCGCGGCGGGTGCGGCCCCCAGGTGAAAAGGGGTTGGTGCGGCGAAGAGATAACGCCCATCGTCCGCCACAAAAAAAGAAAAAAATTTTTTTTTTTTTTTAAATAATAACGTGGTTGATTTTTCAGGACCGGGGGGGCGCTTAAGAGGGCGAATCCAAATGCCGCATGATGGAGCCGCGGGCGGGACGCCGGCCGCCACCCTCACCCAGGCTCCCCCTCCCCGCCCCAGCTTGGGGGCTCCAGCGCCGGCACTGACCTTGCACCGGCCGCCCGACCCCCACCCCCGCCAGACCTCGGCTCCCTTTCCACCTCCCCCCCCTCCCAGGCCGGCGGGGGGAGGTTTCTCTTGGGGATAGGCCTGCTCGGGGAGCCCTCGCTGTTTATTTTCCATCGTGATCATTTTGTTGGTGCTGGGCGAGGGAGTGGAGAAATAAATTATTTTTTAAAAAAAGTTTTCGAGAGGGTTTTCCACGTTTACCAGCCTGAATTGCACCCTCCCCAGCCCGTGGAGTCAAACTGGGGGAGAGAGCGGGGGAGGGATACGGGAGAGTCCTGGGGGAGGGCGAAAGCAGAGGGTGTTCAGCGATTTTTTGCAGCCGGAAAACCAAAAAGTCCATCGCAAACACTGGCCCTGCTCCCGGGGCTACTACTCGGAGCGCCGGGACAAGCCCGGGGTGCCGTCTGCTTGAGTCGGGGTGGCGGGGAGGGGGGGAACGGTCTTCTCCCCTTTCGCCGTCCCTCCCCAGCGCAAAAACAGCACGAACCCGTGTTTTCGGGGAGCTTTCAGAGCGAGGGCGAACCCGGGTGCGGCCGGCATAAACAACAGGATCGCGTTGCACCGGGGAGGAGGAGGAGGAAGAAGGGGGGGGGGGGGGAAGGACCCGGGGCGAACCTCGCACAGCGTTGTGGGGTGTGTGTGTGGATGTGCGTATCCCCTCCGCCCCCGTATTTACGTATTTATTTATGTCTCGCAAGCCCGAGGAATGAAAACCGCATCGCCCCGGGGTGGATGGGAGGGCGACGGGACGCCCGCACCTTGCCGAGCGGGAACGGCGGCGGGAAGGCGGCGGGGGCGGGCACAGCCGTCCCCTTACCCCCACACACACACACACTCCCCCATCTCTCCGCACCGCGGGGATCCCCCTCCCCCGCCTCCTCCCGGTGCCATCCCCTCTCGGTTGCGGGGAGTGGCACCCCCCCGCCGCGCCGGGGATAACGCGGCGGGGATGCGGTCCCTGCCGGGACCCCGGGCGGAGCGGGGCGGGGGGAGAGAGGAGGAGGGGATGCGGTGGAGGGGGTAAGGCCAGTGCCTGCACCAGCATCTGCTGGGACAGGGGTGTGCGAGGCGCCATCTTTGTTAGCAATAAACGCCGCCGTGGGAGAAGATAACGCGGGGCTGCCGTGCGGAACGGGCGGGTGGACAGGGGGGACGGGTGAAGTTACTGGCGCGGCCCCCGAGAGATTCCTCGGGGCGGGGAAGGGGGCAAACAGGGAGATTCGGTGGCCCTCTGATCCACACGAACGTGCCCATTTGGGCTCGAGTTTTTAAGCCTTACGAGTCACGACGAAGGCCAAGTGCGAGACGTACTCCCAGCGACCTACTTTTCTCCCTCCCCCCCCCCCCCCCCCCTAAAAAATAATAGAAAAGTCACAACAGAGGAAATTTTCGCCCTTTGCGCATTAAGCAGACACATTAATCCCGGTTCTGGAGGAGAAATGACAGCGTGACACCAAGGGCGAAGAGAGTGAGCCACCTTCCTCACTTTCACTTGCACCAGGGACTCCCGAAGAGGCACCCAAAGGAAACCTGCTGTTATTTCTTGAAGGAGCCTTATTATTTCCTCCTGTGCCAGGCTGAGGGAGGTTGAAACACACACTAATGAAGAACATCTCTCTCATATATGGCAGTTTTCTTTATTGATTGCTTGATGTGAAACAATATCAATCTGGATTTTTTTTCCCACACATTACAAAAAAAAATATTAAATTGGCTCAGTCTGCAATCCTTTAAGCACAGCCATATTAATTATCAGAAAAAGAAAAAAAAAAAGAAAAAAAAAACCTAAAAAGTCTACCAAATAGAGCATTTACAAATGCACAAAAAAACATGCCACTTTGGCTTTATGGGGAAAAATATTGTTTTCTAAATTAAAAAAAAAATCTTTTAACATAAATAAGTTAGTATAATTTCTCAGTGTCTTTACAGAGTTATGTACACAGGTACACTTCAAACTTTTTATTTTTACATACAGGTACACAGGCAATGTAGAAATACTGTTTAAAGATGTAGTATCCCTTTTCCCTCACACACAAACACTTTGGGAAGTGGGTCAGATCAGAAAACAATATTTTAGATTCAGAGCAAAAGTCCTCCAGATTAGGTTAAAAAATAAAACCAGGAAATGTAACAATGGGATGATTTTACACACTTAGGCATTCAAATTGGCAATATGGATTTGAGGTTTATCTGCTACTACATAACAGAATTCCTCACAGCTCCCACTTACTCGGCTTAATGCAGTAGGAACAAGTTTCACCAGGAGCCTGTAATTATCTGTTCTGAGGAGGGTGACCACTTGTTCTCCAAAAGCTGGTGAAAGGCCTAAAGAGAAAGTCCTATGAGGAGCAGTTACGGGAGTTTTTTTGGGGGGTGTTAGCCTGGAGGAGGCTGAGGGGAGACATTATTGCTCTCTACAAATGCCTGAAAGGAGGTTGTAGTGAGGCAGGTGTTGGCCTTTTCTCACATGGAACAAGTGAAACCAGGAGGAAACGTCCTCAGGTTGCACCAGGATTTTGGGGAAAAAATCTCTTCGTTGAAAGGGCTGTTAATCATTGGAACAAGATGGCCAGGTAAGTGGTGGAGTCACCATTCCTGGAGGAATTCCAAGATACGTACATGGTGCCAAGACTGGGGTTGGACTCAGTGATCTTTTTCCAACTTAAACGATTCTATGATGGTACATTTGAAACAAAAAACAACACAAAACCCAAAACACAGCAGACTCACTTAAAGGGACAATACATCTTTAAGTAATAAAAGAGCTACACTGCTTCTCTTCATACATTTCTTTGCTTGCTAGATTGTGAAAGCAAGATCCAATCGGTTACCCTCTTCCACTCCCTCCCCCCTCCCAAAAAGGTTTATGTGCTACATAAGGTAAAAACTATATACACAGGTAGTACAATGAAGCAAATAAGGAAACACCTAATTGCACAATGCTACATCCAATGCTTTTAGAGGCAGGTCTTTTAAGAGTGCCTAAAAATTTTAGTGTTATGGTTTGCCTTTTTTTTTTCTTCTTGCTGTTTTTTTTTGTTGTTGTTTTGTTGCCGTTGTTGGTTGTCGTTTTGTTTTTCAGTGCTTGTACATGACCTCCATCCCACGGAGATCGGCGATATGTATTTTCGTTTCCACTACAACTTTACACCTTCCTCACTTTGTCGCCCCCCACCCCCCCCCCCCTCCACTCTCCAGCCGCCGCACCCGAGGAACGAGGACGCGCACATCTTCCGCTCTGCAATGGTGAAAAAAAGACGACCGTGAGGGAGAGAGCGATTAATTAAAAAAAAAACCAAAAACCAAACAAATATACCAAAACCCACCACATCCCAAACAACAAAAAAACCCCATACATTAAAAAAAACAACCAAAAAACGCCGAAAAGAAACGCGAGCCGCGACGCAACTGGTTCAAACCGACACCGCATCCCTGGGGCGGGCGGGTCCTGCCCGGGCGGGGCCCCACCGCCCCCCCCCGGTCCCTCTTGCCCCTCGGCGGGTACAAGCAAGGCTATGGGTGCCCTCCTCTCCGGCCCGGGGCTCGGCCCATTCTCCCCCCCACCAAACAAGTAGTAGCGGCATTTGCATAGCCACGCATGCTGACGTGCACCTCCACGGCTCAAACCCAGCGGGACTAATTTGTTGCAACTACTTCTGCTTTACAGCTTAATCTCTCCTCTTCCCGCCCCCCCCCCCCCCCCCCCCCTTTTTTTTTTTTCCTGCACAATCGCAAATCGTGTTTGTAAACCTCGGCTCCGAAACCGCCGGCGCAATTTACCGGCTCCCTCCGCCCCAGCCCTCGCCTTAAAACAAAACAACAACAAGAAGGAAAGGGGGGAGGGGGGGGGGGGTGGTGGTGGAAATAGCACAACCCAGCTCCCATTAACCCGCTCGCTTCCCTTTGCCAGCACCTAAAACCAAACCAAAACAACCGGCGGGCGGGGGGAATGAGAAAAAAATAAAGAAAAAAACTACCTCGCCTAGCTCGGATTTTAAAAGAAAGTGCCCCACGTTTCTTTAGAACCAACTTCTTATTTCTCCCGGGGTGGGAGGTCGCCGCGACGTGCGACGGCATCGGCGACAATCGTTGGGTAAAAAAAAAAGCATCGGGGTGGGGAGGAAGGGACGTGGGAAGCACCCCGAAATCCCTCGTCATCTGACATCACGCACCAGCCGCGTTTGTAATTGTCCCTCTCCACCCGCACGGCTCCCGGGAGGGGTCCCTCCTCCCCCTGTCCCGGAGGCGGGGAGGCAGGGTAGGGTCGACCCCAGCCCCGGCCGACAGCCTGACGCTGCGCTTCGCTCCTTGTTTTGTTCTTTTCAAGCCCTGCGCGTCCCACCCCCACCCTCCGACACACACCCACGCCCCAGCGCTTGGGGGAAATTCCCCTTCCTCGGAGAAAAGACCCCGCGGTGAGCCCGGGGGGACCTCAAGTCCCCTTACGGACGGTGGATAACCCGCTCGGTCGCCCTCTCTTTCCCTTATTCGCATCCTAATTCCAGAGCCTAAAGGGAACCTACCTAAACGGTTTACGTTTGATGTCTTCTTGGGCTTGATTTCTTGGGTGTTTGCTCCACTGAACTGGCACTGGGGGAGTCTTCTGAAACCTCTTCTTCTGTTGTGTTGGCTCTTTTATTTTGAGGAGAGGAATCTAGGAGGGGAAAATTAAAAACAATGGGAAGGGAGGGGGAAAGAGTGACATTAAAATATTTTCCTTCCAGATGTTTGCTCGACATCTGGGGAGGGGGAGGGGGGGGGTGTATGAGCGGCCGGGGGGGATAATATTCCCGGATCTCCATGTCAACTGTCGGCTACGTGAAAGCGAGCAGGGGGGAGGGGAGATACGCTTCTCTCTAAGCAAGAGATCGGGTTTTCCCCCTTTCGGCTAAAATCCCTGTCCCTCTTCTGCTTCGTGAGTGCGTTATTAACCTACTCTCACCGGGGCAGGACGCCGGGTCCCCGCAGAGGGGTGGCTTGGTGATGGGGGGCTGGGGGGGGGGAGACACGATCCGTGTCTGAGGGCTTCTCCTTGCAAATCATCTATTGGCTCCCATTAAACGTGGCTCCCTCCCGGGACCGCAAACGGCACCTCACCTAAGGGGTTTTTGTTTTTTTTTTTCTTCCCAAAGCAAAAGGAAGCAGGGGCTGGAGAGAGGGACACTAAGCCGGTGCTCGGCGGGGCACGGCCCACGGCGGCCAGGTCCCACGCGTGGCACACGGGCGGTGGGGCCGGGAAGCCCCCGGCGCCGAGAGCGGCGGAGAGAAGCGCTGCCGCTTATCGCAAGGGTACGTTACCGTCGGTGGCAGGTCTTTTCCTCTGCCCAGTGCACTGCTCTGCAAAGTCCGTCTGATTTTCGGAAACATCAGTCTTTTGATCTACACAGTGAGTGTCCTCTGAGATTCCCTGAGAACCGACAAAAACCACGGTTTGGCAATTCCCGTTTACATCCAAGCTCTGGCGGCCGGCGGACTTGCAGACAGCTTTCAGTAGCCTCGGGGGTCTGAAGTAGAAGTCGGGCGAGCTCCCCTTCTCCACGGCTTGCCACTCGTACCTGCCTTCCAGCGGCTTGTGATTCTGGAAATCGAAATTCCACTTCCTCTGGCATGCCTCCTCCATCTCCTGGCGGTGCTTCTTCAAGTCCCTGTTTAACTCTTCGTGATTCACCGGCCCGAAGAGGTTCCTGCAAGCTGACGGCTTCGGGTACTCCGACTGCCTGGCTTCCATGCGCTCCAGGGTAGGGCTCCCATTAGAAATACGGACGTTTGACATCTCCTCCCACCCTCTTTCTTCTGGCGGCGGTTGTTTTGCTCGCTGCTCTCCCCCCGCCTCCCGGCCGTCTTCTTCTCCTCCTCCTCCTCTGACCTTTTTTATTTCTCGGTGCTCGGCGGCTCTCCTCCGCGATTCCTCTCCGTGCTGCCCCGCTCTCCGGCCCCGCTCGCCCTCGGAGAAAGGGCGAGGAGGAGCCCTCGCATATGCGCCGGCCCGGGGATGAGCCCCGAGAGCCGCCGCCGCCGCCGCCGGGGAGCCCCAGGCGGGTGGAGGAGTGCTGCGCGGAGGGGAAGGGGAAGGGGGAAGCGGCGCTGCCCTCCGCGGCTCCGCGCTGCACCGCCGGTGATGGTGGTGCCCCCTCCGCCTCGCAACCAGCCGCCGCGTAGTAAAAGCGAGACGAGAAAAAAAACAAGGCGAGACGAGCCCTTTTCTCGGTGGCACAGTATGGCGATTGCAGAGAGGCTGACGAAGAAGAAAATGATTGACAGGACGAGTCTATTTAAAAAAACCCCGACGAGCCATTGGTTAAGGCGGCGGGCACCGCCCCGTCAGGCCGGCCCTGCCTCGCCGCCGCCGCCGGCTCTAAAGGTGGCCCCGGCCGGGAAGAGCTGCCGCCCCTCGGAGCGCATCCGAGCCGTGTCGAGGGGACGGGGAAGCGATGGAGGCGAGACGGGTGTAAAGGCACCGCGCTCGCCGCCTCCCTCCGCAAAGCGCGGGGCCGGCGGGATTTGTACCCTTCCACAAAAAAAAAAAACCCAACCAAAATCCCCATCCCGTTGCTCGGCCCGAGTGGTAGTGGCGGCTGGTTACGTTTTGACGCATTTGTGTGACAGAAGTAGTCCCACTGCTCTGTTTTTTTCCCAGGTTGAGCTCCGGCGATGCGGCCCCCCCCGAGGTCCGGGTTTAGGGGCGAGCGAGGAGCCTGTCCTGCTCTCCCCTCATCAGGGCACGCAGAGGAGACCTGCGCCCTGATTCCACAGCACCCCTATCCCACTGGCTGCAGAGCCAGGCCAGTGGCTCCCAGGGGAGGGTAGGATCACCTCTCGCTGCCTTCTCAGCAGAGCAAGGACTAGGTGAAGAAATGGCTCTGAAAAGAAAACTGCTGCAGGGATTTCAGATCTCAGCAAGGACAGGAAAGAAAACAAAAGCATTGGTTCTCGACCTGTTTGTGTGCTCTGAAGATTAGACGAGCCAGGAGTCACGGCCAGGGATTTTCTAACCAACCGCCTCGGATACCCCTACAGCAGGTACGGTGGAGATAAGAGCAAGTGTCCTCCTCTCCACCTTCCTTGCCTCTGGCCCCTTCCACAGCCACCTTCCCTCACTAGGCAGGGCAGCCCCTTCAGTGCATTGCAGGACATTGTGGGTGCTCTCAGGTCCTGAAGATTTTGATTTATCCAGGGCCCGAATCTTTGAAAGGCTGGAGGCTCTTCACACCAATCCATCTGGCCAGGTCTCCTTTGCAAGCAGAGCAACCCTCTCCAAATTTTGCTTCTTCCAGGGAAGGTGTACCAGTGGCAAGCTATCTCAACAAGGCAGAGGTCAACACAACTGGGTTTGACTGGCTGAGAGAAGAATCAGTCTGATTTAGCCTTGAAGATGTGGAACTTTTACCCTGTGCTGTACTTAAACACAGAGACTTACTCTGGCTTGGGGTCTACAGTTCTGATGGGCCACTGAAACCTTTACTGCGGTTGTTCTGGTGAACTAATATGCTAACCTCTGCACACACTGGAGAGGGGATTAGATGATCTCTAAGGTCCCTTCTAGTCTAGGCCGTTCTATGATTCTATGATTCCACAGTGCTCAAGCCCCAGACACAGCAGCATGCTTGTCTTCATCAGCCCTGAGGTAGTAGCCCTCCTCAGCCTGTGCTAACACCACTCACACAGTAATCTCAGTATCGCCAGATCTGAGTCCCAAAAAAATGATGCGCACAGGCAAAAAAAAAGGAAGAATACAAATGAGATTGGTTTAAAAACCACAAGGCTTAAATAAAATATAAGCCATGTTATTTTTGTTTTCTGGGTATTTTAGCACTCAGAAATTGTTTGCTAACTCCTCTCAGCAATCAAAAGTTCTAGCAATTCACTTACAGAAAACTAAAGTTGACATTCTTATGTCTGCAGGAGCTGAGACTTTTTGAAATTGCAAGTCCATGATAAAACCACGTCTGCTGGCAAAATGGGGCCTATTAACCTACTTTGCAGGATTTTGTCTTCATTTCTCCAAGCCAGGCTTTCCTCTCTTTGACTTCCATTCCCACCAGCAAGGAAGTGCCATTTCAGACTTCAGTTTCTCTGTCTGGTGTAGGACACTTGGCTTGTTTTGTTGATCTACAGAAGAGAGTCTTTGTAGGCTAAGAAAGTGATTTGCATGTCCAGGAGCTCCCTGAAGATAACCAGGGCCCACTTGGCTGAATGTCTCACTGGTGACTCCTTAGATGCTCCCTGGGAGTCACTATTTGTCCCCATAGTCCAGAAGAAAGGCAACCCCCTTGTCAGTGAGATTACGACATTGTACCAGAGCAGAAACACGTACGAGGAAAAAATATTATGATAATAGACTCTGAATATTGGAAAAGACTGTGCCCCACAGGTGAACAACCTGGAACATGGCTGCAGTGCAAAAGAGCCCTCATTTATCTGAAGCCTCTGGAAAAGAAGTAGCAAATTACTGCACAACGTTTCTTTTTTTGTTGTTGTTGTTGTTCTGTTTATACCTCCCCTAGCTCAAGGGCCTAGGACTAAGCCCCTGGACGCTGTACAAGTATATTGAAAACGAATAATTCAAGCCAAAAGGAGGGGGGGAGGGGCGGGGGGCGCGAATAATTTAAGCCGCTGATGGAAGCAGAAGAGAAAATGAAAGAGGAGCGGTCTGCGCCTTGGCTTATCCCGGTATTCCCTCTCCTCCTGGATGGTCCCCAGGAGCATCCGCGGCCGCGGGGACCAAGCGCAACCCCCGCGGCCCTTTCGGCTTCCCCCCTCCGCTACGGTGCGGTCTGGGCAATCCACCTTAAATCGCCGCGGCTGCAAAGGAGAAAAAGGCTGTGTCTGCAGCGACCTTGCCATGATCTAAAGTGTTTTGTTTACAGTCAAGCACCCCCGATGGCTGCAGCAAATCGTGAGAGAGGCAGGCGCCCGGGCGTAGTAGCAGCGAAGCGTAGAAAAAATAAAAATAAAAAAAAAAAACAACCCAGAAAACCCCAGCGAAAAACCGAACCCAAAACCCAACCCTAGAGAGCCCTGGAGTGAAGATCTGGAAAGATCAGAGCGCCATCGTCTTGCAAAAGCGGGGCACAGCAGCGGCGCTGCGGGGGGGGAGGCGGTGCGCGGGGTTTGCGCGGCCGCGCAGCGGGGCGGGGGTGAGGAGGAGGGGTCGAGCTCCAAGAGCGACCCCAAAAAGCTCTTGCCTCCAATAGCTAGTTTTTCTTATCCTCTGCAGCCGTTTAAGCTGAAGGTGCAGCCAGTCAAAGATTGGAAGAGAGGATAAGAGAAAGGGAGGAAAACAAACAACAACAGAAAGCCCAACCCAAACCCCAACCAAAATTTGGAAAAGTGAACCAGGAAGGAGGGAGGAGTGTTTACAGGGAGGTCTGTGCGAGGAATGTCCTAGCTTCTCCAACAGCCTCTGAACACCCTGTCCCCTCTCTTCCCAATACCCTGCTCCTCTCTCTTGTTTGAGCTTTTCCACTGGCAGAGATGTTTGTTGTTTTTCTTTCCTCCAGAACCGCTTCGGCAAGCTTCCCGTCCTCATTTTGGCCACCCTCCTTCCCCGGCACTTTCTAAAAGCTGGCAAGTGAACTGGCGAAGCACATCTAAACTGCACACATAAAGCATCTGGCTTGTCTGGGATTTTCAATATTCCTTTGCAAATAGCAGGGAAATTGGGAATAATACCTGAGCCCCTCCACAGGATGCATCTTCCAGAGTTGAGCATGAAGAAAGGAGGGGCACAGCCTCGCCCATCTGAAAGACCGAGGCTTGAGGAAGTTTGCTTTCTGCCAACCTCAGCTGTTATTGAGCTGATGCTTTTTCCCCACACCTCCAGTTTTTCAGGCAAAACGCTAATTTCCTCACAAGATGTGGGGTGAGGCCCCATGAAATTAGAGGTGCAGGCCCTGAGAATTTACCTGAGGATATTCATAACGTGTTTATCAAGAGCCCTTCCCTTCTGGACAGAATTAGGGCCCACTGAGGTTCAGCAGCAGAGGCTGTCAGACGGTAAAGAGCAATTTCAGCTAATGAAAGCCCTGGGATATCATCCAGCAGCACCCAGCACTGGAGCAGAGCGGAGGCAGGGGGGGCTAGGAGATGCCAGCCCCCCTCTGCATGCCTCGCTGTAGGGGCAGGGTGTAGGACAGAGTTTAAGACCTTTTGTTCATTAGATGTAAACTCTAGAGGGAGCCTAAGGACAGAGATCAGACCACTGCCAAGACCCAGCCTCTCTCCTGACAGCGTCACCCCTGCCCCGGGCTGCCTCCCTCTCTCATCCCTGCTGCCCTGCCCTTTTTGGGGGGGCTCTGCCCTCTCTTCGCCTTGCTGCAGTTGTGCCCTGGGGCGGTGTGGGCCCTGTCACACACTCGCGGAAGCGTTGGATGCAAGGACCAGTTCAGGGGATTTTGAGTCCTTGACAAGGTCCTGGTTGGAGGTACAGCTCAGGAGTCCTTAATGGGATTTGCTTTAAAAAGCAGGTAATCTGTCAGAAACTGCTTTCTCTGCACTAGTGCAAGGGGTTGGACAATCTCACCGTGCTGCAGGGCATTTTATACAAACAGTTGTGTCTACAGAAGTTACAGCTTAAATTATTAGCATTCAAAGTTACTCTTTCTTTTCTCTCTGAAGCCCTCCACTTGTCACTACCTTTCCCTTGACTTGCTAAGGAGCAATCCTTCTAAACGGCCTGGATTTTATCTCAGGGAAGAATCTCCTGATGTGGCTCAGACCGCTTTATTTTTATTATTTTATTTTGCCTTAAGTACAAAATGAGAGACAGCTTAAACGGCTGTTGAAGCAGGTGAAGTTGGGAGTGTCCTACAGCCAGCAGCTACGCACACTTCTGGGTAATCAACTCTTCTATTTTCACACAAGAAAAAAAGGACTCTTCTATTTTCACACCAGAAAAAAAAGGAAGAGGATGTTCATATGCAGTCACTAAAAATAAACACACGCGCAGGTATACAGGCTTATGATGAGCTATGACAGCAAACAACTGTAGAGATGAGGCTTAAATCAGCAAAACAATTACTTGCCATAAACTGGCCTAATTCACCCAAACAAAGCACACCACATAAGCAAAAGCATTTTCAGGCCAGTATAAATAGATCTGCATAAGACTTCCCATTTAATACATCACATATCCCTTGCCATTTCGTTAGAATGGCACATTTTTGACATGAGAATCTTGACTAGAGGCTTCTCATGGCATCTAAACAGTTTCCTTTCCTTTCCTTTCCTTTCCTTTCCTTTCCTTTCCTTTCCTTTCCTTTCCTTTCCTTTCCTTTCCTTTCCTTTCCTTTCCTTTCCTTTCCTTTCCTTTCCTTTCCTTTCCTTTCCTTTCCTTTCCTTTCCTTTCCTTTCCTTTTCCCTTTCCTGCCCTTGCCCTGCCCATCCTTGCCCTAGCAGCATCCCTACCTCAGGCTGAAGACAAGCCCTGCTCAGCTGAAATAGTTTGGGGAGCTTCAGCTCCAGGAGCCCACCTCTGCACAGATCCCTAAAGCCTCCAGAAACCTCCTCCTCAGGGTACGGTGAGGATTAACAGCTTCATGTTCGTAAAGTCCAGCGAGCACAGAACATGCGATGTGAGAGCTAAGTAGTAATAATAATGATGAGAACTATTATTGTTACTACGAGATTAAACAGTTTTCCATCTGCTTGCTCTGCGACCTGCACCTTTAAGAAAGTTTCACAACAGATGAATTATATTCAGTGGAAATGAGTTGTTCTGTTTTTCTACAAAGCCTGAAGTGAACCTTTCTGGGAAGGGGACGATGTTTTGTAGCAGTGTTTTCTCAAGTACAATTCTTTAGGTTCCCAAGTGATGACACATTGTACAGCAACGCTCTTGGCACACGGCTTCCATCTGCGAGAAGGGACACTGGCCTCGTTTCTTAAACCCATTCATTAAATGAAAACACCCTATGTCGTATGTTATGTTCCTCTGAAATGTTTAAAGGCTTTAGCGCATGAAATCATACGGTGCCTGGATATATATTTCTTTCTTTTTTTTTTTTTTCCCAGAATGCAGCACTGACTCAGTTACTGAACATTGTTGGAAGAGACTGTTATTTTTCATTAGTGCTGTGCTTTGTTTTCATCTGGTAGGATCCCAACTTTATGCAATAGGCTTTTTCAGAAATACAGAACTATGTAAATGTGATGCTTACAACTGACCACAAAGAGGCCACTCACAAAAAAAAAATAACCCAACAACAGAACATCTGCATGTGTAAGAATTTTAGGCATTCTGCGTGCCATTTACATGAAACTCTAGCCCAGCTGCCTTTTTTTTCCCCCCCCCCCAATGGGCTATATTAATTGCCTGAGGATCAAAAGGTCTACAAACATCTTCCTTATATAAACAGAAGAACTGGTCTGGCTACTTTCTAAACCCTTCAAGGGAGATGACCCATATCACATAGCAAAATGACGGCATTAAGTAACTGAAGCCCACTATCAGGGCTTGAGATCTGCGTTCAGGTTCTGGTTTCCCCTGGTCATGTTATGCACATTGCTGCAACTCTTGGCACTTCCATTTCTCCCCCTCACCCTTTTCCTCACCTGTTTAGACTTTAAGCTGTTGGGAATGCCCTGTTTGTACAGGACAGTGGGACTTCAATCTCAGTCAAGGTCTCTAGTGCCAGGGTGATTGCAAATATCCTATCTCATTTCAAGCTCACCACATCTTGTTCAACCCAGCAATGGAACTGTGCAGCTCCAGGATGCAAAAGCCAGGGCATTAACCTACAGTAACGTGATGCTATTACAGAGTAAAATGGAAACTGGATTCTGCAAGCATCTGGCAACAAAAAAATTGTTATAAGGTAGGTGACAGCCACATCAAGCCATAAGAAACCTTGTTATCCCAGTGACCCCACACTGGAACCAAACATAGCCCTTTGGGAGATAGCACTTAGGAGAAAAATACAACCCAAGAGCTGTCTGTAAGTTGATCTTCTCATAAGCAACCCACATATCAAGCTCAAAAGGATCCTCCCCTTTTCTCAGCCCTCTAAAAATTTGCAGCTCAGTTGCCTGTAGCCAAACCTACCACTCCTTGCTCCTCCCCAGAAGTGCCCCACCACCAGCCACCCCCAGCAGCCAGTAGTCCTGCCAGGGCAAGAGCCTGCTGAGCCCAATCACCAACAGGCTGCCATCAGCACTCCTAACCCCACTCATGGCTGATCTGAACCAGCCGTGCCTGAAATGCTAGAGTAAACTGGCAAGCCAAAAGGCAAAAATCATTTCACTGAAGCCAGTCTGCTGCAAAATGCACTGGGGCCATAGTTTCAGTTGCATAGGAGAAAGGCGGAAAAAGAGAGCCCTTGCATCTATCACCATGTGTTCTGGGTTTCCCTAACAAGGAGTTAAACATTTCTCAGAGCAGAGGCCTAATCTGCTGTAGTTTCTGACTCTAACAAGCTGCCTTGTTATTCCCTTTGTTCTGGCTGCCAGCAGCTAAATTGGGACATCTATTCAAAGACAAGTACCTGAAAGCATCACTTTAAAGGATTTGTCACCTTGTTATCTCTAGTTCAAAAGGCTTTTTGAAAACAACTTCCATGCAAAAGGTTTGCAAAGGACAAAGTTGGCAGAGCAAATATTGTAGTTTATAGCTTACTTGAATGACAACGACAAAACCTAGCTGATACTATGGGAGGCTCAGGCAATGCCTTTCTGCTGTTCCCCCCTACCCCAGGTCTGCAACAGACAGATGCGAAATCACAGAAGTAGCAAAAGCTGTGGTCTGACTCTCGTCAGATTTCTGTAATGAAGTCCTAAAATAAATGACCCTATTCCTGGTGGTCTCCAGTACTTGCAAGCCATGTGAAACCTCTCAGAACTCTTTTGCCTTTCCAAAACAACCTAAACTATAAAAAATTAATCCAAGCTTTCATCGGGCCTTGTGGGTGTCTGAACACTTCACCGTTGTTCCAGAGAGCCTTAAGACCCTGCGAGCAGCCAAAGCTTCTCAGGCTAATGGAGAGCCCTTTCTAACGTGCTTCTCACAAGTCTTCAGAGCAAACTAGTAGGCCTTGCTATAGCTTTCCTTTGGGTTGCCTCTCTCTCCTGTGGTTGGTTTGCTCAGCCCCAGAGTTAGAAACAAAAACCCCAACTCTCAGCACTTAGCAAGGAAAAGAAGCTAGTCAGCCACCCACCAGGCCAAATTAAGCCTACTGAGAACAGGGCCAACTCCTCAAAGGCATTCAGGTGTCTAAATACCTTTGAAAATCCATCTCATGCTCTAGAAGATGGTTGGCAACCAGCCTTCTGAGGGTGCCTGCTGGGAAGGTGGAGGCTGGGCTCTAATGACTACATGGCCCTGAGGGTGTGAGGTCACTTTGGGGTTTTAAGAATGCTGAGGTTTCCAGAAGAGCAAGCATTGGGGTTCTTTTTAATGTCTTCTGCTTTCTGAGACTTCCTCCTTATCCACAGGTACCAGGAACTCATTTTACGGAAAGGAAAAATTCAAAACTCTCAAGCGGTAGCATGGCTTCAGGACCATGAGCTTTACAACAAAGAAACTAATTGACACAGCAAAATAGTGAGAAGTGCTCACACCAGGAACCAAGGTCCGCTCTGGCTACCCAAATGAAGGGTTGACTTTATCTATGAACATATGATCTGGAGGAGCATTTCGGAAGGCTTTATAAAGCCAACTAGCCTTGGTACAAAGCTGCTGTAATCCTATTTTTGAGAGTGACTTTAGCAATAGGGCACCTCAACTCCTTACAATCATGCAGACTTCAAAGGTCACATTCTTAATTACATCAAGATCACCCAACAACATCATT
Source organism: Trogon surrucura (assembly GCA_020746105.1). Lineage (NCBI taxonomy): Eukaryota > Metazoa > Chordata > Aves > Trogoniformes > Trogonidae > Trogon > Trogon surrucura. The sequence continues at coordinate 142,518,727 of CM036617.1, read as the reverse complement.
TTTCTACCTATGAAAACTGTTTTGATTTAATTGAATGGATTTTAGGTCAGTATTATTCCTACTGTGGATGCTCCTAACAGCATTTTACAATAGCCATTTATTTCTTCTTACAAATTGTTTATTTTTGCAAGGGTGATTTAATGGACTCTTTCAGTGCGAACAGCAGTATGTACTACAGCTTTCTTCTGTCTCTGCAAATTATTGGTAGAAAAAGCTGATGATAATGCTAATAAACTGTTTTTCTTTGGTACATTCAAATATCGGGCATCTGTAGCTTGGGCCCCAGGGGCTGGTTATTTCTGAACAATTTTACAGAGTTTGTATTTAATTAATAAGTAATTCGATTCTTTCATTTTTCAGCTTCTAACAAGCAATAACAGCCTATACTTCAGAAAGTCAAGTATGATGCTTTCTTTTCTCCAGTAAGTACTTAGCTCTATGTCTGGAAAAGGGCCAGAGCACACAGGGACACTGCTCCACAGTAACATTTTGTACCTTATTAAAAAAAAATAAAAATTACAGCAACAACAGCCGACTCTCACATGAAATAAAATGTCTTTCTTTTCCTCCTTCCCTTAATGCACAAATATTCATTTATTCATTATACTTTCTGTATAAATGCCTGTACACATACACATTCACACTGGATTTTTCTGCGGAACAAATGATATGTTAAGATGTCTTGTATTATTTATATGAATTTAGTTTGGCTTACACCAAGCTACTACAAAAGATCCACCATCTCAAGGTCCCTGGGGCAAGGGGTTTCTGGGTGATTGAGCATCTGGATTGCTTCAGTTTGGGGGTGCTTCTCGTAAAAAAATATGCAGAAACCCATTGCTTTTAAGGTGTCTCATATTGGGCACCTTAAAGCTAAGAGACTGCTAAGTCACTCTGGAAAATATTGGCCTGGAAGACTTTACCCATCTGTGCAAATACACCACAATCCAATTAAACTGTCAGACTTCACAATTATTTGCAGATTTCCACAATCCGGCAGCAGCAGACAGATACAGCCTACATTGCATAAGCGAGTTGTCGCAAGCCAGCGTGCCCCACAACCTGACAGAACTCCTGAAAAACCTGGAGGAAAAGTAGATGGCACGGTGTGGTCCAAAGATGAGCAATGCACCACTCCTCAGATTCAGGGGGGCTGCAAAGGGATGTTCTCCAGCCCCAAAAGCCCACTAACACATAGCTGAGCTCCTGGCCCTAGTCGGGCACGGTTAAACATTACAATTTGCTGCAGGATCACCTTCACAGCTTCACTACAGTGTCACAAAGGCAATTTAAGGGGCTTCTGCCCTTTGCCATCCTTTACTACTCGCTCCCACCTCAACTTTAATCAAGGCCTTCAAAATTAAACTGAAAAGTAAGACCAAAAAAAAAAAGATTGTGGAGGAGGAATAATCCAGATGATTTTGTAAACAGTTGCACTTTCACAACTGAGAAGGGGGGAAATGGAGGCCAAAAAGTAGTCTTTCCTAAGGAAGGAAAAAAGAAAAAAGGGAAAACTCAGGAGTAGCCCCAGGATTATTTCCCCAACCTGTCTCAGCATACAACCACTTGTGACAGTGAAAGGGAATGAGGGTTTGGAGAAGCGGGAAGGCAAGGAGGCTGATCTCTGCGGCAGCATCCCATCAAAGTGTTTGCAGGGGCCCGATTCCTGGTGCTGGATAGACCAAGATATTCAAAGGTTCAAAAGTACTTAAAGTACTTTGAATACTTAGAGTACTCCAAGATATTTTAAATTCAAAGAAACTGGAAGTTTGCCCCCAACAGCTGATTTGAAATAAATCAATAAACAGATCAAGCTTCAGGCTAATTTCTTAAAAGCTAGGCCTAAGCTATTTAAAAACCCCCAGAGCTTTTAGGATCTGCTTCAATGTTACATGTTGTCCACCATCACGATTTCCAGCTGTGCATTTTTACCCTGATTTTACCTTCCCCCTCAGTGGAGTGGATGCTGCTGTTTGGCAAGCCATGGTTTGAGCTAGGTCACTGAAGTGCCCCAGGTTAAATTAGCAATAAAGGAGAGGTTTTTTTAATACTCAGTGTAGCTCTCTGGTCTGGTTCACAGCACAGTTCCACCAACAACTGTTTTGGCTGGATCTGCGTGTTAATAGATGGTAAAGCAGGGGAAGGCACCAACTCTTTTGCCCACTGTAGCTTCCATGTGCCATGCAAAATGAAAATATTTCACCAAAGAAGAACTAACAGACTCTGAGGTAAGCAGGTCAGCAGTCTTGTCTGAATTTCCATTCAAAAATTGATTCAAGGAGGATGATGTTCTAGTGTGTAGTGTAGGCCTCTCCACAGGGGAGAAAATGGGCAAGAAACTGAATGAAGAAGCAGAAATCTAAAACCAAATACTTGCTAGAGCATCATTTGCTACTTGGTTTATACAGCTAAAGGCTTTTAACCTGAAGGCTAGGGTTTGTCTGTACTACTGCTGATACACCTCCCTTTCTTCTTACTCCTGTAGAGTATCTTCTTGTCAGCCCCTGCATCACTTTCTGGGAATAAACTGAACTCTTCTGGCAAGCAAAAGATCTCATAGTTTGTCAGCTAACAGCCCACGGAGGTGCAATTAGGATTGGCTCATAATTTCTGAGGCAGTTTCCAGTGGTGTGTGAAAACCAGAATGGTCACGGAGGACAGGATTCGAGTCACCTAATTTCAGCTGCCTAATATGGGATTGCTAGTCTGAACTACTTGCTTCCCCAGAAAACGGAGCACCACCAGGCCACAAGTCATCCCTCTTCCCTTGGACATGGATTCAGCACAGGTGAATCACCCTCTGGATGTGCTTGTGTCTTTTTGCTGCCTACAGAGAGTACCTGTATGTCTAACTCAGACTGGATGCGAACTTCTACTCAGTTAAAGCTGAGCAAACTGAGTCCTACCCACAGTGCTGGCATCTCCCCATGGTTTCCATTCGCAGCAGTACTGTAACAGATGCTGAGAATACGTTAAATGCTTTCCTAATGTCACATTCCCATGTCTGCAATCATGGTAATTGCCTCAGTGAAGTTTTGCAATTGCAAACAAGCAGGAAGCCATCTCCAAAGGAATCTGTTAAGATGTGGCCCTTACTCTGAAAGTGCTTGAAAAGCCCCAGCACATTTCTTGGGCTAAAGATAAAAAAAATAAAGGTCAGACTCCTGCAGCAATATGGAAAGTATCCAGAATGCACTCCAGTGATCCAGGGAATAGACTGACTTTTGCTTCAGGACTGTGCTAATTAAATACTGTTAACTACATCTGAATAGAATTAGGTCTAATTTAAGGCCCCTTCTGAGCTCCAGGGCAATGTAGGCTTGTCCTAAAAAAAGAAATTACCGACTGCTGACAACAGGTGTCAGCAATAGAAGCGGCTGAACCAGGGCTGAATGTGAATTAGCTGCAAGTGTAGACAAGGACAAACTAAGTTCAGCAGTGTTTCTGCAGCCACGATGAAGACCTCGCTTGAAGCATAGAGGAACGTGGGGAGCAGAACAGATATGAGCCAGAGCAGTCCCAAGTAGTTACCCTTGTCAATGCGTGCAGATAACCAGCGCAGCTCTAATTTTTGTGCTGTAGATAAGGTTTGTTTTAGCACCACACATACCAAAAGTACCTTTAGGATCCCGTAGGAGTTCTTGGGTGGCAGCCAAGGGTACTCAGCAAAGAGTACTCGCTCCCTTCCTCTTACTTCTTCCTCCTGCCCTGCAGTCCACAGGGACTTTACCTTTTTCCCAAACTCATTTCCTGGAAGATTCTCCTTCCCTGTGTCCTCAGGTGCGTACACCCTGCACACCACACTGGGAATCCACCTTAAATCCAGCAGCACAGGTACTACAAAGGTCCTTGGCAAAGAAGAGGAGCGGAACATCATCGATCCCACTGCCCCTTTGGCTGGCAGCTATTTTGCTACCATTTCCTGCTGGCTCCTACACTGTCTCTCTCATCATGTTTCTTTAGCAACATCCCATGTTTCTTCTCCCCCTTGCTCTCTTGCTTTTAAATACACATTTAAGATGTTTTGTTTCCATGCCCTTTCTCAGTAATTTATCCCATATGTGTGCATGATTCTTCACATGAAACGCTTTTTCCTGAGACTGCCTTTGCAGCCAGTTTTTTTATGTTTTCATTTTATTTTTAATATATTTTTGCTGTCATGCTCTTTCTCTCCACTGCTTTCAAACCCAGGCCTGTTTAACCCTTCCAAATGCCCTTCCCCGCCTCCAGAAGTGCAAGCACCAATTCGATGCAGTCCCTCATCTTCAGTTCCCTATCCATATATTGTCTCTCCCTCTCTATCACAAGAGCAAGAAAAACAGGTTTGCAGTCAGTATTTGTTAACAGAACAAAAACAGCAGGTTTAAATTCCTCTGGGCTTGGTTTTGTTTTGGTAAAAAAGAAAGAGTAAGGGCAGGACTGACAGCTGAGGACACACACCCAGGTTCCCCGTTTGAGCTGAGCAGGGCACCTGCTCTTCTACAGGCTGGGGGAAGGAGAAGGGAGCAAACCCAGACTTGGTGAAAGCAAGGGCAGTTTCATCCATTTCAAAAGTCACATCTACTTACACCCACTCCAAATTAACATCTCTATTTTAATTCACATTCATACTTCCCGTTAGTGTAATTTCTCCCTCAAGTCCCACTACGAAATAAAGTTTTGCAGTAGTTAAGTGTACTGGATCAAGCTCAGAGGCTTTCTCCATATATAAGTATTCAGCACTTTCACATAGGTTAGATTTCTCAAAAAGGGAGGAAAGCAAACTTCCGCTTCTGATTTGTGAACAGGCTGTATAATGGGCTATGATCCATACCTGAGGCCAGAAGTATCAAGAAAAACGATCGTGCATATGCTCATCTTTCCACTGACAGCAAGTAGACTTATGATGTTGAAGGATGTATGCACTGAACACTGCCTTTGGAAAGCTTAAAAGAATATAAGATAAATGGTGGCAATGGGCAGAAATTCGGACCATCACTGGTGTCAGCGTGGAACTCATGCAGCCACCTTCTTGGACATCCCATGTCAAGAAGTCTTAACTCACCTCTTAGCTCTTTTCCATATCTGTGTTTTAGGAGCCAGGTGCATCTACCTAAGGAGTGCCCAGAAAGATTAACTGAGGATACAAGGCTGTTGCTACAAGGCCACTAGATTCCCCTGCTTTCCAGTAGGATTTTCCAGGCAGATGAAAAGCCCACATTTAGTAAGTCTGAACTAATTGGGGTCTGAATTCATTAAACTATAAGTCTAATAGCAGAAAACTTTTCTAAGGGAAAATGGACCTGAGAGATGACCTTCCATGTCATATTTTACTCTCTTTAGATTTGTTTTTGGTTGGTTTTTTTTTTTAAATACACTGCCTCGGATAAATCAGGATGTGGGTACTGAGCTCATACCACCAAGCCCTGTTGTATGCTAAAAGGAACCAGTTAAATACCTAAATATGCCCAGCTCTGCCATTCACCTTCTGCCATAATTCCAGATTAAAAACTTGCGCATGCTCTACCCTCCTAACACAGGGTGGTGAAGACTGCAGACACCATCTACACCATTTTCACAAGGCACTCTGGTTTTTAAATGACAGTAGAGTTTTCTATGATGAATGTTTCTATTCCTAGCAAATGTTTATACACTGGCAAGCTGATGATGACTGCAGTGAGGCTGAGTACCAGTCAGTCGAATGGTCCATCTAGACCAATTTCCTGTTTCTGACACTGGCTAAAAGCAAATGCCTAGTGAAAAATGTAGGAATAGCGCAAGTCTGTAACACTATTTCCCAAAAGTATTCTCCCAAGATCTAATAGTTTGAGACTCAGGAATTTCCTGGTGTTTTTTTATTTAATGACCCAAGATGGATTTCCCTTCTGCAAACTTGTTCAATTACCACTTGAGCCTATGTAAACTCTTAATGCTCACACCTGCTGCCGATGAGTCTCAGGGCTTCACTATGCCTGATGGGAAGAACTGCTCACCTTTGGTTATTCTGAACTGTCCCCTTGGCAGCTTCTTTGCTTCGTACTAGAAGAGATAGTGAACAATCACCTTCGCCAAAATATAAATGATTTTACAGGTTTCTGTCATAGATGTCCTCAATCAATCCTCTCCCAGGCTGAAGAATTAGGGAAGCGTAGAAGAGCTGGCTTAATTAATTGTTGCTTACAAGCAAGCTGTCCCATGCCTGGGATCACCTTTGTTACCCTTCCCTGAACATCTTCCATTTCCGCACGTCTTTTCCCAGATGGGAAGAGCAGAACTGCTCATGGATGTGGGCACACCACAGATTCGTACAGGGGTGGAGTGAAGATTTCTGACTTGCTCCCTAAAAGGAGATGAGGTCTTTTTACCCCTGCAGATCCCTGATGTGGTTTCCTGTATTACAGTGCATGGCTGCATTCCTTCGTGACAGCAGTGAGCACTGAGCCTGTTGGTTTTTTGTGTAAGGCAAGACCACTTTTTCCCATATGTATGACTCTGTGTTTATCCACAGTGACACTAATAATGTGTCCACGCTGCACGTTCAGCCTAAGCTGCTCCTTGCCACTCCTCAGCTTTTACATACCCTCTTCTCAGCTTGGTGCTCCTGCACAGCTCATTCTGACTTTGGCCACAATGCATGTGAAAGAGCTGCAACTTGAAGGGCTGGCTTTCATCTACGCATCAAACCAGAGGCAAGGAGACAGTATGTCCAGTCCTGGGTGGGGGTAACAGTGGAAATAACTGTGAAGTACAGGCAGAACTTCCAGCTCAGACACACATTTACCTGTCCCGTTACACATATCCCTGCTCCTCACAGCCAAGCCAAAATGAAGCACTTCTGACCACAGCCTGTGCTCTTCTTTGTAAAAGCAACTGACAGCTTGTGGACTCTTCCCTCCTCCCCGACACGTGCTGTAGGAAACCAATGGCAGCAGTTAGAAAGCTAGTATTTCAACCTGTGTCCCATTACTCTGCCTCTTTGGGTCACCAATTTACTTAAATGATTCTTAGTACGCACTAATAATTTTTCTTGCCATTTGCACTCCTTGTTGTCTCCTTGGGTCAAAAGGCAAATCCATTAGAATCAGAGCAATCACATACGAGACCACCCAGCTCTCGGGTGAGCTCCTGTAACCCCTGCTATAACCTGCTATAAAACTCCTGTAACCAGAACTATAACCCCTCTGGGAAGACCAGGCAGGGCAGGGCATGGCACTGACTTACCTTTGGCTCCCAAATCTTATTCAGAGGGGCTGAGAAGACAGAGATCTGAAGTATAATCAGCTTCCCTCAACCCCTTTTGATAGCAAGGATTTTGTAGAGTAACCAGAACTATAACCAGACATATGGCAAATCTAACATGTTTAAAGAGATTTTAGTGGTTAGGCATGTGCCAGAAAGAGATACTAAGACAGGACCTGAATTATTCGGGGTTTGGTTTTAATTTGTGTCATAGGTATAGATTTTATTTACGTATAGAGTGACTACTTCATTAATTTTACAGTGCACATAAACATGAACTACCTGGTACAAGATCCAGTTTTATGTGGATGTAAAAGATGATTAATGAAGGAAAACTCACACACTGCAAAATACTTAATCTGTACCATTTCAAAGTGAATCTGATAAAACCCAAACAGAGCACAAATATGCATTAAATTAAAGCACCCCTACTGCTCCTTCCACCCCTACTCATGAAGACATTTAAGTGATTTTGGAGAAAAAATGTAAGCTTGGAAAATCACTTTATTGCTAAACTGCAGGATAAAAAAAATGCAGTCAGCACAAGCAAATTCTCATTGACTTCACCAGGAGCAAGTATCACTCGTTTCTTAAAGCCTCATGGGCTAATGCCAAAGAATATGGGACAAGAATATAAATTATTTTATGCCTGCATGTCATGTGCTGTGTCATCTACAGTCCTCTCTCTACCAAACTAGAATAGATACAAAAAAATTAGGTGCAAAATAAGCTAACCTTATTTTTGTCTGTTTGCATTACTAGAATCTATGCTTCGCCATGCACGTATTGTCAGTCTGAAGGAGGGGGATTAACAGTAAGGTGATGAAATTTGGCTGCTCATGAAGATTCTTAGATTGCCTTTGTTACACAAGTACTTTACTATGAAAAAAAAAAATTATTCAGGATGCAATATTAGTAAGAATTAGCAGAATGTGACTTGCAATTTATGCTCATCAAGTTTTGTGAAGAGCCAGAAGTCATGAGCAGTGGTCCTGTGGTTGAGTCCTTGCCTGATGCTGACAACAACCCTTGAAGGAACTCATGTAACGGAGTGCTAAATGTGTTCAAATGACAGAAAACTAATCTAAGAAGTCAAGAAACACTCCATGGCCCAGCAATATAACCACACACAACTGCTGTGTGTGAGCAGTGAACGGCTGGGTCAGAAGCTCTTAGGAAGAGGTGAAGTCCTCCAGAAGCTCACTGGTTGCTCAGGGTGGCCACTGAACGTCCTGCTCAGAGAGGTCTGCATGACGCAGAGCAGTGCTCAACACATGGAACACACCGCCAGTGAGGAAAATATGGAAGCTAATTGCTGCTACAATGATTGAAACTGACCCGGAGAACACTGTTCAGAGAGGAGAACAAATGGCCCAACACTATGAGAAAAAAGACACTCCTGGTATATCTGCTCTTCCACAGCACTGTGCTATTGGGGGGCTCATCAGGTCTCAAGATCTGTTGCAGACAGAAGGTGGTGGTTGCTGTCCTTGCCAGCTTTCCACAGGGACATCTTTCCAAAAGGATGTCCTCACCAACTGGATACCTCTTGTCTTCCAACTGTGGGCCCTTCTTAGCATTGCATCTCTCTCACTCCACAAGGTTTGATGACTAATTTTCAAGTATACCTGTATTTATTACTATTCACTGTGCTCACAGGAACGGGTAGAGCCCCTGAATGGGAAGGATAACTCATATCTTTCCACTGTCTTTAATTCTTTCTCAGACCCAAGAGCTTGAAAAGAGCCCTTGTGGCATGAAAAGAGACAGTCTCATAATATGAACAAGTCCTGTGAGGAGTGGCTGAGGGAAACGGGGTTGTTTAGTCTGGAGGCAAGGAGGTGAGACCTTATGGCTCTCTAGAACTACTTGAAAGGAGGTCGTAGCGAGGTGGGGGTCAGTCTCTACTCCCAAATAAGTGACAGAACAAGAGGAAACAGCTTCAAGTTGCACCAGGGTAGGTTTAGATTGGATATTAGGAAAAAAATTTCACTGAAAGGATTGTTGAACATTGGAATAAGCTGCTCATGGAAGTGGTTGAGTCACCATCCCTGGAGGTATTTGAAAGACGTGTAGATGTGGTGATTAGGGACATGGTTTAGCAGTGGATTTGGCAGTGTTAGGTTACCAGTTGTACCCGATGATCTTTAAAGTCTTTTCCAACCTAAATGATTCTATGATTCTATAAACTGTTCTTTGAAGACCCCTTTGCAAGACTCCTTGATGTGAGGATGGCCATTAGAAGAACAAATGAGGCATAGGGCCACAGCACACAGCACTTGTGAGAATTCTGGAGATTAAAGTCATAAAAACCAGTAGTCTCTAAACAACTCTCCCTGACCCTTCTACCCATACAGAAAGGGCTTTTTTTCGTTATTTCTTTTACAACTAATGAGTGTACATGAAGAGTATCTCAAAAGAATGCAAACCAGTCCCTTCCTGACAAATCCATGCTAATTTCTGAAATTCACAGATAAAAGTAATTGAACATTAATTTCATAATTTAGCCAAGCAATAGCATGTCTTAAAAGTTATGATACCACATGCAAGGCTAGAAATATACCTTGGTTAAATTATCCTGCAGATTTCAAAATATTTCAGACCACATCAGCAAGAAAGCAGAAGAGATCAGAACCAAGTTCCCAGGGAGGGCACATAAACAATGACCCAAAAAAGGAAGTTCGTGAAATGTGAGGAAATACTGGGTAATTACTTTTTCAGTTTTGTTTTGCTTTATTCAAAGCAATTAAACAAGGGAACATGAAAAATACAGCAAACAGCAATAACAAAGTTAGCCTGAGTCCATTATGTATGAACGTTTACCACCTCCAGAAAAAAAAACAGACAAATTTGAGTCCAGAAAACCTCTGTTGAAATACAGCAAGATGTACCTTGAAAACTATGACCAAAAGAGAGAGGAAATCATGGGGGTTTTAAGCCCCAGCCTGACTTGCATTAAAATCTGGGAAAGTTCTCCATCAACTTCAAAGGGAGCTGGATATAGGATAGTAGGTAAGAATGAGCTGCAAGCTAAGGTCTTCCTTCAGCCTCTTAACAAACTCCTCCTGCCAGAGGCTGTGCCCTGGGTTGCAGGTACCACATTTCTGGGTCAAGACATGCCACTTCTTTATCTAAAGCATGTGCCTAGCATGTGCCTGGGACATAAGAGAGGAAAGAGCAAAATTCTGCACGAGTTGTCCCAGGCACTAGGTGTCACTCTGAACTGTGGGGGAACGGGAAGGAAAAGATAAGAAGGAAAATGAAGACCACCAAAATGATGTTTCGCATCGTAAAGGCGGGACAGAAGTGGGCAGTGACCCTCCACATCAAGAACCTTATGACTGGGTGTGCAGATGCGATTATTAAACCAGAGATGCTGTTCAAGTGGCAACTCAAACCAGGGGAAAAAAAAAAAGAAAGATATTTTAGGAAAGGGAGAAGAAGAGAGAGGTTACAGGGACTGGCACAGTCTGTATTTTTGAAGCACCAGGCAGGAACCGGCCCAGCCAGCTTTTCCCTTCAGCAGGGCTGAGGGGAAGAACTCAGCTGATGGCCAAGTGCCATCTTCGAACACAGATGTCAGCAGCAATGCTCATGAGATGGTGCAGGATAAAGGTCCATAGTTGTTTCCTTGCTTAAGCCAATCCAGTAAACTGAATGAAAATACATTTTCCAATTTATTTTCCACCTCCCTCCCCATTTCTCCCCAAACAGTAGCAGGAGGATCTTGCCACCCGCATTTGCACTGTCCTTTGGAATGCATGTGCCTATTTTGGGATAATTTGGAAACCTTTGCGAACATTCCTTATTAATAAACACCCTTTCTATTTTTTTCTTGTACTCCCCTGTGAATTTCCTCATCTTCCTTTGCCAGCTATTGTGTATTAAGCCATTCATGACCCAACAGCAAGGCAATCCCTGGAACTCTAAGAATCCTAACCTGGTGAAGCACTTAGCACATGATGGGGAAATCATTCCCTTGACTTACAGAGAAGTTGTCTCTTCAGTCAGCTCTAGGGCTGCAGTGTTATAGTCAAGCAGTTCTCTCTGGAAGATGGAAATGTGGGAACCTCAAAAGGTTCTGCTCAGAAAACTCTGCAATCTGTTGTATGCACAAAGGACAAGGAGAAGGAGGAACAAGTTCACATGAGTCTCTTGCTGTTTACTAAAAATACTGCCAACATGATGCTTCTGATAATTTTGTTTGCAGTACTGGTCCAGAAGGAGGAAGTGCAGATGGGTGAGGAGATATAAAAAGCATTTGTTTTTATTCTCTTGTGACATGTTGTGTAACTGCAACCCTGGAGAGAGCTGCCAATGAGGACCATCATTACGGTTTGTTCCACCTTTTCCAGGTGGGCACCCAGGGAGAACATAATGGGTCTCACCTTGCCATCGCACTGCTGTGCTCTTTGAGGTGACTGAGTCTAGGATGAAGTTAAAATTTATTTTCCCTGCTCATCCAATCCATGGATTGTCAACCTACCTAGTCGGTTATCCGCTGGAGACCAGGTTAAGTCAAACAACATTCCCTTGGTACTCTCCTAACAGCTGTCAGCTATCAAAACTATTTTGCCCACTATCATCCTGTGCTGAATCTAAATTAAGACTGGGATTTACTGCAAAAGCAGCTCAAGCAATCTGATTTAGTTTTGCTGAAGCATGAAAGTAAACTTCAAAAGGTCTAAAGTCTTTATCCTTTTGACATATTCCGAACCTGACTGGATGTGGCCCTGAAGAATCTGCTCTATCTGACCCTGGTCTGAGCAGGACAGATAGATCAGACAGTCTCTAGAGGTGTCTTCCATCCTCACAGTCCCTGGATTCTGTGCTTCTGTGCCAGTGTGCACACTCTCCCAGGACCGTTCCCTCAGTCTTTCAAGGCTTCTGAATCCCCAGATTTTCTTTTTCCTATATGGGCCAATTCGATTCTATGGGTTTGGCCCATGGGTCTTCATGCTGCAATACACTAAGCGATTCTGTTATTTTTTACAAGACACTTGGGAGGGGGATATACCTGTTTATCTGCACATGCAGCAGAAAACTGGAGGAAGATAGTGTGGGAATATAAGAATTTTGGTAATTAAGACTTCAACTTCCCCATACGCAGCATATGTGCAAATGAGAGTAACAACTCAGGCTCTCTGACTCTGCCAGCCAGGGCTGAAGGTACTGTCACACTTGGTGGAGAAGCTTATGTGTGACACCTTTGGGTTAAAGACAACATGTAGATTTGAGCGTGAGATAGCTCTGCAGTAAAGTTCTGAAGGCAAAAAGCTGTACCGTCTTTTACAAAATCTTTGAGCCTAACCCTTCTACCCAGACTGCTTCCCCTCTTCTCAAAAAATATAAGAAAAAACCCAACCAACTAAAAAGAAACAGAACACCAAAGAGTTTGAAGCTTAAGAAGGCAATTCCTGTGTTTAAGCGACAGCACTGAGCCAGGAAAACTGTCTACTCCTGCCTTCTTTGGAAAGTCACTGCCCTGCTATTATCTTCACTACAGAAGGGGGCTAATAACTAACAGAATTATTTTGAAGGTTAAAGTAATGTCTGGTAAGTCATTTTGAATTCACACAAGAAAGATGCTGTAGGAGAGCTAAGCAATGTGATGCACTCAGGGGTTGTGTGCTGACTGGATTTTAGGCCTTTCTATAGCTGTGCCACCCCCACCTCTCTGCCGTATTTACCCTGACAACACGCCTGTGAGGCAGGACAGTCCTGTTTACTCATTAACTCACGGAGAACAGAAATTCAGATGTCTAAGTGACTTGTCCAAGGTCACCCAGTAGCTCTCCAGATCTGATGCTCTTGTACCTAAGCCCTCCTTCCCCTCACCCACACAAGAGATTTGTCTACCCCCTGCCCACTGCAGCTGCATTGGGGCAAGTTTCAAATGCAGACAATCAGAGGCTTCTGTTGGATAACTACATCAGCAATAGGACCTCAGTGAAGTTACCAGTGGAAATTCCCAATGCTGATAGCGACTCTTTGTATCAACCAGTTCATACAGGACTGCATGCTGGCTCTGTTATCTCCCTGCATCTCATTCAGGTTTTAGGCTCCTGTTCTACACCAGGTAGGTGGCAACAGGGGCAAAGTACAGTGGCTATGCGCGGTCTGAGGCACTCACAAGCGTAAAGACAATCTTTCCGAACAGGGATAACTTGTCTGAGAACTTGTCCCTTCAAAAGGTTCTCCTGGATTTGCATTTACTATTTGCTGCTCCTGAAGGAACCCTAGTGGACTGACAGGATCACAAAATAGGAGGCATAAGGCAAGTGCTATAGCAAAGGTCTTTGACAACAGGAGAAGTCTTGTTTCTCCCTGGAACAGCTACTAGCCACAGGCAGCCCAAGGGAAAGACATTTGGCTAGAGCTGTGATCTCACACCAGAAAATCAATCAATTATTTCCTAATCCGTCAGTACTAAGCAGGTCCAAGACGTCTGCCTTAAGACCCTTTGTTCGTGATCCCCTAAGCCATACTGCTGCATGTTGGCAGCACAGCTGTGCACAGCTCCACGCTGGCTGTCCAAAAGCAGCTCATTGCAGGCAGGTCTCAGGGGCTGTAGGTGCTGGGACTACCTGCATACAGCTCAGAGGTTGGGCCACACCTTCCTCTTGTGTTCCTAAAACACCCTATAACAAGCATGCAAAGAGGTTAGCTGTAATCCATCAGCTAAAAATGAGAGTTAAGCAGTCTTGAGTATATTATCAGCTACCACAGAGGCATTCTGCTCAATCCTGAATTATTTAACTTGTGAAATTAGTAACACATCTTTCAAGATGATACAAATAATCACTTTCTCTGGTAAAGCTGCACAGTGCAAAGCAGTCCACAGCATTCAACTTCTTCAGGGCAGGAAGGCTCATAGTCAGACTCACTCACTGTGACCCCCAAGGAAAGGAGCGCTGTTAGGATTTCCGGGGGAAAAGTCAATGCAATCCGGCAGGGCTCTGAAAGGGGTGGTCAGTCTTTCCCCTGCCCTCAGTTAAGCCTCTGCTTCCCACCTAGTCTGCTTTCGGCGAGGCCAGAATCCATCCCTGGGAGACTTCATTTCATGCACCTTGGTGTGTAAGTAGGACCTTCAGATCATCTCTCAGACAAAATAGTACTTTGACAGCCCCACAACATCTCCTGCCCCAGCCCTCTAGCCCTAGGACTTTGGCCCCACAGCTCTGCCTTGGCACCTCATTAGGGCGACAGAGGGAGAGAAAAATATCTCCAGGCAGGGGGATAGCAAAGGGGAGCATCGCCTGCCTTCAGGCTTAGCCCCTCAGCACTGAGACAGAGACCTGTAGAGAAGGGGCAGGGCTGGAGGAAAAGGCACTGACGAGCTGGGTAGCACGCTGCCTTGACGTGCGCTCGGCATCGCACAGCCCCGTTCCTTATCAGGGATGCTGCAGCGGTATCAGCAGCTGCTTACATTGCTGTCACTTTCACTTCAAGTCAAGGCACACATGCTGCTGCCTCTAGCTTTAGCTAGACCTTTAGGTCCTCCACCACCATGCCGAGGTTCAACACCACTGTACCACCACCATATCATGGCTCAACAGTGGCATGGCAGTGTAGACTTGGGTGAAGCCCCTGAGCCATCACACCTGCCACAACTAGGTCATAGCTTGAAAAGGGAGATCAAGTTCTGATATTTAGGTTTGTTGTGTTACCTGCCTGATAAATCGCATGTTGCTTTTGCTGTGCAGGAGTATATGTACTCATATACCAGTGAAACAAAGGCAGGGAGTCCTGCATCAAGTCAAAGAACTTCTTTTTCACTATTGATGCAACTTGGTCAGCAAGTCCCCATCCTCCTGACTTCTCACACAGCACATGGCATGGGGTCCTCTCTGGGAAGGCTGAAAGCAGAGGAAAGACTGCAGCCTACGTACTACCAGCCATACCTAAAGGGAAAAGCAGAGCAGAGATCTAGGGAGAATCCCAAGGCACACGGGCTGGTCGTAGAGGACTCTTATTTACTGAAAGCACATGGTGGGTGACAGATGGCTGCTTATCTAAAAGAACTGATCATCAGCTGATACTGAATTGCAATCATGTTTTAGTAAGCTTACTGAGTAAACGGACTTTTCTTTGTTTGATTTCAAACCACCTGTAGCTGCTCTGAATTTCCATTGTAAACTCTGCCTGACACAATAATGCCATTATTCACACAGGCATTGAATATTGAATCTGGCCAGGTGGGGCTTATACCATCAGCTTTTGTGTTTGCTTGGATATTACACATGGTCATGCAAACTTTAAATCCAATGGAGATACAAATGCAACTGAAGTACAAAACCCTAATATGGTTAAGTGCTCCATGGGAGCAGGCCACAGGTTATTGATTGCTGGGGTGAAAAATGCAGGACACTTTCCAGGGAAATTGTGTTTGGCAGCGTGCAGGGAATTTCTGTTGTCAGAAAGCTGAGTCTCCAGCTGAGGAGAAACCCAGCATTCAGTCTGCGCTGATCAGCCACTGATGAGTAATAGAAAATTCAACCTAAATTGGTAATTCCCAGTTATTCATGTATATGTATATGTATATGTATATGTATATGTATATGTATATGTATATGTATATGTATGCATACATGTGTGTTTCCACTAATGTACATGCAAATATATATATATGCATGTGTGTATTCATCCTCGTACATGCATACATGCTTAGACATTGAACACCCAGAACCAATAATCAGACAGACAAGTACTTTGAAAAGACATAGAATAATTTGCACAGGAAATACTCTATGCTACAGATGAAAGCTCTGGTAGAATCTTCATATCAGAAAAGACAGGGGAGGCCAAAATGCTTACAGAATTTAAGCACTGGGATCTTAAACCACTGAGTCTCCCCTTTCCTCTATCAGGCTATCTACCAGTCAAGCTCCTCAGTGATCTACATTTCTGGTTTTGGCCAGGATGTGGAGATCCCAGGCACTGACAGGCAGCTGAGCAACCCCAGGTGCCTGCCTGAATTCCAGCCAAGCTCCAGAGCCTGCACTGAGAGGCTCATCTGCTGCATCTGCTCAGCAGGGACGTGATGCCCATATGCCAGCTCAGGATCTCTACTCAGTGCAGAATCTGCCACAGCTGTCTTTTCTAACTAGGAGGGCAGTAAGCACTCCAGTGACAGGAGCACCACCCAGATACAATTCCTAGGTTGTCTTCATGGCAGGGTTAAAACTATTGCACCTTCAGAAATGCCCTAATCACCAGCCTCTGTAGGCTTTTCTTGATTGGTGAATCCTATGCGAGTGATGATGGCTGATTATTACCCACCAAAAATATATTGGAAAGTACATAAAAAGTAGAGTAGAAGTAATACCCAGGAGCAGAGACCAGATGGAGGGCTTTCCCTTCCCAGCAACTACTCTAAGGATTAAGTCAGAGAAACCAGCTCTACCTGTTCATTTTCTTCCTGCAGGAATCTGGCATCCTCTGGTGTACAGTAGCATAGCTCTAACAGGAGATGTCTTCCTGAAACTTAACGTTTATCTAGACTTAGGATCAGTTTGTTGTCCAGTGTGCTAATCACTGAACTATCAGAGGAGGCTCCAGTTGGTGATGGGTTTGAAAACAAGGTCTACCGTATGTCCAGCAGGTCTAGGGAGGTTCTCCTCCCCATCACTCTGCCCTGGTGAGATCACACCTGGAATACTGTGTCCAGTTTTGGGCTCCCCAATTCAAGAGAGACAGGGGCCTACTGGAGAGAGTCCAATGGAGAGCTACAAGGATGATCAAGGGACTTGAACAACTCTCTTGTGAAGAGAGACTAAGAAAACTGGGGCTGTTTAGCCTTGAAAGAAGACAGCTGAGAGGGGACCTTATTAACGTATATCTGAGGGGTGGGTGTCAAGGGGAACGGGACAATCTCTTCTCAGTGGTGCCCGGCACTAGAACAAGAAATAATGGGTTTAAGTTAGAACGTAGGAAGTTCCATCTCAACATGAGGAAAAACTTTTTTACTGTGAGGGTGACAGAGCACTGGCACAGGCTGCACAGAGAGGTTGTGGAGTCTCCTTCTCTGGAGACTTTCAAAACCCACCTGGATGCGTTCCTGTGTGGCTGCCCTAGGGGATCCTGCCTTGCAGGGGGTTGGACTAGATGACCTCTGGAGGTCCCTTCCAACCCCAAACATTCTACGATTGTATGATTCTATGTTGTGAGATATCCATGCCACTTTGCTTCATTTTTGGATCTGCTTGGAGCTCAGGGAAGAGTGAGCCATTAAGCAGCTCAGATTAAGGCAAGTGCTTAGGGACTTGCTGTGAGTGGCACACCCAGAAGATCTCTGACACACTGAACTGAAAAAATGTGCACTGCACAAATGACAAGCATATGTGCAGCAAACAACTGCTCCAGTCAAGGTACTCACAGGTATCTGGAGATCATAGTCCAAAGTCCTCAGATTCCACCTGGGTAAGGGTTTCGGCTGGAAAAAGAGGTCATTTCTGGAGAAAACTGGAAAGGCAATAGCTGCATTTGCAGTGTAGATAAAGATGCTTGCCTCCAGGACAGCATGGTTGTAGAGTGGAGAAGTTCAGATCAAAATCTAGGATTTAAGAAACCGAATTATATTCATGAACTGTCTCCTAAATCATTTGGCATTCTGGCATGTTATTGCCTTTCCCAGTTTTGTAATCCTCTACATGAAAACTTTACAGCGGGTGGAAGGAATCAATTCACTTTGTTTAAAACCCTTGGTATGGGTTTAGACATGTGATAAAAACCAAAATCTGTTTTCTTAGCCAGAACAGCCAAATAGTTAGTTCTTTTGTAACAAGATTTCTTTAGAAAACTAACGTGGCTTTTTAAATGGATGTCCTAGGTTGCACCAGAATTATTGCTAAAGACCTGGTTACCTAGGAACTTATCCCATGTGATTACAGGACAGCAGTAGAATCTGCTCTGATTATTTACCATATCTACCATGGTCCTTATACAAATACTGCACAGGAAGGCCACATCCCAGTCCTACAGTTCTCCAACTCCAGCACGGTGCTACACACAAATGGGGAGCAGCTACAGAAAGACAAGAATTAACCTTCCAGATATGAGCAGCACAACCTCACTGAAATCCATTGAAGAGGCCCTATTTGCAAACCGCCTGCAAGTAAGGCTCTTTTTAACAGGGAGTCAGCCGCCTCCAGCACAGGTGCCAAAGGCAGCACATGGCAGATCCTGAAGAACAGCAGAAAGACCTGGTGCAGGCCAAATGTTTCCCAGCTGTGCTGGGCTGCATCTCCTGGGTCATGGGTTTGGCAAAGCTATGCACCCAGCCGGAGCCCCAGCGTCTCCCACAGTTAACACAGCATCTTGGCTGCCCTCGTACCCCACTTCCTAGTTTTCACTCGTTCTTTTGTACGCCAAGGAAAGATGCATCTTTGTAAAGTGGCTCACCCTGCTTCAGAAACTCTCAGGTGCTACCACTGAAGTGACCCACCCGCAGAAGAGGAGTTGAGGAAGGCTAGCAAAGCTCAGTGAAGGCACTGAATGGGTTGCCCTCTACGTGGCCTAGAGGTCTGTGTGCCCCAGGGAGCTCTCAAGACCTTCTTGTATGTCAAATGGATGAACAAAAACATCAGTATTTCTGAGATCCTTAGCTTCCCCAGGCCACTCGTGGAAATGGGTGAGCTCACGGAAATGGCTAGCTTCAGTCTGCTGATTTTTCTCAGTACAAGACAGAGGAGGGATGGGTCAGCAAGGGAGGATGTTTTTCACCAACAGAAAAGTTTGTAGTTTGACAGGTTTGTAGTAAACATAAATTAACAAGCAGGTCATGGCTCAGACCCTGAAATTTTGCAGCAGCAGCTACTAAACAGTAATGGTGGGGATTTCCCTTGTATGCTGAACTGTAGCTATAATTAGGCCATTTAGATATTATCTTCTTAACAGAGAAAATTGCTCAGCTCCACAATGCTGGCTACTGCTGATTCTGGAACTTCCCCCATATATTTGTTTACACAAAATCAAAGATCCAAACTCCGTTTTCTTTGCTGAAGCAAAGGGATCCCTACCCCAAGTAGTTAAAGATTAGCCTTCTAGATACTGGAAATAAGATACTTAGTTATTTAAATATTTACATTGTTGTCCTCTTTCTCACCCTTTCCTCTTCAATCCCTCAGGGACTTGCTGTGTTTTGAGTGACGAGCTGTAAACAACACAATACACATTACGAATTATGAGTGCAAAGAGGAAGGATAATTGTTTGGAAAATAGGAAATACCATGTAATCACTCCCTTCACCTGTACCAAGAAATCTCTTCAACTCCCAAACAAGCTGCCAGTTACTGACTTTTCACTTAACATGGAAGGGCCAGATCTTCCTCCGTGATCCTTTAGGCAAACAGAGGAGGTCTAGTCCAAAGGTTCATTTCCCAGCTGGGTTTCCCACCCCACTTGCAGTGTCCCTAGGCATTAGCATCTTTGCTGGGGACATCCTTTCATTACCTTATTGTCCCACTCTTCCTGAAATGGGATTGGACTGTTTCCCATAGGACACTACTGAAAAATTGCATACATAAAAGCCTGAACTC
The DNA here is from genome assembly GCA_020746105.1 of Trogon surrucura. NCBI lineage: Eukaryota > Metazoa > Chordata > Aves > Trogoniformes > Trogonidae > Trogon > Trogon surrucura. The sequence continues at coordinate 142,498,970 of CM036617.1, read as the reverse complement.
ACTTCCAAGGAAGATTTGGTTTGCACAGTATTTAGATATCAACCTGTCAGTTACACTCTCAACTTGTTATTCCACCTGCCAGCAGAGAAAAATAAGTGCATATTTTTAACTCATTTTCATACTCATGAGAAATATCAGACTCAGGAGGTTTCAGTGTTGTATAAAAGAAAAACACTGAAATTGTTTAAGGTGTCTGTTAATTATAGAATCATACAATCATTAAGGTTGGAGAAGACTTTTAAGATCAAGTCCAACTGTCCAACACCACCATGACCACTAAACCACATCCCGAAGTGCCACATCTACACAGTTTTTGAACGCCTGCAGGGACGGTGACTCCAGCGCTTCCCTGGGCAGTCTGTGCCAATGCGTCACCACTCTTCCAGTAAAAAAATTCTTCCTAATATCCAGTCTAAACCTCCCCTGGCGCAGCTTAATGAACCTTGCATACCCACTGATCTCATTGCTGTAACATGAAAGGAGACATTACCCCACCTCCTTGGATAGAAATGCAAGCTGAAGTCATGCAGACTGCTTCAGGCCATTCTTACCTATGTCACAGCCCTGTTCCACTGCACACAGCTGGGTCTGTATCTTCTCAGCAAGTTCGGAGTTGTGAAAATAGAAGAAAAGAAAGAAATACCTTGTTTGAGAGCTGACTACAAGTGAATTTGAGTTCTTGTGTCTTACTGTTGTCAAAAAAAAAGTAATATCTATAGAGACATACGCTTTACGAGATCAATCTTGAGCCCATCACAGGATGTGATGCCTAAAATAAGTTTTTCTCCTTACATCACTGTTACCATTGTTGAGAGTGTTAATTCTTTGCTTCGCATTCTGCGCCAACAGACTCGCAGTATCTTTTCCAGCTGCTTATTAGAACCCCACAAGCTCCTGGTGGGGAAATACTCAGCACTGACCGAAACAGAAGAATCCAACTGAGGTCAACACAGAGAAATGTAAAGAAGGATGGCTACACTGGACGGCGGCTGCTGGTTTCTAACACCCAAGCACTCACGAATGCCAGGAGACAGCTGCTGTCACACACCTTACATTATCTGCTCCCTTTAGCTGTGCAATAAACAGCTGCGCAGTCTGGAGAGAAGATGGGAGAAGGAGGAGTGCAAGGCGTTATAACAAGACACTTTTATATCTTTCCCATGGCATGGCATTGCTGATTCTGCAGACTTGGGACTCACGTTAGCCTAAACAGCCTGTGTGCACCCCTCCAAGCTCTGCAAAGGTCTTCACACAGAGGTATGAAGCCATTTTCATTAACTTTTACCTCAAGGCGGGGACAGCAGGATAGACCCATTTGTGCTGACAAGGTTCCTGGGAAAGGCAGGAAAGGAAGGGCATGTCCAACCCCAGAAAAGTGTAAAAAGAATCAGGATATTCCTACTGTGGAACAACTCATGCATGAATCAGTTAGGAAAGAGTTGAGATTTATGGTCTATCTGACAGTTTCAGCAGAAGTTTAAGAGAAAGGGTATGCCCAGCTGGGCAGAGGAAGGCTGTGGGCTGCTGCTTTGAGAAGTATTGAGTTTTCCTCTGTACTGAGGGAAAAAAAGAGAGAAGTGGCCTCCCTTTTAACTATCCCTCAGCCTGCTGTAAGCAGCTCATGGCTGTAGCATCGCTCTCTGGATGAGCTTTTGGTTCCCCATGACCTCTAGGTGAAGACTATGAACTACTACATTGCAAACCATAGGAGAAGCTTCTCCTCACTTCACAGAATCACAGAGTGTTAGAGGTTGGAAGGGACCTCAAAGATAATCTAGTTCAGCCCCCCTGACAGAGCAGGATCACCTACAGTAGGTCGCACAGGAATGCATTCAGGCGGGTTTTGAATCCCTCCAGAGAAGGAGACTCCACAACTTCCCTGGGCAGCCTGTGCCAGTGCTCTGTCACCCTCACAGTGAAAAAGTTTTCTAATATTTTTATGGAACCTCCTGTGTTCCAACTTGTGTCCATTGTCCCTTGTCCTGTCAATGGACGCCGCTAAAAAGAGCCTGGCTCCGTCCTCCTGACACTCGCCCTTGACATATTTATAAACACTAATGAGGTCACCCCTCGGCCTCCTCCTCTCCAAGCTAAAGAGACCCAGCTCAATCAGCCTTTCCTCATAAGGGAGATGCTCCACTCCCTTAATCATCTTTGTGGCTCTGCGCTGGACTCTCTCAAGCAGTTCCCTGTCCTTCTTGAGCTGAGGGGCTCAGAACTGGACACAATATTCCAGATGTGGCCTCACCAGGGCAGAGTAGAGGGGCAGGAGGACCTCTCCCTTGCTACTCCCCTTCTAATACACCCCAGGATGCCATTGGCCTTCTTACATCTTCTTAACATCTTCTGCCCTCTCACAAACATATCCAGAGGAGTCTGTGTGTCTGCAGAAATAAGCATGACTTGCACGTTACCTACAAATGTCAGGAGTAATTTCAGACCACTTTTCTGCCATTATTTAGTCATCTGAAGGGGCCAACTAGATGTATAACAACACTGCCATCTACATATTTGGATACTTAAATAACTGCAGCCCTTAGGCTGTGTACACACGTTCTCTTGTAGCTGCAGCCATGCTTGTTAAAGAGATTACGACAGCCTGTCCGCAGCTGCTCTTCAGTCCCCTGCCAAAGTTGCCAGCCCCCCAGGTCTGCCTGATTATCTGCAGGCATGAGCAGTTCCAAACACATTCTAGCCTAAAGGAGGGGGACCAGGAAAGACTCACTGCTTAAACTATTTTGATTAACCTGGTTTATGTCAAATCAACCCAAAGCCTTGTTCAGGACTCTGACCAAACCTGAATTTCTATGTCATTTGAAAAAAAAAATCACTGCTTTTTACAGCACTCAATGTAGAACAGCAAATGTCTGATCTAAACTCTGCTAAACGAAGCTGCATTTAAACCCATAGAGGTTAGAATAATTTGCAATGATAAACTGGAAACTTGCTTTATAAACACCAGAATGTTATAGGAAAGTTTGTATCATAGTGTTTCCAAGCTGACTGCAATTATCATGTTTTCTTAAAATTCTCAACCCTTATATGACTGAACCAATTCTTCACACTTTTACAGCAGTATAAATCAGTATTTACCATCCTTGAAGGATACGAGGTTAAGTTCCAGCACACAGGATCCCAGACATGACATTCACCTGTTGGCACACATTCCTCAACTGCCAGGGACATAGCTCATGCATTCAGGCAGCATAGCATAACATGGGCTTTCCATACCGTTAGACCAGGCATGAACTGCAGGCGATGATGGCACTACATATAGGTGGTACTGCAGAAAATGCTGGAAAGAGCTATACCAGAAGGTAGGATTCCCAGCTACTGACTCATCACTGCTTTTATCACACAGCCAGAGGCATCAGACATCCCTACAACATGTTCTTAAAGTACTTCTTTGCTGCTCTTGAAGATACTCCATGTGCCAGTATAGACTGGGGACTGCCCTGCTGGAGAGCAGAGTAGGGGAAAGGGACCTGGGGGTTCTAGTGGACAGCAGGATGACCATGAGCCAGCACTGTGCCCTCGTGGCCAAGAAGGCCAATGGCACCCTGGGGTGTATTAGAAGGGGAGTAGCAAGTAGGTCGAGAGAGGTCCTCCTGCCCCTCTACTTTGCCCCGGTGAGGCCACATCTGGAATATTGTGTCCAGTTCTGGGCCCCTCAGTTCAAGAGGGAGAGGGAACTGATTGAGAGAGTCCAGCACAGAGCCACAAAGATGATTAAGGGAGTGGAACATCTCCCTTACGAGGAAAGACTGAAGGAGCTGGGTCTCTTTAGCTTGGAGAAGAGGAGGCTGAGGGGTGACCTCATTAGTGTTTATAAATATGTAAAGGGGGAGTGTCAGGAGAACAGAGCCAGGCTCTTCTCATTGATGACCAATGGCAGGACAAGGGGCAATGGGTACAAGCTGGAACATAGGAGGTTCCACAGAAACACAAGGAAAAACTTTCACTGTGAGGGTGACAGAGCACTGGCACAGGCTGCCCAGGGAGGTTGTGGAGTCTCCTTCTTCGGAGACATTCAAAACCTGCCTGGACGCGTTCCTGTGCGACCCACTCTAGGTGATCCTGTTCTGGCAGGGGGGTTGGACTAGATGATCTTTCAAAGTCCCTTCTGACCCCTAATATTCTGTGATTCTGTGATACCTGAGAAGTCTGATTTAGTGAAACACATGAAAATCAAGTAAACTCAATTATCCCCAGCTTTGCACTGTAGAACTCTTCCACCTTCATATGAAGCAGATGCAAAATAGCTGTTCCTTGTTATTAATTCTTGTTTGAGTGCAATTCCTCTGATGAATTTCATTCCTTATGGTAAATGAATAGACTCCAAGCTTGCCAACACTTACATATATTTGTGGCTAATTTACAAGCGCATAATTGGTTCCACTGAAATTCATAAGACGTGAGTAAAATTGAGTCAAAAAGCAGGTCTTTCAGGATGATCTGCCAATAAAGTGGCTGGAATATCATACAGTCCAGCCTCAATGCAACATTTCATACTCAGTGTTGGAAGACATGGATATTTGCATACAAATACACAGATGCATATGAAAACCATCAAACTACTTAGTGAGCAGGGACTCAATTTTAACACATTTTTAGGATATTCAGGTAATACTGTTTGGGTTTGGATTTTTTTCCCATATTGCCTTTACCTTATTCAGAGTTTAAGAATCTGCATTTCTTGCCTCCATGATATTCCTGCTTGCTATGATTTTTAATGCAAAGCCAGGTGATCAAAGCCAATTGACGCAGACATGAACGTTCATTCCATTTTACCTCAGCCTTACACCAGTATCAGTCCATCACCTTTAGGTCACTTTTCCCTTTGACTTTCAAAGCAGAGGAAAATCAGGTCTGCATATCGTAGGAGAGATTCATTTAACCACAGACTCCTAACAAAGACCATGAGTAAACATTTCTCAATAATCTCTCAGTGATATAGCTGTCCGTGTCCTACTTTCAGAAGTGATTTGGGTCCACGTTTTAAAGGAATTTAGTTGTGTAAGGATGCAACTAGGACTAAAAGCTCTTCTTGAGCTCTTGAGACTTGATATTTGTGACAGCTAGTCTAAAACACTCATCAGTAAGCTCCACAAACCATGGGTGGTTCAGGAGCAAAGGAACCAGGCTGCTGGTTCAGGATCCTAAGTAGGATATAACTGAACCATTTAAAAGCTCCAAGACTGGCAAAAATACTACTTTATCCTCCCTACCACTGGGAGCTAAAGGTCAACCAAAGAGTGGGAAAGCTCCAGTGGCTCTAGCTAGAGCACATTGGCTATTCCCTCCCAGGAAAACACTCTTCATCTGTACTCTGCCAGGGTGGCAGATGATAGCATCTCTGTGTCAACCTAACCAAGAGGCAAGAATGGCAGACAGGACACAAATTGTGCATTAGTAAGTTCTTCACAGTGAGGGTGGTGAAACACTGGAACAGGTTGCCCAGAGAGGTGGTGGAGGGCCCCATCCCTGGAGGCATTCAAGGTCAGACCTGATGGGGCTCTGAGCAGCCTGATCCAGTTAAAGATGTCCCTGCTCACTGCAGGGGGGTTGGACTAAATGACCTTTACAGGTCCCTTCCAGCCCAATGCACTCCATGATTCTATGATTCTATGATAGTAAGGTATGGATAGGAAGGAAGATCTAGGATAAGAACGGTACCACACCTGAATTGCAGGATTGGGGGTACTTCGGAGAAGTCAGCTGTGCTGGCGTGGATGGCAAGGAGCTGTGAGGCAGGAGCCAGGCTCAAGGGAAGAGCCAAGAAACTGTCATGGGTAGTCCAGCTGTTCCATTTGTGTCTACACTGCAGGAGAGATGCTTGCTGTCTCACAGTCCTTGGTCCTTGTGCCTAGATAGCCTGGACTTGCTGGAGGAGGCAGCAGCATCCTCCCAGACCAGCATATCCTTCACCTGGATAGCAGGGTGCAAGAAGAACTGACAGATGTTCCCAGGTCCTACCTTGAAAGGCAGGCTGCAGCCTGGAGTTTACCTTGTTTTACCAGTTACAATGCCAGAGACAATTAAGTTCCTTCCTCCATATAAATTCACATTCCCTCAAGTGGCAGAAAAGAATGAAGCAACCAGAAAATATCTGAACAGAGCTGCAGCCAGCGCTCTCCTGTTGCTGTCTAAACTGGGTATATTCCAGCATTTAGCACAACTAATGTTCAATCAGCACGCAGTGCAAACAAGTGGAAAAACACAATGACATTCCTTCTTTTATCTTCTTTCTCCCTTGCTGCCAAATTTGAAAAAAAAAAAAAAAAAAAAAAAGGCCTGCTTGAGGGACAGTAATGCAACCACGACCAGGAAAGCCAAGTGCTGTACCTGTCAGGTACAGCACTTACTGTAAGCAATGCTTACCAGAGAAAGTGGCTCTAGAAGGGTCTGTTCTGGGGTGTAACTGCCCTTTCCCAGCACAGCATGAGATATCCCTCATCAGATCCCTTAATTAAAAATGAATTAGGAGAGAACTAGCTGTACACATCAGTCTGCAGTGAGGATTGACATGTTCTGATTAACACCCAAGGAGATGTTCCATCCATTCACATAGTGAAGACATGCAGGCGACTCCTGTTAGAGTTAACAAGATTTAAGTATGCCAATAGCCTTTGCTTGCCACCCATCCTGGGAAAAGCATGATAGAAAATAAGGCTCTGGAGAGGAAGAGCAGGCAGAGAGATGTAACAGGACATAGGCATCTCTTGTCCCTCATCAGCATGTGCTACGAAACATGTTAATGAAGTACAGACTGGAAGACATGAAAACCCAACTGGAACTGTGAAAGAGCCTTGTTATTTTATATCAGGCAGCTTTAATGCTCTCCTGCCTAAAGGAAGCCCAGCCCATACCATGAGGGAATACACTGAGGCTGAGCCAAAGCAAAAGCATCCCTTCTGCTCCTCCCTTCTCTTGCTCAGATATCAGACTTGGCAGCACAAGGGACAGGATTCCAATCAAGTTGTAGAAAAAAAAACCCTCTCTCTATAAAATACTGTGTGGTCTGGAGATGAGGAGAAGCCTCCATGGTTGGCAAGTCCTCTTCTCCCCCAATACTCTTTCTTTACCCCACCCTTCATAAATACTTTAATTTTTTTTAGGGAATAAAGGGGGAAACACATGTAAAAAAAGAAAACAAACAAAACCACACTTCTTATTTCCCTCAATTTCCAAATAAAATCAAAGACAGGCAAACATGAGCTGGGACACCAAGCTTCATAAGAGATCGCCTTGCTCCCAAACATGCCTCTGGCTATGTGAAATCACAAAACGGACTTCCCCTACATGTGCACACACATGCACAATCCCGTCTATAAAAATCCTCTACTCTGGGAGCTCCTGAGAGCAGCAGCAGACATAGTGACCTAAGGACAACAACTGTCTTCCCCTTCCTAATATTTTTGGTGTGTTCCTCCCACTCTTCCTCAGTTCCTTCAAAGACAACTGTGGTGTTGTTGGAAAGTGGTGGCTTTGCTGCTCCCCTCCCAACTCTCCAGACATGGTTGTGCCTGCCGAGCTGCCGCTATCAATCCTCTCTTTCCAGCTGCAAGCCTTGTGACTCAGATTCTCCAGAAAAGCCCTTGGCTCAGCATCATAAGAAGGAGGGATTAAAACTCATGAAAAATGAGCTCGTACCAGCCCTTTTTATAAGTCTCTAATGGAGGGCCATATGAGCTGGTCGGAACCCCTGCCCTCCCCTTCTCCCCCCTTCCCCTTCTCTGATCCTCCTGTTATTCTTGGCCATATACTGCTGGGCGTCCCAGCCGGGGCATTTGGATCGGGAGAGGATATCCCATTCAAAAGCCCAATTCCCTGCGTGGCCTTTTCCTGCTGGAAGCAGTTGTAAAATTTCTTTATTTTTCTCTTTTCTTGGTACAGTTTGCCTGACCTACATATTCCAGCGTGGTGTGACTTATGCTCTATCACTGACCTACATTTTCAAACTGAAAAATAATGACTCCGGGAAGACATGCTAGCAGTTGCATATGGGAAGCAGGAACCCAGCCCTGTGGGGAGGTCTCCAAGCAGTTGCCCGAAAGTAAGGCTGATTAAGCAGCTTCTTTTTATTCCCCCCATCCCTTCACCCCAGCTGTTTCTACTTAAGAACCAAAACAAAATGCAGATCTCCTGCTAATTCAATTTCAGATTGGGAGAGATTTTGAACAAATCACTCCCGCTGTTCTAGACTTTACCCGCAGCCCATCCACAAGGGGAGGCCCAGCACCCCCAAAGAGATCTGAGCTCCTGCCACCTGTCAGGAATTAGGCACCTGGCCTCTTCCAGGATCCGAACCCCCATGATGTGGCAGAGGTCCCTAAAAAGCATCGCTGCCTGCTGGGCAAATACCCCATCAGTGCTGGGGAGGGCAGTGGGCAGAGGTGGTGGAGACCACACCAAACACTGCAGAGGGGGCACCAGGAGTGATCACTCCCAAGGTTGGAGGGGACGGACACAGAGGTAGAAAGAGGGGGACTGGAGGAAGACAGCTGGAGAAACACAGCCCTGCTCTCAGCCCCCCACCTTCCCTCAGGGTCATCCCCTTGTTCTCCCAGCTTTAACTGCCCTCCTGAAGCTGACGGGCCACAGACACAGGTCTGCCCATCCCATATCCATCTCTCAAAGACAACTCCATGTCTCTGCTTGTCCTTTGTATACTTCTCTTTGACAAATCAGGTTTACTATATCTAAGATCAAATACATTTTCCTTCCTCTAAAACCCTCCTGTCTTTACTCATCTCCCTCCGCTCTCCATTGCAGCTGATCACCCCAACCCACTCTCTGCCGGACAACCTCATTGTCGAGGAGCTAACAGATTCCTCCCTCCTCCTTTTCTTCCATTTATCAAGTTTTTTTCCCACAGCTCTTAGAATATTCAACATCGGCCTTGTTGCGGCAGCAGAAATGCATAAGGCATTATCTTCTGCGCCAGTGTGAAGAGCATGTTGACCTGGCCTCACACATCACCCTCTCCAGCATCGCTAACACAGCTGCCAAATTTGGTCCCTTTTCCTCAGATCTGAGACAATATAACCCACAGAGGCTGCCTCCATGAGCTCGCCACCAACCACTGCAGCATCTTTAGACCTTCTGTCCCTTAATTGCAAAGCTCACTGTTTCTGCAGCAGACCTTAAAAGACAAACCCAGACTACTAAACAATAGGGCTCAGATAGAACTGAATTGTTAAATGATAAGCACAGGTTAGCCCTTAGCACAGAAAAGTTACCAGGCACTATGAAACAATTTGAATGAGATTGTCTAATTGTCAGAAGAAATTCGATTTTCTCAAAATAGGGACGAAGAGGAAAGTAAGTAGCGCATGCATCTGTCCACTGCACTCTCCTCTCTTTTTCCATCGAGTGTGAAGAAATCCCACCACACGACATAAAAAATAATTTTCTGCAACTTCAAAGCTCTTCAGGTGTTTTTTAAAGTCGTGGACACAATCATGGCCACACAGATTGCAAAGTCAAATTCCATCATCCATCAGGGAACTCCAGAGCCACATTTGGTACGCTCTTGCCTCAGCTGCGATGGTCTCATGCCATTGATATCCCATATGGCGATGCACGGCTGGACATGGGTGCACACAAGTGTGGGATCTTTAGCAGCAGTTGGCACTGGCCAAAAGATGCTCTCTTCCAACTCTGGGAAAATAGCCTCTGGACTTAAGTGGAGAAGAGTTCTACCAATATAGCTTTCTTTTTTTTAAAAAAACCCCATAGCAATAAAATATTCTATCCATGTATAAGTTGTTTCTAGTGAACAACATGCAGTTATCATTGCAGGTATATGAAATGACCGCTGCTATTATTATACTTGCTGTTGGCCCTTAAAGTGCGGCCCACGGAATTCAAATGTTATATCTATGCTACACAGCACATGAAATATTTAAAGCCTACAAATCCAGGGAGACAGGGGCACAGACCTCACTGTACTACATCTGAGTGCCAGACTCACAAAAACCTCATTGGCAACCAGTTTCCATGCAAATTTTAGGCAATGGGGTCTTGTTCTAGGTCACTTTTCACAACAGCAATTCAAGTATAGTTGAATATCTGCTTAAGTATTCTAATGTATTGTTATTATTTATTTCTGTGCAAGTGAATTTAGATTCTGGGAATGTCAGCAAATCTAAAAGTGTACAATTCGTTGGTCTTCCACATAGTAAAGATGACTTCTGCTGGCTGAACTTCTGTACCTTGAGCTCTGTAACTCAACATCTTTTTTTTTAAAATGCAATTTCTAAGCAGCTATGTGCTACAGTAGTACACTGCAGTATCATTTAATATGATAATAAATACCATTGTAGCCTGAAGGAGGCTGTTAATACAACACTAGCCTTCTTTTCAGACTTTGAAATTGTCTTCCTTCTCTTCCCAGGGCATCAGATCATAAACATTTTACCACTGAGTCATGTAAAGACTTTAGCTTATCATAATGCATCCCTTATAGGTGGTATAGCAATTGGTGCTCAGAGTCAGAATGCATGGGGGCTTCCCGTTGCTTTGTAGACCCTGGCTATGCATCCAAATTGTGATATTCCAGCCAGGCTGGATGGTCACTGTGGTTTGACCCTGTGTGGTGCTTCAGGCAAGCGGGTCTCTCGAGCGAACCCACCAGTGGGGAAGCAACCTCTAGATTTTCCACAGTAGAAAAGACCTTGTCCTCCAGAGTGTTAAGCTCCCTCAGATGCCCCTGGCTCCAGTGGGAGTCACCACCGCAGTGCATCCTGCAGGTCACATCTACTGTTTGGGACCCAAAGCTATCCAGCACATTAGCAGCTTGCCTGTGTTTAAATACGCAACAGTCTCCTCAAAGTCACAGGGACTACGCACACACTCCAATCCACACAATCGTGGGAATGCTTTGCAAGGTTGGGGCCTTGCTACATGTGATGGGGGAGTCGGGCAGTTGGGGCACCAGATTTCTCTAAGCTGAATTGGCAGGCACCTATCCTCAGCAACCCATCATGGCAAAACCAGTTGAAACTCCCTCTTCCTTCCCATTCTCCCAAAACCTAAAGAGGTTGAGTGGAAGCCTTGACAAATAATAAGCCCAGAGGCTTTTGTACCGATTCCTAGTGCTCAGCTGTTGGGAGCTGGGGGAGGAAGACGGCTACTTTATTGGGTTTTGCTACATAGAAGGAAGAGAAAATCCAGCTGCTTTTGCACTGCTGGTATGTTCTGTAAATCAGCTGTCTTTCAAAGGAAGCCACATAGGCTACAGAGAAACTCCATATTCCTTCAGGAACAAGTCCTAAACTAGCAGCAAATTTATTGCAGGCTTATGGCCAAAGCAGTGTGACATTTGGAAGCCCCCATTTATTTGTCAGAGATGAACTGATTTTTATCTTGATTATTTTTTTTTTACAATGAAGGTTCATACGGGTCTCTGGCGATACAGGTAATTTTTGCTCATATGCATATTTGTATCCCAGTTTCTAATGCACACACAGAGTAATCTGGGATCTGGTCCTGTCCTGGGGTGGAGGACAGGAGATGGGGGGATCCAGCAGTGGTCTGGTGTTGCTGGTGTGGAATGGGTTAACCACAGGAAGGAACGGAGCTGGCACTTGGCAGTGTGCGTGCAGGCTGGCATACCCCAGCACCTGCAGCAGCCTGAGACAACCTCTCCTGGGTTTTACATGGACGAGCATGTGCTCAGCAGTTACCACAAGTGGAAAGGGCTCTCTCTGGAACACAGGGAGATAGCCTTAGTGAACGCAGGGTTCAGGGAGTGGCCACAGGCATATCTAACCATCAGATCACAGGGGAACTGGGACTGGGCAAAGCCATATATGCAGGCACATAGAAATTTGAATTTTAAAGATCGCTTTAAAACACTTTAGATTTTATTTTAACACCTTATTGAATTGGGGTATTGAATTATTTTTTCTTCAACCCCCAGTCTAGCTGGTCTCCGACTGCAGGCAGAAAGGAGATCACTTTTTGCATGAGTGTTCAGGGATGGATTTCAGAGCTTAACATGAGAAACTTGGCTTTACTGAGTGTGCATAAACATACTGTGACTGCTAAGGAGGAGAAAGGAATGCACCTACAGCAAAAAAGCTGTACCATGGGGAAGGCCGGTTTTCCCTCCTGGGCGTATTTCTAAGGAGAAATCGGTGAGGGCTGAGACTCTCTCTTTGCATTCTGTCCTTACATGACACCAACTGGGCAGGCCTCCTGCTGAGACACGCTCTTATGCCATTCATTTCCTGCATCAACTACATAAATCTCTGCACGATCACAAGTGTTTAATGGGGACTTTCCTGGTGAGTATTTTGTGGTGTTATGGCTTAGCAGGGTGAGGAGCTAAGTACTGCTGGTTTTCTTTCTCTCTTTCCCCTTACAATATACCCTATTTTAAGAGACAATGATCACCTTCAGCCCTGAGACACAGTCCCCACTCAATCACATGGGCAATAGGAGGGTATGGTAGGACTAATGTGGTGCAGTGCTGGGGCTGAAGAAGAACACCTTCACAGTGGGGCCACCACCCTTCTATCACAAAGAACATGTGTCACCCAAAGAAGGGATAAAGGCAAGGGTTGAGTCACTTTACAAAATCTTTTCCTAAGTAAAAACCTGAAACAAGGGAAGTCATGGTTACACTAAGCCTACATCATCTGCAAACATTTATTGTGGGCCAGTTTAGCTCAGTGGGTTGAGCGTGGTGCTTGAAACACTAAGGCTGCGGGTTCGATTCCTGTTCGGTTCTCACGTGTGTTGCCTGACCTAGTCGAGAGGTGGTATCCCTGCTCACAACAGGGAGGTTGGATTAAAATGATCTCTGAGGTCCCTTCCAGCCCAGGCCATTCTATGATTCAAGGAGGGGGCACTGAAAAAACAAAAGGACACAGACACCCTGGCAGTGGTTTGCAGGGATTTTATGAGCTAACATCAGGCCAAGCAAGCTCTGCCCAGGGCACAGCGCAGTGCGAACACAGCTGTATGGCTTCCATACCCCAAACACAGCTATATGGCTTCCATACCCCAAACACAGCTATATGGCTTCCATACCCCAAACACAGCTAGGCCAGTGCAAGGGGAGTACAGGTATGAAAAAAAGACAGGACTTGCTCCCCTAAACCAATGCTACCCCTCAGACTTGCTCAGCAAGCAGCAGCAGGTCTCAGCACCCTCCTCTGCCCTCATCCACCCTGCCCAGCTTCCACTCTTGGTGCCACAATGGGGTGGCACCACCTGCTCAGACCTTGGTGACTGAGCGAAGAAGCCGGAGGGCATAAAATATGAGAAAATGAGGGAGAATGCAGAGAAGGGAGAAACCTGGCAATGTGAAATGAAACCTGTAAATCTGTGCTCATGCTAGTCAGCAGCATGGCTGACCTGTTCCAACATAACCAAATCCTGATGGCCAATTTGGCCTCTCAGAGATTAACTCCCTCCTTTTGCTGTTTATTTTGAAACCTCAGCAGCTTTGAGCATGGTGTTTGTGAAGCCAAGAGCAAGTCAAGGAAGAAACCAACCAGACAGAAGAGTTGTAAGAGCAGCTGGTGAGCAATACCTAGGAATGACAAGGAAAACAGAGACACAGAGTAGCTTTGGTCAAAAAGTAAGACCACACCAGCACCAAGAAGAACAAAATCACTCTTAGTTCTGACTACAGACTTGAAACTCTGTGTTGTGACACCCAAGGGAGAGTCAGCTAAGGAGGTTCTGAATCTGCTTATTTTGCTTGATCTGAGACCTGTGCTCCCATAAACTGTGGTGTCAATTCCCTGACACCTCTCTGGAAGTCCCTATGGGAAACCAAGCCACTTCCAAGGGCTGTGCCAGCCATGCTAAGACTCAGATGTGAGCTGATGACCTTGTGGGATGGCCACAGCACTAATAATAGCAATAACGAGCATAGCCTAATATCACAACAAGTGCAAACAGGATCTTATATGGTTAAAGATCTCCATCTGCTTGGAGCTCCACAGCTGGGACTACCAAAAAGAGCCTGTGTTGGACACTGCACTCTATGGAGTCAGGGACTAGCAAGGGCTTGATTTGCCCAGCCAAATCTCCCCCTTAGGTAGTACATTTCTTATTTCTAATGACCAGCCACCTGTAAAGGTCTGGAATCAGTGCACTAAAGAGATGAACAAGAATGTGGACAGAGTTTAGAACTTACTCCAGAGCTGGGTTTCTCTGTCCCTGCACATCTATTTCTCCAGCAAAATGGCCACTGATGGTCCGGAAGAAAAACTGCTGGTCTTTGACCAGCAACGCCATCTCCAGCCCTGACTCTTAAGATAGTGTTAGGAGATAATAAGAGTAAATGCAGAATAGCACAGAGATTAGTCTTCAGCAGTTTCATGCAGAAGACCACTTAAAGGATCCCTTTGAGAGAGGCAAGAAGAATTCAGTTTAGACACACTGGATTTTCCAAAGAACCTCAAGGGGACTTACAGTTTTTACCCTATTCTTATGACTTTACTACAAATAGCAGGGACTGTTTGATGTCAGGGGCACTGCACAAAAACCAAAGAGAACTTCTTCAAAGTTAGAGAGCTAGAAATCAGGAATCTAAATCTGTTTCTTGATGTCCTAACAGCAAATGCCCCAAATTTCCAGAGTGCGGAGCAGCTGTGGCTTGCACTGCTGAGCCGAGACAGAGTGCTACAGAGTCTGCCAGCAAAATGAAGTAAGCCACAAACCTGGAAGCCCAAATGACCCATTTTTTAACAAACCATAGTTTCCTGACCTGGTTGTTCATGACTACAAAAAACCCAAGTGTGGATCCAAAGCTTGCATCTTAAAAAAATCCAGGCTGTAAAATTCACCATAAGAATGTGAATAGAGAGCGCCGAGGTTTGCTCCCCCCCTAGATGACTAATGAAAAACTTCAGAGGGGAAGAACTAAGAAAACAACGGTGACATGTGATGCAGCAGTCACACAGCATAGAACCAATGCACAGTGTAACCCACAATCCTCCTTTACAGGCTGGGAGGAAGCAGGTGGTAAATGAGCCAATGTTTTGATACTGTAAAGGCTCTCCAGTGGAGCAACAGTCATCAGGCTCCAAGAATGCCAGCAGGCTCAAGCCTCTGTTCAGCACAGCACCAAGAGGGTGAGGTTTCTTGCCTGCAGGCTATTGAAGCACAAAGTGTTTAAGATGCCCAAGATAAGTAAACCTGACATTGCCTTGTTTTGACTGGAAAGAAGCCTCCAGCATTAGACGCAGAAGTGGTGAAAGAATTTATTTCCTTCTCCTACCTCCTTCCCCATCCCATAATCTGTATGAATTTTGGGAGCCACATATAAATTTTCAGTACTTTGGTACACTGTAAAATAACACATCAGGACTAGTAAAAAAAAAATGAACTAACGAGAAATGACAGAAAGGCTCGTTTCACATCAAGTAAGGGAGAAATCACAACACAATTTTTGGTAGGATCAAAGGAACATTTATGTCACACATGATAATAGAAAATGTGCACTTAGAAGCTTTTTGGGAAGCCCTTTTTAGTCAACCTTAGCTGGTTTGATTAATGTTTTTCCACATATGCCCCTTAACAGGAATAAATAGTTTCATCAGTCAACACAGAAGGAAAACATGCCTTTCCAGAAACACTGCTGACCACACAAAGATACAACTGGAAACATCCACTTGCACTTGTTGGTGTCTGACTATCTGCACTACAGACCTCCAGAGTCTTCCTCAATACTCAGGGCCTCTCAAATACTTCAGTCTGCCATGTCCAGTTATAGGAAAGGAGGGAGGAAAGAGCCAGCTAGTGTAACAGGCCATGCTACGAAGAAAGGCCATGAAACTAAAGTGCGGGAGGGGAGTGTGCAAAGAGGAGAGAGACCCAGTAAGCACAGAATCACAGACTGGTTGAGTTATAAGTGACTTCTGGAAGTCATCTGGTCCCACTTGCCGGCTCAGGCAGGGCTACCTTGAGCCAGTTGCCCAGAACCATGTCCAGGCAGCTTTTGAGTATTTTCCAAGAGCTAAGTATTTGAGAGACTCCACAAGCCCCCTGGGCAACCTGTGCCAATGCTCAGTCACCCTCACAGTAAAACACTCTTTCTTTATATTCAGACCAATCCTCCTGTGTTGCAGGTTTTGTCCACTGTCTCTGGTCCTGGGTGGAGCCAGGACTAATGTACAGTAAAACACCTTCAAATGTTTATATACATTGACAAGATACTCCCCTTGAGCATTCTGCAGGCTAAACAGTCCCAGCTCTCTCAGCCTGTCCTCACTGGAGACATGGTCCAGTCCCCTCACCATTTTAGTGGCCCTTTGTTGGACGCTCTCCAGGATGTCCATGTCTCCTACTGGGGAGTCCAAAACTGGGCACAGCACTCCAGGTGTGACCTCATCAGGGCTGAATAAAGGGAGAGGATCAACTCTCTCAACCTGCTGCCAACACTCCTCCTAGCCCAGGAACCAAGGATACGGTTGGCCCTCTTAGCTGCTAAAGGCACACTATTAGACCCCATTCATCTTACTGTCCACCAGGACCCTCACGGCCTTTTCCGCAAAGCTGCATTCCAACTGTGCAGCCCCCAGCACCTACAGGTGTAAGGGCTTGTTCCTCCCCAGGTGCAGGACTTTGCACTTGTTGAACTTCACAAGGCTCCTGACAGCTTATTTCTCAAGCTTGTCCATTTGCCATATCAGCCATTCCTCCCAGTTTCGTGTCATTTGCTGAGGGTACATTGTGCCCCATCATCCTGATCATTAACTATTTTGAACAGTACTGGGCCCAGTACTGATTCCTGGGGTACTCTATTAGTTACTGGCCTCCAACTAGACTTCTAACTGATCACCACCCTGTCGGCCTGGCCATTAAGCCAGTTTTTAATCCACCTCACTGTCTGTTCATCCAGCCCACACTTCAGCAGCTTCTCTAGGAGGATCTTAGGGAAGGCAGTGTCAAAAGGCTTCCTGAAGTCAAAGTAGATGATATCCACTGCAAAGACAGGAATACACCTGCAGATAGTAACAAACATCTCAGTTCTGGTTCAGTGCTGCAGTCACTGTCTGGCACACCCCTTCAGGTGATGCCCTGCTGAACATCGGTCCCACCCATTCATATGTACCGGTTTACACCCGCATGCTACATTGATTGGGTCACAGCAGGTGCTATACAGAGTTGTGCAACGGGAGAGAACCTGAAGCACTGAACTATCCATGATTCACTCTGAGCTCTGGAGAAGTGTGAGACGAGACACAGCTATGTCAGCCAATGCACAGTGTCACTGCACAAGGACAATGCACATTGTTAAAAGCAACATTGAGCCCTAGATATGTAAACACCATGGCTGACAAAGTTAAGAAATGAGCAACAGTCTGAAGTGGCAAGTAAAGTGGGGTTGGGCATAACCACACTGGCTATAGCTAGATGGGACACACTGCCCTTGAGTTTCATGCAGATTTGTCAGTAGGAGAGAATCAGAAACTCAGGTTCCCTTTCAGGTTTGAGGGGGCTGTGCTCCTTGGACAGATACTTCTTGCAAACCATTACAGATGAGGCTCTTCTGTGCTGTCCCATTTTTTCTCTGGCTCCCTGTTCCAGGCCATTATTCCCAGCTAACTAAGGCACACCTCTCATCTCTTTGTTCCCCAGCAAGACAACCAGATCTCCTACGTCTATTCCCACTCTCCCACTGTTCCTGCTTTCACTGATCTTTCTCCAGCCTGGCCACCAGTTGGCCTTCCACTGACTTGGCATCATTTTTAACAACCTGCTCACACCCAACATCCCAGCCCCTTCATGCTGCTTGATCCGCACCCTGAGAGTGCAGCACAAAAGCCGCATCCACCACGAGAAGCCGTGGGTGTCCCCTCGTCTGCCCCTCAGCATCCTTTCCTCGGTAGGGATTGCCACCACACGCCAAGCAAGAAAACCCAGAGCGCACTCTGTACTGCGATGAAGCAGCAGCCATGGGATGAATATGGAGAGCAATAAGCCCACAACAAAATGTCGACTTAGAAGTAGTGTGTGCAGCCATCTCAATGCAGATGGTCAGTACTGGAGCAGCTCCAGTGTGAGGTACAGTGACAGAGCTGCTGTGCTCCTGCACCAGAGGCAGTGTATCGTGCAACACTGAAGTCACCAAACCCACAACAATTCTGCATTCAGACATTTTCCCACTCTTCCCACATATTAGACAAGTGCATCAGGGGACAACAGCTGTCAGAATCCTCCCTCCTTTCCCCACTCTTTTTTCCTGCATGCCTTACCTCTGTAACCACAGCAGCCTGACTTCCCTTCCTCTGCAGGAGAAACAAGTGCATTGTTCATCCAGCAAAGGATAAATTAAGACCATCACAGAAATACTCTGCCTGCCCGTAGGGCTAAGCTTTCTGCCAGACCTCAGTGCCACTGGCAAAGCATGACAACATCCTAATAAAGATAATCATTAATTAACAATCTTTCACACTCTGAACCTTTGAATTTACATAGCTTTCTGACTCCAGGAAGCCAGGATTTTAGCAATGCCCACACCATCTGTCTTTTGTCTGCAGAGGAATTTATCCCTGTTTTCAGACGCCAGCGGGGAAACTGGGTCTGTTTAGCATTCTCACCTAGTTACAGTCAGTACGCTGTGTGCTGCTACTGGAAATAAATGTGTGCCTCCTGCTTAGACTTAAGAGAAGATGCTGCATGCCAATTTTTCCTTTTTTTTTTTTTTATATTCTATTGAAAAACATGATTACTTCAAATCTGGGGAATGTTTTATGGAGACTTCCTTACTTGGTAAATAATGCCACATCTGCCTTGTTTATTTGTTGAAAGAAATGGCAACAATGGTTTAAACGCTTAATCCAGAGGGAAGTGGGAAGTTTCCAGCATCACATCTACATCTAATCTCCCTCTGTATCATGATTTTTCCTCTCTACTGCCTAACATGCTGGGAATGTTCTCACATTACAGTCTTTCCTGACGGCTAGGTCAGGCAGGAGTACGGGAACCGCGGGCCACTGGAAAGGATTTGGGGTGGGATACCAAAGAACTGAGTCAGCCCATTCCTGGCCTAAGCGTGCCACTTCAAGTAAACCTCTTCTCTTGGCCGCCTCTCAGTTTCCTCATATAAGCAAAATGTGGATAAGTCTTCCCCATTCTGAGCCAGGTGCACAGAGCTGTAGGGATGAAAAAACGTCTCCTGCATAGTGACCCACTACAGTTGGAACATGGCACATCGCAGCCCTCCGCAGCAAGACACTCACAAAAATTTTGGGGAAAAATGGAACCAGAAGTAGGATGAGACACAACTAGGTCCCACAAGGCAGGTAACGGAGTGGGAGAGGACAAGAGACGAAGCTTAGAAAGGAGAACAGAGAGTATAGAGCAGGAGAAAAGCAGCACCGGCAGGAGAGGAACACGCCATGTTAACAGGCATCTGATATACTGTGGCTGTTCATCCATAGAAGGGTTAACGGCGAAGAATCAACTGGAGGGCAAGAACCACAAGGCACAGAAAAGAAGGGAAATGACATTTGCTGTTCACACAGTGGACAGTTTGGGACCGGTTTTGTTTGTGAATTTTCTCATTCTTTGCCCTGTTTGGTTTTAAAAACTCCTGTCCTCATGATTTCCTCTGGGAAACTAGTCAACAACAGCTGACAGAACATCTTTCCTGAAGTTGAGACTAAACTTTCCTTTTGTATATCCTTTATCCCAGTCTTTGGCTCCTCGTTACTCATGACATGCCATGTGAAAACCTCCCCACTTCACCTCCACCTTAATATGCTTGAAATGCTAGCAGGCTAATCTAACCCCCCCTTACTCCCCGCTCCCCCCCCTCATCTTTTAACCTAATGATGCTGACATCACTTTCCATCCACCTCTTCTGCTCAGCTGGACAAGGAGCTCAGGGCAAACACTGAAAGCAGCATCGGTATGGTATGTCCATCTCACACCTGTACTAAAAAACTGACACCATCACCTCTGTCGTGATATTTTCTAGCCTGAACATTTAGTGGAATGTTGTGCCTTTATTTTCTGTTACAGGGAAAAATTGGTTTACACTTCTCTCTTTCACTCCAGAGGGTGTATAGCCAGCCTGTAACCTCCAGACACACTGTAAGAATGAAAGGGCAGCAGGCGGTATCTTTGTTCAGTTTCTAACCTCCTTCTACCTAGCACCACGACAAAAAGCTCCTCTCCTTGCATTTTCTGGGGGTTAGTCTAGCAGTCATACTTCTGTGCCTGGTTTTAATCTTCCTTGACACTCCTGCAGCAACGCACATGCCCGCAAGACTTAAGTTGTCCCAGCTGAGCTGTTTCAGAGTGCATAATGTGAAAACAGGATAAAAAAATCTGCCGTCTCCCTTGACAGTACAGGCTCACTTCAGCCCCTGATGAAAGTATAAGCTGTATGAAGAGATGTCCAGCCAACTGGCTAACAGCTTCAGCTGGGGACTAGCCAGAACTAGGAATAAACACTTGGGCTGGAGACTAGAAAATCTACCCTGTGAAGGATGTTATAGGCCATTGTCTGGACTATTGCCCCTGGTGTTCAGGAGAAATGAGGTAAGTAACTGAAACGGGGAAACTGAAGTAAAAATAAAGAAGTCCCAAGAAAGGTCTTAATCTGATTAATGTTGTGTTTGGCTCCTGACTCTCTTCTTCTCTTTCAACATGTCAGATGATGGGTTAAGGGATGGGAAACTGATCCTGAGAGCTCCTTTTGCAGATGAAGCCATTAGGGTGGGTTTTCTTTAGGTAAGTACGTTCTGTGAGGCTAACCCTTCATTTGTGTTTCCCCAAGGAGGAGGGGGAAGAGGGAAAGCTTATGCCCTTGGTCAGCCTTCACCTAGTTGCTCTCCTCCCTCTGCTCTTGCATATTCTGCGACCCTCAGGGGCAGAGAGAAAGAGAGCAAGAGAGAGACAGCTCGTTTCCAAACACTTGTTTCATTCAAACAGCTTTATTTTTGGTAATGCTACACCGAGGCTGCAAGCAGCTCAAGTGGCGGATAGTGCTAAAACTCTGTCCTGGGCAGGTTACCAGCTGGAAGGATATCACAGGATGCTAGCCCACCAGGGAGACAGCAACATCAGCATTGCAACACCAGGGCAGACCAATGTTTCATCCAGCCCAGCGTCCTGTCCCAGACAGTGACCAGCACCAGATGCTCCAGAGGAAAGCATAAAACACCCACCACACACCTAACTGCAAGGCATTAGAGAAGAAGTAAAGCTCCAATCTTTTACCTGCTGGCCATCAGGCACTGCACTGAGGCATGCAGACTTATAGCCCTTGTGATCTCCCTTGAGCCAGCACACCCACAGATGCAGCTTCATGATCAAAAGCAGGACTACACTGGCCCCAGGTGTGAGCAAAATTGCTGGAAAAGGGTCAAAATTGAGCAGAGGCTCTCCCAGTGATGTCAGTACTGGCCCCAACGGGAGTCCCAACACATCTCTGAGCATCAGGTCTTTCTTCAAAGACTTGACAGACTTGGGGTGCTTTGGTGGCAGGGAGGTTACAGATGTCTTTGCTCTTCTGACTGACCAAAAATGAGTTCCTTCACTAGGAAAAAAGTATTTAAAAATCACAAAACAAAACAAAGCTCTGCACTTCGAGCTCATTCTCTCACTATCAGGTCTCAGGCAATGCCAGGCGACCATTCGAGCTGTCCCCTGTGGTCCCCAGCTAGAGGCACCAGGCAGATCACCACACTGGAAAGCTTGGTCTGTTATGTTGGATCTCTTCTGTCTCTCGCAGTCCTCAGCTTGTATGAAACCACAGATCACCTCCTCACCATGCACTTCTCCCCCTCCACTCTCCTTTCGTGCCGACCTATCCCACCCCCACGGGTTTCAGTGAATTTCATTCCCAAGGCACTCAAAGGCCTAACCCAAGTCATTGTGAACAGTGGAGCACAGTACAGTCTCTGAACTACAGCTTTTCTTGGGTTTAGACTGTCTCCTATGGTTATATGGCATATTTCACTCCATCCCATGTAGTAAACAGCCCTTTTAGCAGTAACTCAGTATGTCAGACACAACTCTTTGCTAAAGTATGACCAGCTATTAACTACAGACATACTGACAAACAGAGGTGTGAACAGAGCTACAAACACTGAACAACAGCTTTGAACCCAGATTCCATGCTGGTGAAGACATATTTCTAATGAATGTTTTCTACAATGTAACAAACACTAATTCTTGCTTTTTTGGCACTATGTGTAATAAGCAGGAAAACACGCAATTACTGGACAATAATCACAATGAGAACATTTCCCAGAGTTTTAGGCCAAAGGAGAGGTTTGAGAAGGCCAGGTTGCCCGCTCCATGTCAAGTTCATTTCTTCCTCAGGAAGCTGCACCTTACTTAAAAACTCAGATGTCCTCCATAGTTTTTAGACAGCCATGAAAGACCTCCCGTGCCAGGCCACTCTGTACAAGCCCAGGCACAAGACACCACCTCCGGTCTGCACCACACCATGCTAATGTGGATGCACAGCTCACATCTGACTTAAAGCCCACATAAGGCTCTCTCATGCAAGCCTATCATGGAGTCCTACCTGAGTAAATGCCTTTCCAGAGCCAACTTGCAGCCCAGCATACCTTCCTCACGATGAGTCAACTTCTCCCCAAAGGGCACTGGCAGCATGCACACCAAGCACCCTTATCGCTGAGGGTTTAAAACCTCATTCCAAGAATTAGTGCTGGCCTAAGTTGCCCTATGCCACATCCTAATAACTACTTAACCAAAAAATTATTTAGCTGTTGAGGTTGCCAAAAAAAATATTCCGATTAACATTTAGGCAGGCTTTTTTGTGCTATTGCAGGTAACTGTTTGCTCAAGCATGCTTTGGTCTGACAACTGCATGATCACAGTTGAACGTTCTATGATTCATTCAAAGCAAAATAACACTGTTCAACTGTGATCATGAAGTTTGGACGATGTGCAGCCCAGCTTTAGTGCTAACAAAACAGGGGTGGGAAAGACATAGACAACAATGCTAAGTGAAACAGGGTTAGGGTCCATTCCTTGCTTCTGAGACTAAGCAGTACACTCTGCCTTCATCCTCACAGCGTACCGTTTGGCCTGTATCGTATTCTTAAGATCTGATTTATTTAATTTTCAGTTCAAAGTGGAAAGTGCTACACATCTTGGAGCATGTCACAAGAACATGTACAGGTGTTTCAAGGTGCAAAGCCCATTGAGGTACAGCTGAAGAACTTGTGCTGCATGAATGGCACCAAATTTCACATGCTCCCATCCACAGTGCCAATTGAAAACTGGCCTTGGCATGTGGTCCCTCAAAATCACAGCAGGGCACCACCTCAAAGCATGCCATCTGGCCCACACTAAAGCCAGGCCACGGAGCAAGCTCACATTTATGGACTAGAGGTGTCTAGAAAAGAGCAATACACTGCAAGACCTAGGATAATCGTGGACACTGTGTCCCCAGTAGGGAGACCTCAGACACCTTGTGTTCGTCAGATGTCACAGGCCTCCCAGATAAATATTACAGACACTGAGACGTTCTAACTTACATCCAATTTTTCATGGCTTTGTGCCCACATATACATACATACAGTATGAATCAGAAACAGGAAGGCATGGGGAGTAGATAGCTGTCATAACATGCTGCATTTGTCACATTCTTAATCAGCTGCCATTTTTGTCTGCTCACCGAAGCCAATGAGATTTATCCTCTTTGACCCTGCTGTCAAACCTCCCCTCACAGCTTCAGAATCTGTTGGTGTGTTTGGTAGAAGGGAAGAAATATCAAAGAAAATGATGTTTTCACAAGTTTTGTGAAAACTGGCAGCTGAATAAAGGAAATGCACCCAAATTAAAGTGCCAGTGCAGAAGGCAAACAGAGCTCAGTCATGTACTCTAATTTGGCAGCATCCAGATGGTCAGACAAGACACACATAGCTTTAGTTCACTGGGCGAGAGCGTGGGCAAAGGACTCAAATCCTTAAGAAGCATGTTCATTGCTTCTGACACTTGTGGAGCACTGGTTGCGCTAGTGTCCATATGAGAGAAAACGACTTTTGAAACCCTTTGGTCTTCCCAGATCCTTAAGGTTCCTACCAGCTTTGAGAAAGTGTAAAGAAGAGCAAAAAATACTGTAGAATTCAGAATCACAGAATGGCCTGGTTTGGAAGGAACCTTTAAAGACTATCTACTCTACCTCCTCTGCCATGGGCAGGGACATCTTTCACTAAATCAGGCTGCTCAAAGCCCCATGCAACCTGCCTTTGAACACACTTCCAGGGATGGGGCATCCACAACTTCTCTGGGAAAGCCCAGCTGTCAAATTGGAAACAGACGAAAGTTGTGGACTGCCTCTTACTGCAAGGGCAAGCACGGGACAAAGACTGCTTTGCAAAATTTTACCCCTTCTACCACCTGATGCTATTGGCCCAAAGTGACCTTTACAGCTTAGTGAGACTCTTCAGATCTCCAAAATTATTAGAACTGCAGACACCAAAAAGCTTTTTTTTTTTTTTACAAAACCAATTTATATAAATTCATTTTCTCTGTACCTGCTGGGTCTGTGAGACTCTCCAGAACTCACTGGGAACATCACACAGTAGCTCCCACTGTAAATAAAGGGTTAAAATCTGGATTACAGCATTGAAAATATTGTTAAAAATAAGAGCATTTTAAGAAAGGAGCAAGAATGCAAACTACAGCTGACATCATTCCCCTGATCCCATTCTATCCTGTCCTCCTGGGGAAACAAGGCCTAAGCGATGAGGCCACTTGCCTGGCAGTTGACTTCTCATCACTTCTAAGCACACAGCTCAGTATCCACCAGCTCTGAGAACCAACGGGTTGTACCCACACTCACACCTGCTGCGGTACTGTGTATATTCCTGAAGCACATGCTCTGTGGTCTGACAACAGTAAGATGTTGCATACTCTTTTACACAATATACTCACCAGGTAATGCCTAGATTTAGATCAGCTATGGCATCTGCTGCCCAAAAGGGGAAAGAGAGGGAGAGTAAAGGCTCAGGAGCACTGTGTTTCCATCTCCTGCTTACACCTTTGAAACCTCTGCATAGGAGTGAACAAAGGCAGATGACATAGTCAAGGGACTTGAGCATCTCTCCTATGAAGACAGACTGAGAGAACTGGGGCTGTTTAGTCTTGAAAAGAGAAGGCTGAGAGGGGACCTTATTAACGTATATAAATATCTGAGGAGTGGGGGTCAAGAGGGAGGTGCCAGTCTCTTTTCAGTGATGCCCAGTAACAGGACAAGGAATAACGGGTGTAAGCTAGAACATAGGAAATTCTGCCTCAACATGAGGAGAAACTTCACAGTGAGGGTAACGGAGCACTGGCACAGGCTGCCCAGAGAGGTTGTGGAGTCTCCTTCTCTGGAGACTTTCAAAATCCACCTGGACGCCTTCCTGTGTGACCTGCCCTAGGGGATCCTGCTCTGGCAGAGGGGTTGGACTAGATGACCTCTGGAGGTCCCTTCCAACCCCTGACATTCTACGATTCTAAGACATTATAACATAGAGCTCAAGAACTCCTCTCCTGAGTATGCTACTAATTTACAGAGCTTCATGTTGTTGTCTTGCTGCCTGTAACTTGAGAAAAAAACTGACCAAAAAGCAGGTAAGACTGAACTCTGCTGTTCAAAGACTAAGCAACAATATTTGATCCAGGGGTGGCATAGAGCAGCTTCAAGTATCCCCTTCAAGCACTCACAATCAGAGAGAAGCCCTGTGGCTGTGGGGAGAAGTAAACAGCAAACTCTCCCACACTTCTGCCTTTGTTTGCCTGATTCCCAGCTGTCCTGCCAGAGAGCACTGAGGAGAGCAGGGCAGGTTTGTGATGGGCAGTGCTCTCTGCCTGCCCTTCTCCTTGGTGCATGAACCCTCTCTGGTTCTCCCTACCTGCAAGACCATATGGAAGGCACCAGGAAGCACCAAATGCAGCACCAGCAAAGAAGTACACAAGGGAAGGAGATGTCAATTTAGGCTGACATCTTCCACACAGGTTCTGCTTTGCCATGTCCTGCCAGTGCCTAGAAAACCTGCCCTGGAGAGTCAGCAGCTCTGGCATGGTAGCACACTGTTCCTAACTTTTTGCAGATCAACCATCTCAGTCCTTCTCCAGATCCTCTCCACCATCCCAGAGAGGTGAGCACAGACACGACTGCTCCGCTGAGCTGCCTCTGCTACACTGGCAGGGTGGGGTTGCTGAGCTAACAGAGCAAGCAACCAGCTGACACCACACCTCTCTCTAGGAAACCCATCCTTTCTCTGCTTTTCCTGCTCTCCCAGCCCTCCTCATCCTCCACTGTGCAATACTGAATCCAGCTAGAGCACAGGGCTGTCCCACCTATGCAGCTCTAGGTACCACAAACTGCAATCTGGGGGTTCTGACCATCTCACAAGCAGTCATTTCCTCTCAAGCTGAAGCCACCAACGCCACAAATTCTTTTCACAAAGAGCACCCACCGCGACCATTCTTTTTGTCTGCATGCAGAGAGACCTCTCTCAACCTCTCTCCCAAAACAGAGGCTCCTAGCTACACTTTTGCAGTTTGCATTTACCTCTTTTTCATCAGCCATCTGGGTTTCCCTTCCCCCCCCTACAGTGTCAGCTTCCCCTGCACTAGCATCTATGTTA
Source organism: Trogon surrucura (assembly GCA_020746105.1). Classification (NCBI taxonomy): domain Eukaryota; kingdom Metazoa; phylum Chordata; class Aves; order Trogoniformes; family Trogonidae; genus Trogon; species Trogon surrucura. The sequence goes on along the minus strand of CM036617.1, from coordinate 142,472,373 downwards.
CACCTGTGTAAGTACTTTGTTTTATATAGTCGCTTTCTTTTCCACTATTTGTTCTTGCTCTCCCTCTTCAGGGATATGTCAACAGGCAAAAGGCTATGTAAATGCTCCATCTCTGATAGAGGGCATACTAGCTAATAAATATACTTAGCTACATTTTCTATATCCTAAATTACACAGCATCTTTCCAAGTATTAAGAAAGTAAAAGTAGCTTTGTTCCTCTAAGTGAGGTACATTGCACGCATGAAAACTAGTGGAAAACCTGTTTTCTGAACTGGAGGGGGAGGAAAAATTCTGGAGTTTTGCTATGTCCTCAAAATCTTAGAGGGTCTAGTTTCTGTGACTGAGTTTTAAATGCAGTGTAAGAGGATAAACGGAGTGTGAAAGATTGCCTAGCCCTCAATTTTTTCCTGTGTTTATGTCTGGTTTTTATGTTATAGTCAATACTCCTAAGTCTATTTGAAAATTAATCTCCAGTGAACAGGTGAATAGATAATGGAGCAGTGATACTTCTGCCTCCATTTATCTTTTCACTTATAGAACTAATTGAAAATGAGAACTTATTCAGTTACATTTTTCAAGGCACACACTATTAGAGAGCTCTGGCAGCATGCAGCAATTTGTCTTTTGGTTCACTGGCACTTCATAAAGGCTACAAGTCATAGAAAATACAAGCCCTTAGCTCTGCCCAGAGACCAGAGCTGACATAATAATAAAGTAGCTGTCACTCTTCACATTTATCACACTTGCCTTAAGTTAACAATCCTTTCCCACCAAACCCACCACTGTCATTCATTTTTCTTCATCTTTTAGTTTGAGCTGTCACACAATGTCCAGGAATACAAACACTGTATTTTTTATTGTTGTTTCTTACCGGTATGCACCAAAATACAAAGCTACAAAACTCTACACAGCCACGGCTAAGAAAAAAAGTATCTTTGTAAAGATCTATTGGGTCAGTGCTCCTACCTTTTTTAACCTGTTTTTCCCATCTAGAACTATAAAGGCAGCATCGCATCTCAGCGAATATGGAGGATGTAACCAGTACACGACTGAGAGGCAGATACATAAGTCTGTCTTTCTGCTGCAGGCCCTTGCATCATCCTGTCATCTTGTCCTGCTATCAGTGAATTGTACTGCAGTAGCCAGCTATCAAGTTAGGAGTGAGAGACTTCAAAGGATGAGTGATCTCAGAAGTTCAGGACTGATGGCAAGCCTAACTCAAAGACCAGTCCTTTGGAGAGTAATCAGGGCTGTAAAAAGCACATTGCAAACCAAAAGCAGAACCTTCAGAATGAGGTGATGCTTAAACATTAATTGACTTTATGATTTTATAAAACCTCAGATCACGATTTGAAACAGCTAAAAAGATGATTCACAACATTTGGCACAAACGTATTCACGTGCCTAAGATAAGGTACATAATTACACACAGCTATGCCAGAAATTGTATTATTAATTTGAGCAGGAAGAAAAAAAGCCATTTCTGTCTCCAAAAAGTTGAATTTTCTGTGAAACAAATCAAGTCCTAACATAAATGGCATTGTTACTTCCCTAGGAAATTACTCTACCTAGCCTACAATTAAAAAATGCTGCCAGCCAAACACACGGTTTCATAGTTTCTGATCCGACAAAGGAATAACCTCGAGAAAAAAATGCTTAAAACATGAGGCTTTCTGAAAAGATGAAGGACAGTCAAAACCCCTTTGCAAAATATAACAACACAGACAGAGGCAGGTTTTCTCAGCATCTGAAATGGCCACTAAATATAAAAAAAAGAAAGCTCTCCCTTTGCAGCCTTGACACTGAAATGCTGGACCAGTCTAAGAGTACCTGCAGTGAAAACAGAGCAAAAAAAGGTCTTCCCATTCTATGGGTGGGAGGACTGAGGGGAGGATTTCAGCCCTCCACAGGCTCCTGACGCTTGATCTTCCAGCGCACAGTCCCAGCGGAGTCATTCTCCATGTTACAACAGCAATGATTTGCAGTCAGTGGGTTCGGGTGCGTGGCAAGGGCAGTCAGGGCAGCGGGCTGGGGCACATAAGGGCACTATGAGGGGCTCAGAAGAGAGTTATATGAAGGCTGGAAAAAGTTGTGGGCCTCTCTAGTGGGAAAGGTTTAATATCATCCCCACGCCACATGGCTAAGCATGCCAGCTTCTGCAGTCAAAAGCAGACAAGGTGATGACGTGGCCAGTGTTACCAGCAGGCTGCACCCCAACGCTCAGCGAGGAGGTGTGAAGGAACATCACCCAGCTCTGCTCTGCCCCACTCCTTGCAGCTGGGTTTGGCTGCAAGAGTTCTTCTGCCCTGGAGACAGTCACAATCCACACAGAAATGCAAAATGCCACATTCAGTTTCTCCCAAAGGAGTTTAAAGATGGTTTTAAAGCAGGGAGATATAAAGCAAAGTTTTGCATTCCCTTGGCTGGTGTAATGCTCAGGGGTGGAATATGAAAGTACAGTGTAAATCTATCTGCTGGGGTTGGAGGAAGATGGGAAAAATGGCTCCACTGCCTGAATTTAAGAGTCATGCTCTCAGAGAATCAGTATTTTTATCCCTTTCTCAGCCAAAAATCTTAATCATTCTGATCACTTATTATATTTTTCTGCCTGGTTTGTAAATAAAGAAAACTATAGCCTTTCTCCAGTTCCTCCTCTTTTACTGTTCTTGAACATCTGTATAGAAATCCAGAAAAACATAAACAAGCAGGCCTCTCAAATTCAGAAACAGACACTCAAACATGGAGCTCTCCCCCAACACTGAGAACCCCTGCCTGCTTCTGCATGGGTAGGGTAACCTGAAAAATGGAATAAATAACACAGAGTTACCTTTCCATGAAGGGATTATTCAGCCTGCCTCACACATCTTCCGAGAGCAACTGGGAAAATAAAACATAAAAAAACTTCTGTAGAAAGGCAAAAAACTACTAAAACTGAGGAAACGAGGTTTAGATTGGATATTAGGAAAAAAATCTTCACTGAAAGGGCTGTTAAGCATTGGATCAGGCTGCTCAGGGAAAAAGTGGAGTCACCATCCCTGAATGTATTTAAAAGACATACAGATGCAGTGCTCAGGGACATGGTTTAGCAGTGGGCCTGGCACTGGTAGGTTTATGGTGGGATTTGTTGACCTTAAAGGTCTTCTCCAACCTAAATGATTCTGATTCTGACAACATATAAGCATATATGACCAAATCTGGCTGTGACTATCAGGGATCTATTCATCATAGTAGTACCTTCTCATACCTCCACTGATGCAGAACATAAACTCTCCCCATGCACGTAGCAGAAGAGTCACCATCAACCTCCACAGGTGCCCAAGCTTTGGTTTGGACACCCACACCTGGAGGGGCTTAGGTAGGCCTGTGGCACCTCAGCCTGCACAGACTCTCAACAGCTGCCAACAAAACCCAGGAAAAAGCTCCTGGCACCACTCCACAGAGTCACAGAATAGTTGAGGCTGGAAAAGACCTCTGAGATCATTAAGTCCAGCCTGTGACCCAACACCACCACACAGGCCAGACCACGGCACTAAGTGCCACATCCAGCCTCTCCTTAAACACCTCCAGGGACGGTGACTCCACCACTTCCCTGGGCAGTGCATTTCACCTACAAGGGAGGGGATGCCGCCAAGTTCCTCAGCGTCAAATCACTGGTGGCGCTACAGCCTCACGCACCTCCCTGGGGGCTGCCCTTTGGACACCTGCCCCCCTCTGATTCCCAGGGCTGCCCGCGGCGGGGGGGCTACCCTTCCTTCTACATTGGTCAGCCTGCTGCTCCCCACCGAGAACAACCCTGCCGCGCCCTCCCCAAAAAACAACCAGCGAGGGCCGCCAAGTCGGGCTCCGCGCCCCACGGCCGCCGCCAGGCCCCACCCCGCGAGCGGCGGCGGCGTCACGTTCCGTTGCCACGTGCACCGCCTTTTGGCTCGTCGCCCGCCCCGCCGGCACGTGAGGGGGGCGGGGCCCCGGCGCGAGCCCGCCGCAGTTGCCGCCGCTCGGCCCCGGCTCCGGTCGCAGCCCCGCACTCCCCTCCTCGCTCCCCGCTGCCGCCGGGCAGGTGGCACTGGGGACCTCCCGAATGTAAGTGAGCTCCGGCCGGGAGTCTCGGCGCCGTCGTCGGCCCCTCCGGGACCGGGAGGGAGCGGGCGGCGGGGGCGATGCGGGACAGCCCCGGGGGATGAGGTTACCGGTGCTGCCGGGTGTTATGTGCGCGCCCCCGGTTGCACGAGCGCGCCCGCCGCGGGTGTAATAAGCAAAGAGACGGGGGCGCGGCGGCCGGGGGGCATCCCGGGTGGGCAGAGCACCGGCCCCCGTAGCCTCCCGGCGGCGCCGGCACCGACTCGCCGGGAGCTTTGTCAACCCGTCCCTGGGCGAGGGGGGGGCCGCTGCCGGCGATTTCGCCGCCCCGTCCGTCCTCCGCCCCGGTTCCCCTCCGTCGTGCGGGGGGCGAGCTCGCCCGGGACCGTTCCCGGCCGGGGGAAGCACCGCGGTGAACGCCGGCCGGGCGCTCCGTATCTGCTGTTGAGGATTATGACAAATAAACGTGACACTGTCCCCATCTCTTCCCTCTCAGCCCGGCAGAAAGGGGGCGGAGGGGGGACGCACGCACGGACGGGCGGCACTCGGCGGTGCTGCCGGGAGAGCGAGCAGCGGGGGAGGCAGAGAAGAGCTGAAAGGATTTAAAAGCAGGGATAAGGGCTGTGGGTTGCTCTACAGCCCGAGGGGACGGGAAAATAAATATTTATAGCTAGCAACTTCCAGTACGTAAGTTACTTAAGAAACAGACCTTCGCTGAAAGAACGGAATATCCACAGCTCCCTTGCTTGTCATCTGCCTTTTTAACTCGTGCATGTATAAGAAATTCAGAAATGTAAGGTGACATTACTTGCAAGGAGCAAGCACTGGAAGCCGAGGAAGCCTGTATTTCCTTTCAACGCATTCAAGCTAGTGCAGAGCTGGAGAGGAAAGTGAGTTGGCTGCTGCCAGAGCAGAGCTCCAGTCTTCAGTGTTTGTCCTGCATCTTAGCTCAGTATAGGTGCAGGTATGGATCGCTATGAGCTGGATAGAATGGGGCTCATACCTTGTTCCTAGGTGATGCAGAAAGCGTAGGTGAAGAAGGAAAGAACCATACCAACAGTGTTTTTGCATTTCAGAAACATTTCAGTCTCGTTTTACGGGTGTTTTAATACACCCCCGCAACTCAGACTAAGCTGTGGGAATGGTGACGGTGCAGCTTTGGAGCCAAGACTTGGAAAGAGTCCTGAAAAAAGCAAGGAGCCACATCCTGGTTCTGCTGTGGTAAACTTGCACTGACTTCTTGTAGGGCCAGGATTTCACCCTGGATGTGATCATGAATAATGGAAATGACAACAGACAGTATATACACATGATGTAAGTTGAGAAGAGTTAGAAGCATTTGTGATTCATGACATAACCAAGCACATTAGGAGGAAACTTTCCATAGGGAAAGGTTATTCTATAATTATTGTCTCTGCAGGCTTTTTATCTTCGTTTGGAACACCTGAAATTAGACAGTCTTAAAGACAAGACACTGGATTCTCAGGCTGTGGAGGAGTAGCCATAATCATTAACAGGGCAAGGCAGAGTCTTTTCTACTTCAGTCCCATGTGGTATTAAAATGTGCTATTAGCAAGGGCCATAGTAGTTTGATAAATATCTTCTTACTTCCTAACTCCAATTTACTGATAAGAGACAATTCCTAATACACGTGAGGTACATTTCTAATTCAGAGGCATGTTCCTGCAAAGCACTTGCGTATCCTTTCTGTACACCTTTTGCCTTTCTCTAAGACCTGACTGCCTTTGAGTTAACTCAGTTTAAGCTGCCGAGGGCTTGGTGCCTTGGCGAAGATGTGACTGTTACTAGCTGTAGTGTATGCAAGCGGGAGCATAGGAGGTTCCACAAAAACATTAGGAAAAACTTTTTCACTGTGAGGGTAACAGAGCACTGGAACAGGCTGCCCAGAGAGGTTGTGGAGTCTCCTTCGCTGAAGACGTTCAAAGCCTGCCTGGACACATTCCTGTGTGACCTATTCTAGGTGATTCTGCTCTGTCAGGGGGGGTTTGGACAAGACAATGTTTTGAGGTCCCTCCCAACCCCGAACATTCTGTGATTCTATGACAGTCGGCACCACCAAGTATCCCGACAGCTAAGGGCAAGGTTGCACACAACTCCGAGTTTGTGTGGAGTTTGGGGATTCTGGATGCCACCTAGAGGATTATCCTTGTTGTACTCTCAGCTGCTTTTCCTCAGGAAAAGTGCTTTTCCACTTTTCCTATGGAAGCAAAGAGCATCTGCTGGGCACTTGCCAGCTTTGCTCCCATTGCAGCTGAGTGCTGAAGGCTCATGCTGAGCAAGCTGGTGTAGCCATGCAGCGGGGTGGGACCTGGCTGGGGCTCAGGAGGCACTATAGTCCCATCAGACCTAATGATCAACCCCAGATGGTGTCCTAAACTGAACAGCGTCTTTCCCATTCTGGAGTCCCATGGGACACATCAGCCTCCAGAGAGCCATACCCGACGTTTGAAATCGATGCATGCACCAGAAGGGCAACCCAGACGTGGCACTCTCTGGTTTCATTTCCTGTGCCTCTGGGCCATGTGTTTACAGAACATTGGTTCAGAGCTGCTAAGGGCAGGGAATAAGATATTTAAATGGGTGCAGGAGCCAGTCCACCTCTTTGGACCTTGGCTGCTCAGGTGTGTTATCAACTGCAGGTCTGACGCTCAGCTTCCACCTAGGAGAAGGTTGCTGCATCTCTCAGTATCTGAGTTTTCTGTGACAGACTGTGTGCAGAACCGTCTAAGTGCCAGCACCGCCATGTTGCTGGCAAGCTCCTGGTACGAGAGCCACTGAGTGACATTCTCAGAGTAGGCACTTGGAGTGTGATTGTGAGAGGATGCTCAGAGTTTGGGTGGGTTAGATGCAACTCTGCAAAGATAATGTGGGTGGGTGTGGTTATACCAGTTGCATCTTGGGTTTATGTCTTCTGCTGTTGAAGCACACTTTGGGATGGTGGAGAACAAGCCCAAAGCTTGAGGTTCTGCAGAAGCTCTGCTGTTCTGACTAGCTGCATGGTCTCTAGACAAACCACCAGTTGACCTCTCTTAGCTCTGTCTGAAACTCTATGCCCTTCAGAATTCAGTAGCACAAGAAATCCAAAATTTGGCTGTTTGCTAATGTTTCTCTGAGGTTTATTTTTAGCCTGTCCACTGCTGCATCACAGCTTGTGAGAGAAGCTGACTTTTGTGGATCCGGAGAAAGAATTAAATGAACTTTAAGATCTGTTTTCAAGCTCTGCCAGAGGAGGGTGCAAACGCCATGCCAGCCTATCAGACAAAAAATCTACCTACTGGCATTTGCATGGGATTTGCCTTTGTAGGAAAGACAGTGGTTTTGTCTGTGACTGGAACAATTTCTCAAGCAATATGTTCAAGAAAAGGGAATCAAATTTCAGGCAAGAAACAGGTGATAGCTCTGATCATCTTTAGCTTCCAGCTTGGCTGATACTGCAAAACAAATTGTGGCAAGACTAGTGGGAAAAACCTACCACCTCCACTACAAAATTAAATGTCTTCTGTACTTTACTGATTGCCATCAGCCTTCATTGTCTTGAAAATCTTCCTTTTCAGGCCCTTTTCCTTTTTTAAGGTGATACTCATCATCGTTTTCCCCAGGTACCACTTCTATTCTTTCTATCTTTTGCTGCACTGTCTCAAGAGACGTTGTCCACCTCCTTGTGTGTCTTTATCCCCATAGGGAAAACCCTCACTCAGTGTGCACTGAAGTAAGGATGCACAGAAGAGGTGAGGTCTTTTCACCCTTCCCCATCCTTCCGTAGACACATCATGTAGATGGGAATTCTCACTCAGAACTGGAGATGGGATTATAGATTTCTTTCAAAATAAGCCAAGATTTCTTTTAGCCAGATCAGAAGTATTTAGGTTTACTACCATGCTGCCCTTAAAGAGTATGTAGTGCCCACTGAGTATGCAAAGGGTGGCTCATAGTCTTTCTGTCCTTGGCAGGGAGTCGCTGCTGTATACGCTCACCGGAGAGCGGCACCGAGGAGAGAAGTTGGAGCGGAGGCCAGGGAAGATGACCCATGCCCGGAGGAACCTCTTTGGCCCTGTTGACCACGAGCAGCTGCGGCAGGACTTCCAGCACATGCTGCGCAGCAGCATCGAGGGGGCCCAGCAGAAGTGGAACTTCGATTTCCTCCAGGACACACCAACAGAAGGGCTTCTGCAGTGGGAAGAGCTCAGAGGCCTCGAGGTTCCTGCCTTCTACCACAGCTGCGTGGTGGGGGATGCTTGGAGACCACTGCAGCACTTAAACTGGCACTTGGGCAGAGAGGACAAGAGTCAGCACTTTGCCCAGGTGGCACTGACTGAGAAACCTAAAACTTCCAAGACAACAGGGAGCAAGTGGATCTCAGAAGGGAAGAAAAGAAGACAGACATCTTTGACAGGTGTGTGAGACCTGGTGTAGCTCAGATGATCAAACCTGGTCCCCGCAGCTGCTTAGAAATTCTTTGATGGGCTCTTAAACCAGTGTTGCTTTCGGAAAGTGCAAGAAGCATCTGAAGGAGAAGGAAGGCACACACTAAGTTGATGGTCATGGATGGGGCTTGTGTTTTTCAAAGGTGTGCGGTGCCACAACCCCCCTCCTGGCCCTGGGGGGGGTCTGTTTAAGCCTTGTCAAGGTCAGAGCATTAAAATAATGGCCACTTCTTTCAGGAAGATATTTGGGATGGTTTGGTGAGCTAGGTGTCTATAAAGGCATTCTAAGAAAAGCAGTGAGGTGATTTCTCAACAGGAACCCAGCAGGAAAACAGCATCACCCTCAGATGGGACTTTTCAGGGTTTTTTGTTTGCTTATAGGTTTGGCCACGGGCACCCTTTCCTGAGTGGAATAATGAACGTGGTTCAGCCAGCTAAGCCTTAGGAGGAAGACCAGAAACCAGAGAAAGCAGCCAGGTCTCCTGCTGACTTCAGCTTGGATATTATACTTAGTGAAGGCATCCAGGAACTTTAAGGGAAAATCGATCTTAAACTTGGCCAGGTGGCAGAAGGGGCTAGGTTTTCAAATGCCTCTCACCAGGACTTGCTGCCAGGAGTGGGTTTCAGCATCCGTAAAAGAGCTTTAGCTTTTTGAAAGTCCTCAACATCCTGCACGCTAAGGTCTTCTGAACATCTGGCTCCTCACTTTCCCCTCTCAACAGGATTTGAGCTTGTTCGAAAAAACCTAATCCCATATATTAGATTTACCTTGTCCGTATTGGGGTTTTGGCCTATCCAAAACAGAGGTTTTCAAGACATATGCCAAGGATTTTCTTTCAGGAATTTGATGTGAGGCACTAGCTTGAAATTGCCTGGAAGATAATTGAAGCTAAGGTTTCAGGAAACATTTTCTGAACAGTGATGTTGATCTCGGTTAAGTTAGACAATAGACTAATTTGCTATTTGAGGCTATGAAACTTAATTGCTAGTGAGAGGTTCAGGAAGAGGTTGGAGATTAATGAAGAGTGGAATGTTACACACTAGAGTCCAGAACAATGATATTTAATGAGTACTCTTTTCTTCTCCAAAGCACTTTACAGCCATTAACTAATTAACAGTATAATTTACAGGTAGGAGTACAGAAGTGTAATTCAGAGCACAATGTTGTGATGGTTTGAGGGAACTGCTGTTCAATTGTAAATCTCTCACTCGGTGTGTGGGAGTAAATTATGCAGATATTTCCAGGGGATATTTTTCTTCCGTTTTGTTTTCCCCAGGCAAGAAACATTTCATCAGGGGATGTGGAAACCAAAATACCACTCTGCACAGTTTAACACTTTACCACATATGTTTTCGTAAGAGAAAACACTTGGGTCTAACAACAGTACCCTTCTCCCCAAGGAATCTGGGTGTGTGAGATGGGCCAGGAAAATCGTTTGCAATCTTCTCCTTTGGTGAGGCTTGGAGTTGAGTGCCTCTCTCATACACATACAGACACACATCCCTTCTTATTGCCAGCTGAAGGACAGAAGTTTCCACCTGCCTGAACAAACCCAGTCTGTCTGGGCACGACTGAAGTAATTCAGGTAAAACTGAGGCAGTGAAAGTCATACGCACTGATATGGTCTTGATCTCACATTTCTACCCCTTTGCTCTCCTTCTGCCATCCCATAATGAAAGGTTAGTTTAGGATTAGGATCTGAGGTTGGATTTGAACACAGTTATCTGCATTCTGCTTTGGTCAACGAGAACACTGTAATGCTTTACGTTAAGATCCAACAATGTGCGTTTAATTTAGACTTTCAAAGACAGCTGTGGCCCATTAAATAAATATCGATATATTAAAAACCAACCATGGGGTTTTGTGGACATTGGCACCTCCAGAGTGGAAGGAGCAGAAGTTTTCCTGCCGCATTTGACTCCTCAGACATGCAGAGAGCAAACCAGGATGAAAGTAGATTTTTCTGTCTATCTCCCAACCCTTTTATTTAGACCTACTCCATCTCCATTCTCTGTTTTTTCAGTGCAGACCTGGTGTGGTTCTGCTCTGTTTTCTGGGAGAGTCTTGAATTAAAGATGACTATAAGCATTTTTCATTTTTTCCTCTGTTTTTTTTTTCTTTTTCCTCTTTTTTTCATGTCTTTTTTTTTGTTTTTCTTCTTTCTTCTTCTTTCTTCTTTTATTTTTTTTTTTTCACCACTAATAAAGGTTGGTGAACCATGCCAGTTCTTCACTTCTCTTCCAAATGTTTTGCCTTCCCTCAGTCTGACACACTTATATCTTGACTCTCCTGGGAGACATTCATAAACCTTTACCTTCTTTGCTAAAGGTCACATAGAGAGAATTGGTAAAAATCCTGTGTTTTCGCTATCTGGTCTCACTTCTGAAGCAGATAGTTCATGTAAGATGGCTGGGTTGAAAATGGGGAGAAAAGGAGAGCAGGTATTTAGGTAGGTATATTTAAAAACTGGAAATCTTTCCCTCCTAAGTCCTGTGGCCAGGCTTTCCCAGACAGGCTGCAGGCAGCATCCGTTGCACTGTGCTCTGCAGATGTATCCTTAAGGAAGTTGGCTGCTGGAATCTCGTTGCACAAACTTGGCTGTGAAAGCCTACAGAATTCCAGTCATCCCACCAGTAATGTTCAGCGTTGAAATTAATACAAGACTTGATGCTGCGAGGACTTGATAGTTGTTACCGATTTGACTGTGTAGAATCCTGAACTGAAATGGGAGCAAATTCATTGCTATGAGTACAAACAATCCACACTGGATGAATCCCTTAAGCTCTAAAGATAAATAATCATCTTCCATTTCAGCTAATTCTGCCCTATGACCTGAAAAAAGTGTGTATTATTTTGCACACAGAAAGGAATTCATAGGGAAACTCCTGTGTTGTAATCATGGTTCTCTAGTTAAGGATGATTTATGTTGAAATATTCAACCACATACATAGGGAAATGGGGGATGCTCTCCCTGTGAGCCACAGTGCTTTACACTCTGAGCAAAGAACTCATTATAATTGAGTGATAATGCAAAGTTTTATTCAATCTTCCATGAATCTGCAGTTTGGTCTAGTAAGTGGAAGTGCCCCATACACATAGTTCTTCTGATGTTAGTTTGCAGAGTATTTTTTTGCGGTTTTAAGGAGGAAACCCCCCAACTATTTCTGTCTGGAAAGCACTGCAACAGTGGATCTAAAAGTTGGAGTGAAAATGTCACATTGCTCAGCTTGCATAAGAGGGTCCAAAGTCTTTTGATCTCAACTGGATAAAAGCCAGCACATTTCCTTTGTTTTGCTTGGTATTACATAGCTCTACGTGGAACATGCTAAAGGTGTGAGTTTTGTTCATTCACAAGCTGTAGAGAAGTCTAAATGACTTCTTCAACATAAACCTAAGTTTTGAGAGATTGCTTGAAAAGCAGCTGTTGTCAGTGTCGTAGCCCTAATTCTGCTTATTTGTTGTTCTCCAGATTACTACTCAGCAAAGAAGCGAGTCAAAACGAATATGCAAGCTGCTGCAAAGAAGTGAACTTCATGAAAACAGGGAGAGGGTTGCTCTGCACCGAAGAGGTTGGAAACAACTGCCAAGCTTGCTCAGCCTTCAAAAACTCAGTGCACAGGCTGCAGACACTTAGGGGCATCTCACAGAGATGTAATCCTGACAGCAGCAGTGAAAATAAAAGATACTTTTGTTGGGATGGGATCAGGTCTAATCAACTGGAATCACTTTGATGAGAAATTACTGGCCTTAGAAACCACTGATAAGCGAGTTTGGACATTGCAGAAATTGGCTAAGGCTAGCAGTTTAACATGCATCAAAAATCCCTGTACATGAGAAAGCATTAAACAGTTAAAACAACATTAGACATGTAATAATGTGCTTGGGCAAGTCACTATGCAGTTGAGGCCTTTCCATATTACCACGTGTTTACATACCCTCTTTTCTTGGTTTTAGCAGGGCCTACTAAATTTCACAATCTCAGCTTTACAGGTCTGACACACAAAAAAAAATCCCAGTCCTTTCTGTGATTTTTTTTTTTTTTCAGGTACGGAATTTTGTGCTTGCAGTTATTCAGGGCCTAAGTAACAACGCTTGGGTGCCATACTCTGAGATGTAAATGGAGAAGGCTGAAATTGTTTGCGAATATTTCCATTTATATCAGCAGTCATTTTAGCCCTGTATGTCTGCCCCCCCCCCCCCCAAAAAAAAAAAGATGCGGTTGTTAAACTTACATATTATGGGGAAAAAAATGGTAGATATATTCTTGTATCTTGCAAATCATTCCTGTTCCCAGCTGGGCCAAATCCAGTGTTTAATTTGGGTTATGCTCTTCCATCTGGGTCCATGAGTTTGCATGGTGAAAACAAAAATAAAATTTGCCCAAAAAATTCTCCACAGTGCTTTAAAATTCCTGCTGCTTGTAAGAACATAGTAAGAATGAGGGAGGTAGTTTAGTTGCCATTTCGTGTTTTTAATTCATACTGCTAATCTTTCTATAAGAAGAGAAGGGGCATTAATAACACTGAAATGTTACACATGCAACAGTTTTGGTGTTGCACAGACTGCTTTTCTGTGGCATGTGTTAACATATACTTTTCCATCACCTACTTCTTATTTCCCGTTTTTATTCCCCTGACTGGTTGGGATAATTGAAATTTTATAGCACATAATAATCAGTGGGTAAACCTGAAAAAGAAACCTATAAAATGTACATTCTAAATTATACTGCTGCATATGGTCTTAGGATGCATGCAGTGTTTAATGAACTCATTTGGAAAGAGGTCTGTAAATGTCAGGTTTTTAGAACAACATGAGATGATGGACTGCTGCTGCATTTTGTCTGAAATCTAAACAAACTAAGGTTTATTTTGAGTAGGAAAAATTAACTTGCTTATGAGTGTGTGTGTCAGGTGTACACACGAGAGGTGGTATAAGCAACTTGCACACCCTGCCATTACCTGCAGCATCGGGAGGGTTTAGCGTGGGATTTTTTTCCCATTGAAAACTGCAAGTGTTAGACATTAATAATAGCTGGTTTTCCCCAAATTACATGAAACAGTGATTTCATCTGTTGCTGGGTGCTGGGATAAAGATAGTCAGCAAATTGCAGGGTCAGAGCCTGTTTTGAGCAACTTAAGAGAGTCACAAGCTATGATTTTTCTCTCCTGAATTTTTGATTAAGTTAGGAACAAACCTTGCTCCAGCTGATGTCAAAGGGAGTCTTACCCAAATGAAGCAGGACAAGGGCCAACCTGGCAACTGCTGCTTGCAGAGCCTTCAGCGTGTTTGGGGGCCAGGCCAGTCTGTTACAAGCTTTTCAGCTTGCTGAAATGTAGCATAAAGGTGTGGGACTGGGCTTTTTGTATATTTGTTTTAGTTTTAAACCTTGCTTGTGATTAGAGTAATCTAATATATTTTTATTTTTTAAAGTGTGGTGATTAATCAGGAAAAATTGCACAACTGTTTCTCCATGTGTTTGTGAATTTAAAGCAGATTAATGATGCTGTGCACCTTTTTGGTTTGTAGCAGGGTTACTTGCAGAATTGCTTTCGGACCAGAATGGCCTGGGCTATTGCATAAAAGCTCTAAAGTCAGCATGCATGAGGTTATCGTGAAGTACCTTTCCTTTATGAGGAGAAATAATGACTATCAATGTACTGCTGTCTGAAAGAAACAAGAAAGGATTGTTTTTTGTATTAATTCCAAAACAGCTCAGTGTTTAAGTGTGCATTTAAAAGGAATTATCTGCCTTAAATGCTTTGTAATCAGGACACTATAATGTCATACAAATTTGTAAAACACAGGTTTTGGATACCAATGTAGTTAGAGAGAAATTTCAGTATATTCAGATAAAACGTGGAGACCATGTTGAACGTTCACCCTGTCGGTGTTTAGAGCATCGCAGGTGGCTGTGATTGTGACTGGGAGTTCATGGCTAGGGTAGAAGAGAGTTTTCTGCTGATGAGACAAGGTGACAGTAATGGTTTTTGAAGTGACAGAATACTGAGGATGAGGATCCTCCGCTGGCACACACTCTGTTACAGCTCCACTGATCTGTGGTGGATCTGCCTTGATTTACACCAGAGGAGACTGAGGCTGAGATGTTTTGCACTAATCCTTTTAGTTACTCTCCAGAATAAATAGCCAGGCTAGCTGTGTAAAGCCATTACCTCCTTTCTATATACACAGGTTTTAAAAGATAAAGCAAAGTGGTTTCTGCTGTAGTGTGACAGCCAAAACACAACAACAAACTTCTGATTAGTGTCAGAGCTTAGTCATCAACAGGGTAGATAAAGTGTCTCTGTGTTTCATTATCATGCTGATGAAGGAACAGTGAAATGAGGAATATCTCATTATTTTGTTCAACTTGTGAATTGCACTTTCTTGTTTAACACAGCATGCACAAGAGGATATGACAGTGTCTAGCAAAGCTGTAATAATAATATTTTTTTTAATAGTAGGTGTGCCTAAAACATTACCATTCTTTATATGAGGCAACAGACCTGATAGAAAAAAGCAGTTCACTGAAGCTTTGGTCTGCTTCATTCCCTGGGCATAAACAGCATGTTGAATGTACCGAGCCTAATCTGGTAAGAAAGCTGTTGAGGGCTCATTTGCTGACCTGTGAGTTTGACAGGCTGCAGGGGTCTGTGGCCATCCGTCACACCCCAAAGTGGCACTTTCTCACAGTGAGAAGCAGGGGGAGAAGCAATGAGGGTGGTGAAACACTGGAACAGGTTGCCCAGAAAGGTGGTAGAAGATCCATCCCTGGAGGCATTCAAGGTCAGGCTTGATGGGGCTCTGAGCAACCTGACCTGGTTGAAGATGTCCCTGCTCACTGCAGGGGGGGTTGGACTGGGTGACCTTTACAGGTCCCTTCCAGCCCAACACATCATTCTATGATTCTATGATGTGTTCAGACTTCGGATGTTAGGGCCAGAGTAGCCGCACTGGCATGAGGCCCTATGCAGATAAGTGAGGAGAGGGAGACTGCAGCAGGAGCCCAGAGCATACTGTTACCTCAGCACACTGATAAGTACGTACAACTACATCTACTGGAGCCCTCCTCCTTCTCCTTTGTGGTTTTTTTTAGTGTAAGCTGCATGTGTGACTCAGGGCCGTATATTATTAAACAGCCACAACCTAGCTTCCGCTGATACTGCAGTGTGACCAGCATATACATTAGGGAAATGAGTAGTTCAGACTTTTTTTCCATCTGAGATAAATGTGTCCCATGTGCAACACAACCTGAGCTGAAAATGTGACAGGGCAAGAACACTTGTTTTATGTTTTGTACAAACATGGAAATAATCTCTCAGATATGGATTATGTCATTAAATTCCTTTCAACAGCAACTGGAGAAGGTTGTTTCATTTGGGTGAAAAAGCTGGGAAATGCGATTCTCCACAGGCTTCCAGTTATTTTCAAGGTGATGCAAGCAGAGCTTTCTTCTACTTAAAACAAGTCCTTTGCAAGCTATTCTGATGTACCCTTCTGTAGGGTAGCATTGGTTTCCTGTAGAAGCTATCAACCTGGTAGATGCTTTTTTATTTTACCATTATCTTTGTTAATAGGCTTTGGGGGTGGGCCTTAATATCACGGAAATGTTTGGCTAGAGGGAAACTTAAAAAGTCACCTACTCCAGCCCCCTGTGCTAAAGCAGTATCGGGACTTACTTGTTCCAAAGCTTGCAAACTGCTGCAAGAAATTATTTGCTCTGCTCACGTGGCGAATCTCGGGGGTAGCCAAGGTCAGCAGGGAGATTCAGAGGGTCTGTGTTATACAAAATGTTTTCTTTCAGGTATTCATTGTGTTTCACTGTTTTTGTTGCAATGCTGTGAACACAGTTGAATTCCCCATAAGCAAGCTGATGTGTTGAACCATTTGGTTGTCAGATGTGGATATTTGCAATGTCATCAATAATGCTGGTGCATAAATATGTTTTAATAGCAAAAGAAGTTGAATTTTCTTCTTTTCAGGAAAGTTTTTTTTGGTTTGGTTCTGCACTACTCTGGCATGGCCTTCGTACACTGATACCCTTCCTATAGTTCCATCACTTCCACACGCATTGGCTTAGGCTGTGGGGTACTATAAGCTAAGCTGACCTACAGCCCAGAAAATGTGTTTCTGCAGTGAGTATTTCACGGTTTCCCACTGAGATGTCACAAACCATATAGGAGGAAACTCTTTTCCTTTCTTCGTTTTCTGAAATTTTTCTGCTTAGGAAATGCTGCCTCTCTTACTTTCAGCAATCTGTTCCCTTGGCAAGAAATACAACTATCAGGTGTTTAAAATTAAAGTTGTTAAAATCAAATTTGCAAAGGCAGGAGGGTTCGCCCCAGTGTCCTGGACATAATCCAACTTTGGTAATTACGTCTCGCCTAACTAAATCCTTCTTGCAGTTTCATGGTGTTCTTCCTGTCCCACTGAAATCTGCTGCAGAGAACTGCTGTGACGTGACATGTTACACATCTGCCATGTTTTTACCCAGAAGTGGCCATGCTTCAGTAGGAGATGAAGTGATTTATAATATATGGCATGCATATGCACAGATTTTTTTTGTTACAATGAATTCCACTGAACTGGAGGAGTTACTGAGAGGCAGCACTTCTGAAAACTAAGTATGGATTTAAAGGTCTGGTTCTCTAGGTCCCACCTTCAGATGATCTTTTCCAAACCCATCCCTTTCTCTTTTAAGGAGGTGCTTGAAAAGTGGCGGGTTCATGTGATCAGCTGTGTTTATCAGATAATAACCCTCACGCTGCCCATTAATCCCCTCTGTAAAGGCAAGGAGCATTCCAAAGCGCTGAGCAGCTTCAGCTGTCTGGGGGTAAAACCAACACATATACACCTGCTAAATAAATATTTTTCCCAGCTTGGTACATGACATTTCTTCCTGCACAGTTACATGGGTGAGAGGCCGAAGACAGTAATCGGTCCCGCTGCAACGCGGATGAGCCAAGGTGGGCTGGCAATGGGATAGGAGTGCCCCAGGCAGGTGTTTTGCAGCACTGGCTGGGGACCTCTCGTGGCCCCTGCAATGTCACAAGGAGACCCGTGTACTGATTAAAAACCTTTTCAAAAAAAACCCAAACAAAACCCAAGTCCATGCACATGCTCACAGCATAGCAGCAAGGAAGCAAAAGAGAAAATAAACAGCTGTGCAAAGATGAGCCCAGTGTTCAGCTGCTGTGAGTGAAACCGTTGTGGCAGGGTTAATATAATTGGTCTGCTGACTTATTTTCCTAAACATTTAGGTGGTCATTGGCATGGAGAAAGTGGAGAAACACTCTCACAATCCCCCTGGAAAAAGGAAACTCACAGGGTCCAGGTGATGCCTAGCACTTGCTTCTAGTTTTAAAGAGCTGAGCAATTCTACATTTTAAAATCCTAACATCATAATGAGCAGAAAAACTTTATTATAAATATTTTTAAATCCCTGTCTCAGATACATTCTTGGAGCGGAAGCCATGCCACTAGTTATACGATGAATGAAATCGCTTTAAAACTCTGTGATAGGAAAACTCCCATTCCAATTGTTTTGGATCATCTGCATCCTGTGTTTTGTTACATGAGGTAATAGACACCGCCTGTCTCCCTTCTTTCCAATCAATGAATTTATATCTGTGTGTGGAGCAGTTTTCACTGACATTGTGCACAGACCCTCCCAAATGCACGTTCAGAAAATACGTGTACCCAGGAATGCCCAACCTTTCTGGCTAAGACCAGGTATCAAATTCCCCAAACAGCCAAGAACCACAAAATGCACATTTTGGCTGGCTGAGGGAAGTGGGGAACTCCAGAAACTAATGGGAAATGCCAGCAGTTCGCCTCTGCTCCCACTCATGGGTGGAACACAGGGCTGGGCTGGGTGCTGGCGTAGCACAGGGATGCTGTGGTGGGCAGCAGCAACTGGTAGTTTTCCCTAAAGGGAAGAGGGACACTGTCTGAGTCTCTGTCCTTTTATACAACCTACTTGTACGTCACCATTGTGGCCATGTGGATGCGTGCACACCAAATCTCACTATCAGCATCAGGACCCTGTGAAATGGAGTATATTGGGCTAAGAGAAGAAGGATAGAGCTGGAGAGGAAGGATGAGGAGGCTCATATCAGGCACTTGAGCCATGTAGAAAAAGCATTGAGACGTCACCAGCCCTTGAAGAGCAAAAGGTTATTCCTGTTCAAGAAAAGTTTGTGCGGTTCAGTGCCTTTCCCCGTGGTTTCAAAGCGAAAAGCTGCAGTGAAGTTCCCATTTTCTTAAAACACAGGTTATTTGAACACCTGCACCAGTTATCAGCTGGTTTGTCTGGCTGCAGGACGGTGGGGGCAGTGTCTCTCAGACAAGGGGGGAGCAATGTACCTCCTCCCTGCCTCCACAGCAGACACTACCTCTGAAAGTTTCTTAGCCCAAAAAATGGCAAGGAAGTTATCGAGAAGTGTAAATCAAGCACAGTGAGGATAAATAACCTTTATAGTGCAGTTACATTAACCTACAGCTCCCCTCCTACGAGTACACCTTTTGCTGAGATACTGCAATGGCAGACTTTAAAGGCAGCCAAGCAGTACAGCATATTTCTTCACTCAGATTAAAAGCATTGTTTAAATTCTTGTGGCCAGACAATTTGTCTTGTCCTTTTTTTTTAAAAAAAAAAAGCTATACTAAACAGCAAAGCAGCACAAAGAGGCTGGGATATAGGACTGAGAGACTGCAAGGATTTTTTAAAATTGCCTGCTGCAAATCGGTATCAACCCTTTTACATTTCCACGATCTTTCTCCCCTTGTTATTTGTGGTTGCCATGAAATCTTATTCTAAGATTCTCTCAGATGTTAAAACTAGATGATGTGTTGGAAAAATGTTTCCGCAGTCTGGATTAACATAGCCATGAGTAAAATATTTTATGTTATCACACCTTTCATCCAGCAAGACTCCAGCGGGAAAAAATATGTATAAAACCACATATTTTTTCTTTAATAAATGATAAAATGTTTATGCATGTTATTAATTACTACGTATATGTATCCATATATTACTATATAAATATATAGAGATACAGGTGTATTTGAATCTTAGACACGAGGCTTTTTTTACCTGATAGGAAGCAATCCTGTTCCAGGGATGAACCAGAGCAGCAGATGGGTAACTCGTAAGACTTGCATGGCCTTTTATGTAACATGGAAAGAACACAAAGCTCTTCCTAAGAGAAGGGCCTTGCAAAGGATGCATCACAAGCTACCCTGGGACTGGCAAGGACCAGGTGGGTGTCCATCACAGAACACGATTTTGGAAACACCTGAGGTAATGTGGGATTTTCTGGCAGCCAGCAGCATTTGTTTTCATCCATCCCAAACACATCATGCTAGGCTCAGCAGAGCTGATGCAGAAAGTACCTGTGATGTTTTAGGGCTGTGCTGTGATTTTCCTGTCTTACTGTGTGCTATCTGCCAGAGAAAGAACTTGTTAAAAGCATAGGCTGAAGGAAAAACAGAATGGGGATGTTCACATCTAAACTCTCTGACCTGGAGATGTATAGGGTTGTTCCCTAGCACAAAAAGCCTGGTAATACCAACCTTAGAAAAACATCTCCCTTGGCTTGTACCCCAGACAGTGGAACAGGGGATGGGTAGAATTCGACAAGCAGTACATGTTCATGGTCGAAAGAATACCTGAATTAAAGCAAGGAAGAGGTCACTTGTCTATAGCCACAGGAGCATCAGCCTTGCCAGTGAAGAAGAGGCTTTAGAATCATAAAATCATAGAACAATTTCAACTGGAAAACACCTTCAGGATCATCAAGACCAGCCTTTTCCTAGCCCTATCAACACCACTAAACCAGGTCCTTCAATATAACATATACTCTTCTCTTAAACACCTCCGGGGGTGGTGACTCAACTACCTCCCTGGGCAGCCTCTTCCAATGCTTTGCCATGAATCCCTTAACTCCACATTTACCCGTGCACTTGCTGTGGTGTCAAAAACAAACAAATTGTTTGCAGTCTCCATGTCAATCTGTAACCATAATCTGACATGGGAAGGAACCATAATTTGGATTGCTGAAGTATTAACTTCTTTTCATCTGCAGCCTGTTTTATGAATGAGATCTGCACTAGTGACTCAATATATATATGAACTTCAGCATCTTACAGGTCAGAATAAGCAGATACATCCATGCAGCCACAGAACTCATTGAATAATATCAGTTGCATAAAACGCAAATCTTACTTGTGCCACTCTTCAGTCCCCGCTGGGGCATTCCAGCAGCATGCCGTGCCAGTGCTCAGCAGGGCTGTAGGATCCAGAAGCAACTTTGCAATTCCAGGTGCCATAATTTGCTTCAGCCCACTTCCAGGTTGGGATTTGTGGTTTTTTTAAAAAAACTTCACCTCTTAGAGAACAATAATGAGATTGTCTGATAGTTTTGTGAAGGTGAGTGTCTGATTGGTGTCTGAAAGAGAGGAAATGACAAAGCACCCAAGTTTGTGTTCTCACAGAGCCAACCTTTGCAGTGAGTATGCTGGTTCATTTTTCTCAAAAACCCTCAAAGTCAGAGTTTCATGCTAAGTGCAGTTGAGCAGACTGCTCTGCCTTGCATATTTGTACATGAATCCAGCCCAGTGGGAAAAAAAAAAGAAGACTATTGAAAGCATTGAAAAAAAAAATAAAATCAGTGCGTGGAAAGGGGCTTAATACATTCACAACGTTATTTAGCTCTAACAAAGAGCAGCAACCCCAGATGACCTTCTGGCTCCTGTCTCCACCCAAGTTCCTGGCCTCTGTTCAACGTCCTGGCAAAAGTTGCAGACATCCGCAACACAATGCCAAGTAGCTGTTTTGTCTGTAGATATGTAATAGAGATTAGCCGAGTGGTGGTGGGGAGCTGCTATGCATAAACCAGCACCTCCAAACAGGGAACTGGCATCCAATTCCCGTCAAAGAGCCTTTTTTTTTTTTTTTTTTATTCCCAGCAATGCCAAGCACTGTCTCAAGACTTCAGTGACTGGGCAAGAGAGAAAAATTTCCACCGCTTCAGCTCAGGATGGAAGTTGGGAGGGTTACATGTTGCCCTCCCCAGCCCGGGCGACTCTTTCATGTCAATGATTAACTCGATGGGACGGGAGGCTCCGCCGCCTGCGTGAAGGATTGAGCGCAGGGCCCATTACATCATACCTTTCTGATGTGCTCAGCCATGGATCACTGATTTGCCTCCAACTGCAAGCTAGCAAAGCTGACACTTGAATGGAAAACAGAATGTAACCCCGTGCACATGGCTTGTTAACACCTCCCGTGTGTGATTGCCTTTAAAGAGAAGCCTGAACCATGCCCGTAGTGGAAACAGCTTTTGTTTTCCCATAGTCGGCTTTAAAAGAAAAATTTTGTTTTGACTGTAAATACTTTTTTTCTCCCTCTCTTTTTCCACCAGAGACAGGAAACGGCTCTTTCATGCGTTCAGAAATACAAATTATGATTGGCGGAACATTAGAGTGTAGAAAAAAGAGCTTTTGAAAGAGATCCTGGAGAAATGATCAAGGCAGATTAAAGGTTAGGCCCTGCACCTAGCCAGCCAATCTCCTTGAGTCAACCCCCTATCTCTCGGGAGTTTGTTTGTATTTTTATCACAGAACTGGCTAGACCTGCAATTTCAGTAAAATGCAAAGTGGAAAAGGAAAACTGCTGGGCTTTCCTTCTCCTTCTCCTTCTCCTTCTCCTTCTCCTTCTCCTTCTCCTGCTCCTGCTCCTGCTCCTGCTCCTGCTCCTTTTCCTGCTCCTGCTCCTGCTCCTGCTCCTTCTTTTCTTACTTATGTATCAGCTATAGAGAAAACATCAACTATTAAATGTTTTGCTCCAGTATGTGTTTGTTATTTACCATTTTATCCTTTTACCAAGACTGCTGTGACTGGGGAATGACTGCAAAGGAAGCTGCTCTAAAACAATGTATTAATTCTGTATAACATAATATGTCCAATTACATTTTTTTTATGGAATATGTAATAATTATGTAATATGTTTTTTAATTCTTATTGTACTATGTCGGGTGAATTTAATAACAGGCTGTTGGGAGAAATCAAACAAGAGAACGTGAGGTCTCACTTAAGCACACAGTTTCAGTAAATATTTTGGATTTGTTCAGAGAGATGGTCCAGGCTGCCTGCCATAAGGCTTTCCTTCCTAGCCTAGCCAAGTTGCAAAACTTGTCGCTCAGGACTGTCACTGAGGAGTGGAAGAGCCAGAAGACAGTAGCACTTTGAAGAATCTATTTATTTGTTTTCCTTCCTCAGAAAGGGGATCCACTACTGATGACTGCATTCAATCATGGCATGAGAAGGGGCACTCTCTGGAGTGTATCAAAAATGCTTGGCAGAAGCCTTGCTGTAATCATTTATGCCTTGTTCCTATGACTAAATGAACAATATCTTATAAGAAGAAGATAAAAAATAAATAAAACACATTCAACATTGACTACTAATTTGTAAATGGAATAGTGGCAGGTGCCAAATTCACTTGGCTCTTCAGCCTAAAAGTGTAAGTAAACAGAGGACATTGTAGAGAGGTTGGTGCTGATCTCTTCTCACAGGTAATTAGCAATAGAACAAGAGGGAATGGTTTCAAACTGCAACATTGTAGATTTAGACTGGACATCAGGAAATTTTTTTTCACAGAAAGAGTAGTCAGACATTGGAACAGGTTGCCCAGGGACGTGGTTGAGTCACCATCCCTGGATGTGTTCAAAGGTCATTGGGATGTGGTGTTGGGGGATATAGTTTAGGGATGAACTTTGTAGAGTAGGGTTAATGGTTGGACACGATGATCCCAAGGGTCTTTTCCAACCTGAATGATTCTATGATTCTATTAAAAAAAAAAAAAAAAAGAAAAAAAAAAGGAGTGTCTTAGTTCTAAGTCTGATCTAAGAATGGGGGAAACCAAGATGACACAACGAGAGAGTCATTCAAAGAAAGCAGCAACTGGGCAGAGATGTTCTTCCTACCCCCAGGCTCCTCCTTTTCCTCTACCTCTGGAACAGGTTGGGATTCACCTGGCAGCATAGCTTCATGTGGGAGGATGCTCTGTGTATGCGTTCCCTCTGGGAATAATTAACCAAGGCCAACATTGCTGGATCCTTGGATGGGAAGCTGTCAAGGAAAACACAAGCACTACAGAAAGTGGTGCCAGTAACCGGATATGTGGGAAACCATCCCTGAGTCAGAGATGAACCAAGCCCTGTACATAGAACTAAGGACCTCCATGGTAGTATCTTTCCCAGCTGTTAGCTTTAATCTCACAGTGCCCAACATCTGCACCACAAGCCACTGACAGCAGCTCCAGGCCCCAGAAACTGCTGAGGTTTTGTGTGTGAAGCCAGCTGCCTCGCCTGACCTCTTCCCTGCCTTCCCGCTCTGTCTACCTGGTGTTGACTGAAGCAGGGCAAGTCCAGCTTAGCCACCCTCAGATGCTCTGTTTCCCACCTCCAGGTGCTCCAGCACCTCCCCATACACCTGCACCACCCCTAGATAGGAACACAGCAGACTGGTTAAACAGATCCACCCCACGGCATGGGCAGATTTAGTGTGGGCTATTGAGTGTTATCTAAGGTGGACACAGCAGCTGTGAGGTGAGGTGAAAGTACATGGAATTATTTTTTTTTTTCCCATGGTAAATCACCATGTGATAGTATATATGGGGAAAAGCTGCTCACTTCACTTTTGTTGCCTGAGAGCAACTTCCAGCCTATCCCAAATAGCTCAGCAAGGATAGAAAATGAAGATTCTAACAGACATATGCCATTGCACTTCTCATAGAAATGAGTTTTGGAGACTCTGAACAATTGTTAGGCTATAATATTGCCTATTCAGCCCTCCTCTGCTGAACTGCTATTTGGTGTAATATCCACTACATGGATTGTGTTGTACACCAGGAGAGCAAGCACAGCCTCTGCAGCTTTGCCAAAGAGATAGCAGCATTTTGGGTTTTGGAGAAGTGATTTCTATCCAGTTTGTAAAATGTTTCCAAATCACTTGAAAAGGAGAATGTTGGTAAATTATTTCTATCCCACCGTTGCAATTCCTCTCCTCTTCATTATTTCTACAGTTCCCTGTACAAATGAAAACTCTTCTTCATTTCCTTGCGTGAACAGGGATTGCCTGATTTTTTTTTTCATCTAGTAATGAAAATAACAAATGCATACTGGTAATGTTAAGAGAGCTGTGCTTGAGAGCACTGATATATTGTGAAGATGAGAGAATGGAAGAAGAGACCTTTGGCTGAGCTGAGACCCAGATGTCCCATTCTGGATGTGTCCAGAAAAGTTACTATGTCAAGTCTTTGTTTAAATTGGGTCCCACTACACAAGTGTATTTATTAGCATAACAAAGTTGCAATGGCCAAGGAAAGGAAAAAATGACTTGCCTAATGGGAATGAATTGTGTAGCATAATCTGGTGGTACATAGGACTCTATCGCCGTATTTAACGTCTCTCCCCACACTGAAACAAAGAGCCTTGACACAGGCGCCAGTAGGTCTGTAGAGTCATTGGTAGACAGCCAGGGCATACCATTTAATGGAAGGACATCATTCAATATGCCTTTATTTTTATTACTTTGTAATATTATTATGCAGTTGAAATAAATCACAAGTTGTTTTTAGTGGGATTCAGTCACAAGCCACAAAAGCAGCGAGCTAGGGGCTTGCTGCTCCATCTCCCTGTGAGTAACCTTCTGTACCCTCTGCAAAGAGCAAAACTTTCGCATGAGGGTCAGTCCACAACCTTTTGCTCTTTCGGTATTTGTTAAATGCATTAATAAATGAGTACAACTTCTTGAACTCTCAGGACCAAGTTCTAGGCTCCTGCAGCCCAAGTGTGCAAACACGAGCTGCAGAGCCCTCAGACCAAACTGGATGGCTCTGACTCTACATCACCACCTCACTGGCCCAGGGCTAGTGTGTGCTAAAGGAGGACAAAGGTGTTTCAGTCATTTTCCTGGTTCCTATATGACTCCTAGATCCCCTCAAAAGAGTGATGCAAAGGTGCTGCACGCTCACCTAAGCAGTAAGCTGCAGTGCAGCGTCAGTGAACTGGAGAGGGAATTTGGCTCAGCCTCCCACAAATAGATGAGCAAAACATGAGGTCTTCAGGTATGCAGCAGAGAAGTCAAAAAGAAGACATAAAAGTCTGTGCTTGGACCTTCATCAAACTCACTGATTGTCCTAAGAACCCACTCTTCACTTCTGCACATCAGCAACGATGCAATACATTGTTTGGTTTTATGGACCCACAAAACTTTTCCACACAGTTGCTCATTTTCTCATCTCCCATGCAAGTAAGAACATCGTGGTGACTCCAGTGGGAATTTATTATCCACCATGATCAGTTTAGCTTAACACGTTTTGTGTTTACTCTGTTCCCAGACCACTCTGACAGCACTGCTACATGTGCAAGTTCTCCCCTGAACACTTGTTTTTGTTGTGTTTTTTTTTTAATTTGTACGCACTTAGATTATTTCAGAGAGAGGAAGAACAGCATGCTGTAATTGAGAGACTACTGCTGAAATACCTGCGTTATTTGTGTAAAACATGCATTAGTTCCCTCTTGTCACCTCTAGAGTGCCTTTTTATTTCTTTTTGTCAAGCAAATGTTAACATTAGGTTTGTCATTAACCATCTTTGGGTTTTTGTAAGAGTTTACATTATTCACATGAACAGTGTGTGTTGCAAGACAGGTTTTTTTCACTATTTAGATACAAATTATTCAGACCCTGAGTTTTGGCTAAGCTGAATCTAAACTGACATATATTAGCTCTGCTTCAAAAGGCTTCTGTTTAAGCCCAGTTAAGATACAAGTGTCATCTGCTTGCATATTGAACTGTATGTAGACCAGAGAGATGAGTTATTGTGCTTCAGGGTCAAGAAGAAACATTAACAGTATGATGTTGAATTTGAGATCACTCAATTCATCCATTGCATAAGCTCAAAAAAACCCTTATGACCTGCTCTTTTCTGTGGTAAAGTTGTATGTCAGACAAGGTTATTCTTACTGTGGCGAGGAACAAAAGGTAGGTCCAAAAGTAGATCTTATCATCTGATGAAGAAATGTCAAAAAGCAGACAAATGACCACTCTTTCAAAATTGCAGCCCATCTTTTGACACTCGTGAAAAGCACTTCTGTTTGTGACAGAAACAAAGTAGAGGAGCTGTTTTTTCTAATCAAAGACTGGTTAATATCTTGATTTCTACAGAAGTGACTTTGCCGATGACTTCCATGTGTTCCTCTGTCAGTGATGTGTAGCTCAGGTTCACAATGTGGTTATGAGCAGCAGCATCAGCTGCAGAATAGACAGGATCTGCTCAGGAGATTTTCTTTCTAAATGAAAGGGGTTTGTGGAAGGGGCAACTTGCAAGCAACTTGTCAAAGGCAGACAGTAAAACCAGGTCCAGTTGCTGACTGGTTCTACTATGGAACTCTCAAATCACCATATCTCAGTGTGCTTTAGAGAACATCTCTAAGAAATAGCTCCTTCATACGGCCACAACAGGAGGAAGTCATGAAGGGGAGGGAGGAGAGCTGGGATGGACACAGCCATTCCTGCAGCTCCCAAACATCAACACTGTGAGAAAGTCTTCAAAAGGACGGGTCCATAGGCAGAAATGTTCCACATGACCTGCCAGCATTGGTTTCACAACTAGGCCTTGGCCTACTTTTGGGGAGAAGGAAGGTTCTCTCTGTATTTCTCATTATCCTACAGCTCCTCTTTCTGAACTGGAGGAGTGCTTTCTTATCATATCTTCTTTATATCCCTCTGTTATATATACACACGCACACACACACACTTATTTGTGTTTGGGATGTGGATTACAGAGGAATTCTCTTCATAAACCTAGAAGGACCTGTTCTCTCTTGAGAGCACTAATTCCGCCTTCCTCCTTTTGCTATGTTTGCCAGTGGAAAATGTTAGCAAACCCTATTTACAAATAATTTTGCCTCTTGGCCCTCTGCCTAATGCTGTGCTATTAAGGCTGTCGTTGTTCCACTAAACAATTGCCAAATGTTTTTGCATACATGCATTGACTTGCTTTTAAGTTCAGATATTCCTATTCCACCAGCTGCCACCCTTTGCTTAATTCAAGGTGAATGCTCTAGACTTAAAGCTTGTCAGAAAATGTCCCGTTTATTACCCCACTAAAATATACTATCCCAGCAACAAGGGTAAAATTCCTCCACTAAGATGTTTTTCTGCAAAGAGTTTTTCTGCCCAGCCTCTCCTCTCACAATAGAAAATGCTCTGCTCACATTGGAGCAGTATACCCCAAAGCCTTACAATTACATCAGACGAGGTCAAAGAAGCTGTAGCCAGTGTGACCTCAGGGGAATTCGGGTACCCAGTTCCAAAAACTGTGTCCTGGAGAAACATTTTCTCAGCTGGTGCTTGATCCCTGAGACAAGTAATCTCCATTTCTGCATGCCCAAAGATGTCTGAACAGCTTAGTGTCTAAGCCGAGTTATGATCAAGGAAAAAATATTTCTCCTACTCATTCCCTGAGGCTCTTGACCTAGTAACCATTCTCAGAGAGTATTTTCAGGATTCTCATCCCTCCAAAAGGCTGTGGTGGCCAACACTTACTTTTGAAATACAGAATGAAAGTAACGGTCCATGTTAATCTTCCTGCCAGCTTCCTTTTTCTTTACATCCCTGTCAGTTAGAGCACTGGCCTAGAAAGGCGGATACCCGCTTTCCCTTCTTTCTGTCTGCAGGGACTCAGTTTCCTTCGATGTCCTTAAGGAGCATCTGCCATCCAGCTGGGGACCAGATATCCAGCTAGCCTCGTTCCTCACCGCTCCTGCTGAACCTGGGCCAACATTGTTCGAATGACTCTATTCCATACGCCCCGTTTGAAGGATCGTTGCCATAACGAATTCTTTCTTTCTGCCTTTTCTAGTTAGTGGAGAAGTCTCTCAGGTTTACTCGGTGCCTGTACAGGCCATTTTGATTAGGGATTGACGCATTAACGGCTGCTGAGTCAATAGCGAGGGTGATGGTAATGCTACATGCTTTGACATGTGCTATCAATATACAAAGACCATGGATGTCCTCACCTTTCAGTTTGGTACTCAAAATATGTACTGTATGTGCTGTATATACTTATACACACATAGATCATATATATAAAATACATATATGTATAATATATATACATGGACTATATACAAATCTATCAAAAAAAAATGAAACTCCACAGGTGCTCATTCACTCTTTTAATTTCTGTGCAAGTATATTCATGCTTCTGTGTCTGGTGTTTAGTCCCAAGTGTAAGGGTGATGCAGTTTACTAGCATTTCAACAGCAGCTGAGACAGCCAGTGATAAATGAATGTTGAAGAGCAGTCAAAGAAAACAAGTTTCATATCTGTAATTGCAAATGGTAGCATGGGAAATGTGATTCTGAAACAACAAAAGGAAGATTTATGTCTCTAATGAAAACATCTCCAATGTCAGATACAGCGTAACTTCCCAGACAAGATAAAAACACAAGAATTATCTCCAGAAATTAGTCAGTGCAAAATTCTGAATAACAAATGCAGTTGAGAAAATTACTTGGACAGTTTGCAGATAAGAAAAAAAGGATGACCTAGCCGATTTATGAATCATAATGATCTATGCACAGAGCTTTATTAGCAGTGCAAGACAATAAATGGAAGCACAGCTAAGTTTTCTTGCACTCTACTTGGTCAGTGAACCTTCATGTTGGTCTGAGGCACTGCTGGTTTTAGGCCAGTCCTGCCAAGCTCAACAGTATTTCTAGGATCATTAAGTACCAACACACAAGATCCAGATGGTCTTCAGAAAGCATGCCAGCAATTGATTTTTGTCTCTGCAGTTGAAAGCTGATGGTATAGGAGATATAACTGCAGACACATAAAAGCTTGTCTGTATAAGCTAACCTCCCTTGCTTACGGTTAACCCTAAGAGCAAAGGTCAGCCAAGCAGACTTTATCTCAGGCCACGTCACAGACCACCATACTTGGAAGGACCACTGACTCCTATCCCAACAATACATCAAAACTCAATTCCCCCTCCCTTCCCTGCTCCCATTGCTCAGGCTGGCACATGTGGAAATCGTACCGCTTCCTCTGCTGTATAAACACATTTTACGTTATTGCTGCCTTCTTGGCCCTCCAGTGTGTCACCACATTGAACTATACTGATTTAACCCTACATCTGCCCTCAGGTGGGAGGAGGAGCAAGTTAAAACATACTCTTCCTTTTACTTGGCTGTTCAGTCATAACAAATACTAAACAACTGATCACACATATCTAGACAAAGTCTTGCCTTTTGGGTTTGGATTAAGATGTCCTTTTCTTCTGAATTCCCTCTCTCTTTTTTGTCAGACACTAATGTGAAGATTCATCTTAACCATAGAAGATGACTAGAGGGATAACAAAGCTTGTTGTCCAGGTGTAAATGCATCCCATGGGAAGACTGGAACATGAACAATTAAGATGGATTCTTCCCATGCTAAGCAATTCCTAAGTGCCCACTTGGTGAACACCCATGCTGGGACAGGCTGTGAAGAGAAAGTCTGCAGACAGACCCATGAGATCTATTGAGTATCTTGGTCTTGACCATCTTGTCCATCTGCCCAAACTCTGCTCCAGGACTGTGTCTCTAGCTAATCAGTGACAACTTAAAAACTTAGTTTGTGATCTTTGGATTTAGATTAAGTTTATGATGCTACAAGAGTTAGTGACAGTACACTGGAGTTGGGCATGATTTAAATGTTGCTCCATAGTCGCAGCAGCACAGAGCCACCTAGAGCCTCTTTTTATTGTATTTTCATATCATGCCACAAACCCCTAAGATTACAAGGATGGAGAACATTTTCATAATATATGCAAAATCTACTTGGGCCTTGTATATCTTATGTGAAAGAAGCACAGTCATTTTTAGCAGGGATTAGAATCAAACACTATTCTGCAGCTACTCTCCTAGCCTGGCCTGAGTTGCCCCACTGTGACGAACTGCCCTCAATTAACGAAAAGTAAGCAGGCAGATACCCACTTTGCCAGTTTCTTCATTAACTCCTTTTGATGGGTGCTCTCATATCCTGCATGTGTCTTGGGCCAAGTCTTTGTTAGACCCAAGAAGTAGAATTTAACCTTCCTGGTGACTTCATCTTGGCATCATCACAAGGTCTTATAACTTGGTGCTGTAAGGCACTAAAGCCAACCAGCCAGCTCATCCTTCGTGTTTCATTTCTTCATAAAATTACACTGGCACAATTGTCCTTGCAGGAAATAGAGGTGACTTAATGCCTTTAAGAGTTAGGTTAAGCTCTGTAGCCTCTCTCCAGCTCCATTCAAGTGCTCTTCCTAACCCACAGGGGTAAAGAGGACTGTGCTGGAGATGGTTCTGTTAAATATCTATATGATACAATACCTATATAGTACAAAAGATCTATATAATATAAAACAGTTAAACAACTGTTAAGTACCACCAGCAGTTAAGTACATGCAACTAGCAAGCTCCTGCTCCATCCTCTCTGCATCCTCATGCTTCCCAGACTCAGGTTGTGCAACACTGCAAGACTCTCTTCGCAAATTCCATAGGCTTACAACCAAGAAAGTTGCATCCCACCTTCGCCAGAACCAACATTCTTGAAGAATGTGCATCATCTCTGTATTTTAAAGCTGAGGTAGAGACCAGAGACCCAAATCAGGCCGGGTGCTGTGAGCACATAGCGTAATAAAGACTGCCCAGCACAGCTTACCTTGCAAGGCAAACACAGATGGCCTGTACACCAGCAGCCTCTCTAAGGTGCAAGTCAATGTCTGCCTTTAAATAAATCTTCGCGCTCCATCACACACACACCCTTGTGTCCAACGGTCCTCTGTAGCCCTTTTCAACAGTTTCATTAGAGACATCCCACCACCACATCCCTTTACACCATTCACTTTTAAATATGTCCCCGAGCCTTTTTATTACTTAAAAAACAGAATGTGGGGTTTTGTAAGTAAATGACACTGATTAAATTTCCTTTGCAGGAGGGGAAAGGGTAAAGTCTGAGGAATCTGCCCAAAGCTTAAGCACTGGTCTTGTTATCCATAGTGTTGCTACCACCTTTTCACATTAATTTTTTTCAGGCCTAATCAATCCCAACCCTCTGTTACCCTCCACAGATGCATCATATAGAGCCCAAAATGTCAGACAAACTTGCTGGGTGTGATTTTAAAAGATTTTTTACTCCACCAGCCCAGATCACACAGTAGTTGTATACATGAACCTCCACCATCAGCTGTTAGCTGGCAATGAAACGAGGTCACCACATGAGGTACCTGGGCTAGATATAGCTCAGTGACACAGCACAGCTTTGAAGTAGAATTGTAGAGTGCCTGGGATATTATAGCATATACCACTTTCCACCAAATGCAGCTCAAAAAAGGTAAAGTGAAATGAAAAAGGTACAAATGGCCACGAGTGAAACACTGAATCAGGAGCTTCTGGACTCCTTTTTCAACATTGCAGTGAGGATTTTGAAACAAAAAGAATGTATTGAATTAGTTCAAATGGAAAATTGGTTCTTTGACCAAAAAAAGAAGCAGGCAGAGGAGGGGGGGGATGTGTGGGAAATATTCTTCAAAATAATCTCTTTTTTTCCCCTTAATTGGAGACTTGAAAAATAAATTAGAGGTTGGCAAATTTTTGTCAAAACATTTCAGTAGCCAAAGACTAAATTCTGGCTTTATTTCACTCTAAAAATGACAACATCCTCTGAAAAATGGTAATAATACGAGACAAAGTTAATTTTGTTTTCATTTTCCACAAAAAAAAAAAGCCTCATCTTCAGTGCAACTCTCATTTCAGTCTATACTGGTCACAAGCTTCACAGGCATATACTCTCTCCCTCAAGCAAGTCATCTACACTAAAACCTTTCTGGGGAAGCAAAAATAAGACAAAGGAATGGGAGAAAGAGCAGGGAAGTAAAAGAGTCCCAATGATGTGTAGGGCAGGAAAAAAAGAGAATGGAAGTACGGAGCAAAATGCCAGGGAGAGAAGAGGAAGGGTGAAAGAGAGAACTGGGTTATTTTCCTCCCCCCTCCCATTACAATAAGCTTAATTTTCTTTTCTTCATCTGTTGTAGGGAACCTAAAATGTTTATGTTTTAAATGGTAGAGACAAAAGCTGCAAAGGGAAACAGAGCAAAGGGAGTTGTATAAGGTCACAGCCTGTTTCATGTCCTGGGTCCACACCTTTTTCCACACCACTTTAGATTTAGCTATCACCTACTGATCTCCTGCCATCGAGTAGTCTCCTAAGCAGCCCACAGATAATGAGATGGCAATGAAAAGTTTAAGTGAAACTAATTTAATATTGCAGCGCTTTGGAAAGTTGTAAGATATCAGAAAGTATCACTTCAAAATGCTTCAAAATCCATTGCTCCGGGGTTGTCTGTCATGCAAAACAGCCTTGGTTCTGAGAACTGATCTGCCTAGCATTTTCATGACACAGATACAGAAAGCTGACAGCCCACACTGCTGTTTGGTGTGCTAAGAGAGATGTAGTATTTTTCAAATGCCTATTCACACACAATAGTTCAGAGAGGAGCTGTTTGGAAGCAGAGGCCTCAGGAGATGGGAAATATTTGCAGAAAAAAAAACCAAAAACATTTTCTGTAGTACACTTCTTTCAGAATGCGATGAGTAAACAACAAGCCTGTATTAAATAAATTGAAGAATAATATTTTTCGGAGACCCAAAATGTCTTCGTGCACTCTTTGGCTTGCAAAACATTACTTCTTCCCTGGAAAATAAATGTGGGTGGAAAAAAAAAGTTGGGGTGGAAGCTTAGCCTGTGTATAATACTGACTCATTTCTTCCTCACTATGCCTATGCAACTTATCCTTTGAGGTATCCTTATCACAAAACCATCCAACCATGCCATGCCACCCAGTTCCTGCAAGGGCTATGGATGAAAACAAACACAAGAACTCTCCCTGACCCATCCCCTTCTCTGTAAAGCTCCCCTAGTCCCACCTGGGCAGATGGGCAGCAGTCCGACACAGCTACCACAGAAATCCCTCACAGAGCTTCTGGCAGAGCTTCTGGCAGAGCTTGATGGCTGTCACAGACCTGGCTTGGCTGCTACTGGCCGAGGGGTTGCAGTAGGACGGAGCTTGGAGAGCTCTGGGCACCAAACGTATGCAGCAATTTTTTGGAGAGCAAAGAGGTTACAAAGCCCCATCGCTGCTTGGCTGCCCAAGCTGATCCGGGTGCACCCCCACAAGCTCCAGTGGCTTGTGGGAGAGTCGTTTGCTTTGTCTTTGCCTTGACCCAACGAGCACACAGTGAATGTCCCTGGTACACCGGGCTCCTCTTGGAAAGGGTACACACGCTTCTCTTGAAAGCTTGGCAAGAGGTGACAGTGAGCTGTGGTCATTTGTGCTGAGCTGAGCTGCGTGACGTCCCAGTGGTGCTGGTGCCCAAGTGTGTGACATGAAGAAGAAATGAGGCTGCAGGCGCTTGCTGAGGCCACCATCACCCTGACAGTCAGGACGGTCCTTTATGCCAGGAGTAACCCTGCTTGGAAACTAAATTATGAGCTTTTCTATTCACCTTTGAACTTTCACCTTCTCCTTCAGCAGTCGGAGATCTGAGTATTTCAGTATACAACTTCTGTAGTCCAGAGGTGGTTCAGATCTGACCTATGGCATGCAGATGCTCTTTTAGAGCCAGAAAACCAGAGGACTGTGTCTGGCTCAAGTAGAAATCTTCTAAACAAACTTAATTCTCATTGAGTCGTTCCAGGCTGCAAACAGTAAAATCCCAAGTTTTCCATTTAGCTATAGAAAGAATCATAGGAAATACTTTTTAATTCTTTACAAAGAACTGCTATTTGACTGCATTTCTCTCCTTTTTCTTTTTCTTTTCTCCCACAAATATTGCAGATGATCTCGCATTTCCCAAAAATATTTCAGTAGTTTTTTACAGCAAGTGAATTTACCACTGCTGACTGTGGGTACTCTTGGTGGTAATCTGAGGGTTGCACTCATATAACCATAGAACAGAAATGACATTTTGGCTATCTAAATGCTCATAGGCAAGCTACAAATAAATGATTATTCACAGAAATTATGAGCAGTATTATTTCAAACAACAAACACATTCAAGAACATCCAGGCAGGCTCACAGATAGTTTGCAAACAGAAAAAAAAAAAAAAAGCCAAACACTTCCATTCAGTAACTTGCTGTAGATTATTCACGCAGCTCTAATAACAGTCCCCTGTCTCCATGAGCCTGTATCAGATGCAGTCCAAAACTGGGATGGTGGTGAAAGCTCCCACTCTATCATGATGAAAACCCACAGTTTAAGCTTTTTTTTTGCCCATTCATTCCAACAAAACAAAAGCAAAGGATGCGATTTTCTTCACAGGGGGTGGTTTGGAGTGGCTACGTTTCAGTGGTAGGCAGATATTTTCACTGTGGTTTTGCAGAGTGACCAGAAACACTTGTTAACTTCAAAAGAAAAGCACAAAATTCCTGCAAACAAAAAAAAATCAGGGAATCTTATAACTACCTGATTTTTAGATTATGACAGCAAATACAGCTTGCAACTAATATTGTTTGGAGACTGTTCAAAAATAGTAATTGTTATTAATCAGTGGCTGGTTGCACTGTGTGTGGTAAAGAGCCTACCAACTTAATGCAGCTACCAGGCTCTCAGCCAAACACCCTTTATGGCTCACAGCTTCCCACTACCCCTCGTCAGAGGTGGCATTCACCTCCCAGACGTTCCTCCTTCCCTGGGTGATGCCATGAAATACTGCTACACCATACTCGGGCCTCAGCCAGCTGATATATACACCACAAACATCCTTTGAGTAAAAGCATTAGGTCCCTCTCTAGGCAAGGAGCTGATGAAGAGCCCTACCAGCCCTCAAGGGTATCTGATGGCAGTGCTTTCACTTCAGGAAGCTGAGGATTTTGATTTTCCTGTTTCAAGCCCAATCTCTTCACCCTTGCTAGTCATTGTGGCTGAAGAAACTGATGTGAGTGGGTGGTATGCACTGCTCTTCACATTGAAATGCTCCTGTCTTTCTCCTGGAAGTGTTTGTCACATCTCCATGCTTTTCATGAACCAGAGAGTGGTTTGATCTCCTTCAGCTTGGAGTTTTTTGACAGCAACTCATCTACATGACTGTCATTTATTGCTCAGATTGGGAGCTGTACTTGTCAGTCTGGGAGCTGGATGACCATACTACCAATAGCCCTGGACCCAAACTCACATCACTTGATGTGCTCTTCACACCAAAGCAATAAGGCTATACTGCACTAGCTCCAGTTAAAGCTTGATCCACTTGGAGATGCTGAGCACTGTTTGTCTCATGCATTGCCTGGAGGGGCCTTCTTTGTTTGAAGGATTTGCTAATGTGCCTTAATTAAATACTACACAGGACTGTGGTTGTTTGCTACAAAATAAATAAATAAATAAATAAAGAAATAAACTATGATACACCTGTGCCGAGCTCTTAAACAGATGCCTCTGTGCTGCCAACCAGCTCAACAACAGTGCCCTGGGGGGTCTGCCTGTCAGAGCAGATATATGCAGGGATATGTCATCAGGCATCAAGTCAAGGGTGCACATTTGTCCAAGTCAGTCATACAGAACTTTAATTTAGTTTTTTGGACTTGCATGGGTGAAATTCAAGGGCAGCCCTGTGCTGCTTGTCAGCTGGCTTGGTAGAAGAGGAGAAGTGCAGGTGTTTAAAGGGCTGATGGAGATGTTCCCTACCTCAGATATCTCCTCTGCCAAAGGAGGATGGCACCTGAGAGGCACTTAGGAAAAATGTTGTTTACTCCTGTTTCTGTAAACAATCACTCTTTATTTCTTCTGTTTCTCATACACCCCAACTCAGTGTGTCAACTTATTACGTCGGAGAAATCCACGGTAGTTCTCTACATTGAGCAAAGAATAGAATGAGGTTGTCTTTGTCTGGGTGTTGAGCCACCTGCCAGCCCAGGTGAGAGTGTCCGTCTAGATTTTAGTCCATAGGCTTGACCTGTTCAAGTTCAAAGAACTGTCATGGTTGGGGAGGGGAAGACCTGGTGTACCTGCAGGGAAAATCAAATTGGATTACTCTAGAGGGAAGCAGCAGAGGCTTCAAAGTCCCCTTTTCCTCCTACCTGCATTTTGGTGTATTTACTCTCCTCCCAGGAGAGCAATTGCCAAAGATGGTCGTGCCCGTACCTTGCTCTTATCAAGGTTGAAAACTCTGCAAGGTCTGTCCATCAAAGCAGCCACGTTTACATGGATGCTATTACTAACGAGTTGTTGTTATCTGTACACGAGACAGAGGTTCACAAGCTGTTCGTTGGGTTTATTGTTCTGTGTTCCTGTGAAAGGGGATGTCCACAGAGACTGGGAAGTGCCCCATGTGCTCCAGCACACTGGGCAGTAACATCAGAGAGTACAAATGCTTGATTTCCAATAGATTTTTATATATGATGGAGTGGGATGTGTTAAAACTGTGGTAACTTGCTGAGATTCTCAAGTCCCTGTTAGATCTACTTTTTTACCAGCTAGCATGTTTTAAAGACAATCAAACTACATGCCAAATTGTCTTTAAAATCATAGGCAGGCCAATACATTTTCTGATGGTGTTTGTTTTCTTTGCTCTTATCTACTGGAAGGGACAAACCAGGTTTAGCTCACATTGCAAGTTCGTGCATCAAAACGGGGGGACCTAATAGCTGCCTTCCAATACCTGAAGGGAACCTCCAGGAAGCCTGAGGAGGGACTTTTTACAAGAGTGTCCACTGATAGAACAAGGGGAAATGCATTTAAGTTGAAGGAGAATAGATTTAGATTAGATTTTAGGAAGAAATTCTTCAGTACGAGGGTGACAAGACTTTGGAATAAAATTCCCAGAGACATTGTGGCTGCCCCCTCCCTGGAGGTGTTCAAGGCCAAGTTGGACAGAACCTTGAGGAGCCTGATCTAGTAGAGAGGCGTCCCTGCCTGTGACAGGGAGGTTGGATTAGATGATCTCTAAGGTCCCGTCCAGCCTAGGCCATTCTATGATTCTATGATTCTGTCATTCTATGAAAACTCAATTTGGAACCCAGTTAGGGACAGTATCCTCACTCACTGCAAAGAGAAAAGGAGGCAAGAAGTGAGGGAAACAGAAAAGGAGGAATGTCACAGGAATGTCATGTCTGATGCTTTGGGCTGGGGTTTCACCTTTTACCCACTGCTGACACAGCTTTTTAATAAGTGCTTCATCTCACCTAAGTCATGGGCACATAAATGAAAAAAAAAAAAAGACAAAAACCAACCAAACTCAAACCCTACCTGAAAATATTTCAGACCTTGAAGTTCTGACATGAAGAAGCAGGAAAGGTTTTTCACAACAAATGTCACCCCCCAAAAATGGTTCTTTGCAGTTTTTTATTGTAAAACCATCTTTGCTTAACAGTTACTCTCCTGAACAATGAGCAGCCACAAGGGAACCACTACTATCCATCTTCTCCTCTTCTTCTTGGCCTGGCACATGAACAGCTTTTGTTGAGCCAGAGCTGGGCACATGGGTTGCTCTTTGGAAAACAGGAAGTTTCCAAAATAAAATCCTAATTGTTGTTGAAAAAAGGCAACTGTTAACTTGAGGAGCAAATGTTTTCACACAATGACTGTCACAAAAACGAAAGCCTTTTAGACAAAAGTTAAGAAATGTTAGGTTTTGACCAAAAATATTTTATGAGGAAGGCAGGCGCTTTCTAAAAATACTTGTTTAGCCAAAAGCTTGAGTCTTCAATCAAAAAATTAACAGTGAAAGAGCCAGGCATAGAAAATTCACATTACACTCCAGATATTCTCCTTCTGTGGTAAGAAAGCTGGAAATACAATAAAATGAACTGTAAGATCAGCAACAAGAAGTTAATATTTAACACAGGGAGGCCACTTGGGAGCTGCCATATAAGAGAAACACCTCCCTCCCCAGAGAATACACACCAGCTCCTCGGTGGCAAAGCCAATGCCAGGCAGCAGGATGTTTGGACAGTTTCAAAGTGCTGTAACTACACTGAAAAGCAAACAAGCTTAGACAAAGTTGAGTGACTCTATATGGAGCTCTCCTCTTCTATTGCTTTTCTTGCCAAAGGAATCACAGCTACCCTAGGGATGTGGTGGGAGAGCTGGGTTTTGGAGCACAGTGTCACAAGGGCAGACTCTAAGGGCTTCATAAACTGCAAACACAACATAAAGTATTCAGACATACACACAGGGGAACCGTGTGATGTTGCCTAACCACTCTGAGGCAGAGCAGTAAACCCAGGATCTTAGATGAGGGAGGAAAACAACCTTTGCTTTCTGAATTGAATTAAGTCTGCTCCCTTCCTCAGCTCCAGGACTGAACCCAAGGCTCCCTCTGCTGAGCCTGCCACACAACTGATGTCTGCTGCATCTGGCATGGAGAGGCAGTTTCCAAAATCTTCCCCACACCTGCAACATCATCTCACCCTCTAAGCAAGTAGTAGGCCATGGAGGAGCCAGAGGAGGACCTCTCGCTCTGCTCCACCATTGGGGAAGAAAGAGCTGGAGGTGCAGAAAGGGACAGCGCTGTCTCCAGGGCAAAACTTTCCTCAGATAAGCATGTATGTACGTATGTGTATACTATACCGTGAAGATCTGCACAAACACTTCTGCAAACTCTTGTTAAAGATCATTGCTGCAGTTTTACGGAAGGATGCTGGCTCAGTCAGCCTCAGTGTCTGGGCTGAAGAACAGCGAGAAACTGTTCAAACTCTTCTCCAGTTGACAGCAGAGGTGCTATCACCAAGACAGGGAAAAAACCATCCCTCAGTTTCAAAGCAGAGTTTGAATGCTTCTGTGTTAGGTGCAGAATAAAACAAGTGTTGTCCCAGCTGGAAGCTGAAACATGATATGAACAGGTAATTTTATTTTGGATCACCTTTGTGATTTTTCCACATTATCCCAAGGAAAATTTTAAATAAAAGTTAAGAATCACTTGTATTTGCAGAGATCTTTTTTTTTCTCACCACTGCATTACTCCTCGCTTGGCTGCATATCTTCTTCATTACTGTACTCTCCTGGTCTCAGAGCCTTATATTTCTACACATCCTCCATTTCCATCCCTCTCATATCACTCCTTTTTAAAGCACAATCATTTTCTTCACTAAAACAAATATGTCTGCCTTCCACCACCCAAAATATATTTTTATCTTGCCACATCCCATGAAAAAATCTGCAGTTACGCCATTCTTTACCGGTTTCCTCCCTTAGCTATGCCAAAGTCTTTTGATTTCCATTTCTTCCAAGTGATCTAACTAATCCTTACAAGAAAAATCTCATGTCTAGTGTTGCTAGGAAATCCACTTGAGATATTAGATCTTTTCTCTCCTTAAGTCAATCATTCGGTGCCACAAGTTAAGTGGATTAATCCCATGCCTTCTATAGGGTACAGTACAGTAAATCTCCAAAGTGCTATTGCCTGTAAGATCACTGCTGCAGGCCCCCAAAGTTTCTGTGACCCGTACTCATCCCTCTTGCTCAGAAGTACCAAGATACAGTTCCAGAAGATCATGTGAGTTTTTATTATTTTATGAAGGCTATTTGAGTGGATAGTGGACTTCTGGTATTTTTGACAGGTTTCCTGATACCTCTGTTCCTCAGCTCCAGACCTTCAAAGTTCAGTGCCATAACAGTGACCTGTCGGTAAGCCAGACAGGTTTCGCCCAAAATCCATCCACACGGCTCCATAACCAGAGAGGCCGATTGGGAGCAGCCTCTCTGCCCATCCCTTGCCCCACAGCCAGGCTGAGCAAGTCCCCTCTGTCTCCAGCCCTCCCTCACTTTGTTTCCAAAACATACACTCTTGTTTAAAAAAACAGCTTTGGAAGTTTAATGGCAAATAGCCATGTTCTGCCTGTATGTTTTGTCATCACAGTAACAAGATACCAGAAAGTATCACAGTCCCTGAGATATTTACACTGTCAGCACGGCTGCAAAGTAGCTCTACATGTATCTTTAAGAAGAGGGAGCTGAGGCACAGAGGCATTAAAGG
The DNA here is from genome assembly GCA_020746105.1 of Trogon surrucura. Classification (NCBI taxonomy): domain Eukaryota; kingdom Metazoa; phylum Chordata; class Aves; order Trogoniformes; family Trogonidae; genus Trogon; species Trogon surrucura. The sequence continues at coordinate 142,431,787 of CM036617.1, read as the reverse complement.
CATTAAAGGCATTAAAGTTGCACCGCTTACCATGGCATCTGTAAGAGACTTATATTTCTGTGATGCCTGATTCAAAAGATTGAAGGAATCTTTAGACCTCCTCTTCCCAGGGCTGCCAGACCTTGGCTCCCCGGAAGTCACTTAAAAAAAAAGTAGAATTGTATTCAGTTCCTTTCTCTGGGTAACTAGCTCAAATGTTGTGCCACAACACAATGCAACACAATATTCGCCATAGAAAAAAGTTTCTCCTGCCTGGAGAGCAGGAGCTGAGAACCTCTCACTACTCCTTTTACCCCAGACCCCAGAGCTCCTCTCTCGGCGGCGACAGCTGTGCACGATTCCCCATAGGTAACATGGAGACCACTGGCCAGATACAGAATCCCATCTACTTCTAACTTGTTCTGTCACTGCGACTGACATTTCATTAACTCACCACCTCAGAAACGGGGTTTTGAGCAACTGAATCACAGCAATCACCCAGCTCCATGTAGCCACCTCCAGACCAAAGCAATTATGCAAGGGCAATTTGATTATACCTGAACCCTTCCAATCACTTAGCCTAGATCTCAAACGGTAGTCACCATGGGCTTCACAGCTCTTTCACAAAAAGCAGTATTGTTCCCTAACTATACCTTAGAGCTGTCTTTACAATCTGGCAAAATTATAATTTTTGCAGGTCAGTCCAAAGAGGGTAAGAACACAAATGCTGGACAAACATCCTCATGCCAGGACATAGTATCTCCATTCCTACTGCATTTTAGTTGTCCGAGTCAAGTGTGAAACAAGTAATTTGTGTTGTAGCCCTGGGACTCCACTTGGTGATTATTACCAGTTTCATTCTACAGACAGGCAAACCAAGGCGGATGAGATGAAGCCATCTGCCCAAGACATCACTGTACCAGCAAAGCCAGTGCAGGGTGAATTCATCTAAAACACCCTGGGAAAGTGGGGGCTTGACTATAGTCCTTAAGATGTTATGAGCTCAATAAGTTTCAACCAGCCACAAAACTCCCTCCTACAGCTTTCCACGGTGTACAGCCAGCATTGATGAGATTTCTCTGACTCACTAAGGAGACATTCCCCAAACACTCCATCTCTCTGGCACATTACTGTCTTTGCACTCCATCCCTCACTCATTTGTTTGCCACATATTTCCTCTGGATTTCACCAGGGTTTTTCTCCACGCAGCGTGCCCAGGAGACTGGCTGGTGTCCCTGGGAGCATTGGGTGGAGCTCGCTGACACCTACTGACTGGAGCAAGGAGTGCACAGGGGCTGGGGAAGGAGGAAAGAAGGCAAGGCCAGGCTGCTCCGGAAGAATCTGAAGTCTCCATCCTTGGAGACATGGAAAACCTGACCGGACACAGCCCTGGGCAGCCTGCTCGAGGTAGTCCTGCTTGATGGCCAGATGACCTCCAGGAGTCCCGTCCTACCTCAATCATTCTATGATTGTGTGAAGAAAGGAGGTAGTGAAGGAGATGAAGGAGAAGAAGGACAAAGTTTCTGGCTTCTGAGGGACCAAGTAGAATTGACACTGTCAATAAGGCACTTCCACCTCTGAACTGATGAGCACCCCACATGTTCAGCCTCACAGGGTCCAAACTAAAACTGTCATGAAATGATGACCTGCTGGTGTGCACCGAAGGCCTCACTGTTCTGTAACTGCAGAGCCTCCATGCCTGCTCTCCTCCTCCTGAAGTTCTCCATAGGCATCTCTGCTACAGTCCTGTTCCTTTCACACCACTGTCCCACCACCACCTCTTACCCTGTGAGAGCCATGGCCTGCTGTCAGGCACCACTAGGAAGATATCTTCCACATCTACCATTGGCAGTCAGTGTGTACATGGTTCTGATTCAGCATCCCTGTAAGATAAGTGCTGTTATACTTTATATGTAACAGCCGATACACAGATTATGTAGGTACTGGCTGGTATTATAAAGACCATGACTTTATATTAGCACCCAGGAGCTATTCTCTCCTTGATTCCCAGCATTTTGATAGCCCAGCTCTTCGGTGTCTTGGGGCCAACCCATACCGTGGCGGAAGCACCAAAGACAAACCATTTTCAATCCCTTCCAGTAAGATTATTCATCATTCCTACCTGCAGAGACTCATACTTGACAGGCCATGTGTGTCTACACAGATTTCAGGCACATCACCTGAAAAAAAATAAGCCATTCAGTGTAAGTGGAAAGATAGGATTTAATCTTAAATGAGAAGAATGTTCACTGAGATATAAGCATTGCCACCCCAAGACAACTCTCGTAAGAGGTAGCCCCTTTTGTCCCAAGAGGCAGCTGTGCACCAATATGCGCCATAGCCAGGCACGATTCTGCCAGCCAGCCAGCACCCTGCATGCAAGAGGACAGCTTTGCCAGCTCTTACTTCATTTAAGGAAGGGCTAAGAATTTCTAAAAAAGTAAAGTCTGCAGGGTTAAATCTACAGTCTTATACAGCAAAAAAAAAAATCGCCTAATCTACCTCATTTCACGAAAGAGATGATTAAGGATACTTCCTTCCTCTCCTCTTTCCTGAACCACTCACATGAGAAATGATACACAGGAGAAAGCACAGGAAAAAAGGTCAGGCAGTATTAACAACAGGGACACATCCATCTCAATTTTCCTTTCCTGAGAATTTTAAAATTCCCATAACTGCATTGCTACAGAACACCAGCTAGCACAAACCTGCGCAGTGCCATAGATTCCACTGAAATCTTGCTTCATTTGCAAACCAAAGTGGGGGACCCTGATATAAGTAGAAGTTTTTCCGAATGATGCCATTTCAGGAGAAGAGAAATACCAGCAGAATCGTGAATTTCACCAGAATATGTAGGCCCTGGAGGAAGGAGTGATATAAGACCTGGCTTGCTGAGGTGAGACAATTAATTTCATAGTCCAAGCACAAGGCTGCCAACAGCAAGCTGGGGTGTTACAGATTTTTCCACCTATCTTAAAGCCAGTTTGAACACACAGAACACACACAGCGGCCATGTGGCTAAGGTTCCATTTTTATTTCGAAGGTGGCAACCCCAAACTAGCCTTAACTATATCCCTAACCATATATAATGCATTTTAATCTGCTACAAGTATGGTCCCTCAGCACTAACTTACTTGCATGCCCAGCCATTTCTCAACATAAGTAATACCTCGCAAGGGCTTCATTATTCCCCCTATGAACTTCACATCTGATAAGCATTAAAATACTGTCAAAAAATAGAAAACCTGCTCCTGCAGGAACAGTCTGGCCCTCTGTAGATATTCCTTGTGACTCTTGGCTCCCCTTCCCAACTACGAAGCTAGGGGTGGGGAAAAGGCAAGAGATGCCAAATTTTACCCTCAGAAGTGCATACTGACAGATGTTGATGTTAGCAGGATTTGCACACAAGGACAGAAGTTAGCCTGGTGTCATTCTGTTCACAACATTCAGGGTGTCTCTTGAAACACGTGTGCCTCTTAGTTCACCTGCTGCTCAGCTACCATAAGTCCAGTTTTATAAAAGCAAATCCATAAACCCCTGTAAAAGAGAGACAAATGTGGAGTAAGAAGTCAGCCTCAGAAATGCTACAAGAGAAGAGGAAAAAGGCTTTATTGGAGCTGTCTTGATTTAATGTTTCCTGAAATTCTTCACCTGCTGCACTTTTTCATGTAATTGCAAGACCAACTTCTGCCCTCCGGTACAACGGAGTCAGTCCAAAGTTACTTTACTTATATCAGGGTGGTGGTTACTCCAGACTTCAACTTAGCACAGAATTTAGCCCTATTTAATGCATCATCACCACCTCAGCTTGCCAGCTGTCATCCAGCATAGCACATTTGTTTAATCTACAACTGTTGTTGTCTTGACATTCCTCCACTGAAAAACCTCCCTGAGGTCTCATTATAGCTGTTCAGACACCTCTGACCCTTGGTTCCTAGCAGACACAGGTCATTAGCAGTGGCCTGGAGACTTTTAGTACAGGGAATGGTGTGTTTGTGTGAAACAAGGAAGATAAATGAGACAGCAAGGTTTCTTGAAGAGCTACCACTTCCTGTATCCTGCTACTGAGAAGTCCTAAATAAGGACTGTGGATAAAAAATGGGATGTAAGGAAGCCTGGTTGTGGTCAGCACTGTCATTGCCTAGATATTCTGGTACCAATGACTATTCAGACTCCTGCCTCTGTGTTAACAGTCTTGAGTTCTCCATCTACTCAAGGGAAGAGGGCAAGTTCCTTCAAAGGGCAATGATAAACAGCTCAGTTGAGCTGTTATCATTCTGTGATTTACAAGGTGGGGCTTCAACTCAAGCACTTAATTAGGTGTCAAAACGGGAGGAGGTGTGAAAAACCCTACTGGAGAAATCCCACTGCTTGGTGGCTCAACCTTCTCCCTCCAGAGCAGAAAAACCATGCGGAGAAGCTGATGGACATCTGCAAACTTCCTCCTGGCATGGAGAGCCCAAGGCCGCAGGAGGGCAGCATTGATTTTCTTTCAGGAGCGCCGTGTAGGGGATTTCAGATAAACTCATTCTTCAGGGAGGGAGCTTTGTAAAGGGTAATCGTGCAAAACTGCTGTGGATTTTTGTCTTGGTGAAGGTGCAAAAAGTTACAATGGAGAATCACTAAGAAAACGTAGGTGCAGCCTTGGCAGATTTCTGGTGCATGGAGACAGCAATCTCCCTTCTCCTGTCTGAATCATTCAAGTCAAATTTATGATGGCAGAGTCTTCTTGGCCAGAAGGCCAGGGCAAAGAACAAGTCCCTTTGAACATCATTGTCTCCAAAGCATGCTGACTACAGACAGTGAATAACCATAACCACCTCTGGCCACTGTTTTCTGTGTCTCTTTGGAGTATGTTTCTCTCTTACACAGTTTTATGGAAATGAGAATTTTCTCTGCCATGACTGAAAATTTGTTGGGGAGACAGGGGAGAGGTGGAAGTCTCTGTAATGTGCATCCTTCTTTATCCTTCCCCAAGGCAAGCTAATTGCTCCCGGGGCACTCTAGAGCCATTCCTAAGAGCCACACACTTGTGAGAGCTCTCTCAGCTCCCAGCAGCCTTCAGAAAATGGCTCAAGGAGTAAAACCTGAACCTGTCCCAGGAAGGATTAATGACCTGTGTGCTGAGCTGACACTCCAGAGATGAATTTACATCTTGACACTACTGCCTACCCAACAAATCCATCTCAGGTGCTCCACAAGCAAAAGAGGTCATTCTGGTTATCATCACCTTCCCAGAGCCCCTTTGTCCCCCAGCTTGGCACAGACTCGGAGCTGGTGTCCCCGCAGTCACCCACAGCTTCCTGCATTGGCAAGGTCCCCATTCTGCTTTTGACACTGGGATTTGGTATGCAGACACTGCTTCACCCAGGGAAGACAAAGGGCCTGAGCACAGCAGCACTGCTGTCAACACTTCAAAGGGGTGACTCCTTTTACGCTCTTCCCAGTGAGATAGGATTCAAGAGAAGGGCTGGAGTGCTTCACAAATAGCCTCAGAGTTTATCGCACAGTAGGAGGAAAGAAATTACCATATCTGTTCAATTAAGAAAATCTGGTGTCCCTCGTGAGTGACAGATGATGGCTATTTTTATAACAGACGTGCATAATAGCCTCACACTCATTTTTAAGAGCAAATTTAGGGATGAGAAGAAACAACAGCAAATATGTGGAAAAACCTGGTGTCCATTTTCAGGGCTTGTCCATCTTCCATTGTATTTTTGTTTAAAATCAGCTCCTCCATTTTCTTCCCAGTGGTAAAGCCAAGCCAGAAGAAAAGGTGGCTTTCTAACAATACATTATGCTTCAGTCATATGGCTTGCTATCTCGTATACTCCCAGAAATATATTTCACAACTGAAGTAACATTCAATCCATTGACCAACTGTTCTGCAGATGCCAAAAATGGCATGAGTCTCCAAACTTTGTGCACAGTTTTCTGACACAGAAGTTACTTGTTTGGCTAGTTGAGATTTATAATGATATGGCATTTATAAGTTGTTCTTAAAAGACTGATGGATAAGCGTGATATGCCTATCAGCAGCATTTATCATGGGTGCTGTGAGAACATCAGTCAAGGGTGTTTTGTTAGTTGTTGTACGCAACCCCTTGACCTTTGGGGCTCTGTTAGGATTGAGTCATCAGTTATTAACCCTGTAATAAGTTATTTATATAAGTAACTTTAAGATAAAGCCTGACCTTGCTTCCTTTGCATAACCCAGGCAGACAATTCCAGAGTAGGAAATTATTTCCCTACTGAAGTCAGTGGGAGGCTTTTTATTGATTTTAATGAGACTGACATCAGACTGAAAGTAAGCATGCCTGTAGCACTTCTGGGGTGCATTTTCCTCACTAAAGCCATTTGATTGCATCTTTTGGAGGGAACAGACGGACCTGACTTTCCAGACAGTGTTGTCAGCCAGGCTTGACCAGAGGAAGGTGAACAAGGATAATTAGAACATATAGAACACCTAAACCACCTGTCAGATTTGCTGAATGAACTCCATCATAGCACAGGCAAGTGTCTACATGTTTAAAAAGGCAGCATGAGAAAGGAGAAGGTTCTTGGGACCTCCTGTGCATTCAAGCTGTGTAGGGAAAGTCCCTGGCTCTCCTTCACTGAAGCAGAGACAAGCCACGGTCTGTAACAAGGGAAGGATTTTATGAAAAATATCTGAAAATAGCCAATACATTAAATGTGAACATGAAAAAATGCTTATGGAATTGTTTAGATGAGGAATCTTTCCAGTTTAGATTTCACCCTTGGGAAATCTCAGGAGGTCCATATTAGTGATTATTTAAAAAAAGTAAAATGTCATATTTCTTTATTTGCCTGGGCCAAAGGAGGATCATGCTTTCTATGTTGACCAGGTTGATAAAGGCTCTAATCACAGCTCTAACAACATCTAGCATTTTATTTCCTTTTGCTTCTCTTTCCCCAAGCATAAGATAGAGCTCGTCAGAATTTGACCCAGATTTTGAAAATACATTTAAGCATAATACAGCAAGCCTGTATTGGAAGCAAAGCCACCACGCCATTTTCAGGAGGCACTTCAGAACTGAAGGGGTTAATTACCTTTATTGTCTGCCCACAATGCTTGATCTCCTGAATGCCTAATGCATTTTTGACTCACTGGGTAAAATTTTATGTAAAAATCTTAGCTAAGTGAAAGATGCTGAGGACTAAGGGCTACTCTTTTGCAAAATGTGGCAGGATTGTGGCTACAGTGCGTCTGTGTGTTGTAAGAGACAGCTCTGTAGCAAGATTATTGATTTAAATACCTGTTCTCCTTGGGCACCTGCCCATGGCACTGAACTGGGCAGTCCTCTGTGCTGTTGTGCCAATCTGTAGCATACATTCAGGGTTGGATGCAACTCTGATCTGACTAAATGGGTATGCAGCCAGGGCATGTAACACAGCAAATGAAGACCACCTCCTCCTCACCCTCCATATCCCTGTACAATTAGACCTGGTCTCAGGAGGAGTATTACATTTTACTGTGTTGATGTATAGCCAGTTCACGTTTCTGCAGGCCAGCAGAGTGATCACACAGAATCACACAGAATTGATGCTGCTAAAAAAATGGTTTAACACAATGGGAAACCAATACTGTCTATTGATAAGCATGTTAAAATTTTTATGGGGATAGTTCTTCTAATGAAAGCCGTGGAAGCCTGCAGTGATCCAATCTTCTTATTTCAAGATAGGCAGATCAAAGCAATTTGTAAATTTGGGGTTCGGCGGGAATCGTTTTTATAGAATCATAGAATGGCCTAGGTTGGAAGGGACCTTAGACATCATCTAATCCAACTTCCTTGCCATGAGCAGGGACACCTCTCAACTAGGCCAGGTTACTCAAGGCCTCATTCAACCCGGCCTTGAGCACCTCCAGGGAGGGGACATCCACAACTTCTCCGGACAATTTATTTCAGAGTCTTGCCACCCTCATACTGAGGAATTTTTTCCTAGGATCCAATCTAAATCTGTTTTCCTTTAACTTGAATCCATTTCCCCTTGTCCTATCCGTGGACACTTTTGTAAAAAGTCCTTCCCCAGCCTTCCTGTAGATTCCCTTCAGGTATTGGAAGGCAGTTATAAGGTCCCCCTGGAGTCTTCTCTTTTCAAGACTGAACAATCCCAGTTCCCTCAGCCTATCCTCATAGCAGAGGTACTCCATCCCCAGTTTTGGTTTGGTTTGGTATAAAGCAAGCTCACATCACCAGTTCTGGTCTATAAAAGGACCCAAAACCAAGCTGTGGTTCTCTGACTCACTGTATCTACAACTGTATCTACAACTGTATCTACAACTGGACATTTCTGTCACCTCTCACCAACTAACCCAAAGAAAATAATACTGGTCTGCAGCAGAAAAGCGAAAGCTTATTTTTTGCTAAGTAGAAAGTAGGTACTCAAAGAACCCCAAAATATCTCCCATTCAGTCGTGTTCAGTTAGGAGTGTGTAGCAGATTAAAAAAATAAACTGACTCTGCTTTCCTTTGCATTTTATTATCCATGTGTTTGCCATAGCATCCTTATAATACTTCCCTCTGTTTAGGATTCCCTTACTGGCACTGCCAGAAATCCTTTCTCTCCTGATCCTGCTGATCTTACTTTGACATCACCACATGATTGGAAACCATCTCTGAGTAAGAGGCACAGGATCAGTGTCTTCAGGGAAATGAGTTCCTCATTAAAACACAAAAAATACTGCTGTTCTGAATGAATCCTTCAGCATCCATTCTCCCTTCATTTCAAATATATGCATTGATTAAAAAAAGTCGGAGATGTGGCAGCCACAGACAGAAATCTGACTCATCCCAGTTGTGCTCTGTGTATGTAAGTCACATGAAATGTCAACTATTAGAATGCTTAATACAGGATACTAACTTCAAGGTCCAGTGAATGCTGTTTTGCATGTAATGTTTAGGGAGGAGACAAACTAATTCATACTGAGCTTTGACTAAACAGAAACCTATGTATTCCCTTAATTTTCTGAACACAGAGAGAGTCATATTTCCTCAGGGTAACTTACTGTTTCCCACACCAAGGAGATATAAGATGTCCTTAGAGCTTGTTATCCCAAAATTTCACTATATCTTTCATGGGTCAGTGCAAAACTATGACTTTAGCTCAGCTGTCAGACATTTTCTCACTGTTCTCTGAATCCCTGCCGGGATTTAAACAGGTGAAAACAACAACCAAAACAAAACAAAAATCCCGACCCTTGATGGGCTACCTTTTAGGGACACAGTTCACACCAGACTTAAAAGTCCCAAGGGGTCCTGCCTGAGGTATACCATGTCATCAGCCCATCCCTCAAACAAAACCAGGCTGAAATGCAGTGTTCTTAGAGAACATGGAGTCATTCACACACTGGTTTAAGTTCTCAAAGCTCTGAGCCAAGTTCAGCCCTAGGACAACCAGTGGAGACAGGTTGGGCTTTGCCACTTGGCTTCATTGGAGTCACCCTGAACTTAATCCAATATTCCTGAGCAGAATTTGGCCCAGAGAGGTTAAATGATGTATCCTCAGCTGCACATCTGAGGGATCAACCAAAGCAGGAATTTAAGACTGGCTTTTTCTTGTGCAACCCCATTGCTGCCTTCAGGCCCCGAGGGCTGGTGACCCTTGTGTACTGAGCTCCAGAGCTTAATCCTGCTGAATGAAATGGAAAGGCTCAGGATGGACCAGAGTTTGGCCCCATCCATAAATCACAAGGGCTTTCCCACTGCCTGACTCCACGAACCCAGGCTCCATATGCATGATGTGGAATATCTCAGGCATGATGGACACAAGACACAACATGCCACATGTTTTGATTTGCACCTATTACCTCACATCTTTTTGTATGAATTGTTTTTCTGCCTCCTCCCTCTCAACTGAGATCACAGAATGCCCTTTTGTCCCCAGTCAGGTGTGACTTGGGGGACCTGATGTGTCTGTCTGGGCTTGTCACTGGGTTCATTGACAGGAATAAAAGCTTCTTTGATACTAGGAATGTGACAGGTGTCAGAAAACTAATCTGAGATTTACTTCCAGCTTTGGTCAAACAAATACACAATTCAAAACAGATCAACGCTGATCAAAAATTACTTTGCACTGAGAAATTAGTTCCAAAATAATCAACAGCAACTGTGGTTTTGGCAACAATTGCCATAGGATCTGGGTCATTCAGGGCAAACTTGAGAAAACACTTGGGTCTTGCCAGAGCAACGAGTATACAATAGTAAGAACAACCAATGTTTTAGGCTCTCTGGACGTGTCAGATGTGGTGTACGTCCTCACCCCTCTACCAGTTTATCAATACCAAAATGATGTACCAGGATTTTATAAAGGCTTGATTAACTCAGCATGCACTAGAGTGGATAATGGAAGCTAAGTTCATGAGAAACTAGTATCACTGCATATTTCAAGACTGGATGCCTACATCTATATGGCAAGAAAGAGAAAGTGAACTCCCAAAATTACTGTCAGGTTTCTATGCCTTTTTCCAAAATGTTGTGCATTTACTGCTGCCAAAGGCTGCATCCCTAAACTAGAGGAGCAATTGTGTTAGTCAGTCCAGCAATTTCCATGTCCTTGTGCAACACTCCATTGACACAGATGCCAGGTAGACTTCCTTCACCCTTGGTGAAATTAAGTCAGTGAAACCAGGTTTGAAAGAAGGTGAAAAATAAGATCTTTCTCTGAGACTGACAATCACAGGGAGGAAAAGAGTGAAAAAAAAAAGAAAAAGAAAAGAAAAGAACTTTCTGGGAAAAATCAGCAAATTTGAAATACAGAGTGTGAAAAATGACACTGGAATACAGCCAAGCTGCCATTACCATTGCCATTCTCTACCTGGGCAAGGATATATTTGGAAAATCACTCTTAACCTAAATATTATAAAGTTATTGTCTTGGTTATAAAGATACCTTTTACTGAACTCCCAGCACAGTACTTTCTCCAAGCATTCTCCAACCTTCAACTGTTCTGAGGTCGGATTTTCTGAAAGTGATGTGGCTTATTGGTTTAGGACAATTTAGATTTATTTAGCACCTTTCCAAAGATTTGTTCAATCTCCCCTCAAACTCAGGTGAAATTCTGCACCCACAACATCCTTCAGCAAGCAGCCCCATAGAGCTACATCTCCACTTCAAGGAAATCTCCCTTTTGCATGTTCTGAATCAGATTCCTTCATCTGACACCCCCTTCCAAGTTCTTCTATTGGAAGCTGAACAGATATTCCCTATTCACATTCTGCATGTCATTCACTCTGTCAAACCTGACCACACCTTACCCACTTCTAGCCAGGCAAAACAGCTTCAGTCTATTCAAACAATTGTTGGTATAGAGTTTATTCCATATTTCAGACTTCATTCCCAGGATACCTGCTCCACGGCATGTAATGTAGCTTAAAAATATAAAATACAGGAAATTAAACTATACCAGCAAACAGCAAAACAAAACAAAACCGAACCCATTGCTTATTTCAATGTTCTTCCTTGAAAGTAGCTTTCAATAAGCAATTGTACTTTTCCTCCACTGCCCTAAAGATGTCTAGTAAATAAATAAATAAATAAATAAATAAATAAATAAATAAATAAATAAATAAATAAATGGGGTTCTTCACTGAAAAATGAGACGGGAAAAAAGGAACATATCCAGCCTTTGAGTCAGCCTTTGCTGGTTCAGCTTATCCATGCACCTAATGAGAAATCCTGAAACAGCAGAAATCCATGCACCAAACAACTTCCTTGGTTTGTTCACAGGCAGAAAGTTTGTCATGACTAAACCTGTTCATTCCTTCTTTAAACTTCCAGAGTGATATAATTTATGGTTCTGTTGTACTTCTGTGGGACAAATGTTTGTGAGACACTGCTCACTGAGATTTGGGGAGAATGTGCTTTGGTCAGTGAAGCATACATGGCAGAGAACATAAGGAAATGGTGTCTGTGTAATTCCCCATAAATTTTTTTTTTTAAAAAAACAAAAGTTGCCCACTACTAAAGGGGAGGAGCAGACAGACTGGTTCACTTTTTTTTCCTTAATGTGTTTCAGTATCTGCATGGGAATTCAAAGAAAAAAAAAAAAAAAAGGCTAGAAATTCCCAGAGGAAGCTGATTAAATATTCTCTCCACTTCCTTCTCCTTATTCATCTGCTCCGTTCCTTTCAATTGCCAGGGTCCCATGGCGACCATCGGGGAAAGAAAAGCATCCTCTTCAGCAGCCACGCCTCGCCATAGCAACCGGCACGTCAGCGCTGGCAGCCAAAACGCCGCAAGCAGGCCGAGGGGGCTGCCCTGCCCCCGGGCCTGCCCTCCCCTTGCCAAAACACCAGGGCCTTGCGGGGGACCAGCCCGAGGGAGCCCCACCAAGGCGCATTTGGGGCTGGGGGGTGTTAGCCCAGTGCCCGCCCCGTCGGGGCTGCGGGGAGCGGGCGGGCGCCGCCGCCGCTGTCCGTGGTGCTGACGAGCCCCGACGAGGCGGCAGAGGGTGGGCAGGCATCCCGAGGGGCGGGGTGCATGGGGGGAGGAAGAGGAGGGAAGAGGAGGGCCCGGGGCTGATGGGTCCTGAGGAAGGGCGGCCACATGATCCGCATCCCCACATGACACAGAAAGCAAGCCGTGGTAGCAGCCAGCCTTGTGAAACGTCATTTTTCAAAATATTTTTTCTCCCTCCGGCAAAGAAGAGGAGTAGAACACTCCATCCCTCCCCCTCAACCAGATTTACAAATATCCAGGCGGCGACGGCTACAGATGGGAATACACTCCGCGGTTTCCAGCATGATTGGCACCTTCCCAGAGGTGCCTTCACTTGGGATAACAAACAGGGAAAGGATGAGACCGGCGCCTCTGGGATTATGCTGTGGAGCAGGTATGTGGATAGATAGGTGCTGTGCTGGACAGTGTTGTGGCTGAAAGGGTAGTTCTCTCTGCAGACACATGCGAGATGACATTTTTTTTTCTGTAATTTATCTTCTGCATGTTTAATTCTATGCATTTAAAATCCTTGGGTTTTAGCGAGGAAGACTCATTCCTCAGGAGAAAATGCTCTGCGAGGCTTGAATTTTAAGATGATTCTACTGAAAGCAGAAAGATGTGTAGAATTTCTGTGGAATAACTATCAAATTTTCTGCACAAATCTACATTCTGTATATCTGTATTCATTGTTTTTAAATTATGCCACTTATTTGCATTAAAACAATCCCCTGACATGATCAGTTCAATGAAAGCAGAAAATTACTTTTATTGAGATGAAGCAGACCAGTCTGCCCATCTGTTTTTCCTGTCTCTAGATACATTCAGACAGCTTCTTCCTTCCTTGTCTTAATGCACTAGAACAGCTGCTTTGGAATTTTTTGGTCATTAATTTGAAATCATCCTTTCTGAAAGCATTGTCTCCCCTTTTCTGGAGACAGCTACTTAAGGAAAACCACAGGAATAGTAATCTTTGCTTAGCTGTAGCCAGCAGAGACAAGAAGGCTATTCCGTTTTAGCTAATTCAGGCATATACTCTCTAAGAATGCATAGCAACATTTTTCAGTTATCCAACTGGCTTCCAGCATGTCAAACAGTATGTTGGCTCCACAGAGTAATGGGGAAGTAAAACTGCCTTCTGCTTTCAAAAGGCCATTTGTATGTACAAGGCAGGATTCATTGCCAGTTCTTTCTGGCAAAGATTTTCAAATGTGGTTCTTGAAGATTTGTTGTTAAAGCCACTGTTAATCGCTTAAACCAGTGGCTTGGTTTATAGAAAAACTGGATGCCAACCCAGAGGCATCCTTAAAAGCTAATCTTTATTTGGGTGTCTAAATATGGATTTTTGGAAGCTTGATTTATGAGTTTATTTTAAACTTTCTGCTCTCAGATGACTCAGTAAGGGGAGGAATTTCTATACCTTAGACACATTTGGGGATCTCTGTTCCTTAGCTTAAAGTAAGAGCTTGCAGATTCTTACTCCCCTGCAGCTCTCCTGTGAAGCCTCTGTGCAGTGCAATTCCTCCATTTGGGCCACACCATATGACCTCCATCTGCATTTTCCTTTGCAACCCCACCAGGCAGCCTCCCTCAGGTGTTTAACAACTCAGAGAGCAATTTCAATCAGACAGTGCAGAATAATCCCCTTACATCCTTGGGTAGAGTCTGCTCCCCCTCTCCACCACAAACATTTCTGCCAGTACCAAAACATGATGTAGCACTTGTGTGTTTGGGATTTCTCCATTCCATCAGCTTCCATAGTTCTCTAGACTTTCCCTCTGACAGAGAGTCAACACAGTTCCTGCAACTAGCACCCTGCCCAAGAAGACATCTCCAGTTCAGCGTTTATCAGCAGGCCAGCATCTTGCCTCAGTGGCATCTCCTAGCCTGCTTTTGTCCTCCCTGAGCAGAGAATGCCCTTCCAACAATCATCTCTACATCAGGCATTTTCAGTCTAACTATGGGCTTTGCATGGCCTTCAGTCCTGTCAGCTTCTCCAGCAAAGTTAGTACAGGAAAATTATGAAATGTTCTCACTAATGGCCATATCCTCTGGTGGAGCCCAAGGGAATGTTCTACTGGTCATTCAGGTCTCCTCCTCTTACTCCTACAAGATAAGTCCTCCTGGAAGCCTCTTAAGGTCTCTGGCAACTCTATCCCTTGCACGAGTATGAGCCACCAGTGCCACCACACTCTATCATTATATCTGGCACAGGTGACCTGTGTTGCTGCGTGAGCACTAGATCCGTGTTACTGAGAAGCATCAAGAGCCGTATGACAGCACTCTTATATCCCAGCACAAATGTTTACGAATGCAAAAATCCTGCTATGATACTAACTTCTTGTGTGCTGCAAAAGCAGCTTTCACAAGATTTAATATCAAGTATTCTTTTCTATACGACCTTTTCATATAGAAGGAACAAAAATACACCCCAAATATCCTAAGGTTCTCCTAAGAGAAGCACTTGTGCTCATTGGTAGTGAGAGGCTGAGTTAAGCTGCTAGAGACTTCACTGAAGCTGCTGGCACATTTTCACTGCTGGGGAGAGTACATTTGGTGGGGAGAGGGTGAGAATTTCCGAGAGATGGGCAGAGAAATCAGATGAGCATGAGATTCACCACAGCTTATCTGTCAACACCCACCATGGCAAACTGGTCCTGGTAAGTACTGCATTCCTCACATCAGGCAGAAGAGCATGCTGTGCTGTAGGCAGGGCCTGTAAGTGTATGGGAGCAAGCATCAATTTTTTTACCTCTGAATCACAAAGGGGTCCAGCTCAGACATGTCCAAGGACTAAATCCTAATTAAGGAAGGCAAGCAGCCTGCAAAGGTATATTTCGAGCTTCTCCACACTCTTGGACAACTCCAGTAGATGGAACCTGTTTTGACAACAGAAAAGGAAATTAGCTCAGTCCCTCTTCTCTTTGCTCCCATGTTTTCATGCCCCCGCAGTCACACTGGGTGCAGATTTCGGTTCTGCCATCATTTTTAGAACAGTGTTAACATAGAGTTTTGCCTACTAGTGTCAACAGTAGAAGGATAGAATAAAGTTCTGAGACACTTAAAACTCTGTGGTTCTTTCCTTTGGGGAAGCAGAGTTATATCTATAACAGAAGACTCCTAACTACTGTGTTGTACCTCTTTGTAAACAGCGTGTTGCACTCATGCTCATGAGGTAGCAGTTAGAGTACTGTGCTGTGTGTCTCCTATGATTAGACAGACCAGGCTGTGGGCAAGAGCAGAGGAGATAAATGGAGGAAATAGGCAGTCCAAAGGTCATGGCAAACCCGATACTTCATTCAGCACAACCCAGGTCTGTGGAAAGAACGCTGTGTCCTGCCTGGGCCTTACAGATGACTCTACCCTACAGCTACTGGAGAATTAATTTCTCACTGCAAATGGCCCTGCCTATCTCTCCAGAAAGGTCATCCTTTCTACAGATCTGAAGGTTACAAACTCCACACATGCTTCAGCATAGCCCTGGTGGAAGAGAGTTCCACCTGTTCCCTCACTCTGCAGATACTGATGAGGTGAGGGTGTCTATCCAGGTAGTGGTGAGCACCAATCTGGCTCGTATTTTACCATTGTCCATCTGTGAACCAGAGCATGATGTTGGGTATAAGTGGAACCTGCAGCTAGTGCGAGGGCTCCTTCCTGCCACCTGCAGAGAATGAGCACACTCTTAGGGCTTAGGAGCATGAATAAATTACTGGGTCTTAGCAACTCACCTCAGGTTAACAGACCTACAGTGACTGCCTGCATGTCCGTCTTAACCCATGGTAAACACATGAGATAAATTCTTTGACTTTAGATACAGGAAAAAGCCATTGCTCCCAGAACATTTAACACCACAATGTGCTTCAAGAGATGGCACCATCTTTTAAGCAGTCAGCCAATATGCAGTAACTTGTGACTTATGTGTGGTTTTGAACGCTGAGTGTTCATCAGATCATGCCCAATGGATTTGTCTCAGGCCAAGCCCCAAACTCCGTGCTGCAAGTCTGCAGTCTCAGTAGTTATTCCAGATGTGAGCTGATAAACTCAGAAGCAACAGATGGACCCTGTTTTTACTCTAGTTAGCTACCGCATGGCTCACCACTTACTAAATTCAGTTAAAAGGATAAGGCTGAAGAAAGATTCTACCTCAGGCAATCAAGAAATATAAATTGGCCTCAATCCCAGCAAGCATTGCAGTACTATATCCTTGTTCTCAGCTTTAATACCTTGTTAAAATAGTAAGGAAAGAACATGAAGCATCAACAAAGGTTGATGCTGAAGAGACTGTCTACTTGCCCTTACCTTCTTCAAGCATACAGCAGAAAAATCTTGTTTAGATTCATCCTCATACAATAGCTTAGTATAACGTATATTCTTTAGATGTGCTGGAAATCAAGACCATTTCTTTCCTTTATTTGATTCCATCCATATTTCCTGCTCCCATGACCTCACCCTGCAATACACGCTAGGTTCTCAGATGCTGATATAAGATGCAGTAACTTATATCGATTTACATAATGTATTCAGTTCAGAAGCTTTTACTAAAAGTTGAGCCTAGACCACACCAGAACTAAAAGCTTCATCCACAAAACAGCTTAACCACGCTTCCAGTTTTGTCATCTTTAGCTGCCCATGCTGCAGAACAGGCATCTCCACCAGCTGGGTAGAGCCAGGGAGCATGCAGAAGCCTATGAGATTTGTGCATGGATCTCAAAAGTTTTATTGCATTCAAAACATTCTATTCTCTTGACAAAAGAGGGGCAGATATTTTGTATCCCCATGCACTGGAATGCAGAGAGTAAGGAAGAACATACTTCACCTCAAGAGATTTTCAGTCTTTGCTCAGAAGAGCTGCCCGGAGAATAGAAAAGCCTTCATAAGAGGAGCAGGGCGAATAGCTGAGCATTTTTATGAGCACTAGACCAGAGAAAAGAACTGGCAGGGAATCTGTGCACTTTTACAAAAGCATGTGTATCTGCATTCCTCTACTGGAAGCAGAAGTACTAAATGGCCTCAATATGCACACAGACATCTCCATACAGCAAGAAAGAGAGTTTAAAAGACCGTGCTCTTCTATAAAACAATTATTACATTGAGACGATGCATGCACAGGGTAGTTAATTTGAATTTAGGCAGGGATGAATGTCACCTTCTAGCATCTTACACCCAGACAAAAGACCCTCTTTCTGATTCAATTTACTCCCAATTCTAATGTTGATTAAACTCAGTTAGATAAAGCATTCCTCTTCCAATCTGGCAGCTATTCCTGAGATATTCATCAGAGAGGGAAGTTTATAGAGTAAATTACTATTTTAAAGCTCAATGAAATAATTTTGAAATAACTTTGAAATAATTTTCTGGGCCTAAGCTTGCCTACTATTTTGCAGTTATGATGCAGAGAGGTAAATCATGTTGAATAGAAAAGCCCATCTGCCAGTGCCAGGTTTAGTAATATACAATGATCTGTTTCTTTAGCTACTTTTTTAATCCTCAAAAAACAGTGGCTGGGAACAAAACGTTTATTCTTTTAGTTAAATATTAGAAAATTCATTTATTGCATTACCTTGCAAATTTTACTAGGTTTTACTCTCCCAGATTGCAATGGACACTACATTTTTAGAAAAGACAATAAATACGCAAACACATAGTAACTATGTTGTATTGGCTTTATACAACAGCAAAGTAGTTGTGGCAGCGATTCTGTTAAGTTCTTGTGACTCAAATACTTCATCTCTAAGTAACAGATCTGTTTTGGAGATTTAGCCAAAAATGTGTTTCCTTTGCTATCAGCTCCCTGAAAACGGAGTGTTAAACTCTAAATTAAGGTCTATAAAATGGGAATTATGGCACCAGGAAATCTCTCTTTGATCATTATGAGTCATTTTGATGCCTTTTTTTTTTTCTTCAACACTTGTACAAATTTTACGGTTTTAAACCAAAATACAGGAAGTCCTTATACCAGTTTTAAAAGGATTCCCACTCTAAAATGTTCTAAAGGAAAAGTAAGATTTTTGGCACTGCTGCATCCATGAAAACTGACAATTACTAGAAAGTAGCCTTCCACTCAGGTTTGAAGGGAAAATCAAACAGAAGTATCGTTGTTAAATAAGAATGTAATTAGGCCTCACATACTTGCTTTTTGTGTTTCTAATACCTGCTTATTGACCTGTAAGGCAGAGAGAAACTAAAGAGCTCATCACTGTCTTCTTATGGATCTAGTATTTGCAAATTGAACAGTTCAAAGAAGCTTAAACCACATTTCAATAAATGATGCAGCAAACAGACACATGGGAATTGGAGATACATAATGAAACAAGATACAGATACTCTAGTTACTTGCAGCCTAGATCCGTACAGAACGGTGCATACACTGAGCTTTTCACACTCGTATTGCCACTAGGAGCGTTACTCATGATGTAGAAGTTTAAACCTCCACTGCAAAAAACGAGACTTGCCCACAGAAGAAAATGGTATGCTGGGCCATAGACACTGAGGTCCTCAGTGCTAAATCATGGCATGATTGTGATCTCAGGGACATCTAGGAAAAACAGAATTGAATGGAGATTCTTCAATATAAAAGAAAAACAGCTTCTGGTCCATTAAAAGGAAAAATTATCAATGGAATATCAAAGGACTCTCAGAGCACATCAGTTAATCAGATAGCATTTACTTTTAAAAAAAATAACACAAGTAATTGCTGTTCAGCCAGAGTAATTCTATGCCTATGGTAGTTAAAGTCTCTATTATTGCATTTCTATTTTCACGGGGACCTTGTGGTCAGTGTGCTGAATGACTTTGGATTTTTCCAAGGAAGAAAGAATCACAAATTAAAGTATTACTTGCACCTGTGCTTGGTGTCTCTTATGTTTACTCACAGCGAAGAAACTACCACCACCAGAAACACGTAACCGAACACTCCATCTCTCAACACAGGTACATGGTCTCTGGCAAAGGGTGGCACGCAGGAGGGCTTTCTCCCATTCAAGTATCGCTCTCGCTGATAGTCAGGCTCCAGTACAAGACTGCTGGGTACATCTCTTGCTATTCTTACTCCTCCTAGGCACCCACCAGTTAGTTCTCCACACACACCTCAGGGTGTTGCACACTGTTCTCTGCTGGGGCTGCTGAACTCCTATCTTCTCAGAGGCATGCTTGAAGGTGTCAAGGGATAGGGCTGGGCTGGTCACCGGGTGAATGACAGATGCTCTCTACTAATCCCTGTCCCTTCCCAAGGGGGAAGGGAAAGGTAATAAGGGAGAGAGACTTATGGACTGGAAAACTAAAAGAGTTTTAATGAAACAGTAACAGTACAATAAGAAAATAATGAAAATAATGAAAAATATACAAATATATACAAAACCAATATCAAAACTCCCCTAGTGAATCACTGCTGATGCTGCTGAGCAGGTACCAGGGAAGCCCCAGATTGGACTGAGTGGAAGATGGGAACTGGATACAGGAGTTGCATTCAGACACTGGATTCAGGAATGCATGGACTGAGATTGAGGGCAGAAGAACAGAGTCCTCCTTGGACACTGGCCAGTGAAGAAGAGGGTTTAACATTTGTGATCCCCCAGCTTTGTACTGAATATGATGTACAAGGAACATCAATTTTGGGTCACCTGTCCTGTCAGCTCCTCCCTGCAACTGCAACCTTTTATTTCCTTGTGACACTTTTACTTCCTAGCACCCCCAGCATGGCACACAAGATCTAGCAGTGACCTTAGTGACTATAGGTGCAGGTATAAGCAAGAGCCTTTCTTCATACCAGTCCCTGGTAGTAATTGTAAACATCAGGTGTTATCACTTCTAGAAGCAGACACTGCCTGCGAAAAAATGCTGCCAACTTCAGAAAGTCTCTTAGAAGAGACTGAGCTGAAAAATAAAATCACTGAACAGAATTGATTCTGGTTTAGCTTAAAACAAGGCAGCAGATAACCTGAGTTCTCCAGTAAACAGTGGTCAGGCTGACTTTTAGGCGAAATCAACAGAACAATGTACTATTTGAATGCTACAATACTCTATTTTTGGGTTCACCCACTAAGTATCTCAAGTCTGGACAGACACAGCAGATTTGGCTCACAAGGAGAAATATAATGAGAACAGTGTTAGCAAGTCTGCATATATACAGCTTGGGAAGGTCATTTCATTCTTGTACCTGACTTCCACCACTCTTCAATACTGGTCATGAAATTTCGTCTGGTCATTTTTTTCAAAGCTTAATTTGTGTAGCTGGCTGTTATTAAATAGCACATATTTCTGCAGGGCAAGAAGGGAATTTAAGGAAGAAAATTAGCCCGTAATGTTCTTTTCTATCTGGTTAATAGGCTCCACGTGTATTATTCTATTACAGATAATTCTAACATGTAATTTACTGAGTTGTACTGCCAATGCATCCTGCCGCTCTGTGGGATACAGCAGCCCAAATACCCTGCAGGCAGCTGAAGATGGCAAAATGTCTCCAGGAGAGCAGATCCCCCTGAAGGAAGGTGGTGGAAGGCAAGCAGGAGCTATTTGGTAAAAAACAAGAATGACCTGCCAGGCAAAAGCCACTAAGAAAATATGAGGGAAGGCAATTGAGGATGTGGAAAAAGGGGAGGTCAGGCTGGGCAGCACCCCCAACCCCCCAGTAGAAGATGGCACGGGGGGGCAATATATCATCTGCAGATGATGCCCCTCGCAGGCAGCTGGCAACTCAGGCACCAAGACCCCCATTTCTGGGTCTCACTACTCATGTCCCCAAGTGCTATTTTGACAGGAGGGTACCACGCAAAATTCTTTCTTTAACACGCCCCACTGAAACAAATTTGGTTGTTACCAGCCTCAAACTCTCCAGCTCTGAATCTGATTTAACCTGAAGTGATGTCCTCAGCTCCCAGACACCACCAGCAGCCCGAGCTGCTTAAATAAGGCCAGGTGCTCTGGGAGCAGTGCTGGTGACTCACACATTGACCCACTTTGCGATGATGCAGAGTCAGCGGCTGGGCATGGGGCAAGGTGCATAGGACAGGTGCTGCGGGGTCCTGCAGCAGCCCAGCAGCAGCTACGCAAGCTGGCTGTGTCCAGGGAGCCCTGCCACGCTGCTCTCAAACGCATTTTCAAGTGCCCCAAATTAATGCATGTGCTGTGCAGCTGCGTTGTGCATCAAGCCTGCTCATGTCAAACATGTAATATCATATTAAGTGCAGTTAATGAATATAGGGCCTAAAAAGCTAGAGGAAAAAAAATTTCTCTAACCACATCAAGCAATTAATACACAGAATAATAGAATCATTTAGGTTGGAAAAGACCTTTAAGACCATTGAGTCCAGCCATTAACTTAATGATGCCAAGGCCAACAGTAAATCATGTCACTGAGCAGCATATCTACATGTCTTTTAAATACCTCCAGAGATAGTGACATCTTTTCCTTTTCCATATCTGACTCTCTTTTGATGATGATATGCAAAACAGCACATGGAACAAGAACTGAAGTTTGTCCAGTGGCTTTGACCTTTCAGGCTCCGTTCTGAGTAGACAGACAAGGGGAAACTAATTGGCAATATATGCAATGCTAGAGTACGCAAAACACTGAAAAAAACCTCAGAAAGAAAAGCTGGGAATTTTGACCACTTAGAAAGCTGAGGAAGATGATGATGGCTTTTTTAAATTGTCCATTTGGCTTCTGGAATGAACTTTCTGATCTCTGGTCTTTAATTGACTTCTGATTTATCTTGCACAGTATCAAGACTGTGGTTACACAATATACCACAGAAACAGAATTGTAATAGGCTTCAGATGTCAACATCACAATTGAAAGGACACCTCTTGGAGAATCAAACCCCAGCAAGGGGTTTGTATACACATAGTCACTAATATTAAGTATTTTTTCCATCTTACCCCTTTGATAGGCTAGGATCAACCCAATCACATGGCGAAATGCAAGATTGAAAACTATCTGGCAATATATCCATTCGTGTCTCACTTCTGCTTAGAACAGGAGGTCAGAGCTATCATGTACTGTAGCATGCACCACACCTACCACATCCCTATATTTTGATAACAGAACCTGTACTTCAGTGCTAACACAGAAACACACAAGTCACACAAGCATCCAGGCACGTAAAAAAGTTCATTTAAAAATTAAATGGATTATTGATTGTGTTAGCTGTGGGCTAAAAAAAAATCTGCATGAAACTGAATGGCCTCTGCTGTACCAGATAGTCTCACCACATATTTCTGGCCTTTTCGCTGAAATCTGCTCCTTTAAGGAGGATGTATGCTACTTAAAATTATCTTTCATTGCTTAAGCTAGTTTCTTCACACACCCTTGTTAAACAGAACCTGTTCTCTTCTCTCTTTGTGCAGCCTAAGCAAAAGACATGGCCATGTTTGCCCACAGCGTGGATAACAGCAGCAGCCCTCTCGTTCTCCCCACCCAACTGCTCCTGCTGCAGAGCCCCAAAACAACCATCACTCCTGCAAGCTACGGGATGACAGAGTCTCCCAGAGGACACAGCTCGGGCACGAACCACGCTGTCCTGCAGTATGACCTGAGGCCAGGGGAAATTGCAGCAGCCAGTGTGGTTTTGGGAGCGCTGTGGCTGGTTTCCATCTTTGGAAACTCCTTCGTTTGCTTAGTGATCCACAGGAGCAGGAGGACACAGTCCACCACCAACTATTTTGTTGTCTCCATGGCTTGTGCAGACCTTCTCATTAGTGTCGCAAGTGCGCCCTTCGTGCTGCTCCAGTTTGCCTACGGCAGGTGGATGCTGGGGAACGTGATGTGCAAGCTGGTGAGGTACGTACAGTATCTCACCCCTGCAGTCCAGATCTACGTGCTCCTCTCGATATGCGTGGATCGATTCTACACAATCGTCTACCCCCTGAGCTTCAAAGTGTCCAGGGAGAAAGCCAAGAAAATGATTCTGGCCTCGTGGCTCTTGGACACTCTCTTTGCATCACCAGCTTTCTTCTTCTATGGCTCCAACGGCGAAGGCCACTGCAACTTCTTCCTCCCCAGCTCTTGGGAAGGGGCAACCTACGGTCTCATCCACCTCTTGGTGGTCTTCCTGATCCCATCCGTCCTCATTATTCTCTTCTACCAGAAGGTCATCAAGTACATTTGGAGAATAGGCACGGATGGCAGGACTGTCAGGAGGACAACAAACATAGTCCCAAGAACAAAAGTGAAAACCATCAAGATGTTCTTAATATTAAACTCCGTGTTTCTCCTCTCTTGGCTCCCTTTTTACGTGGTACAGCTGTGGCACCCACAGGAAGCAGACTACAGGAAGAGCTCCTTGACTTTCCTGGCCATCACCTGGATCTCTTTCAGTTCTTCAGCCTCTAAGCCAGCCCTCTACTTTGTCTGCAATGCAAACTTCAGAAGAGGGATGAAGGAAACTTTTTGCATGTCAGCCATGAAGTGCTACAGAAGCAACGCATACACCATCACCACCAGTTCCAGGATAGCCAAAAAAAATCACGTTGGGATTGCAGAAATCCAGGCTCCATCCAAAACCATCACCAAAGACTCCATCTATGATGCTTTTAACAGAGAAGCAAAGGAAAAAAAGCTTGCCTGGCCTATTCAGTCCAATCCCCCAAATACGTTTGTCTAGTCGGCTTCATTGCTTTGAAGAACTGCTCTGTGTCCCCAGAACAAGGAGCTTTCTCTCAGTTTTGAACTAATGTATTTATACATATTTTTAACACAGCTTTTAGGGAAAAAAAAAAAAAAAAAGATGGTTTATTTTATTAAATGCCTTGATTTTGATGTGTCCTGTCTATTTCATTTCAGTTACATTCTGCTTTTCACAACTGCTCTCCCTCAACCAAAGGCATAACGTTTTTACACAACAGAAAGGTCCTTACACTCTCTGCATGCAGGAAAAAAAAAACAGGGAATGTGAACACCAGGTGTTTTTAAATCCCTGTTCACTGGCCAAGGTGTATAAACGCTTAAATCCACGCAAAGCCATCTATACTTCCTTTCATTATGTCCCTGTGAACGCTTTTGCACTGGAGTTTTGCTTCTTGTTCAGACCCCATATGGGCTAAGCCGTCCATATGTGGGCAGTGCTGGGCTAACTCTGAGCCCACTGACATCAGCGCTAAAACTTCTGCTGCCCCAGGCTGCTCAGCGTCAGCCCAGAGCCAAACACTTTTGCGTCTTCAGTGTTGCACCTCTCCAGAGGTCTCATGGTCCCAACTGTCTGAGAGAAGGTCTCGCTTTGGTCTTTGCCCTCCCTGCCTCCTCTAGAGCTGCTTCTGTACCCAGCCTGGGGCACCCACCCAGAAGCCAGAGGTGGGCACTCCCTGGGTGCAGATCTGCTGATCAAAAGGGACCATGGCTGTAGCAGCATCCAGGGACTCTTCATGTCTTTGATTTAGTGTGTCTCCTGGTCTAAGGCCCTTTTTCTGAGGCATCTGCAGCAAACAGTGGTTTTACCCAGATGGGAGCAGGAAAACCAGCTCTGCAGCCACATGCTCATCTGAGGGCATCCTCCACGGGTGCAGGTTTTGATACGTCCCTCATGGATGTCCCAGAGGAGACCAGCTGGCCGGGAGCTGTGGCTGCAGGTGGAGTTGCCTCCTGCTGCTATTTCTCTGCCAGCGCAGTGAGAAAACAACCTGACAGGGCTGGCTGGGGCTTTGGTCCTAGTGAGAAGCGGAATGGCATCAGCCGTGCTGGCCAGGGAACAGCAGGAAGAGGCAGGGGCTCCTCTGCTTCCCCCTGTGCCCCGTGACAGTGATGTGCTCATGAGAAACGGGCACTGGTGGATGCGGGTGGGTACATGGGCACCCACACGCTGGCCCTGCAGAGGCTGATCTTTGACTCCACCGGCGTGAGGCTGTGGGACAGGAAAGAGTGGTGGGAGGTGTTGGGCTGATGGGGCAGCTGGGCCAGCCCTAGATCCCAGCTGAACAAAGCTGTAGGCACACACACCTTGTGGGCATGCATGCCTTGGGGCCGCCAGCTGCAGGTATTTACCCTGGAGGAGAATTTGGCTTGCTCCATGAAGATGTAGGTCTACTCCTACCATGCAGATTATGTGACAACACTGACAGGTCCCGGAAGCTGCACTTCGGCCTTAATTCAGAAATATAGAGGTCAGTCGAGCATCCAGGCAGGCAAAAAACACCACCTAAAATGTAGACGGATTATTGGTTGTGTTAGCATTAGAGGTGGTGTTATAGTCAGCAATGAGAGTCCTCTGTGGATGACTGCTCTGCACTGCCTTAGAGAGGTAAACACTGCGGGCCCCCAAGTTCAACAACTGTTAATCTGCAAGAGTGGGCTCTTTGGCATATTTTTTCAAACTGAGCAAATGTGATCTGGATGATTGAGTAGTGAGGTGGATTGTGAGCTGGTTGAAGGAAAGAAGTCAGAGAGTATTGGCCAATGGGACAGAGTCTAGGTGGAGGCCTGTATCTAGTGGAGTCCCTCAGGGGTCGGTGCTGGGACCAGTACTGTTCACTGTAGTCATCAACACCCTGGATGAGGGAACGGAGCGCACTGCCAGCAAGTTTGCTGATGACATAAAACTGGGAGAAGTGGCTGAAACACCAGAAGGTTGTGCTGCCAGTCAGCAAGACCTATGGAGGGGTGGGGAGAAATGTTACAAAATACAACAAGGGCAAGCATAGAATCTTGCCTCTGGGAAAGAACAGCCCCAAGTACCAGTATAGGCTGGGGACTGACCTGCTAGGAAGCAGCGTCGGGGAAAGGGGCCTGGGGGTCCTGGTGGACAGCAGGATGACCATGAGCCAGCACTGTGCCCTTGCAACCAAGAAAGCCAAGGGCACCCTGGGGTGTGTTAGAAGGGCTGTGGCTGATAGGCCGAGAGAGGTTCTTCTCCTCCTCTACTCTGCCCTGGTGAGGCCACATCTGGAACATTGTGTCCAGTTCTGGGCCCCTCAGTTCAAGAGGGACAGGGAACTGCTTGAAAGAGTCCAGCGCAGAGCCACAAAGATGATGAACGTCTCCCTTATGAGGAAAGTCTGAGGGAGCTGGGTCTCTTTATCTTGGAGGAGACTGAGGGGTGACCTCATGAATATTTATAAAGATATTAAGGGCGAGTGTCAGGAGGATGGAGCCAGACTCTTCTCAGTGATGTCCAATGACAGGACAAGGGGCAACGGGTGCAAGCTGGAGCACAAAAGGTTCCATGTAAACATAAGAAAAGCTTTTTCGCTGTGAGGGTGATGGAGCACTGAAACAGGCTGCCCAGGGAGGTTGTGACGCATTCCTGCGTGACCTACTCTAGGTGAGCCTGCTCTGGCAGGGAGGTTGGACTAGATGATCTTTCGAGGTCCCTTCCAACCCTTAACATTTGATTCTGTCATCTAACATAGAAATAATTGCCTTTAAACCCAGTTTTGCCTCTTTCCTCGTCTTGTGCTCACCGATTTGGTGATGTTCGCAGACAGAGCATCAGTCAGCGTTTAGGGACCAGCCCAGCCTCAGAGCCGTGAAGGCTACATATTATCCGTGCCCAGGCAAAGCAATGCCTGGAATGGAAATGGAAATGGAAATGGAATGGAAATGGGGATGGAAAGGAGGAGGAAGGACTGCAAAGGTCTGGCAAGCAAAGAAAGGGACCTGCTTGAAAGGAAAAGGAGGAAGGGGGGGGGGGGGGGGGAGGTGTGTAAGCTGAGCCATTCATGTTTAAAAAGACCAGGAGCTGGACTCCGCTGGCAACCCTGCAGACTCTCAGGTCATGTCAACAGGGGCCTGCTGAGCTCAGAAATCTGGCATGTCACAAGGCCAAGACAAGGCAACTGAGCTCCTTCCCAGAGCCAGCCAAGGGCTTCCCCATGACACACCCATGGACAGAGGTTCCATGCGGTGTGTTGCTGTCAGTTCCCCATGACAACCCTTCCGTTGTTCTGTGGGTCATCCACAGACTTGCAGCACCTGCAGGTCAGTGGAGGACAGGCTCCACATCACAGCCAGGCTCGACTGGATGATCTATTAAGAGTCAGACTTGCTGCTTGGGAGGCCCGTGATCAAGGTAAGGACATCAACCCTCTCCCCAGGTTTTCTTCAGAGCAGAGAGATCCTCAAGAGCTGGCCACAGTTGCATCTGATGACAGTTCAACCCACACAACCCAAGGCTCCACTGCTGGAAGTCTTCCTCACAGCTCAGCCACGTGAGGGCTTTTACCTCCAGAAGTTCCCTTCTGGATCAAAGGTCTGCCACTGATGTAAGAGTCTTCTGCGGGTTTTGGAGGGAGTTTGTCAAGCCACCTTGTTCTCGAGGTGACAGAGGGAAATGCTGCTCTTGATGAGGGAGGTAACTAATAAGGTAAAAGGACGTGTGGGGACAGTGTTGCTATTCAGGATATACAGGATACACATGCTGAGACAGGCGGTGTCCAGCTCTTGAGGAACATCTCCTCACTGTGGAAGGGCTGAGGAGGATTCACAGTGGAGACCACTAAAATTTTATCCAGAAACAAAAGGATGCATGAATAGTGGGCATATTAACACCAATGTTACTAATGATCGGATGGGAGCTGGCTTTGGCTGCTAGTATCCTTGCCAGTGGAGAAGTTAATATCATGGAAAACATTACTTCCCATTCCACCTCTCAGTATAAGAAACCTGAATGGCCTCTGCTGTACCAGATAGTCTCGCCACATATTTCTGGCCTTTTCGCTGAAATCTGCTCCTTTAAGGAGGATGTATGCTGCTTAAAATTATCTTTCATTGCTTAAGCTAGTTTCTTCACACACCCTTGTTAAACAGAACCTGTTCTCTTCTCTCTTTGTGCAGCCTAAGCAAAAGACATGGCCATGTTTGCCCACAGCGTGGATAACAGCAGCAGCCCTCTCGTTCTCCCCACCCAACTGCTCCTGCTGCAGAGCCCCAAAACAACCATCACTCCTGCAAGCTACGGGATGACAGAGTCTCCCAGAGGACACAGCTCGGGCACGAACCACGCTGTCCTGCAGTATGACCTGAGGCCAGGGGAAATTGCAGCAGCCAGTGTGGTTTTGGGAGCGCTGTGGCTGGTTTCCATCTTTGGAAACTCCCTCGTTTGCTTAGTGATCCACAGGAGCAGGAGGGGACAGTCCACCACCGACTATTTCGTTGTCTCCATGGCTTGTGCAGACCTTCTCATTAGTGTCGCAAGCGCGCCCTTCGTGCTGCTCCAGTTTGCCTACGGCAGGTGGATGCTGGGGAACGTGATGTGCAAGCTGGTGAGGTACGTACAGTACCTCACCCCTGCAGTCCAGATCTACGTGCTCCTCTCGATATGCGTGGATCGATTCTACACAATCGTCTACCCCCTGAGCTTCAAAGTGTCCAGGGAGAAAGCCAAGAAAATGATTCTGGCCTCGTGGCTCTCGGACACTCTCTTTGCATCACCAGCTTTCTTCTTCTATGGCTCCAACGGCGAAGGCCACTGCAACTTCTTCCTCCCCAGCTCTTGCGAAGGGGCAACCTACGGTCTCATCCACCTCTTGGTGGTCTTTCTGATCCCATCCATCCTCATTATTCTCTTCTACCAGAAGGTCATCAAGTACATTTGGAGAATAGGCACGGATGGCAGGACTGTCAGGAGGACAACAAACATAGTCCCAAGGAGAAAAGTGAAAACCATCAAGATGTTCTTAATATTAAACTCCGTGTTTCTCCTCTCTTGGCTCCCTTTTTACGTGGTACAGCTGTGGCACCCACAGGAAGCAGACTACAGGAAGAGCTCCTTGACTTTCCTGGCCATCACCTGGATCTCTTTCAGTTCTTCAGCCTCTAAGCCAGCCCTCTACTTTGTCTGCAACGCAAACTTCAGAAGAGGGATGAAGGAAACTTTTTGCATGTCAGCCATGAAGTGCTACAGAAGCAACGCATACACCATCACCACCAGTTCCTGGATAGCCAAAAAAAATCACGTTGGGATTGCAGAAATCCAGGCTCCATCCAAAACCGTCACCAAAGACTCCATCTATGATGTTTTTAACAGAGAAGCAAAGGAATAAAGGCTTGCCTGGCCTATTCAGTCCAATCCCCCAAATACGTTTGTCTAGTCGGCTTCATTGCTTTGAAGAATTGCTCTGTGTCCCCAGAACAAGGAGCTTTCTCTCAGTTTTGAACTAATGTATTTATACATATTTTTAACACAGCTTTTAGGGAAAAAAAAAAAAAAAAAAGATGGTTTATTTTATTAAATGCCTTGATTTTGATGTGTCCTGTCTATTTCATTTCAGTTACATTCTGCTTTTCACAACTGCTCTCCCTCAACCAAAGGCATAACGTTTTTACACAACAGAAAGGTCCTTACACTCTCTGCATGCAGGAAAAAAAACAACAGGGAATGTGAACACCGGGTGTTTTTAAATCCCTGTTCACTGGCCAAGGTGTATAAACGCTTAAATCCACGCAAAGCCATCTATACTTCCTTTCATTATGTCCCTGTGAACGCTTTTGCACTGGAGTTTTGCTTCTTGTTCAGACCCCATATGGGCTAAGCCGTCCATATGTGGGCAGTGCTGGGCTAACTCTGAGCCCACTGACATCAGCGCTAAAACTTCCGCTGCCCCAGGCTGCTCAGCGTCAGCCCAGAGCCAAACACTTTTGCGTCTTCAGTGTTGCACCTCTCCAGAGGTCTCATGGTCCAAACTGTCTGAGAGAAGGTCTCGCTTTGGTCTTTGCCCTCCCTGCCTCCTCTAGAGCTGCTTCTGTACCCAGCCTGAGGCACCCACTCAGAAGCCAGAGGTGGGCACTCCCTGGGTGCAGGTCTGCTGATCAAAAGGGACCATGGCTGTAGCAGCATCCAGGGACTCTTCATGTCTTTGATTTAGTGTGTCTCCTGGTCTAAGGCCCTTTTTCTGAGGCATCTGCAGCAAACAGTGGTTTTACCCAGATGGGAGCAGGAAAACCAGCTCTGCAGCCACATGCTCATCTGAGGGCATCCTCCACGGGTGCAGGTTTTGATACGTCCCTCATGGATGTCCCAGAGGAGACCAGCTGGCCGGGAGCTGTGGCTGCAGGTGGAGTTGCCTCCTGCTGCTATTTCTCTGCCAGCGCAGTGAGAAAACAACCTGACAGGGCTGGCTGGGGCTTTGGTCCTAGTGAGAAGCGGAATGGCATCAGCCGTGCTGGCCAGGGAACAGCAGGAAGAGGCAGGGGCTCCTCTGCTTCCCCCTGTGCCCCGTGACAGTGATGTGCTCATGAGAAACGGGCACTGGTGGATGCGGGTGGGTACATGGGCACCCACACGCTGGCCCTGCAGAGGCTGATCTTTGACTCCACCGGCGTGAGGCTGTGGGACAGGAAAGAGTGGTGGGAGGTGTTGGGCTGATGGGGCAGCTGGGCCAGCCCTAGATCCCAGCTGAACAAAGCTGTAGGCACACACACCTTGTGGGCATGCATGCCTTGGGGCCGCCAGCTGCAGGTATTTACCCTGGAGGAGAATTTGGCTTGCTCCATGAAGATGTAGGTCTACTCCTACCATGCAGATTATGTGACAACACTGACAGGTCCCGGAAGCTGCACTTCGGCCTTAATTCAGAAATATAGAGGTCAGTCGAGCATCCAGGCAGGCAAAAAACACCACCTAAAATGTAGACGGATTATTGGTTGTGTTAGCATTAGAGGTGGTGTTATAGTCAGCAATGAGAGTCCTCTGTGGATGACTGCTCTGCACTGCCTTAGAGAGGTAAACACTGCGGGCCCCCAAGTTCAACAACTGTTAATCTGCAAGAGTGGGCTCTTTGGCATATTTTTTCAAACTGAGCAAATGTGATCTGGATGATTGAGTAGTGAGGTGGATTGTGAGCTGGTTGAAGGAAAGAAGTCAGAGAGTATTGGCCAATGGGACAGAGTCTAGGTGGAGGCCTGTATCTAGTGGAGTGCCTCAGGGGTCGGTGCTGGGACCAGTACTGTTCACTGTAGTCATCAACACCCTGGATGAGGGAACGGAGCGCACTGCCAGCAAGTTTGCTGATGACATAAAACTGGGAGAAGTGGCTGAAACACCAGAAGGTTGTGCTGCCAGTCAGCAAGACCTATGGAGGGGTGGGGAGAAATGTTACAAAATACAACAAGGGCAAGCATAGAATCTTGCCTCTGGGAAAGAACAGCCCCAAGTACCAGTATAGGCTGGGGACTGACCTGCTAGGAAGCAGCGTCGGGGAAAGGGGCCTGGGGGTCCTGGTGGACAGCAGGATGACCATGAGCCAGCACTGTGCCCTTGCAACCAAGAAAGCCAAGGGCACCCTGGGGTGTGTTAGAAGGGCTGTGGCTGATAGGCCGAGAGAGGTTCTTCTCCTCCTCTACTCTGCCCTGGTGAGGCCACATCTGGAACATTGTGTCCAGTTCTGGGCCCCTCAGTTCAAGAGGGACAGGGAACTGCTTGAAAGAGTCCAGCGCAGAGCCACAAAGATGATGAACGTCTCCCTTATGAGGACAGTCTGAGGGAGCTGGGTCTCTTTATCTTGGAGGAGACTGAGGGGTGACCTCATGAATATTTATAAAGATATTAAGGGCGAGTGTCAGGAGGATGGAGCCAGACTCTTCTCAGTGATGTCCAATGACAGGACAAGGGGCAACGGGTGCAAGCTGGAGCACAAAAGGTTCCATGTAAACATAAGAAAAGCTTTTTCGCTGTGAGGGTGATGGAGCACTGAAACAGGCTGCCCAGGGAGGTTGTGACGCATTCCTGCGTGACCTACTCTAGGTGAGCCTGCTCTGGCAGGGAGGTTGGACTAGATGATCTTTCGAGGTCCCTTCCAACCCTTAACATTTGATTCTGTCATCTAACATAGAAATAATTGCCTTTAAACCCAGTTTTACCTCTTTCCTCGTCTTGTGCTCACCGATTTGGTGATGTTCGCAGACAGAGCATCAGTCAGCGTTTAGGCACCAGCCCAGCCTCAGAGCCGTGAAGGCTACATATTATCCGTGCCCAGGCAAAGCAATGCCTGGAATGGAAATGGAAATGGAAATGGAATGGAAATGGGGATGGAAAGGAGGAGGAAGGACTGCAAAGGTCTGGCAAGCAAAGAAAGGGACCTGCTTGAAAGGAAAAGGAGGAAGGTGGGTGGGGGGGGGAGGTGTGTAAGCTGAGCCATTCATGTTTAAAAAGACCAGGAGCTGGACTCCGCTGGCAACCCTGCAGACTCTCAGGTCATGTCAACAGGGGCCTGCTGAGCTCAGAAATCTGGCATGTCACAAGGCCAAGACAAGGCAACTGAGCTCCTTCCCAGAGCCAGCCAAGGGCTTCCCCATGACACACCCATGGACAGAGGTTCCATGCGGTGTGTTGCTGTCAGTTCCCCATGACAACCCTTCCGTTGTTCTGTGGGTCATCCACAGACTTGCAGCACCTGCAGGTCAGTGGAGGACAGGCTCCACATCACAGCCAGGCTCGACTGGATGATCTATTAAGAGTCAGACTTGCTGCTTGGGAGGCCCGTGATCAAGGTAAGGACATCAACCCTCTCCCCAGGTTTTCTTCAGAGCAGAGAGATCCTCAAGAGCTGGCCACAGTTGCATCTGATGACAGTTCAACCCACACAACCCAAGGCTCCACTGCTGGAAGTCTTCCTCACAGCTCAGCCACGTGAGGGCTTTTACCTCCAGAAGTTCCCTTCTGGATCGAAGGTCTGCCACTGATGTAAGAGTCTTCTGCGGGTTTTGGAGGGAGTTTGTCAAGCCACCTTGTTCTCGAGGTGACAGAGGGAAATGCTGCTCTTGATGAGGGAGGTAACTAATAAGGTAAAAGGACGTGTGGGGACAGTGTTGCTATTCAGGATATACAGGATACACATGCTGAGACAGGCGGTGTCCAGCTCTTGAGGAACATCTCCTCACTGTGGAAGGGCTGAGGAGGATTCACAGTGGAGACCACTAAAATTTTATCCAGAAACAAAAGGATGCATGAATAGTGGGCATATTAACACCAATGTTACTAATGATCGGATGGGAGCTGGCTTTGGCTGCTAGTATCCTTGCCAGTGGAGAAGTTAATATCATGGAAAACATTACTTCCCATTCCACCTCTCAGTATAAGAAACCTGAATGGCCTCTGCTGTACCAGATAGTCTCGCCACATATTTCTGGCCTTTTCGCTGAAATCTGCTCCTTTAAGGAGGATGTATGCTGCTTAAAATTATCTTTCATTGCTTAAGCTAGTTTCTTCACACACCCTTGTTAAACAGAACCTGTTCTCTTCTCTCTTTGTGCAGCCTAAGCAAAAGACATGGCCATGTTTGCCCACAGCGTGGATAACAGCAGCAGCCCTCTCGTTCTCCCCACCCAACTGCTCCTGCTGCAGAGCCCCAAAACAACCATCACTCCTGCAAGCTACGGGATGACAGAGTCTCCCAGAGGACACAGCTCGGGCACGAACCACGCTGTCCTGCAGTATGACCTGAGGCCAGGGGAAATTGCAGCAGCCAGTGTGGTTTTGGGAGCGCTGTGGCTGGTTTCCATCTTTGGAAACTCCCTCGTTTGCTTAGTGATCCACAGGAGCAGGAGGGGACAGTCCACCACCGACTATTTCGTTGTCTCCATGGCTTGTGCAGACCTTCTCATTAGTGTCGCAAGCGCGCCCTTCGTGCTGCTCCAGTTTGCCTACGGCAGGTGGATGCTGGGGAACGTGATGTGCAAGCTGGTGAGGTACGTACAGTACCTCACCCCTGCAGTCCAGATCTACGTGCTCCTCTCGATATGCGTGGATCGATTCTACACAATCGTCTACCCCCTGAGCTTCAAAGTGTCCAGGGAGAAAGCCAAGAAAATGATTCTGGCCTCGTGGCTCTCGGACACTCTCTTTGCATCACCAGCTTTCTTCTTCTATGGCTCCAACGGCGAAGGCCACTGCAACTTCTTCCTCCCCAGCTCTTGCGAAGGGGCAACCTACGGTCTCATCCACCTCTTGGTGGTCTTTCTGATCCCATCCATCCTCATTATTCTCTTCTACCAGAAGGTCATCAAGTACATTTGGAGAATAGGCACGGATGGCAGGACTGTCAGGAGGACAACAAACATAGTCCCAAGGAGAAAAGTGAAAACCATCAAGATGTTCTTAATATTAAACTCCGTGTTTCTCCTCTCTTGGCTCCCTTTTTACGTGGTACAGCTGTGGCACCCACAGGAAGCAGACTACAGGAAGAGCTCCTTGACTTTCCTGGCCATCACCTGGATCTCTTTCAGTTCTTCAGCCTCTAAGCCAGCCCTCTACTTTGTCTGCAACGCAAACTTCAGAAGAGGGATAAAGGAAACTTTTTGCATGTCAGCCATGAAGTGCTACAGAAGCAACGCATACACCATCACCACCAGTTCCTGGATAGCCAAAAAAAATCACGTTGGGATTGCAGAAATCCAGGCTCCATCCAAAACCGTCACCAAAGACTCCATCTATGATGTTTTTAACAGAGAAGCAAAGGAATAAAGGCTTGCCTGGCCTATTCAGTCCAATCCCCCAAATACGTTTGTCTAGTCGGCTTCATTGCTTTGAAGAACTGCTCTGTGTCCCCAGAACAAGGAGCTTTCTCTCAGTTTTGAACTACTGTATTTATACATATTTTTAACACAGCTTTTAGGGAGAAAAAAAAAAAAGATGGTTTATTGTATTAAATGCCTTGATTTTGATGTGTGCTGTCTATTTCATTTCAGTTACATTCTGCTTTTCACAACTGCTCTCCCTCAACCAAAGGCATAATGTTTTTACACAACAGAAAGGTCCTTACACTCTCTGCATGCAGGAAAAAAAACAACAGGGAATGTGAACACCGGGTGTTTTTAAATCCCTGTTCACTGGCCAAGGTGTATAAACGCTTAAATCCACGCAAAGCCATCTATACTTCCTTTCATTATGTCCCTGTGAACGCTTTTGCACTGGAGTTTTGCTTCTTGTTCAGACCCCATATGGGCTAAGCCGTCCATATGTGGGCAGTGCTGGGCTAACTCTGAGCCCACTGACATCAGTGCTGCCCCAGGCTGCTCAGCTTCAGCCCAGAGCCAAACACTTTTGCGTCTTCAGTGTTGCACCTCTCCAGAGGTCTCATGGTCCCAACTGTCTGAGAGAAGGTCTCGCTTTGGTCTTTGCCCTCCCTGCCTCCTCTAGAGCTGCTTCTGTACCCAGCCTGGGGCACCCACCCAGAAGCCAGAGGTGGGCACTCCCTGGGTGCAGATCTGCTGATCAAAAGGGACCATGGCTGTAGCAGCATCCAGGGACTCTTCATGTCTTTGATTTAGTGTGTCTCCTGGTCTAAGGCCCTTTTTCTGAGGCATCTGCAGCAAACAGTGGTTTTACCCAGATGGGAGCAGGAAAACCAGCTCTGCAGCCACATGCTCATCTGAGGGCATCCTCCACGGGTGCAGGTTTTGATACGTCCCTCATGGATGTCCCAGAGGAGACCAGCTGGCCGGGAGCTGTGGCTGCAGGTGGAGTTGCCTCCTGCTGCTATTTCTCTGCCAGCGCAGTGAGAAAACAACCTGACAGGGCTGGCTGGGGCTTTGGTCCTAGTGAGAAGCGGAATGGCATCAGCCGTGCTGGCCAGGGAACAGCAGGAAGAGGCAGGGGCTCCTCTGCTTCCCCCTGTGCCCCGTGACAGTGATGTGCTCATGAGAAACGGGCACTGGTGGATGCGGGTGGGTACATGGGCACCCACACGCTGGCCCTGCAGAGGCTGATCTTTGACTCCACCGGCGTGAGGCTGTGGGACAGGAAAGAGTGGTGGGAGGTGTTGGGCTGATGGGGCAGCTGGGCCAGCCCTAGATCCCAGCTGAACAAAGCT
The DNA here is from genome assembly GCA_020746105.1 of Trogon surrucura. Taxonomy (NCBI): domain Eukaryota; kingdom Metazoa; phylum Chordata; class Aves; order Trogoniformes; family Trogonidae; genus Trogon; species Trogon surrucura. The sequence goes on along the minus strand of CM036617.1, from coordinate 142,395,620 downwards.
GTAGGCACACACACCTTGTGGGCATGCATGCCTTGGGGCCGCCAGCTGCAGGTATTTACCCTGGAGGAGAATTTGGCTTGCTCCATGAAGATGTAGGTCTACTCCTACCATGCAGATTATGTGACAACACTGACAGGTCCCGGAAGCTGCACTTCGGCGTTAATTCAGAAATATAGAGGTCAGTCGAGCATCCAGGCAGGCAAAAAACACCACCTAAAATGTAGACGGATTATTGGTTGTGTTAGCATTAGAGGTGGTGTTATAGTCAGCAATGAGAGTCCTCTGTGGATGACTGCTCTGCACTGCCTTAGAGAGGTAAACACTGCGGGCCCCCAAGTTCAACAACTGTTAATCTGCAAGAGTGGGCTCTTTGGCATATTTTTTCAAACTGAGCAAATGTGATCTGGATGATTGAGTAGTGAGGTGGATTGTGAGCTGGTTGAAGGAAAGAAGTCAGAGAGTATTGGCCAATGGGACAGAGTCTAGGTGGAGGCCTGTATCTAGTGGAGTCCCTCAGGGGTCGGTGCTGGGACCAGTACTGTTCACTGTAGTCATCAACACCCTGGATGAGGGAACGGAGCGCACTGCCAGCAAGTTTGCTGATGACATAAAACTGGGAGAAGTGGCTGAAACACCAGAAGGTTGTGCTGCCAGTCAGCAAGACCTATGGAGGGGTGGGGAGAAATGTTACAAAATACAACAAGGGCAAGCATAGAATCTTGCCTCTGGGAAAGAACAGCCCCAAGTACCAGTATAGGCTGGGGACTGACCTGCTAGGAAGCAGCGTCGGGGAAAGGGGCCTGGGGGTCCTGGTGGACAGCAGGATGACCATGAGCCAGCACTGTGCCCTTGCAACCAAGAAAGCCAAGGGCACCCTGGGGTGTGTTAGAAGGGCTGTGGCTGATAGGCCGAGAGAGGTTCTTCTCCTCCTCTACTCTGCCCTGGTGAGGCCACATCTGGAACATTGTGTCCAGTTCTGGGCCCCTCAGTTCAAGAGGGACAGGGAACTGCTTGAAAGAGTCCAGCGCAGAGCCACAAAGATGATGAACGTCTCCCTTATGAGGAAAGTCTGAGGGAGCTGGGTCTCTTTCTTGAGGAGACTG